>OV049924.1:72277354-74777354 GCA_920104205.1 Eupeodes latifasciatus
TAATATTAATTCTTCAATTTCAACTGAAGGAATAAAGGAACTTTTTATTGCACGCTGTAAATTGCTTTTAAGAGTGACAAGAAAACGTTTTATACCGTGTATTTGCCCACTTCCACTAAAAAAAAAAAACAAAAGAACACAAAAATAAAAACTAAAATCTTCTCTTTAAGCATTTCCTGAACAAAAACCTCGAAAAATGCCATTCACATTATCGTTTTACTGGCTTGAGTTCCTTTTCTTTTTTTTTATAGGTATGGAGGTAATACGAGTACAATATAAGTTGAGGTGACTTTGAATGTTTCTGCTTAGTCACACGTTGTTAACCAAAAATAAAACGAACTCTGTGTGTGTGTGTGTATAGCTATTGCTGTTATGTCCCAAAGGACTAAATCCTTCCTTCCAATGGTTTGGTCTTTTGTTGATTATGTCTTCTATAAATGTATATCTATAAAACAATATATATACATATATGCATTAGGGTCTGATATAGTAGCAACTGGTGCGTAATACGTAACCAATTTGCGGAAGGAAATATTTCTCAGTCATGCGATTATTGCTCGATGAATGGGTTTTTTGTTGTTGTCTTACTTTTTTGTCTTGGATCGATTTAGTAGCTGTAGATGTTCAAAATGCTTAACACTTGAATATGGTATACAATGAATGGACAGAAATAACGTTCAACACTTTATGAGTATATTGGTTTTGATCTTCATCCTTTTTTTTATTTTTTCAAAAAGCTGAAAAATCCAGCCACGTTAATTCTAAAGACCTAAGACCTATCAGCTTATCATCATTCCTTCTGAAAACTTTTGAACGTTTTATCGATATCCACTTAAGGGCAAGTATTGATAAGTCCCTCCTTTCAAAGGCTCAACACGCCTACAACAAAGGGAAATCAGTTGAAACGGCTCTACACAGTATAGTACGTACAATCGAATATTCCCTCCATCATAAAGAGTACACCTTAGTTGCCTTCTTAGATATAGAAGGTGCATTTAACAATGTCGACACATCTGCAATTGCACGTGTATTGAAATCTCTGAAGGTAGATAAGTCGATCAGCAAATTGATAAATCAGATGCTGATAAGCAGGATTATCAATTCAAAACTGGGCGATTTTACTGCACAAAGGGTTGAGAGAAGTAAAGGTAGTTTTCATTCCCAAGGCGGGCAAATGTTCGCATGTCAACCCTAAAGATCTAAGACCTATTAGCCTATCATCATTCATTCTCAAGACTCTGGAACGTTTGATTGATATCCACGTACGTAACAGCATTGATAAGAGACTATCGATGTCTCAGCATGCCTACTGCAAAGGGAAATCGGTAGAAACAGCCTTGCACACCTTGGTAAGAACTATCGAATACTCCCTAGAACAAAAACAATATACTATGGTGGCCTTCCTGGATATTGAAGGCGCTTTCAACAACGTTGACACATCCGCTATCACTTCTGCTATGACGACCCTAAACGTCGAATACTCACTCTGTGAATTGATAAATCTAATGCTAAAAAGCAGGAACATCAACTCTAAGATGGGGGATTTTTGTACGAAAAGGTCTGTCAGTAGAGGCACTCCGCAAGGTGGTGTTCTGTCCCCTCCTGTGGAACATAGTGGTTAACGAGCTACTAATATCCCTTGAGAGAGAAGGCTACAGAGTGATTGCGTATGCCGATGATGTTGCTATCGCCGTCATATGAGAACATCCAAATACACTGAGAGACCTCCTCCAAAACGCACTCAATATGCTCACTAGATGGGCAGATCACTGTGGACTTAGTATTAATCCTCAAAAAACAGACCTCGTCCTTTTTACGCGGAAATACAAGATCCCAGAAATTGTACCTCCCTCAATAAAAGGTTTACCACTAATTTTCACCAATGAGGCAAAATATCTTGGTCTGATATTGGACAAAAATTAAGTTGGAAACCTAATATTCAGGAAAGAGTTAAAAAAGCTACAGCAGCTCTTTTCCTTTGCAAGAAAGCCATAGGAAACAAATGGGGTTTTCAACCTCGCATCACTTATTGGCTATACACATCGGTCATTCGACCAATACTTATGTACGGGGTTGCAGTGTGGTGGACTGCACTGGAGAAAGTCACATATTACGACAAACTCAGCAGAGTCCAACGCACTGCATGTCTCTGCATTAGCGGGGCTTTGAGAACCACACCCTCAGCAGCGTTGGACACTCTCCTCCATCTGACACCCCTCGACATTTTCAGCAAACAAGTGGCAGCGAGTACAGCCATAAGACTCAACGCCTCATCTCAGTGGACCAACAACAATGTTGGGCACTCCATCATTCTGAACCTCTTTGGTTCTATACCAAAGTACATAGACTACACTATCCCAAAACCCCAATTTGGTAAAAACTTCCAGGTATCCATTCCATCCAGGGATGAATGGGAAGATAAAAAACTCCTGGATGACAAAAGCATCCATTTTTATACAGATGGATCCAAGACAAATGAGGGAGTTGGTAGTGGTGTGTACTCAGAAAAGCTTAATCTAAGCATCTCATTCCGCCTCCCTAATCATTGTAGCGTCTTCAAAGCGGAAATTATAGCGATCAAAGAGGTTCTCTCCTGGCTAAGAGAAAACGTGATATCAACTTCTGATATAGGTACGCATCTTCTCTGACAGTCAGGCTGCTATCAAGTCTCTTGACGGCGTCTCAACCAACTCTCTAACGGCCCTCGATTGTCGATCGTCTCTTATGGAGATGGCGCAGCAATTTAACATTCACCTATGCTGGGTGCCGGACCACAGAGACATCGCAGGAAATTGTAGAGCCGATGAACTCGCTAAAAATGGAACCGTCATACCTATTTCACCTGAAAAGGAGAAGATAGGTATACCGATAGCTTCATGTAAACTTCTGCTAGGTGGTACAATTTACCAACATGCGCAGCCACAAAACTAATATGGCCTTCATTGGACCTAAAGCGCTCTAAAGACTTGTTATCCCAAAGCAGACTTCATATTAGCTCCCTAATAGGTGTCCTTACGGGACACTGTCTTATAGGCAGACACGCAATACGACTTGGTGTAGCCTCAAATGACTTCTGCAGGAGCTGCATGGACGAGGAAGAAGAAGAAACAATCTCTCACCTCCTCTGCACCTGCCCTGATCTTTCACGAAGACGCAAACTTCATCTGGGAGAATGATCCCAGTGAATTAGCTAAAAAGGATATCAAATATCTCCTTCGCTTTATAAAAAGCTCAAAATGGTTCGACTAGTGGGAAGTAATTCCCTAGATTCATGTGGTATCACAATGGGCCTTTCTTCTGGCCTAAGTGTGTGGTTTTTGTATCCACAGCCACTTTAACCTAACCTAACCTACTGCACAAAGGGGTGTCAGCAGAGGTACGCCACAAGGTGGTGTCCTATCCCCTCTCCTCTGGAACTTAGTAATAAATGAATTACTAATTACTCTAGAAAGAGAGGGATACAGAGTGTTTGCTTATGTGGACGATGTTGCTATTGCAGTAACGGGTAAACATCCCAATATATACTAAAAGTACTCTTACAAAACGCTTTAAATAAGCTCGCCAGATGGGCAAATCGGTGTGGACTAGGCGTTAACCCACAAAAAACCGACCTTGTCCTCTTCACAAGGAAATACAAAGTCCCACTCATTGACCCTCCCCTCATAAACGGTGTACCACTTTAATTCTCTGAACAAGCAAAATACTTGGGTCTCATTTTATATAAGAAATTAAGTTGGAAACCTAATGTTCAAGAGAGAATAAACAAGGCCACAGTAGCCCTGTTCTCCTGTAAAAAGGCCATTGGTAATAAATGGGGTAGGCCCCATTTATTACCAATGGCCTTTTTACAGCCCCGCATTACACACTGGCTATACATCTCGGTCATAAGACCGATCCTTACTTATGGAGTAGCGGTATGGTGGACGGCGCTAGATACAGTGACAAATTGCGATAAACTCAGCAAAGTCCAACGAACAGCCTGACTGTGTATGGGAGGAGCACTTCGCTCTACACCCTCCGCCTCACTTGATGTTCTGTTCCATCAAATACCGCTGGACATTTTCAGCAAGCAAACGGCCGCTAATACTGCCATACGGCTTCAAGCCTCCTCTCTGTGGATCAATAATGGAATTGGCCACACCACTTTTTTGAACTCGTTCAGAACTATAAACAGTAATATTGACTACACCATACCCCATCCTCAGTTTAATAACTATAGCTTCAAAGTGACTATACCCCAGGTCTTCTTGGGAGAATACATCATTTTTGAACGATGGTCCTATAAACTTTTATACAGACGGATCAAAAACGGAGGATGGGGTTGGTGGAGGCGTATACTCAGATAGACTAAACTTAAGTCTCTCCTTTCGTCTACCCGATCATTGTAGCGTGTTCCAAGCTGAAATCCTGGCTATAAAAGAAGTCCTATCCTGGCTTAGAGAGAAACGTTATATCAACTAATGATATACGCATCTTCTCGGATAGCCAAGCTGCGTTAAAGTTCCTAGACTCTGTCTCCACTAATTTACTAACAGCCCTAAATTGTCGATCTTACAGAGATGGCTACACAGTTCAACATTCACCTTTTTTGGGTGCCGGGCCATAGAGACATTCCAGGAAATTGCAAAGCTGACGAACTTGCTAAAAGCGGAACAACTTCACCTCAGTTGGCTCACAATGCTAGCATAGGTATCCCCTTAGCTACATGTAAACTCATGCTAAAACAAGACACCATAGAGAAAACAAACTTCAGGTGGAATAACACCACCACCTGTGTAGCGACTAAACTAATTTGGTCTAATCTTAGCGCCAGGCGCTCAAAACAATTAATCTCTCTGAGTAGATTGCACATTAGCTACGTTATAGGTGTCCTGACTGGGCACTGCTTAATAGGAAGGCATGCTATTCGACTTGGAGCCCCTGTAAATGATTTTTGTAGAAGTTGCATGGACGAAGAAGAAGAGACAATCTCTCATCTTCTGTGCACATGCCCTGCTTTATCACAAAGACGTAGAATCCACCTTGGAGACTACTACTTCAACGATACCAGCGATCTAAAAAGTTCTGACATTGATTAAGAAAATATTGCATAGAAATAGAAGCATCTTATTACTGCTTTAGATTTTGTGTTGTTTTAGTGTTAGAATATACTTCTCGCAAAATTTGTAACTGCTCCAAAGTCTACTGGAAACTAGTAGATATTATGTCATAAATGCTTAGTTTTCAAAAAAAAAAAAAAAACTGTATTGGATTATAATGGTTTCTGGAATATTTGCTATCAGTCATTTCCTTCGCTAAGAAGTTTAAAGTTGCTTCTTTGAAGTCAGCAAAGTTTTCGTGAACCAATAATTCTCTTACTTAAGGTCCTTGTTTTAAAATTAACACATCAAGTATTGTATTAAGTATTTTTGATACTTCAGATAAAATATCCTTCCTTTTTTTCGACTTGTTACATCAAATTTGTCTAATTAATCTATAGAACATGAATGCTATTTTCACAAAGTTGACCTAAATAAACGTCTACAAGTTTTCATACTAAATTAGTCCGGCATCATTTGATTTTGAAGCACGACTTTTTAGATTTGTATGTTCTTTTAAATGACCGTATTGGAACGAAAACTTAATCTCCTTCTAAAAGAATCACGTAGGCAATACTGATAAGAAGGTGAAGGCGTAGTCGCTTTATATTTCTGTTTCAGTGCGTGCTTATTGAAACAACTTTACTGAAAAAAAAACTAATTTTCATATCAAAATTAAAAATGAGGTATTTTGAGAAACTCCACAAAACTTCAGAAAGTACCGTGATGAGAAAATTTTGTTTGATTTCCTGACAGATCATTTTGATCATTTAAAACAAAAACCAGTAATCTCAATTAAGTTAAAACTTTAAAGGGTCTTGTACACTATATTGAATGTTGTTTTAATTAGGTGAAAGAACGTACAGCTTCTGGGCATTGGACACCCGCGAACAAGCACCATATACATAGCTGTCTATGGGAAAGTATGGCTTTTCTAGGTTTACCACCGATATTTTAAGTGTAGGTGTCATATATTCTTCGGTATCGGTTTTTAACCGCCCATATCCCATTTTTAATAGTGCTACAGCATAATACGTTAACTTCGCTATAAGAAATGCCTAATGACAGGCAACGATAAAGCAAAAGCAGAAAGCACCTAATGATATGCTAATAATAAGTGTTCGAAAGAAAGAATGTACCGGATATCTACTCGTAATTATAAAGATTAACGGCGGCGGATCTGCTTGAATGAGCTGGGAATGTGATATTTTACTGCGGTAAAAATTAACTCAAAGTACTCTCCAGCTTTTTAACTACCTTCACACCAAAAATCATGGCATAAGACTGCTCCCTTGTAACTGGAAGAGTGGACAAACAAACAAGCAAAGAAACTGACTTTTCTGTTTATTAACTTCCCATAGGAAGTTATTGTAATGGGTCCGATTTTTCAAATTGAAAATTTTGACATTTCTCGACGTTTCAAGGTCCCTAGAGTCGAAATAAAAGGTTTTTAGAAAGATGTCTGTGCGTGCGTGTGTACGTACATATGTACGTTCGTACGTCCGTATGTCCGTATGTCCGTACGTTCGCGACGTTTTTTTCGTCGTCCATAGCTCAAGAACCAAAAGAGATATCGACTTCAAATAAATTTTGTTATACAGATAATAAGGCAGAAAGATGCAGAAAGGGCTCTCAAGAAAATTGCGTGGGTGGTTTTTTTACCATAGCAGTTTAAAAAAAGGTGAAAATTTTGGTTAACCCTAAATATCTTACGAACCAATAAGGCTTGTTTCACACTATACGGTTTTGACCGTACGGCAAAAAAACCGGACGGCGACATTTTGTTAGAGGCGCGAAGAAGAGCATATACGCTTTCATATTATACGGTCACGGCCTCTAACAAAATGTCGCCGTTCGGTTTTTTGCCGTACGGTCAAAACCGTATAGTATGTAACAAGCCTTACGCTAGAGACTTGAATTAAATTTTATATTATATATTTTAACGTGATACAAAACAAATGTATTTTTAGAAATCTAATTAACGGTTTTTTTTATAAATCAAAAAAACTGAAAAAAAAATGTGTCACCTCGAAAATTTTACGAATAAAATATGATTTCATCTCCAAAACAATTTTGTGCAACGAAGAATAATGTTTTTGACATCTGATAAAATTGTGAAAAAAATCTAATTGACAGTTTTTTTTTATAAAAAAATAAAACCCCCCTAAAAAAACATTACTTAAAGTTGGTAAAAATTGAATTTCGACTCAAACATCTTTTCAAAAAATTGAGACATTGGCTTCAAACTATTTTTATCTTATAAGAAATATTGTTTTCAACATTCTATACAAATTTTAGAAAAATCGAATCGATAGTCTTTTTACAAAAAATAAGAACCTAAAAAAAAAACAATACTAAAACTTGTAAAAATTTAAAAAAAAACAATACTAAAACTTGTAAAAATTTACTTTCGACTCAAATAGCTTTTCAAATATTTTGTCATTTCATCATCCACCAGTCGATGTTTCTTTGTTCGTAGAGCAGCAATTTTTTCGTTAAACGAGTATCAGAATGTGAAGCAATTTTTAAAATGTAGTCTGCTTGAAACTTAAGGGTATTAGTAAAAATCTTAGGCAACCCTGTTTCAAGATATAATGCATAATTTGGGGTGTTTCTTGGTAGGTGAAACATTTTTTTCAAAAAAATACGATGAGAATATAATATTATATTTAATCAATAATCTATTTTAAAGTGTCTATCAAGAAGTATTATCTTGGTACCTTTGTAAATATGATTTTAAAATATTATTCTTTAAGAATAAGGTTGTTTCACATATATTTTACTTGCCTTCGCTTATATAAAAGAATAAATACTTAGTACAAATTAAAGAAACGGACCAGAACGAGTATATGTATTTTCTATTTGAATCACTTTTTCAACGTTTACACATTATACCTATATAGGTATTACGTACAACCTCTACAACTACTGCTTACGTGTAACTTCATAACTAAAATCCAAGACGCACAAGAGCCTGACTGGAAAGAAGGAATGTGATTTGATTGTAGTAAGTACCTTCTACCTACCAATAACATTCCTTCATTATCATCAAAAACATGTCTTTATCTATCTATCTGCATAAAGCTGAGCATGCCAATGAACTATTCTTTATTCGTTTAACAATTTAAACATATGTACATGTTCTTCCTCTTTCTTATCTTCAGGTAATTTATTTTCCATCCTGAATCTTCTAATATGAAATTAAAATAAAGCTATCCAAAGGAAAAAGCTTTGAACGAATTAGTTTAATACACAAACAATTGTTTTCGTTAAGTATGCTTAGGTTAGGTTAGGTTAGGTTGTAAGGGGTGTGCACAGGAAGAAGCTGTTGCGTACACGGGGGCCTATTGGTCCATTGTGATCCCCTGTAAAAGTAAAAATTTAGCATCGATGCTCTCAGTTCAATTCAACTCTGTCGATTAGCGTAGACTGGCTCGTTAACGAACCAGCCTGTGCTATCTATAAATTTCCTCATGCTCGCCATTGAGACCTGTGCTAGATCATCCAGTTCTCCAACAAACCTGTTTCCGAAATGACGGAGTCGGCTGGTTTGGAGGTTCGGACAGTCGCAGAGCAGGTGTTTAATGGTTATCATTTCCCCCTCATTCTGACAGCTCCTACAAAAATCGGGTGCAAATGCCCCTATTCTATTAGCCATTGTTCCAATGGCGCAATGACCTGTTAGTACACCTATCAAGATTTTAATGTTCTTTTTACTCAGCGATAGAATATACCGAGTTTCTTTTTCATTTATGTTAGGCCATAAACTTCTAGAGATTGCACAATCGTTCCTGGATTTCCAGGAGATATTGGTTTTCTCTTTTAGTTTAAGGTCTATCTTCCTCTTGAGTACCCCAATCGGGACGAGTGGTCCCCTGACTGAATGGTCGCTACTACTGGTGTCTGCTTCTGACCCTTTCCTGGCTAGTTCATCTACTATATCATTCCCTTCTATATTGCTATGTCCGGGAACCCAGCAGAGCTTTACTTGGTTAGTGTGGCAGATTTTGTTTAATTCCTTCCTACAGTTTAAAACTGCTTTTGATCTTATGGTCTCACTGGCTAAGGCTTTGATAGCAGCCTGGCTGTCCACGAAAAAAGTAATCTCCGAAGAGCTTAGATTTTCTTGATGTGCCAGTTCAGCTGCTTTTCCAATGGCAAAGATCTCGGCCTGAAAGACACTACAGTCAGCCGGGAGTGTATATGACGCTCTGATGTTTAGAGATTGGCAAAACACTCCAGCACCTGTTCCTGATTCCATTTTTGAACCGTCAGTGTAGAAAGGGATACCCTGTTTACTTATAAGTGAATTGGGATCCCAACCCTGTCTTTCTGGTATGAAAATAGAATATTTCCTGTCGAAATCTAGTAAAGGGGGGATGTAATCGGTGGTCTCTCTCAGTCCTGAGATCGTGTCATATCTTTGTAAGATTGACCCGTGGCCATAAGTTCTATGACTCCAAAAACTCAGTTCTCTTAAACGAATTGCAGTTTTGGCTGCCGTGCACTTTATGAACTCATCCAGAGCCGGGAGGTCCAAGATCATTTCCAATCCAGCTTGTGGTGTGGATCTTTGAGCCCTTGTAATTCCTATACAGGCTAGTCTCTGTACCTTATTCAGGTTCTTGAGATAGCTTGATTTTTCCACCGCCTTCCACCATACAATAGAGCCATAGGTAAGAATGGGTCTGACAATCGCTGTGTACATCCATTGGATGACTTGCAGTCGCATACCCCAACGTACACAAGGTCTTTTTGCATGTGTAGAATGCACATAATGCTTTTTTTATTCTTTCCTCCGTATTACGCTTCCATGTAAGCTTGGAGTCAAGGATTACTCCTAGAAAGTTTTAGAGGAATACCATTTAGTTTGGGAGGGTTGAAGCCCTCCAGTTTCCGTTTCTTCGTGAACAAGACTAGCTCTGTCTTGGTGGGGTTGACCCCGAGACCGTTCTTAGTTGCCCAAGAAGATAAATCCTTTAATGCATTTTCCATAATGTTTTCGATGATGGTAAGAAACTTACCTGATACCAAAACCACTATGTCATCTGCATATGCTACTATTTTAATGCCCTGATCTTTGAACTTTGTGAGAATTTTGTTGGCTACGAGGATCCAGAGTAGGGGTGAGATGACTCCTCCCTGTGGTGTGCCTCTAGTAACTGTTTTCTCGATAGTGCTAACTCCTATTTGAGAGTTGATAATTCTGCCATTTAACATGGTGAAAATCCAATCGACAATGACAGATTCAACTCCAACTTCAACTTAGGCAGTCTTGATCGATTCCGTTTTAACGTTATTAAACGCACCCTCGATATCAAGAAATGCTGCCAGTGTATATTCTTTATGTTCAAGACTTTTCTCAATATGTGAAACTACTTCATGCAGAGCAGTCTCCACTGATTTACCTTTAAGGTAAGCGTGTTGGTAGCTGCACAAATTGTTTTCGTTGAGAAGTTCTCTAACATGTAGATCAATTATCCTCTCCAGTGTCTTAAGGAGAAACGAAGAGAGACTTATTGGTCTATAATCCTGAGCGGTCGAGTGAGTCGGTTTCCCTGCTTTTGGGATAAAGACTACCTTGACCTTTTTCCAGCTATTAGGGACGTATCTAAGTTTAATACAACTTATGAAGATTACCCTAAGCCACGGAGTTATTACTTTGAGAGCATTTTGAAGAAGAGCTGGGAAAATCTCGTCTGGTCCCGCTGATTTGTAGGGTTTGAACGAGTTTATTGCCCAGATAATTTTTTGCTCAGTAATAATCTGATTTAGTTCTAAATTTGATTCCGTGTGAGTAAAATCCAGCGTGTTCGATTGCAAGCAGTCAGAACTTTCTGGGTTTTTACAACCGGGGAAATGAGTTTCCATTAAGAGTTCAAGCGTTTCTAGGCTCGAGTTCGACCATGATCCATCAGGGTGTTTTATGTACCCCGGGATCGTGGGATTAATGGCCAGGGTTCTACGGAGCCTTGCCGCCTCGCTTGTTTTTTCAATGGATTCACAATGTTTAGCCCACGAATCCTTTTTGGCCTTCCTTAACTCTTTGGTGTAAGTGTTAAGTGCGGCTCTATAAGATTTTAAATCCTCTTCTAATTTACTCAGTTTAGCTTTATTGAAAAGTTTTCTGACCTCTGTTCTGCGTTTCTTTAGTACACCATTCCACCAGGGTGGTTTAGTGGAGTTATTGGAACGAGATAAAGGGCAGTGTTTTTCAAAAGACATTCTCATTTTGCTAGACAAGTTATGGACAACAGTGTCAATGGTTGAAGTACTTAGACTTGTATTGTCATCTGGTGGATCAATACAGTCTTTCAGCCATTTTTCGTACTCTGTCCAATTCGTTCTAGTTGGGTTCCTGTAAGGTTTCTTTTCAGTAAAGTTCCTGTCTATAGAGAAGAGTATCCTAAAGTGATCCGAAAAAGATTCTTTAGGTGAGACTCTCCAGTCTTCAACTGAAATTTTACTATTATTGCTAATAAGAGTCAAATCTATGATTTCCTCCCTGTTTTTGTTTCGAAAGGTAGGGTGATTACCCCTATTACATAACGATAAATTTAACAGAGAATATATTCAAAAATTGACTCACCCCTTTTATTGATATCTTTTGAGCCCCATTGAGTGTGGTGAGCGTTGGCATCACATCCTATCACCAAAGGTGTGCCGCTTGCTGTGGCATGGACCACAAGATCACAGACAGTTTTTGATGGTGGACTCTCCTCCTCGTACGGCATGTACGTCGACGCTAAAATGAAGTTTCCTTCATTCGATTCGACGCTGATTGCCGTGTTGTCCTTGTTGCTGTACCTTCATCTGACGTGGAATAGAAAAGGTTGTAGTGTTTTGACCTCAACCCTCGGATTCGGTTTTTGCCTAACCATGGTTCCTGGATCAAGGCCACATCCACATTCTCGTGAGACATGTAGAGCGTAAGGTCGTACGTTGCTGCTTTTGCGTGGTGCAGGTTTATTTGCACCACTTGCAGCTTTTGACTCCCCTTTGCCCTCATGCCTCTTAACCTTTACGGTTCCGAAACCATACCTCAACACGTCTTTTCGCTCTTTCAGCAGAAGGTCAGATTTCTTGTCTGCCACAAACAAGAGGTCCTTCCCTTCGCTTAGAAGTATTTTTCATTCCCGGGATGAGTTATCCTAGGATGAGTTGTGTCTTGGGATGAATCGCGCCTTTGTATATACAAAGGAAATACCTGGAAACTAGCTTACCGACAAATAATGGGATGTATTCGATAAGTTCATTCAAATACACAAACCATTTCCCTTAACATAATATTTTCCGAGTATTTCATATTTTTATTATAATAAAAAGTTAAGTTTTTTCAACAAATTCGCATTTATATCTTTGAAGACAAACTTATTTTACAGGTATATTTTTAAATCTTATAAAGGTACTTTTTTAAACAGACTCTTTGCATACATGAGCAAGTTCGTGTGACTAAGTCGTGCATTTTATTTTCAATGCTTTCAAGCAAAATGTAGATAATTGTAATAAATTAGTTATTGTAGATTTTTATAATACATAACTTACTCTCAAAAATATCTTGTTTTAAAAATTAAATTCTTCAAAACACTGTTAATGGGCTTAAATAAAATAATTTTCTTTTGTCAACTTTTAATAGCATTTTGAGAGAATTTTACCCATAGAGAATTTTGTAATATAAAATTTTGAGGTACAGTATTTTAAATACAGTATTATGACTCTTACAGTATTTCAACCCCAACCGGTCTAAAATATTAAATAAATTTCAGTCTTTTGAGCTTTTAACCACAATAGCAATTAATCTTCAAAAACCAATTAATCAATGAAATTATTTTTCAACACTTTAAATTCAAACTGAAAATATTAAAAATTTCCATACAAAACCAGACAAACATTTAAAACACTTAACCTTATACCAACGCAAAACAAAAAAGAACTTGTATTATTCCTTAATTATTTTCAATGTCTTTCCCCTTAGGTCTTCAACAACACTTCAATTAATTTCGTTTTTATAGTTAAATTTTATGTTCAAAATTTAATGGGAATCCTTTAAATTATAAAGAGTAAACAAACGTACAATCAATTTTGTTACGGAGAACAAAACAAGATAAATCCATTCAAAAACACTATCAAATATATCTTTTATATCTGCGTGATTCTATAAAACAACATAAAAACAACAAAGAAAAATGAAAAAACAACAAAAACAAAAACCTTTCACTCGAATGATATCTTGATATTGTACTCGTATAGTTGTTGTTCGAAAACGAGATACGAGTGAGAACTGAGAATAAAGTCGATACGATACGATACGGTATATTTTTCGTATATCGCAAGGAAAAAATCAATTTAAATTTTATATCTTCAGTCTGATGAACAAAAATATAAAAATGCTTTTGCAGACCGAGAGCCGAGGCCAGCACCGAGAGTAAGAGGGTTTAGTAGTTGTCTATAGGGAATTTGTAGATGGAAACAGGGAGTTCTTGAATTCGTGTAATAGATTCTCGTCATCATTGTCTTCGTCATCTTCATCGTAATTTTTCTTTGGACGGGCCAGGCCGGCCGACGAACGGGCGAAGACAGGTCATAAAATTATATTACATTTTGCTTTTGGAAAAAATGCTGCTGCAAGTAAATACACACGTCTTTGTGTGGTTGGGAATTTTATTTGTATTTTTATTTTTATTCATCCCCAAAGGATAACAGACAACAAAATTCCTTCATTTCTTCAACGTCTCCCGTCCGTCCGCCGCGCCGCAGCAGGTCCGACTCCACGTCCAATGACCCTTTCTCTCGTGCCTCTTGCAGGATGGATTCAAGCCCAAGCCCAAGATTGCTTTTCAATATTGTGGATGAGTCTTTCTTTGTGGCATAGAGCATGAAAATTCAATATCACATTTCGAGGTGTTGTGTGTTAGTATTTGCTGAAGAGTCCTAAGTCCTTGAGGTAGAGTTTTTTGCTTGTATTTACAAGTCACTTACATATATGTATGTATACCAAGTCGCCATTGGGTCTATACGTTTTGACATGCCGAGTTGGTTTATCCTTCTTTTTAATGGATTATAAATGTATATGTATAGGTATGCATATCTGAATATTTCCACTGATTGCTGTAACATTGACAGTTATCACGTTACAGTAATAGAGCCGCAAATCGACCATCACAGACAGTTAAAATGTCAAATCCATAAGCGACTTCTGAATATATTACATGTAACAGTTAGTGGTATGGTGGATGGCGCGGGCGGTGCGGCCGGCCGGCCGCGTGTGGTTATGGCTCTAATTGCTGAAATACCCCATAATGCAAACCAACATTCAGAATATAGAATTTTGAACGTTAAAAAGGACACGAGCTAAAGTCACGCAAATAAAATGCGCCATCACCCCCTACCCACCCCATCGTCATCAAGAAGATAAAAGCTTTCCGGTTCATTTTGGTGGGTGGGTTGGAAAAACTAGGTACGTTTTGAAATGACGACGTGTCATGTTAACCACAAATAATATTTTTTTTTAGTGGCTTTTGTCTGGAAAATTTTAATAAATGTATTCAAGCGATATTTAGGTCAGATAAAATATTGAATTAATTTTTATTCGCCATTTAAACACATGTAAGTATGACTACATATGTACATTTATACATATAAGTCAACATAGGGAAAGTTTTGAATTCGATGAAAAAATATCGAACTGTCTGTACCTCGACCTACAGACTTTAAAAAAACAACTTTCAACCTGGGGGTATTTTAAAATTAACGAAATATGTATTTTATATTGAAAAATATTAGAATATTAGTTGTTGAAGGTTTTAGTTTTTTGTAATAATGTTGTCAGTTGGATTTTTCTAAAAGCTTAAATAAAAGTAAACAACAATATGTTTTATTTAATAAAATAAGTTAAATTTCAATATTTGTTTTTGTTTCCGAGATATTTTTGTAGAAATGTCAATTTTATTTTTTTACAAAAAAACTACAGTATGTTGACAACAATATTTTTTTTAAATCAAATAGTTTTGAAGGCGATTCCTTAATTGATAGTCGAGTTGTTTAAGTAGAAAATCAATTTTGCCAATTTTTAGTTGTATTTGGTTTAGATGCTTTTACTTTGATTTTACTAAAAATTGTTTCTGATTTCAAAAACATGACTTTTCGATGCATATAATGGTTTTTGAGCTAGTTCCCTTTTTTGTTCGCTAAATTTACGAGGTTAGAAATATTTTGTTCAGTTGTTTGTATGTAAGACCGGTGCTAGCTCTTTTTTTTCGAATAAGAACCAATTTGATGTCACGAAAGTATAATATAAAATGTAATTGATAACGGTAGCACTATTGGTTCGAGAGATATTTTGAGTCAACCAAATTTTTCACCTTTTGTTTAATCCTTTAGTATACAAACGAGTCTGGGATAAATGTTCATAACAATATTTTATGTGAGATAAATAATAATTTGAAGTCAATATTTTTCTTTGTTCTCTTAAAACTTGGGTCGAAGACCATTTTTCTTATTAGTTTTTTATTGTTTTTGTAGGTTTTCGTGTTTTGTTAAAAAAGTTGTGAGTTGAATTTTTGCAAGACACTAACTAAAAAGAGGCTGGGATGCGACCCCCACTGATATCTTCCCATCCCATCTGTCGATTTGTCTTGCTTAAAAGCTTGTCTATATGTATCAATTTTTACCAAATTTGCGTACTATTTTTTGTAGATTTCATTTTTTTATGAAAAAACGGACTGTTGGATTTTTATAAAAAAATTACTGAATATCGAAAACAATATTTTCTGTGAAATAAAATAAGTTTGAAGCCAATATTTTTAATTTTTGAAAAGCTTTTTGAGTCGAAAGTAAATTTTTACCAAGTTTTAGTATTGTTTTTTTTAGGTTTTTACTTTTTGTAAAAAAAACTGTCAATTCGATTTTTCTCAAAATTTTGTCGAATGATGAAAACAATATTTCTTATAAGATAAAATTAGTTTGAAGCCAATGTCTCAAATTTTTGAAAAGATATTTACGTCGAAAAACAATTTTTACCAACTTTTATACATTTTTTTTTTAGGTTTTTATTTTTTGTAAAAAAACTGTCAATTCGATTTTTCTCAAAATGTTTCCTGATATTAAAAACAATATTTCTTATAAGTTAAATTAGTTAGAAGCCATTATCTCAAAGTTTTGAAAAGATATTTGAGTCGAAAACCAATTTTCACCAACTTTTGTCAAATTTTTTTTTCGGTTTTTAATTGTTTGTAAAAAAACTGTCAATTCTCTTTTTTTTTCAAAATTTTACTGAATGTTGAAAACAATATTTTTTGAAAGATAAAAGTAGTTTAAAGCCAATATCTCAAAGTATTGAAAAGATATTTGAGTCGAAAATCAATTTTTACCAAGTTTTATTAATTTTTTTTTTTTGGGTTTTTATTTTTTGTAAAAAAACTGTCAATTCGATTTTTCTCAACGTTTTTCAGAATGTTAAAAACAATATTTCTTATAAGATAAAATAAGTTTGTAACCTTATTCTTAAGTTTTTGAAAAAAAATTTGAGTCGAAATTCAATTTTTACCAACTTTGAGTAATTTTTTTTTTAGGTTTTTATTTTTTATAAAAAAAACTGTCAATTAGATTTTTCTCAAAACTTTATCAGATGTCAAAAACATTAGTCTTAAGTCGTAATATTTTCGAGGTGACAAATTTTTTTTCAGTTTTTTTTGATTTATAAAAAAAAAACCGTTAATTGGATTTTTTTTTCAAAAAATATACTTTTTTTGTATCACGTTACAATATATAATATAAAATTTAATTCAAGGCTCTAGCGTCATTGGTTCATGAGATATTTAGGATTAACCAAAATTTTCACCTTTTTTTAAACCGCTATGGTAAAAAAAACCACCCACGCAATTTTCTTGAGAGCCCTTTCTGCATTATTATCTGTATAACAAAATTTATTTGAAGTCGATATCTTTTCTGGTTCTTGAGCTATGGACGACGAAAAAAACGTCGCGAACGTACGGACGTACGGAAGTACGGACATACGGACGCACAGACATCTTTCTAAAAATCTTTTATTTCGACTCTAGGGACCTTGAAACGTCGAGAAATGTCAAAATTTTCAATTTGACAAATCGGACCCATTACAATAACTTCCTATGGGAAGTTAATAATTATCAAATGAAAATTATTTTTAACATACCTACATACTTTCTAAAATATAATCGATGACATTTTTTAGGTTTTGACTAAATAGGTTTAAAATCGATTGCAGAGATAAAATTTCAAAATGTCAATATTTTCTTACCACAATATATACAATAAGTGTTTCTTAATTGAAAAAGAGTGTGTATCGAACTGCATGAGTCTGGCAACTCTGCATTCGATGTTTTCTATATAGTAAGAAAGAGTATAAGAGAATGTAGAGCCAATAAGAAATATAATGAAAATCGTTGTATTTTTATTTTAATATAGAAGTTGGAATTTCGGACAGAGCTCACCACTGAGTTGTCGATACAGAGTGTATTACTCTTTTTAGTTGAAAAACAAAATGCAAAACCTACAGTTTTATGCCGAATCCAAATAGCTAATTTTAGAAAACATTTTTATCATAGGAATTACTCTTGGAGGATTTGTCAATTCCTCATAAGATGCAGTACTCGTGAAAAAAAAACTTTAGGTGGAACAGGCAGGACTGGACCCCCGACGACGCACAGTGGGACGACTCTTAGCAATAAATAAAAAAATCAAATGTTATAGCGGTACTTTTGAGTGATTGCAAAGTCATCACAAATATTTATAGGTTCTAACTGCATCAAAGTTTTTTGCATTGACTAATTAGTGCAAAAGTTATACGGCGACAAAGAAGGTCAAATTTTATTTTTTTTTTTGGTGAAAAAATCAAGTGGTTTAAAATTCAATTTTCATTTGCTCCTAAAATTTTTTGTGCGCTAAGAAATTAATTCAATTATGGATAGTAACACTGTTCAAGGTATTTTAATTAATATTAAACAATAGGAACATCTTTTATTTTTGTTGTGTTTTTTTTATTCGTGATTTTCCAAGTGAGGGTGGAAGTTAAAAAAAAAATTAAAAAATTACTTTGAGTAAGCTTTTCTTTTTTAGGCCTAAAAGGCCCTCTGAGGTTTTTATGGTTTTATAATCAGTAAAGTGTCCTTAAAGTGAATCAAGAAAAAAATCTTGCTACAATTTTGCTCCAAGTACTTAAAATCACGTATTTTAGGTTCAACTCCCTGTATCAAAAATGCCGACATTTTTGAAACGTGGCTGGATAGTGATAGAACCAGGAAATTTGAGAATGTTTGTCAACAAATTCAGAAACTTCTTTACTTAAAAGAGCCAATGGAAGGGTTGGACAAGCAAATTAAGGAAGTTGCTAAATTTTATTGCCTCAAGGTAAAGCAGAAGTGGGAGCAGTCTTGTAGAAGACTTAGTCGGTTCATGAGCGCTAATGAAACATGGCTTAATTCCAATCTGAGTTTACCTAAAGCTTTACTTGATTGCGTAAGTGAAAAAATCCTATTTTAACCAATAATTTTTATAACACTTTACCTTCATATCCCAAACATTTTTTAGTGTAATCTAAACATGCCAAGTACGAGCAAGGGAAGGCCAAGAGAAAGTTTTGAAGATTGTACTGATCGCACTAAAAAACGTCGTGTTCAAGAACTTGTGTCGCAAACCTCTCCAGAGGAGTTGGAGTATGCGGCAAAGTTGACTAGTCGTGCTTCAAGTTCTCCTCGCAAGAATAATAAGACCCTAACTCTTCAACAAATCTTGGCCTTATACTTAGACTTGTGTTTATCTAAAAAAAAATATTCTTTACTTCGTTCCGTTGTAAACAGTTTATATAAAGATTGTTTTATAAGCTATTATAAGTTGCAAACATATAAGTCAGAAATATTACCAGAAGTTACTATTGTTTGTGAATCCACCGCGGACGTAAATTTGCAATCTTTATTAAAATTGACTTAATTAATCATTTGCTGATTTCATCTGATCCCCAGCTTTCGAATTTGCGGTCAAGATATTGCAATATGTCAAAATATGATCGAGATATATTCCCATATTTATTAACAGATGAAACAAATATTAGTTTTCCCGTTGAATCTAATCCGGAAGACTTAAATTATACATCCGAAACCGACACCGAATAATAAGTTTTTTTTCCCTATGTTGCTGGTTTTTTTTTTTCGTTTTCAAATAAAATTGTTATTTATTGTTCTATTTGTCATACATAGAAATCATACAAGAAATTTAATTATTTGTTATTAAAGGAAGAGATAAAATTAATAATAAAATGAAAATCTTAAAAAAAAAGTTCCCTGCTCAACTCTTTTGATAAAATTAACTTTAATTTCCTTGCTAAAACTTTTCCATTTATCTGGTTTTCATGTTTAATTCATAGATTTAGGTTTAAAAAGACGTCCCAATGCAACTTTCCCTGATTTAAATAACTTAAACAAAAGATATGAATTTTGCCGATTTCCCCATACATTCGTCCCACTGTGCGACGTCTAGCTGGCAGTCCTACGCACCAACTATCACACTACAGATACGTGGTCATTTAATACTTGCTGTAAATACCGTTAAAATACCGTTAAAGTCTATTGAAAACCTTTACGTAGTATATAACATTCAAAAGTTACACACTAAAACCCAAAATAAAAAACCTTAGCACTTTTGGGAGTTTACGTCATTTGTAAAAAGATTTTATGAAAATGTCCTTATCATTGAAACCAATTTTCATTGATATGCGAACTATTCTGAAGTGAAATGTCCATTTTGATTAGATCAGAAAGTGTAAAGAAAATTAGGCCAGAAAAATTGCTTTGGAAAAAGTATTAGAAAACTTTTATAAATATTACAAAAAAAAACACATCAAAAAGTGTTGTAAGGAAACAACTACTTTTGTAAAAGTAACCAACACGTCGAGAACAGTTACCCCATTACATTACGATGATAGAAAATTGGAAAAATGTGGGTCCGGCGGCGATACCGTCCTAAAACATTGGGTCGATTGAGTTCATATTTGGTAATTAAGGTCTCAAGCAGATTCTTTCTTTAATTTTTTGTAAGGTAAAAATTAACCCCACATACAATATTTTGCAACAAATCTGTAAAATTGTTTTAATTTTCCCTAATTTCTTTTTCTTAACTTGACTTTTTTCTATATATAAATACATGTTCGTATTGTTCCAGAAGTATGCCTTCATACAATTGTTATTTTGTATTTAAATGGTCTAATACCAGCTATTTATACTGCTTTTATTTTTGTTTATTTTTAAGAAACATTATTTTTTTCCAAAATTTGATATCTCAAAAATGGCTCGTTAAATGTAAAAATTTTATGTATTACGCGTGAACATGCAACATATAGCTGCTTCTGGATTTTCCAAATCAAGACATGACAAAAGCTAAACGAATTTGAAACTTTATCCTTCTGAAGGTTATTGTAGAATCTGACGTTATCATTGGAATACGTGGCAACCGGAACACTTTTCCTTTAAACTTTCCTGTTAAAATGGTTGCCTCAAGAATATTTCCGGTGATCTTTTTGATGAACAAACGTGTCTCATTGTATGATACACAGGAGAATAATAGGTGAACCAATCTTCAATCAAAGATTATGTGGTGGCATTCCAAGTATACATATCTAGTGAATTTAAAAATTCAATAACAACAGTATCGATTGATTTAAAAGGCATCAGATCGCCCGGTAATAAATGTTTTATTTGGAAGTTAAATTCGTCAACTTTAACAATTTTTCAAATTGAATGAAACTGCGCACGGTGTGCAAATATGATTAAAATCGGTTAAGTAGTTTAGGAGTCCATCGCGGACAAACATCGTGACATGTAATTTATATTTTTTAAGATACGCACTAAATAACTACATAGCAAAATATTTATAAAACAAATTATATAAAAAAAAACGTTTCTAACAATTTTTGAAGACATTTTTTTTATAAAAATTATTTTTTCTTAGAAATTAAATGGCATTAAAATTTTTGAAAAAAAAAAAAACTACTCTTATATTTTTAAGACTTAAAAAACAGACTCTTTAGATACAAAAACAGATTCGCCTGACCCAGTCGTGCATTTTATTTGGTATACGAAACGTTTATTTTAATAGAAACTCATAAAATATTTAAGACTTTAATATTTGTAAAAAACAAACATTGACTGTTCTCAATCATTTTTTAAACAAGTTCGATCCCAATCTTGAATGTGCATAACTTTTAAACGAATTCGAAATTTCTTCAAAAATGTCTTGCTATTATTTCACAGACAAAGCAATTAAAGCAAAGGACAGAGAAATGGAATCTTATTTAGAGCAAACAGAAGATCAAATTTGAGATAAAAGTGTTTCTTAAAAGGCATATGATTTATAGTTTCAAAACATCCACTATGCTTCAAAAACTAAATTAAAGGTTAATATACTCCGGAAACTGGAACGTTTGTAACCAAACCATTTTCTATTACATTTTAAGATTACGCCATCACACGAATGAAAAGGAACTTACAATTTTACACGTTAGTTTTTTGAATCCACATTTCAAATATAAATTTCATATTCAACTTGTTTTTATTTTAATTACATAATTTGCATTTGAAAGCTTCTCATATACTCGAACAACTTCATGACAGAAACAAAAAACACAACTCAAAAACCATTTTTTTATATTTTTTAAACTTTAATTTTATTTGTTTTAATTCTTCCTTACAGTGGTTACCAAACTGGATACAAATGGCTGTACGTATCCCTCTTCTCTGAATCACTTTAATTAAAAGAAAAATCAGTTCTCAGCTTGAATGGTGTAAAGTACTCGTAGTTTTGTTTTCAGTAAGTTTCGAATAATTTTGATTTTCAAAATTACCAAAATTTCCACTAAACAAAAAAATGTTTTGACATTTTTTTTTTTGAAACAAGTAGAAATCATTATATTGAAGGGAAGGTTGATTCATTTTCTATAAATTAACTTTGATTTGAAACCTTACTTGGGAGTAGAACACAAAACATTCGTATTTTGAAATCATTTTTGATGTATTTAGTAAGAAAATTGAAAAAAAAAATTACACAAACAGCAACACACAAAACCTTTGTATTTGTTCTTCCATTTATGGTACAGTCATTTGGTATGTTGAAAACGCTTAAATACACTTGGGCAAAAGTAAATTAAACTCATTGGTGGTAGACGGAACTTAATTAAATACCCAACAATAAACTCATCAGCATAGTAAGTGTTATATTATTATCATTGTATTGTGTAGAGTTGTGTATAATTTCCATGAAGAAAATACAAAATAAATAAATTTTATTTTTCCAGGATAATTGAGAAGAAAAACACTTGCTAAATCAACCCACTTGGTTTTTAAAACAACTACATACATACCCCTACAATTTATTCTTTATTTTTCAAGTTGAGAAAAAAAAATTCAACATACATTTAGCGTACATTCAACTTTCCGTGTTAGAGTGTAATTATCACTTAAGCTTTAAGGAATGTTTCCTTAAAAAGCTGCAGTTGTTGTTTTTGTTGAAGAAAATTAAAAACAAAAAAGACACGAACGAAAAACAACACTAAACAGAAACTTGGAAAATTAATGAGAATTTGAGAATTTTAAATTTTTCCAATTAAAATGTGGTGTTTTTCTTAAGGTATTAATGGTAACAGAAATAAACACAAGTTATAGGCAAGAAATAAAATAAAACAAGTTTAAAAGTTTTTTTTTAATTATCATTATTTTCAGCTTGATTTTGTTTTCTTTTTTAGTTCATAAAACAACATAAATCGGAATTTAAGTTTTTAAAATATAAACAATACTATACTAAAAGCTACAATAAAGTAATTAAGGGTTTTTTAGAGGTACATATTGTAATATTCGGCTTGGTCCGATAATTAAAACTTATTCATTATTCATAATTAAATCGCTTCAAACTTATTTATTGCACACTTTCAATTATTACTTTCAAACACAGTCTTTACTTTCAATTATTACTTTTCAAACACAGTCTTTACTTTTCGCAGTTCACAACCAATAATCCGCTTCGCTTCCGAGCGCCTATTTCATCAAATCGGTTCGAGAATCTAAGTTGTTCTCGATGCTTAACGAAGCGAGTTCTCCTCTTTATCACTAGATGTTGCCCTTATTCTACTATAACACGATATTAAAAGAGATATACACATTACATTGCCCCCTCCTTAGGATTGATCGTCCCGAACAAATCCATCGTTTTCATCACCACTGTAGCGATGTAGCCGGTCGCGATGTACAACTTTAGGTTTTCCTCTGACTCCCTTTTGTATCCGGTACACGACATCGTTGATTTTTGTAATGACTGTATATGGACCTTCCCAGTCCCATTGAAGTTTCCGTGACAGCCCTTTTTGTCGATGGGGATTGTAAAGCCACACCCGATCTCCTGCTTAGAACCCTGTTGTTGTCGCTCGTATATCGTAGCGTGTCTTGTTTTCAACCTGGTATTGTCGTGGATCTGAAGGAGTCTTTCTCTGAGGTCATCAATGTAGTCATCCTCGGCTTGCGGCTCCGACGTGGGACATCCAAATTTTATTTCGCTCGGCAGTTTGATGTTCCTTCCCATCAAAATCTCAAACGGTGTATGACCAGTTAAGCTATGTCTTGCACTTCGATACGCCATCAAAAACAGTGGAATGTGTCGATCCCAATCTCGCTGGTTGTCGTCCACAACTTTGCAAAGATGTTCCTTCAGGGTTCGGTTGAATCGTTCGACCATGCCATCAGATTGTGGGTGAAGTGGTGTTGTTCTTATCTTCTTGATGTCAAGAAGCCCACAAACTTCCTGAAATATGTTTGATTCAAAATTCCTTCCCTGGTCGGAATGCAGTTCTAATGGAACGCCGAATCTGCTAACCCAGTTGAAGACAATTTGGTCTGCGACTGTTTTGGCTTCTGGATTTGGAATGGCGTATGCTTCAGGTGACTTGCTGAAGTAATCCATGACGACCAGAATATAACGATTTCCATTATTTGTTTCCGGAAATGGACCCGCCACGTCTACTGAAATCCTTTCGAAGGGTGCTCCGACATTATACTGCTGCATTTGGCTGTGGTTCTTTTTGTTCGGGCCTTTGGTGGCAGCACAGGTATCACATTTTCGGCACCACTTCTCGGCATCTTCCCTTGCATATAGCCAGTAAAATCGTTGTCGACCCTTTCCAACGTCTTGTTCACTCCTAGATGGCCTCCCGAAACTCCACCAAGCATCTCTTGCAGAACGTCCATAACCTTCGATCTCGGTAAGACTAGCTGCATTACATAAGATTTTCCATCTGCTGATTCCCATTTAAGTCGAAGGACACCCTCTTGGACATGAAACGAGTCCCACTGTGCCCAATAGGCCTTCAGAGTCGGACTTCTATCGGAGATATCAGCCCATTCTGCTTTTTCCTGGTGTTCCTTCCAAGCGAGGATGGGTTCGATATCTGAGTCTTCTTGTTGAGCCTTCCTCAACTCGTCGTTGCTCCAGCCATAAATGGGATCGGCTCTGGTTCATTGGACAGTTACCACTTCTTTTTCTTCTTGTCGTCTGCAATGCTTACAGTCTTACTTACATGGTCTGCTCTTGTTGTCACGTTTATGGACTTCTAATTTTTTTACACGATGTATGTTTTGGGAAGCTTTTTCTGCAGCTTCCATCGTCAAAGCGAAAGCCAATGCTTCTGGTAGTGTTCGCTTTCCGGCAGTGCGGATAGCCCTTTGGAGATTTATATCGCCCACAGCTCTCACAAAGGCTTCAACAGCAAGTTGATTTATTATCTCGTTACCAGCTGTTGGATATGCCAGGTGAACCAATCAATCGATATCTGCCTGAAGCTGCTGCAGAGTTTCACCTCTTTTCTGTGTCCTATTGTTAAGCTGAACTCGAAAGACTTCTGCCATGTGGCTATTCCCAAACCGCTGTTCGATTGCGTTTACCAGAACTGTGAAGTTACCACTCTTCTCTGCTGGGATGGTTTGTAGCAGTTCAGCAGCAGATCCTCTTAAAGCAAGCGTAAGAGCAATGTATTTTTCGTGATCGTCCCAGCCGTTTGTTAACGCTGCTGCTTTAAACTGTTTAATGTAGATTGACCACGGAATCTGCCCATCAAAGCTTGGAGGATCCACTTCTCTCTTCCTTGAGCACTCACCAGAAAGTTTTCGAGTTTTCATCTTTCGCACTTTTTCTAGGTTATTTGTGATGGTTTCGATTTGTTTGTTCATTTTCTCGAAACGTGCATTTTGTTTTTCGACGCGCTCTTCAAGAGTATTGATTTTATCTTCGAAGTCCGCAAACCTGCCTTCTAAAAGTTTTTTCTGTTCGTCGAATCGCTCTAGAATATTCAGCTGTTCTGGCTTTTGGTCACTTCTTTGGGCTTCTAGTTGTTTCAGGACATCATTCCTTTGAGTTTCTAGTTGTTCGAAAACATTCTGCTGTTGTTTCAGGACATTCTTCTCATTCTCTTCAAATTTTGCTAAAAGAAGTGACATCATGTTAAATAAGGCAACATTTGTATTTACCTCTTTCACTTTTGCTTCTAATTCGAAAGCAAACGTATCTGGGTCTTCATTTTGCTGCTCCAGATATTACTGCAGCCGTTTAACGAGTTCGGTTTTTACGCCTGTCCCACTTAAGCCACGTTTGCTTAGTTCGGCCTTTAGCTCAGGGACAGTTAGTCTTTCAAAACTGTACTCATTTTTTTTTTTTAATCTTTAACTTCACTACTTTATACAAAATAGTTCAGTCACTGCTCACTGTTTTTATTCTCAAATGATTTATTTTCAGTTTAGTTTGGCATTTCAACAAGAAAAGCCTGACGCCTGACCAATGTCTAGAAACTTATGGTTACGTAACAAGCGAATTTTGTATAGCGATATATATACTGCTTTTGGTTAAGTGAATATGTACTTCATTGCACAAAACTGCAGTATTTGGAGGGATGATAATCCTCAAGTGTATGTTCAGACGCTGTTACATCCACCAAAACTGACTGTTTGCTGTGCTTTATTGGTTATTGAAATAATTGGTCCGTACTTCTTTAAAAACAATGGTGGCCAGAAATTTACTGTCAATGGTGACCACTTTTGAGCCATGATAACTGACTTTTTAGTTGACCAATAGAACAAAAATATTATGTGAGGAGCTGTGGTTTCAACAAGAAACCGCGGTGCAACATAACACACAGCTAGTACTCCAATTTATTCATTGAAGGATTGATTTTTTCGAATACTTGAAGTGACAAAAACATCGCTGCCATTCCTAGCAAACGATCTAAACCAATAACAACAACAACAACAACAATCTTACAACTCTTTTCTTTTAAATATCTCCTAAAATTAGAATCACACGTCAAATAAAGTTTAACAAAAATTTGACGTTAGGGTGTGACTCTCAATTATCATCGTTATGGTTGGACTACCCTTTATAATATACTAGCTGGTTTACCCGGCTTAACCCCGGAGGTATTCAATTATTTTATATACAAAAAAATGAGGATGAAAAAACTACTATTTTCTCATACGAGTATTGTACCTTTTTTATTTATTAATTTATACATATATTATCTCTGTACATATTTCTATTACTGTTATAATACTTCTTTTTAAACAATATTTTTTGTTTTTTTGTGACACGCATACATATATGTACATACATATAGGTTTTTTGCCGAGCTGACACGTTAGCAAGCAAATTACGGAGAAGAATAATCGGTGATCCAATTTTCAACCCATAGATTATGTGGTGGCATTCCTGATATGTCTAAAGAATTCAAAAATTCAATTGGAAAATTCACTGCATTGCCTCGTCTTCATCGACAGCAGCGTAGATTGACTTAAACGACATTATATCGCCTGGTAATAATTGTTGTATCTGGTAGTTAATTAGATCTACATCAACATTTTTTGCTGCCAAAATAGCACGATTACTGAGCCTATTGTGATTTAGATAATTATGTATTTATTATATCTGGGAAGACACTCTCGATCAGATCAATTTAAGTTTCAACAACAGTACAGAAATTGTCTGGCAATCTTATGCATTGGGTATCTTGGTGAAATTCCACTTCACTGTTTCCAATATCTAATAGTTGCTGAGAAAATACTCGTGCTGTCGGATGATTTTGGAGTTGTAATCGCATGTTTTTTATTAACCTTAGTGCTTCGACATTTCTCCATAAAAATGATTGTTTTAAACATGCATTGATTTTATCAGCAAAAGTAGAGCGAGGAAGCCGAAAATCACCAGATAATAGTAGAATAGCTCCACCAAAAAGTCTGTCATTACTGTTTAAATCCTGCAAAGTTCTATTTAATGCTTCGAGTGAATGTTTATGCCATGAGCCATGGTACACTCATCCCAAATTATGATTAAACTCCTTTCTAACACTGTAGCCATTCCACTCCTTTTCAATTTAGTAGTTAAAAAGAAATATTCAGAATTATATAGAGCACATGAAATTAAATGAGAAATATCCAGAAAAAGCGATGTTACGTTATAGATCGATCAAAATATCACATTGCACTACGTGTTGTTGAAAAAGAAATTTCGAATTCCAACGTGGCGCCATCTATGAGAAGTTCACGATAGATGGTCCGACATTTTCTGTAAAAAATCTGATTTAAGGCGCCATCTGTTCGAGACTTATGAAACTTACGATTAATAACAAACATCAACATTGACAATCAGTTTATTGTTAATTATAAATTATTAAGACCATTAATCGAAATATAAACTATCCTATATCTCAAGTTAGACAAAATTACACATAAAATGCCAACTTTCATCGAAATCGGTTGACTTGGTGAAGAGTTCACTGGGAACATACATATGACACTGGATTTTTATATATTAAGATATCAAGCAGTTTTTTGAGCAACCCGTCTTTCGAAAAAAATTGATTTTCAAAAATCGATCTCATCAAAAAACATTTTTTAAATTTGATAAGTTAAAATAATTTTAGGGGGTGGTCTTTTTTGGTGTTGGTGTTTCTTAAAATGGTACTCTTTCAAAAAAAAAATCTTTTACTACGCCCAGTACCCCCTCCCAAACGTGAAGAATCTCCTGATATTGGAGTTGAAAGATTGATCAACATTAAAATTTTTTCATTTATTATATTTGACAGTTGACATTCTTTCCTTTTTTTCATTTACATGTTAGCACGAAACGATACCATCTAAACTGCATTACAAAATAAACGCAATGCAAATTTAAACATTTTTGAATTAAAAAAATTTCATTGCTAACTTAAAAATTCAACAGGCACGCAAAGCTGCGCTGCAAAGAATTACGAGAGCTGCTTACGAGCTCTATGAGCTGAAGAAAAGAGAAGAACATCGACTTGAATCGCAATCATTTCTGGGGATATGGATGGACCACTTCTGCAGACTGTATAACGGTGACGGCGACGACGACGAACCGAATTCCGCTGTCAGGCAGGATGATCTATTCAATATAGACGACGAAAGCTAACGGTCCTGTCTTCTCGACTTAGACGAAGTAAAGATTGCCATATCTAAGCTGAAGTCCGATGAATTTAACCTCAGTATAGGTTGCTCGATACTGAAAAAAGGAGAGCTTCTAAAATGCACCAACCATAGAGGAATCACTCTCCTTAACATATCTTACAAAATCTTCTCTGCCGTAATATGTGAAAATATAAAGCACGTCACCAACAACCTAATATGCATTTATCAGTGTGGCTTTAAACCAGGAAAGTCCACAGTTGATCAAGTATTCATATTGCGACAGATCCTGGAAAAAACCCAAGAACATCAAATCGACACCAACCTTCTCTTAATAGGTCGCTTTTGATAGCATCTACAGAAACTAACTGTATGTAGCCATATATATTTTTGGCATATCTTCCAAACTCGTTCAGCTTTGTAGAATGGCTATGGATAATTCGTAATGCCTTACAAAGGTTGGAAACAACTTAACCGATCCTTTTGATGTCTAAAAAGGCTTTAAATAAGGCGATGCTCTATTATGTGATTACTTTAACATCGTCATTAAAAGAATAGTGCAGAGCTTCCAATCCAGATCCTGCATCCGTTACCGAAAGTGTTAGTCGTGCAGGCTGTTTTTCCCGATTATTCCATCACCAAAGTTTTCTTCCCGTCCTAGCTTGGCATTAAAATCTTCCAAGACAATTTTAATAACGTAGCTAGGACACTTCTCATATTATGTTTTGTCTTGTTGTTGCTTCACAACTGGTTTTTCTTTACGTGGTCAGGAAGTCACCCTGTCGCACGACCTTCAACATGAAGGACTAGGGCAAGAGCCGGCATAACCGCTCCTTACAGGCCTGAGCTCCGAATATGTGGTAGTAGCCCTATAAGGTGTTCACTATGTAGTTCAACCTAACTAGAACTGTAGATGCCACCGTTGATTCCATCTTGGGAATTCCTCCGTTGCCTTCTGGATGAAAGGAGAGGTGCCTTAGTGGAAATACCTCTACACCACTCTTTCTATTGCTACCCATCAGAACTTTCTTTATTAACAAGGTTTAAAGTAATACTAAAATAATTCAATGTAACTGTTGCGATACCTATAGGCATGAATACAATATTGTGATAATGACTCCCAACCGTATATACCATTTAAGAAATCTTTGGTTTCCTGAAGTGTGAGAAAGCTTTTGGAGAAATATAGTCTTCTAATTTCAAGTGAAATTGGTCATTCGGCAAGGAAGTGGAAAATGCCTTCCGGTACATTAAGATTACAAGTCACAATTAAATCTTGTCTGTGTGGCATGCAATTGAGGTAAAGAGTTTCAGTACTGATTTCATAGTTTGTCAAGCTGAAATAATTATTTGGACCAAGACAGTGATTTAAATTCCTATATAAGCTTCTAGATTCAGACAAGCGCGCGCGGTCTAGACAGCTTTCGTAAAAACGTTCATCCATCTGCGCAATGCACTCGTAAAATTTGTTTTGCCAGTCATTTATGTTTTCAAGAGTTAAATTAAGTACCATTCCGTGTTCCGTAGCCATATCCAACCACTCTTTGAATGGCGACAAATTGCGTCTAAATGCATACGTAAGTAAGTGCTTCTGAAGATTTGTGCTTGGACGCTTCATTAATTTGATAATGAATTCCGCATTTGCTTTGAGGTTCTTACAGTAAATTTGAGGTATTCCCGGCACTGAGGAAGGTAGTTTAAAAATACGTTTAAAGAAAAAGCACTGCAATCGCTCAAATTCTTCCACTTTTTTATAGACAAAAACTTGATTCGCATAGCAAAGACATGAGTTGATGGTTGCATTGAAGACCTTAAATTTAGATGCCGTATCCACGTTTTGATTACAATAACATTTAGGCCACATAAGATTGATTGCAGTTTTTGCCTTACTGACTTTTTCTTCTACATGTTGTCGCAAATTAAGATTGTAAGATAGAAGGACACCTAAATATTTAAATTCCTTAACAACCTCTATAGGTTGGCCTGCCAATTGCCACTTTTCTCTCGGATGCCTTCTATCTGCCGTGTGCTGAAAAATCATGATTTTAGATTTTGAGGTGTTAATTTTTTTTTTTTTTTTTTTTATAATAAGCACACACTCAAGGGGATATTACTACTCTTATTATGCAGAGGCACAGTGTGAGCACTAGGAAGAGGAGAGAGGGTTTAAAAGGAGATGTCGGTGCACATTGGTTTTGAATTCCTGAACATTGCAATGACTAGGAAAGACAGAGTGTGGTAAGGCATTCCACATTCGCGTAGTACGGCTAAAGAACGAATCTCTGTATTTGACAGTACGGCCGAAGTTGGACTTGAGGGTATACTGATGAGCATTCCTAGAAGCGCGAGAATTACGAAAAAAATAGGGCTGAGGACGTAACCTTGTGGAACTCCAGTTTCAGTAACAAAAAAAGTCTGACATATTACTACCATTCCAAACTGCAGCTGAAGTGTTCGCAATTAGTTTTTTGTAAACATTGAGGAATTTCGTAGAAACACCTATCAAGCTTAGCTTGTATATAAGTGAGTTTCTGTTGACAGTGTCGAAGGTAGCCTTAAAATCCACAAAGAAGGCATAGAGCTTTTGTTTTCTTGTTATAAATTTTCTAGCTATAGTCTCCAGCGCAAAAATTTGATCGACTGTTGAAAGACCAGGAAGAAAGCCCCCTTGAAAGATCCTAAGCCGATTATTATGTTCCACCCAGCTTGAAAAGCGATTATATACACTTCAGAATTTTCAGAAAGTAGTAAGCTTATAGCAAGCGTCAAACTACGATCAGAGGCTCATCATAAGTGCATGTGTTAGTTGTTAGTAAGAAAATAATACAATTATAGCCTAACACACGCACAAAATACAAAACATAATAATTATTAACATTTAACAGGAATTATTACAGTACAAAAAATAAAAAAAGAGGTTGGGATGCGACCCACACTGATAACTTCCCATCCCGTCTATCGATTTGTCTTGCTTAAAAGTTTGTCTAAATGTATCAATTCTTGCCAAATTTGCGTTCTATTTTTTGTAGATTTTATTTTTTTTATGAAAAAACGGACTGTTGGATTTTTATAAAAAAATTACTGAATATAAAAAACAATATTTTCTGTGAAATAAAATAAGTTTGAAGCCAATATTTTTAATTTTTGAAAAGCTATTTGAGCCGAAAATCAATTTTTACCAACTTTTATTAATTTTTTTGTTTAGGTTTTTATTTTTTGTAAAAAAACTGTCAATTCGATTTTTCTCAAAATTTTTCCGAATGTTGAAAACAATATTTCTTATAAGTTAAAATTAGTTAGAAGCCATAATCTTAAAGTTTTGAAAAGATATTTAAGTCGAAAATCAATTTTTACCAACTTTTGTTAAATTTTTTTTTCGGTTTTTAATTTTTTGTAAAAAAACTGTCAATTCTATTTTTTTCAAAATTTTACTGAATGTTGAAAACAACATTTTTTGAAAGATAAAAGTAGTTTAAATCCAATATCTCAAAGTCTTGAAAAGATATTTGAGTCAAAACTCAATTTTTACCAACTTTTTTTTTATTTTTTTTTAGATTATTATTTTTTGTAAAAAAACTGTCAATTCGATTTTTCTCAAAATTTTATCAGATGTCAAAAACATTATTCTTCATTGCACAAAATTGTTTTGGAAATGAAATCATATTTTAGTCGTAAAATTTTCGAAGTGACAATTTTTTTTTTCAGTTTTTTTGATTTATAAAAAAAACCGTTAATTGATTTTTTTTCCAAAAATATAATTGTTTTGTATCACGTTACAATATATAATATTAAATTTAATTCAAGTCTCTAGCGACATTGGTTCATGAGATATTTAGGGTTAACCAAAATGTTCACCTTTTTTTTTAAACTGCTATGGTAAAAAAACCACCCACGCAATTTGCTTGAGAGCCCTTTCTGCATCTTTCTGCCTTATTATCTGTATAAAAAAATTTATTTGAAGTCGATATCTCTTCTGGTTCTTGAGCTATGGACGACGAAAAAACGTCGCGAACGTACGGACGTACAGACGTACGGACGTACAGACGTACGGACGTACGGACGTAGAGACTTACGGACGTACGTACACACGCACGCACAGACATCTTTCTAAAAATCTTTTATTTCGACTCTAGGGACCTTGAAACGTCGAGAAATGTCAAAATTTTCAATTTGTCAAATCGGACCCATTACAATAACTTCCTATGGGAAGTTAATAAAGACGTTTACGATAGTGGAGCACTGGTTCTAAACAATGATTTTAATCCCACCTTATTTAAATTTAAGTCTATCGATGAACAGTTTAAGTTATATAAAATGCTCATTCGACTTAATGCTTTATTCTTCCCATAGTTAGTTCTATGGAAGTCAATATGTATAAAATCAAATGAACGCAGGTGATGAGTTCCGCTACGGTAATTCAAATGTACACAAGATAGTTAATAAGGTGCATCAATTTCACCATTAATGAGTTGATGAAAAAATACTAAGTCATTATTAACACGCCTTTGATGGAGAGATTGCATTTGAAGAAGCTGAATACGATGTTCATAGGGAGGCAGATCATAAGGATCATCCCAAGGAAGACCCTTTAGGGCAAAGCGAATGAAATTATGTTGAATTGATTCAATACGTTTCTTATGAATTTCGTAATAGGGAGTCCACACCTGCGAAGCATATTCAAGATGAGGACGAACATGGCAATTATACAAAGAAGGAGTTACATAGGGATCATTGAACTCCTTTGCCCAGCGTTTTATAAAACCAAGCATAGAACTTGCTTTATTAACAATCAAATTAATGTGATATGTAAATTCTAAGTTGGAACAGAAATTAACACCTAAATCTTTAATTGTGGAGACGCGACAGAGTTTTTGCTGTGATATACAATAATCAAATACACTAACGATTTGTTTTTTAGTAAAAGTTATCGTCTGGCATTTTAAAGGGTTGAGGGTAAGGCTATTTTTCTCACACCAAAATGTGAAACTATCAATGTCGGCTTGTAAAAGAATACGATCATTGATGGACTTTATTATTTTAAAAATCTTCATATCGTCAGCAAAAATGAGTACTTCACTTGAGCGTAGACATGACGATACATCGTTAATAGACAGGATGAACAGAAAAGGGCCAAGATGGCTTCCCTGGGGAACACCAGATTGAGCGAATATTTTTCTTAGGCTACAGAGAATTGATATACCCCTATAGTTTTAAACTAAGGATGCATCACCCTTTTTAAAAATCGGAAAAATAAGGGACTTTAAGAACAGACTTGGAACGTCCTCGTTTAAGAAGACGTTATTAAAGAATATCAAAAGACAATCATGAAAATTTGCAGTGCTATTCTTAAAAAACTCAACTGGTATGAATGTTTATTTGAACCATTTAAGAGTGAATGTAAACAAAAGTTATTTTACATTGAGTTTATTTATGTAAATAAAGTTAAAGAAATCTTTCCTCTTCGAGACTCAGTTCAAATCTACATAATATGAAATTATTATCAGTTTCCAGTAAATCTGAAAACAATCAATATATTGTTTCGACGGCCTTTCACACCTGCCAATTGTATGTAATGTGCTAATTTCATCAACTTATCTTCACAAAATCTGGAACCAATACAATTTTGCAATCTTTGCTGTTGTTCAACAAGTTTAGTATACTTATATGAACATTGCCCTCCTTAGGCTGTAAGGTTGCTGTCCTGCCCGTTGCTCTAAAATTCACATCAAAACTCAAAACGGATATACTCATACGCATGTACTCGTATGTATTCAAATTCCAAGAATTGCAGTGCACCAAAGTTCAAACATTAACACGAGTTTTCTAAGGATATGTACAGTGTACGGTACATATACTTTCGAAACGTGTTTAAAATCTACATCATCATCCGGGTACTTATTACTATTGAGTTGGAAAATTGTTGCTTACAGCAATTGCCTTCATGAAATTCATATACGCATCGCGAAATTACCTTCCTTTTGTTTTGAGTAAATTTTCATCTGAAAATTTTTGAAAGCCTAACATAACATATCGGTTATGAGGGTTGGTGATAGTTCTTGGTACATGGTGGAGGTTAAAATATTACTACCAATTAATTTGATTTTCGTTGTGCGGAGCTAAAAGTTGGCTTAGTTGAAAAAATATTTTTTTAAAAACTCGACTAATCAATTTGCTCCTCTTTTGCAGATACTCGTACATCACCTGTTATAAGGATATTACTACGTTTTAGCGTTTTCCTTTATAAAGGATTCATAATAATCCCTTTTTGGTATGATATTTCAGTTGAAAAGTCTCACAAACTCTACCCATACGACAGACAATAATAATGCAGGCGCCCATATGAAATTTCCATTCAAATCAGCGAAAATTGTATGCTGGTGTTGTGAAGAAGAATAAACTTACATCATACAATATCCTTTCACAAGTTGTTCCTTGCTGATAAAGTAATGACATGCGATGATGGTATCCGAGAGGACGAAACGCATATTCTTTTGAATGGAAAAAAAAACTGTTTTTTTTTTTGTATCAGCCCTTAAGTGAATACAGTGTAAACTTTATTATACTCGCATGAGTCCTTAAACTAGGACACGCTATTGACTTGCAATTTATATTGCTTATCTTGAAAGATGTCATATACTTATATGAGGACGATATATGTATTTATGAAGGTTTGTATATGTACATTATATTTCTTTTCATGATGGCAATGTTCTGAGTTGTGAAGCGAACAAGAGAAGCAAATTTTACATAAAATAAATATTTTTCATTATACACTCCGTGACATGGGATTGCATCAGATGCATGATTTTTATTCTAACGAAATTTATTGTTATAAGAATCATTTTATTATTTCGTAAGTATACGCCTACCTCTTCCGGCTCTCACACTGAATCAATTTTAACAAATAGGGTGCCAAAAAAAGATAATTTTCTGAAAATTTTGCAAATTGTATTTTTTTTTATAATTTGTTGAAAAACATAGCTTTTGATTACATATCATAAGAAATTGTTAATGGAATGTCCAAACTATTCCTTTCGACACGTTAGCTTCCTAGTATTTCGTATTCTTTTAGATGATTCTTTTTTACGTTTATTAAAGGTTTCAGGGTGAGCTTAGCCAGGTAATGAACCGTAGCTTAAGGACACCCCATAACAAAAACAAAAACTCATCACCTGAAATATGTAACAATAGTTACCGAAGATTAATGATTTGCATCTTTTCTTTTCCAGTTTTGGTTAGGGTTTAATACAAATTATTTTTGAATGGTTTGTCAACATGGATAAAGGTGTAGCAGATATTTTTTGTTAGGGTATGTTTTATAACAGGGTTTAAAAGCAAACTGGATTCAAAACCAACCAGGATGAGAAAACAACCTGTGTAACAAATTAACCTGGGTTGCAAAATAGCCTACACTACAATGGTCATAAAATATCCAGGGTTAACCTGAGCAACAAAATAAATAGGGTGAAAAATAACCTTTGTTAAAAAATTCAATTTCAATTCAATTTCTTTCTTTATTGTAAACAATACACTAAGACAATGTCTTTTATAGTATTTGTACTTTGGTTGAACAATTAAAGTGCTGTTTTATTCTATATACAATAAGATAATACTTAGGCTGCTAAAAAACAACCTAGGTTTAAAAAAAAAAACATTGGTCATAAAATATCCACGGCTAGCCTGGGTTAAAAATAACGAAGGTTAAAAAATAACCTGGGCTATAAAATGAACTGAGTTATTAAAAAAAAAGCTGGCTTGCAAAATAGCCTAGACTACATAATCACTTTAGTTAAAAAAAAAAACCTTGGTTAGCAATAGCCAGAGTTAAAAAATAACCAGGGTTGTAAAATAATCTGGGCTGAAAACTAAAATGGGTTATAATATAACCTGGGTTTACAATTATCAGGGTTTAAAAATAACCTGGGTTAAAAAATAAATCGTTACAAATTAACATGGGTTATAAAATATCCAATGCTAAAAAATAACCTGGGTTGCAAAATATCATAGACTACAAAACCACCTTGGTCATGAAATATCCATGGTTAACCTTGGTTAAAAAATAACAGGGGTTAAAAATAACCAGAGTAAGAAAAAACCAGTGTTAAAAATTAACCTATATTATAAAATTACCTAGGTTGAAAAGCTACTAAAGCCAAAAAACAACATGGGTTATAAAATAACCAGGGATAAAAAGTAAACCTTGGTGAAAAATTACCTGGGTTTCAAAATATCCTGGGTTTAAGAATAACCTGGGTTATAAAATAACCAGTGTAAAAATAACCAGGGTTAAACATTTCCTAGGCTGCAAAACAACCTTGGTCATAAAAAAAAACATGGTAAACCTTGTTGAAAAATAACCCTGGATTTAAAAAATAACCTGAGTTCAAAAATTAACAGATTAAGAAATAACCTTGTTTATAAAAGAACATAGGTTTTAAAAAAAAGGCTGCATGGAATAACTCCTAACGTAATAACTCCTAATGAAAAAAATGAATGAAAACCTAATATTTTCCATATAACGTTAGAATAAGAGCCCCCGCAGACTGCAGACTTTTTATCGGCCGATAGTTTGGTCGGCTTCATAATCAGTATGGAGAGGAATGCATATGCGCACACTACAGCGATTCAGTATTCACCCAAATCACAATTGTTGATTGTAGAATAGTCGGCCGACTGTTGGATAGTCTGCGCCCTGTTCACCAACCAAACTGTTTAGTTGGCTCGGTGTGTACACTTTCAGCCCAACCCGTCCAAACTATCGGCCGATAAAAAGTCTGCAGTCTGCGGGGGCTCTTAAATGTACATGAAAGAATTCCTAATTGTTAAGTGTGAACATTGGGAAATTGGGGAAGGTTTTGAAAAGAGGTGTCGTTGCACATTTTTTGATTTCTTGAATACCGAAATGACAGTGAAAGACAGAGTGTGATTAAATAATCCACACTCGAGTAGTGCGGCTAAAGAAAAAATCTCTCTTCACGACAACAATGCGACCGAAATATGACTCTAAGAGTATACTGCTGAAATTACGACGAGGCTTTGTGTTCAAGCGATGGAAATAAAACAAAGATGTTGACGTCACCAATCATTTTGAACGCTCTCGTTTGTATACTCTGCATTCTGCAAGATAGTTACTGGGAGTTACGCTTGAGCTTTAAAAGTATGTAAAAGGTTTTTTCATAAGGGCGGGTAGATGTTGAAATGGAATAAAACAAGCTGTGTGTGAGGTATTAACAAAATAATTTTTTTATTTATGCCATTAAGTGTGGAATATGATATCATTCAAATGCCCGCCTCGACATCTTACGGTGGAACGGATCCAAGTGGTCCAATTTTCAATGACTCTTCCGCATAGATCCCGCTGATTTTGAACGATGGCCTGTGTTATGTTCAGTGTTCACCTTTAGGGGATCGATCGATTGTGGTTTATTTGCAAAGACCTGCGAGTTCAAGAAACCCCACAGGAAAAAGTCTAGCGGCGTCAAATCGCATGACTTTGGTGGCCAATTCACATCACCACGTGGCACGTAGCGCCGCCGCGCCGGCCGTCCTGCTGGAACCACATGTCGTCTAGGTCCATTTGGGCCATTAGAAATTAGTTATCATCGTTATGTAGCGCCCGCTGTTGACGATGACAGCCTCACTAACGTCGTTTTCAAAAAATTACGGACCAATTACGCCGCCTCCGCCGTAGGCCCAAAGTCTACACCAAACGGCAACTTTTTGAGGATCCATTATCACCTGGTGACAGGCATTCATTCAAAAATGAGCCTCGTCACTTAAGATGATTTTTCAGCCAAAATGTTGGTCCTCTTTCAAACGATTCGAAGCCCAGTCAGCGAACAAACGGCCTTGTCTATGGTCATGAACTTTGAGCTCTTGGGTCTGTTGGATCTTGTGTAAGTGTGTAGGCCCAAGTCCCGACGCAAAATTTGCCAAGTTAAAGTCTGCGAAAGGCCGAGTTCTTATGCATGGCGAGGAATAGACTGCCTTGGAGTCTGCTGTACACTTTCACAGACCGCAGCGATGTTCTGGGCAGATCTTGCGTTCCTTGAACGTACGTGTGTTGGCTGATTGTTTACTGAAGCAGTCGTCTCAAATTTGGCCACCAAACGTTGAAGAGTCGACTGTGAAGGGCCACCACGTCTCGTGTAAAATGGGCGCAATGCGCGCAACGTTTACGTTAACGAACACTCATTTTGATAATAAAGTTTTATCATTTGAACGTGCTGTTCAAGTGTTCAATCGTGTAACTTGCCATGATTATTTGGCATAAACAACTGAATAATAAACAAAAGATTTTACAGATGTCACCAAAACAAAATGGCCATCATGGGGCACCAAAATCTACCCGCGCTAATTAAAAAACCCTTATGGCGCAGAGACATAGGGCCCGGGGACATAACGCCCAATTTTTTTTTTTTGGGGGGCTTATGTCTCACTTCGGTGGGACATTAACCGGGATCTCAGGATTTAAACTCCACTTTTCGGGGTTCACACCCGCTCACGCAACTCCGTTGCTCCGCTTGGATATGTAAGGTCGCCAGACAGGCGAATTTTTTGAATAAAAGCACCTGTGGGTGGCACGCTTCGCGGGATGTCGAATTTAAACTCCACAAAACAAAGTCTTGTGGTATTGAAGTGCTCCAAGTTTTGTCATTTGGTGATTCTTATTAAGTGGGACATTAGCCCCAAAATTTTTATTTGGGGCTTCGGTCTTACTTGGCTGGGACTTAGGGCCCAAATTAGATTTCGGCTTTTGTCCCACTCGGGTGGGACATAAGCCCCAAAAAAAAAGTTGTCCGTTATGTCCCTGGGCTCTATGTCTCTGCGCCTTTAGCGACATCGTGTAAATAATCGTTTTAAATTAGGTGATTGGGGATACACATACGAAGATACACAAAAGTGGTAAATTACGTTTTAACGAAAACAGGCAGCATTGAGTTTTCAACGCATTAAACTATAAACGATTTTTATAAACCAATTGGTAAAGCTGTGAAGTTCCGAATTTAATAAACTTATTACACATTTACGTTCAAGGTCCGCATCCTATAAGACAAGGTTTGTGAATCTAAAAATAAATATGAAAAGCTGAGGGTACATTCGTCAGCGAAGCATGTTAATTTATTAGAAGTTTAAGAAACGAGATTATGAATGAAAATGATAAAGAGTAACGAAGATAATACAGAGTTTTGCGGTACACTAGTGTATACATATTTTACACTAATCCAATACCACTTTTATTGAAAGGTTCCAAAAGAAATTTTTTTTTCTAGAAATTTTGAATTGAAAGCTCATTCGACATAATTTAATTTTTCAAATCGACTTTGAATTGTTTTCTAAATTGTATTTGGTATTTCCAAATAAGATAATCAAAAGACATAGAGTGTAGTAATATATTATGTTAAGGTTAGATATTTCCTTTGTATATCAAACATCCATCAAATATAAAAATGTGAAAAAAATATCTATCTATGCAGATTTTTATTCTTCAAATTGTATGTCAAAAGAGTCAAAAACAAAACTCTGTGCATAAATCTTTTATACGTGCGCTACTTACATAAGTATTCCAATGTCCCAATGTCAAGTACTCAAATTGATATAATGGTAATTTGAAGTTCTTCAAAAAAATCACTGTTGGAGAATTTATTTTGAATGGAAATTGTTTATTTGTATGCTTATTTTTATATTATTATAAAGAAACTCAATATATTTACACCCTTATTTTTATTCTACATTTACATACATAATGTCTTCGTGGTGAAGAAATTTATTCATGTTTCAAAAACATTTTTAGAAAAACTGATTAAATTTAAAATCTTTGTGATTTAAGAAATGAAAACACAAAACGGTTTTTGTGATTATTAAATTTTGTAAAACATTAGATTTGTTTCAAAAATGCGTGAATCTGCTGTCTTTTTAGTTCTTTTGCTTTTTGAATTGCCGATCAATGTTATGTATACAAAAAAAACACTATCAATGTCAAAATTTCTAAGACCCAGACGTTCTATAATTTAAAGTTTTAAACTTTCAACTAAAGATAACGAACCGAAATGCTCGGTGAACTCTGACTGTTCTATGAAATACTTAATGATTTCGAATAACTCTGGTAGACTTTACCGACATTCCCCTGAATTTTCAAAAAAAAAAAAAAAAAAAAAAAAAAAACTGATATTTTTTGGCTGAGTTTTCCCTATTCTGCTCCAAAAATTTTAAAACAGTTCAGCAAACCTAAATGCATTCAAGTTCTAATATCAAGATTGAAATGGTTATCTGATTAAATGATAAAATTGTTTTCAGTATTTTTGAGTCCTAATTTGTCTTAATCAAATTCCAAACACCGTTTGACCGAAATTATATTCTAAAGTCCATCGCGCAATTTCGTAAACAAAGTGGCAGAGACCTTTGCTTGCAAGACATTGATTTTGACTTAACAAATTTTATTCACATGCGAGAGGCTTTAACAAAACACAACCAACTGATTTTTCACCATGCAATGTCACTCAAAAAGAAAAAACTGTTATCATCCGTATTTGCATCAAGAGGAATTGTTTATATGAAACGGCTCATGAATGAAGCTGCTGAACCGATTGACTGCATCGAGAGTTTGGATAGGGTTGCCCACTCTACCGTTTAAGTTATATACTTTATTTTATTTGTTCTTCATAATTATTATTTTTATAATCATTTTACATTTTCATACTATTTCTCATTTTTAATTAATACTTATATTCTAATTTCTCTTTCTTTTACTTCTTCTCGTACTTATTTCTGAGCTTATTATTCTTCTCTCTTTTATTTAATATTTTTTATAACGATCGATCATAACTTACGCACCATGGTAGATGTATTGAGTTCACAACAAGTTGGTCTTCGGATGTGTCATATTAACGCACAGAGTTTAATGGGTAAAATTGACGAGTTTCGTTTCACATTTGAAAATTCAAAGGTTGACGTGGTTTGTGTGTCCCCGAAACTTGGTTTAACGTTTCACAAAACAACCAACTATGTTCACTCGCAGGTTATAAGGTACATATATCGTTCGGATAGGGTGCGATGTCGGGGAGGAGGTGTTGCAATGTACATATGTGAGAGAAGGGATTAAAAGCAAACACATAATTTCTTCTCTTGAGGATGATGAATTCGAGTTTGTTTTTGTCGAATTAAACAACAGCAACGGAAAGCTTCTGATGGGTACTATATATAGGCCAAATAGAAACGTATGTATGTCTCCGCTTATTGGTCTCCTCGAACAAATAACAGTTTCTTTTCAAAATGTTGTTTTATGTGGCGATTACAATTGTAATCTCCTTGACGAAAACAATTTTTTGGACGATTTCAGTTGCCTTAATCTTCACCCCGTTAACACATACACTGCCACCCATTTTTCGATGTCTGACCCCACTCTGTTGGATCTATTTTTTGTTGCTGATGAAAGTAAAGTCATGCTTTATGATCAGCTCTCGGCATCAGCCTTCTCGAAGCATGATCTAATCTTTTTAACGTTTGACTTTCAAGTTGAGATTCAAAGTCTTGTAATCAAATATCGTGATTTTAAACATATTGACTATACTTCTCTTGAAACGGATGTTGGTAACATAAATTGGAACAATATCTTTGAAATGCCATCACCATGTGACCAGGTAGAATTTCTAAATAGCAATATTTACAGACTTTTCGAAAACCATGTTCCTTTGAAAACTAAAACTTGTGCCCCACAAAATAAGCCTTGGTTTACTTATGCAATTCGATCTCTGATAAGACAACGTGACTTAGCCTATAAACGATGGAAAATGTTTCGTATAAATACCTTTCATCAAGAATATACAACTCTGCGCAACAAAACTGTCAACGAAATCCGAAAAGCAAAAGCTGCCTTGTATTCAAGTCGCATTAACACTTCTTTCATCTAATACTTCAAATGTGAATTCTTTTCAATTTTCTTCAATTACAGCGGGGGACCTGGTTGAAGCGGTACTCTCTATCAAATCCAAAGCAATAGGTCTTGATAACAGATCAACGAGTTCCTTGATTTATCTAATTTACTGACATCTAAACAATCAGGATTTCGTAAGAAAAATAGTTGCATAACGGCATTTTTAAGTGTTTCCGATATAAGGAAAGCTATTGACAAGGATAATATTACATTCTTAATACTTCTCGACTTTTCGAAAGCTTTTGACATGGTCAATCACGACATACTTTGTGAAAAGCTTCTCAATTTGTTCAATTTTTCTACGCACGCGGTCAAACTCTTATTCTCGTATCTTACAAGTCGAATTCAAGCAGTAACACTTAACAACACGCTATCTGATTTTGTATCTGTCGTTAGTGGCGTCCCACAAGGTTCAATTCTGGGACCTATGCTATTTTCAATATATGTCAATGAACTTCCTTCGATCTTAAATCATTGTTCAATACGTATGTATGCTGATGATACCCAACTCTACTTAAGCTGCCCGTTGGGTCTTATTGAACACCATGTAGCCTGTATAAATGAAGACTTGTATACATTAGAACGCTGGTCACTTGAAAACGGTCTAATCCTGAACCCAAATAAATCAAAGTGTCTTGTGATTTCAAAAAGCAAAATTGATTTGTCTTACTTTCCCCCAATCTTGTTAAATGAATGTCCGATTTCTTTTGTAGATTCCGCTAAAAACTTAGGAGTTGTTTTTAACCGCAGCCTTACCTGGACGAACCATGTAAATAACACCATTGGTAAATCGTATGGTGTCCTTCGAACGCTATGGCATAGTCAACACTTTATTCCAAGACATGTTAGTGCCTTACTTGTGAAAACACTGGTTTTACCTTTGATTACATACGGTTGCGAAATCTTTTGCTTCTTAGATTACGAAAGTAAAAGAAAATTAACAGTTGCTTTTAATAGTGCCATACGATATGTCTACGGGCTACGACGCTACGATAGTGTTTCTCAATACTCAAAGCAATTTCTTGGTATGTCATTTGAAAACTTCTTAAAGTTCCGAACAATTACCTTATTTTCTGATATACTTTTAACCCGTCAGCCTGAGGATCTGTACAGTAAAATAATCTGCCTTAATTCAAATAGATCTCTAGATCTTGGAATTCCGCGTTTTCGTTGCCTGACATCCGAACGCCAATTTTTTGTGTACTCAGTAAGGATTTGGAATTCATTGCGAAGAGAGATAAGAAATATAAGCAACACGAAGCAATTAGGAAAAGAACTTAAACTATATTATTGTAATTCTTAGTTTATTTAGCACCAATCAATGTATAAAAATAAAAATATGTAACACTTGAATTTCAATCAAACCTGTAGCATTTAACACATCGCTAGCTTCACTTTTTTTTATAAGATATTGTATCTTACCAGGGGCGAACGCAGGTAGGGGTTTTGGGGGTTAAAACCCCCTCCGAAATATCAGAATATGTGCAGTAATCAAATATCCATTATTGTCCAAAAAAAGAAAAACAGAAATGGTACAAAATTAATTTCCAACTCAAATTCTAAAACTATGTTAAACAAAAAATTTTAATAAATTTGCTACGGTGATAGAAATTGTGCACAAAACACAAACACGCTAAATTAGAACAATAAATTTCTGTATTTTTTGGTAAGGAAAGACAAATATTTTTCTTGTTTTCATTCATACTAACAATTAAAATGTTTAGTATTTTTATTTTCAAACACTAAGGTAGAAGATGAAGGGTTTTTAACTTTTTGTATAAAGCTAAATATTATTATTAACACAGAGATGCTCCCTTTCGCCATGTTTCTTATGGCTAAAAATAAAAAATTGAAAACAGAAAATGACGATCTCACGGCCACTTATGACATATGTATTTAAATGTCAAACCACCGAAAAATTGTTCGGTTCATTTATGTTAGTTTTAACTGTAAATTAAAAAAAAATTTGTAACTTAACTTTTTTCACTTCTTGAATTGTGACACAAGAATATTTTAAAACAAAAACAGCAACCCTGTTTGCCTTTGTCGCGTTTTTTCCCTATTTTTCAAGAACAAGAATCAAACTAATAATGAAAGTTACGTGATGTCACCTAAATTCAATATTTTTAAACATTTGAATGCGTTTCTGCATTTAAACATACCTTAATGTAAGACACAAAACAATATGGGGCATATTCATAGTCATATTTTAAACCCGAGTGTATTTGAACTGGAGTCTACATTTAACATATGTATACATATGTAGGTTAGACATAGCTGCTATTCATAAAGAATTTTCCAGCTCTGTTTAGTTAGAAACAGATTTAAGGCATATATTCTACTACAATTTTGAAAAATTTCACTTAAACCTATACAAAATAGCTTGTAGAGGGTAACAAAATAAATTGCGTTAGCTGGAGAGCCAAAATCTTTGAAACCCTTTAAACTATTTTGTTTGCTCTTAGTTGAGAAATTTTAGAAGATCAATTATAAACTTGACAATTTTTTTTCTCGAATGGATACCTTTCACACGAATGGTCTTCATCTATTTCAAAGGGGTCCCATCGGGTTAAGTAGAGCTTTCGTTTTTTGTTAGTTGGTAGTATTCCAACATCCAGCAAAAAATATCAAAATATTGATATATGCTTAAGTCTTTTTACATTTTAGTTTTTGTTTTTAAATTTTCAAATAAAATGCCTCGTAACTTAATTTTCTCAATCAGTTTGTTTATTTTTGACGTTTAATAGATTTAGAAACAGCTTAAACATAGGTTCCGTCGTGTTTATTTTTAGACTCCAGATTATCGTTTTAAAATGGATTTAAATTGTCTATGAATAACATAAACTGTAGTTTAATTTAGCAAAGACAAAATCAGAACTTATCAATGAACTATGTAAGTACCCTATGTCTTCGGTCTAAAGTTTCGGAGCGCATTCAAAGTCATTACTTCTAGTATTTTCATGGTGAGAACTGTGAAAATAGAAAAATCTCACCTCATTACGGCAACTAGAAAAAAAGGCATACAAACTTATACTATAGATACTTATGCATGCATAATGCATATAAAAATTAAGTTTTAGCTTTGAAGTCAAAGTCAAACTGTTTTGCCAATCGTCAAAGCATATATGTGTATATGTATATGTAATTTTTATTCATACATGTTTCTTAGTACCTATGTATATAAAATAGTGTCAACAAAGAAAAAAAAAACACTTGACATTTAAAATAAAAAAAATAATATAATATATATTTTTTGAAACCCCCCCCGAAATTTTTTTCTGCGTTCGCCCCTGTATCTTACAGTGTAAGCTTTTCATACTAGATAAATAAAAATAATAAATACTAAATTTTTGAGGAATGTCTTTGTATCGTTTCGTTTTATTAAAAAGTTCTATTGAACGTTGTCTTTTTCTTGGAAGTCAAAGCCAAAATCTGAACGAGATTAGTTAATTATATACATAGCTTATTTTCTTTTATCTATTCTTATTTAGAAAACACCGAAACTGTGAACAAGTTTAAAATAGTTTTTCAAAAGAATTTTGTATAATTAAATAACTGTAAACTGTTTAACTCAAATTTATAAACGTGTTTAAAATTTCAAGTCGAGTATTTAACTTTGAACTTATTGAACTTAAAAACAAATTTCAACGCAACCAAATTATTTTAGTACAAAATCTTTTACTTTTGACCGATATACCCTTTTTGTACATACATAATTTTAAAAGAATTAAATAGCTGAAAATATATAAAACAATTTTTCGTCTTGATTAAACCAAAAACAAACATTTCATCCAAAATCACATCGAATCAAATAGAAAGTTAAAACTAAATGAAGACTTTCGCTTAAATTCATATTCGGAGGGTCATACGCTGATCACGACTTAAGGGCAATACAAGGACGGTATCAACGTAAGTATTTTCAGCCAAAATTCGTCAAGTTGAAAATGCACTTGGTATAGGCTTTTGGGTCATTAGAAAAATGGCATGCTTACTTTTACGCTTTCCAAGAGAGCGCTGCGACGAAATGCCCAAACCGTCAATACGGCTTCAAACTTAAGCCTTCATATTTCTTCAACTTTCTTCCAACTCTTAAGCCAGCTGTTTTGTCTGAAATGTCGATTTGATAAATTGTCTTATATTAATTTCTAAATGAAGGATTTAGCACAATGGCCTGAACGATTTTTTTTCTAAACAATCTTATTTGAGATATTCGATTCTATCTTAGTATGCAATTCGATAAAAAAAGTTTTTGGATATTGCCCACATATATAAATTGTAAATCCTGGGATTCAGATTTTGAGAAACTTCAGGAGATGCTTTCCACGAAGAGAAACTCAAATGTAATTGTTGGTGATATGAATGCAAGAATATTAGGAGAGGAGCAAGGTACGGAAAATATTTTGGCTGGAATTACAAGAAAGTCTAAAGACAAAATTTGCAACCCACGGGGGAAAAAATTACTAGAACTGTGCAACTCTTTTGGCTTGAGAATTCAAAATGGAACTAGTAATATGGACGAAAATGGAGACTTTACCTTTGTGGGACGGCAAGGAACATCTGTTATAGATTTCAGTCTAATTGGTGGAGATTGGAAGTCTTACGTCACAGGCTTTGAAATTGGACAGTTACCTTATTCAGATCACCTTCCAATAATTGTTTCCTTTCAACTTGATAGTTTTATGAGCGAGGATGAACGGAACATGACGTTACTTCCTAAACTATCGTGGTCAGAGGCAAAAGGTAGCAATTATCGAGAGAACTTAGAAGACTTGCTAAGAAATCAAGAAATAGCCAACTTTGATCAACTAGAAAATGTGATTAAAACAGCATATCCTATTTTGAACAGAGAAATGGTAATAAGTTATTTGTCGAACCATGGTTTGATAGTGAGTGCCTTAATGCAAGGCAGAAATCATTTTCGTGGTTGCGAATTTTCCAGCGCAACAGCAGCAATTTCAACAAAAAACAATACATGGAAGCAAACAAGTTGTTTAAAGAGCTATGCAAACACAAAAAGAAAAAACATTTTGAAATGGAAGCCCAAAAACTGTCGAGCTGCAGAAATTCGGCTGAATTTTGGCAATTGGCATGGAAACTTAACGGTGTACAATACACAATTGGTCGACACCTTAATTCTGATGTTTTATCGCGGCACTTCAATATGCTTCTTAATCCAGTTATGAACCGGGTTGTCATTCATTATGCTGCTCCAGGAGTCGAGAATCAAATCCTTGATCAACGAATAACTCCGGATGAGGTGAAACTGGCAGCTAAGGGCCTTAAAGATAGAAAAGCACCAAGGTCTGATAGAATACCAGCCGAATTCTATAAATATGCGAATAGCGGCCTTTTTGAAAGTTTAGCTCTGTTGTTCAATAATGTTTTTGAAACAGGCGTGATACCGCTTCAGTTCAAGGAAGCACTGATTTTTCCTATTTACAAGAAAGGATGTGCATCGGATCCAGCAAACTATCGGGGAATTTCGTTTCTTAATGCATCCTATAAAATATTTACCGCAATAATGCAACGAAGACTGTCAACATGGATAAAAGAAAATAAACAATTAAAAGAATTTCAAGCCGGCTTTAGACAAGGGTATTCAACTGTTGATCATATATTTGTGCTGAGGAGTATTTCAGATTCATTCTTAGAACAAGACAAAAAACTCTACGTTTTCTTCATTGACTTCAAAGCTGCGTTCGATACTGTGGATCGTAAATCGCTAATCTATAAGCTGTTCGAAAAAGGAATGTCTCTGAAGTTTGGCAGACTAATTGAAAACATATATGAAGACACTCGAGCTGCTGTGTGGAATGGTTTTTAATGTTTTTCGTTGTTTTATCGATATTTCTATAAGCAATGTTATATTGAAATAGCATAGCCAGTAATACACAAACTTCTGGAACTGCCAATCAGTTTGGCTTTGAGTTTAATTTCGGATGAACTGTCAAGTGTAGACATTCTATTTTCAGCCGTACATCAAGAATGGATTGCCTTACCTAACTCTGTTTTCCCCTCCTATTTTGATATTTAAAACTTTCCTATTTTCCTTAAATTCACACTACGTTTAAAAATTGTAAGGATACTAATGAAACGTATGAATTATAAAACAACTTGAAGTATAAGTGGAGAAGTAGTAGGCTGGGTAAAATTAAATCCAAAAAACAATTCGACAAATAGCAAAAGTTCTCAAGCATCAAAGGATTTTTCTCCATCAGGTCGAATTCCTAAAATATACCTTTTTAAAATTACAAACAAAAATTCTTAATACATACCGTGAATTTTTAAATATGTATGTACAAAATAATTATTTTTAGTATTTGACTTAGTTTTCACAAATTCTCATTAATAATACCGAAACTTTATTGGGATCTTTATGAAGCTTTGAGAAACTTCCTATCTAAAACTTTTTTGGTTTTGGAAAACAAGTTTTAAAGTAGGAAAAACAAGTAGTTCGTTAATAAACATAGTCTCCAAAGGCATGACGTTTTTTTCCAATTTCTAAAGCTGATTTTGAAGCAATTCGGTTTTTATAAATTTCATTAAAATCGTAAACAAATCAGATGAATTTCAAAAATATGTGATGGCAAAACCATTTTTTTAAGCAAGAAAAACAAAAAGATTCTGGATTCTCCTAAAATATAAAAATTTTCAAGATATCTAAGTGCCGTATTTATTTGAAAAAAAAAATATCTTCTATGAATTTGACCAATTTCTTCTTGTTACTATTTCTCTGTTTTTGGTTGGGCTACTTTGATCTTCAGTATTTTATGCTTCATTTAAATACAAAGAATATTAAAAATTGCTTACCATTTTCGGAAAAACGTACTTATTTTTGAAAATAATCCTTTGGTCAACTCATAACTTCCCTCGTTTCGTATTGCGATTTTCTTGAATTAAATCTTGTTATATTCACTGAAATAAATTAATTTTTATTCAACTTAAATTTAAAAGATTTATTTATTTAATTTTTTGTATAAGCCGATAGGGAAAAATCTATTAATAGAAACGCACTTTGTTGAACTAATTATATGGAATTTGATCTGCTATGGCGACGTGGCAGTGACAAAGGCGAGTAATTGACTGCTGCACTTGCGCTTTTCTCAGTTTCTTTTAAATATTGTGATTAATCTAAGCTAAGCATACTTTCCTTTGCTCTCACTCAAAACTAAAATTCATAGGACAGAGCTTAACACATACTCATTACTCCGTAATCCGTATGCATGTGTTGATGTGGGTGAGAGAGGAAATGGGTTGGTTGGGGTTGCATTATTTGCATAATGCATTCATTTGCATTGCCAATCATCGCAGTTCTTTTGTTTCTGAGAGAAAGTGTCCCATTCCAAACGTTCTACAATGAGAGAATATAAATGGGTGGTAGCTGGTTGGCAAGGTGATAAAGGTAGTTTTACAGTTGATAACTCAGTTTCGAAGCTTGAAATTGTAACACGAACGAACTTGCACGGACTTGCTCAAACTTACACAAACTTACACAGACTTACACAAACTTACAAGAAATTGCTCGAACTTCCACGAACTCGATCCAAAAACCTTAATTAATATACATATGTTACCTATACATATGTATTTTTTTCGAAAATCGTTAGAGCTATGTATGTACATCTATATAATGGGTGATTTTTTTGAGGTTAGGATTTTCATGCATTAGTATTTGACAGATCACGCGGGATTTCAGACATGGTGTCAAAGAGAAAGATGCTCAGTATGCTTTGACATTTCATCATGAATAGACTTACTAACGAGCAACGCTTGCAAATCATTGAATTTTATTACCAAAATCAGTGTTCGGTTCGAAATGTGTTTCGCGCTTTTTTATCGACAAATTTTGTTCAGCGATGAGGCTCATTTCTGGTTGAATGGCTACGTAAATAAGCAAAATTGCCGCATTTGGAGTGAAGAGCAACCAGAAGCCGTTCAAGAACTGCCCATGCATCCCGAAAAATGCACTGTTTGGTGTGGTTTGTACGCTGGTGGAATCATTGGACCGTATTTTTTCAAAGATGCTGTTGGACGCAACGTTACGGTGAATGGCGATCGCTATCGTTCAATGCTAACAAACTTTTTGTTGCCAAAAATGGAAGAACTGAACTTGGTTGACATGTGGTTTCAACAAGATGGCGCTACATGCCACACAGCTCGCGATTCTATGGCCATTTTGAGGGAAAACTTCGGAGAACAATTCATCTCAAGGAATGGACCGGTAAGTTGGCCACCAAGATCATGCGATTTGACGCCTTTAGACTATTTTTTGTGGGGCTACGTCAAGTCTAAAGTCTACACAAATAAGCCAGCAACTATTCCAGCTTTGGAAGACAACATTTCCGAAGAAATTCGGGCTATTCCGGCCGAAATGCTCGAAAAAGTTACCCAAAATTGGACTTTCCGAATGGACCACCTAAGACGCAGCCGCGGTCAACATTTAAATGAAATTATCTTCAAAAAGTAAATGTCATGGACCAATCTAACGTTTCAAATAAAGAATCGATGAGATTTTGCAAATTTTATGCGTTTTTTTTTTAAAAAAAGTTCTCAAGCTCTTAAAAAATAAAATAAATAAATAATAATAATAAAAATAATTGTCACCTCGAATATTGTACGAACAAAGAATGATTTGATCTCCAAAAAAATTTTGTGCAACTAAAAATAAGGTTTTTGACATCTGGTAAGATTTTGAGAAAAATCGAATTGACAGTTTTTTTTACAAAAAATAAAAACCTAACAAAAAATTACTAAAAGTCCGTAAAAATTGATTTCCGACTCAAATATCTTTCCAAAAATGTGAGATTATGGCCTTAAACTAATTTTGTTTTATACAAAATACTGTTTTCAACATTCAGTGAAATTTTGAGAAAAATCGAATAGACAGTTTTAAAAACCTAAAAAAAAAAACAATACTAAAACTGAGTACAAATTTACTTTTAACTCAAATATCTTTTCAAAAATTAAAAATATTGGCTTCGAAATAGGCTTTCTCCCAGAAAATATTGTTTTCGACCATCCAATTTGTATGTTTTAATATAAGAAATAAAAACTTTTAAGAAATGCTACTAAAATTGATAAAAATTGTTTTTCAACTATAAATTTCGTTTACAAAAATAGATTTCGAAATCAAACTATTTCATCAAATGCAAAATATTGTTAGTAATTTTTAAATCCTAATATAATTCAACTGACAACTTTTTTAACAAAACACGAAAACGTACAAACCTTTTAAGCAAGACAAATCGACAGACGGGATGGGAAGTTATCAATGTGGGTCGCATCCCAGCCTTTTTTTTGGAACATTGAATGAACCCAGAAGAATAGAATAGGTGCAATAGGTAGGGACCGTGGAAAAGAAATAAATCTTCATTTTATTTTGCTAATGAACAAAAATTTATCCTGCCTTTAGGACATTCCAGTTAGTCGTATTTTTTGATCATACATTATTTTTATTATTTAATAATGGGCGTTGCAAGCCTTCCTTGCTTGTTTATTTCCCTCCGGTTGAATTTGCACTATAACATCTGATGTACACCTGTTTTTCATTGATGACCTTTAACATCCATGGCTTAAATTGGGGTCTGGACAAAGGTCTTGGTTCAAACCCTGCCTGTGCCATCTAAAGTTTTTTTTTTTCACGGGTACTGCCTCTTGCGAGGAATTGACAATTCCTCCAATAGTAATTCTTGTCATGAAAAGTGCTTTCTCAAATTAGCCGTTCGGAATCGGCTGTAGGTCCCCTCAATTCCCGACAGCATTAATCGCACATAGGAATGGTTGAGAGTTGTAAGTCACTAGGCCCCAGTTCTTTTAATGACACATGATTTGTCATTACTTGGCAAATATCAAAAGATGACAGCTTTAAAATTGACAGCTGTCTAAATAAATATATGAAGGTAGGTATACAAAACAGCTTAAAAATAATGAAAGTACAAATTACGCAATTTTAATATATAACGTTATGAAACATTATGGCTAGTTAAACTTTGAGACCTGTACCGGACAAATATATACACAACAGAACTTAAAACTATATGGTTTTTATATTAAAGCGGGTAGATTTTGGCGTCCCGTGGCGGCCATTTTGTTTTGGTGACATCTGTCAAATCTTTTGTTTAATATTCAGTTGTTTATGCCAAATCATCCTGGCAAGTTACACGATTGAACAGAAAGTTCAAATGATAAAACTTTATTATCAAAATGAGTGTTGGGTTGGGGTCGAAACAAAGTATGGATCATAATACTGTATTTAAAATACTGTATCTTAAAATAATGTTTTTCAAAATATTGTATGTACAAAATACTGTATGATCAAAATGCTGTAAATAAGGCTAAAAAATAAAAATCGTTTTGACTTTTTTTTAAGAAAACATCATAATAATTTTTAATTAGCATAATGTTCTAATATACATATTTCCCTTGAACAATAACATCGTCAAAAAGTAAAATTACAGAATTTCGACTGAGCCCATCACAAATTATCTTTCGGTTGGTCTATTTCCTCAACTAAGCCTCTAAACAATATGCGCTTTTCACTATAATACACAGCATCGATCTGCCTATCAATTTCACCAGACTAATTGATCTGTCAAAACTTCCAGCATTATACAGTATTATGAGATACAGTGTTTTGACAATACAGCATTTTTTGAGATACAGTATTTTAAAATACAGAATATTAACCATACAGTATTATGACCTAACGGTATCGTACAGTATCATACAGAATTTTGACCATACAGTGTTTTAAAATACAGCATTTCGACCCGCTCCCATGAGTGTTCGTTAACGCAAACATTGAGCCCATTTTAGTCGAAAAACAATTTTTACCAATTTTAGTAGCATTTCTTAAAAGTTTTTATTTCTTATATAAAAACATACAAATTGGATGGTCGAAAACAATATTTTCTGGGAGAAAGCCTATTTCGAAGCCAATATTTTTAATTTTTGAAAAGATATTTGAGTTAAAAGTAAATTTGTACTTAGTTTTAGTATTGTTTTTTTTTTTTAGGTTTCGATTTTTCTCAAAATTTCACTGAATGTTGAAAACAGTATTTTGTATAAGATAAAATTAGTTTAAAGCCATAATCTCACAGTTTTGGAAAGATATTTGAGTGGAAAATAAATTTTTACGGACTTGTAGTAATTTTTTGTTAGGTTTTTATTTTTTGTAAAAAAAACTGTCAATTCGATTTTTATCAATATTTTAACAGATGTCAAAAACGTAATTTTTAGTTGCACACAATTTTTTTGGAGATCAAATCATTCTTTGTTCGTACAATATTCGAGGTGATAATTATTTTTATTTTTAGTTTTTTTTATTTATAAAAAAAACAACTCAATTGTTTTTCAAAAATATACTTGTTTGGTGTCACATTACAATATGTAATATTAAATTTTATTCAAGTCGCTAGCATTATTGGTTCATGAGATATTTTGGTATAACGAAAATGTTAACCTTTTTAACTTCCCATAGGAAGTTATTGTAATGGGTCCGATTTGTCAAATTGAAAATTTTGACATTTCTCGACGTTTCAAGGTCCCTAGAGTCGAAATAAAAGATTTTTAGAAAGATGTCTGTGCGTGCGTGTGTACGTACGTCCGTACGTCCGTACGTTCGCGCCGTTTTTTTCGTCCCCCATAGCTCAAGAACCAGAAGAGATATCGACTTCAAATAAATAAAAATTTTGTTATACAGATAATAAGGCAGAAAGATGCAGAAAGGGCTCTCAAGAAAATTGCGTGAATGGTTTTTTTACCATAGCAGTTTAAAAAAAAGGTGAAAATTTTGGTTAACCCTAAATATCTCATGAACCAATGACGCTAGATACTTGAATTAAATTTTATATTATATATTGTAACGTGATACAAAACAAATATATTTTTGGAAAAAAATTCAATTAACGGTTTTTTTTATAAATCAAAAAAACTGAAAAAAAAAATTGTCACTTCGAAAATTTTACGACTAAAATATGATTTCATCTCCAAAAAATTTTTTGCAACGAAGAATAATGTTTTTGACATCTGATAAATTTTTGAGAAAAATCGAATTGACAGTTTTTTTACAAAAAATAATAACCTAAAAAAAATAAAAAAAAAGTTGGTAAAAATTGAGTTTTGACTCAAATATCTTTTTAAGACTTTGAGATATTGGCTTTAAACTACTTTTATCTTTCAAAAAATATTGTTTTCAACATTCAGTAAAATTTTGAAAAAAATAGACTTGACAGTTTTTTTACAAAAAATTAAAAACCGAAAAAAAAAAATTTAACAAAAGTTGGTAAAAATTGATTTTCGACTTAAATATCTTTTCAGAAATTTGAGATTATGGCTTCTAACTTATTTTGACTTATAAGAAATATTGTTTTCAACATTAGGAACAATTTTGAGAAAAATCGAATTGGCAATTTTTTTACAAAAAATAAAAACCTAAACAAAAAAATTAATAAAAGTTGGTAAAAATTGATTTTCGACTCAAATAGCTTTTCAAAAATTAATAATATTGGCTTCAAACTTATTTTATTTCACAGAAAATATTGTTTTTTATATTCAATAATTTTTTTATAAAAATCCAACAGTCCGTTTTTTCATAAAAAAAATAAAATCTACAAAAAATAGAACGCAAATTTGGTAAGAATTGATACATTTAGACAAACTTTTAAGCAAGACAAATCGAGAGACGGGATGGGAAGTTATCAGTGTGGGTCGCAACCCAGCCTCTTTTTATTAATGTTTTTGAAAGGATTTTGATATCAAAACTAGTTCCATTTTTCGATTTCACAATAAAATTCAGCCAAACTTTTAATCTTAAACTTCAAGATGCACTAAGTCAACATTCCTCAAATAGGTACAGTTTTTTTTTAAACCTTACAATTTCAATACTTCTTCTCATACCTACCACTCTTGATCATATATATTTACTATGGCGCAGAAGTTTCCTATCTTTCAACTATTTTTGTCCTAATCTCTGCCACTTCTACGAACTTTATATATCCTTGTTTAAGGTTACATTTTTCTCCTTTTCTAATGATATGATAGTAGAAACTTGCGATAAAGTTTCTCTATATTCCTTCAAAATCAAAAAAGGTCTCCACTCTCTAAAGATAACAAAAAAAGGTCGCTTGCTATGTTTAAATTTCACACCAAAATCGGATAAGAAATCGGAACCGGAAGTTATAGTATCTAAGTTATTATTTAAATTACACCAAATAAGTACAAATTCCGTTATGCGGTCTTTCGTCGTCAACGTTGAGTCATTCCTGTTCTGTAAATTTACTCGCTCATCCTTTCTGTCATGTCATCGTTCGACCGACTTTAAACATAAAGAAACCTTTTTGAAGGTTGAATTTTCTAGGACAACTTTTTTTTTTTTAAGGAATATTAAAATTGATCAAAATCCTTTTCATGCAAGAAAAGATGTCTAATAGTTTGAAATAAATTTACTCAAGTGAAAATATACATATATACGAGTATATTTATATACAACATCCTTAAAAAAAGAGAGTGTACCTAATGAATTCACTCATTTGGAAAATTTATTTGAATTTCATTTTGACTTTCTCTGGAAATGATGATAGCGGTGGCGGTGGCGGTAGCGGGTGTCCTCGAAGGACATAAAACACCATTTTATCATTGGCAGAGCAGAACAGTGAGTGACAGCTAGACGATGGTAGACGTAAAGCAAAATGAGATGAAACAAAAGAGGCCAGTTGTCAGAATATCCGAATATTACTTTTAAAGCTCTCCATCTGACTAATGGCTCCCATGAAGACAACCAAACTAAGGAGGATGGGGGTAGGTGGGTGGCAAACTAGACAGAGACATGCTCTTAACCAAAATTAATAATAAAAACTAATTTTACTGTCTGTGGTCGTTTGTCGTTGGTACTGGGGCGAGTAGGATGAGGAGAAATGGAGCTGAAGATTGAGGATGGAGGAAGGATATGGTTTAATTCAACAATTATGGTTTTGTGGTCATAATATTACAAAAAAAAGCATACAAAACATAGTTTTCCATGGGAATTCTCAAAATTTGAATATTCCAAAGAGAAATTATTGCTATATTTAATTTTTTGGTTAATTATGAACATCGTCGTAGATGTCTAGGTTGATAATTATGCAACTCAGAAAGAGGAACTTATTCTGACATTTTTCCCAATATCCTACTATGAATTAGCTAACGCAGCCATTCGGCTTAAAGCCTCCTCACATTGGATCAATAATAATATTGGCCACTCCATTATTCTAAACTTATTCAAATCTTTACGTAGTAACGTTCGGCTACATCATCAAAATTCAACAAAAACTTCCAAGGTCTACCTGAGAGAATATGTCATTTTTCACAGATGAAACAAGCAATTTTTGAACAGATGAATTAAAAACCGATGACAAGGTTGGTGAAGGTGTGTACTCGAACGGAATAAGTCAATGGGTGGTATGGTATGCGAAATAAACTTACTTAGTCTCATGAGCATGAGCTACGAGTCTGAGCACAAGCTTATGAGATTGAGAATTTGCAATGAGACAAAGCTCATTTTGGTATGCAAGAGGTTTGACTCATCTCACTATCTCTGTCTCAAAATAACCTTCATTTCTAAAATGGATTCTTCATGTGGAAGTAGTGATAGTTAAAGCGTAGCGGATAAGAACTAAGATGTTAATAGTTTTCTTATTAATTTTATTAAGAAAAATACTATTTTTTTGACAAAAAGCTAAGTTCCGGATTTAAAAAAAAAAGAAAAAAAAGCGCACTAATAGCGTTTAAACTTTTTTAAACGTTTTTAAACTCAAGCAATGGGAAAAAGAGTTATATGATTTATTCAACGGAGGCCCTGAAAATTCAAATCCCGTTCTAAACAGGCTTGAAGGTAAGAGCGAGCATTTATTTAATTTATGTTAATACATTTTTAATATTATGTAGAGGAGCGGAAAAGGCGGGCGTTAATAGAGACGAATCCTCTAATTCCGTTGCAAGCGCAACGGAAATTTTGAAGGATTTGTCTCGAATAAGAAAGCACCCAAATAATTTAAATTCAATTTTAAATCAGTACGAGATGGAGGAGACAAGGGAGCTTTCTCAAACAGATTTGCAAAGACTTGTTTTGCTGAAGCAAAATTTAGTCTTAACTAAAAAATTAAAAACTCTGGAAAGCAAGACTTCAGAACATGCTTTTAGATTTTTAAATAAAACTCTTTAAAAAAGTAGATTATGTTTTCTTTTTATTTTTAAATATTATGATTAATGAATAACTGTTAACCATTTTGATTAAGCAAAATCATCGCAATTTCATTTCTTTTTCTCTGACTAGCCTCTCTGAGCAAAATATCTCTCCTGGAAGCATTATTTGAGGGAAAGAGATGAGAGAGGTATTGTTCTTCTCTTTCCATTGCACCTTCCTCCTGATCATTTTCATTCGTATTTTCATCGGCACTCTGGAATGGTTTTGAAATGTTGCGTTGTGTAGAATAAAACACGCTAAAATAACTTTTGGGGCGTTACGTGTTGCCACTCTTAATTTGTACTGCAAACATGAAAATTTTTGTTTGAGCTGCCCAAACACCCTTTCAATGATGACTCTCTCTTTTGTTAAAATATAGTTAAAATTAACTTCGGCGGCACTGACCGGATTCCGATACGGAGTCATTAAGAATGGAGTTAGTCCATAGCCTTCGTCGCCAATTAGTACACTTGTTGAACTTTCAAGGAGAGTCTTGTAAATATCCGAATTCTTAAAGATTCTCGAATCGTGCACCGATCCTGGCCATGAAATGTCCACACTTGTAAACATTTCTGCTCCGTCACATGTCGCTTGAATATTTATTGAGTGAAAACCTAAAAAAAATATAAATAATTTTAAAATCACTAAAGCTTTGTGTTACCTACCTTTTCTATTTATAAATTCATCGCTATGCATTGAAGGTTTCTTTATTCGTACATGAGTGCAATCAATTGCTCCAATACAGGATGGAAATTTATATTTTCTAAGCCAAATTATTTCTGCAGCATCTTTATCCTCTACCGTATTGGGAAACTTGATCCACTCCTCTTTCCTGATTACAATTTTCTCAGCTACTTCGACAATAATCCTGGAAACTGTGCTTTGATCGATTCCAAAATCTTCGCCAATACCGCTTTGAAAGCCAGGATCACCAACAAATCGTAAAAACACCATTATTCTGGTCTTATTTGTTAATCAACCGCCTCGAAAGGTATCGCGATTTTCAAAAAAATAATTCGTTAGGATTTCAACTTGCGTTGGGGTAAACCTATAAAGATTCTTAAAATTTCCTGTTGACTCAACAGGAGCAAATTTAAATATTCAGCCATTGCGGTTCCTGAAACAACAAATTTCCAGTCTCAACATTTTACAAGCTTTATTTCATTTCATTTATTTTACCAAGAGTTAAAGGTTTATCTGCATAAATATGGTCTTTCGCGTAGCTCCACAAGCAAAAGGCCAGTGGTGTCAAATCGCATGATTTTGATGGCCAGTTGATATCGCTATACGACGAGAAATTACGCGGTCAGGAAACGTCGCCTGCAATAAAGCCATATTCGCTCGAGTTGTGTGGCATGTGGCACCGTCTTGTTGAACCCACATATTCTCCAAGTCGTATTCTTCAACAGCAGGCAAAAAAAAGTCGGTTATCATAGGACCATAACGCTCCATCGCGTCGTTTTCGAAGAAGTAAGGTCCAATCACGTGGTACCCGTAGCATCATGGTTAGTGCGTTGGACTGTCATGACAGAGGTCTTGGGTTCGATCCTTGCCTGTGCCACTTTAAGTTTTTTTCACGGGTACTGCCTTTTGCGAGGAATTGAAAAATCGCAGTCCATCGCCTGTTGTTCAACCACCCTTTCGACGTATCTACGACGTTGTGAATGGCCAGCTGGCTTCAGTTGTTGTGTGAGCTGGACTTTATAAGGGTGTAGGTGTAGATCCAAATGCAAAAAATACCATAATGTGCTATAAGACAGTCCCAATTCCTGAAAACAACGAAGAATCGACACATTCAGGTCTTCGTCAACACTTTCACTTGCAGCAGCGATATTTTCAGTGGTACGAGCGAAACGATCATGCACAGACCTTACAATATCTGTAACCAATCCAGTCTATTCAAATTCAAATTTCTTCAGAATTTTGACAATTGCTTGCATAGTTAGACAATTATGTAAACCATAATCTCCTCTTAAGCCACGATATGTGGCTGTGGTAGAATCACCATTTTTGTAGTAGATTTTAACAATTTGTATGCGTTGTGCGATAGTTAAGCGATCCATTTTCGTAAATGTCAGACTTTCAACTGAACAAAAAAATTGGTTTAACAACTTAGTTTGACAGATGTCAAAATGGATAACCCGTTAAATTGGCAAATGCTTGATGCTTTACGCTTTAACACGTTCGCTGCCACCATACATAATTTTTTTGGTCACCAATAGTGTTTTATTGCATAAAAGTGTTTGTTTAGTGTTTATAAATAGTTCTGTGTTTTTTGTTTTGTGTTTTGTCAATTTTTGAGTGTTTTATGAGGTGCCATGTGACCCGCCGGCGGCGGTCACAGTTATTTTCGTGTTTATTTTTCCCCTGTGAAGCTTCTTGTCAACAAGTTTTTATTTATAATTCACAGATATTGATTTAAATAAAATAATTGTTCGACAAACTACAATTTCGCAATGAATCCCAACACGTTCTATGGAAAACGCAACCGAAACGATGATTCCGATAATGATGATATGGATTCTGTGGCTTCGGATTCAGATGAATACATTCCATCAGAGGGAAATTTAAGCGATTCTAATTCCCTGGAGAACTAAGAATCGTCTTCTGCAGAAGAAAATGAACTTCCGGAACATTTTGTGATGGCAGGTGTATCTGATGGACCTCCAACTGAGTGGAAAATAGTTACAGGGGAAAGCCTTAGGTTAGGTTAAAGTGGCTGTTGGTTGGGACATCCAACACACTTAGACCAAAGTATGGTCCATTGTGATACCACATGGATCAGTTAATCAGCTTAACTCGTTGAACCAATTGGAGCTTCGAATAAAGCGTAGGAGACAAGTAATGTCTGAATTTTTCAGATCGCTGGTATCGTTAAAGTAGTAGTCTCCAAGGTGGATTCTACGTCTGTGTGATAAGGCAGGGCATGTGCACAGAAGATGAGAGATTGTCTCCTCTTCTTCTTCGTCCATGCAACTCCTACAAAAATCATTTGCAGGGGCTCCAAGTCGAATAGCATGCCTTCCTATTAAGCAGTGCCCAGTCAGGACACCTATAACGTAGCTAATGTGCAATCTACTCAGAGAGATTCATTGTTTTGAGCGCCTGGCGCTAAGATTAGGCCAAATTAGTTTAGTCGCTACACAGGTGATGGTGTTATTCCACCTGAAGTTTGTTTTCTCTATGGTGTCTTGCTTTAGCATGAGTTTACATGTAGCTAAGGGGATACCTATGCTAGCATTGTGAGCCAGCAGAGGTAAAGTTGTTCCGCTTTTTGCAAGTTGGTCAGCTTTGCAATTTCCTGGAATGTCTCTATGGCCCGGCACCCAGAGAAGGTGAATGTTGAACTGTGTAGCCATCTCCGTAAGAGATGATCGACAATTTAGGGCTGTTAATGAGTTTGTGGAGGGGGAAAGCCTTAAAAGTTTCACTTTTCAACCGAATGCTGATATTCAACCACAAGCATCAGTAAAGCCTATAGATATTTTTCACCTAATGGTTACGGAAGATGTTTATCAATTTATTGTTACTTAAACAAATGCTAATGCAAACCAATTTTTGGGGCGTAGTTCTGTAACGCGTACTTCGCGCGCAAGGCTATGGACAGACACCAACGTGCAGAAAATAAAAAAATTTCTTGGAGTCGTGACGTATATGGGAATAGTGAAATATCCATCTATTGCTCACTACTGGAGTACGGACAGGTTCTTCATGAATTCATACGTGCCCCAAGTGATCTCGCGAAATAGATTCCAATTGATATTGAAGTTTATCCACTTTGCGGACAACTCTTCTATAAGTGGTAACCGCTTAGGAAAAGTAAGCGTACTTTTGGAACTGTTTGAAAAAAACTTTATGAACGCCAGAAATCCAAGCGAAGTTTTGGCAGTTGATGAATCGATGGTCCCTTGGCGTGGTAAACTGCAATATCGGTAATATAACCCAGGCAAATTACATAAGTATGGTATAAAAGTGTATAAACTTTGTGATCCAGTCGGGTACACTTACACCAGTTCCTTATATGCATTAAAAAACGACTCAGGTAACCAAAGGCGAAAACCTAACCAAACTAGTACACACTCAACCCAAATTGTCTTGGACTTGGCTGAAAAATATCTAGACAGTGGTAGAACGATTGCGACGGATAATTTCTACACATCTGTTTCCTTAACCAAAGAACTCCTTGGACGTCAGACTTACATTATCGGTACTCTACGCAGTAACAGACAAGGGAATCCTAGAGATGTTACTAATGCAAAGCTAAGAAGAAATGAAATAAAAGGGCTTGAAAATTCGGGTAGGTATTGTTGTTGCTAAATGGAAAGATAAGCGTGATGTTCTAATGCTGAGCACAAAACATGGAGTGGAGGAAGTAGCAACTGGAAAACGGGATAGAAATCGTCAGGAAACCAAAAAATTGAAAATTTGACATATCCGATCAAATGGCTTGCTATTTTACGCCTCTGCGAAAAACCATAAGATGGTATCACAAAATAGCTTTTGAGTTCCTTCTTTCAACATCAATTGTAAATGCGTTGGTACTTTATAAAGAAAATAAAAGCTGTTCGATTTTGGACTTCAGAAAGTCGATTTGCGAGGCTTTGTGTAACCCTGCCTTCGAAATCAATGCATCGACATCTAAACCAAAGCATGTTTTGAAAGAAACCAATGTCAAGGATTCCAGAAACAGAAAAATTCGAAAACGGTGTGCAGATTGTTTTACCAGTATATCCGCAAATGAAGGCAGAACCGCTGCAGTAAAGAAGGCGAAGAAGGTGACTACATTTTGCGCAACTTGTGAAGGAAATCATCCATTATGCTTAGAATGTTTTAGCAAGCATCAAATGTAATACAAAATTATTAGATACTAGCTGACCCGGTGAACTTCGTACCGCCTAACAGTCAATGAATGTCGTGTTACTTTCTAGCTGAACTAATTTAGGCTTTGATGAACGTAAAACAATGATACAAAATAATATATTTATATATATAGAAACAAAAAAGTATTTTATTATGTTGAATGATGATGAAAACATAGTACATACAGAATGAGAATAAAAATAAAAAAAATAAAAAATAATAATTAAGTACTTCAAACTCTTGTCAGAAAAAAATGATTAAAAACTATGTTGTGTAGATTGGGAAAAAAAATAAAACTCGGATTAATTCATCAATAGGATTTTCATTCAAGCACTTTGTGGTAAACGACATTCTTTGTTTTTTGGTCAGGCGCAAGAACAAATAAAGCGGATGGTTTGCCGACACGTGAGTATGCCACGTACAATTGACCATAAGAAAAACATGCATTTTCTAGATTGAGGCCACAAATAGTCAAGGATTGGCCCTGTGATTTGTTGATCGTCATGGCGAAGGCAAGACGAATCGGGAATTGAATTCGTTTAAACTCAAAGGGCATATCCGTTGGGATCATCGAAATAAGAACTTCCTCATCTTTAAATTTTCCTTTAAGTATCGACGCGTGAATCACATTGCTCATCAGTTTTCTTATCACCAAACGCGTTCCATTACACAGTTTTGGTTGGCTTAAATTTCTAAGCATGTTTAAATTGTGCGGTGGTAAACCAGGCACATCCAAGGAGTTTAAAAATTCAGTTGGATATTTAGTGGTTGAATGAATACAGAGTACCTACGATTTGATTTTGAATTATAAAATTGAGGTCATCTACATCTTTATTTTTAGCGGCCAAAATTGCACGCTCACTTAACCATTTAGTATTTTTGTGGTTAGCAATGATATCCGGGAATACTTTGTTGATAAGCTCGTCTTTTGATGATACGAAATTGCAAAAATTTGGAGGAAATGAAATCAAACCGCTCGATTTGTCAACAGGAACACGGCCATTACCGATAGTCAGCAATTGCTTCGAGAAATCATCAGCAGATAGATCGTTCAACAATGCAACTCTCATATTTACAGACAGTTGAAGTTTCTTTACATATCGCCACAGATTTGATTCTTTGAGGCAAGCGTTTATTTCGTCGGCAGCAGTAGATCTTGGAATGACTGGTAGTGTTTGTCGGAAATAGCCAGATAATAAAATCATTGCACCACCAAAACATCTCGAGTCATTGCGCAGATCTTTTAATGTTCGGTCTAGTGCTTCCAATGCGCGTTTGTGCGCCATTGTGCATTCGTCCCGCAATTTCGGATCTCGCACGTACAGTGGCCAAAATCAATGACATGAGGAATGTCTTCCCAGTTCCACCGGGGGCATCCAAAAAAAAATAAGCCGCTATTTCCATCATCAATTGCATTAATCAGTGTATCATAGACTTCCCTCTGCTTAGGATTCAACAGAGGTACATTCGTTTGAACTGATTGGATTAGTTCATGTGGATCATATTCACGTTCACGTTCCAATTCTCTATTAAATGCGTCATTCAATCCGCGATCTGGCGCTGGCATTCCTAACCTAACTAACAAACTGCCGCACATGAGGTAACACATATCTTCGATCAAGAGCAAAGTCTGGTTATGGATCTCCTCATTCACCTCAAGATCGGAATTTCTTGAGCTGACGCGAATTCGATGTAAAATATCTTCTGACATGTTATCTTTGAATTTGTTCCACAGGTCACGTGGGTTCGATGGGAAGCATGTTGAAATGATGATAGCAAATAATGTGCGTATCTGACTTGGAGATGCAGAAATAATTGCTTCAGCGATTGTCGTGTCCCAATGAGTATCGTTTTCAAGCAAATTTAGCTCTTGACATGCTCCACGAAATGTGGGGCACACGATACCATTAACAGTTCCTAGTGATTCAAATGATGTTGGCCTCGAACATGTACCAGCAACAACCGCAAATAGAAACATTCATCATTCTTCGGATGACTGTGTAAATACGACCAAGAGCATCAGTAAAACGCATATCTGGATGACCAGGAACTGCATCGCCCTGCTTCCGACGTTGAAATTTCTTCGATGTAGCGGTCCAAGTGTAATAACGTGGCATTTCTGAGTAAAGCAAAGTTAATAATTAATAAATGATTTTCGAAAATTAATGTCTAAAACAAACAAATATAACAGTACCTGAACTTTGTAGACATTTTACAAAAAAAATAAATTTCGGAACGCACACATGATGTCTTCAGAAAAAAATAAAGTTGTGGCTTAAAGATCTCAGCAACCAGGCCATAAGCTCCAAAAAAAAAATATTTGTTACACTATTTGACAGGATTGGACAACAAATGTTTGACATGTAATAAACAAATCAGCATCTATTGAAATGATTAAGTATTCATTACACATATCGATTTTTCATTGTTTTTAAGATGTATTCTGCTATTCGGGACGGAAACAAATCCAACAAATCAAAAACCATGGCAATCGGTCCAGCCGTTCTCGAGTTATAAGTGTTGTAACAAACACGACTTTCTTTTATATATATAGATAAGTCATATAATATACATATTTATAGCATTCAAAGTGAATTCCAATATTTTTTTTATATTATTTTCTATTTTTTTGTATTTTTAACTTCCCATAGGAAGTTATTGTATTGGGATTTGTCAAATTGAAAATTTTGACATTTCTCGACGTTTCAAGGTCCCTAGAGCCGAAATAAAAGATTTTTAGAAAGATGTCTGTGCGTGCGTGTGTACGTACGTTCGTACGTCCGTATGTCCGTACGTCCGTACGTTCGCGACGTTTTTTTCGTCGTCCATAGCTCAAGAACCAGAAGAGATATCGACTTCAAATAAAGAAGAAAGATGCAGAAAGGGCTCTCAAGAAAATCGCGTGGGTGGTTTTTTTACCATAGCATTTTAAAAAAAAGGTGACAATTTTGGTTAACCCTAAATATCTCATAAGCCAATGACGCTAGAGGCTTGAATTAAATTGATATATTGTAACGTAATACAAAACAAGTATGTTTTTGGAAAAAAAATCCAACTAACGGTTTTTTTTATAAATCAAAAAAACTGAAAAAAAAACTTGTCACCTCGAAAATTTTACGACAAAAATATGATTTCATCTCCAAAACAATTTTGTGCAACGAAGAATAATGTTTTTGACATCTGATAAAATTTTGAGAAAAATCTAATTGACAGTTTTTTTTTATAAAAAATAAAAAACTAAAAAAAACTTTACTCAAAGTTGGGAAAAATTGAATTTCGACTCAAATATCTTTTCAAAAACTTGAGACTTAGGCTTCAAACTTATTTTATCTTATAAGAAATATTGTTGTCAACATTCAGTAAAATTTTGAAAAAAAATCGAATTGACAGTTTTGTTCACAAAAAATAAAAACCTAAAAAAAAATTAATAAAAGTTGGTAAAAATTGATTTTCGACTCTAATATCTTTTCAAAAATTTGAGATAATGGCTTCTTACTAATTTAAACTTTTAAGAAATATTGATTTCAACATTAGAAAAAATTTTGAAAAAAATCGAATTGACAATTTTATTACAAAAAATAAAAACCTAAAAAAAACAATACTAAAACTTGGTAAAAATTTACTTTCGACTTAAATAGCTTTTCAAAAGGTTAAAATATTGGCTTCAAACTTATTTTATTTCACAGAAAATATTGTTTTCGATATTCAGTAATTTTTTTTATAAAAATCTAACAGTCCGTTTTTTCATAAAAAATAAAATCTACAACAAAAAGTACGCAAATTTGGTAAAAATTGATACATATAGACAAACTTTTAAGCAAGACAAATCGACAGACGGGATGGGAAGTTATCAGTGTGGTTCGCAACTCAGCCTCTTTTTTTTTAATAAAAGCAACCCCAAATAACTTGGAAGAAAATGGGTACAAATCTGTGTGTTTTTTTTATCACTATAATGTTTTTATCTAGGTGCCACTGAAGAAAAATGAGTATTTCCACTACAGGTTTTGCAGAAAAAATTCATACAAAAAGGTATTGCTTGTACACATGGCCTCTCAAGGAGTAAAAAGTGTGCCCGCCGGCGGGTTACATGGCAGTGAACGTGTCAACTCATTTTGATTGAGAGATTGCACATCATCTCCAATCTAGGAATCCTTGCAGGACACTGCTTAATGGATAGGCATGTTTTTCGATTTGGAGATCCTACAAACGGTTTTTGCTAGTGATCTAAGAAATTCTTTTGTCTTAAACGCTTTATAACTATCTCTAACTGCTTCAATGAGCATGGTAGATCTTTAGATATGGTAATATGGTATGGTAAAGGACAAACTATTGGTCTAATTGTGTTGGCTTTTTAGTCAGCAACCAACTTAACCTAACCTAACCAAACATGCTATGAATATAAGACCAAGTTAAGGCATAAGCTTTTAAAGTTTTGTTTAACCAAATAGTTTTAAACCACCTAAGGCAAAACCAAATTTCTTTTAGAAGTTCTTAGATGTTATTGTTCTTAGTCGAAAACCTAATCAACCAAACTTCTTTCTAACCTAATTCAATAAAACAAATTATTCCCAAAAGAACCTTAAGTGAATTAATTCCATTTCAATTATTTACACCTCCTGCTCTTAATTGATCAAGTAAAAACATTCTTATGGATAACTTGGAGCAAATTTTCCAACTTTTAACTTTAAAATCCATCCTCAAAAACATAAGTTCAAGTAAATTATGTTATTAGCCCTCAAAGAAAAAAGTTTTTATCTATGTTAAAGTTCGAAAAGAAAAAAAAAGCCAAGGCAAAAAAAAAACAACAATACAACAACGATACAAAAGCCATATCGAAATAAAAGACTTGACTTCGATGGTAACCTCTCTGCGTGGTGCTTTTTTGAAGTAAGAAAATATTCAAAAAAACAACATTCAGTTTGATAAATGAACATCAAGTTTTGAAAAAAAAAAAATGTCACCATGAAAATCCATGTTTTTGAGAAGCACAAATGCTTCATTAAAAGTTTACTATGGAAACTTTTAAAAGGACCTTACGTCTCCTCAGAAGCAAGTTATGGATGTTTTTTTTTGTTTTTGTTTTTGAAATTGAACAATTTTGTATTAAAGTTATAAGAGTTTTGAGATAATTGCATTTGCATCTTTTTTTCTGAATTTCTTAGATTCTGATAAAAAGTTTGTATGATTTATTAACTTGTTGTTTTCTTTTTTTATTATTCTAATTGCTGTTTGGATTTTATTCTAGATTAACCTAACAGACAGACACTCTATAATGTTCATTGAATTTTAAATATATGTATTATATTGTGGACATAAAATTAATGATACTTTCACAACTTCATATAAAGCTTAATGCACAAGTAGGTACATTATATTATGGAGAGAGATAAAGTTTATCTCTATGAAAAAGGATAACATACGCAAACATATTTTCAGTGAATAATGGCGGTATGTAGACAGGACTTTATTTTTTAAAATATAATACATTTTAAACATAAATGGGAAGCGAAAAGTTTTTTTTTTTTTTAATAAAGTTCAAAATGAAGGGAAAGTTTTGAATAATTAAAAAGCGGGCATGTTAAGTTTGTCCAGCGTTTTAAATAGAAGTTGCTCTTTTTGGTGTTTTTATTAAAATTGATTTTTACTGCAAGGGATAGATGTTTGTGTTTGTACTTAAAAAAATAACGCCCATATAGTTGAAGCTTTATCATCGATAAAACAGAAGATCTGACAAAAATTTACCTGTTTTTCACGAGAGTTCGCAGACCAAAATTATCAAATTTTGTATTGCTACTCAAACAAGGAGCTGAAGGTAAATGCCCATATAAATCGACAAGTATTCACTGAATAAGCTTTCAGCCCTTTATTTTCATCAAAAAATCATATTCAGCCCATTGAGGACCATTTCAGAATTATTAGGTACAGCAACAAACAAAATTATTGAACAATTTGGCACAATACCAACCTATCCAAATTATATTCAATAAGGTCCCATTTATCCCGAAAAAAATGAGTGGTTGATGTGAATTTTGGCTGATAGCTTAATCAGTCCGTAGAGTAACGTCTGTCAAGCCACTTCCGTCACCAATAAAGTCAACAGTCAATCAAATATTCAATTTACGACAGATCGCATGAAAAGAAAGCAGGAACATCAAATCGACGCCCGTTATCTTTTCTTCGATGCATTGTCAAGTGATTTCCTTCACATCGTCCTTCCTTAACATCGTCCTTGAAAGAATAGTGGAGACATCTAGCTTAGGACCGAGTTAGATGGAAAAGTTTATTGGGTGAGGCTTTAATTCATAGAAGACCGTAGTGCCACCTTTAAGTAAGTACGTAAGGCCACTACTGTCAACGACATCCAGTTTCCGCCTTTAGATTGGTGGTTAATGATTATGATTATGAATGGATATTGGGGACACCACAGACATTAAGTTTCAACAGGACGGCAATAAAACCACTTTGGGAATTTTACACCATCTTTTTAAGGTACATATATGGTAAAAGGTGATGTGAACTTGATATCGAGTTCGATTGATTTGATCCCATTAAACATTTTATTTTGGGGTTTTCTGAAGTTAAAGGTCCACGTGAACGAGTCATTAACCAAAAAGGAAACTAAAACCATACTATTGGTGAAATTAGACCGATTTTTACTATAAAATTATGGAAAATTCGACGTTATGGATGAGCAAATTTTATTAAAATCCCTTTGAAAATTAGTATTTCTCAACGTTTTAAGTTCACTACAATTTAATTGGATTGTTTTTAGGAAATTGGAAATTTAGGAATTGACTTCAAATAACGTATAAAATCTACAATGAAGGAATTATTCTGATTGAGAAACAATCCTTGATTATTGCAAACAAGCTACTGATTGAAGTAGGAATGATTGCGCCAAATCGATCGATGCACGATGCATTGAACCAAGAATTAAATCGAGAGCTGCAATACAATGTTGATACATTGCAGGAATTTGTTCGAATTAATGTGCCGTTGCTGAATGAACACCAAAAACAAGTATACGAAACATTAATGCAAGCCGTGGACAATAATACTGGTGGTCTATTTTTCCTGGACGCACCTGGAGGAACAGGGAAAACATTTGTCATTTCATTGATTTTCGCCACTATTCGATCAAGATGTGACATAAATTTGGCGTTAGCATCATCTGGAATTGCAGCAACTCTTCTAGAAGGCGGTCGTACTGCACATTCTGCGCTTAAGTTGCCACTCAATTTAAACACAATTGATACTCCAACATGAAATATTTCCCTATCCAGTGCAATGGAAACTTAACACGGAAGGATCTTCGATGAAGTAACAACATCTTTGGCGGCTCGATGATATTGTTGGCAGGCGATTTCAGGCAGACGTTGCCAGTAATTCCCCGTGCAACGCCTGGGGATGAATTGAATGCTTGCCTGAAGGCATCACTTTTATGGAATAACGTAAAAAAATTATCGCTAACCACTAATATGAGAGTTCAACTTCAAAATGATCAAAGTGCTGCACAATTTTCCAAACAAATGTTAGTTGTTAGAAATGGAAAAGTGCCAGTTGATGCAACAACTGGATTAATTACTCTTACCAACGACTTTTTCCGATTTGTAGACTATCTTATCTTATTGAAAATGTTTTCCCAAACATTAGTAAGAATTATCAGAATTATGCTTGATAAGCCAACGAGCAATTCTCGCCGGAAAGAATAATGATGTACATGCACTGAATTTCACCATTCAATCAAAAATCGCTGGCGATTTGGTGACATACAAATCCGTTGATTCCATAACAAATCCCGATGATGTAGTAAATTATCCAACGGAGTTTTTGAATTCTCTGGAGTTACCAGGATTTCCACCACATAACTTGCAACTCAAAGTTGTTTCAGTTATTATGATATTGCGTAATTTGAATCCACTGTGACTTTGCAACGGTACTCGACTTGCGGTTAAAAGACTTATGCCCGATTTGATTGAGGCAACCATTATTAAGGGAAAGTACGCAGGTGAAAATGTATGTATTCCTCGAATACCAATGATTCCAACTGATCTTCCGTTTGACTTCAAACGATTGCAATTTCCGGTTCGCCTTGCGTTCGCAATGACAATTAACAAGTCGCAAGGCCAACCGCTTAGTGTTTGCGGGATAAATTTAGAAAATCATACTTTTACACATGGGCAGCTATACGTTGCGTGTTCACGAGTTGGGAAACCATCTGCTTTGTTTGTGTTAACGTCAGACCAAAAAACAAAAAATGTGGTTTACCAAAGACAACTTCAATGAAATGGATAATTTTCGGACAACTATAACGCTTCGATTCAGTATTTACTTTGGATTCACTTTCATTTTTTACTTAGAGAAGTTCAACTAAATTACTCTTCATTTTTGTAATCGAAATGAATTCATTACTGTTGTGAAATGAAAAAAGAGGCTGGGATGCGACCCACACTGATAACTTCCCATCCCGTCTGTCGATTTGCCTTGCTTAAAAGTTTGTCTATATGTATCAATTTTTACCAAATTTGCGTACTATTTTTGATAGATTTTATTTTTTTTATGAAAAAACGGACTGTTGAATTTTTATAAAAAAAATTACTGAATATCGAAAACAATATTTTCTGTGAAATAAAATAAGTTTGAAGTTTGAATATTTGTAATTTTTGAAAAGCTATTTGAGTCGAGAGTAAATTTTTACAAAATTTTTTATTATTGTTTTTTTTAGGTTTTTATTTTTTGTAAAAAAAAACTGTCAATTCGATTTTGGTCAAAATTTTATAGAATGTTGAAAACAATATTTCTTAAAAGATAAAATTAGTTTGAAGCCAATGTCTCAAATTTTTGAAAAGATATTTGAGTCAAAAATCAATTTTTAACAATTTTTGTTAAATTTTTTTTTTTGGTTTTTAATTTTTTGTAAAAAAACTGTCAATTCGTTTTTTTTTTTTTAATTTTACTGAATGTTGACAACAATATTTTTGAATGATAAATTTCAAATGATACTACACACATTTTGAGAATTTAAATATTTATTTAGTTTTTATAATAAAATTTAAATAAAGTAATAAATGTCTTTTAAAACGAATAAATAATAATCAAGTAATAAAAAGTATTAAATTGAGAAATATGAAAAAAGCGTCCGAATTAGTTCACTACTAAATGAAGAATGAAAGAATAATATAATAATAAATACATGAGAAACAGTATTTTCATTTGTTACTGAGAGCGCAGGGTGCGAGGAAACGTTACTCTTTTAAGAATTGGAAAAACAAAGAAACCAATTGTGACGGATCACAACGCCGCTAGAGCCAAGTCAAAAGACTAAATCCGCACGCGTAAACATATCAAGTTACAATGTATTGTAATAAAACTAAGTATATGGCTCAAAATCACCAAGGTTGCAAATTTCAAAATTTTTTTATGAGAAAAAAAATTGCAAGCTGTGATGATGAATTTTAGTTTATATTGTTGCAAAAATTGTATATAAATAAACTTTGACAGGGCAGCGCACAGAATTGCATACTTTTTTAGTAATATTTTTTAGTACTAAATGTCATACAGAAAACCATCAATTCGGGAACGTTTTTCTAAGTTTGATAAAATCAACAAAAACAAAACAAAGTACATAATTTAAGCTTTGTTTAATAACATGGGTATATTATGTATGTGTATTAAATAAGCAATAATGAAAACAATACATACAAAATCTTCTACAAGCAAAATACGTAAAAATCATGTCCGGGAACGTTCCCGAAATGACCGTTCCCGAAATGACGATTTCAAATAAGCAAGCGCTCCAATTATACGGCGGTCATCTTCAATGCGATCTGACTTTGTCAATAGGAAAATATTTGAGGTAACTTTAAAATTTCGTGTCGTAGAAAAAAATTTCATCAATAATTAAATGTAATAAATGCGTTCACGGATTGACGGGCTATTGATGTACGCTCTACGAATAATGAATAAAAAGGTATTTACCATTTATATAAAATTTATTTTACGATAAATACTTTGGCAGCCGGCTTTGCTATTGTTCTCTACCTCGACTGACGTGTCACACCGAATGGCTGCGTTCACTTAAAATTATTTTTTATCGATTATCGATATGTTCACTGAAATGACTTGTGCGGTATCGGACAAACTGTTTTTGCATTTTTTACAGTTAAAAATAAATAATCTATTAATATCCTTTCTAAAACTAGATTTTGTATAAAAAATATGGTGTATTAAGTGATGACCGGGGTTGAATACCTTACATTTTTCAATTATATTTTGAACTTGTTGTTGAAGATTGTAGATTAGGACGCGTTCCCGAAATGATTTTCTATGCGTGTATATTGATTTCATTTAAAATTTAGTTTATTAATAAATTATATTGTTTGATAGACACACAAAACAGGTTATTTTTAGTATTTTCTTAATTTTTTTTCTTAATAAAGTCAAGATTTAAGACATTAAATTGCTAGCGAAGCCAATTCTGCACCTTGGTGATTTTGAGCCATATACGTTTGAAATTCTATATATTTACTAAATACGAAATAAATGACTTTCTATCATGATGAAAATTTAAAAAGAAATACTAATTGAAAACGTTTTAATGAATGGCGAACGTCACGTTACGATAGACTCTTCGTCCCCCCTTGTCACACTCAGCGCCCTCTCCACGCCTTGTGTGCGAACGTATTTTATGAACGGCCCCCAACCTTTAAAAAAAATTTTTTTTGTTTTTATTTTTTGTAAAAAAACTGTCAATTCGATTTTTGTCAACATTTTTCAGAATGTTAAAAACAATATTTTTTATAAGATAAAATAAGTTTGAATCCTTAATCTTAAGTTTTTGAAAAGATATTTGTGTCGAAAGCCAATTTTTACCAAGTTTTATTAATTTTTTTTTTAGGTTTTTATTTTTTATAAAAAAACTGTCAATTTGATTTTTCTCAAAATTTTATTAGATGTCAAAAACATTATTCTTCGTTGCATAAAATTGTTTTGGAGATGAAATCATATTTTAGTCGTAAAATTTTCGAGGTGACAAATTATTTTTTTTTGTCAGTTTTTTTGATTTATAAAAAAAACCGTTAATTGAATTTTTTTCCAAAAATATAATTCTTTTGTATCACGTTACAATATATAATATAAAATTTAATTCAAGTCTCTAGCGTCATTGGTTCATGAGATATTTAGGGTTAACTAAAATATTCACCATTTTTTTAAACTGCTATGGTAAAAAAAACCACCCACGCAATTTTCTTGAGAGCCCTTTCTGCATCTTTCTGCCTTATTATCTGTATAAAAAAATGTATTTGAAGTCCATATCTCTTCTGGTTCTTGAGCTATGGACGACGAAAAAAACGTCGCGAACGTACGGACGTACGGACGTACGGACATACGGACGTATGTACACACGCACGCACAGACATCTGTCTAAAAATCTTTTATTTCGACTCTAGGGACCTTGAAACGTCGAGAAATATCAAAATTTTCAATTTGACAAATCGGACCCATTACAATAACTTCCTATGGGAAGTTAAAAATAATTTTTCTTCACCTTTTAATCCCCAAACGAAATGATACAAAAAACGAAGCCATCTGGTGGCGAAACGGAGTTCGCCGGGTTTGCTAGTAAGCTATAATTCAAAATAATGGAAAATATTGGTTGGTTTCGAATATTTTAAGAACTAATAATGATATCGACTTAAAGTAAGTTTTTGCGCAATACGACGACGTTCCACAGAACTGATTTGGTTTGTTGTTAACAATTTTTTTTAATAAAAATCTATTATTTATAATTTCAATATCTTAAATAATGGCATAATTATGACAGAAAGCCCGTCTTGTTTTATCCCTTATTAAATGTTTATTACTTTTAATGCCAAATTGTCAGTTTTCATACATCATTTCATTTCAACTATCCTACTTCAGGTTAGGGTGAATAAATATGTATTTTAAAAAGTATTTATATACATATATTCATCAATATGAGATTTAAATACAATTAGACTACTAGATAAATATTTATATGTGTACGATTTATTATATAAAATTAAATTAAATATAAATACTTAAAATATAATTAATATGAAAAATATATACAAATAAAATATAAATAGAAATACATAATTAATTTGTTAATACATAATCAAAATATAAAATCAATTGAAATGAAAATACAATAATAGTTTATTTTTCAAAGAAGATCTACTTAATTGAAAATCAAAATCAATACAATTTAAAATTAAGTTTGTTTCTTTGACACAGTGGGTTACAGGTTCATTTTTCGCGTAATTAACTCTGTGTACATCTTCTCGAAACAAACAACGTATTCGAAGTTGTCGCGATGGAGCATACAAATTTATTAAAGACAACAAAAAAGGGCACAGAAAACATTTTACGTCTATTTTCAAGTGATTGAATAGCTAAAAGTTGGCATCTAGTTTTGTATGATGGAGTTTCTATATTCCACCCAAATTTTTGAATAGTGAATCTTGTAAACTTTTTTTGGACCATTTCAATTCTCTTAGATTGAATGTTATAAAAAGGGTTCCTGATTACACAAAAGTATTCCAAGATTGGTCTTACATATGAGGTAAAAAGCGATTTGAGGGCAAAACGGTCTTTAAAGTCTATGCTATTGCGTTTGATAAAACCGAGCATGGAATTTTCTTTGGATACACTAAATTCAATGTGCTTAACAAAGTTAAGTTTAGCGTCAAAAACTACACCAAGATCTTTCTTCTCCCTTACTCTTTCCAGAACTTGATTCTAAATTTTGTATTCAAAGATGATTTCAGAGAAGTTGCGGCAAAAAGAAAAACATTGACATTTAGCGACATTAAAATATAATTGGTTTTTTTGTGCACCATTGGGATAATCGAAATATCGTCTTGTAAGAGATGACAGTCATTAATAGATTTTATGCAATGAAAAAACTTTAACTCATCGGCGAAAAGAAGTTGACTAGAATTAAGGAAAATACTAGGTAAGTCATTTATAAAAATTAGGAAAAGAAGTGGTCCAAGATGGCTACCTTGGGGCACACCAGATGAAACCAAAATTGGTTTTGAGAGAACTTCGTCAATGCAAACAAATTGAACTCGACCCTTAAGATAAGATTCCAACCATTTCAAAAACTTAGAATGAAAACCAAAGTTTTTTAATTTTTTCATTAAAATAGAGTGACTTACTCTATCAAATGCCTTTGAAAAATCGGTATAAATTAGGTACATCAATTTGATGTCCTTCTTCGAGATTATTTAAAATGAAATTGGAGAAAATAGAAAGATTAGTCGTTGTTGATTTTCCTGCAACGAAACCATGTTGTATTGGTGAAATTGTTCCTTAACTAAAAATGTTAGTTTTTTATATATCAATTTCTCGAAAAGTTTCGGAATACACGACAATTTACAAATCGGACGGTAGTTGGATATTTGCTGTTTAGACCCTGATTTGTAAATAGGGTTTAAAAAAAGATTTCTTCCATGCTGGAAGAAATTCGCGGTTCTTTAAAGAGCTATTAAAAATTAAGAAAAGCGGTTCAGCTAGAGAAGCAGCACATTTTTTAAGAACAATAGGTGGAATTTCGTCTGGACCTGGTTTATTGTCATCATTTGAACTCAAGAGACCATCTTCAATTTCGGAAATATTTAATTCTAAACAACCAATATCTGTCTTACATTCAAAAGACAAATATTCGGCTGTTTAATCCAAATTTCAAGTACATTTCATAATAACAGCGCAATAAAAAAAAAATATTTCGAGAGAGAAACGCGTTCAAAAATTTCGTTAAGACAGATGGACCATTTTATACCAGCGAGCAGTCATGCCATAACTATTAGAGATAAAGACCATAGGGGTCTTCATGGGACATTTTTTAAATATAAACTGTCTAAAAATGCAAAACAAGTGACTTTTCGAAAATCTCACACTCTTGCTAAACGAGAGCTCCCAAACAATTTTTGGCTAGCGACCAATGACCATTAGTTTGATTGTTGATTTAATTAATTGTTAGTTGAGAAAATTTGAATATTTACTTTGAAAAAAAAAATTGCAACACTTCATTTAAAAGTTCACTGCATTTAGTTGTTAACGTTGAGAGAGAGGAAATGCTGCCATCTTAATAAAATTGGCTTGTTTCATTTTATGTTATAATTCCCGAGAAGTTTATAGTTTAACAAAATGCTTAAAAAACATATCTTGTACACGCTTAATTTATCTACAAAATGTGATTTAAAAAAATCTTCTCAATTATTAGCGGTTCAAAGTATTTTTTTCCCAAAAAAAAGGTTAAACCTTTTTCTGTAGTATCTCAAATACTGTTGTTTTGTTTGTTGATAATAGTCATGACTTAAATAACCTTTTAAACCTTACGAAATGATTGTCTTACAAAGAATTATACTATTTATTAAAAGGTTTGAGAAGGCTCTCAATCTACTCCAAACTTTAGTTTTGTGGGAAATTTGTCGAATTAAGAACAATTTTCCTGGACTATTTCTATTAAATTCAACAAATAATACATTACATAACCTACTCATGTGGAGTCAGCTTTAAAAGCAATCTAACTAAACTAATTCACGAAGTACACTCATAAAAAGGCAATCATAGAAAAACACACAACTTTGCAAAACTTCTAAGTGCAAAATCGATACAAAGGAGTCCAAGGAATAGCCAATATCAAAAAACATGAACTTTTGAGAGAAAGTTTATATTTCATAGTACTCGTATATAGTGAAGTGATTGAATGAAATTCAATTTAAAGTTAAATGTGATCTTTCTCTAAAAGTCAAAAACCTCAAGTAGTTAGGAATAAAGAGAACACAACAACGTCTAACTTCTAAAACTATATACACTACTCTCCCAAAACATGAACGATATGATGCACTCTGGTTGAAAGTCCTTAAAAAAACTTTCATTTAATTTTTAAATTGTTTTCGAAAGTTCTTTAAGCAAAAATAATATACCATAAAAAATATATAAATATTTAAATATAAACAAAAGCATTTTTGTGCACGATTTTAAAACCGTTTATTTATTTTTTACTTTCTAGGGGTTTCGGCAAACAAGGATTCCAGTGTCAAGGTAATCATCAATATATTTTAAATGATTTATGGTTAAACAATATAAAATATAAATGTCTCTTTATTGCAGTTTGTTCTTTTGTTGTGCACAAACGCTGTCATGAATATGTTACATTCGTATGTCCTGGCAAAGATAAAGGAATCGATTCCGTAAGTTTAACTATAGTTATGCGAATATTTATCTACTACTTCATAAATCATTAAAAACAAAAAAAGGACACTCATACAATACAATATAATTGGTCCGTTCTACTTTTTCATAACTTTTACATTATCAGCCTACATTAAATTTAAAATATTATTCAGACCACAACATTTTCATCATTTCCATAATTATAACTATACGTATACTCGTTATAATAATAATCCCCATCCTCGTGGTGTCCTTTGAAGAAGTTTTCTCATTGGTTTTATGCTTTCATTCACTTTACGAAACGTGTTTTGTCCAAGCCACATGCACGCATATTATGAAAAAAAGGAAAATAGAAATAAAAAAGGATAAATGAAAACCTCTAAGCAAACTTTACACTCGATTTAGCAGCAAAGTACTCCTTTCTGCATACCTTCCCACCGAAACCAACATAACCACAAACATATTCCAACATCATATAGATATATCTATGCCTTTATTTGTATAATTACACCTACATTTACCATACATGTAATTTATCCTTTTTGCCTTTCATATACAATAAACAAAAAAAAATTAGTTTATCTAATTGAAAATTTTATTATTTTTCTCATAATGTGCTTTATAATTATAAATTCACTTTAATTTTTTGTTTTATTATTTATTTTCTTTTTTATTTATTCTTTATTTTTATTTTGTTTTGTAAAAAATTATCCCCTACAGGATTCACCAAAAACTCTACACCATTTCGAACCATTCACTTATGCAGGACCCACATTTTGTGACCACTGTGGCTCACTGCTTTATGGTATTTATCATCAGGGGCTTAAATGTTCAGGTAAATCGAAATAATCTTCAAGACAAACAAAAAGAAAAACTAAGTTTTTTGTTTCTGTTGTTTAAAATGTTCCACCCTTTACAAATCCTATGTAATGTATATTCGCTATTTTCTTCAAATCTTTTCCTCTACAAAACTTTTCGTTCTTAATGCTCTCTTTACTTACATATGTAAAACCGCTATGCTTTTTTCTCTTTTTCTCTTATCCATTTATTTCCTATATTTGTATAAATATTGTGTGTATGGTATAAGAGTGTAAATAATTAACAGCAACAAACTACAGGGTGATGTTTCAGTTCAATTTAAAATATTTTTAAAAATTTAAAATTCGAATGTCCTTTAATTTTCTTTTATCCCTTACAAAATTTTACAAAATAAAGCCGCTTTTAAGTGGCTGCTTCTATTTTTAAGTCAATCAAATGTGATATTAATTGAGTTTTGTCGATAAACAGGTGGGATTTTGAACCCCTCTCGGAATTAAAAACCAGTTCAAAATATTGACCCCTTTCTGCCATTCTATCGTAAATGGCATTTTCGAAGAAACCATCGAGCATCCAGCAGTAAGCTTTTGATTGCTAATTTTGATACATTTTTTGGTCACTCCCACGATGATTTGGCCAAAATGGAGGTCGATATGTAATAAAATAACTGTGAATTATTTTTGGAAATATTTTTGACTAAAGCGTAAAAGTTTTTTTTTTGAAATTTTAAATTTCAATATCTAATTCCTTATTTTAATTTCATATTAAACTATTAAGCTATTTTATCAGTTATTAAATTATGAGATTGTATTGCTTTTCTTACAACTTTATAGATAAAACAGAAACAATTTTCTTCAAATATGCTGGACCGATTTTGATGCAATTTTTAGGCAATTTTAAAATTTTCCCAATGAGCAGTTTTGTGAAATTTGGTTGCGATCGAATCAACAAACATTTACTGAGTGAGTAGCTTCATAAACTATTGAAACAAGAAAAGTCTCAGTCTTGTGTTGATCTCAACTCCCAAAAGCTACCTTCAAAGCAAAGAAGATGAGACCGAATGAAATGTGTACACGGAGAGAATTGAAAAATCACTAATTGCTAAATTTTAGGTTGCAATTTACGAAAATCCTTTTTTTAGTAAATCAAGACGATTTTATTATAAAATGAATAAGAAAGTTGTAATTCAGCATTCAAATCTTCGTAAAATACAAAATTTTATAATTTGGTAATTATTATCAAAAGTTATAATTCGAGCTTCTTTTGAGTCGCAACTTTTGAGTCGCAATCTACTATTTTTGGGGGAATAATTTAATTTGACTACTCATTAATCTTGTTTTGCTAAATGTATGCGGTGATTTAAGCATTCTCAATTTTCAAATCAATAGAATATAATCACAATATAAATATTCAAGCTGCAATATGCACTTATGCTGGTTTATATTTTTCATGACTTTAAATCATATTTATTCGAATAAGCGGTGTTCAGAAAAAACAATTCGACTGTTAACAATCGAATATTTCTTCTTAAAAAGTCCCATAGCAGGGAAATGAAAGTGGCTACAGTTTGTCTTCTTTGAAGACTTATAGCAAATTTATAATTCCCAGTTGCTCTATGCAGGTCGGATTATATGGAGTCTCGATTTATTCGGGAAAGTATGCGTGAAGCAATGGCGGATCCAGGGGGGGGGGGGTCGTAGGGGTCATGACCCCCCCTTGGGAGATAATTTGTTTGCTTTTTCGTAGGAATTCCCTTCAATTCAAAACTAATCGTATTGCGTTAATGGATATGACCCCCATTATATTTTGAATTATTTATTTTTTGTATATGAAAACAACATTTGTATTTTACTTCCTTAAACTTTGTTGCTAAAAGTACTACTTTTGACTGAAGATTGAACCAAGAACATAATATGAATCGGATATTCAGCCTTATTCCAAAAACACAGTACAAATTTATCAACTTTTAACCAGTTGACGATCCAGGGGAGGGGGTCATATGAGCCAAAAAGCTTATACAGTTAAGTTGTATAAGTAAAGATTTCTTCTAAAGATTTATTAGTAATTTACCGACATTCACCAAAAAGTGGTTTGCTGTCAAAAACAACTATATATATATATATTAGGTGGCGCAACAGTCCGTAGAGAACCAGGGCCTAGTGACTTACAACTCTCAACCATTCCTGTGTGCGAGTAATGTTGTCAGGGATGGAGGGGACCTACAATTTATATGCCGAATCCGAACGGCTAATTTGAGGAAGCACTTTTTCATGACAAGAATTACTCTTGGAGAATTTGTCAATTCCTCGCAAGAGGCAGTATACCCGTGAAAACTCTTTTTTTTTTTTTTTTTTAATTAAGGTGGCATAGGCAGGGATTGAACCCAAGACCTCTCGCATGACAGTCCAACGCACTAACCATCATGCCACGGGTACTACAAAAAAACAACTAAAACTTTTGTTTTTACTCAATTCAGAATTTGAAAAAAATTTAGTCATGCTTTAAATTATTTTCATAAAAATTGTTTCTAAGAAAAAGAACAAATATTCAGGTTCTTAAGAAGAAACCTTGAATAAGAGATCGTCAGTTTGATATTAAGTTGCCTTTAAATTCCTTAAGCTAGCCTTCAATTTTATTATTACATTTTTTTGACACACATACATATTCACACACATAGTGATTATTGAAGTGATTTTTACTGCGACATATAGGAACTATATAGCAAGTTTTGTATTAGTAAGCAGTTTTAAACTAGAGCTTTTAATCAAATATGACATTACGACGGTAGAGAAGTCGAAAAAAGTGGGTACCCCGATTCCTTCCGTCTGTCTGTCTTTCCTGGCCCCTACAGTCCAAACAATTGTGTTGACTGAAATTAAGATTTTCAGCCGATTAGTGCAAGGCATTTTTTTTGGTTCAAACATGTGATTTTTCTAAAACTAAGGCATTTTTTTTTGGTTCAAACATGTGATTTTTCTAAAACTTTCTCTAAATTTTGTGTTCTTAATTTGGCTTCTTTCTACAAGAAAAACATATTTTCGTATTGCTCCAGAAGGGTACCCCTCAAAAATACTTTATTTTGTTTTTAATGGACTGATTTCAAAATTCTTCTCTTTCTGTGCAAGCTCTTGTCAATGATCAAATTGATGATGATTTTTTATGATCAAAAATGTAATTTTTTTTTTTTGATTTTTAATAAAATACTAATTTTGTTTACAAAACTCGATATCTCAGAAAGGGGCAAACATTTTTTGACGAAATTTAAATGTAAAATGTTCATATATTTATAAGCTCTTTATTTAGTGCTTATACCAAAAATATTTTTAAGACAAAATTTAAAATGATTTTCGAAAAAAATAGGTTAATCTAGATTTTTTGACAAATAAAATGGCACTTAAATTTCTGAGAAAAAATTATTTTGCAGGTATGAACATTTTGAAATCTTAAAATATAGGAAATATTTTTAAACAGACTTTTTGGAAGAAATTATCAAGTTCTAGCGACCCAGTCGTGCATTTCATTTCTTTCAAAATTGTTTATCTGGTGAATATAAAAGATCTTAAAAAATTAAATAAATCTACTTTTGAAGTGAATTTGCTCTAGAACTGAGATTCAAACACGAATTTCAATAATACAAATGTCCCAAAAAAATCAAGTGACACTTTTGTTAAACTAATGGCTAAGAAAAACATAATAAACGTTTCATATCTATTAATATAAAAGCTTTGAAGCGTGTAATTTGTGAGCACAACAAAAACTTTTCTTCCCAACTTATTTGTTTACTTATCTTACTTTGTTTTAATTTAATTTTTTTTAGAGAAATTATGTACTTAAATGCAATTATTTTCTTAAATTCAAGGACCAAACCTTTTGTCTTAACATTTTTTAAGTTTTGTTGACGCCTTTATAAGATCAAAATATGAGTAAGCAGATTGATAACGATAGGAATAAGAGACTCCCAGAAATTGAGTTCGAAAAAACTACGTCAAAAAAAGCCCGACATTTTTACATATCAGTTCCTCTCTCATTTTCTAGATTTTTTAATGTTTGCAGCGTTCTTCGCATTAATAGAAATGAAAACAAGAAGACTGTATTTTGTTTTTGGAAAAAAGCAACGTTTCAAAACAATTTCCTACATTTCTGCGCGAAATGCACCAAAAACCCTCTAAACTATTGTGTTTTATAGCTCTTAAATATGGCATATTTAGAAAATTGTTGAAATCTTGGAATGCTTTCATATGAGTCATCCAAATTAAATAGTTAGACCATACCTTTCTGGACAAATGTGTTCTAAATAATTTGATAACTTAAGTTGTCATTTTAGCAATTATTAAATTTTGTTAGAATCCTTTACAAAACATTAAAGAACATTTTTAAGCAGTGAGTAAAAACTCATCTAAGTGTGTCAAACTAATGTATATTGTCGCAGTCTAAGAAAACAAGGGTTGAAATTTGCCACTCGTGTGTGTAGGTATTTAAAAAAACGAATCATAATCTACAAGAAAACAATTTCAATCTACAAACTCCTGCTTCACGATAAAAACAAACATTAAATTGATATATGTATGTAAATTGATATCAAATTGCAATTCGCTGTTTGAAATATTTGATTTCCTCGGACGAATTATTGCTACTCAAATGTTGTGAAATATGATTTTATGAAATTGCAAACAAAAAGTAGCAATTTACTTATTTCGAAGCCAAGGTCCAAAACTGGATTCTTATTTTTCTTGATCTGATCTAAGAATTCTTTCCGTGTATGTTTCAAAACATAATAAATAAATAAATAAATACATTTCTATTGATTGATGCATTCAAAATCCTCTGAAATCCAAGTTTTGCGAATTAACATTTTTTACCCTGAAAAAGTATATTTTAGAGCTTAGATATGGGATGATATTTCAAAAAAAAAAACATTTCATGAATTTCAAAATATGGTTTTTGGATCTCAAAAAATTATCTCTTGTGGCTAACATCAAGACAATGTTATACTTCATGTATACAAAGGTCAGTCACAAGTAGCCCTTGGTGCACGGCTCTTGGTACCATAAACTCGTTTTACCTATGAAATGAAAAATAATATTATAACGTATTTATATTAAATAACTAAATTAGCGATCCTAGATCCATTGAGTCGCATTTAGGAAGAAAATCAGGTCTTTGATTTTTGTCTCGGAAAGTTCATCGAGATCTTTAAAAAATGCCCTTCCAAAGTGAATCACAGTTTTCCGCAGCTATGACTATGAGTATTGTAAGGGATAATCAGCTTTGTTGTATGCTCTCAATGTCAATATCCGGTACATATTGCAGTAACCCTGGCTATAATATGCCTGGGTCTGCATGAAAGTTCGATAGAACGGTTTTTGCTATAGGTAAGCCATATCTTTCTGGATTTGGTACAGTCCGTTAGACTGTTCCACCTGGGGTTTGGATTCTGTCAGAAAAATTAAAAAAATGTTTGCCCTTCATAGCTCCAAGAGAAATATTTACCCTTCTCGCAAATGAGCTATGAAGGACCGATCTTTCCCGAACCAACTCATCAGCCCGTTCATTTCCATCAATGACCTGGAACCCAAATAAGAGTGACACGGAGGTTGATGTTGAGGCTGAATAGTTCATCCCGGCATTATTGGACTAGTATAGAGGATGTTGTGGTCGAATTGATAGCTATATTAGCCGCTTGACTGTCAGTGCAAATAGCCGTGTTTCTATTTTATTTCGAGTTTGATTTAAGTATTTTGTATGCTTTTCTGATTTCTAGTAATTTCGCTTGAAATACACTGGCACAATCAGATAGCCGAAAAGACTTAGAGACATTTAAGGATTCAGAGAACATTCCCGAAATTGAGTTAACTGAGGAAAACCGAAATAAGTTCAAACAAGCTAGAAAGACCTGTAATGGTCATATTCGACGAACCAAATTTTTGCATGATCAGAAATTAAGGCGAAAATACTACAATATCCCAAAGGTAGTAAACATTTGTGGTCATTTGTAAAAAACGTACGAAACACCACGTCATCCTCGGTTCCAATGTTCGTCCACAATGACACTCTCTATGTAAGCTCGATTGATAAAGCCAATTTGCTTGCAGCACAGTTTGCTGTTAATTCGACGCTACCGGAAAGTGTCATGAGTCCTCCTGTTCTTGAGAGCGTAAATGATTTTATGGGACGAATCTTCTTTCGCACTCGTGCAATTGCAAGAGTACTGAAAGACCTTGACATTCACAAAATGCTTCAAAAACTCAATGCTGTCTCCTGTCGTTAAAGCGTAATACACCCCCGATGCCACTATCTATGAGTGGCACTTGCATCCAGGAAACTAATCAACTGTCAGTACTCGGTATGTGTATCACAGATCACCTTTTATGGAATAATCATATATTTAATATTGCCAACAATGCTGCCAGGTGCTTAGGATTTCTCCGACGCGACGGTGCAAGAAATTTTTCACCCATTCTGATCTAGCTGTAATTTACAAAGCCTTCATCCGTCCAAAGCTTGAATATAATTCGCATATCTGGGCAGGTGCCCCTAAAACTAGTTTAAGCCATAGAACTATAATCAAAACATTTACATCGCTAGAACACCGCCGCAATGTTTCATGCCTTTCGTTGTTTTTTAGATATTTTTACAAACAATGTTCTGTCGAATTAGCCAGTTGCATTCCACCCCTTAAGCGATTCAGCCGTAATACTCGCACTTCCAGGAATGCTTTGAGTTTACCTTTGAGCTCAATTTCGGACGTACTGTCAAGTATAGAGATTTTTTCTCAAATCACACATCGAGAATGTGGAATTCTTTGGCCAACTCTGTTTTTCCATCCCATTTTGATGTTCAGAACCTTAAGACCAAAGTGCATTGGTATCTCCTCTTAAATCCTTCCCTTTTCCTAATGCTCGCACTGTGTTTAAATATTAAACATATAAAGGGCAGGAATAACCCCTTGAGTGCCTGTAAATTAAAAAATAATAAATTAGGTGGCGCAACAGTCCATGAAGAACCAGGGCCTAGTGACTTACAACTCGAGTAATGTTGTCAGAAAATGGAAGGGACCTACAGTTTATATGCCGAATCCGAACGGCTAATTTGAGAAAGCACTTTTCATGACAAGAATTACTCTTGGAGAATTTGTCAATTCCTGGCAAGAGGCACTACCCCTGAAAAAAGTTAGGTGGCACAGGTAGGGATTGAACCCAAGACCCCTTGCATGACAGTCCAACGCACTAACCATCACGCTTAGGGTACTAGGGTACTGTAAATTATAAACAAAATAAATAAAATACTGCACTTTCAAAAATGAACAAGTTAGTTTCCAAAAATCGTTTCTATAGAATCATAAAATATTTGACCTTAATCAAATTAACCATTTTTGAAAAGATCGAAATTTTTTTTTTTTATTTAAATTAAAAGTTTAATAAATACCTCCTCCTCGACTTGAATCCAATTACATATTCCTTAATTTTGTATATAGGTATTTTTTATTCCAAATAAAATACAAAGTTTAAAAATAATAATGATTGCATTCTTTAAAACAATGTGAATGTGTAACATTTACTTATTTTGCACTTTTTTTTACTAAACTACAAAAGTATCCATTTTAATAATATTGTAAAGCTGAAGAACGTGTTTGCCTGTTTGTTTGTTTGTTTGAACGCTGTTATCTCAGGAACTAGTAGTCTGATTTGAAAAATTCTTTCAGTATTAGTAACCTGTTTATTAAGAAGAGATATAGGTTATAGAACATCACGCTTAGAATAATACAAGCAGAGCACCAAAAGAATGTTTCAAAAGCGGGAATTATTTTCCCCTTTTGAGAGCTTACACTATGTGTGCTGCGAAAACGGTAAAACGTTTTGTAAAATAAACTGTGACAGGATTCTTTCTCTTTAAAAGTTTAAAAAAAAAAGTCATCGTCACCATGTGTCTATTTTTTAATGTTAACTTAATGTTAACCGTTTTTATGCTAACCAAATTTGTTCTTAAATGAAGCATGCGAGTAACACTGCGGATCACAGCTAGCCTTTTTCTAAAAATAATAAACAATTACAAAACGAAAAGTAGCCTGAAACACCCTAGAAATTTTTTTCAAAATAAAAAGGACGACAAACTTTCAAAAGTTTTTTTTTTATTTTATATACATATAAATATTTTTGTTCCTAAATTTCTACAAGTTATTTCAAGAACTATTGAAGAAGAGAATTCAAGAAAACCATAGACAAAACTGAAAATGATAAAGTTTTTGTACCTTCTTCTTGTAAACTTAATTTATCCTCATCACATGTGCATATATACATATGTATAATGCATTGTATATCATAATATATGTACATGTATCTATGTATGTATATGACAACTTACGACTAAAAACAAAAGACCTTTTAGCTTTCAACTTTCTTCAAAAAGTTATTAAAACATCGTTTATCATAGTTTTGTATATAGGTGTACAATGATGACATATAGAAGTTTTGTGCCGTAACATCTGTGATAAACTTTAGCCCTGTATAATCTTTTTTCCTCTATATTATGTCTTTTTATATAAGACTCTCGAAAACTTATTCTCCATTTATTGTTATTGATAATTCCATTCACGTTGGAAATTATTTCAAACCTAAAGGACATGCACCCATATGAAGAAGATATGTTGGTGATAATCTCGAAGTTTTTTCTACTTGTCTTTGTCTACTTTTTTCTTTATTTATTTTTGGAGGAATGAAAGAACAAATTGTTATGTAGTTGACCTAGATCTTAAATTGAGATGAAATTAAATAAGGATTATTATAATACACTGCAAGGTAAATGGGGGATTAATTTTGTATTCAATCTAAAAAGATTCAAGTCTCTTAAGTGATGATATAATATTATCTTTGAAAAAATAGTACGTATACGCCTTAGTGACCAAACTGAATTAAATTTCTTTAAGGGTCTATGTAGGGTGTTTTATTTATTTTTTGTATTGCTAAAGGACAGAAAATCTATATACGAAGTTATTGATGGAATCAAAAACTAGAAGATTTATGGTGTCTCAATCATGCCAGAAGAATATGTACATGGAAAAATGAAAATTGTTGTTTTGTTTTGAATACTTTACAATAGAAGAGAATGAAGTTTTATAATATAAGTCTTCTAAGTCTCACGGCACATTGACGACATATGGAACAACGTAAATTGTATCAAACCAAATCAAAATGTAACAGTTTGCACCAAAGGAAAAAGGTTGGGACAGTCGTTGGATTATTTTGTTTGGCACGAATTTTTGTTGCTTATGTGAAGTTTAAAGTTTGTTAAATAGTAAAAAAACGGTAAATCTGCCAAATGGAGTTTGAATTATAGATATAAATATTTTAAAACAAAGTTTTGTGGATTGTGCAGTGCTTGACAAAAGTTTGGACTTTTTCTAAAAGACCAGACAATTTTTTTTCCGTATAGAGTTTTTGATAACTATCATCTCCACAAGCTTATAAGATAATATTAACTTGTCTCCTATTTTGTCAACGAAGATGTTTTATTTTCATTCTTTGTTCCTTAAAATCCTTTGAACTAATTTTGTTTAACAGGTGTTAAGGCTTAAAGACTTACAGTCTTATTTAATAGAATTCGCTAAACAGATGAATAGTTATACAGTGCATAAGGATTTATGTAGGCTCTATGTAACGTTGCAAAAATTCCCATTTATAAAAAATTCTTCTATAAATTTTAGTTATACAATGCTTATATCAAAAAGAGCACCAAAATGGAGCAATCTATTCCATTTTTCTGTCTATCAAATCAGCTGTTTGTCATAACAAATAAAATATAAAAAAATAATTCCAATAATTTTTTGATATTCTCTTTCGAAAATCTATAATTTTTTTTTTAAATTCTTCGTTTCTTAGGCTCATTGGGTTGAACCTTTTTTTATAAACTTTCCGCCTTCTTCGAGTCGGTAAAACGCGATTTAAATTCTTTAAATCATTAATAAACGAGCTAAACTGGAGAGGCATTATTGTTTTTATTTTAATTTCAAAAAGAGGCTGGGATGCGACCCACACTGATAACTTCCCATCCCGTCTGTCGATTTGTCTTGCTTAAAAGTTTGTCTATATGTATCAATTTTTACCAAATTTTGCGCACTATTTTTTGTAGATTTTATTTTATAGAATATCGAAAATAATACTTTCTGTGAAATAAAACAATTTTGCAGACAATATTTTTAATTTTTGAAAAAAGTATTTAAGTCGAATACAATTTTTACCACCTTTTATAAATTTTTGTTTAGGTTTTTATTTTTGGTAAAAAAACTGTCAATTCGATTTTTCTTAAAATTTGTCCAAATGTTGAAAACAATATTTCTTCTAAGTTTAAATTAGTTGGAAACCATAATCTCAAATTTTTGAAAAGATATTTGAGTCGAAAATAAATATTTACCAACTTTTGTTAATTTTTTTTTTAATTTTTAGTTTTTTTGTAAAAAAAACCGTCAATTCGATTTTTTCAAAATTTTACTAAATGTTAACATTAATATTTTTTGAAAGATAAAAGTAGTTTAAAGCCAATATCTCAAAGTTTTGCAAAGATATTTGTGTCGAAAATAAATTTTTACCAACTTTTAATTTTAATTATTATTTTTTTTTTAGGTTTTTATTTTTTGTAAAAAAACTGTCAATTCGATTTTTCTCAAAATTTGTCGGAATGTTGAAAACAATATTTCTTATAAGTTTAAATAAGTTGGAAACCATAATCTCAAATTTTTGAAAAGATATTTGAGTCAAAAAACAATTTTTACCAACTTTTGTTAATTTTTTTTTTTTTAATTTTTAGTTTTTTGTAAAAAAACCGTCAATTCGATTTTTTTCAAAATTTTACTGAATATTGACATTAATATTTTTTGAAAGATAAAAGTAGTTTACTTCTCAAAGTTTTGAAAAGATATTTGTGTCGAAAGTCAATTTTTACCAAGTTTTATTAATTTTTTTTTTTAGGTTTTTATTTTTTGTAGAAAAACTATCAATTCGATTTTTCTCAAAATTTGTCCTAATATTGAAAACAATATTTCTTATAAGTTAAAATTAGTAAGAAGCAATTATCTCAAATTTTTGAAAAGATATTTGAGTCGAAAATCAATTTTTACCAACTATGAGTAATGTTTTTTTTAGGATTTTATTTTTTATAAAAAAAAACTGTCGATTAGATTTTTCTCAAAATTTTATCAGATGTCAAAAACATTATTCTTCCTTGCACAAAATTGTTTTGGAGATGAAATCATATTTTAGTCGTAAAATTTTCGAGGTGACAAATTTTTTTTTCAGTTTTTTTGAGTTATAAAAAAAACCGTTAATTGGAGTTTTTTCCAAAAATATAATTATTATGGGACTATGCAACCTTGCATAAGTTTAATAAATAGCATTTTTGAGTTTAGAGGCATTATAGAGATTACATAACTTTATGTAGGTTCTATACAGCGTTTTTAAATAAGACTGTTAATCTTAGACTTAATAAAAACAAAATAAAAAATTGTATTTAAATTAATTTCTAATTCAGAATTATAAGTCTTAGCAAAACTTTAAATAGAACAATTTGAGAGCTAAATTACTAATTTGACTGTCACACCTAAAAGGCGGATGAAGTTTAAATCTTTTGTTGAATATAGGACATGCTTAAAGAAAAAATATAATGCTGAAAAGATCAGAAATAAGCTGAATTTTCTGAATTCATACTGAGTTCCAAAGGTTCCCACTTTGGTAGGATATATTCTGGTCCGAATGGTTCAGTTTTTCAGTCGGATAAAGAATTTATATTTGTCACTATTGCATAATCACTGCAGTCTTTCGCTTTAATTGAATTGACCTATACCAATCACTTACATAATAATGATTACAAGATCTTCAAGTGAATGCACCGAACCCAAACAAAATGCAAAAACTTTAAATGCATTCGGGAAGTCTAAAAAATGATTACAATCCATTGATTGCATTCTTTTTCGTTGCAAATGACTCGTGATTATTTTTTGTAAAAAAAAATGTCAATTCGATTTTTCTCAAAATTCGACGAGATATCAAAAACGTTATTCTTCGTTATACAGGGTCCGGCAAAAAGATCTCCCATATTTTAAAAGGCAATGACAAATAAATAAACAATTTAACAGAAAAATTTTACTGAATTTTTTAAATTAAATACTATGCCATTTTACATTAAATAAAATAATTACTTAGTTTTAAACATTATATCCGTTAAATATTTTCCTCTATTATTAATACATTTACGAAGCCTTTCCCGAAAGTTTTCCATTGCTTGTCGAGTCATTTGTGGTGTAATGGCTGCCACTTCCTGAGTGATTGCCTTCTTAATTATCCGGGGCGTTGTTGCGGTTAAAGGTCGGCCAGACGATTTTCTCTTTAGCGCCGAACCCGTTGCTATAAAGTTTGATAACCAAACTTGAATTGTTTTTCTATCCGGAATAGGATCATGTCGGCAATGTTGAAATCGAATGCGAAATGCTCGCTGAGTAGTAATCGCAGAACCATCATTACGGATATATTTTCAATTCGACAAATCGAACCCATTACAATAACTTCCTATGGGAAGTTAAAAATTTCAAAAAAAAAAAGAAAATCAATGACATAAGGTCATCTAGAATTTCTCTCCTAAAACTTTTCTTCTGAGTTTCTTAGCCTCAAGATTACCAGAATAAATGTCTATTAGATATGTAAACAAAAAACTTTTGAAAAAATTGGAGAAAACTCAGGAAGTTGACGTTATATCTTTACAGACTTTAGACAAATTATTTATCTTAAACTTAAAGCCCTTGATTTCAAATCTCTTTTTCATTCAAGGCTCGGATCGAACTGACGATATAGAGTTATTTTTAGGTTCTCAATATCCGATCCCATTTTTGCAAATTTTAGAGTTCCTCAAGGGAGCCACCTAGTTTAGGTTAGGTTAGGTTGAGGTGCTGACAGTTGGTGTCTTAACCGTCACACTTAGATCAATACAGATCCATTGTGATACCCGTGAGTATTGATACTCAAGCTAATAAGAAAAAACCTATGTGTTCAGTTAGTCAAGCCATTTAGAGGCTTTGACGAAGTTCAGAATGTTAGTACCTGGCGTACTAGAGAGTTCTTTTAAATCCTCAAAGAAAAAGTTGCCAAGCAGTTTCTTCCTTTGATGGGAGAGTGCGGGACAGTGACACAGAAAGTGCGAAGTGTCTTCATGCACCTCCTCGTCACCGCATCCTCTGCATAGATCATCTGAACCGATTCTCATCTTTTTCATATGAAAACCTAACAGATTATATCCGGTGATTATGCTTACAAGAGATCGAAGTGATCCCTTTTGTAGCTGCATAATTCTTTCCGTTCTTTGTTAGTTAAAACAGGGCCAGATCTTTCTTGTAGTACCGCAGGTGTCAAGAAGGTTCCACCTTTCATCGGCCTTAGTAGTTATTCTTTTTGAGATTTCCTGTTTTAAATAACAGGTAGGGGTGCTAACTAGCTGAGCTTGGCTTTCGTCAAGCATTGACCCTAATCTTGCTAATTCATCGGCTTTCTCGTTGCCTAGTATATCGCTGTGGCCTGGGACCCAGCAGAGTCTAATATTGTGCTGTACGCCAAGAACCTTAAGCTCTTCGCGGCAGCATGAAACAAGCTTTGATTTTACCTCAGTTGCAGTAATCGCTTTTATTGCCGCTTGGCTATCAATGTAAAAGGTGATATCAGCTCGTGGTATCGCCATCATTGATACCTTTTTAGCAGCTGTTGTCACTGCCAGGACCTCCGCTTGGAAGACGCTGCTGTAGTTTGGAAGCCTAAGCGAGGCGGTCAACTTGAGAGATTCGGAATAGAAGCCTGCCCCTACACCAGTGTCCATTTTAGAGCCATCAGTATAGATAGCTATTGACGACTCACTGGAGTATGGTATATTATCTATCCATTCCTCTCTGCTTGGGATGGCAGCCTGGAATGGTTTGTGAAAATCAAGTTCGGGTATTTTATAGTCTGCTGTAGTACTATGACCCATAACTTTATGAAGGATCTGGGCATGTCCTATGGAACTGTTTATCCAGACTTTAGTTTGACTAAGTCTCAGGGCATTTTTGGCCGCAGATTCTTGAACAAAGAGGTCTAGGGGAATCAGATTGAGTATAACTTCCAGTCCCGCAGTTGGAGTGGATCTCATTGCTCCCGTAATGCCAGTGCACGCAAGTCTTTGAATTTTTGTCAAAGTTTTTAGGTTCGTGCTCTTTTCTAAAGCTTTCCACCATACTAAATTACCATAGGTTAGTATTGGTCTAATTATTGCCAAATACATCCATCTGATAATTTTAGGGTTTGGTCCCCAGGTTTTCCCGAAAATTCTATTGCAGGAGTAAAAGGCAATCGATGCCTTTTTGAATCTATCTTTGGTGTTCAGGCGTGATCAGAGATTTTAAGAGGGCAGCCTTCAATTGAAGGAATTTTAAAATCAGGTATTTTGCGCTTGTTAGTAAATAGCACTAGTTCTGTTTTAGCTGGATTGACTGTCAGCCCACAGTTCCTAGTCCATTTGCTTACCAACGAGAGGGCGTATTCAGTTTGTTCACTGATAGTGGGTAGGAACTTGCCAGTCGCTAGTAATGCAAGATCATCAGCGTAGGCTATTATCCTTACTCCACTTGATTTCAATTTAGAGAGTATGCCGTTCATGACAAGAACCCAAAGTAGCGGTGAGAGAACCCCACCCTGAGGGGTGCCTCTGGATGTGGTTACTCTTACCCTTTCTTCCTCTAGCTCAGAGTTAATCTGTCTCTTTCTGAGCATACACATTATTCACTGTGTTATTGCTTTTTCGACTTTGTGGTCGTCCAAGGCTTGCTTCACTGTTTCGTTCTTTACGTTATTGAAGGCTCCCTCAATATCCAAGAACGTTGCAAGGGTGTATTCCTTGTCATGCAGTGATTTTTCTATGACGCTGACAACACTGTGCAATGCTGTTTCAACGCTTCTTCCTTTAATGTAGGCATGTTGAAATTCCGATATATAGTCCGGTTTCAGGGTGCTTCGGATGTGTATATCAATTAGCTTTTCAAAAGTTTTCAAAATAAACGATGTTAGACTAATGGGTCTGTAGTCTTTGGCCTCCGTATGGCTAGGTTTACCAGCCTTAGGGATGAAAACTACCTTTACCTCACGCCACGATAAGGGAACATAGCCCCATTTAAGACTATTATTGAAAATGCTAGCTAGGTGTGGGATGATAAGGTTTATGCATTTCTGAAGCATCATAGGGAAGATGCCGTCTAGACCAGGGGATTTGTACGGGGAAAAGGAGTGAATGGCCCATTTTATCCTTTCACCCGTTATAATATCCGATGGTACTAGGTTTTCCGTATGAGACTCTGTTTCTGGACTGCGGATATCAGCTACGCAGCCAAGAAAGTGAGTATTCACAAGGAGCTCAAGCGTTTCGCCACCGGATTCAGTCCAGCTGCCTGTAGATTTTTTGAGGGATCCTAGAGCGACTGAACCCTTGGTCAGAATTTTCCTGAGCCTTGCTGATACATTTGTACTTTCTATTCCTCGCAGAAGGCCATCCATGAGCTTCGTTTTGCTCGTTGTGTTTCGACCTTGAAAATACGTTGACTGGTCTTATAATGTTCCCAATCAGCTTCTTTCCTAGTTCTTTTGGCGACATTTTTTTTTTTTTTTTTTTTTTTTATAATAAGCGAACACTAAAAGGGTTTTTTTTATACCTTTAATATGCCAAGGACACAGTGTGAGCATTAGGAAAGGAGGGAAGGGTTGGATAGGAGGTGTCGGTGTACATTGATTTTGAACTCCTGAACATTGCAATGATAGGGAAAGATAGAGCGTGGCAAGGCGTTCCACATTCGCGTAGTACGGCTAAAAAATGAATCTCTGTACTTCATAGTACGGCCGAAGTTGGGCTCAAGGGTAAACTGATGGGCATTCCTAGAAGCGCGAGTATTACGGTTAAATTGTTTAAGGGGAGGAATGCAACTGGCTATTTCACTAGAGCATAGTCCGTTAAAATAACGGTAAAAAAGGGTTAGACAAGAAACCTTGCGTCGATGTTCGAGTGACGTAAACGAGTTGATGATGTTAATGTCACCAATCATTTTAAAAGCTCTACTTTGAATACTGTCCAAGAGGCTTAAATAAGTTACTGGAGCACCAGCCCAGAGATGAGAGTTATATTCAAGTTTCGGACGTATATAAGTTTTGTAGATTGTAGCCAGATCAGACGGAGAGAAAAATTTCTTGCAACGTCTCAAAAAACCTAGACATCTTGCGGCATTTTTGGCAACATCGCGTATGTGATCGCTCCACAAAAGGTGGTTGCTGATGCACATTCCGAGGATGTCGAGATTTTCCGTTTCGTTGATGCAAGTGCCACTCATAGATAGTGGCAAAGAGGGTTTATCTCGCTTTAACGATGCAAGACAGCATTGCGTTTTCGAAGCATTAAATTCCACACGATTTTTTATTCCCCATTGTACAATGCTGTGTAGGTCGGAATTTAATGAGCTAATCATATTTTGTCGTTGCAGTTCCACATCCGAAGAGGAGGGTTGTGAGTCTGGAAACGAATATGAAAAGCTAAGAGTGCTATCGTCAGCGAAACAATGTATTGGATTAGAAGTAACAGACAGGAGATCATTTATAAAAATGAGGAAGAGGGTCGGAGACAAAACGGAGCCCTGGGGAACACCAGCATTTATTTTATGGGTTTCAGACTTGAATCCGTCCAAAACAACTTGTATTGAACGGTTCGAAAGAAAATTTCTAATCCAACGAAGAAGAGATTCGTCGATACCGAAAGCACGCATTTTCGATAAGAGAGCAAGATGCCAGACTTTATCAAATGCCTTTGAAATATCAAGTGCAATAATCTTACTTTCTCCAAAACGATGTAAAGATTTGTTCCACTGTTCGGTGAGATGAACCATGAGATCACCAGTGGACCTATTGCTACGAAAGCCGTATTGCCGGTCATTAAGAAGCTTCCGTTCCTCAAGATATTTCTTAAGCTGATAATTAATCAGCGTTTCCATGACCTTGGAAAGAAGGGACGTAAGTGCAATCGGTCGGTAATTAGAGGGTGAGGAAGATTCGCCTTTTTTGGGAATAGGCTGGACAAATGCGGTTTTCCATCCACTCGGAACGAGACCTGAGGAGTAGGACAGATGAAAAAGCTTACGCAGTGGTTTTGCCAGCGTTGAAGAACACCTCTTCAGAACAATAGCGGGGATACCATCCGGACCAGCGGATTTATGTATGTTAAGATCTTTTAGGACTCTCGCCACAGTACGAGTGCGAAAAAAGATTGGTCCCATAGAATCACTAACGCGCTCGATGACAGGCGGAGTCATAACACTCATTGGCAGCGTTGAATTGGCGGCGAACTGCCTAGCGAAGAGATTAGCTTTCTCTAAAGAGCTAACAAGTGGAGTGTCATTGACAACGAGGGTAGGAACCGACGAAGAAGAAGAATTCCTCATGTTTTTTACAAATGACCAAAAATTTTTACTGCCTTTGGGACATTGCAGTATTTTTTGCCGTAATTTTTGGTCATGTAAAAATTTGGTCCGTCGAATATGGACGTTGCAGGCCTTCCTGGCTTGCTTGAACTTATTCCGGTTTTCCTCAGTTGGATTGGCTTTAAAACAACGGAAACTTACCTTCTTGACCCTAATAACCTCTTTACAGCTCGCATCGAACCATGCGTTTTCCTTAGGTCTGATGCTTTTAACCCTATTCGGGATAAAAGTTCTCATTCCAAGGAGAATCAAACTTGTGATCATATCAGCGCTGGCGTCTACGTCACTATCGAGGAAGCATAGTGACCAGTTAAAGATCCTAAAATAATTATTAAGACCGTCCCAGTTGGCTTTCTCGTATTGCCAAACGGTTCTCTTAGGAGCTCTTTCTTTAACTGGAGAGTTTTGACACGAGAAATTTGCTGATATGACACAATGGTCAGATGAGCCTAGAGGAGATAGAACACTAATAGTGTACTTACTAGGGTCAGAGGTAAGAAACAAGTCAAGAGTGTTTTCTGCTCGACCTACCACGTCCGATATTCGAGTGGGCTCGTTGACCAGCTGAGTTAGGTGGTTCAACTCAGCGAAGATCTCAGCACACACTCCTTCTGGTGTTGTCTGACCCGAATGTTGAAGCCATGAAGAATTGTGTACATTGAAATCGCCCGTAATAACGATTTCAGTGTGAGGATACAGGGAGACAATTCTTTGAATGGAGTCAGACAGAGCATCAAATTCCTGAGAAGTCGAAACTCTGTCCAGGTTTGGGCTTCGATAAAGGAAACAATAGTGAATGATGTGCTTATTCACGGAAAGTTTTAACCACATGAAATTAAAGAAGGAGTTGGTACAATGACCATATTGTGGTAAAAGTTGATAGGCAACATCATTCCTAATATATATGGCGAGACCATGGTGTGAAAAGAATAATGGCACCAAGCAATACCCATGAATAAAAAATTCAGCAGGATCGGAATCTTCACCTACTTGGGTTTCACTCAATGCCAAAACAGCTGGTCTGTTAGAATTAGCGTGGATGTACACAGACAGAAAATTCGATCTCAGCCCGCGAACATTGCTAGAATATAATTATAATAATTATATATAATTGAAAAGTCTTCTAGTTTCTTTTCTTAAGTTGCCTATCTCCGTGGCCCACCAAGGTGGTTTTTTCCTACCTTTTCCCATATGATTAATGGGACAGCTTTTTTCTAAAGCGTTATTCAGAACAACTCTGAGTTTTTCTGACGCAATATCTATGTCAGAGGGTTCTTGAATTAGAAGTGTATCCGGGTATCAAATGTTGGCCTATAGAATTCTGAAACACCTATGTCACTAAATCCCTATACATCACCTTAATTAGACATCGCCTTGAATACGCTAGTCAAGTCTGGTTTCCATATCAGAAATTTGACTCTCAAAGAATTGAATCTTTTTAACGCGGATTTCTTCGATTTTCTTCCTTGGTTTGATAATCCTTATGAAGATCGTTTAAACTTTTTAATCTGCAAACCCTCCAAAAACATCGTGAAGTAGATGATTTTCTCTTTCTATCTCCATATTAGTCCCTCCTCCCTTAGAAAATATCTCTATAACTCGTTCTATGTGTCTTTTCAGCACCACAAAATCAAAGTACCTGTTCCTAACCTTTTCTATTTTTACACGTTCCATCAATTTCTCGTCTTATTAATCTTAATTAAATAATACTTGCTGGTAAAAATTGATTCATTGTTATAATTAAACAATTTGCAGAAAAAAAAAACCATTTTCTTTCACTGTAATTTAATTAAAAGTCCTTACAGGATTTGGTTTAAAGATGTCCATTAAACCGTTGGGAAAAATTAAAATCCTTATTCCGGCTATAAGATTCTCTTAATTTCCTCGGTAACGAACTTCATGAAACCCTATTTTTCCTTGCCTATCGTATAAAAGCCGATTTTATACTTCCTACTAACTTTCTTTTCGTTAAAACAAAAAAGGCCTTACTTTCCAAGGCAACACACAGATTCACTTTTTCTTTTGACAATTCTTTAATTTAAAGCTTTATCAATAATTCACAAGAGAAGTCAACTTCCCTTTACAAGATTTATCTCTTATAATATTGATGCTTTGTTTGGAGCTTTTAAAACATTTTATAAAAAGAAGAAGTAGGGACCTTCATTCAATATGCAATTTTTGGCGTCATTGTTTCAATCTTTCCTTCAAGTTAATATCAAGTGAAGCATACTTAAAACTCTTAAAGGTAACTATATACCTCGGAACAATCTGTTCCTAATGAAGTATTCACTTTATAGAGTCCTTGTAAAATGGTCTCTAGTGCCATTATATGGTAGGTAACAAGCTGCGCTGCTGTAGGAACTCTGATGAGGTGATGTTGATCAGGGAGTATTCCCACGAATAGCAAATTAATAATTCAATAGAAAATGTTTTATAATGGGTGATTTTTTTGAGGTTAGGATTTTCATGCATTAGTATTTGACAGATCACGCGGGATTTCAGACATGGTGTCAAAGAGAAAGATGCTCAGTATGCTTTGACATTTCATCATGAATAGACTTACTAACGAGCAACGCTTGCAAATCATTGAATTTTATTACCAAAATCAGTGTTCGGTTCGAAATGTGTTTCGCGCTTTTTTATCGACAAATTTTGTTCAGCGATGAGGCTCATTTCTGGTTGAATGGCTACGTAAATAAGCAAAATTGCCGCATTTGGAGTGAAGAGCAACCAGAAGCCGTTCAAGAACTGCCCATGCATCCCGATAAATGCACTGTTTGGTGTGGTTTGTACGCTGGTGGAATCATTGGACCGTATTTTTTCAAAGATGCTGTTGGACGCAACGTTACGGTGAATGGCGATCGCTATCGTTCAATGCTAACAAACTTTTTGTTGCCAAAAATGGAAGAACTGAACTTGGTTGACATGTGGTTTCAACAAGATGGCGCTACATGCCACACAGCTCGCGATTCTATGGCCATTTTGAGGGAAAACTTCGGAGAACAATTTATCTCAAGGAATGGACCGTTAAGTTGGCCACCAAGATCATGCGATATGACGCCTTTAGACTATTTTTTGTGGGGCTACGTCAAGTCTAAAGTCTACACAAATAAGCCAGCAACTATTCCAGCTTTGGAAGACAACATTTCCGAAGAAATTCGGGCTATTCCGGCCGAAATGCTCGAAAAAGTTACCCAAAATTGGACTTTCCGAATGGACCACCTAAGACGCAGCCGCGGTCAACATTTAAATGAAATTATCTTCAAAAAGTAAATGTCATGGACCAATCTAACGTTTCAAATAAAGAATCGATGAGATTTTGCAAATTTTATGCGTTTTTTTTTTTAAAGTTCTCAAGCTCTTAAAAAATCACCCGATATTTATTTGTCTCTTTTGTTTCAACTTGCATCGAGCTTTTTTGTTAAATTTTTGTTGGGTTATGTTGAATAATTAATTGCACACCGAGGACTAAATATAAACAAACAACCCAAAAAACAAAAAAGGATACACACTCCCTCTCAATAAGTTTCATCTGCCTTTCACCATCAGGAAAAAAAATAAATTTTTACCTTTAAAATAAATTCCGAAAATGGGAACAAAATTAAAATACGACAACAAAAATAAAAAGGTCCTTACAAACGAAAAGCTGTTCCCACGCCGCCGCGCGCCGCGCCGTGCCGCCATTCCGCTGATATTATACCTGAATTAAAATTACATCATGTAAAATGTAACCAAGCAGAGCACTACTATGAACGGATTTACCGTAATTCAAAATAAGTATCCGCTTTTTGAATGAGTTCCCGTGACCGAGCTCAAACTCAGAACTCTGATGTTTTTTGATAGCGACCAAGGACGACGATGAAGATGATGATGACGACATGCGACGTTCGACGACGTATCCTTCGCATCCATTTTCCATATGTACATACATAAGTAAATTAATTCATACACTCATTGACTCCCAAAATAGCACATTCTCGCGATAATGAAAGAGCCAAAATTCAGGACCTACCACCGAGCCCACCACATTCTGTGAACGCCCTAAATTACATGCAAATATTTGCAAATTGAAATTGCTGTCAGAATATACATATGTATATATGTACATATGTAGTATGTATGTATAGGTAGGTCGTGTGTCGTTCCTATCCTTTCAGGATCCTTTCCTTTCTGACTGATGTTGGTGCTGAGCTGATTCTCATGTTGATGTTGATGCTTATGCTGATGCTTACATGGGCCTCAATATTTATCCTATAACAACAACCTATTTGGGTTGCCTCCTTTAGGGCTAACCGCACCTGGCTTATAATATACAAAAAAAACAACTCTAAAGGTCGATGATGGCGGGTGGTAAATGGCGAATGACGATGGTTTGGCGGGCGTACCGTATCACAGTTGTGGCATGGCGGGTGGTATACTGGTATACTGGTACTGGTAATAGTGTCATTAAAAGGATCTTTGGTTTGGAAATTTGTGTACAATACGCACGTTCTTCGAAATTTATATTCTCGTCTTTTTCCATCAGAATAATCATGGAAAATATTTAGCTGATATATGTAGATCTTATTTTTAAGGCCATTATACTATTTCACGTATGTATGTATGTATATTGTCTATGCTTTGCAAGGAGGCCACTTCTTTCAGGTGATGTACAACATATATTTGATTGCTTGTTAATTTTTGCGTGGGTCTATTTTTATATCCCTAAATGTAGGTAAATTCTATCTATTTGCAGAATTTATATTTATATACAAATCAATCATAATCACTTAATTGGCCTAATGTGCGTGTTTTCTTAGGGCAACATTTCACTCGTATTTTTGTTGTTGTTTTTCTTTAGTATTGCTTTAACTCGCACTAAATAGATAATTGATGTTATGAATCTAATTCATTAGAAATTGAAGTGGACACACTTCTAATTATGCGAGTAATCTATGACATTAACAAGTCAATTATTACAGTGTATGTCAGGTACTAGTAGTTTAGTTGTACGAACTTTATCAATGACAATTTTTTCAAATTTTTGCAGTTCAGTTTCAATTCAATTCAATTCAATTTATTAAATACAAATGTACAGTAAGACTTTGTCTTTTATAGTACTTAACAGTTGGATAAGAAACAATTATTTTACTATGTTATATAAAAAAAAACCTAAATATTGTGTGTATAAAGTACGCAAATTGTAATGTATGGGTATAAATAAATTCACTTAAATTTTATTTAAATTATGTATATGTATTATGTAGAAAAGAACCTGTTTAATTTTCCTTCGTTTACCTATAATTTATTTAAAAAAGCATTGAAGAGTTTAGCGAAATTCAGAAGTAATTGCATTTCTGAAATTAGAAACACTTATAATTTTCTTAATAGCCACTGGGAGAGAGTTCCATAGCTTCGCTGCATAGATCATGAAGAGCCGCGAGGAGTTCAAATAGTTATAATACGGTACCAAAATCTTTAAAGTTCTGAGGGATTGAGCAAATGTAAGTTTTTCATAAATGTATAAAGGTGTTTTACTTTGAATAATTTTGTGTAAGAATATACAGCACCTAGCATCAAGATATTGCTGAAGGGAACATCCAAGGACAAGTCGATGATAATGCGATATGTGCTCGTGTCTCCGAAGTCCATACACATATCTAATCATGTCATTAAATGCGACAAGGAGCTTGTGTTGGGAATGCGAATCAGGTTTACAATACACGGTATAACCATAGGTTATTAAAGGCAAAAGCAAAGTTTTTATGAGCCTGAGTTTAGTATTAACAGGGGTTAGGGAAGAAAATAACCAGAGCTTTCGGAGTCCAGCGTAAATTCTACTGACTATATAATTTGTGTGGTTTTCAGCTGAAAGCGATTTATTCACCTTAATACCAAGACTGGTTACACTGTCAAAAAAGTCAAGCTGAGATTGAAGTAGAAAAATTGGGGGCAGAAGTGACGTATCAAACTGCTTTTTGGATATCGCGATGAGTTGGGTCTTTTTTGGATTAAGCGTAAGACCATTTTTGAGTGACCAATTGGATATTGCAGTGAGATCCTCATTTAATCTAAATATCAAATCTTCTTGCAAGCCAAGTGGACGGGATATATACATTTGTACATCATCTGCGTATAGATGTAGCAGTACATTCGAACAAGCTTTTGGAAGGTCATTTATGTAAATACAGAACAATACTGGTCCTAAAATAGAACCTTGCGTTACAACCATTAGCAAGTTCAAAGACTCTGATTGTAATTGTCCAAAATGCACTCTTTGGCTTCGGTTACAAAGATAATCTTTAATAAGACGGACAGCTCTATCGTGAAACCCAAAGTAGTGCTTCAGTTTTTTGCACAGCATATCATGGTTAACTCTGTCAAAAGCCTTTGAGAAATCTAGTAAACAGAGAATGGTTAAATTGTCACGGTCATATTGAATCCGAATATCATCAAGAACTTTTATCATAGCAGTTTGACAGCTATGATGTGCACGGAACCCAGACTGGAATTGTGACAGCAAATTGAATCTATTTAAGTGATCAGATATCTGAGAGACCAGAATTTTCTCAAAGACTTTTGACAGACATGGAAGAATACTTATGGGACGAAAGTCCAAGCAAGAGCTAGCATTCGACTTTTTGGCAACAGGAATGACCTTTGCTTTTTCCAGCTTTCAGGAAAAGATGAAGAGTTTATGCAAAAATTAATTAAGTGTGTCAAAGCATTGGAAACGTGAGGTAAAATCATTTTTAAAAAGCAAATTGGCACACCATCTTCACCAAAAGCATCTGATTTGATAGAACGAATGCTCTCAAGGACATCATATTCAGATATAACTTCAAACTCAAATACCGTTGATGGTTCACTTGAGACTTCACTGTTGGGAACAAAATTGAGTTGTTGAACTTCTTTCAAAACAAAGGTATCGTTAAGTTGAATGGGATCAGGAAAATTTCGAATAGTCTCTTTTTTACCGATTTCAATCGAGCGTAGATTACTCCAAAGCTTTCGAGACGACTGGTTAGTATCCAACTTGGACATGAAAAACATTTTTTTGGCTCTGCGAGTAATAAGAGTTGCATTGTTTCGAGAATGGCAAAAAAGTTCCCAATTTGCAGTCGTGGGGTTTAACTTCCACTTTGAGTAAAATTTTCTCCGATTCTTGATAGACCTGTGGACATCAGAGGTAAACCAAGGACAATTTTTGCTACGTACTGAGACTGTTTTGAGTGGAACATGTTTTTCATATAATTCAAGAACCAATGATTGAAAATAGTTAGCTTTGTCATTTGAATTTGAGAATTGGTGACAAAGATGCCAGGGAAGATTCATCGCATCTGCCTGGAGTGCAGGGTTATTAATAGACTTTAGGTCTCTGTACTGAAAAGACAATGGGGTAGAGACACGTGAAAAATCAATGTTGTATGTACAAAAAACTAGACCATGGTCAGAAATACCATCAAGAGATAATTGATCCTGTAACACAACATTCGAGGTGTCAGAAACGATTATAAGGTCAAGAAGACTCGGAGTAGAGTTAGGAGCAAAGCGGGTGGCATAAGAGTTTGAAACGAAAAGTCCGTGTGTTGCGATTTCATCTTTAAGTTGTTTGGCCCTACTATCCAATAACAAAAGATCTGCATTAAAATCACCACAGACAATAATATGCTCGTAAGAGGCAGAGAACTGTTGAAGAGCAGAAAAAAAGGGCTCGGGGGAAATACTTCTGTTGGGATTGTAAACAACACCCAAAATAGCCTTTATATTACCATCCGTTATCTCTAAAATAAGAAACTCAACACCACCATTCTCAGACCTACCCATAACCTTACTTTTAAGTGATGCATTGCAATATACCACAACCCCACCCCCAACTGTATCAGTAATTCTATCATTTCTTGTCAAATAATAGTTAACGATATCATTATGTGCTACTAGGAATATCTAGTTTAAACCATGTCTCAGTAACGCAAATGACATCCAACCCTGAAGATTCGAACACATATTTCATAAAATCCAGCTTATCCATATTAAGACTACGAGCATTAATACAACACAACTTGAAACCCTCGCGAGCTCCAGATAATATTTTGGTTATATACTTTTTGCCCTTTGGCGTAATGAACTTGAAAGAGAGAATAATTGATTGATTGGCAGAAAATTTGAAAACACACATAATTTAAACTTCCAGCTAAACTGATTTTACTTATTTTTGTATTTTATCAAAACCTTGAAATTTTTGAAGGAAGGATGGTACCAGCTGAATTTTCCTGTGACCCAATTAGTGTTTGGGTTTTTCAGTTCTGATAACTAGCCCCATAGTAACGTTTGGTTGGTGCAAAAAAGTTACAAACAGTAATATGTATTTACTATTTTTAATTGGAATTTGTTTAACCAATTTAAGGGATGAGTTAATATATTAGAATATTACGAGATACTGATGGTTTTTTCTTATTTATTTTGAACGTTTTAGTATTTCTTATTCTAGGAAAATCAAATTTCGGAAAAAGTTAATTTTTAATTACGGAAATTTGGATGAATGACCATAAAAGAGTGTTTTTTAATAAGAGCGCTACAAATTGTTTTTAAATAAATCAAAAACGGTTTTGGATAACAATGAAATTTGTTATTTCTGTGAAAGTACGTTTGATGCCATTATGTATGGAACTCAATTTCAATCGTCGCTGGCTTGTTAGCATAGACCATAGACTTGACGTATCCCCACAGGAAATAGTCTAACGGCGCGGCGGCGGCCAAGCGACCGACTGGACCATTTCGTGAGATAACACGTTCTCCAAACTTGGTTTCCAATAAATTGATTGTCTGTCCTGTTGGAACCACATGTCCTCCAAGTCCATGTCATCCAATTGGGGCCAAAAAATATTTGGTTATCATTGAACGGTAGCGATCCCTATTCACAGTAAGGTGCCGGGCTTGATCATCACGGAAGAAGTACGACCCAATGACGCCGCCGCGGCTGGCCCATAAACCACACCAACCCGTAATTTTTTCGGGATGCAATGATGACTCAAGGAGTACGTGTGGATTGCTGCCTGACCAATACCGCATATTTTGTTTATTGACGAAGCCATTCAGCCAGAAATGAGCCTCATGAAGATGAAGATGATTTTTCGATGAAAATCCTAATCATTTTCAAGTTGTTGCTCAGCCCAATTCACGAATATACGACTCTTCTGATGGTCAAGCGGCTTTAGTTCTTGCGTCAATTTAATCTTGTAAGGATGTAGGCCAAGATCTTTTCCCAAAATTCGCCACAACGACGCTTGAGAACGACGTGTTCTTACACATTTGGGCTTTATGCAACTGAAGCCTCAGCGGCAGTAATATTCTCGACACTACCGGCACTTCTTTGTCTCACTGGGAACATTTTGTACTGTACCTGGACATAGCGCTCTTAACTTTGAGGCCATTGACTCCGAATTACGGTAATAAATTTTAATAATTTCGACTCGTTGTTGGCTCGTATATCTTTCCATCATGAAATGGCAAAAATTACTGAAGAGAAATGTCAAAAGAGCGGCAAGAAATATGGTATCGTTTGCTGTCCCCGTCGCTCTACTTTTGTAGCGTCCCTGTCGAAAAACCCGGTATACCTATGTGTATGTAATTGAAGCCAATATTTCTAAGGACATCGTATTAAGAATCATGAATTGATCCTCAACAGCAATGAGCTTGTCCCGAATATAGCTCTTTAATACATACCCTGATGTCTGGAAAAAAGTATGTTTTTGTATCGGCTATTCCGGAATAGAAATGAAAAGAGTTGTTTATGCATAATGGTTTTGAACTAATGAATATTGCAATGATAGACAGAAGACAGTGTTTAGTAAAGTATTCTACATTCTCGTAGTTCAGCTAAAACTAACGAATCTGTATGCTTGACAGAACGACGAAGTTGGGTTCGAGGCTATACTAACGTACATTCATGGTGGCTCGACTATAAAGGTTTAATTTCTTTAGAACATAAATGCAACTGCCTACCAAGTTGCTACCACACAATTAGTGAAAATGACCGTAAAAAAGGAGATTACGATTTCACACACCATTTTGAACTAAATGAACTTAATGAGCTTATCATAAAATATTCTGGAGAACCAAATCCGAAGGCGTTGTGAATCTAAAAGAGAATTTGAAAAGCTGAGGGCACTGACATAAGCTAGAAGCGAAGCACATAAGTGGATTAGAAGTTTAAAAACGGAGATCATTTATATCGGGTGATTTTTTTGAGGTTAGGATTTTCATGCATTAGTATTTGACAGATCACGCGGGATTTCAGACATGGTGTCAAAGAGAAAGATGCTCAGTATGCTTTGACATTTCATCATGAATAGACTTACTAACGAGCAACGCTTGCAAATCATTGAATTTTATTACCAAAATCAGTGTTCGGTTCGAAATGTGTTTCGCGCTTTACGCAAATTTTATGCGTTTTTTTTTAAAAAAAAGTTCTCAAGCTCTTAAATAATCACCCATTATATTAAACAATGTCCTCTTTTCAATGGAGGACAATAAATACATAATGGGTGATTTTTTAAGAGCTTGAGAACTTTTTAAAAAAAAAAAACGCATAAAATTTGCGTAAAGCGCGAAACACATTTCGAACCGAACACTGATTTTGGTAATAAAATTCAATGGTTTGCAAGCGTTGCTCGTTAGTAAGTCTATTCATGATGAAATGTCAAAGCATACAGAGCATCTTTCTCTTTGACACCATGTCTGAAATCCCGCGTGATCTGTCAAATACTAATGCATGAAAATCCTAACCTCAAAAAATTACCCGATACAAAAAAAGAAAGAGTGTCGGAGACATGGCAAAGGGCTGGGGTACACCAGCGTTTATTTTGTGGAATTGAAATTAAGTGACGCAACAGTCCATAGAAAACCAAAGCCTAGTAGTTTACAACTCACAACCATTCCTGTGTGGAAGTCATGTCAGGGATGGACTGAATCTACAGTTTGTATGCCGATTTTTCAATACCTATTAAGAGCCAGTACGCGTGAAAAAAAAAAACTTTTAGGTAGCACAGGTAGAGATTGAATCCCTGACCTCACGACAGTCGTACGCATTAACCATCACGGCACTGGTACTATTTTGTCAAATTAAATGGTTTGAAAAATAATTTCTACTTCGGCTAAGGAAGAAATCATCAACACTGAAGCACCGCATTTGCTAAGAGAGCCTGATCCTTGACTTTATTAAATGTTTTTGAAATATCAATATTAATCCTACTTTCTGCAAATAGATGTAAAGATTTACTCCACTGATCAATGAAATATGTAAACTATAAGATAACCAGTGAACCTGCAAAAGCCATATTTCTGGTCTATAGGAAGCTTTTGGTCTCTAAGATATTTTTGATGCTGATAGTTTATTTTCTTGAATTTGAAAAAAAAAATATTGATTAATTAGAGGAGAGCAGAATTTATAAAATAAATCGGGTGGCGCAACAGTCCGATGAGAACTAGGGCCTAGTGACTTACAACTCTCAACCATTCATGTGTGCGAGTACTGTTGTCAGGAATGGAGGGGACCTACAATTTTAAGCCGAATCCGAACGGCCAATTTGAGAAAGCACTTTTCATGACAAGAATTACTCTTGGAGAATTTATCAATTCCTCGCAAGAGGCAGTACCCGTGAAAAAAACTTTAGATGGCATAGGCAGGGATCGAACCCAAGACCTCTGGCATGACAGTCCAACGCACTAACCATCATGCCACGGGTACTACAAGAGAGCAGAATTTGCCTTTTTAACTTCCCATAGGAAGTTATTGTAATGGGTCCGATTTGTCAAATTGAAAATTTTGACATTTCTCGACGTTTCAAGGTCCCTAGAGTCGAAATAAAATATTTTTAGAAAGATGTCTGTGCGTACGTGTGTACGTACGTTCGTACGTCCGTACGTCTATACGTTCGCGACGTTTTTTTCGTCCTCCATAGCTCAAGAACCAGAAGAGATATCGACTTCAAATAAATTTTGTTACACAGATAATAAGGCAGAAAAATGCAGAAAGGACTCTAAAGAAAATTGCGTGGGTGGTTTTTTTACCATAGCAGTTTAAAAAAAAGGTGAAAATTTTGGTTAAACCTAAATATCTCATGAACTAATGACGCTAAAGACTTGAATTAAATTTTTTAATATATACTGTGAAGTGATACAAAACAATTATATTTTTGGAAAAAAATCCAATTAACGGTTTTTTTTTATAAATCAAAAAACTGAACAAAAAATTTTGTCACCTCGAAAATTTTACGACCAAAATAAGATTTCATCTCCAAAACAATTTTGTGCAACGAAGAATAATGTTTTTTGACATCTGATAAAATTTTGAGAAAAATCTCATTGACAGTTTTTTTTATAAAAAATAAAATCCTAAAAAAAAACAATACTCATAGTTGGTAAAAATTGAATTTCAAATCAAATATCTTTTCAAAAACTTGAGATTAAGGCTTCAAACTTTTTTATCTTATAAGAAATATTATTTTCAACACTCGGGGAAATTTTGAAAAAAATCAAATTGACATTTTTTTTACAAAAAATTAAAAACCTAAAAAAAACTTAACAAAAGTTGGTAAAAATTGATTTTTGACTCAAATATCTTTTCAAAAATTTGAGATTATGGTTTCCAAGTAATTTCAACTTATAAGAAATATTGTTTTGAACATTAGGACAAATTTTGAAAATTGACAGTTTTTTTACAAAAAATTTAAAAACCTAAAAAAAACAATACTAAAACTTGGTAAAAATTTACTTTCGACTCAAATAGCTTTTCAAAAATTTAAAATATTGGTTTCAAACTTTTTTTTTTCTTTTATTTCAGAGAAAATATTACTCGTATTTTCGATATTCAATGAAATAAAATCTACAAAAAATAGTACGCAAATTTGGTAAAAATTGATACATATACACAAACTTTTAAGCAAGACAAATCGACAGACGGGATGGGAAGTTATCAGTGTGGGTCACATCCCAGCCTCTTTTTTTAATTACATATAAGCTGTTTTTTATCTTTTTGACACTCGACCTTTAAAGTATAACAGATGAAAAAGATTACTCAGTAGTTTCACCAACGTTGAAGAGAGCCTCTTCACAAAAATAGAAGAGATATCCGCACTAGCGGATTTTTGTATGTTAAGATTCCTTAATACTCTATCTGCAGTATGAATGTGAAAAGAGATTGTTCCGATGACATCATTAACACTCTCAAGTACAGGCGGAGTCATAACACTCTCAAAGTAGCGTAGAATTGGCGGTCAGTTCCCTAGAAAAAAAGATACCTTTTTCCAGATAACTATAACAAATGAAGTATCATTGAAAACGAGTAGCTTTAACATAAAAATCGTTCCAATACGATTTTGTAGGTATATATTTTTTGGGAGTTTTTAATTCACGATTTGTTCCAAAAAAAATACCACAAATCTAAATTAATTTCAAAAATATTCTCCTTTGAGAAATTCTTCGTTTTTTCTTTTTACTGAATATTTTGACATTGACAGTTTGGTCATTGGTTTAAAAGTGGACTCACTTACAAAATGTGCTTACTATTTTTATAGGTTTTATTTTTTTATGAAAAAACGGACTGTAGATTTTTTATAAAAAAATTACTAAATGTCGAAAACAATATTTTCTGTGAGATAAAATTAGTTTGAAGCCAATATTTTTAATTTTTGAAAAGATATTTGAGTCGAAAATCAATTTTTACCAACTTTTATAAATTTTGTTTTTAGGTTTTTATTTTTTGTAAAAAAACTGCCAATTCGATTTTTCTCAAAATGTTTCCTAATGTTGAAAACAATATTTTTTATAAGTTTAAAGTAGTAAGAAGCCATTATCTCAAAACTTTTGAAAAGATATTTGAGTCGAAAATCAATTTTTAACAACTTTTGTTAAATTTTTTTTTTTGGGTTTTTATTTTTTGTAAAAAATGTTTCTCAACATTTTTCAGAATGTTGAAAACAATATTTCTTATAAGATAAAATTAGTTTAAAGCCATAATCTCAAATTTTTGAAAATATATTTGAGTCAAAAATCAGTTTCTACCAACTCTTGGTAATGCTCTTTTTAGATTTTTATCTTTTGTAAAAAAAACTGTCAATTCGATTTTTCTCAAAATTTCATCAGATGTTAAAGACGTTATTTTTCGTTGCACAAAATTATTTTGGATATAAAATCATTTTTCGTTCGTAAAATAATCGAAGTGACAAATATTTTTTTTCAGCTTTTTTTTCCAAAAATATACTCGTTTGGTATCACATTACAATACATAATTCCAATCCATAATTCAAGTCTGTAGTGTTATTGGTTGGTGAGAAATTTTGGGTTAACCAAAATGTTCGACTTTTCTTAAATTGCTATGGTAAAAAAAACACCCACTCAATTTTTCTGCATTATTATCTGAATAACAAAATTTATTTGAAGTCGATATCTCTACTGGTTCTTGAGCTATGGACAGCAAAAAAATTTCTCAAACGTACGGACGTACCGCCGCGGTACGACCGTACGTTCACACGCACGCACAGACATCTCTCTAAGAATCTTTTATTTCAACTCTAGAGACCTTGAAACGTCGAGAAATGTCAACATTTTCAATTCGAAAAATCGGACCGATTACAATAACTTTCTATGGGAAGTTAACAAGTTATAATAAAAAAAAACTACGATATTAAATTAATGACTCTTAAAAAGTTACTTTTTAATTTCGACGTTGATAAATTCTTAAAGATCCCTATCAAGATCAAGATCTACTTAAAATCTATACAAATTTACTGAAATTTAATTCCTCATTACATTACCTTAGCCAAGAACTTCTATCTCTGAAAAACTAAATCAGTTTTTATTGACTATAAGCAGTTTTATAGCCCCCCGAATGACGTCAAACATACTCGACTCTAACCTAAAGTAACAAATTTTGTAGCTATCCTATAAACATCAAGGATAGAATTTTTGTTAATTTGTATCTTAAAAGTAAAAGTAGGTGTTTATCCATCAAGCAAGGGTTTTTGATATGCCTATTAATTTTAATACATGCCTGCCTTTTAATATATGTAGGACACATACTCGTAGTATGAGAATTCCTGCTTTGTAAGCTTGCTTCAAAAATTGCTTAGCTTATACATATGTAGAGAATATAATGTTTTGTTGGAACATTCTTTCCTTTCCTTCTTTTTAATGTCAGAAAGCTATTTCATCTTGAAATTTTGTCCATGACCATGGAAAATCTATACAACTGCTGATGGCCATTAAATGTCACCCCTTAGTTATCTTAACTATCCATTTTTATGTGGGTTTTTTTTTCTGATCCTTCTAATAGCATCACACCCCCTGAATTCCTTACCAAAAAAGGAAGAAACCCCCTTAATGGTGAGAGAAAAAAACATTGAAAGTGTTTCCCACGTATGTATGTACATACATACGACTTTTATATAAAATTCCCAAAGAAGAAAAAGCTGAACAATTTACATGTCCTTTCTGCTTAAAATATACATACATATGTTTTTGTGCTAACAAAGCCTTCGGATGGATGTTCTATACTATATATAAAAAAATATGTACCTAACTAAACGTACATATAATTTATATAGCCTTCTTACCCACACATGCTATATATGGCCACCACATGTTCATGTAATCTGTCATCAACATCCATTCTAGTTGCCATTATCTTTGCTCCTTTTTGTATCTATGTACATACATACCTATGTATATGTATCTAACATTGCTGTTAAAGGAAAGACTCTTTTTATTTTCCAAAAGCTAAATGATTTTGACCTTGCTGGGGTTTTTGTATTTAAGTTGAACAACATAAGTGCGAGGAGTTCACTCACTTGAGAAGGCATATTAAATATGCCTGGTTTCAAGGATACACCGAAGTCAAAAACATAATCCTATCAAGCATCAGCCACTTTTATATTCCTAGATCCTATTTGAGCGAGTTAAAGAAATTCAAATCGTCATCGTCGTCGTCGTCGACAGGACGAACGAACGCAAAAAAGGAAGAAAAAACATTTTACGACTTCTTGTTCCTTAACCGAAACGAATTTTCTTCCATAAATAGATATTCCAATTCCAACTTCCGAGTTATACAAATCAAGTTCGACCCACCGCAAGGCCATCCTCCACGCGAAACACACACACACCACACCTAAAATAGATTTGTCAAGAGACATTAATTCAGGACATACACTCGAATGCGCGTATCATTATTTTTTGATTCTGAGTTTTGAGGAAGAGAAAAAAAATCAATCACTATCCCTGCTGTCGCTGTCGTTCTGACGTATCTGAATTGGCACACATTATGGAAGAAGATACTCATCATTTCAAGCCATGAATCAGATGAAGACGACGAGACGACGATGAGCAGAAGTGAAGCGAAGCGAAGCGGAGCGGAGCAAAAATGCCAAGTAGTCTATGGTACTCGTGTTACGGTTTGTTGGTTGTATCTCTATGTGCCACTGTGTCATGTGTGCGGTATGGCATATGATGGCGAATGGTGAATGACGTATGGATGCTTATTTCTTGTGCTTTAAAGACAATTACCTCAGATGATTGTATGTTATTTGTGGCTGGCATGTGTGTCATGGCGTATTTCTAATATCCATATCTCGGTAAGCCCCTTTAAACATTTGTTACTTTACGACATTTATTTAAAAATATCTACATATATGTATATGCAGATAGGAGAGTGTGTGTCTATGGAAGGAGATACAGGATTTTTCTAAAAATATGTGTCATTGACAAACATGATTGACGTTGGAATTGATAGATAATAATTTATGCAATCTTAATAAAGAATGTTGAAATTGAAGTGACCTTCCAGACGTCTTTCATTTTTCATTTACAAGCCGCAGGGCCGGATTTAAGGGAGGGCAACCGGGGCGGACAGGAAAATTGTTGTTTCAAAATCCAACTAATAAACACTAGTAAACAACTTTTCCTGTGATATGTATTTTTCTTTGCTCTTTTACCTTTACCTACAGCATACAGTACTTTGTACATACATACATGATTATCTTAATATATATAATTCTTCTGTGAGTGTGTATGTCACTGAACTTCTCTTAAACTACTGGACCGATTTTGATCAAATTTTTTGTGTGTGTTCAAGGGGATCTGAGAATGGTTTAGATTCATAATTTTGTCCGCTGGACAATATTGATTTTGGAATGTTTTACATTGGATCCGACAGTAATTTATAATTCACAATAAACTGATTGTCAATGTTGATGTTTGTTATTAATCGTAAGTTTCATAAGTCTCGAACAGATGGCGCCTTAAATTAGATTTTTTACAGAAAATGTCGGACCATCTATCGTGAACTTCTCATAGATGGCTCCACGTTGGAATTCGAAATATAATTATATAATATTATAAAGAGAGATTTGTATTTTTGTATGTAACGAATAAACTCAAAAAGTACTGCACCGATTTTAATAATTCTTTTTTCATTAGAAAGCTACATTATCACTGAGTAACATAGGCTACATTTAGTACTAAATTACTATAAAAATCTTTAGAAATTCCTATTAAAACCAACCGAAGGTGTAAAAAAATTATCCATAAAATGTCCTTCATCGCATACGCTGCGAAGAGTATTAATGGTAGGACAAAAAAATGTTTTCTAATTTAGTGATTCATGGTCGTTTTAATAATCATGCTTATAACATAAATATCTGTATCTATTTATGTCTACCCGTGCGAAGCCGGCACGGGCCGCTAGTCTATGTATATAAAAATCAATGCCACTTTTTGTTGTAATGTCTATATATATAAAAATCAATGCCACTTTTTGTTGTAATGTTATAAGTCAACAATGCCTTTACCAATTTGTCTAATTTTGGTCTTGAATTATTCGTGGAAATCCAGAGAAGGTTTGTACGTAGAGAAAATTAAAAAAAAAATCTTAAAAAAGTGTAAAATCAACATCTTTCTATACTCCCATATACAAACAATTTGTACTTATACTTAAAAGCCAATTTGAACCTTTGGCAAAACAATCGAAGATAAAAAAAGTGACGTTAGTTCTGTCAAACAAATTTAATGTCATTATTATGTCATTTTATTTTATCAGCGATAATTATTGCTTTGTTAACTTCCCATAGGAAGTTATTGTAATGGGTCCGATTTGTCAAATTGAAAATTTTGACATTTCTCGACGTTTCAAGGTCCCTAGAGTCGAAATAAAAGATTTTTAGAAAGATGTCTGTGCGTGCGTGTGTACGTACGTCCGTATGTCCGTACGTTCGCAACGTTTTTTTCGTTGTCCATAGCTCAAGAACCAGAAGAGGTATCGACTTCATATAAATTTTGTTATACAGATAATAAGGCAGAAAGATGCACAAAGGGCTCTCAAGAAAATTACTTGGGTGGTTTTTTTACCATAGCAGTTTAAAAAAGGGTGAACATTTTGGTTAACCCTTAATATCTTACGAACCAAAAATGCTAGAGACTTGAATTAAATTTTATATAATATATTGAAACGTGATACCAAACAAGTATATTTTTTTGAAAAAAATCCAGTTAACAGTTTTTTTTATAAATCAAAAAAACTGAAAAAAAAAATTTGTCACCTCGAAAATTTTACGAATACAAAATGATTTTATCTCCAAAACAATTTTGTGCAACGAAGAATAATGTTTTTGATATCTGGTAAAATTTTGAGAAAAATCGAATTGATAGTTTTTTTTATAAAAAATAAAAACCTAAAAAAAACATTACTCAAAGTTGGTAAAAATTGAATTTCGACTCAAATATCTTTTCAAAACTTTGAGATATTGGCTTAAAACTACTTTTATCTTTCAAAAAATATTGTTGTCAACATTCAGTAAAATTAAAAAAAAAAAAAATGGTTGCCTGTAAAGTCGGTTTTACGGGCGAAGATTTTACGTGACAACGTCTTTTTCTCGGTAGAATATTTATTGATATGAATATAATTAAATTGCACAATGGGAACAAGGAATTGAATGAAAATAAGAATTGCACAAATTTTTTAAACTAATAATTTACTTAACACTATCAACATTTATCAATAGTATGACATAACCTATAAACTCAGTTTCTCAACTTTTGTGTCAATCTAACAATTAATCAATCAATCATAGTTTACGATAATGAAATATCAGTGTACAATTATTAACCTTTATTGTTGTAGTTGTTGTAAATGACGAATCTAAGCACTCCACATTTTCACTACAGACACAGCTGACGATACTTTAACCACACGTGTGAACTTGTATTATGACGCTTTCTTGTTTTTCCAACGCCAAGAACGTTCGAGAAAGACAAAGACAGAGACACAAGCATGCGCCGATTCAATGCGCCTAATTCTCTAGTGCTGCGCGCGCGGCAGACCCATCATAGTTGAGTGGGAGAGAGACGCAAGGCATTCGGCGGGCCTCTCTCTCGTTCGGTGACTCATCGTTACGTTACCGGGCGTTACATTTTTTCATAAGTGACTCCCTAACAACCTAATTTAAGACGTTGTCACGTCAAAATCGAATTGATAGTTTTCTTACAAAAAATAAAATCTTAAAAGAAAATTTAACAAAAGTTGGTAAAAATTGATTTTCGACGCAAATATCTTTTCAAAACTTTGAGATATTGGCTTTTATCTTTTAAAAAAAATTGTTTTCAACATTCAGTAAAATTTTGATAAAAATCTAATTGACAGTTTTTTTACAAAAAATAAAAACCTAACAAAAAAACAATACTAAAACTTGGTAAAAATTTACTTTCGACTCAAATAGCTTTTCAAAAATTAAAAATATTGTCTTCAAACTTTTTTTATTTCACAGAAAATGTTGTTTTCGAGATTCAGTGGTTTTTTATAAAAATCCAACAGTCCATTTTTTCATAAAAAAATAAAATCTACAAGAAATAGTACGCAAATTTGGTAAAAATTGATGTTCGGTTCTTGATATCATCTAATTAGTAAAAATTTAAGAAATGCTACTAAAATTGGTAAAAATTTGTTTTTCACTAAAAATCTATTTAACAAAACTAGATTTTCAAACTTAACTATTTCTTTATATGAAAAATATTGTTGGTAATTTTAAAATTTTTAAGAATAATTCAACTGACAACTTTTTTAACCCAACACGAAAACCTACAAACTTTGAAGCAAGACAAATCGACAGACGGGATGGGAAGTTTTCAGTGTGGGTCGCATCCCAGCCTCTTTTTTTGTTTATATTTTCCAAAATATTGTTGAGTTATTGCTTGTGTTTATATTTTCCAAAATATTGTTAAGTTGTTGATTGAAGGTAAAATGGTAAAGTGAGATTGCCAAAATTAGAAACTTCACCCGAACCATTGTATTCATTTATCTTTGGGACATCTCAAACGTCGAAGCAGTTTTTGAGTAATATTCAACAATACAATTCGGTATTTGAAATGACTTCTTTTGGTGCTACTAAAATTATTAGATATAATTTTATGCCGACTTTTAAGGTAAATACCTCAACAGGATTGTCCCATGTTTATATCAATCTGAGTCCTAAAAATTCTGATTCAACATCTACCTAAAATTGCATACATGTTAAAGATTCAGGGCCAGATTTATCATCAAGCTGGTTCGTTATTGCCATACCCCGGCTCTGATCATAAATTTTTGCAAATTTATTTTATTGGATATGAAAATCGTGAATTGGATCAACGTTGTGCAATTGTTTCAAATAGACGAGAAATTATTCGTGAGCTACAAAGGTTTTTCCACCAGCATAACGCATTAGTTCAAAATTGCTCTTGATCGTATGCCATCTGATAATCACAAAATTGTAATAGCACCAAATTGAATATTCAACAAAAACATGTATATGACACAACCATGCAAGCCGTTTCCAATAATGCAGGTGGATTATTTTTCTTGGATGCACCTGGTGGTACAGGCAAAACTTTCGTTGTATCATTGATTTTAGCGACTATTCGATCGGAAAAGAAAATTACATTGGCACTTGCATCTTCGGGAATTTCTGCTACATTATTATGAGGTGGTTGGACCGCACACTCTGCATTAAAATTATCATTGCATGTACAGGTGATTCAAACTCCAACTTGCAATATTTCGAGAAATTCTGCTATGGCAAAAGTTATGCGATTAACGTCAATTATTTCATGGGATGAGTGCACAATGGCGAATAAAAAATCAATAGAAGCATTTAATCGAACAATGCAAGATTTACGTGGTAATCAACAGCTTTCTGGTGGTGCTCTGATATTGCTGTCAGGGGACTTTGGTCAAACATTGCCTGTCATTTCTCGATCAACTCCTGCTGATGAAATAAACGCCTGTTTGAAGTCATCAGTTCTTTGGAGATATATACGAAAATTGACACTGAACATTAATATGCGTATTCACCTACATAATGATGCAACTGCCCATGAGTTTTCAAACCAATTGTTAGAAATTGGTGATGGAAAAATACCAATCGAAAGTACCAACGGATTGAATGTGTTTTTCGAAATATTCTTAAGAATTACAGAAATCATGATTGGTTGAGAGAACGCGCCATTTTAGCACCGAAGAACATTCATATCAATGCCATTTATTTTAAAATTCAAGCGAAACTGCCAGGTGTATTGAATTTTTAAATTCATTGGAACTGGCTGGTATACCACCGCATTGCTTGAATCTAAAAATTGGTTCTTTGATTATATTATTGCGAAATATTAATCCACCAAAACTGTGTCATGGCACCAGATTGGCAGTGAAAAAGTTAATGCCAAATTTGATTGAAGCTACAATCATAACTGGTAAATCAAAAGGAGAATTGTGTTTGATACCGCGTATCCCTATGATTCCAACTGATATGCCATTTGAATTCAAAAGATTACAATGTCTTGTGCGTATATCATTTGCGATGTCCATAAATAAGGCCCAAGGGCAAATCTTCACATTTGTGGTGTCAATTTTGAGGAATCATGTTTTTCCCATGGCCAGCTTTATGTTGCCTGTTCCAGATTCGGTACCCCCAACTGTTTATTTATTCATGCTCAAAATGGAAAAACAAAAAATATGGTTTATCCAACTGTTTTAGACTAACCCATATAGACCCACCATAGTAAGAGTACCCAATTCTTTTTTATTTTTTAGTTTTTACTCTTTGCTGATAAATATAATATAAACAAAATATCATTTGGGTCATTTGGACCTTTAAATAGCTAGCAATTTAAAATATTTTTTTATTTGAATAAATGAACTTAATAATCATTTTTTTTATTACTATGCCTTATACGTAGCGAAGCACGTACCGGGCCGCTAGTTTAATTATATTAATCTTAAATAACAGAAATCATTGATCTATATTTGTTCACTCCAATCAGGCAATCAGTGAAATCAAATGGCCCTGATAAGAAGCACTTCTAATTTACTACCCATCTTGAAGGAGTACCCCAGTCCCCAATCGCTTAATGGCTGAGTGGGGTGGTACTTTCCCGCAACCTCGGAGGTTGGGTATTCGATTCCGTGTCTCATATATTAATACATATAAATTAATTGCTGTATATAAAGAATCGGTGTTCTTCAATTCTTGGAAAAATCAATTATTATTGACTAATTGGTAATTTGTTACATATTTCTTTATGCAGTCAGGTATGCAGTTTGATAAGCAAATAATTATTATTGTGACACAATCAAATGCCATCAATTATTCACGAACTTTACTGCATGCAAGAAATTGAAAGAAAATCATAGTCGGTCAATAGTAATTTATTTGTATAATTATTGAAGAATATCGATTTCGATTGTCAAACAAAATCCAGCTCATCTGGAGAGCGCTCATTTTCAAAAATGAAAATTATAAAAAATAGGCTTCGAACCACGAACGGGACAAAACCGTCTATCGAAGCTTTCTCTCCTGACCATTGAAAGCGATTTACTCCGAGAACTGGATTTCAACGAAATCACCAACAATTTTTCGGCGAAAAAAGCTCGAAAGGTGCAATAAAGGGTTATCCAATAAGAGGTTTTATTTTGAATATAGCGCAACATTTGGACATCTGCCATCTCTTGAAATTCGACAAGTAAATACTATTATACGCCATTACTAAAAATATAACGATACACGCTTCAATAAAGCATTGGAATTATTCAAAATCACTACAAAAATGGTCAAAAATGGGCAATCACTGTCCGAAAAACTAAACCACTTTTGGGTCATTGTGAATCAAATTCTCGTCCCATAATAGTGAAATTCGTGAGAAAATTCGAGCCATAAGGACAGGTTAATGATGTGAAGAAACGAAACCTTGAGCAATATCTAGAACAACTGAGAAAGTATTGCTTTTATACGACGTGCGGCGGCGTTGTCAAAAACTCAAGTTTGTCTATCTTAGCCATTCCACAAAAGACATAACAACATATTTTGTCCTATGGAGTTAGAACTTAAAACTATTAAAATTCAATTACAACAACTTGACTATTTTGTAGAGCAATGTCGAATGGGCCCTTACAATGATCCAGATTTTTACAGAAAAATAATTTTTAGTGATGATGATTTCACTTCGGAGGCTACATTAGTGAGGCTGAAGCAACTGTTACGGTGAATGGATTCCGCCATCGAGCAATGACTACTGACTTTTTGTAGTTGGAATTAAAACATCGCTACGTTTTCCACAAAAGTAACGAAACAATGGTAATTTTGCGAGAAAAGTTTATTGACCATGATATTTCTCGAAGAGATACTCGTAATCACAATTTGCCACCAAGATTTTGTGATTTAACACCTTTAGACTTTTAGCTTTAGAACCAAATTGAACGACAAGGACAGATGACATAGTCACAGTCACATGTGAGTTGAGTATATTTTTGATGCGTTCGAGACGGCAATTTTCAAAAATTACACTAGATTCTGACATATTAGGCATTTTGTTTTTTTTTTTTAATTTTTGGAAATTTTTGTAATCTATATCCATACTAATATTATAAATGCGAAAGTAACTCTGTCTGTCTGTCTTTTACTAAATCACGCCTAAACTACTGAACCAATTTGCATGAAATTTGGTTTGGAGATATTTTGATACCCGAGAAAGGACATAGGTTACTTTTTACCCCGGGAAATGACGCGTTCCCATGGGAAAATTCAGGTGGGCCGATCGCTTTTACGCCTAAACTACTAAACAGATTTAAATGAAATTTGGGTAGGAGATAGTTTGAGACTTAAGAAAGGACATGAGTTACATTTAACCTTGGGAAAACAACGCACTCCCATGGGAAAAATCACTTTGCGGGGAATCTGATCGCTTTCACTCCTAAATTACCAAAGATTTGAATAATATTTGGATAAAATTGGTATTACGGGAAAACAACGCATTCCCAACCCTAATGCAAAAATAGGCTGGGATGCGACCCACACTGATAACTTCCCATCCCGTCTGTCGATTTGTCTTGCTTAAAAGTTTGTCTATATGTATCAATTTTTACCAAATTTGCGTACTATTTTTTGTAGATTTTATTTTTTTTTTTTAGGAAAAAACGGACTATTTGATTTTTATAAAAAAATTACTGAATATCGAAAACAATATTTTCCGTGAAATAAAATAAGTTTGAAGCCAATATTTGTAATTTTTGAATAGCTACTTGAGTCGAAAGCAAATTTTTACGAAGTTTGTGTATTGTTTTTTTTTAAATAAATAAATTAGGTGGCGCAACAGTCCATGAAGAACCAGGGCCTAGTGACTTACAACTCTCAACCATTCCTCTGTGCGAGTAATGTTGTCAGAGATGGAAGGGACCTACAGTTTATATGCCAAATCCGAACGGCTAATTTGAGAAAGCACTTTTCATGACAAGAATAACTCCTAGAAGATTTGTCAATTCCTCGCAAGAGGCAGTACCCGTGAAAAAAGTTAGGTGGCACAGGCAGGGATTGAACCCAAGACCCCTTGCATGACATTAACCATCACGGTACGGGTACTACTATTGTACTATTGTTTTTTTTTTAGGTTTTTATTTTTTGTAAAAAAAAACTATCAATTCGATTTTTCTCAAAATTTTATCGAATGTTGAAAACAATATTTCTTATAAGGTAAAATTAGCTAGAAGCCATTATCTCAAATTTTTGAAAAGATATTTGAGTCGAAAATCAATTTTTACCAACTTTTGTTAAAATTTGTGTAGGTTATTAATTTTTTGTACAAAAGCTGTCTATTCGATTTTTCCCAAAATTTTACCGAATGTTGACAACAATATTTCTTATAAGTAAAAATTAGTTAGAAGCCAATATCTCAAAGTTTTGAAAAGATATTTGATTCGAAAATCAATTTTTAATAACTTTTAATAATTTTTTTAGGTTTTTATTTTTAGTAAAAAAAAATGTCAATTCGATTTTTCTCAACATTTTACTGAATGTTGAAAACAATATTTCTTATTAGATAAAATAAGTTTGAAGCCATAATCTCAAATTTTTGAAAAGATATTTGAGTCGAAAATCAATTTTTACCAACTTTTGTTAAAATTTGTGTAGGTTATTAATTTTTTGTACAAAAGCTGTCTATTCGATTTTTCCCAAAATTTTACCGAATGTTGACAACAATATTTCTTATAAGTAAAAATTAGTTAGAAGCCAATATCTCAAAGTTTTGAAAAGATATTTGATTCGAAAATCAATTTTTAATAACTTTTAATAATTTTTTTAGGTTTTTATTTTTAGTAAAAAAAAATGTCAATTCGATTTTTCTCAACATTTTACTGAATGTTGAAAACAATATTTCTTATTAGATAAAATAAGTTTGAAGCCATAATCTCAAATTTTTGAAAAGATATTTGAGTCGAAAATCAATTTTTACCAACTTTTGTTAAAATTTGTGTAGGTTATTAATTTTTTGTACAAAAGCTGTCTATTCGATTTTTCCCAAAATTTTACCGAATGTTGACAACAATATTTCTTATAAGTAAAAATTAGTTAGAAGCCAATATCTCAAAGTTTTGAAAAGATATTTGATTCGAAAATCAATTTTTAATAACTTTTAATAATTTTTTTAGGTTTTTATTTTTAGTAAAAAAAAATGTCAATTCGATTTTTCTCAACATTTTACTGAATGTTGAAAACAATATTTCTTATTAGATAAAATAAGTTTGAAGCCATAATCTCAAGTTTTTGAAAAGATATTTGAGTCGAAAATCAATTTTTACCAACTTTTGTTAAAATTTGTGTAGGTTATTAATTTTTTGTACAAAAGCTGTCTATTCGATTTTTCCCAAAATTTTACCGAATGTTGACAACAATATTTCTTATAAGTAAAAATTAGTTAGAAGCCAATATCTCAAAGTTTTGAAAAGATATTTGATTCGAAAATCAATTTTTAATAACTTTTAATAATTTTTTTAGGTTTTTATTTTTAGTAAAAAAAAATGTCAATTCGATTTTTCTCAACATTTTACTGAATGTTGAAAATAATATTTCTTATTAGATAAAATAAGTTTGAAGCCATAATCTCAAGTTTTTGAAAAGATATTTGAGTCGAAATTCAATTTTTACCAGTTTTGAGTAATGTTTTTTTAGGTTTTTATTTTTTATAAAAAAAAACTGTCAATTAGATTTTTCTCAAAATTTTATCAGATGTCAAAAACATTATTCTTCGTTGCACAAAATTGTTTTGGAGATGAAATCATATTTTAGTCGATTAATTTCCGGGTGACAAATTTTTTTTTTCAGTTTTTTTTTTATTTATAAAAAAACTGTTAATTGGATTTTTTTCCAAAAATATACTTCTTTTGTATCACGTTACAATATATAATATAAAATTTAATTCAAGTCTCTAGCGTCATTGGTTCATGAGATATTTAGGTTTAACCAAAATTTTCACCTTTTTTTAAACTGCTATGGTAAAAAAAACCACCCACGCAATTTTCTTGAGAGCCCTTTCTGCATCTTTCTGCCTTATTATCTGTATAACAAAATTTATTTGAAGTCGATATCTCTTCTGGTTCTTGAGCTATGGACGACGAAAAAAACGTCGCGAACGTACGGACGTACGGACGTACGGACGTACGTACACACGCACGCACAGACATCTTTCTAAAAATCTTTTATTTCGATTCGACTCTAGGGACCTTAAAACGTCGAGAAATGTCAAAATTTTCAATTTGACAAATCGGACCCATTACAATAACTTCCTATGGGAAGTTAACAATACTTAAACTTGAAAAAATTTACTTTCGACTCAAATATATTTTCGAAAAATAAAAATTGTGACTCCAAACTAATTTTATCTCACAGAAAATATTGTTTTCGACATTAAGTAAATTTTTTATAAAAATCCAACAGTCAGTTTTTTCATAAAAAATTAAAATCTACAAAAAATAGTACACAAATTTTGCAAAAAATGATGTTTGGTTTTCGATATCTCGTGAACAATAGAAGATATTGAATTTAAATTAGTTACATTCATCCAATTTGTATTTGTCTATATCTTAATCTTAAAAATCCAGTGTCATATGTATGTTCGCAGTGAACTCTTCACCAAGTCTACCGATTTCGATGAAAGTTGTCATTTTATGTGTAATTTGGTCTAACTTGAGATATAGGATAGTTTATATTTCGGTTAATGGCCTTAATAATTTATAATTAACAATAAACTGATTGTCAATGTTAATGTTTGTTATTAATCGTAAGTTTCATAAGTCTCGAACAGATGGCGCCTTAAATCAGATTTTATACAGAAAACTGTCGGACGTACGTACACACGCACGCACAGACATCTTTCTAAAAATCTTTTATTTCGATTCGACTCTATCTATCGTGAACTTCTCATAGATGGCGCCACGTTGGAATTCGAAATTTATTTTTCAAAAACACGTGGTGCAATTATATATATAACATCGCTTTTTCTGGATTATTTCTCATTTAATTTCATGTGCTCTATATAATTCTGAATATTTCTTATCAACTACTAAATTACAGTTTCATTAATACAATAAAATATATAAACAAAAAAACTAAAGTATAACAAAATTTATTCATTTTTAAAAATTGTAAGCATAGGTTAGTTTTCCCTGATTAAAAATATTGAGTGAAAAAAATTGAAAAAATTCGCTCTATGTAAATTGTATATCTATATATACATACATAAAAGTTAATTTTTTTCAATCAATATTTTTAAACAGGGTTATCTTGACTGCAAAGTTTTATATAATACTAGCCGACCCGTGCTCGCGTTGCTTCGCAAATTGTAACCACGAACATGTTTTGAATATTAGTATTAGCATATGAAAAAATTTCTCAATGGGACTGAGCATATTTTCTACAATAATATTAATTTTAGTTTATAATCAAAAAACACTTCCTTACCGAAATTAACACTTTAGAAAAAAAACTTAAGTAGAATATTACGTAGTAAAGGCCAAGCCGCACGTGAAAACAAACAAAATACAAAACCATTCATACCTAAAAACGTTTTTTTTGCAACCGAAAAATATAATTTGCGGTAAAAAAAAAAAAACAAATTTGTGTTTTTAATGTTCTCATACATCTATAGGTATGCGTGTGTAAATATCCATAGACACATTTTTTTATTCATCTGCTCATGTTCAGTGCAGTGCAACTGACTTAACCTACCTACATTTGTGTGCTCTTTTTATCGACGTCATTGTAAGTACCTTCTTTGAGTTATTTGTAAAGAAAATTTTAACTTAATTTCTGTTTTATTGTTCGAGGAATTGATACAAAATTGGTAATTCAAGCTATTATAATAGAACTTTTTTATTTTTAAATTGGAAGAATTATAATCTATTCACTTCCTCGAAAGAGAAAAATAAAAAAGATCTAATATGAATATGTAAGTAAGTAGGTAAGAGAAAAAACGTAACTATTAAATGGAACACATATTAAGAGAGAAAGAGCATGGGAAGGATTGTGATGGAATCTAATTTCCTAGATAAAATAAATTCAAAAAGTTTATAATTTTATAATTTGTTTTTATTTATTTCTCAGGTTGTATGTTTAACTTAGAAGTGATTGTAGACTTAAAATTTGCGCAACAATATTGACTTTATGAAGCAACGCTAATCTTTGTCGATTATTGTATAGGTTTTAAGATATGAGTGGTTGTATAAGTCAACTAATGAAAAAAAAATGGACAAAAAATGTAAAATTAATAATATTTAAGTTTGACAAATAATTAATGAAAAAAAATTAAAGCCATAAACACTCTCATAACAATATAGAAAATAATAAAATATATTTCAAATAAATCGGTTGACTACTTTCTGAGATCATGCGTTACAAACTTTAAAATGGTTTCGCTTTTATATAATAGTATAGATAAACAATATATCATTTGGGTCATCAGGACTTTTAAATAGCTAGCAATTTAAAATATTTTTTTGTTTGAATAAATGAACTTAATAATCATTTTTTGTATTACTATGCCTTATACGCAGCGAAGCACGTACCGGGCCGCTAGTAAAAAATAAAAACTTTTAAGAAATGCTACTAAAATTGGTTTTCGACTAAAAACCTACAAATCTTTTAAGCAAGACAAATTGACAGACGGGATTTGAAGTTATCAGTCGCATCCCAGTCTCCTAATAATAAAATTAATATTATTCAAAATTATTTTGACATTATTGGCATCTATGTATGTATGTCAGTAGATCTTTTGAAAAATTTAGAACTTGAAACCCCTTTTAATCAACTTCTGCCTCAATATTAATTTTAAAGAAACTCAAAAATATATGTAAGCGAAAAGGTTTTAAAATGGTAAAAACCTCAATTTCTGTAAGAAAAATCCTGTAAATCTAATTTTTGTTTCAACTGTTGTGTCGCAGTTTAGTTATCATGAATTTGAACTTGAAATTCAAATTAGAGTTCATTTATCGAGTTCAGTTATCAAAATAATATTTTTTTTATTAAGATTAAGTAATACATTTATTTTTGTAATATCTGTTCTAATTTTACCCCTTTATACTTTTCTTTTTGACGAAAAAGCGTCATATCTTAAATTAAGGGACTTTGGTATTTTCGGCCAGCTAAAAGAAGACAAATCTTACAAAAAGAATTATTTACAACATCTCCTACATACATACATATGTCATCAAAATATATCTTCTACTATATAAAAATAAGTCGGGTTTTCCTTCCTGGCGCTATAACTCCAGAACGCACGAACCGATTTCCACTGTTTGCATTCGTTGGAAAGGTCTCGGGCTCCGTGAGGTTTATAGCAGACAAAATTCAGGAAAAATTTCAACAGAAAAGCGGTTAACTCCGTTTAGTTTCCCATAGAAAGCTATTGTAAAAGTTCCGATTTGTGGAATTGAAAATTTTTAAATTTTTTGACGTTTCAAGGGCCATATATTCTAAACCAAAGCTTACTTTTGGGAACCTTTTTTAGTCAACCATATCTCTAGAAAGAAAAAAAAAGTAGGAATGATTGCGCCAAATCGATCGATGCACAATGCATTGAACCAAGAATTAAATCGAGAGCTGCAATACAATGTTGATACATTGCAGGAATTCGTTCGAATTAATGTGCAGTTGCTGAATGAACAGCAAAAACAAGTATACGAAACATTAATGCAAGCGGTGGACAATAATACTGGTAGTCTATTCTTCCTGGACGCACATGGAGGAACAGGGAAATCATTTGTCGTTCATTGATTTTGGCCACTATTCGATCAAGATGTGACATAGCTTTGGCGTTAGCATCATCTGGAATTGCGGCAACTCTTCTAGATGGCGGTCGTACTGCACGTTCTGCGCTTAAGTTGCCACTCAATTTAAACACAATTGATACTCCAACATGCAATATTTCCCGATCCAGTGCAATGGGAAAATTGTTGGTGCAATGCAAGCTCATTGTTTGGGATGAGTGCACAATGGCACATAAGAAATCACTTGAAGCCCTTAACTTCACACTGAAGGATCTTCGACGAAGTAACAACATCTTTGGCGGCTTAATGATATTGTTGGCAGGCGATTTCAGGCAGACGTTGCCAGTAATTATTAACGGAAAGTACGCAGGTGAAAATGTATGTATTCCTCGAATACCAATGATTCCGACTGATCTTCCGTTTGACTTCAAACGATTGTAATTTCCGGTTCGCTTTGCGTTCGCAATGACAATTAACAAGTCGCAAGGCCAATAGCTTAGTGTTTGAGGGATAAATTTAGAAAATCATTGTTTTTCACAGTTGGGAAACCATCCGCTTTGTTTGTGTTAACGTCAGAAAATGTGGTTTACCAAAGAGCACTTCAATGAAACGTAAATTTGCAGACAAGTATAACGCTTCAACTTAGTATTTACTTTGGATTCACTTTCATTTTTTACTTAAAGAAGTTCAACTAAATAACACTTCATTTTTGTAATCGAAATGAATTCATTACTGTTGTGAAATGAAATAAAAATTTTCCTTTTCAAGTATAAAACAAAAAAAAATAATTTTTCTTCTTTTAATCCCAAAACGAAATGTTACAAAAAACGAAGCCATCTGGTGGCAAAACGGAATTTGCCGGGTTTGCTAATATCTAATATAAATCTTAAATAGATTTCTAATATAAACAATAAAGAAAAATACCTGTTTTTAAAATTAAAAAATAAAAATGAAGACAATCTTTGAAAGCGTTTTTATAATCCAACTACCAAAATCTATCCCCCCCTTTATCCCATTACGTCAATTCATGGTTAAGAAGAGCTTCCAAAGTTGATGAAATCGACCATTAATGCCGCACGTTTTGTGCGATGTGATGGTTGAAATAATATCGAACTATTTCTATTGAATATAATCTTCCAAATCCTTCCCTTCCAACCATATCTCTTATATTCCTCTTTGCTTCTTCTACACAAATCAATTCAATTTATTTTCCTTCAATTTACTTAAAGGCATAATAAAAAAAAGAGTATATATGTATTTGGTGTAATGTTGAGGAAAAATGACATTCATCTGCAGAAAGAGCCCCCAAGCAATCTTCCGCTATAACAGACTTATGTTCGACTTTCTATATTCTACTACCCCCCCCCTCCCCCTTCCATTACTCGTACCGCATCGTACCATATCGACTTGCTGTATGATGATGAAAATCAAATTGAAAGCTCACAATATCTCCTTTTCTGTGTAGGCAGACAGGATTAAAATCGCCGAAGGATAATCCATGTTCTGTTGTGGATTTTCTTATCCACCATCAACATCGTCATCATCTCAAACTCCAAACCTCAAACCAAACGTCAGACACAGGGAATACAATATATTACAACAACAACAATAAAGAAGAAAATGAAAGATGATGAATTAACAACAGCTATAACATTATCCTTTTTTTGTTTTGATTTATTTAACTTCAGACCAGGACCTTTGTTGGGGATATTTTATTTTATTCCTTTTTTCCATATACAATTTTTTATTTATTGTTAGTTATTTTTTCATCCTTTATTACAACATTATTATTATTATATGTACTATATATGTATATGTCAAAAATTTGCATCGCACTCCTATTGAGGTAAAACAACAAATCGCTGAAAATTTATTAGATACAATATATCACAACAAAAGCGCACCCATAATCATAAAATATCAACAACAACAAAATTAGTCCTTTATACCAAATAAAAACAATTTTTGAATTAAAAAAAAAAGAAAACAAAAAATCGCATTTAGTTTATGTTTTGTTTTTGAAACATCAAAAAAAAATATATAAAAATAAATCTGTTGCATTGGAACTTGAGGAGACGACAAATCGGATCCTGGTTAATTTTCCATCAGTTTTTCATTAGGCTCACCAGATTCCGCACAAATGGCAACCCAGTACGTTTCTATCGCCGATATTTTGCGACCATTGCGGATCCCTTCTCCATGGTATTACACATAAAGGTCTTAAATGCAAAGGTAATACCCTTATTCAAACAATAAAAAAATCTATGCAAATTACCTTAGTGAAGTTAGATTTATAGAGTTTCAAAAAAAAAAATGTTACTGTTGTCGTTCAAAAACTTATAAGTTTTTAAAAAAAAAATGTTTGTCCATGCTTTTGAAAATTGATTTTGACTTTTGACTTTTCTGTTTTGTTTGTTTGTTTGTTTGATTTTTGTTAGAAAACACTTTTAGATAAAGCCTTCGTTTTATGGTTTGTTTGTCTGGTAAGTTTGTTTTTAAATGTTTTAGCTTAACATACAAAAAAAGTATCACAAACAAATTTATTGCATTTTCAAAGAAATTTTACCAAAAAACGCAATTTTTAGAATTTTTGTTTGGCCAAAAATTAGTATTAAATAAAGTAACTATGCAAAGGATTATGTTTTTCAAACTACATAACTATAGGTAAGTTTTAGTTATATAGTTTATTTTTATAATTTTTTAATTACACAATCATCATTAAAATATAAAAGAGATACATTCAGAATCTTAGATATTTTAATTGCATAAGGCGCAATATTTCAATGCAAAATCACATAAATTAATTTTGGAAATTGTGTAAATTGTAAAAAGATTTACATTTCTTTGATTCGCTGAAATTTTCTTAAATTTGAACAATTTTCTACAGGGTTATCCATTTTGCGGTTTCAAAGGAAACGTTATGTGTGAAACACTACACCATTTAAATGACCACCACGCGAATTGTTGCAAGCATCGAATCTTTTGAGATAATTTTTGACCCCTTTTTGACACATATTGGGCGGTATCTCAGTCTTAACTTGACGAATGTTCGGTTTTAAGTGATCAAGAGTTAAAAGTTTATCTGATGCATAAAAACGGTCTTTCGCGTAGCCCAACGAAAAAAAGTCCAGCGGTGTCAAATTGCATGATCTTTGTGGCTAGTTGATATTGCCACGACGACGGACGCGACGAAAAATTACGCGGCCATGAAATGTTTCTTGCCAATAAAGCCATATTTGCATGTGGCACTGTCTTGTTGAAACCACATATTCTAAAAGTCTCTGAATTGACGGTGAGAGTCGTTCCTTCGTCGTTTTCGAAAAAGTAAGGTCAAATCACACCTCGTGACCAAAGAGCCCACCAAACAGTGACTTTTTATGGATGTAATGGCCTCGCTTCAATTACTTGAGTGTTCTCAGAACCCCAAATACGACAATTTTGTTTATTAACATACCCACCGAGTGAGAAACGTGCTTCGTCGCTGAAGAAAATTTTGTTCGAAAAATCGCCGTCCACCGACTGTTTTTCAAGCACCCATTCGACGTATCTACGACGCGTCGTTGTGAATGGTCAGCTGGCTTCAGTTGTTGTGTAAGCCAACCCTTTTTTTAGTAAATCAAGACGATTTTATTATAAAATGAATGAGAAAGTTGTAATTCAGCATTCAAATCTTCGTAAAATACAAAATTTTATAATTTGGTTACTTTTGATAATCAAAAGTTATAATTCGAGCTTGTTGAAATGAAAGTAAATTGCAACTTTTGAGTCGCAATCTACTATTTTAGGGGAATAATTTAATTTGACTACTCATTAATTTTGTTTTGCGAAATGTATGCGGTGATTTAAGCATTCTCAATTCTCAAATCAATAAAATATAATCACAATATAAATATTCAAGCTGCAATATGCACTTATGCTGGTTTATATTTTTCATGATTTTAAATCATATTTATAAGAATAAGTTTATGTTGTAAATCACTAATGAAGATTGTTGATTTTGCAAAAAATTGTTCTTGAATCTCATCATGATTGCTTGAAAATGAAAAGTAAATTAATCTTTAAAAGCTACAAATTGCTACAGAAACTGTTTCAAAATACGACTCAAAAGTTGCAATTTAAAGATAACTAAGTATCAAAACTGTGACTGTCATTTGCAAACTGCAGAATAACCTGTTTCAAATTACAACTCAAAAGTTGCAATTTAAAAAAAAAGAAGTAGCAAAACATTAGTTTTCATTTGCAAACTAATGTATATTGTCGCAGTCTAAGAAAACAAGGGTTGAAATTTGCCACTTGTGTGTGTAGGTATTTAAAAAAATGAATCATAATCTACAAGAAAACAATTTAGATTTACAAACTCCTGCTGAAATTCACGATAAAAACAAACATTAAATTGATACAAATTGATATCAAATTGCAATTCGCTGTTTGAAATATTTGATTTCCTCGGTCGAATTATTGCTACTCAAATGTAGTGAAATATGATTTTTGAGTGCCAATATCTTCATATTGCTCATTTTATGAAATTGCAAACAAAAAGTAGCAATTTACTTATTTCGAAGCCAAGGTCCAAAACTGGATTCATTTTTCGTGATTTGTAGCTTATTTTTCTTGATCTGATCTAAGAATTCTTTCCGTGAAGGTATTTCGATGAAAATCCTGATTATGTTGATGCACTAACTTGTCCCAATAGCTCATATTTTTCAGGCATTCAATTTTTTAATGGCCAAAAGGTGATGCTTGACGAAGATTTAAAAGTGCTTTTGTTTTGCAAATGTAATTGAGAGAGATTTAAAATCAAACACTAGAAATTTTTATAAATACAATATTGTATTAAAAGAAATATCTGAGATTTTAGAAACATGACATTGCCAAATTTTAACGATTTCATTGAACGGTTAAAGCGTGTATTGTTCAATTTTAAATAAAGCCGTAGTTTTACTTGTCAAATGTCACAATATGACATCTTTCAAAATGACAGCTATTCTAAATGAAACCTCTTATTGGAAAACTCTTAATATCCTTCAAAAAAAAATATATGACTGACAAATAACATCACTTAACTTCATCAGCAACTTCTTTATTAAGTTTTTCAACATTTTTAAACAAAAATAAATAATAATAATACCCAGGAGTGTCAAAAATATATCCTCTGTTCAATATTCAACTCAATGAACACACCCAATTTTAAACAAAACGGACAGAACACAAACACAACAAATAACAATTACACAACAAATGTCAAATTTCAAATGTCAAATGAACACCGAACTGAAATTCTCTTCAAATGTGAAATTTAATTACCATTTGCATAGGTTGCTTTGATTTTTTCTTAAGGGTCTGTTCATGTTTTTTCAGTTTCATGATTTTGTTGCAAGTTTCTTAAATTTCATCGACTTTACATTAAAAAAGGAAAGTTTGAAAAATGCTTATTTTATCAATGTTTTACTTACTGTGTGTTTATAATTTACAATTCATTATAAAAATATACAGGAAAGTACACGGTGCTTTAGTTTAAGTTTTTTTGTAAGCGTGGTTTTCTTATAAGCGATAAATACTGTACAACGCATCATAGTTGCAAAAAGTGTTGAAACTTTTCACATTTATTGTTAGACACACAAAAGGACATTTTAAATGTAAATAATTTCCAAAGATAAGAATTGAAGCAAAAGGAAAATTCGTTGTGTGTCTTGCTTTGAATTTCTGTAATTTCAAGTTCTGTCATAATGGTTTTATTGTATGTACATAAAATTGACAAGACACAGCACAGAAAATCACAGAAATTCAAAGTAAAAAAAATTAACTTTTCAAAGCAAAATGAAGAAAATATTTTATTTAATGAATGCGTTCAGCGTGAAAAGAAAAGTTTTACTTGTCAAACTTTTAAGTATTTAAGTATTGAACAAAATTTATTGAAAATCAACATAATAAATATTACTTTATTTAACCAAGATACATATGTACTCGTATATTCCAGGCATTAAATTAATGAATTTTAAGTGAGCCAAAGTTTTAATTATAAAATAAATGATTAGTTTTGCCTTATTTCGATGGAAATTTGAGTTTGTTTAAGTTTATGCACTACTGGCTCTTTTAAATTAGGGATAATTCGCATTTAATACCAGTTTAATGGTCAGTGAAAATGAATTCAACACGAAATAAATTTACACAATATTCAAGTAAATCTATGGGATTTAACGAAGGATTTATATTATTTTCATTATGTGAAACCATACACTGTATTAACTTAAGCTGCTAAAGCACAAAGCAGATGCGACACATGACCGAGACGTTAAAGTTTAACATTATACAAATAATGTTGCTTAATTTATTTCATAGACTTTTAAACTATAAATATAAAATTATCACAGAATCCAAAAATAAAGATTTTAACAAAGAATGCAAACTTTTTAGTAGTGTATTTAGTTGTTATTGCAATCATAAACCTAGTACAATTAATTTCTTTTAATTTCTATAATCCATTCCCAGTGAAAGCATCCCATTATTTGTTTTTTGGCGTTTAATTGAGTGTTGAATGTTTTCGAAAGGTGTGTTTGTTTAAAAAATATTCCATTCCATGTTCGATTTCTGATTACAATTATCAAGAGAATTTTTTAGTGTTGATGCAATATGCAAATAGTTTTTTACTAAAACATTTATTTTTTAAGGAACTCCCTTAATCATGAAAGAAAACGTTTAAAGTAAATCAACTTAAAACATGTGTATTTTTCGTTCTGTTCGAATGTTAACGCTGAACAAACGATTGAACTCTAAATTACTTGATGTCAAAAAGTTAAGTCTATTAATTTTTGATTGAACATTATTATATTTTTTTTCTTTCTCTTTAAAAAAAAACACAAACCATCTATGTGTACTTTTTCTGATAAATAGTCATTTAAAGTTGAATTCCAAAATTGATTACTTTCAAACAAACATCCACAAACAAAAAATTAGAACCATAAATTTCCCTTAATCGATATTAAATTTTTGATAAAGTGCGAGAGAGGACGCTTTTACAAATAATGTAGTATACATTTATAACTATTTTTTCGTCCAATATATTTTATGTTCTAAATTAAATGTGAGTTTTATAAGAAAATTATTTTGAAGGTAGATTTTGGAATAGAAGAAATAGGTGTTTGGTGAAAGTTTTTATTAATAAATTATGTCAATTCAAGCAAGCGATAGAATTTTCTTATTTTTTTGTAATTTCCTAAATTTAAATCTGATACCAGAATGGTTCATTTATGCCAGTTTTATGGGTATTTCTCCACTAACACCAAATAAGTGTACAAAAGAGGTGTTTTTTACTAGGTCTTTATCGTGACGGCAAAATATGTAACAAATGATAAAGAAGACCATAAAGAGCGCACAACATTCTTTTTTGCTGATGAAGTATACTGACTAAACATTTAGAGCAGAAATCATTTCCGACCAAAAATTGGCCATAATTCTCTTAAAGTTGTTGTCATTCTAAACAATTTTGGCGTCAAATTTACCACAAAAAAAAGTTATAAATGTTTAAACATTGATAATTGGAGCCTACTTCATAAAACGTACATGTTTTGCAATTCCTACAACATACAACATTTGTGTGCATCATAAAATCATACAATTTTCTGTTTTATAGATTTCATTGAAAGTGCTGTATGACATTTGATTTATTGTATGAAGTGTATGATTTTGACTTTTTATTGTATCTGAGTATAAGAATAAAAAGAGGCTGGGATGCGACCCAAACTTATAACTTCCCATTCCGTCTGTCGATTTGTCTTGCTTTAAAGTTTGTCTATGTGTATCAATTTTTACCAAATTTTGAGTACTATTTTTTATAGATTTTATTTTTTTATGAAAAAATGGACTGTTGGATATTTATAAAAAAATACTGAATATCGAAAAAAATATTTTCTGTGAAATAAAATAAGTTTGAAGTCAATATTTTTAATTTTTGAAAAGCTATTTGAGTCGAAAGTAAATGTTTACCAACTTTTGTTAAATTTTTTTTCGGTTTTTAATTTTTTGTTAAAAAACCGTCAATTCGATTTTTTTCAAAATTTTACTGAATGTTGACAACAATAGTTTTTGAAAGATAAAAGTAGTTCAAAGCCATTATCTCAAATGTTTGAAAAGATATTTGAGTCGAAAGTGAATTTTTAACAACTTTTGTTAAATTTTTTTTCGGTTTTTAATTTTTTGTTAAAAAACTGTCAATACGATTTTTCTCAACATTTTTGAGAATATTAAAAACAACATTTCTTATAAGATAAAATAAGTTTGAAGCCTTAACCTCAAGTTTTTAAAAAGATATTTGAGTCGAAATTCAATTTTTACCAACTTTGAGTATTGTATTGTTTAGGTTTGTATTTTTTAAATAAAAACTGTCAATTCGATTTTTCTCAAAATTTTACCAGATGTCAAAAACATTACTTTTATTTGCTCAAAATTGTTTTGGAGATAAAATCATATTTTAGTCGTAAAATTTTCGAGGTGACAATTTTTATTTCAGTTTTTTTGATTTATAAAAAAAACCGTTAATTGGATTTTTTTCAAAAAATATATTTGTTTTGTATCATGTTACAATATATAATATAAAATTTAATTCAAGTCTCTAGCGTCATTGGTTCATGAGATATTTAGGGTTAACCAAAATGTTCACCTTTTTTTTTAAACTGCTATGGTAAAAAAAACACCCACGCAATTTTCTTGAGAGCCCTTTCTGCATCTTTCTGCCTTATTATATGTATAACAAAATTTATTTGAAGTCGATATCTCTTCTGGTTCTTGAGCTATGGACGACGAAAAAAACGTCGCGAACGTACGGACGTACGGACGTACGGACGTACGGACGTACGGACATACGGACGTACGAACGTACGTACACACGCACGCACAGACATCTTTCTAAAAATCTTTTATTTCGACTCTAGGAACCTTGAAACGTCGAGAAATGTCAAAATTTTCAATTTGACAAATCAGACCCATTACAATAACTTCCTATGGGAAGTTAATAAAAACCAAATTCATATTGCCTTCCAAAATACAAAATAGCTGTTGAATATTTGAAAGAACAAGTGAGTCGCCTAAAACCTCCCCACTCGAAACAAACACAAGCCCATCAGGAACACCACCTTTTTCCGGGCATTCGATATTTTTTGTTTGGTGATCGGGGTGTTGTCAAATTTCCAAAATGGATTGACTTTAGTCGACCATTAAACCTTCATCAGATTTAATTGTCTGCAACATTTTTAAATTAAAATAAAATAGGGTCTCTCATTACATTCCAATATTTCCAGTGTAAATGTGGGCATCAACTGATGTATGACAGCAGATCATACATAAAGCAGAAATCATACAACAGAACTGTCAAAAGCAGGCAATGCATGATGTGTATAATCTATGAAATAGGCCCTTGGTCAATTTTATAAGACCCTATTCACACTGCACACTGTTTACAGTGAAAATCCAAAGCTGTAAAATTAAAATTTAAAAAACCCTTAATTCATCTTTTTAGATCCATAAAACACGAAATTGAAAAATTTCTTTGTTAATTGAAACATGGATTTATCAAATTATCACTTCCTACTTATCAATTTTCTAAACATAAATTGATGTTGGAAACATTCAATAATACTAATGGGTAAGGTAATTTTCAATCTAAACTAAAATGCCCGCCTGCAAAATTCAATAAAATCGAACAAAATATTTCCATTACATTTACATCGTATTTTGCTCTTACATCAAAATATATATGATGGACAATATTCCTATTGAAAGAAATTTTCAAAAATAAACCTTTTTAGATATAATCACACACACACACACAATTGTATACTTTACTTATACAAATGCAGAGGTTATTCTCACACATGTGACATCTTTCAATCGATTTTCATAATTTCCGTTTAATATAATTGAAAAAGATTGAATTGCCAGCTTCTGAATAGAATTTAAATTAGCCTCCAGGAAGCATCTCTATAGCTACTATCGTTTTATAGTATCTACATACTCAAAACTCCTGTTTGAAAAATCAACGATACAACGAAATATTATAGAAATGAAAGAAAAAAAAATAAATAACCAACTCACGTATGGGAAATTTGCATCAATTCATATAACGTACAATCATAAGGATGCAACAGGATATTAAAAGATTTTGATGTAAAGCACAATTTATCGACACTTATGTATGTCAGGAACAGCAGAGCGATAATCCCATCACTACTATAGTTGGGTCATTACAAGTTGATTTAAGTATTGCAAAAATGTTCGATTAAACATAATGAGTAGGTATGTTTTTTTAACAGAAACATAGAAAACTTGTAATTTGAATACCACCACTATACTTACAAATATCTAGATAGAAGTTTTAGATACTTATTTAAATTTTTTCTGAACACACACAAAAAAAAGATCCTGGGATGCGACCCACACTGATAACTTCCCATCCCGTCTGTCGATTTGTCTTGATTAAAAGTTTGTCTATATGTATCAATTTTTACCAAATTTGCGTACTATTTTTTGTAGATTTTATTTTTTTATGAAAAAACGGACTGTGGGATTTTTATAAAAAAAATTACTGAATATCGAAAACAATATTTTCTGTGAAATAAAATAAGTTTAAAGCCAATATTTTTAATTTTTGAAAAGCTATTTGAGTCGAAATTCAATTTTTACCAACTTTGAGTAATGTTTTTTTTAGGTTTTTATTTTTTATAAAAAACTGTCAATTCGATTTTTCTCAAAATTTTATCAGATGTCAAAAACATTATTCTTCATTGCACAAAATTGTTTTGGAGATAAAATCATATTTTAGTCGTAAAATTTTCGAGGTGAAATTTTTTTTTTCAGTTTTTTTGATTTATAAAAAAAACCGTTAATTGGATTTATTTCAAAAAATATATTTGTTTTGTATCACGTTGCAATATATAATATAAAATTTAATTCAAGTCTCTAGCGTCATTGGTTCATGAGATATTTAGGGTTTACAAAAATGTTCACCTTTTTTTTTAACTGCTATGGTAAAAAAAAACCACCCACGCAATTTTCTTGAGAGCCCTTTCTGCCTTATTATCTGTATAACAAAATTTATATGAAGTCGATATCTCTTCTGGTTCTTGAGCTATGGACGACGAAAAAAACGTCGCAAACGTACGGACGTACGAACGTACGTACACACGCACGCACAGACATCTTTCTAACAATCTTTTATTTCGACTCTAGGGACCTTGAAACGTCGAGAAATGTCAAAATTTTCAATTTGACAAATCGGACCCATTACAATTAACTTCCCGTCAAAATAGTCTAATGGACATAGACCAAAACTTAATTTATGGAAGTATTTGTATTTTCCGTGCGTGGTTCCTTGACATTTCATCTCACTTTCATTTGACGTATAAGAAATAACCGCAGTTGTGATTTTAGAAGCTGTAATCTTTTGACATTTGACAAATACACACACAAATACACGTTTCAACAACTCGTTGATAAGCTAAAATTCACTACTAAAAATGGTAAAGAAAATTACAGCCATAATTCGGAGTTCATAATTTTGCAAATTAAGTTACCCGGCCGTGTTAATTTTTAGAAAAGGTTATTTATAACAATTATTGGCCTCCGAAATCTTGTGATTTAACACCTTTTTGTTGTTTTCTTTGGGAATACCTTTAAAGATCTAAAGACATTCAAAACCTTAGGTATGCCCTTCACAAAAAAAAAACCTAAATATCGGGTGATTTTTTAAGAGCTTGAGAACTTTTAAAAAAAAAAAACGCATAAAATTTGCAAAATTTCATCGATTCTTTATTTGAAACGTTAGATTGGTCCATGACATTTACTTTTTGAAGATAATTTCATTTAAATGTTGACCGCGGCTGCGTCTTAGGTGGTCCATTCGGAAAGTCCAATTTTGGGTAACTTTTTCGAGCATTTCGGCCGGAATAGCCCGAATTTCTTCGGAAATGTTGTCTTCCAAAGCTGGAATAGTTGCTGGCTTATTTGTGTAGACTTTAGACTTGACGTAGCCCCACAAAAAATAGTCTAAAGGCGTCAAATCGCATGATCTTGGTGGCCAACTTACCGGTCCATTCCTTGAGATGAATTGTTCTCCGAAGTTTTCCCTCAAAATGGCCATAGAATCGCGAGCTGTGTGGCATGTAGCTCCATCTTGTTGAAACCACATGTCAACCAAGTTCAGTTCTTCCATTTTTGGCAACAAAAAGTTTGTTAGCATTGAACGATAGCGATCGCCATTCACCGTAACGTTGCGTCCAACAGCATCTTTGAAAAAATACGGTCCAATGATTCCACCAGCGTACAAACCACACCAAACAGTGCATTTTTCGGGATGCATGGGCAGTTCTTGAACGGCTTCTGGTTGCTCTTCACTCCAAATGCGGCAATTTTGCTTATTTACGTAGCCATTCAACCAGAAATGAGCCTCATCGCTGAACAAAATTTGTCGATAAAAAAGCGCGAAACACATTTCGAACCGAACACTGATTTTGGTAATAAAATTCAATGATTTGCAAGCGTTGCTCGTTAGTAAGTCTATTCATGATGAAATGTCAAAGCATACTGAGCATCTTTCTCTTTGACACCATGTCTGAAATCCCGCGTGATCTGTCAAATACTAATGCATGAAAATCCTAACCTCAAAAAAATCACCCATTACAATGATTTCTCTTAAAAAATACTCCTTTACTTCATCAAATTTTAGAAATCCGGTATGTACGAGTAAAAAAAGTTCTGAAACTATATACAGCATTTGGCAGCGCGCTATAAACTTATTTTTCTTACCAAAACTTAAATTTTATTTATGAATGTAATTTATAGATGTTGCCATTACAAAATCAGTCAAAAAATTAAAAACAAATGTTAAATCACATAAGTCAAGTTCTATTCATTTCTGTCAAACACTCCTGCAGACGTTGTGAGAAGTTCTCAATACTCCTCTGAATGAGGAGTGCAGGGAATGTTTCTTTTATAAAAGCCCATTGCTGCTCTTGAGGAAGTTGAAACCATACAGTATCCAAGTTGAAACGTCGTCTTCTCAGGTCCGGCAAAAATCATACAGCATCTGTAATTAACGATCTGTTTTGACAGTGACAGTCGGACCATTTTCACCAAAAAAAATACGGCCAATTATTGAAGATTCTACTTACTTACTTACAGTCCTGTGTGAACTGGGGCATTTTCCAACAAACTTATCCATCTAGCTCGGTCCCTAGCTAGATGTCTCCAGTTTCGCGCTCCAAGTTCGGTGAGATCACTTTCCACTTGTGCGCGCCACCTGATTCGCGGTCTTCCTCTACTGCGCTGTCCTGTAGGTGTGAATTCGAAGACTTTCCGGGCCGGAGCATTGGTTTCCATGCACTCTACGTGACCCAGCCATCTCAGCCGTTGGGCTTTTACCCTTCTGGCTAAGTCTACTTCGCTCTGCAGCCCGTACAGGTCGTCCTTCCATCTTCTCCTCCACTCCCCTTCTATGCATACGGGACAAAGAATTTTTCTCTCGAAATGACCCATGATGCTTTCATTCGCTTTTGTCATAGTCCATGCTTCTGCACCGTATAGCTGGACGGGGATGGTGAGGGTCTTATATAGCGACACTTGTGTCCCTCCAGAGAGAGCTTTGCTACTTAATTGCTTTCTTAACCCAAAGAAAAAGCGGTTAGTAAGAGCTATTCTTCGTTTGATCTCTGCGCTGGTGTTGTTTTCTGCGTTCATAGCGGAGCTAAGGTAGACGAAGTCCTTAACTACCTCAAAGTTACGTCTGTCGATGGTGACGTTTTGATCGAGACGTCGTCGGTGTTGTAAGTCCTTTCTTGACGACAGCATATACTTTGTTTTGCCCTCATTAACCGTTAAACCCTTTTTTGCCGTCTCTTTATGGAGCAGCGTGAATTCTCCATGGTCATCCTGCACAAACGAACGGAGTTTAGCAGGGATTCCAAAACTAGACATGGCTCTATACAGCTCGTCCCTGTAGATGCTCTCATATGCGGCCTTGAAATCGATGAAAATATGGTGGATGTCGATTTAATGTTCATGGGCTTTTTTTCCAGAATCTGCCGTAATATGAATATTTGATGGACTGTGGACTTTCTTGGTCTAAAACCACACTAATAAGGATCTATCAGGTTGTTGACGATGGGCTTTAGATGTTCACATATTACGGCAGAAAAGATTTTTGTAAGCGATGTTAAGTTGACTAATTCCTCTATAGTTGGTGCAGTCAATAGGGTCTTTTTTTTCAGAATCGAGCAAACAATACTAAGGTTCTATTCAACGGGCATGCTTTCTTCCGACCATATCTTACAGATAACTTGGTGCATGCTCCTAACCAACTTATCTCCAGCTGCTTTAAAGAGCTCGGCTTTCAAGCCATCTGCTCCAACAGCTTTGTTAGACTTTAGCTTATATATGGCAATCCTTACTTCGTCTGAGACGGGAGGACGGGATTGTTGGCTTTCGTCGTCTATGTTGAATGGATCATCCTGCCTGACAGTGGAATTCGGTTCGTCGTCGCCGTTATACAGTCTGCAGAAGTGGTCCTTCCATATCCTCAGCATTGACTGCGGTTCCACTATGTTTCCACTTTCGTCTTTGCAGCCTTCGGTTCTAGGTTTATGTACTTGTGATTTTCGTTTCACCTTGTTCATAAAACTTTCGAACTTCATTCCTGCTTTTGTACCTCGCAACATCTTCGGCCGCACGCTTCTCATGCTCTTTCTTTTTTCTTCTGAGAAGTCGTTGTTCCTCTCGCCTCTTCTGCTCATAGAGCTCGTGAGCAGCTCTCGTCCTTCTAAGCTTTTACTAATTCCACAAAAAACATTGACCTAGAGACTGTGAAGAGGTCTTTCATGGAACTCTCATGGAAAGGAAGTTTTGTATATTAACCACTCCTGATAAATGGAAGTGGGCTTCGTCGCTCATTATCAAAACATTGTCATCCTTCAAGATTTCCAACATTGCTTATGCAAAAATCATCTGTCTCCCGTTGTCTTTTTTCTGCCTATTTTTCAGGAATTTAACCTTTTCTTAAACTTTAAACTTTGAGTGAATAAACATTGAATACAACTCATTTTAATAATTGTTTGTAAAGACTATTCTAAAGCCTAACAGAATAACCCCAAAAATAGTGTTAAAAAAATAGCTAGAGTTTCTGTTGGGAATAAATGAAACAAATTCAAGTTTGCTTTAAAAGTTTAATTCGACAACTAACTTAGCATTTGATTTCATATGATTTTACAAGGTACATTTCGATTCCATTTTATTTATATATATGCAAATCACTCAAAGAATATATATGTAAAAAGTGTTCCCACTTAAAGTTAATATAAGTTATATGTTAAGTATACATTTTGTAAGTACTAAATTCAACACGACCCCTCAAAAATATATACTTTTATATAACATATGTAAATATAAATTTAATAATGTATGCAAAAATAAATAACTATAATAATCCTAACTTTTCACAATTTTGCATATGTTTAGTCTTGTTAAGATTTTTTGTTAATATGTCTGCAATCATATCGCCAGTTGGCACATAATTAAGTTTAATAATATTTTGGTTATAAACTTCACGTATATAATGAATTCTAATATCAATATGCTTACTTCTAGCATGATAAATAGGGTTTTTAACTAATTGTTGTGCACTTAAGTTGTCTCCATTAAGAATAGTAGCACCCTCAATTAGGTTAGAAAAACCAAGTTCTTTGATGAAATTTCGCAAATACACAGCTTCCTTTGATGCGGATGAAAGTGCCATATATTCGGCTTCCGTACTGCTTAGAGCCACTGACGGTTGTTTTCGTGACTCCCAGGACACTGCACCACCACTTAGAAAGAACACAAAGCCAGTAAACGACTTCCGGTCATCGCAGCTCCCAGCCCAATCTGCGTCAGCATATGCGTTTAAACACTCGGTGTTTTTTCTGAAAGATATTTTGAAATTTATAGTGTTAGCTAAGTACCTCAGAACATGTTTAGCAGCCACCAAATGCTCTGCATGAGGATCCATGTTAAATTGTGCAAGTTTACTTATAGAATGCAAAATATCTGGCCTAGTTGATATACCCAGATACATCAGAGAACCAATTAATGACTGATACAACTTAGGGTCCACCTTACGACACTCCGAACAATCGCTGCACTTCCTTAATTTAAATCCAGGTTCTAAGGGGGTACTGCATTTCCTCGACTCTACCATGTTGTATCTTTCGATCAAATCCAGGATGAATTGACGCTGAGATAAGTTGATTTCATTGGTCTTGATGTCTCTGAATATTTCCATTCCAAGGAAGTAGTCAACAGGACCTTTATCAACCACTTCGAACTTCTGTCCGATGAGAAACTTTATTTCTTCTAATTTCCGCCGACTTGAACACGCTATCAATAAGTCGTCCACATAAACGCCTATTAAAGTGATTACGCCTTCTCGATTTATAATGTAAACACATGTATCAGCCTTGCATTGTTGGAACCCAATAGTTTTTAAAACTTTATCCAACTTCGCATTCCATTCCCTCCCTGACTGCTTAAGTCCATATAAGGATTTTCTGAGTTTGCATACTTTACTTGCGTTATCCGGATCCACGAACTCATCTGGTTGTAGTATATACACATCTTCCTTTAATTCGCCGTTTAGGTAGGCAGCTGCAACATCCATCTGGTGTACTATCAAGTCATATTCTACAGCAATAGCAAGCAACAACCTTATTGAGGAATAACGTACGACAGGTGAAAACGTCTCATGATAGTCAAGTCCAAATTTTTGACTACAGCCTTTTGCCACCAGCCTAGCCTTGTAGCGTTCTACGTTGCCATTCTTATCGCGCTTGATATTGAATACCCATTTTGATTTGATTGCCTTCCTATTTGTTGGTAAATCGACTAGGTCCCAAGTATGGTTATTTAAAAGAGTACTGTATTCTGATTGCATAGCTTTTTTCCATTGGTCTCTATCGTGTCGGTTAAGGGCCTCTTCGACTGTGGTTGGGTTCACAAGAAACTCATTAGATTTTATCAAAAAATTAGCAGAACTAGATCTTCGTTTACTTGAGCGCAACCACCACTTCCTTGTGTTCTCTTTTGGTATATTTTGCTCGACCACTTTTTCACCACCAACAACAACACTCGACCCATCATTTCTGACTCCATCGGCAATAACATCATCATCACTCACATAAAACACACTTCGATCGGAATCATCTGTTCTAACGTGCTCACTTAAAGGACTGTTACCCATACTGTTGGCATCTTCAAAATCATCGTTTTCAATTTCATCCTCATGCGCAACAGGAACATCATCTGAGTCATCCTCATTAGCAGCAACAACATCAGTGGCAAAAACATCGTCATTCACATCCAACACGTTTACAGATTTTTTCACATCTGGAGAATCGGCCTCAAATTTAAGAGTCTTAACCTTTTCTTGTTCAAGGAGACTTGTTTTTGGTTTTTCTGTTTCTTGTTGAAGAATCAAATCGACCTCTTTGCATAAAATATTATTTACCTGTTCTAGAAAACGAACATCGCGACTTTTAAAAATCTTATTTGATTTTGGTTCATAAAGGCGATACGCTTTAGATTCAACAGAGTAGCCCACCAGAAAACATTCTGTAGCTCTTGCTTTAAGTTTTGATTTCGACGGGCGCTTGTCCAACATAAACGCCTTACATCCAAATATTCTTAAATGCGATACATTTGGCTTTCGTCCACTCCATGCCTCATATGGTGTTTTGTCGTTTAAAATCTTTGTGGGCGATCGGTTGCGCAAATAAACAGCCGTGTTTATTGCCTCTGCCCAAAGTGAACTCGGAAGATCTGCGTTTAATAGCAAACACCTTGCCATTTCAACGAGAGTTCTATTACCTCGTTCAGCTACTCCGTTTTGTTGTGGGGTGTATGGAACTGTTAATTGATGCTTAATCCCTGCCTCTTCCAAGTACCGACTGAAATTTCTACTCAGGTATTCGCCACCATTATCAGTTCTAAGAACCTTGATTTTCTTTGACGTTTCTAGTTCAACTGACGACTTAAAAGATTTAAATGCATCAAAGACTTCATTCTTATGCTTTAAGAAATAAACAAATATCTTCCTACTATAGTCGTCAATAAATAATGCGAAAAACCTAGAGCCCCCAACAGATTGCGTTCGCATTGGACCACAAATGTCACTATGCACAACTTCAAGAACATCTTTGCTTTGATGAATGGATTGCTTAGGCATCGGGATAGCGCACATTTTACCTTTTAGGCAAACTTCACATTCCAAAGCATCGACAACCTTTGGCAAATTCAAACCCCTAACCATATTCATATGACATAACGAGCTTAAGCTTTTGGCATTTAAATGCCCATATCGCTCATGCCATTTTAAGAATTCCATATCAACTTTTCCTTTATCAAGATAAAATAATTTCGATCTATCTAGCTTAAACAAGTACAGATTCCCAACTTTATCTGCGCTCATGACGATCTCGGAGTTTTCATTTCGAACTATAGCTGTTTTGTGATTAAATTCTACAGTATGCTTACTTTGTGTGGCTCTACTCATTGATATGAAATTAGCTTTTAAATTAGGCACAAACAAAACGTCTTTCAGCATGATTTTAAACTTCGATGTTTCAATCAAAACGTTGCCTAAACCCCTCGATTCAATAAAATTATCAGCTGCCAATTCAATTCTTTCCCTATGATCCCTTAGCTCGATAAATAGTGTCTTGTCACAACATAAATGACAGGTTGCTCCGCTGTCAAGAACCCATGTGTCTCTATCAAGTTTTGACAAATGTGCGGTGTTTAGCATTGCAAAAGATGTTGTCAACTTGTTTCGCGAGGAACTTGTTGCGGCAACATTTGTTGCTGTACATGTCGATGCATAGTGGCCTCTCTTGTTACATTTATAACACTTACCGCGAATTGTTTTTGTGTGCGGCTTACTCCGTTGTTTTTGTGTGTCATGTCTTTGTTTGGAAAAAAATGCAGATTCTCCGTTTTCTGGTACAGTCACAGCATCCCCTTCTCGCCTTTTCCACTCCTCCATCAACTTAGTTTTAAGAACAGTTGTTGACGGCAGTTCATCTCTGGTCTCAATAGCGATGATGAAGTTGTCATAACTCTTTGGTAGGCTGGATAACAAAATGATAGCCAACAACTCATCCTGCAATTTAATATCTATTTCAGTTAATTTTTCAAACAAATTGGAAAAATTATTTAAATGATTTGCAATAGATTCATTTTCAGGCAATTTAAGATTCAGTAATTGCTTGAAAAGAGATACTTTTCTGGCTGGACCACTCGGGCGGTGAATGTCTCCCAATTTCTTCCATGCATCATAAGAAATTTTGCAGTTTTTAATGTGCAAAAGTTGAGAGGTTTTAACAGAAAGAATTATGGTCGCCAATGCCTTTTCGTCTTTTCTCTGCCACTCCGATATTGATGCTGCAGGCTCAGTTGGCTCTGGCGCCATCGTCTCACCAGATACATAGGTCCATAGTCCACTATGAATAAGAACAGATCTCATTTGTATTGCCCATGCATCGTAGTTGTCGTCACACAATTTCTCAATTTGATATAACCCCGATCCAGAACTCATCTTCGATAGGTTAATTTTTAAAGGAATGTGAAAAAAAAACTTTAAAGACTTTTCAACGTGTGGGAATCTGGGCCCATAACCTTTGTTGGGAATAAATGAAACAAATTCAAGTTTGCTTTAAAAGTTTAATTCGACAACTAACTTAGCATTTGATTTCATATGATTTTACAAGGTACATTTCGATTCCATTTTATTTATATATATGCAAATCACTCAAAGAATATATATGTAAAAAGTGTTCCCATTTAAAGTTAATATAAGTTATATGTTAAGTATACATTTTGTAAGTACTAAATTCAACAGTTTCTTCCTGAATTAAAACTAAAAATGTATTCAAAATCTAATCATCTTTTTTAATTGTATTATTCCTCAGAGAGATTATCTTCATCTTATCATAGTAAGGAACCCGCTTCTCTCAATATTAAGGACAGATTTTCATGAAGGCCATGATATGACCTTAATTTCTGTAACAACCTATTTTCATAGGTATATTGATCGCAACTATGTATCTGTCTATCTACCTAGTTTTTGGTGTAAATTTCTGACACACCGTTTTTATGCAACACAAACTAAAGCACGATGTTAAAATTAAAAGGTTTTGATGGCCGTGAAAATGTTTTCCAGCTGCATAAACAGTTTATTCATGTGAGAAATTGCTTTCCTCAGTAAACCAACCCATGGCTTAAACTCTTCTATACGTTATACATATGTACATGATTTTACATTTGTGTATAGTTTTGATATGCATATACATATGTACATGTATTATAAAAACATTTATCCCTGTAGGCTACGTATACAGCCATGGCCAAAATATTAGAAACACAACTTGTTTCTAAAATTGTAAAATTTGTTGTCAAGATTTTCAAGTAAATTTGTCACAGGTTTCTTAAAAATCTGTCCAATAAAAATAGGAATGCTTGACTTAAACTTTAGAGAGTAATAGATTTCGACGAAAAATGTCAATTAATTGTATTTTTTGATAAATAATATTTGATTTTTAGTTAAAAAATCCTCAATTCAATTAGATCAATTCTATATTTCATAGAATCAACTTGGTACTGACTTTCTTGAAAAGTTGAGTACCAAATTTTAGTGACAGTTCTCCAGAGATTTGCTTCTTTAAAAAGCTTAATTACTACTCTCTTAAAGTCTTGCGCATTGTGCTCCATGGAAGGGTTATCAATGAGATTTGAGTCCACTCAAGAAAGAACAAAACTATATATTAAAAAGTGTTGCTCCTATTTTGACCCGCAAAATTGTTGTAATAGGGTGTTTTTTTAGAACTTTGAAATGATTATTCCAAAGATGATTTTTTTAAATTAACATGAAATTTACTCTATTCGAAAAACAATCTTCTGGCACTATAATTTAAACAAGGCCGACGCAGTTGGTTTATCAGTAGTTTAAGGTGGAGGTCCAATTTCTGACGACTTTTTTCGACATTTGTGGCCCTATATAGGCAGTAACACGGTGAATGTGGTCTTCGAAATGATGTCTCGTTTCGGACTTATTTTATTTTATTTTATTTTATTTTAAATATCGTAATTGCTTAACAACAGTTAGATTTAAAATCTTATAAAGTAGCTGTAGCTGACTTATCGGCGTAAACTATAGTGACTTGATATATCCCCACAGAAAATATTCAAAATAAGCTTAATCGTACGATCTTGAAGGCCAATTCACTGGTCCGTAACGTGAAACTATGGTTTTTTATTTATATTATTATGAGCGCACTTAAGGGGATATGAATACCCTTATAATGATTAAACACAGTGCGAGCAATTAGGAAGGGAGGATAGGATTAGAAAGGAAATACCAATGCACATTGGTTTTGAATGTCTGCACATTGCAATGAGTGGGAAATATTGAGTCTGGTAAAACATTCCACATTCGTGTAGTGCGACTAAAGAAAGAATCTCTGTACTTTACAGTACGTTCAAAATTGGGCTCAAGGCTAAACTGATGAGCATTCCTAGAAGAACGGGTATTACGGTTGAATTCTTTGACGGGAGGGAATGCAAATGGTTTTTCATTAGAGCATTGTTTATAAAAGTAGCGATAAAATAATGACAGGCATAAAACCTTACGACACGGTGCTGAATATATACAAACGTTTCAGTCTTGGAGCTCTCATTTGAATTCTGTCCAAGATACTCAAGTGGTTTATATGAGCACCTACCCAGATATGGGAATTGTACTTGAGTTTCGGACGAATATAGGCTTTATAGATTATAGCAGTAGGGGTAAACAACTTTTTGCATCTTCGGAGAAAACCTAAACACTTAACAGCATTTTTAGCAATTTCAAATAAGTGATCACTCTACAACAAGTGGTTTGTAATGCACATACCTAGGACTAAAAGCTGTTTAGTCCCCTCGATGCTCATGGATAGTGGAATTAGGGGAGGTCTACGCTTTTACGACAGTAGACAGCTTTGAGTTTTCGAAGCATTAAATTCTACACGGTTTTTGATTCCCCATTGGACAATGCTGTCAAGATCAGAATTTAATGAGCTTATCATACGCTGCCGTTGGTAGTCCACGTCCGAAGAACAAGGATGAGAATCTAAAAACTTAGGGTACTATCATCAGCGAAACAATTTAGTGGGTTAGAAATTTCAGACAAAATATCATTTATAAAAATAAGGAAGAGCGTCGGAGACAAAACGGAGCCCTGGGGCACACCAGCGTCGGAGACAAAACGGAGCCCTAGGGCACACCAGCGTTTATTAACTTCCCATAGGAAGTTATTGTAATGGGTCCGATTTGACAAATTGAAAATTTTGACATTTCTCGACGTTTCAAGGTCCCTAGAGTCGAAATAAAAGATTTTTAGAAAGATGTCTGTGCGTGCGTGTGTACGTACGTCCGTACGTCCGTACGTTCGCGACGTTTTTTTCGTCGTCCATAGCTCAAGAACCAGAAGAGATATCGACTTCAAATAAATTTTGTTATACAGATAATAAGGCAGAAAGATGCAGAAAGGGCTCTCAAGAAAATTTCGTGGGTGGTTTTTTTACCATAGCAGTTTAAAACAAAGGTGAACATTTTGGTTAAACCTAAATATCTCATGAACCAATGACGCTAGAGACTTGAATTAAATTTTATATTATATATTGTAACGTGATACAAAACAATTATATTTTTGGAAAAAAATTCAATTAACGGTTTTTTTTATAAATCAAAAAAAAACTGAAAAAAAAAATTTGTCACTTCGAAAATTTTACGACTTAAATATGATTTCATCTCCAAAATAATTTTGTGCAACGAAGAATAATGTTTTTGACATCTGATAAAATTTTGAGAAAAATCGAATTGACAGTTTTTTTACAAAAAATAATAACCTAAAAAAAAATAAAAAAAAGTTGGTAAAAATTGAGTTTTGACTCAAATATCTTTTCAAGACTTTGAGATATTGGCTTTAAACTACTTTAATCTTTTAAAAAATATTGTTGTCAACATTTAGTCAAATTTTGAAAAAAATAGAATTGACAGTTTTCTTACAAAAAATTAAAAACCGAAAAAAAAATTTAACAAAAGTTGGTAAAAATTGATTTTCGACTTAAATATCTTTTCAAAAATTTGAGATTATGGCTTCTAACTAATTTTAACTTATAAGAAATATTGTTTTCAACATTAGGAAAAATTTTGAGAAAAATCGAATTGACAGTTTTTTTACAAAAAATAAAAACCTAAACAAAAAAATTAATAAAAGTTGATAAAAATTGATTTTCGGCTCAAATAGCTTTTCAAAAATTAAAAATACTGGCTTCAAACTTATTTTATTTCACAGAAAATATTGTTTTTTATATTCAGTAATTTTTTTATAAAAATCCAACAGTCCGTTTTTTCATAAAAAAAAATAAAATCTACAAAAAATAAAACGCAAATTTGGTAAGAATTGATACATTTAGACAAACTTTTAAGCAAGACAAATCGATAGACGGGATGGGAAGTTATCAGTGTGGGTCGCATCCCAGCCTCTTTTTTTGTGAATTGAACCCGTCCAATACTTCTTTAGTTGAACGGTCCGAAAGGTAATTTCTAACCCAACAAAGAAGAGATTCATCAATATCAAAAGCACGCATTTTCGATAAGAGAGCTTGATGCCAAACTCTTTCAAATGCCTTTGAAATATCAAGTGCAATAATCTTACTTTCTCCAAAACGATGCGATTTAAAGATTTGTTCTACTGTTCGGTGAGATAAACTATGAGATCACCAGTGGATCTATTGCTACGAAGGCCATACTGCCGGTCATTAGGAAGCTTTCGTTCTTCAAGATATTTCTTAAGCTGAAAATGGTTACCAAACATTTCCTTCAGTAAATCAATTGTGGCACGAGCTATATGTAACTTGTTACACCACTGGCAGGTTGGTTAATTGATGAACGAAAAAGTCAGATAATTATCATGGCTCTTTAGCTGTCAACAATGATTGTAACATTCCGGCTGTCATTGCTTTTAAAAAAATTGTGAGGAGTTATTCCACCTACCCATTTAACCAAACAGTTTAAACAGTGTTGCCAACGTAAAGTTCTATACCGCTAAAAAAATACCTTTTATAAGTTTTTCATGATGTGTCAACTTTTTTCAAATGACAAAAAACACTTAAGCTTAAAATTAAGAAATGTACCTATTATTTTGCCAATAGCTGTCAAAATGTTTATATGAATGTGTCTCAAATAACTGCACCATGATGATAAAGGCTTAATGGTATACTATGTGTGCGTTGTGTTTGTTTAAAGAATACCACAAGGCAAGAATGCTTCTGGTCAAACCATTGCCATAGCAAAAGGATATTCATATCACATATTAAATTTGTTATCACACCGCATTTATACAAAAAGGAATTTTTCATTGCACTATCTAAAAAGTTCTGTGGTCATGTTATGGATGCATGAAAGACCATAAAGGACCTACGACCCTGAATGCACTCGTGAGAAACATACATACATACATACATACTATAAACCTTATCATACCCACCTATATTTTTCTAGACTAGCCTCTTCAACAGCATCATAGCCTCATTGGCCACTTGTAGTGCAATTACGACGACGACGGGATGAGCTGAGCGTGAGCGTGATCCTGAGCATGCTATAAGCTCTGAGCAAGCTCTTGTTGTCGTTATCCTCATAGGTATTCATTTTCTTGTCGAGTGGATATTAAATAATTATAAAAAAGAAAAAAAAATAATATCAAAAGGACCCTCTTGTGTTAGTTGGTGTGAATGTTCATATTATACATAAGAGCCGGGTGTGGTGTTAGGTTAGTCTTTTTTTTATTTTTTATTTTATTTTTTTATTTTTCATCATAAACTTATTTTTCTTTTCTCCAGAATGACGTGAATGGCAGCAGCAAAAAAGACTACAATTTAATCTATTAAATTATTTTATATGTACATTATGTGTATATTGAAATATGAATGGAAACGAAGTGAGTGCGCGGTGCCATTGACAAGAAGAAATAAGGCATACAACAAATAAGAGTGGGAGACCATTCACTTTTGCTGTATAATTCTTTGAATAGCTTAGTACAGGAAATGAGTACTGTATTCTGTACAATTTCTTGACTTTTGTAATTTTATTTAAAGTTTCAAAGAACTTTAAATTAAATTATGATGTAACTTACATTTTACTTCAAATAAAGTAGAAGACATATTTTTATTCGTAATTTATTAAGAGAAATGCACGAATTATTTAGAATCTTTGCTGTTTTGATACTTTGATGAGAGTTCTCCATTTTGTAAATTTATTTGAGACCCAATCAATTTTTTTTTACTTTTCAAAAAAAAGGTGAAGACTGTTCTAATTGTAAATAAAGAATCTAAATACATAAGTATGTACATACATATATGTATGCAAAAGAGCTCCTAAAGTCAAAAACGAATTAATTGCATTTGTTTTAGTCTTCGGGAAGAAATCCGAATTGATTGGTAATCTTATTCGGCTAATTTATAGTTATGGGTCAAATTTAATTAGAAAAACGTTATGTTTTGTGATAAATAGTTTCTTCTATTTCTCGTATACATACTAATTAATATTTCATTTTTAATACAATTAAATATTATTTACTTTCCTAGTGTTATTAACAGTGTTTATGTTTTTTTTTCTCCACATTAAAGGACAATGTGATTTAAGAAAACCTTTTGAAATTTTTATTTTTAATTTGTTTTCTTAAAATTAGTTTTTAAAAATTTTTAAAAAAAGAAACTTACTTAATCTAAACAAAACTAAACTTACCTAGAAGGAGTCCTGGGTATATGATCCCTAACCTTTGGAAATATAAGCAGGATCGACAATTATTTTCAAATATCTATAACCTGCTTTCTCGACCGTTTAGAAACCATATATCAGTCCGTTATGGTAAAAAGGACTGCGTGTCTGCAAAGATCCATTCAAGCCACCGATATCTTTCGCGATTCATTTCTTTAAAGTAAACTTACGCAATATCTTATGTCCAGAATTTTATTAACTAATTCAAAAGGTTCATGTAGTATTCTTTTATCTTTAGCTCTTCTTGCCATATGGTATATTATAGGTACGTACATTGAGTCGGATAAATAGCCATGTAAATCCAGAAATAAGAAAGCCTCAATCCACTCGTTAGTATGTTTTCAAAGTATCCGGGGTTAAGATAGAATAGAAAAAAGAGGCTGGGATGCGGCCCACACTGATAACTTCCCATCCCGTCTATCGATTTGTCTTGCTTAAAAGTTTGTCTAAATGTATCAATTCTTGCCAAATTTGCGTTCTATTTTTTGTAGATTTTATTTTTTTTTATGAAAAAACGGACTGTTGGATTTTTATAAAAAAATTACTGAATATAAAAAAACAATATTTTCTGTGAAATAAAATAAGTTTTAAGCCAATATTTTTAATTTTTGAAAAGCTATTTGAGCCGAAAATCAATTTTTACCAACTTTTATTAATTTTTTTGTTTAGGTTTTTATTTTTTGTAAAAAAACTGTCCGTTCGATTTTTCTCAAAATTTTTCCTAATGTTGAAAACAATATTTCTTATAAGTTAAAATTAGTTAGAAGCCATAATCTCAAATTTTTCAAAAGATATTTAAGTCGAAAATCAATTTTTACCAACTTTTGTTAAATTTTTTTTTCGGTTTTTATTTTTTTGTAAAAAAAACTGTCAATTCTATTTTTTTCAAAATTTTACTGAATGTTGAAAACAACATTTTTTGAAAGATAAAAGTAGTTTTAAGCCAATATCTCAAAGTCTTGAAAAGATATTTGAGTCAAAACTCAATTTTTACCAACTTTTTTTTTATTTTTTCTTAGGTTATTATTTTTTGTAAAAAAACTGTCAATGCGATTTTTCTCAAAATTTTATCAGATGTCAAAAACATTATTCTTCATTGCATAAAATTGTTTTGGAAATGAAATCATATTTTAGTCGTAAAATTTTCGAAGTGACAAATTTTTTTTTTCAGTTTTTTTGATTTATAAAAAAAACCGTTAATTGATTTTTTTTCCAAAAATATACTTCTTTTGTATCACGTTACAATACATAATATAAAATTTAATTCAAGTCTCTAGCGTCATTGGTTCATGAGATATTTAGGGTTAACCAAAATTTTCACCTTTTTTTTTAAACTGCTATGGTAAAAAAACCACCCACGCAATTTTCTTGAGAGCCCTTTCTGCATCTTTCTGCCTTATTATCTGTATAACAAAATTTATTTGAAGTCGATATCTCTTCTGGTTCTTGAGCTATGGACGACGAAAAAAACGTCGCGAACGTACGGACGTACGGACGTACAGACGTACGGACGTACGGACGTACGTACACACGCACGCACAGACATCTTTCTAAAAATCTTTTATTTCGACTCTAGGGACCTTGAAACGTCGAGAAATGTCAAAATTTTCAATTTTTCATATCGGACCCATTACAATAACTTCCTATGGGAAGTTAAAAAGAGGCTGGGATGCGACCCACACTGAAAACTTCCCATCCCGTCTGTCGATTTGTCTTGCTTCAAAGTTTGTAGGTTTTCGTGTTGGGTTAAAAAAGTTGTCAGTTAAATTATTCTTAAAAATTTTAAAATTACCAACAATATTTTTCATATAAAGAAATAGTTTAGTTTGAAAATCTACTTTTGTTAAATAGATTTTTAGTGAAAAACAAATTTTTACCAATTTTAGTAGCATTTCTTAAATTTTTACTAATTAGATGAATTAAATTAATTTGAGAGATATCAAGAACCGAACATCTATTTTTACCAAATTTGCGTACTATTTCTTGTAGATTTTATTTTTTTATGAAAAAATGGACTGTTGGATTTTTATAAAAAACCACTGAATATCGAAAACAATCTTTTCTGTGAAATAAAAAAAGTTTGAAGACAATATTTTTAATTTTTGAAAAGCTATTTGAGTCGAAAGTAAATTTTTGCCAAGTTTTAGTATTGTTTTTTTGTTAGGTTTTTATTTCTTGTAAAAAAACTGTCAATTAGATTTTTATCAAAATTTTACTAAATGTTAAAAACAATTTTTTTTAAAAGATAAAAGCCAATATCTCAAAGTTTTGAAAAGATATTTGCGTCGAAAATCAATTTTTACCAACTTTTGTTAAATTTTCTTTTAAGTTTTTATTTTTTGTAAAAAAAACTGTCAATTCGATTTTTCTCAAAATTTTACTGCATGTTGACAAAATTATTTTTCAAAAGATAAAAGTAGTTAAAACCCAATATCTCAAATTTTTAAAAAGACATTTGAGTCGAAAATCAATTTTTACCAACTTTTGTTAAATTTTCTTTTAAGATTTTATTTTTTGTAAGAAAACTATCAATTCGATTTTTTTCAAAATTTTACTGAATGTTGACAACAATATTTTTTGAAAGATAAAAGTAGTTTTAAGCCAATATCTCAAAGTTTTGAAAAGATATTTGAGTCGAAATTCAATTTCTACCAACTTTGAGTACTGTTTTTTTTTAGGTTTTTATTTTTTATAAAAAAACTATCAATTCGATTTTTCTCAAAATTTTACCAGATGTCAAAAACATTATTTTTCGTTGCACAAAATTGTTTTGGAGATAAAATCATTTTGTATTCGTAAAATTTTCGAGGTGACAAATTTTTTTTTCAGTTTTTTTGATTTATAAAAAAAACTGTTAACTGAATTTTTTTCAAAAAATATACCTGTTTGGTATCACGTTACAATATATTATATAAAATTTAATTCAAGTCTCTAGCATTTATGGTTCGTAAGATATTAAGTGTTAACCAAAATTTTCACCTTTTTTTTAAACTGCTATGGTAAAAAAACCACCCACGCAATTTTCTTGAGAGCCCTTTCTGCATCTTTCTGCCTTATTATATGTATAACAAAATTTATTTGAAGTCGATATCTCTTCTGGTTCTTGAGCTATGGACGACGAAAAAAACGTCGCGAACGTACGGACATACGGACGTACGGACGTACGTACACACGCACGCACAGACATCTTTCTAAAAATCTTCTATTTCGACTCTAGGGACCTTGAAACGTCGAGAAATGTCAAAATTTTCAATTTGACAAATCGGACCCATTACAATAACTTCCTATGGGAAGTTAACAAGATAGTTCTCAACAACGTTTGCCGACCACTCAAAAGGTTCACAAGGTTCAGAATGACGTTGTCAATTCTGGACATACCGGAAGCATCCAATAGTTTCTTGTTAGAAACGTAATGCCGAAAGTCAGAATATGAGTTTCTGTACATTTGCATGCAAGCTCTAAGACATTTTCTCTTGAACATGAGAAGCTTTTCCATATCGTTGAAATAATATTCCACCATACTGCACTCGGTTTAGTCAGAATTAGACGTATAAGTGCTTGATAGCAAATAATCTTCACATCGGATTTCAGATAGCTGGAGAAGAATAGGCGTTTAAGCCGCTCTTGCCTTTTGCAATTATTGAATGTTTGTGTGATCACATTTCTCCAAATGAACACCCAGGTACTTCACAACAGTCTTTGATTCGATTTGAAGACCCTCCGAGTTTATTATTTTTAGGTTTTTCCAATTTCGTCTCAAACCTGATTTACCGCGTCTTATTGTACTTGGGCTGCGAAACAGTATGGTTTCACACTTAGTGTTGTATATTTTAAGCTTCCATTCCGAGCAGAAAGATTGCAGCTTATCAAATTTTCTTTGCAGCTCTGTTTGAATATCCGCAATTCTTGATCCACTTGCATACAAAGTGGTATCGTCAGCAAACGCTATCGAGTCATCTTTCATCCCACAATACGTCAGAAACATATAAAGTAAACAATTGAGGTGCCGAAACAGTGCCCTGTGGCGATATTAAAAACCTTAGTTGTAGTGTTTTGTTTATCAGTTACTACAAATTTCGTATGTTTCACCATAGATGTAACAGATGGGGTGGAAATTCGTACAGTACATAACTATTATAACATCTCATTAAAAGTAACTGTATCGGCTCGATTTGTCGAATTGAAAATGTTGACATATCTTCTTTCGAAGTAGCTAGAATATAAATGACTCATTTTGTTGTACCTTTGTACCATCTTTTACAAGTTTTAAGTCATTTTTAAAAAAAGTTGTATTTTTCTAACTTTACTAAAATTTAACAATAATATTTTGCATTCGATTTACACTCCGCTTCAACTGAATATGCACAAACAATTTCGGAAATGCATTTTTCATTTCTTTCAAAATATTGAGGTTTTTTTGCCATATTATGTTAATGCTAACTACTCCCTTAAGATGTCAAGAAAAACAATTCAAACTATGTATCCAAATAAAACGGAGAGTTTGGTTTTCACCCAAATGTAAAGGTTTTCATACGTAGAGTAGATTTTTTTTAATCAACTGACTAGATACAATGACATTTCACCGTTGTTAATGAGCTCTTTCAAGCATTGTGCAGTTTAAATCAATACTTTTAGTATTTTCAGTAAAATTCAATTTCTAATCTAAAAATTTTAAGACCAACGGGTAGATCTACTTGCCCTAGCTGTGTTTCAAAGGCTGAAATAGACTTGTTTAGACACCAAGACCTAACCGGACTTGCAGCAGCTGATAAAATTGATTGAAGTTTTAATTCCTTCTTACTTAAAAAATAAAGATTCGTACAGAAAAAACAAAAATGGAAGTAAACAACCATCATTTTGAAGACTAGCTTATTTAATATCACCAGCTTCTTCTGATTCTAGGGCGGAAATAAAACAAAAAAATGGGAGTTAACGTAAATCGCTCAAAAGTTTCAAGAGTTATTAAAATTTAAGCCATCATAAACTAATTTATTGATCTTAAGAAAAACCACTACTTGACTTGATCTATGGCTCTGATGGGTAAACATTTTACAAATATTTACACAATTTGAGGAAATAAAATGGTTTTAAAGGCTTCATAGCCCTGAAGGATGTGTTGTGATTTGAATAGCTGTCAGTTATTATGGAACAGTTGACATTGAGGTCGTTACATCAAAACTTACTGCAGCTGAGTATAAGGGAATCTTGAAAAGAAATTTTAATAAATGTTCTAACATTTTTTGACCCATAACTTTGGCCTACCAATATGATCACTTGCTGGGTATAATAAAAGCTTTAACAGAGGAACACTTTGTTCAATATCTGCATGCCGTACGCATCTGCTCTAAACATTTTTAAATACACTTAAAAACTATATTAAAAGGTTGTAGAATCAATACTGAAACTATTTTACGAAATAATTTATGAAATTAAAGGTACCCATTACAAAATTAAAAAGAGGCTGGGATGCGACCCACACTGATAACTTCCCATCCCGTCTGTCGATTTGTCTTGCTTTAAGGTTTGTCTATATGTATCAATTTTTACCAAATTTGCGTACTATTTTTTGTAGATTTTATTTTTTTATTAAAAAACGGACTGTTGGATTGAATATCGAAAGCAATATTTTCTGTGAAATAAAATAAGTTTGAAGCCAATATTTTTAATTTTTGAAAAGCTATTTGAGTCGAAAGTAAATTTTTACCAAGTTTTAGTATTGTTTTTTTTTTAGGTTCTTATTTTTTGTAAAAAAAACTGTCACTTCGATTTTTCTCAAAATTTTATTGAATGTTGAAAACAATATTTCTTACAAGATAAAATTAGTTTGAAGCCAATGTCTCAAATTTTTGAAAAGATATTTACGTCGAAAAACAATTTTTACCAACTTTTATACATTTTTTTTTTAGGTTTTTATTTTTTGTAAAAAAAACTGTCAATTCGATTTTTCTCAACATTTTTCAGAATATTGAAAACAATATTTCTTATAAGATAAAATAAGTTTGAAGCCTTAATTTCAAGTTTTTGAAAAGATATTTGAGTCGAAATTCAATTTTTACCAACTTTGAGTAATGTTTTTTTTAGGTTGTTATTTTTTATAAAAAAAACTGTCAATTAGATTTTTCTTTAAATTTTATCAGATGTCAAAAACATTATTCTTCGTTGCACAAAATTGTTTTGGAGATGAAATCATATTTTAGTCGTAAAATTTTCGAGGTGACACATTTTTTTTTTTCAGTTTTTTTGATTTATAAAAAAAACCGTTAATTGGATTTTTTTTCCAAAAATATACTTCTTTTGTATCACGTTACAATATATAATATAAAATTTAATTCAAGTCTCTAGCGTCATTGGTTCATGAGATATTTAGGGTTAACCAAAATTTTCACCTTTTTTAAACTGCTATGGTAAAAAATCCACCCACGCAATTTTCTTGGGAGCCCTTTCTGCATCTTTCTGCCTTATTACCTGTATAACAAAATTTATTTGAAGTCGATATCTCTTCTGGTTCTTGAGCTATGGACGACGAAAAAAACGTCGCGAACGTACGGACGTAGGGACGTACGGACATACGGACATACGGACGTACGGACGTACGGACGTACGTACACACGCACGCACAGCACAGGTATCTTTCTAAAAATCTTTTATTTCGACTCTAGGGACCTTGAAACGTCGAGAAATTTCAAAATTTTCAATTTGACAAATCGGACCCATTACAATAATTATGTCCTATGGGAAGTTAATAAAAACTGGTTTAAGTCAAATCCATTAACAATTTTAATATTAAATTTTTCTGGTGGCTGTTTTTGTATAATTCTTTTGATAATCTTTTTTGAACATCTTAAGTGAATAGTTAGCACAAAAAGATGCCAAAAAAGCCTTCTGACCGATCATGTGGACCACCAACCCGGGAGCTCTAATTTTGTTCCTTTCAAACTTCAAGGAATAGAACGCTCCTGGTTGATGATTTGGAATATTTCTAGGGAAATTTTACTTCTAGGTAGAGCTATCTTATTCTTATAGTTTAACGAATACGAGTATTTTAAACTTATAAGGACCGACAAATAGCGAAATTGAGCGAAAGCAAGAAATATTTGGAAAAAAAGTATTTTCAAAAATGTGAAAACCAATTTTTACAAATGTTAGTAACATATTTTCAAAGTTTGTATTTCTTATAAAAGAAATACCAATCGGGATTTTATAAAAAAATTATCTTATGTTAACAATAATATTTTGTATATAATGAAATAATTTTATTCTCGAGGTACCAATTCGAGTCAAAAATCAGTTTCTACCAATTTTGTGTAGTTTTTATTTTTTATGAAAAAAAAGCTGTCATTTAGGCTAGAAAAATGTAAATTACATGCAAATGGTAATTACAATGCTTTGTATAAGCAAAAATGAATTTGAATCCAATATCTTTCATAGTTCAAAAGACAATTCGAGACAAAAATCAATTTTTACCAACTTTTAGTTGTTTTTTTATGGCCGACAAAAAAGGCACGTCTCTCTAAAAACCTCTGATTTAAATTCTAGGAAACTTGAAACATCAAGACATGTCAAAATTTTTAATTCAGAAAATTGCTATGGGAAATTAAAAATCCTAAACTAATAATATTTGAATTTTTTCTACACAGAAAAACATCAATTTTTGTAACTACGAGTACTTATCAAAAGGATATTCAAATTCAGCATAACAAACACTTTTTTTAAAAGTATATATTTTTGTGAATAGAAAAAATATCTAACTACTCAAGTGGATTTCGGTTTCAATGTGCCTGATAGACAGAGTCTAAAAATACAAAAAAATTCAGCACTTGGATAAAACCCTCATGTGTTCTTATTTTTACAAATTTCATAGAAAGCCTTTTAAAAACTCTTTCAAATTAAACCTTCAATATTTATTTCACTTGAAAATATGATTCAAATATTAATCTCCCATCAAAAGTTCTTTACCAAGTATTTTCTTTCTATGAAATTTGAAACTTTGAAGTTGATGTTCTCTTTTAATTAAAAAATATTTCACTTTAAATGCCAAAAGGATTTTGAAAGTCCTTTCAAAACCAATAAGTTTTAACTTCTCATTTATATTTGTATCTACAACAGCAGCCGCATGTGTCTGATACAAATTATATTGTATTGCTTTTTGTGTGTACGAGTATCTATCGAATATCCTTCTGTATGACATGAAAAATCCATCTTAATCCTGTTGTGTTAATTTTCTTTAAGGTACATCATTAATAACATAAAACCTCAGCTGGCAAGTGAAAATACAAGTGCCAATTACTTTGTATAACACCACACAAACCACATTAATTATGACAATCGACCCAACTTGAACATAAAGCGCAGTCAGACTTTCCGCACGGAACATAAGCTTCATAAAAATTAAAATTGCTAATTCCATTTCGAAAATACCCACAAATGTGTAGTGTAGTGTATGTATATTTTTATACATATATGCATGTATGTGCAAGTTTTGTATGTCAAGGATAGTCTTCTGCATTTATGTATATTTATAAGTAAGGTTGCATAATTGAAGACCTCATATACTATATATACATTATATATATAGATACATTTGTATGTACATCAGGATGTTTTGTTGAGAACGACAATGTAACGTTCCATACCCTGTATCGAAATAACGCCAGAGGCCGGTGGCAGCGAGCGGTAGAGTTGGCGGTGGCATACACCCTCACATCATGTCTCCCAAGTTCATTGATGGCTAACTGTTTGCATTTGCACACATAATCCTGCCAGTCAAACAGAAATTATTATGCTAATCAAATGCAGTTTTTATATGAATTTTATGTCCTTTTGGCTGGTTGTTAAAATGTCAGACACACACTCGGTCAGACACACACATATCATTCTTCAAGCTACATACATGTACACACATATGCCAGGATAAAGCACAAATGTGTATTGTTATTTTGTTTAACAGCTGACGCGAAGGTTGTTCTTCAGTTTCTTTGAGCTTCGAAATAAAAGAAATTCGTATTGAAACGAACAAATAATGAATTTTCAAATTTTATTGTTCTACGTGAGAGCAAAGGAATGAGGAAATAAATTGAATAAAAGGAATCATAAAAATGTTATTAGCAAGGTGAAGAATATAATATAGAATATTAAAAGCTATTATTTTTGTATAAATACAATACAATCAGTTTAATGTGAAATTTTGAAAAATGAAATTGTTTCAAATAAAACAAAAAATTACTCATACGCCACAGTCAACACAAAGTATTTTGAAATAATATAAGTTAAACACTTTTTTAGAACATACTAGCAAACCCGACGAACTCCGTTTCGAATATCGAATGATATATGAATATCGAAAACAATATTTTCTATGAAATAAAATAAGTTTGAAGCCAATATTTGTAATTTTTGAAAAGCTATTTGAGTCGAAAGTAAATTTTTACCAAGTTTAAGTATTTTTTTTTTTAGGTTTTTATTTTTTGTAAAAAAACTGTCAATTCGATTTTTCTCAAAATTTGTCCGAATGTTGAAAACAATATTTCTTATAAGTTAAAATTAGTTAGAAGCCATTATCTCAAAGTTTTGAAAAGATATTTTAGTCGAAAATCAATTTTTACCAACTTTTATTAATTTTTTTTAGGTTTTTATTTTTTTTTAAACTGTCAATTCGATTTTTCTCAACATTTTTCAGAATGTTGAAAACAATATTTCTTATAAGATAAAAAAAAGTTTGAAGCCTTAATCTCAAGTTTTTGAAAAGATATTTGCGTCGAAATTCAATTTTTACCAACTATGAGGAAATTTTTTTTTAGGATTTTATTTTTTATAAAAAAAACTGTTAATTAGATTTTTCTCAAAATTTTATCAGATATCAAAAACATTATTCTTCGTTGCACAAAATTGTTTTGGAGATGAAATCATATTTTGGTCGTAAAATTTTCGAGGTGACAAATTTTTTTTTGATTTATAAAAAAAACCGTTAATTGGATTTTTTTCCAAAAATATAATTATTTTGTATTACGTTACAATATATATTATAAAATTTAATTCAAGTCTCTAGCATTATTGGTTCATGAGATATTTAGGTTTAACCAAAATTTTCACCTTTTTTTTTAAACTGCTATGGTAAAAAAACCACCACGCAATTTTCTTGAGAGCCCTTTCTGCATCTTTCTGCCTTATTATCTGTTTAACAAAATTTATTTGAAGTCGATATCTCTTCTGGTTCCTGCGCTATGGAGGACGAAAAAAACGTACAGACGTACGGACGTACGAACGTACGTACACACGCACGCACAGACATCTTTCTAAAAATCTTTTATTTCGACTCTAGGGACCTTGAAACGTCGAGAAATGTCAAAATTTTCAATTTGACAAAATCGGACCCATTACAATAACTTCCTATGGGAAGTTCAAAAAGAAAACAAAACATCGTTACCTATTAGATATTTATTTTTAGATTTAGACAAAGACAAAGACAGATTTAAAGTCCTATTACAGACAAACAAAAAATACAAAATTTATATTCACCTACTTATACAACTTGTATATTCACCTTTTTTTACATACTTATAATAGTAGTATGAAAAAAATAATGAATTCACATTCGTCTGTTTATATCAATTGTGTTAAATATTTGACCATAAGTAAATCTTAAGACTTCTCATATCAAACCCCAAAATAAAAAGTCAAAAATAATTTTTGCTGAAGTCAAAAGTCACAGAAAAATTGAAATCTATACTTAATATTATAAATGTAAAAGTAACTCTGTCTGTCTGTTACTCAATCACGCCTAAACTATTGAACCAATTTGCATGAAATTTGGTATGGAGATATTTTGATACCCGAGAAAGGACATAGGCTACTTTTTACCCCGGGAAAAAGACGCATTCCCTTGGGAAAATTCAGGTGGGCCGATCGCTTTTACGCCTAAACTACTGAACAGATTTAAATGAAATTTGATAAGGAGATAGTTTGAGATTTAAGAAAGGACATGAGTTACTTTTGACGTCGGGAAAACAACGCATTCCCGTGGGAAAAATTACTTTCCGGGGAATATGATCGCTTTCACTCCTTAATTACCAAAGATTTGAATAATATTTGGATAAAATTGGCATTACGGGAAAACAACGCATTCCCAACCCTTATGAAAAAAGTTGTCAAACATGTTATCATATACGTATATATCAAGCCCTCAATGTTAGACGCAAACTGTGGCTCCCACCAAGTTCCACAAATAATAATTTTAAACCTAAACTTTGCTATGCTCAACCTTTCATCGCCAAACACGAGCCATGTAGGTACAACTAATAATTCACTGGGTCTGTCTTCTACTTCTGATAATTCTGTTTTGGCTGAGGCGCGGGGCGAGTGCGCGGGCGGGGGTCACACGCGGTAGACGAGGCAGGTGGTGGAGGCGGTAGTGCGGCAGCGCGGGGGAGGGCATCACTGAGTGGGTCTACCCGAACGGGCACACACGTGAGGGCACACGCCGCCGTTGTCCGACGCATGCAAATTACAGAGAAAACCTGCAAACATTTTATTTGTCATCTAAATTTAATTGTTTCTTTAATACTTACTAATTTACTCGGTTCGTCACCTAACCTAACCTATGCCAATCACACTTAGTATGGCCTCATCCCATCTCGGCACAATTCAAACATATGTACGTACAAAAAAGTACAGCTCAGGTTTTTTCATACTACTATCCAAAAAAAAATATCTAATGCGGACGAATTCGCGGGTAAAAGCTAGTATTTATATATTTTCTAGTATAAAAATGGATTTGTTTTTTTTTTGCGTTTTCTCTTACGAGAGCTTTTCAGGTAGAGAAGCATCTGATAATCATTTAAAATAAATCCGATTCAACACTTAACACATCACAAGAATAAGTTTATTCAATCCTCTTGTACATTTAATTTATTTTGGTATTAAAAAATTGATTGTATTTACATTTTAAATTGGAGTTGAGACCCTCGAGTAAAAGTCATTGAAAACCACAGCTTTTGTAATCAATTAAAAAAAATTGCATTTCTGTGAATGAAGTATCCATTTATTTTCAAAAAATTAACCCATTAGCTTCATTCCCGTGAAGTTTTTAACTGTGTTGCATCGTTTCAATGATAAATTATTACTTTAAATTAATTTCATGAGACTTGTTTCTGAGTCCTTTTTAAATGTCCACCCAGAGTGCAATGTTTAAAAGTGGATCAAGTCATTATTTAAAACTTGTATTGTTTACTTATGTTATTTTAATTAGTTTTGGACTTTTTCTTTAAAATAAAAAATGGTTCTAAGTTTGATGAATTTTTATCAGAATCCCGAAAATCGAAAGGAAGGTCCTTCGTATTTTTGCAAATATTAATCTCAGGTAAGTTCGAGTAAGTTGATATTAATTTACTTATGTTTTTGTTATAAGAATTAAATAAAATATCTACTGACCTTATTTAAACCAAATGCATAAAATAAATAGATATATGATATAGATATAGCTATCACCATTTTTAACCTAAATTCATCTTGCTCTCATTTTGGATTTTCGTCCTATTTATAAAAACTTAAAAAAATACCTCCAATTTTATACCAACTATTTCACGTTCTTCTTCGCCGCACTATTATAAATTATATTTTAATGGAGTCTTCTATTAATACCACCTGCCTCACTATACAACTTGACAAGAATCACGAAAATCCATTTTTACACATTAACAGCATCATTATCGGGTTTGCTTCATCTGCATCCGTTCCAAAAAGAATTCTGCCTCTGCTGAGGGCCTTTCCAATCCCCAAGGAAACATCATTATCATTAATTACAAAATTAATCCATAATCCACAAAAAAAAAAGAATACAGAATCTAAAAAAATTAAATGCAAGGACTTTAAAGAGAGGTAGGACATTCTTGTAATTTTTCTCCATATAGAGAGCAAACTAGATATTACATGGGTTGCCAAAGAAATTAAATTTTTCGCAGCGTGTATTTGTCATTTTTATTTTTTTCTTGTTCTTCACTTCTTTTTTGTTTAAACAATCAACGCTTCTGTTTGTTGCTGATTTATTATATGAATGAATGTATATTTATCAAGTGCGTGATATAAAATAAAAATACATATGAATGCATTTTAAGCTTCCTGTTTCCGGTTCCTTGTTGCTTATTTTAATTGCTTGGTTATAAATTTTATACTCAAATTTATACAATTTAAGTAATAATTTATTCTTGGTTTTTCTTTTTTTAATTTTGCTGGAAATGTTGGATAAATTATATAGCATGTGACATGAACGTCCATGCAAGATGTAAGGAAAACGTACCAAGCTTATGTGGATGTGATCACACAGAACGACGAGGGAGAATTTTTCTACAGCTACACGTTAAAGGAAACACATTAACAGTTGAGAGTAAGTACATATATATGTATGTATGTAATTATTTTATATATCATAAAAATCTAAAATTTATATTATTAAGGTGTATAAGAAGACTACTACTAGATATTAGTACTCGTATGTAGTATTAGAGCAAAAGAAAAAATGAAATATTAAAAAAAGTACGTATACGCCTGAGTGTACTTTCGGGATGTTCTGTTTTGCAAAAAGGAAACAACTTTGAAATGTTTAAGCTATAACTTTGATTTACATTAGTATTGATCAGTCAAGCCGTTTTCATGGTTGATATTCTTCATATATCACGTAAAGAGGGACCATCCAACAAAGTATTGAAAAATTCTTATCGGGAGGGAACACTAAATTAAAAGAGTCTTTTTTGAAATATTATTATTATTATTATTATAATTTTTTTTTTATTATTATTATTATTATTATTATTATTATTATTATTATTATTATTATTATTATTATTATTATTATTATTATAATTTTATTGAAATATAAATAAATTACATCATCAATAATTAAAAACTAGATAGAGCAATAGCTACCAGGACTTTTCGCTAATTTTATAATGAAAGAATATGTACGAGTATATAGATAATTTTAACTTAAGAATAATTTCATTAACTGATCTTATATTAGTGTCGGATATGTTTGTTAAAAGGTGATGGAGGTCTTTATTAGAGATGGTTTTGGAGATGGAGTTGATTTTTTCGCATTGCAACATATGAGGTATTCTAAATGTTGGTCTTTCGTCACAGAAGTAGCAAACTGGGGCTGGTTGTTTGGTGATTAGATGTTTGTGCGTTGAATTGGTATGTCCCATTCGAGTCTTATGTAGAGTTTAGTCATCGAGGCTGATAGGTTTGCAGGATATAAAGGTGTTTCAGTGCCTGGATTGATCATTGAATAATGATGTTGATATTGGGACCAGGACTCCTTCATCTTATTTTTGTTAATTGTTGAAAGATATTTTTTTAAATCTTTTTGGTTAAATTGATAAAATTCCATAAGAGGCTCCTCCAGTGCGCTTTTGGCTTCTCTGTCTGCGTTTTCATTGCCAAAGATATCTGCGTGGCCTGGTACCCAAACCAATCTGAGGCTGTTTTCTTTCGTAATAAGTTTGTCACGGATATCAGCAATAATGATAGAATTGTAGTTAATGTTTTTGATGGCATTAATTGATAACAGGCAATCAGTGAAAATAATTGTTTTTTTATTTTTTGCAGATTCAATTGCCTTTAGTATACCAAAGTCTTCTGCAGTAAAAATGGTTGATGTAAAGTGTAGCAAGCCTTTGCTGATGATAGAGCCGTTTTCATCCACTACAGCGAAAGGAGTTCCGTAATTTGTTTTAGACGCATCGGAAAACCAAAATTGCCGACCCAATTTTGTATAGCTTTCTTTTATTTCAAGGAACATTGCTTTATATACTGCATTGTTTGTAGTTGCTTTTGGATATTCCGTAAGTTTAGAGACTATGGTGCAGTAATGTAAATTCCATGGAGGAAGATTGGTTTTCGATTTGCTTTCTTTGGCAATTGGGATGTTTAGGTCAGTAGCTGATTGAAGAGTTTTTTGGAGAGCTGAGGAATATTTCGGAATTTTTTTCCGCTTCAGCAAGTTCTTGGTATCGTCATAAATAGGTGTGGGGTATGGTGAGTTGATTTTTTGGATTATATTCCAGGTAAGAAACTGGATTCTGTTGGTAAGTGAAGGGAGTCCGGCCTCAGTTAAAATATTTTTTATAGGAGTTGTGCGAAACGCTCCAAGACAAGTCCTTAAGGCAGTATGGTATGGTGTTTTTATAAGCTGCATTGATGATTTAGAACATTTTCCATATATAGGTAGGCCGTAGTCGATTTTGGAAAGGATTATAGACCGAGCAACATTAATAGTAGTATTAATATGACAGTTCCTTTTTTTGGAGGATAAATACTTTACTAAGTTAACCTTGGTAGTAAGGCTCTTTTTTATGTAAATACAATGATCCTTAAAGCTATACTTTGAATCAAATATAATACCTAATATTTTTGAATAATTTACATTTTTAATACAATTATTGTTTATGCTTACGCCTTCAATACATTTTTGACAACTGTATTTTTTGCATATATGTAAAATTTCACATTTTGAGATAGATACTTTGGAGCCTGATGTGTCTCCCCATTTTGACAGGTTATTAATAATATCCGAGAAAATTGTTGCTAATAGTGTTAAGTTTTTACATTTTGAGAACAGTATTAAGTCATCTGCATAAAGAACGTGGGATATTTGTGAGTGATCTTGAATGATTTTACTTATTTCATTAAAAGCAACTATAAACAAAGTGACTGATAGCGGTGATCCTTGTGGGATGCCATTCTTTATACTATATATAGAGAAATAAATATTATTGGTTTTTACCCAAAATTTGCGATTTGTTAGAAAAGCCTTAACGTAGCTAAATATTTTAGGTCCAATTTTGAATTGCCTAAGTTGATTTAATATGACATGAGCACCAAGTCTGTCAAAAGCTTGTTCAAAATCGACTGTAAAAATAGAAACATGGTTCTTTTCTGAAAGAGCTGAAGATATGAAGGTATCCAGATGTAGAAGTGAGTCTATAGTACTTTTTCCTTTTTTAAAAGCTAGTTGCCTTTTGTCTATTAAATTGTTTCTTTCAAGAAACCAAGAAAGGCGTTTAGAGATGATTTTTTCTAAAATTTTTGAAGAGCAAGGGAGAAGGGATATCGGTCGGTACCCTAATACTGTAGAGTGGTCTTTATTTGGTTTAGGTATAGGAACGATAGTCGCAACTTTCCATGTTTGAGGAATTATTCCTTTGTCGAAAATGTTGTTGTATAAATTCAATAACTTTGTTCTAAGACAAGGTGGAGAGTTTTTTAGCATAGAATAAGAAATTCTGTCGAATCCTGGGGTTTTACCCTTTGAAGAACGCAAACTGCTCTCAATTTCTAGTGTATTTATGGGAGATTCGATTAATTTTGCCGAAGGTGACAAAGTAAAATGCGGCTCATACCTGTTTAGTGATTCGTATTTTTTTTTTAATAATTTGGATGAAAATTAAAATCTTCTTGATTTTTCTCCCAACATTCTGCGAAGTATTTGTTTATTTCTAATGGGCAAGTAAGATTTGATGTTTCCGTTTTTATGAGGAACATAATTGCCAGTCAAGCTTTTAATATCTGTCCACATTTTTTTGGAGGTTGAGTTTTGGTTAATTTGAGAAGTCAATTTATTAAAGCAAGCAGTTTTTTCAATCTTTGCCGCTTTACGGAACTGGGCATTTGCCTTTCGGTAACGAATAAGGTTTGGTTCAGAAGGTGCCTTCCTGAAAGCCTTAAACGCATCTTGTTTTTTTTCCGTAGGTCGCTAAGATTTGGATTCCACCAGGGGACAGTTTTACTGTGGGCTTTTATTGTAGTTTGCGGAATAGACAGGTTTGCTGCGGTTCGAATAGACTTGACAACGCAAGCGGCTTCTTTATTTATGTTGGGGGAAGTTGGTCTAAGTAATATAATATAAGGTCGACATGAGAAAATTTACCATGTGTGGAGAAATGTGTGGGACGACCGTCATTCAAAATTGCGAGACCAGTGTTTGCTATGAAGTTCTCAACTATCTTGCCACGGCTGTTTAAAACGGGAGAACCCCAAGAGGGACTCCAAGAATTAAAGTCGCCTGTCAAAATAGTAGGAGTTGGGATGTCAATTAAAATGTTCTCAAGATCCCTGATATTGAATTTTTGTTCCGGTGGTATGTATAGAGAAACAATTGTGAATTTATATCTTAACTCAATTTCAACTGCCACTGCAGATATGTTGGAGTTAATGTTGATGAACCTATGTGGAATTGCTTTGTGTATAAAAAGACAAGTACCTTGTTTGGATCTATTATTGCAAGCAAAATTGTGGAATAAAGATGAATATGTTTTTGGTGAAAGAGGTTGTTGGTTATGTTTAATGTGCGTTTCTTGGAGCGATATTATGGATGGATTTTGTTCGCTTATAAGCAATTGGAGTCCATGATAGTTATTGAAATAACCATTCATGTTCCATTGCAGAATTTTGAGATCATTGTAAGCGGTGGAATCTGTCTTGTTATCTGTACAGTTAAATGTACAGACAGAAGCCAGATTTCCACCTGGTATCGTGCTATTCTCGCGCCCCCGTCGACGATGGGAGTTCACGCCAACTTGGCGGGGGCTTCCATCGTCAGCGGGGGCGCGGGTTGTGGGTGAGAAGTTTTTATTATTAAGAGCTGTCATCATCAATATTCATTGAGAGACTTGTTTTGGTTGATAAGGCGGAATTTGAAAGAAAATTGTTGGAATTAATAAAGTCTAAGCTAGACGTAGAAGCTGTTGGAGAGTTTTTGTTTAATTCGGTGTTGTTATCGTATGCAGGTTGTCGAAGATGTGGTATTGAGTGTGAGTGGGTGTTGTGTGTTTGAGTTTTTACGATATCAGTGCTTATGCTTGAGAGCTTTTGAAGGTTTTCTCTTTGAGTCAGAGTAGGGTTATCGTAGTTTGAGACTTTAATGAGATCAATTTTGTCTTTCTTTTGGGTTATGGGTTGTGTGTTGAGATTTTGTTGTTTAAGTGTGGTTTGATGGTTAAGAGAATTTTGGTTTGTGGTTTTTTCGTTGTTTTTGTTATATTGTTCTTTAGTAGAGAAGGAACTTGAAGGCTTAGGCGTGGTATTTTGTCTTAGTTTTTCGGAGTAGAGATCAGAGGAGAAAGTGGAACGTATTGGGTTCCGTTCTCTGTGGATGCGCCTGGCTTCAGCTAAAGTGCATTTGTTATTTGTTTTTATTTCTAGAATTTGCTTGCTTTGAACAAACTTTGGGCAGGTTTTAGAGGAAGCGGAGTGGGGACCGGAACAATTAGCACACAAAGTGCGAGTACAGTTCCTATCATCGTGAGGGGGGAGGTTACATGTGTTGCATGAGGGAGCATTATTGCACCATTTTAATGTGTGGCCAAGTAGTTGACATTGTTTACAACGCATTGGATTAGGCACGTATTCAGAAATTTTAGTTTTGTACCAGCCAATATCAATTGTGTTGGGAATTTGGACTGCGTCGAAGCTAAAAATCATTAGACCAGTAGGTTTGCTTACTTTTTCATGAAGTTTGGTGAATTTATATACACCAGTAACATTTTGACTTTTGAGTTCTGATATGATTTCTTCTGCAGGAACATCAATCAGACAAGGGGCATAGGCTATGCCCTTTGAGAGATTAAGGTTGGCATGAAGTTTTATATTGACCGGGCAGATGTTATCGAGAGCTTTAGATTTGATAAATTTTTCAGCTTTATTTTGATCTTTTGCCAGAATTAAAATTGATCCATTTCTTAGTTGAGAGATCTTTTCATATTGAAGGCTAATTGAGTCTATTGTTTTCTTCAAAATGAACACGCTAATTTTGGATAAGGGATTTTTTTCATCTTTAGATGTAATGTGCAAAAAACGTGGATTTTTAAAGACGGTTTTGGTTGGTAGGTCGGGGAAATCACTAAAACACTATTGGAGATTTTAGTTCTTTTTTGAGGAGGGGGTGGAGGGGGATCAGGGGAGTCGGAAAGCGCACACTCGTTGAGAATACCGTATCGGTTGCCCCATAAGCGATTAGAAAGAAAAAATTTGTAATTGGTTAAGAAAAGTAAGTTTTATATTTTATTTGTATACAAAGTATAGGGAGGAAAAATAACGCTATAAAAAGATGGCAAGAAAAAGAAATAAGAGAGATTGAAAAAATGCACTCTTTACCTCAATAGATAGGTCTGAACGGTTGGAAGGTCAGCCGATGACTGATTTTTTGAAATACAATAATAACTGGTAGATGATTTTGTTTTTTATAAAGTTTTGCAGCCTTTAAATTAATTAAGATTTTAGTTTAATTTATTTTAATCAGATAAAAAAATTAAATTTCATTTAAATAAAATGAAACAAATAATGAATACCTACATACCTATTCAATGGTTTGCCAACAAATCCTATTCCTAAACCGCGACTTAATTTTAACCGCGACAAATTTAATAAAGTCCAACGTCGTTCAGCTTGCCTATGTATAAGTGGATCGCTTCGCTTTGCACGACCCCATTTGCAGCACTGGACACCTTACTCTACCTAACACCTCTTGATATATTTAGCAAACAAATAGCAGCAAGCTCTGCTATTCGCCTCAAAGCTTCGTCGCAGTGGATTAACAACAACATTGGCAACTCCGTAATTCTTAGGTATTTAGAATCAATTCCAAAGCACACAGACTAAACCTTTCCCCAACTGCAATTCGACAGAAACTTTCATATTTCTATACCTTCCAGATCTTTCTGGGAGGATAGGGCATTCGTGGAAGACGAGTCAGTCCACTTTTATACAGATGGTTCAAAAACAAAAGAAGGGGTTGGTGGAGGTGTGTACTATTAATGACTGAAATTAAGTCTCTCATTCCGCCTTCCCAATCATTGTAGCGTGTTCCAGGCGTAACTTTTGGCGATAAAAGAAGTCTGGTCCTGGCTTAAAGAAAACGTGATATCAACATCTGATATCCGTATCTTTTCAGATAGTCAGGCCGCTTTCAAATCTCTGGACTCTGTCTCTAAAAACTCTATAACAGTCCATAACTGTCGATCATCTCTGATGGAGATGGCACAATAGAGACATTCCAGGTAACTGTAAGGCAGATGAACTCGCCAGGAACGTTACAGTACAATCCATCCTACCACGTTTGGCAAAAGCTGGTATACCAATCGCTACTTGTAAACTATTGCTAATGCAGGACGCTATGAAGAAGGCATTCACCACGTGTCAGGTCACAAAAAACATCTGGCCTACACCAGATTTTAAGCGATTAAGGTGCTTGCTATCTCTAAGCAGATCGCATATAAGCTCGATAATAGGTGTCATAACCGGACACTCTCTAATCTAAGCACGCCATGCGACTAGGCGTATTCTCAAATGACTTTTGCAGAAGCTGTATGGACGAGGAAGAGGAGGAAACAGTTCTTACCTTCTCTATACATGCCCTGCGCTAGCTCAAAAACGCAAGAATTACCTAGGAGAATTCTTCCATAACGATCTAAACGATCTAAATCATATCAGCATAATCAGCCTCTCACGTTTCGTAAGGGACTCAAACTGGTTTCATTGAGCTAAGGAGAAAGCCTCAAAATTCATGTGGTATCACAATGGGTCATTAAATTGGCCTAAGTGTGTTCTATTCCATCACGGACAGACACTTTAACCTAACCTAATTCCTAAATCTTGTCCTGCTTCTAATACTTCTAATCGTAATGGGTAGGGAGTTTCAAAGGCATGTAACATGAACAAAAAATTGATGCTCAGTAACAAGGTAGTTGAAACGAGGTTGTATGAATATTAAGTTTCTTGTTAAACTAGGGAAGTTTAAACCACAGTGTGGATAATCCGGTAGTTGGGTTTGAATGATTTCATGCAAATAACTTACCGATCGGAAGTTAAATAAGTTTTCTAGACTACGTGGCAAAAAATTGTTAACGTGGTTGTACCGTCATAGACTAAAAACATAGCGGGTAATATTGTTATATGCAACATTTAGTTTGCGACTAGTAGCAAAGTCCAAATTACACATAACTTTACATGAATATAGTATAAGTTGGTGGTAAGAGTGTTTTGGCAAGTAGCAATTTAGTCTTCGTTGGGTTGAAACTTCTAGTTACCTAAAGAGAGTGAAGACTACCATAGACTTTTCCAATAATACTGTTAAGGTTATTTTTCAATGTATAAATGTGCGGTTGCAAATAAGTCCTAGATTCCTAGCTGTGTTGACATAATCAAAAATTTCGTCTCCCAACTTTAAGCGGCTTAGAATCGAAGGATCAAAGATTTAACGATTAAATGGAAGTGATGTTGATTTAAGTGGATTTAAGCAAAGACGTTTGCTTTTTGACCATTGTAAGATGAGGGGTAAATAATCCTCATTTATAAAAGCTATATCATCACTTTTCGCTGCATAGGGTCGACTTATAATGAGCTGCACATTATCGGCATATAAATTAATTATACAGTTTTTAACAATATGTGGCAGCTCATTAACATATAGTGAAAAAAAAGGATGGGTCCGAGGATAAATTCCTGAGGCACTCCAGCAGAGACTGTATAAAGCGGACTGTAAGACCATAGGAAAAATAAAACACGGCACTTTAAGAGTCGGGAAAAGTGTTTAAAAAACCCGACAATTGACTTGAATGTGTTTAGCGCGTTCGGTACAGAGGCATTCAGAATATTGAAAGACCGTTTATATGCCACTACACATTGTTGTCTACCATTCAAGTACGAATGAACTAGTTTACAAGACTCTACGGAGAAGCCAAAATTACATACATATGTCTCAGCTTATTACAGAGTATTGGATAACTTATAGTGTCAAAGGCCTTAGAAAAAAGTCCAATAAAGTTAACAGTGCCATTTGATCAATGTATATCCCGATTCTTATTTCATCAGTCACATAAAGTAAGACTGATTTCCAGCTGTGCTTTGCTCGAAAACCAGATCGGTAGGGACTTAAGAAGTTGCTGATCGATAAGTAATTCTGTAACTGCTGTAAAGTAGTTTTTTGTTTTAACACATTTGAAAGAAACGGGAGAATGTCAATGGGCTGACCCTCTGTAGCATTTTTAAAGACAGGAACTACTTTGGTTCTTTTTCAAACTTAAGGAAACTTCTATGTGGTTAATTTGCTGTTAAATATCTGTGAGTAATGAAGAGAAGAAAATATATTTCTAAACACAAATATTCCAGGAAATATGAATATTAGTTGATAGCTTTATTTTTACTTGCGACATACATATAGGAATTACATATTTGGTAGTACCCGTGGCATGATGGTTAGTGCGTTGGACTGTCATGCCAGAGGTCTTGGGTTCGATCCCTGCCTATGCCATCTAAAGTTTTTTTCACGGGTACTGCCTCTTGCGAGGAATTGACAATTCCTCCAAGAGTAATTCTTGTCATGAAAAGTGCTTTCTCAAATTTGCCGTTCGGATTCGGCTTAAAACTTGTAGGTCCCTTCCATCCCTGACAACAGTACTCGCACACAGAAATGGTTGAGAGTTGTAAGTCACTAGGCCCTAGTTCTCAACGGACTGTTGCGCCACCCAATTTATTTTTTTATATTTGGCAAGTTTTGCATTCGTAAAAAATTTCGAACTCGAGATTTTAATCAAACATGATATTACGATGGCAGAGAAGTGAAGAAGAAAAAAGTGGGTCCCGCGATTCCGTCCGTCTTTCCTGTCTGTCTGTCCACGCTCCTACAGCCTAAACTATTGGGTCGATTGAGTTCAAAGTTGGAAGTTAAGGTTTTGAGCAGATTCGCGTTAGGCGTTTTTTTTTATTTTTTTTTTTTTGAATCAAAACTAACAGTGTCCCCCATACAATTTTTTTGGTCAAAAAACCGAAAATTCGAATTTTTCCAAAAACAAACCGATAGATTTTTTTTTTTAATTTTCTCTAACAGTGTCCCCCATACAATTTTTTTTGGTCAAAAAACGAAAATTCGAATTTTCCCAAAAACAAACTGATAGATGTTTTTTTTTAATTTTCTCTAAAATTTTATTTTTTAACTTGGCTTCTTCTAGTAAGAAAAACATATTTTTGTATTGCTCCGGAAAGGTACCGCTCATAGAACCGTTATTTTGTTTTTTAATTTTCTCAGCAACTTATGAACCGATATCAATTTTTTTTTTGAACGAGCTCTAATATTGCCTTAACAATACTTGGTTATCAAAAGTGCACTTTTTTTGTTTGGATTTTTAAAAAAATATTGAATTTTTATTTTTCAAAATTCTGTATCTCAAAAACGGGTTAACATTTTTTTACAAAATTCAAATGTAGAGCGTATATTTATAATCACTAAACAACTGAATACCAAAAATATTTTAAGAACAAAATTGAAAAATTGTATATAAAGGGTGTCCCAAAATTAACGCAAGATTTGAATTAAAAAGAAAACGCCGTTTTTAGTCTTTTGATAGTTATATTTTTATTGACTCGTAAAGTACATAGGATAGGGTTATGTATGGAATAACACATCGGACAAATGGCCTCCACGGATTTGCATGCACATGCGCACTCTTTTGTTGAAATTTTCCATGACCATTCTGCATAAATGTGGCTGAATTTCGTTGATGCAGCGTTGAATCTCCTCCTTTAATGCACGGGTGGTTGTGGGCTTGTTGACATAGACTTGTGATTTCAAATAACCCCATAAAAAGAAGTCTAATGGTGTTAAATCACACGATCTAGGAGACCAATTTTGATTTTGGAAATGTCTCATGCAGTAATTGAATTGTTTCACGGGCTGTATGACATGTGACACCGTCTTGTTGAAACCACATATTGGACACATCAATATCATCCAATTTTGGCAGAAAGAACTGTGTAATCATGTCGCGATATCGAGCACCAGTAACAGTCACTGCTTGACCAGCATCATTTTCAAAAAAATATGGCCCAATTATGCCTCCAGCCCAAAATCCACACCATACAGTCACGTGTTGTGGATGCATTTGTTTTTCGACAATCACATGTGGGTTCTCCGAACCCCAAATGCGGCAATTTTGGCGATTGACAAAGCCATCAAGATGAAAATGTGCTTCATCGCTTAGGATGATTTTGCTCGAAAAATCAGGGTCCATTTGTCGATGTTCAATAATCCATTCAACGAACTCTCTTCTCTGTCCATGGTCATTAGGCTTCAATTGTTGTGTTAATTGAATTTTGTAAGCATGAAGACACAGATCTTTGGTGAGTATACGCTGTAGAGAGGTTCTTGAAATTTGCAATTCTTGTCCACGACGACGTCGAATTGAGGTTCCTGGATTGTCAGCAACACTCTCACGCACTGCTTCGACATTCACATTTGAACGGCTTGTTTTTGGACGACCAGTGTGTTTGGCGTCTCCAACGGATCCAGTCTCCATGAATTTTTCAATTAATCTCTTCACAGTTGACGAAGTTAAAACACTATTCCGACCATATTTTGTATGAAATTTTCGAACTGCAGCCGCCAAGCTTTCACTATTTTTGAAATATTCTTTAATAATGAAGACACGTTGTTCTATCGTGTAACGCTCCATTTTTAATAACCCTATACTGTTAGCTGTCAAATTGCTTTTTTTTCAGGGTTGCCAACACTTCACTGCACAAATGGCGGCAAATTCAAATCTAGCGTTAATTTTGGGACACCCTTTATAACAAAATTAATTTAAAAAAAAAACGCTCTAACGATTTTCGAAAAAAAAAAATTAAAAATCAAGGGCGTTTTGATCCACATAGTAGAAATGAAAATTGAGATCGGGTTCAAAATGGAGTAGCTGTAACACACAGTTTTTTTCAGCTGAAGATTTGGCTCAGAAAATAAAATCTTTAATCCCTATAAAAACTAGAACTCTTTTGCATCACTCCCTTAAAATTTTCATTTAGACATCAAACTCATGTTGTTGGTGAAAACACCGTAAACACGGAAAACACACAGAATCATAAAAACAATAAAAACGAAACATCTCATCGAATCCTGCGAAGCAGAAAACTAGTTCCTTACTGCAACAGACAAAGTCTGTTAAAAAGACATTTACGTAATCAGGAGGAGTTTCGAACAATCGAAAATGTGCAAGGATATGATAATTAAGAGATCACTTAACAACTGCATAACAAAAATATTTTTAAGAAAAAAGGGAAAATTTGTATATACATACATACATATGTATGTATAAATGAATAAATTTTAATAAAACCGGTGTAACGATTTAAAACAAAAAAATTAAAAAATGGATTTTTTTTACAAATCAAATGGCATTTATATCTTTGAAGACAATCTTATTTTACAGGGATATTTTTAAATCTTATATAAGTACTTTTTTAAACAGACTCTTTGCATACAGGAGCAAGTTCTTGCGACCCAGTCGTGCATTTTATTTTCTTAACTTCCTTAAAAGTACCCAAAAATTGGAATGAACACAAAATGGTTACAGATAGGAAAGGGGGTGAAGTTATTTTATAATTTCTAAAACTATTACTTTTTTTAATTTTCCAAACATAATCTGGGGCATACTTAACATCTTTATTTAGCTTTAAAGCACTTTTAATTATTTTTCTTTGACATAGGAAAGAAATATATTCGATAGCAACTTAAAATTGCCTGCCATTGCTCAAAACATAAAACCAGGTGGCTTTGTTGCCTAGTAGGTATAAAGGGGTTTCCAAGAAGAGGTTTTTTTCTATACGCTGTTGTCACCTTTGAAGATATCATCTTTTAAGATTTGACAAGTTAAAACTACACGGTAACTAAAAATTGAACTATACACGCTTGGATAATGCATTAAAATTGTTAAAAAATGCAACATCTTGCAGTCCCAATTCGAAAAACTTACGCACTTTCAGGTTCTCGTTAAGCACACCTTAGTGCCAAAAACGTCATAAAAAGGTAATTCGTATAAGGACTTGGAACTTAAGGCGTTTAAAGTTGAGATTCATCACGTTGTTGATTGCCTAAATTGATAAGTAGAATTTTCGCATTTGGGACTATGAAAAGTCAAGAATGATTGTTTAACCAAATGTTAGTATTTGCTACTAGAGACGTAATTGGGCCTTACTTATTCGAAAATAGGGCTATTAGAACTATTATACGGAGAATAGATAGCATGAATGAGCTAGCTATGATTAATGTTTTTTTTATAGCGAGAATTGGAAGATATTGATGTGAACGACCGACGTTTATTTTCTCTATGCTCTATGTGTACCTAAAGCAACAAAACAATCGCAATTTTACTGTATTATTTCCTTATCTTATGATTTAACAGCTTTCTTCTAAAAATATTGGCCAAAATTACTGAAAACTTCGATTAAAATTAATTTTCAATATTTAAATTGAAAAGATAAATACATTTATTTATTTATTTATTTGCAGTATTAAGTGTAATGTAAAATTACAAATAATATATATTATGAAAGCATTAACAACAAAGCCATCAGCCTTCTTGAGTATACATATTAGGTTATAATACAATATTTTTAGTATCTACGAGTATTTGAATTAATTTAAACTATTAAATATTTATTAAATTTTGTTCAGTAAATTGGATTTTTTTAGAAATTCTATTATGGTAGCGCAGTTAACTTCGTTGGGTTGTTTTATCATGTCTGTACGGTTGATCCTGTGGTTAGGTGTTTGGAAGTTGGGACAAAAGTTTAACAGATGTTCAACTGTCATTTTGTTTGGGTGATTGCAGAATAAGCAGGAATTGTTGGTTGCGTTTTTGTCAAGTAGGTGTTTATGTGTGAGGTTTGTATGGCTAAGCCTTAGCCTGATGATTGCTCTTGTTTCGTACCGAGTAAAGGTATCTGGTATGTGAACTGGAATACGGAAAGGATTAATAGAATTCGTATAATAGTTATTAATGTTTTTGTAATTGCTTAAATATTTTTCCGTTTGCAATTTTTTGATTTTGTTTAAGAAGTCGTATGGATTGACAACATTTGATGAGATTAGTGGTGAGTTGGTAGCTAACTTTGCAGCAGTATCTGCTGCTTCGTTACCTTTGATATTAACATGCCCAGGAATCCAAGCTAGTTTAATTTTAGAACTAAATTGGCAAAGTTTATTACGTATTCTGACGATTGGAGTGAGGTTGCAGTTGATGTTGAGTAACTGCGTTTAGAGATGAGAGGCTGTCAGAGAAAATGCAAAATTTGCCTTTCCTTTTTTCTGCGTATTCTATGGCACCTATAATAGCTGCTGATTCGGCAGTAAAGATGTTGCTAAATTCGTGAAGGGTACTTGTTTGTACAGTATTGTAGTTTGAATCAACTACCGCATATGCAGTTTTGTTATTATTAACTGAGCCGTCGGTATAAAGGAATTTATATTGTTGTTTAGATAGGTTGTTGTACATTTCATTAAACAGTTGCCTGAAATTGATAGGGTCAAGATTCGTTTTTTTAAAAGCTGCGAGTTGAGTATCAAAACTCTTTCCTTTAATGTCCAAGGGGGAAACACACCTGGTTTTGTTTTTATAAGTCTAAGTGGAATATCCAGATCGTTTGCAATTTGAATTACTCTATAGATATGGTGTTCATATTTGGGTTTGGTTTTACGTTTCATTGAAAGTGAAAGATCCTTTTGTATAGGTGATCCATATGAAACCAGGAATTTCGGTATTAATTTGGCAGTAAGAAGGTCTCTTCGTTCTTCAAGTGAAAGGAATCCAGCTTCGGCTAGAAGATTGGGGATAGGTGTTGTAGGGAAGGCGCCTAGGGCAATTCTGAGTGCTGAATGATATGGAGCTTTGAGTTTACAGAACTGAGTTTTTGGGCAGTTTCCGAAAATAGGGAGCCCGTAATCGATTTTAGCTAAAATGATCGCACGTACAACGTTCAAAATTGAGCTGGGATGGACCCTGCTTTTTTTGTTACAAAAGTATTTTATTATATTTAAACGTGATATGAGAGCTATATTTAATTGTTCAATATGCGAAGACCAGCGATAAGTTTTGTTAATGGTAAGGCCAAGAATTTTTAATGCATTGACGCTGTTTAGCGTGTAGTTACCGAGATCTAACGAGAAGTCCTTACAGCTGGTTTTACGGCAGATATGGAGTTGGTGGCTTTTTTCCGTTGAGATTTTAGCACCCGATGTCTCAGCCCATTCTGTTATTTTGTCTAAAATTCTAATAAGGGTTTCTTGTGTCAAGTTGATGTTGGTAACTTTTGTAATGATGATGAGATCATCAGCATAAATTCCATGTTCTAAAATTTTTTCCCTGTTGATTATCGTACTGACTGTGTTAAATGCAGCTATGAACAGTATTACCGATAATGGAGATCCTTGTGGGATTCCATTATCAAGTGCCCAAAGTGTTGAGTACTCATTATTAACTTTGGTGCGGAATTTACGATTTATTAAGAAGTGATTGATGATTCTTATAATTCTTGGACCAAGCTGCCATTCTTTCAATTGTTTAAGTATAGTGTGTGTACCAATTCTTTCAAAGGCTCTCTCAAAATCCAAGGAAATAATAGATCCGTGATTACGAGTTGATAGAATGTTGGACACGGTATAGTCTATGTGTAATAAGGCATCCATTGTACCTTTGTTAGGTCTAAAACCTACTTGTGCTTTGTTTATTAGGTTGTTTTGTTCTATGTACCACAGTAGTCTCTTTGCTAATATTTTTTCAAAAACTTTGCTGAGGCAAGGTAGCAAAGATATAGGACGGTAACTATCTAATTTATTGTTATTTTTTTTTGGCTTCAGTATAGGTACTATAGTTGCCATTTTCCATTGGTTTGGATGTATACCGCATGAAAACATATTGTTGTATAGATTGCAAAGGCGTGATTTGGCTGTTTTCGATAGATGAGAGATCATGGGGTACGATATACGATCATATGATGGGGTTGAACCTTTTAAGCTTTTTAGGGTGAAGTCGAACTCTGATATGGTAATGGGTAATTCAATTTTTTTGGCAGTACTGGATGGCGATGATAGATTTTGAATACTAGTTTCTAGGTTATGTTTATTATCTAGAAATCGGGGATGATAATTCGAATCTTTTGAATAATTTGACCAAAACTGTCCAAAAAGTTCCGACATTGTTTTTGAGTCTGAAACCGGTCCTGTTGCTGTGTCTATTACCTTAATAGTTTTACCAGAATAAGGGCTTGAGATTTGTCTTATGTTGTTCCAAATTTTTTGAGTTGATGTAGATGGGTTGATATTCTGTGTAAGATTTTCATAAGCCTTGATTTTTGCATTTTTGCACATAAACTTGAAGCGAGCGCGTAGTTTCTTATAATTTATAAGATTTAAATCGGTTGGGAATCGTTGCAGTGTATGAAAAGCTGTTTGTTTGTTTTTGCGAAGAACTTTCAGTTCATTATTCCACCAGAAGACGTTCTTTTTATTGCTTGCTTTAGACTGAGGAATAGCAATGTTCGCTCCAAAAAGCATTGCTTTATGAAAATTTGCTGCTTCTTTATTGATGTTATTACTGCAAGTTCTGATTTGTAGTTGCTGGTCCACTACATTTTGGTATTTATTCCAATTAGCATATTTAAGTTTAAATTTTGGTGTGTACTTGGAGTTTTCAGCGAGATGTAAGTTGTTAATTTCAGTTATAATTGGGAAATGATCACTGCTATAAGTGTCTTCTAATGTGTACCAATTACAAAAGGATGCAAGGTATGAGGTACATAAGGTTAGGTCGATATGTGTTAGTGTTCCGTGTGTTGATATATGGGTTGGGGAACCGTCGTTTAGGAGGATAGTATTGGAGTTAACTATAAAGCGTTCTATTTCTTTGCCTCTAGTGTTGTGTTTTGAAGAACCCCAGAGTGGGTTCCACGCATTAAAGTCCCCTAAAATGATTGAATCACCGGGTATATTTACAAATAGATCAGATAAAATTTGAGATGTTATATTGTCTTTGTCGTGTAAATACGTGTTTATTATAGTTATCTTTTTTTCCAGTTGTATTTCAGCTGCTACCACTAATAGACTTGTGTTAATGTTAACACAAATGTGTGGGATGTCTTTTCTGATTAACAGAGCAACACCATTTTTTTTAGATGTTGTTGTATTGTGGTTTTTAAAATACGCATTAAAAGGTTTGGGACATTGCGGGGTGAATCCGAATGCACAGTGAGTTTCCTGTAATGCAATGATGCTTGGAGCTATATTGTTAATGATAAGTTGGAGGTCTGTATAATTATTTTGGTAGCCTTGTAAATTCCATTGGAGGATCTTAAGGACCATTATTTGATTTAATGTGTAAAAAAAATACTCCGTTAAGTCTATTAAACAACTTAAGGAGTGAGGGGATTGTTTTTGTTTAGGTTTTTTTTTGTGTTTTCTTGTGTTTTTAAAGTATTTAGTAGTGTATTAATTTGTTGATTTCGATTGTGAATAGATGTTTGATTGGTTGTGTTTGTTATATTTTTGTTAATGTATTTGATTGTGAGAGTTTCTTTTTCGTTGTGTGCTGATGTAGTGTTTGTATTATTGTTAGATGGTGTGGGTGTTGAGTGGAGAGTAGGTAACGTATTAATTTCGGTAGTGTCCATATTTGAGTCGCTCTGGCTTTTTGTAGATTGGTTTTTGATTTGGAGAGCACGTCTATTTTTTCTTTGTTCAATTATCTCATATTTTCATCCAAAATACAGAAGTCTTAAAAAAAACAGCTTATCTTCAGTCACATTGAATAAAACACTCACATACTTGAAACGGAAGTTGCTATCTAATTAGATAGTAGAAAATTACTGATAATAACAATTTAACCTCATTCCCTAAGCCTTATAATTTTCATTACAAGTGAGTGTTGACTATTAATTACAAATTAGATCCTAGTTACTATCACCCTATCTTCTTTATGTTATAGAAATGTGCAATTCCTATGCATTAAAATGGGAAAACACTCTTTATAGTTTCTCATTCGTGACAATGTGATGACTTGCTTTTTATTTTATTTTTGTTTTTTTTTTTGTTCGCTATCATTGAAGTACTTTTCACTCAGACATTCCCCCTCTCTCCATAATAAGTAGAACTTTATTGTATGACATTTCTAAGAGCATCAAGCCTCCTATTTTGGGAGCGGCTCGAAATGCTGTATTTTAAAATACTGTATGGTTAAAATTCTGTATCATACTGTATGATACTGTATATTCATAATACTGTATGGTTAATATACTGTATCTCAAAATGCTGTGTTGTCAAAATACTGTATCTGATAATACTGTATCTCAAAATTCTTCTTCTCAAAATGCTGTATGAGCAAAACATTATCTAAAAATACTGTATTTTTGCAAAATTCCGCTCTTAAGCTTCCATTATAGAGAACAACAAAAGCAGAACTCGATTTATGTATGTGTTTACATTATATCATTTATTGCAACTCCAAATTTCACTTAATTCTTAAATTTGCATTAGCTTTTAAATATCAACGAAATGAACGAACACGTGGAAGTTTTGACAGATCAATAAGTTCGGTGTAATTGTTTATGGAATTGTTGATTGTGGTAACAACAATTCATATACAACTGTGAGAGAAATAACAATTAATGAGAATAAAATGGGAAGAGAAAATAAGACGAAGATACCATTTATTTGTTTTTTTTTTTTAATTAATTCAAGGACTTATGAATTATCATATGTTATTTTTCAAGGGAAGTATATATTAGAACATTATGCCAATGAAAAAATATTATGATGTATTCTTTATAAAAGTAATCTGTTTTTATAATTCTGTATTTCAACATGCTGTAAATAGGCTGACAAATACAAATCGTTTTGATAATGTAAAAAAGTGCGCACTTTTTTACATTATCAAAACGATTTTTATTTGTCAGCCTATTTACAGCATTTTGAAATACAGAATTTTGGTATACAGAATTTTAAGATACAGAATTTTGAGCTACAGTATTTTGATCATACAGTATTTTGTACATACAGTATTTTGAAATAAAGTATTTTGAGATACAGTATTTTAAATACAGTATTATGATCCATACAGGATTTCGAACCCAACCCTCCTATTTTTTGAACGTGACATCATTAAAAAGACACAGACGCTCAATGTCAAATCATTCTCAAGTATCTCATTATCTCCTCGCTTTCATAACAACTCTGGTGTTTGGCTTCGCAGATTAATTAACCATAACACCCTTATCCAAATCATTCACCCGCTAACACAATTCTCCATTCTATACGCTAGCTGTACACTCCAAGCACCACACCCGGGTCTACAACCCCTCTTACCAACATCACGAGTCCCTGACTGAAGAGAAGACCCGATTCTCATTTTGTGTGAAGCACGCAGTTTGCCACTTAATTAAACACAGAAATGTCGTTTTATTCTCAACATTCATTTCATATCTATGTAGCTCTCTACGTACATTGTAGGTACATCCAAAAAAGCAACAATGAGTATCAACAACAAAAACACAAACAAGTTGCACAATCGCAGGATTATTAGGCACTTTGTAGAATAGTGAGGAATGAGAAGTCCTTAATCCATGCATCTTTTATCCAACAACTCCATCCCCTATCCTTTTAGGCTAACCCCCCTCATATTCAAAGTGTCGGTGTTGCTTTGTCTCATTATATACATTTGTATATACATAGATATGTAGGTACAGCTTTGGCCAAAATAATAGGGACATTTGTTGCTTTTCAGTTTAACTCTTTACTTAAGTAAAGTTAACACGTCAAAGCTACATATATAATATACTAAATGGTTAATTATGTTGTCAAGTTGTTCAATTAAGAGTTTTATGAGTATGGTGCACTTAGTTTATAGAGATCTATAATTTAGTTGGGAAAAAATGTTATATACTAGGCTCTCGAAATTATCACGAACTTTCTTTAAAATATGCCATTCGCAGAGCAATAGAAGAAAATTGTGAAGTAATTTTAGCAAAACAGTGACATATCCACAATGGCGGATCTAGGGTCACGACCTCTGCGAACCATCTAGCCCCCTTCCCCCCGGGAGATAATTTGTTTTTATTTTTGCAGGAATTCCCTTCAATTCAAAACTAATCGTATTGGGTTAATGGATATAACCCCCATTATATTTTGAATTATTTATTTTTTTTATATTAAAAAAAAAATTGCATTTTACATTCTAAACTTTGTTGCCAAAAGTACCACTTTTAACTGAGAACTGGACCAAGAACATAATATGAATCGGAAATTCAGCCCTATTCCTTAAACTTAGTAATTTAACGCCATTCACCAAAAAGAGGCTGGGATGCGACCCACACTGATAACTTCCCATCCCGTCTATCGATTTGTCTTGCTTAAAAGTTTGTCTAAATGTATCAATTCTTACCAAATTTGCGTACTATTTTTTGTAGATTTTATTTTTTTATGAAAAAACGGACTGTTGGATTTTTATAAAAAAATTACTGAATATAAAAAACAATATTTTCTGTGAAATAAAATAAGTTTGAAGCCAATATTTTTAATTTTTGAAAAGCTATTTGAGCCGAAAATCAATTTTTACCAACTTTTATTAATTTTTTTGTTTAGGTTTTTATTTTTTGTAAAAAAACTGTCAATTCGACTTTTCTCAAAATTGTTCCTAATGTTGAAAACAATATTTCTTATAAGTTAAAATTAGTTAGAAGCCATAATCTCAAATTTTTGAAAAGATATTTAAGTCGAAAATCAATTTTTACCAACTTTTGTTAATTTTTTTTTCGGTTTTTAATTTTTTGTAAAAAAACTGTCAATTCTATATTTTTCAAAATTTTACTGAATGTTGACAACAATATTTTTTGAAAGATAAAAGTAGTTTAAAGCCAATATCTCAAAGTCTTGAAAAGATATTTGAGTCAAAACTCAATTTTTACCAACTTTTTTTTTATTTTTTTTTAGGTTATTATTTTTTGTAAAAAAACTGTCAATTCGATTTTTCTCAAAATTTTTCCTACTGTTGAAAACAATATTTCTTATAAGTTAAAATTAGCTAGAAGCCATAATCTCAAATTTTTGAAAAGATATTTAAGTCGAAAATCAATTTTTACCAACTTTTGTTAATTTTTTTTTCGGTTTTTAATTTTTTGTAAAAAAACTGTCAATTCTATATTTTTCAAAATTTTACTGAATGTTGACAACAATATTTTTTGAAAGATAAAAGTAGTTTAAAGCCAATATCTCAAAGTCTTGAAAAGATATTTAAGTCGAAAATCAATTTTTACCAACTTTTGTTAATTTTTTTTTCGGTTTTTAATTTTTTGTAAAAAACTGTCAATTCTATTTTTTCAAAATTTTACTGAATGTTCACAACAATTTTTTTGAAAGATAAAAGTAGTTTAAAGCCAATATCTCAAAGTTTTGAAAAGATATTTGAGTCAAAACTCAATTTTTACCAACTTTTTTTTTATTTTTTTTAGGTTATTATTTTTTGTAAAAAAAACTGTCAATTCGATTTTTCTCAAAATTTTATCAGATGTCAAAAACATTATTCTTCGTTGCACAAAATTGTTTTGGAGATGAAATCATATTTTAGTCGTAAAATTTTCGAAGTGACAAATTTTTTTTTCAGTTTTTTTGATTTATAAAAAAACCGTTAATTGAATTTTTTTCCAAAAATATAATTGTTTTGTATCACGTTACAATATATAATCTAAAATTTAATTCAAGTCTCTAGCGTTTTTAGTTCATAAGATATTTAAGGTTAACCAAAATTTTCACTTTTTTTTAAACTGCTATGGTAAAAAAAAACCACCCACGCAATTTTCTTGAGAGCCCTTTCTGCATCTTTCTGCCTTATTATCTGTATAACAAAATTTATTTGAAGTCGATATCTCTTCTGGTTCTTGAGCTATGGAGGACGAAAAAAACGTCGCGAACGTACGGACGTACGGACGTACGTACACACGCACGCACAGACATCTTTCTAAAAATCTTTTATTTCGATTCTAGGGACCTTGAAACGTCGAGAAATGTCAAAATTTTCAATTTGTCAAATCGGACCCATTACAATAACTTCCTATGGGAAGTTAAAAAGTGGTTTGCTGTCAAAAATAACTTATATGTTTTTAACTTCAGTAATGCTATAAATTATTTTTATACAATTTGTTTCTAAGAAAAAGAGCAAATATTCAAGTTTTTAAGAGATCGTCAATTTTTTAATAAGTTGCCTTTAAATTCCTGAAAATAGCCTTCAATTCTATCTTATTTTTTTGATCCACATAAATAGTTAACATTAAAGTGATTTTTACTTGCGACATATAGGAACTTATATGGCAAGTATTGCATTCGTAAAAATTTTCGAATCAAACATGACTTTACGATGCGATGGTAGAAAAGTCGTAAAAAGTGGTTCCCCCAATTCCGTCCGTTTGTCTTGGTCCCTATAGCCCAAACCAGTGAGTCGATTGAAACTAAGGTTTTCAACCGATTAGCGTAAGGCGTTTTTTAATTTTTTTAAATAAGGAAAATAGCAGCAGTCCCCATACAAATGTTTTGGTTAAAAATCGAAAATTCGAATTTTTAACTTTTCAAAGGAAGTTCTCGACGTTTCAAGGCCCCTAGAGTCGAAATAAAAGATTTTTAGAGAGATGTCTGTGAGTGCGCGTGTACTTTCGTACTTTCGTACGTCCATATACGTCCGTACGTTTTTAAAGTTTTTTTCGTCGTCCATAGCTCAAGAACCAGTAGAGATATCGACTTTAAATACATTTTGTTATACAGATATTAATGCAGAAAGATGCAGAAAGGACTCTCAAAAAAATTGCGTGGGGGGTTTTTTACCATAGCAATTTAAAAAAAGGTGAACATTTTGGTTAACCCAAAATATCTCACGAACCAATAATTCTAGAGACTTGAATTTAGTTTTAAATTATATATTGTAACGTGATCCTAAACTAGTATGTTTTTGAAAAAAAAATACAACTAACGGTTTTTTTATAAATACGGTGAACATTTTGGTCAATCCAAAATATCTCACGAACCAATTACGCTAGAGACTTGAATTAAATTATATATTGTAACGTGGTAAAAAATAAATATTTTTTTGGGAAAAAAATCCAATTACCTTTTTTTTATAAATCAAAAAAACTGAAAAAAAATATTTGTCACCACGAACATTTTAGGAACAAAAAATGATGTTATCTCCAAAATAATTTTGTGCAACGAAGACTAACGTTTTTAACATCAGGGGTGGAATCGGCTAAGATGATAAATTGACTACCATATTTTTGATAGTCAAATTGACTATAACCGAGTTTTCCGTCTGTGTAAGCTGATTCAACTCAATTCAATTTGATTGAACAATTTCAGAACATAATAATTGTCACAATTCATTGTTGCTGTGGTGAAATTTTAAAATGATTCCTATAAAATATCTAAATAAAAGTCTCAAGTTGGCTGTGTTTCAATAACATTCTTACTTTTTTTGTGCTTTTTCGATGTCGTAAGCTTTATCCTGCACAAGAATTTGTTTTTGAACCTAAAAAAGGTAACTAAAATTTACCATTTGCTTTTTTGTAAGCTTCTGGTAGCTCTATTCAGAAACGACATATTTGTAGGAAAATGACTATCACATTTTTGTTTTGACAGCTTTTTAGGTATAAATTTGACTATCACCTTACATACCTAGATCAAATTCGAATATGTTGACTGTCATTAATCAACAATCACCTTAGCCGTTAGCCTTTAGCCTTTAGCCTTTAGCCAATTTATCCCCTGGACAAATTTTGAGAAAAATCAAATTGACAGTTTTTTTTACAAAGAATAAATACCTAAAAAAACATTACTAAAAGTGGGTAAAAATTGATTTTCGACTCAAATATCTTTTCAAAAATTTGAGATATTGGCTTCAAATTAATTTTATCTTATAATTATTACATTTTTTCAAAATTCAGTAAAATTTTTAGAAGATCAAATTGATAGTTTTTTTACAGAAAATAAGAACCTATACAAACATTGGTAAAAATTGAGGCTTAAGTAATTTTCAACTCAAATATCTTTTTAAAAATTTGAGATTATCGCTTCAAACTAATTTTATTTTATAAGAAATATTGTTTTCAATATTCAGTAAAATTAAAAAAAAAATCAAATTCAAAGTTTTTTTTACAAAAAATAAAAACCTAAAAAAAAACAATACTTAAACTTGGTAAAAATTTACTTTCGACTCAAATATCTTTTCAAAAAATAAAAATTGTGACAAATTTTTTCTCACAGAAAATATTGTTTTCGACATTTAGTAAATTTTTTATAAAAATCCAACAGTCAGTTTTTTCATAAAAAAATAAAATCTATAAAAAATAGTACGTAAATTTGATAAAAAATGATGTTCGGTTTTCGATATCTCGTGAACAATAGAAGATATTGACTTTAAATTAGTTACATTCATCCAATTTGTATTTGTCTATATAAGAAATAAAAAATTTTAAGAAATGCTACTAAAATTGGTTTTCGACTAAAAATTTCGTTAGAAAAAATAGATTTTGGAATCAAACTATTTCGTCATATGTTGGTAATTAAATTTTTGTGTAAATAATTCAACTGACACCTTTTTTAACAAAAGACGAAAATCTTTTAAGAAAGACAAATTGACAGACGGGATTTGAAGTTATCAGTCGCATCCCAGTTTCCTTTTTTTAGGAATTTGATTTAAATACAAATAAAAAAGAGGCTGGGATGCGACCCACACTGATAACTTCCCATCCCGTCTGTCGATTTGTCTTGCTTAAAAGTTTGTCTATACGTATCAATTTTTACCAAATTTGCGTACTATTTTTTGTAGATTTTATTTTTTTATGAAAAAACGGACTGTTGGATTTTTATTAAAAAAATTACTGAATATCGGAAACAATATTTTCTGTGAAATAAAATAAGTTTGAAGCCAATATTTGTAATTTTTGAAAAGCTGTTTGAGTCGAAAGTAAATTTTTACCAAGTTTTAGTATTGTTTTTTTTAATTTTTATTTTTTGTAAAAAAACTGTCAATTCGATTTTTCTCAAAATTTTATCGAATGTTGAAATAAATATTTCTTATAAGTTAAAATTAGTCAGAAGCCGTTATCTCAAATTTTTGAAAAGATATTTGAGTCAAAAATCAATTCTTAACAACTTTTTTTAATTTTTTTTTTCGGTTTTTAATTTTTTGTAAAAAACTTGTCAATTCGATTTATTTCAAAATTTTACTGAATGTTGACAACAATATTTTTGAAAGATAAAAGTAGTTTAAAGCCAATAACTCAAAGTTTTGAAAAGATATTTGAGTCGAAAATCAATTTTTACCAACTTTTATTAATTTTTTTTTAGGTTTTTATTTTTTGTAAAAAAAACTGTCAATTAGATTTTTCTCAAAATTTTATCAGATATCAAAAACATTATTCTTCATTGCACAAAATTGTTTTGGAGATGAAATCATATTTTAGTCGTAAAATTTTCGAGGTGACAAATTTTTTTTTTCAGTTTTTTTGATTTATAAAAAAAAACCGTTAATTGGATTTTTTTCGAAAAATATAATTGTTTTGTATCACGTTACAATATATAATATAAAATTTAATTCAAGTCTCTAGCGTCATTGGTTCATGAGATATTTAGGTTTAACCAAAATGTTCACCTTTTTTTAAACTGCTATGGTAAAAAAACCACCCACGCAATTTTCTTGAGAGCCCTTTCTGCATCTTTCTGCCTTATTATCTGTATAACAAAATTTATTTGAAGTCGATATCTCTTCTGGTTCTTGAGCTATGGACGACGAAAAAAACGTCGCGAACGTACGGACGTACGGACGTACGTACACACGCACGCACAGACATCTTTCTACAAATCTTTTATTTCGACTCTAGGGATCTTGAAACGTCGAGAAATGTCAAAATTTTCAATTTGTCAAATCGGACCCATTACAATAACTTCCTATGGGCAGTTAATAATATTATTCAAAATTATTTTGATATTATTGGCATCTATGTCAGTAGAACTTTTGAAAAACTAAGAACTTGAAACCCCTTTTAATCAACTTCTGCCTCAATATTAATTTTAAAGAAACTCAAAAATATATGTAAGCGAAAAGGTTTTAAAATGGTAAAAACCTCAATTTCTGTAAGAAAAATACTGTAAATTTAATTTTTATTTCAACTGTTGTGTCGCAGTCTAGTTATCATGAATTTGAACTTGAAATTCAAATTAGAGAGCGAATCGAGTTGGGTTATCAAAATAATATATTTTTATTAAGATTAAGTAATACATTTATGTTTGTATTATTATTTTTTTTCTTTTTAAGTTTTCTCAAAAACTAATGGACCGATTTCAATAATATTCTCTAATTAATAAATTATTAAATTTATGGTGATGATAAATTTTGATGATCAAAAATGTCAATATTTATTTTTTATTTAAGAAAAAAAAAAAATTTACGAAACTCGATATCTCAGAAAGGGATAAACATTTTTTAACGAAATTTAAATGTAAAATTTACCTTACCAAAAATATTTTTAAGACAAAATTTAAAAATTAAAATAATTTTCAAAAAAAAATTAAGTTAATCTAGGTTTTTTGAGAAATAAACTTAAAAACTTACTTTACAGGAACATTTTTTAATCTTAAAATATAGGAAATATTTTTAAACAGACTTTTTGGAAGAAATTAGCAAGTTCTAGCGACCCGTCGTGCATTTTATTTCTTTCAAAATTGATTTTCTGTTGAATACAAAAACTTAAATTAAAGAAATCTGCTTTTTTAAGTGAATTTGCTTCAGATGCTCTAGAACTGAGATTTAAACACGAATTTCAAAAATATAAATGCCCCAAAAACTGCAAAAGTGACACTTTTGTTAAACTAATGGCTTATTGAAAAACTGTGAAGCAGATTGATGAAAATCAAGGGAATCAGGTAGATTCTTAAATGAATAAAAATGCACAGTGATTACTTGTATACTTACTTGTATATTACTTGCAGAAGAAGGAAATACAAAAGCTGAATTGACAGATTAGAAATAAGTTAGTTTGCTACGTTAGGTTGGTAGCTATGTTTGAGCCGAGAATTGTCAGGTATGTCCAACAAAAACACAATGCACGTTTCATATCTATTAATATAAAAGCTTTGAATCTCTTGAGAACTGAAGTGAAAAAAGATTCTGAAACGTGTAATTTGTGACTGCCACACAAAAGTTTCTTCCCAACTTATTTGTTTACCTTAATTCATTCTTATTTTATTATCAGAGAAAATATGTACTTTAATGCAACAATTTCTTTAAATTTAAGAACCAAACATTTTTTTCTACAATTTTTAAGTTTTGTTGACTCCTTTAAGATTAAAATATTTTCTAGCATCAGCTCCAATTTACGACTAAGCAGACTGATAGCGATAGTAATAATAGACTCTCGAAAATTGAGTCCGAAAAAACTACGTCAAAAAAAGCAGAAAATTCTTGATATCAGATTCTTTATCATTTTCTGGGTTTTTGAATTATTGTAGCGTTTTTCGCATCAACAGAAATGGCAACAAAAAAGAATGTATGTTATGTATGTATATTCTTTTTGGAAAAAAGCTAAGTTTCAAAACAATTTCTTAAATTTCTGCGTGAAAGCAACAAAAACACTCTAAAATTTTGTGTTTTGCTCTTAAATATAGCATATTTAGAAAACTGTTGGAATCTTGAAATTCTTTCATATGTAGGAAGTCGACCAAATTAAATAGTTAGACTATAACTTGCTGGACAACAGCGTTCTAAAATAATTTAATAACTAAAGTTGTCACTTTAGCCCTTGAACAGAACACTAAAGAACATTTTTAAGCGGTAAGTAAAAACTCGTCCATATGTTAAGCGTGTGACCCTCCTGATTAAAAGTCTGGATCCACCCTTGCAAATCCAGAATTGATGTCGCAAAAGTAGTTCGAAGTTCTGGAAGAATGTTTCTTAATGTTATAAAAATGAACAAAATCCGAACAATTGAGAAGATGTCAAATTGAGATGGCTTTAAGAGATATAGTTATTTAAAGAATAAAGCCTTAAGCTCTTTTAATGCCTTACCCAAATTTGTGGCCAGGTTTTGAAAACAAAGTTAGCTCTAGAACGGTTTTTCGTATTCTGCAGGAGTTTAACCTTAACGCAAAATGTCCATAGAAGGGTGTAAATAAAAATAACAAACGTACCTGTAATCGGATTCATTTTGCAAAAGTACACTACATAATGTACTTTAAAGTATTGAATTAAAAATTAATTTATTTGGAATGGATTTAAAAATGTTTGTTCATCACCCAATAAGAGAGAAGCTTTAAGAGCATTAACTCCATTACTTAAATCGAAATTTGCAATGACGAGTTTAGTGCAAAAACTTGAGTCTATAAACGTTGCATGATGTTGTCCTGTCAGTGAGACAACATGTTGTTCGAAAATGTTGCTGCCGTTCATGCGTCCGTAACAAACGATACAAATCAGTCAATTCTTAAGAATTCGGCAACATCTGACAATAGTATTGCGAGTTTAGCGTAAGGATCTTGGTTTACATCCATTCCATACAATAGATAGTTGACTGAAGAACTGAAGCCGATGGACCATTTGAGGAGAAGTATGTACGTTCTCCGATTGGCCAAGTTGTTATGTCATTATTGGAAAACGCTTTACTTAAAGAGTAAAGGTGACCGTGTTTCCAATTTCTGTATTTCCAAGATGGCACGATTAATTGACATTTTTAACTTCCCATAGGAAGTTATTGTAATGGGTCCGATTTGTCAAATTGAAAATTTTGACATTTCTCGACGTTTCAAGGTCCCTAGAGTCGAAATAAAAGATTTTTAGAAAGATGTCTGTGCTTGCGTGTGTACGTACGTTCGCGACGTTTTTTTTCGTTGTCCATAGCTCAAGAACCAGAAGAGATAACGACTTCAAATAAATTTTGTTATACAGATAATAAAGTAGAAAGATGCAGAAAGGGCTCTCAAGAAAATTGCGTAGGTGGTTTTTTACTATATAGCAGTTTAAAAAAAAGGTGAACATTTTGGTTAGACCTAAATATCTCATGAATCAATGACGCTATAGAGACTTGAATTAAATTTTATATTATATATTGTAACGTGATACAAAACAATTATATTTTTGGAAAAAATCCAATTAACGGTTTTTTTTTATAAATCAAAAAAACTGAAAAAAAAAATTGTCACCTCGAAAATTTTACGACTAAAATATGATTTTATCTCCAAAACAACTTTGTGCAACGAAGAATAATGTTTTTGACATCTGATAAAATTTTGAGAAAAATCTAATTGACAGTATTTTTTATAAAAAATAAAAACCTAAAGAAAACATTACTCGAAGATGGTAAAAATTGAATTTCGACTCAAATATCCTTTCAAAAACTTGAGATTATGGCTTCAAACTTATTTTATCTTATAAGAAATATTGTTTTCAACATTCTAAAAAATGTTGAGAAAAATCGAATTGATAGTTTTTTTACTAAAAATAAAAACCTAAACAAAAAATTAATAAAAGTTGGTAAAAATTGATTTTCGACTCAAATATCTTTTCAAAACTTTGAGATAATGGCTTTAAACTACTTTTATCTTTCAAAAAATATTGTTGTCAACATTCAGTAACATTTTGAGAAAAATCTTATTGACAGTTTTTTTTACAAAAAATTAAAAACCGAAAAAAAATTTAACAAAAGTTTGTAAAAATTGACATTTTCGACTTAAATAACTTTTCGAAAATTTTAGATTATGGCTTCCAACTAATTTTATCTTATAAGAAATATTGTTTTCAACATTCGGTAAAATTTTGAGAAAAATCGAATTGACAGCTTTTGTACAAAAAATTAATAACCTAAAAAAAATTTAACAAAAGTTGGTAAAAATTGATTTTCGACTCAAATATCTTTTCAAAGATTTGAGATAATGGCTTCTAACTAATTTTAACTTATAAGAAATATTGTTTTCAACATTCAATAAAATTTTGAGAAAAATCGAATTGACAGTTTTTTTTTTACAAAAAATAAAAACCTAATACTAAAACTTTGTAAAAATTTACTTTCGACTCAAGTAGCTATTCAAAAATTACAAATATGGGCTTCAAACTTATTTTATCTCACAGAAAATGTTGTTTTCGATATTCAGTAATTTTTTTATAAAAATCCAACAGTCCGTTTTTTCATAAAAAAATAAAATCTACAAAAAATAGTACGCAAATTTGGTAAAAATTGATACATATAGACAAACTTTTAATCAAGACAAATCGACAGACGGGATGGGAAGTTATCAGTGTGGGTCGCAACCCAGCCTCTTTTTTCGAAATGTATTGTTTTTTTTTCTGAAGTTTAATCAAGTGTTCTTATTTTCTTGGCAAGTCTTTTATAAAGCCTGCAGCAAAAAGACACCAAAGTCTTGACCACCAATACATATTACTTTATTGTTAGATTTGTATCCTCACACAAGTTCTAAAGACATTTTCAGTAAAAATTAAATGTTGTCCCTATTATTTTGGCCAAAGCTGTATGTACAGAATAGAGCAACTAAACTTTTCTTCCGAAGGATGTTCATATAATCTAGGAGTAGATATGTATGTAGACACAGAGATATGTACACTACATTATGTGAATTTATAGATTTATATACATACATATGTATTGCAAATGCACAGTGCACACACAATGGACTGTACATCTGGTGCTTAGTTTAGAAGATACAATTTTCATTCATTCTGAGACAATTCATTCATTGTGAAAATATTGAACAATAGAAAATAAAAGACAATAGACCCAGACTTCTCTTTATCTTTTGTATATTTGATGATGATGAGTGAATGAATTTGAAGAAAAATATCAAAACCAAGCTTTTTCATTTATTATGTATGTATGTACAATGTAGATACAATGTACAATTTACATATTGTGCATAAGATAAGGAAATTATATCGTATGTACATACATACATATATGTTTTTGACAGGCGGCACATGTTTGCATAAAATCACACAAAACAACAAAATCGATATTGATTAAATTTTCTTTGTAGCTTTATTTGTTTCAATATTTTGTGGAGTGCATGAAAATACGGTGAATTAATTAAATTATTTCAAACATCTATATGTAAACTTGAGGTTTGTTGAATAATAGTTAAATTATAAAAGGATATAATTTTATTTCTTTGCACCTTTGTATCTTATAAAGTGCTTACATTTTAAAACAAGGAACATCAAAAAATAATATTTTCTCTCTCTAATGTTGTTAAATTATATGATTTGTTTCTTAAGTCGATAATACAGTGCAATAAAATGTATTGTTGTTTTTGTAAGTCTATGATGTTTAAGGAAGTTAAGCAATGTCTGAGAGTGTTATGATGGATACTATGTTTTACATATAGATTAGTAGCATGAGTATTCATGAATAAAAGACAAAAACTAAGAAAGTTAAAAGGCATTTTTGGATACGAGTAGCTGTGTCTTGGGTTATCAAAGGTTTCCAATATGTTATTTAAAGCTTTGAACTTTCAAGTTGAGAACATCCTTCAATGTGAAAATATTCAGTAAAAATAACATTTTGAACGTGTTTAAAGTGCTTAAATAAAATCTACTATTTTTACAGAGATCGCTGTGGGAAGGGCATATGTACAGGATACCTTGAGATAATAACATTGAAAATAAACAAATTTATTTAAGTTTAATTTAAAAAAATAAAAAAAAAATATTTATCAAAATTTACAAATAATAAAAACCTACAAAAAAAATAAAAATTTGTTTGACTTGAATATCTTGAGAACAAATAAAAATGTTGGGCCTTGTGAATAAAAAAAAAAGTGAAAGCTATTATGACCCAAGATAATGCCAGCTAGCAATAGCTATTACTAGGAGCTAAAGCCAGAAAGTTTTAGCTTAAGCTTTGTTTTATGTGAATACAAATAAGAAAACCAATTGGAATTTTAGATTTTGGTTTATCAAATCAGTTTATTTACTGATTTGAAGATTTTAATACAGGGTTTTTCAACAGGGACGCTACAAAAGTAGAGCGACATGGACAGCAAACGACGCCATATTTCTTGTCGCTCTTTTGATATTTCTCTTCAGTAAGGTTTGTCATTTCATGATGGAACGAGCCAACAACGATTCGAAATTATTAAAATTTACTACCGAAAATCGGAGTCAGTGGCCTCAACGTTAAGAGCGCTACGTCCAATTTATGGTCGTCATAATCGTCCTAGCAGATCAACAATTGAGCGTCTAGTGGACAAATTTGAATCCACGGGCACAGTACAAAATGTTTCCGTGCCAGTGAGACAAAGAAAAGAAGTGCCCGTAGTGTCGAGACTCGAGAATATTGCTGCCGCTGAGGCTTCAGTTGCAGAAAGCCCAAATATGTCTCTCACACGTCGCTCTCAAGCGTTAGACATCCCTGTGAGGTCGCTGACTGAAGATACATTCTAAAATATGAACAAGTCAAAGCTTTTCAAGGGGTCCAAGAATCTTGATATTTTATAGCTTTAGCTATAATATTCTTGCTTAGGCTATTATTTATCACACAATTTGGAGCTTAAGCTGTAAAAACAAGCTATATCACTAGAAGGCAATTTTCAGAGTCTAGCTAAAGCTTTTTTTTTTAATCACACAAAAACTAGCTCTGACTTAAAAAGTCAAATTTTAGCTTTGTTAACTTGCCATAGGAAGTTTTTGTAATCGGTCCGATTTGTCGAATTGAAAATTTTTTTGACGAAATAAAAGATTTTCAGAGAGATGTCTGTGCGTGCGTGTGTACGTCCGTACGTTCGCGAAGTTTTTTTCGTCGTCCATAGCTCAAGAACCAGTAGAGATATCGACTTCATTTTTTTATATAGATAATAATGCAGAAAGATGCAGAAAGGTCTCTCACGAAAATTGCGTGGGTGGTTTTTTAATCATAATAGTTAAAAAAAGGTGAAAATTTTGGTTAACCCTAAATATCTCACGAACTAATAACGCTAGAGATGTGAATTAAATTTTATATTATATATTGTAACGTAATATCAAACAAATATATTTTTGGAAAAAATCCAATTAACGGTTTTTTTATAAATCAAAAAAACTGAAAAAATAATTGTCACCTTGAAAATTTTATGAACAAAAAATTATTTTATCTCCAAAACAATTTTGTGCAATAAAAAATAACGTTTTTAACATCTGCTAAAATTTTAAGCAAAATCGAATTGACAGTTTTTTTATAGAAAATAAAAACCTAAAAAAAGCATAACTCAAAGTTGGTAAAAATTGAATTTCGACTTACATAAATATCTTTTCGAAAATTTGACATTATGGCTTCTAACTTATTTTATCTTATAAGAAATATTGTTTTCAACATTCGGTAAAATTTTGAGAAAAAACGAATTGACAGTTTTTTTTACAGAAAATAAAAACCTAAAAATTGATTTTTGACTTAATAATCTTTTCAAAACTTTGAGATATTGGCTTTAAACTATTTTTGTCTTTTAAAAAATATTGTTGTCAATATTCAGTAACATTTTGAGAAAAATCGAAGTGACAGTTTTTTTTTACAAAAAATTAAAAACCTAAAAAAAATTAACAAAAGTTGGTAAAAATTGATTTTTGATTTAAATATCTTTTAAAAACTTTGAGATATTGGCTTTAAACTGATTTTATCTTATGAGAAATATTGTTTTAAACAAGCAGTACAATTTTGAAAAAAATCGGATTGACAATTTTCTAACAAAAAATAAAAACCTAAACAAAATTAATAAAAGTTGGTAAAAATAGATTTTCGACTAAAATATCTTTTCAAAAATTAAAAATATTGGCTTCAAAATAATTTTACTCACAGAAAATATTGCTTTCGACATTCAGTAAATTTTTTTATTTTTCATAAAAAAAAAATAAAATCTACAAAAAATAGTACGCAAATTTGGTAAAAAATGATGTTCGGTTTTCGATATCTCGTGAAAAATAGAAGGTATTGACTTCAAATTCATTTCATTGATTCAATTTGCATTTGTTTATTTAAGAAATAAAAACTTTTAAGAAATGCTACTAAAATTGGTAAAGGTTGGGTTTCTAAACCTTGGGACTTGGAGAGTGTAATCAAAAAATTCTATTTTGTTTATTCAGCTTACAGAACTGTTTTGGTGTCGAAAAATAAAATCAATTGAATTAAGGGCAACTTTTAAAGATTGGTATCGTTTTACAATAGTGCTCATTTTCAGCAGTTGGTCTTATTACACTCAAACAAGTAAAATAAATTCCAATTGTTCTTATTTCACTTTCAAAAGCATGGTTTGAATACTCCCAACCGTGCCCCTGACCCAAATCCAATAGTGTGCTCAAGCAGAGGGGGCTGAAGGGGGAAGGTACTGGTAATACCTAGTACTTGTACAAGTGCCCGGGCCTTGGTACTTACAAATCACCAGTACCAGTACTTTTTCAAGAACTTCCTTCAAGTGTAGGGTCGGCAATCTTACTTTTTTTTCAACTAGTGGTAACACTTAGCTCATATGTCTGATTTGACATACAATCAGTTTTATCCTTCTTCTTAACGAACATGGTTGTGTATACGCTTGAACAACGCTGGGAACAACGCTTAGAGAAGATGCCGGTTTTGCCAAAACAAAATTATCTTTTCAGATGAAGCTCATTTTGATCATGGCGGGTATGTAAACAAGAAAAATGTCGCATTTGGGGCACAGAAAACCCGCACGCTTACATTGAAAAGCCGATACACCAAACACGAGTCACTGTTTGGTGCGGATTTTAGCCCAGAGGCATAATTGGGCCATTTTTCCTCGAAATGAGTAAGAAGTGGCCGTTACAGTCAATGGCGATCGTTATCGGGCCATGTTGAACGAATTTTGGTTTACAAAAGGAGGAGGAAGATATTGGCAACATTTGGTTTCAACAGGACGGCCGGCGCGGCGGCGCTACGTGCCACCACTGTTGCCATTTTGACTTGTTTCCAGTCATATTTGACTGGATTTTTTCTTCGTTAGCTGGAAATAAAATACAGATCCAGTCAAAATTTATTTTTGACTGGAATCAAGTCAAAAATTCGAAACACTTTCTTTAATTATTTAGAAGAACTTCAAAGGGTTAACAAAATATTTGAAAGTGAAAAAGGGGATTTTGTTAAAGTTTTGGGTGATTTGGAACTTCTCATATTAATGCTTATCAAACAAATTGTTATGTGATTATGATTTTAGTCCTGATTTAGACATAAGTTGCTTAAGGCTACAAACAAAGCCTTACCTTGGAGTCGAATGAGAAGAAAAACTAAATGAATTAGAATTAAATTTAGAAGTAAGCAAGGAAGATATTGATGTATTTAGACAAAACTGTAAACATTTTATTATAAAGCTAGTAAAAGAGTTGCAGCAGAGTGCCAAAAAATCTTAACATTTTAAAGCAGATAAGAATGCTTTCGGTAAGCGAATGCCTTTCGCAAAATAAATCCTCCCTACAACTGCAAGCTGTTTTGGAATGCAATGAATGTCGAGGCGATTTTAGCTGATAAAATTTCTAGTCAATAGAACAATCTTAACTTTTTAAGATGGAACAACATAGAGGAAACAGTATCTTTTTGGTGTGAAGTTTCATCTTATAAAGATGCTAGTGGAGAAAATCTTTTTAAAGAATTGGCAAAGTTCGCTATTTCGAAATTGGTATCGCTAATATCAAACGCTGAGTAAGAACGAATTTTTAGCCAATTAAACTTGGTCAAAACCAAGCAAAGAAACAGATTGCATTTAATTTCTACAAATGCTATTTTAATTATAAGAAACAATTTGCGAGGGTTAAAATGTTGCCATAATTACATCATTTCAAATGAAGTTACGAAAAAAATTGGAGCAAATGTAATTTACCAAAATATTGATACGGAAAACAATACCTCGAGTTCCGATTCGGAATAAGTATATTCGTATATTTTAATTATCTGAAAAGAATTATTCTTATTATCATAAATTTAGTAACATGAGTACATTAAAAATAAAATGCACGACTGGGTCGCACGAACTTGCTCCTTTATGCAAAGAGTCTGTTTAAAAAAGCACCTATATAAAAAGGACAACTCATCCCGGAAATGAATTGGTATTTACAATAGTTATAGTTATAAACAATACATACATATATACCAAATGCATTATCTAATTTGGATAAAAGATGGAATCAGCCCTATCATGAATTTCATCGTAGTCGGAATTTTTACGAATCCCGAAAAACTGTATCATGAAATCCGTTCGTAATGCAAAATTGTATGAGATTTTCCACTACGAACGGATTTCATGATACAGTTTTTCGGGATTCGTAAAAATTTCCGATTACGATGGAATTCATGATAGGGCTGAATATAATAAAAGTTTTGTCAATCTAATGCGCTCTTTCGGGCTCACGCACAGGATTTGATCTGGTGAGATGGGAGGGGGTTACATTTAATACAGTTAAAATAATTAAAAAAAAAATATTTTAAGATTCAAAATTTTACCTGAAAAGTAAGTTTGTCTTCAAAAATTTAGATGCCATTTTATAAATCAAAAAACCCTTGATTTTTAAAATTTTTTTTTTGAAAATCGTTAGAGCGGTTTTTTTTTAAATTAATTTTTTATATATAAAATTTTTAAATTTTGTTCTAAAAATATTTTTGGTATGCAGTTGTTTAGTGATTGTAAATATACGCTCTACATTTGAATTTCGTAAAAAAATGTTGACCCGTTTTTGAGATATAGAATTTTGAAAAAAAAAAATTTAATATTTTTTTAAAAATCCAAACAATACAAAATTTCACTTTTGATAATCAAATATTGTTAAGGCAATATAAGAGCTTATTCAGAAAAAAAATTATTGAAATCGGTTGATAAGTTGCTGAGAAAATTAAGAAACAAAATAACGGTTCTATGAGCGGTACCTTTCCTGAGCAATACAAAAATATGTTTTTCTTATGAAAAGAAGCCAAGTTTAAAAATAAAATTTTAGAGAAAATTTAAAAAAAATCTATCGGTTTGTTTTTGAGAAAATTTGAATTTTCGTTTTTTGGCCAAAAAAATTGTATGGGGGCCACTGTTAGTTTTGGTCTTAAAAAAAAAATGAAAAAAACGCCTAACGCGAATCTGCTGAAAACCTTAACTTCCAAGTTTGAACTCAATCGACCCAATGGTTTAGGCTGTAGGAGCGTGGACAGACAGACAAAACAGACCGGACGGAATCGCGGGACCCACTTTTTTCGACTTCTCTACCATCGTAATATCATGTTTGATTAAAATCTCGAGTTCGAAATTTTGCACGAATGCAAAACTTGCCATATAGTTCCTATATGTCGCAAGTAAAAATCCGAAAAAGCTGAACATACATACATATATGCCCTTAACTTTTTCCAAAAAATTTAGTGGGGGTAAAAGGTGGTGAAGCACAGTTGTATCCAGTTTATTTGAAAAATTAAACATCAGTATATGTACATTTAAGGTCAATTAATTCTACACGAAAAGGACTTTAATAACACTGGAAAAGATGAACTTGGAGAAAAACTTTTGAAAACGTTTGAAAGTCGTACCATTAATTTTATTTAATAATAATACTGATAGTACAATTACTTCCGAATCAAATTTTGGGCTTTATTTTTACGCCGCCGCCGCGCCGCCGCGCCGCCGCGCCGGTTTGAACTTTACAAAATTTATAATTCTACCGTAAAATACCAAAACCTTTCTTAGGTAAGTGAGGGAAGTGAGTTTTTCGTAACTTTGAGTGCAGCATTGACTTTTTCAAAATTCAATTCGATGGCAACTGTTTCTGTCAAATCGTGTAGCAAAATCATCGAAAAAAAGGTTTTAAGGAATCAACTTCTGTAAACGTATAAATGGTGGTTATATGCCTTCGAATGGGTTTTTGTGTTTTTTTATTTTAATCTTTATTTCAAGTCAAATGTTTTATTCTAAGGATTCTTCAATTTAAACGATGATCTCCTCAGAACAAATTTTCTAAATCTTCCTTTTTTTTTTCTCTCATTATCAATTATTTAAAAATACGGATACCCTACGTTTGATGTTTTGACACGAACAATTCAATATTCAAGTCTTGAATAAGATAGTAAGTTACCGCCCATCATCGTGAAAATATAGATTTTTTTTTATAATCCCATCTCTGGATGTTCTGAAAAATAAAAAAAAAAAAATTTTTCTTTTTACGTTTCGTCCTTGCCATATATAATAATAATCTAAGTTCATTAGAAATCCATCCATCTTGAAAAGTGTCCGACCATTATATCCTGGTGAAGATTCATCTGATTTAGACTTTTTCAAAAGAAAAACGAGGACATGCGATGGTTATGAGCACGAGAATACCTACATTTCCTTTCACTCGCATTCAATGGAAACGGAGAAGTGGAATCATCAAACCCATCATTTGTCGAGTTCCTTATGTTTCCCTTACTTTCCCTATACATCGTCGTCGTTGGTTTGTTAGTTGTTTGGACATAATGTCCAAAGTTACAGATACATGATTGCATTGAATTTTTGCGAGAAAAAATAATATAAAATGGGAAAAAGGACGACAGCAGCGAAGCCAGCATGGTAGGGTACCTATCAAGACAGTCGTAATGATAAAATGTAATCAAAGCCTCAGAGTGGTAGGTAGGTACCTATATTTATGTTCCTATATTTATTTTTTTTTAGAAAAAGGAAAATGATAGGAAGAAAATTTTCAATTGTTGTGACAGAGAGATTGCTTGTAATGGACTTTCTTAGAAATTGTTCTTCAGATATGGGCAAGAGATATGTATATTGTATATCTCTATATTATATTTGAAATGAATTTCCAATTATATGTTCATGGTGAGTTTGACGATTTGAATGAATATACGATGCGAAACGACGACGACGCGCGGGACGAGGTGAATACCGACGATCGACAGTGCGAGTAAGAAGACTGGTTTCATTATACAAAGTGCTCAATTTTTGTTTTTATTTCATAAGAAGCATGTGGTGTACCTAACCTACAGAGTTAAAGGTTCACAATTCTTAGAAAACCATTCAGGCATTATCAAGAATTTATTTATTTTATTTGTATTTTTGAATGATACGAGTAGGATATTTTTTGTTTATTTTGAAAGCCGATGATAGAATAAGTTTTTCTATGGAAATTCTTCTTCTTTGTATGGAAATCATTTTGAAAATATCTCCAGGAAAATTTATGGAACCAATGAAATGAACTTCAGTTGAAAATTCAAACAAATTAACCCCAAAACAATTCAACCCAGGAATCATTTCCTCAACGCAACAACAACAAAAATGCCAATGTTTTTGCCGTTATAGAAGAGAATATTTGAGGTTCCTGGAATAACTGTTGACATAATTCATGAGTTTAAAATTAAAAAAAAAATCATGTCATATTATTATAAAAAATTAAGTTTATGTCGATTTCAATATTACATCATAGACTGAACTCTAAAAATGAAAAAGAAAAATTCATCTTTGCTGCCAATTATATTATTGTCAAATAAATTTGTCAAATTTCGACATTTCCAGGTCGACAGACATGTTGACTTTAAATAAATTTTATTTTACAGATAATGACATCAAAAGATTTTGTAAGGCGAGTGAAGTAATTTAAAAAAAAAGTGAAGAATTTAATTAAACCCAAATATTTCTCCAACCAATAACGCTAGGGAAAATTGTATACTATACATTTTTAAGTAATACCAAATTCCATGTCTCAAGAACCGACAGATGTCATATGGATTTAGCAAATTGCCGGAAGTTAAATTAGCCATTCCGTGATTTTAACTTTATCAAATTGTTAAAATTAAGTTAATCATCTTTTAAGTTTAGTAATTTTCTGAAATGGTTTTAACGTTTTCCTTAGTCGTTTAAAATATTGTACCATTGCCTTCAAATTTATTTTATTCCATTAACCATTGTTCTTAACATCTAATGGGCAGTTTTTTTTTTTTAAATACAAATCTTCAAAAAATGTTACTTAGAGTTGACTAAAATACTTTTGAAAAAAAAAGAAAAAATAGATTTTCAAATAAAACTTATTTCATTATATACAAAACTAGCGGCCCGGTACGTGCTTCGTATAAGGCATAGTAATAAAAAAAATGATTATTAAGTTCATTTATTCAAACAAAAAAAATATTTTAAATTGCTAGCTTTCAAAAGTCCAAAAGTCCAAATGACCTAAATGATATATTGTTTATATTATATTTATCAGCAAAGAGTAAAAACTAAAAAATATGGGTTAAATATGGGTTAGTCTAAAACAGTTGGGGGTATTGACTCTGGAACAGGCAACATAAAGTTGGCCATGGGAAAAACATGATTCCTCAAAATTGACACCACAAACGTGAAGATTTGCCCTTGGGCCTTATTTATGGACATCGCAAATGATATACGCACAAGATTTTGTAATCTTTTGAATTCAAATGGCATATCAGTTGAAATCATAGGGATACGCGGTATCAAACACACTTCTCCTTTTGATTTACCAGTTAAGATTGTAGCTTCAATCAAATTTGGCAATAACTTTTTCACTGCCAATCTGGTGCCATTACACAATTTTGGTGGATTAATATTTCGCAATAATATAATCAAAGAACCAATTTTTAGATTCAAGCAATGCGGTGGTATACCAGCCGGTTCCAATGAATTTAAAAATTCTATTGGATAATTCATTGCCTCATCTTGATTCATAACACTGTCAATAGATTCATATGTCGTGACCCTGGCAGTTTCGCTTGAATTTGAAAATTAATGGCATTGATGTGAATGTTCTTCGGTGCTAAAATGGCGCGTTCTCTCAACCAATCATGATTTCTGTAATTCTGAAGAATATTCGGAAAAACACATTCAATCAACTTATCTATCTATAAATAAAATATATCAATTATCAAGTTCACGTTCGTCGCTAATAAAAATTTACACTTAAATTATTTTGAGATTTTTGTAGCAAAGGTCTTAAAAGAAATTAAAAATTAAATATTGTGATGAAAAATGTGAAGTGTTCAAATGTTCATGATATTTTTTTCGTCATTTTGAATTATTTTCTTAATATTGCTTTAAAGCGGAAGTGTTTGATTTTTCTGGAGTGATCATACTCGCTACTGAAAATTAAGGCACTTCAAATAACAACTAATATTGTGCCCATCCGTGTTCATCTGTCGATTTGTCTAAAAGTTAAACAAAATATTAATAAAAACATTCTGTATCAAATGAACAAAATTTAAGTCATTATCTTTCCGTGTTATCATAATACTTAAGTCAAAAATCATTTTTTAGCATTTTTTTGTTGCTTCTGTACGTTTTTGTGTTTTGCAAAAAAGTTGTCATTTACATTTTTCCAAAAAATTAAAATTTAGCAACAATATTTTGTATATGATAAAATAAGTTGGATTTCAATATTTCTTTTTGTTCCCGGGGTTTTTAGTCGAAAGCCATTTTATATTAACTACCGTTTTTTGTTGGCAAATCTATCCATAGTATAGTAGGATTTTACACGAATAACAAAAACAATATCCATAGTATGAATAACACCGATAAAAGTTAGAGTAGAATCTCACTATGGATAGGTTTTTGACATTTAAACGAGCCTCGAATGGATCTTATGTGATTTCGTTCTCAAATGTTGGTACGATTGTATTGCATTCGTATCTCGATGGCTGTGTTCGTTGAGTAGTTTTGCATTTGGAATCATGTGTGTTTTCCATTGGGAAAAAAAACAATCTGTTACTGTTGATATTATTTAGTTTTATTAGTGAGAATAGACTAACTGGGCTTATTTTGCAAGAGAAAATAATAGAAAAGAGATTTATGTTTTGCTATGTTTCTATCAAAGGTTTATCTTAGTTTCTTTTGGTGTTTCCACCGCACAAGAAGATTTAAAAATGATTAAGTTTGACAGCACTTTCTAAAATGCAAATGGTGTTTCGATGTTTCTTATGAAGTGCAAGTGAGATAGTTTAATTCGTGTTAAACAATGAAAAATTGAATAGTTCAGCACCATATAGGAATATGCTACCTACTCCATGTACAATTTTTTTTTTAATTTGATTAAAACAAACTATATTTTGTGTACACAAACATGAAAATAAACAGACCATAACGCATTATCTGTAAAACCAACTTCTCTACACAAGTTTTTCTTCACAAATTTCCGATCCCCGACTGGAATCGAGCAAATCAAGCTCATTTCAACTCGATTCAGGTATATAAAGAATTTAGGCGAGCTTCAAGCTCGCGTCAACACCACATGTTAATGTAGTAGTCTACGAACACACCCCCTTCTTGAAGTTTTTATTTTATGTCAAATTGTTTGGTTAACTTTGAAATCGACTTTCACATTACACGGACGTATTTTCTTGATTTTGATATTCAACTCTCAAAAATCACCCCTGGTCTGAATTTCGCTATTTTTTTTTTTGGAATTTTTTGATAAATTATTCTGGCAAATATTTAGTTGTATCAACTTTCAAATATAAAAACCGGACTACTGCGGATTGTTTTGTTGGCAATTTCTCACTTTACTATATATGGGGAATGCGAACTTTTTTAGCAGCATTTTTTTAAAGGGTGTTATTAATTATAAATATAAGATTTTTATTATTTTAAGTAAACAACAAAATTTAGCACAGAATGAAATTATTTTGAAGTCATTGCCTTCATTTATCCACGAGATATCGAGAGTTTTGTATTTTTAGATAGATTTGTATGTACATTATATTTTTGGATTTATATAAAAATATTAATGAATATTGAAAATAATGCTTTTACTTCCGACATATAGAAACTATATGGCAAGTATTGCATTCGTAAAAAGTTTCTAACTCGAGATTCTAATCAAACCCCGATTCCGTCCGTCTGTCTGTCTGACCTCGCCCCTAGAGCCCAAACCAATGGTACGATTGACTTCAATTTTGGAAATATAGTTCTTATTGTGATTAGTGGAAATATAGCTTTTCGTCGGCTTTTTTGGTTCTTAGCCGATTTTCTTAGACTAAAAATAACAGTCCTTCCCCTACACATTTTTTGGTCAAACATCAAAAATTCGAATTTTCTCAAAAACCACCCTATAGATTTTTTTAAATTTCGTCTAAAAATGTTGGTCTTAATTTAGCTTCTTTTAATTAAAAAAATATTTTTGTATTGCTCCAGAAGGATACCTCCATAGAACTGTTATTTTGTTTTTAAGTTTTTTCAAAAATTAATCAACCGATTTCAATAATTTTGTTCCTGCGCAAGCTCTTATACTGTCTCAATAATACTTGATGATCGAAAATGTCATTGTTTTTATTTTTCAATTTAAAAACAAATATTAAACATTTTTTTCGAAATTCAAATCTCGGAAATGGGTCCTTTTTTACGAAATTGACGTGTAAAATGTAAATTAGTAAGCTGTAAATAAATGCATACTTTAATTATTTTTAAACTAAAACCGAAAATTTTATTTATACAAAATTTATTAAAAAAAAAAACGCTCTAAAGATTTTCAAAAAAAAAAAATGAAAAATTAATGTTTTTTGAGAAATCAAATGGCATTTAAAAATTTTGAAAACAAACTTTTTTGCAGGTAAATTTTTAAATTAAAAAAAAAACAGGAAATTTTTTTAAACAGACTTTCTGGATACATGAGCAAGTTTCTGTCGGTGCATTTCTTAAAATTAAAAATGCAAGAGAACATTATTTAAAAATAATTTTATATTTATCTAATTTTACTCGAGATTTAAAATAAATTGGCAACTAATCTTTTTCCCAATGTTATTATGCAGTTCCTTCAAAAAACAAAAACGATAACGACTTCAAAGATGCATTACTTTGCTTTTCTTTCAATCTTCGTTTTAAAAATCTCAATTTTTTAAACCAATTTATTTTCATATAAGATTTCTCAATGTTATATCTCAATAATAAATCCTTGCTTTTTCCATTTTCTATTTGTTTTTTTTTTTCTAGTTAACGAAGGTGCTAACCTCATTCCCATGGATCCAAATGGCTTAAGTGACCCATATGTCAAAGTCAAACTTATTCCGGATGAACATGAGAAATCAAAGAAAAAAACACGGACCATTAAAGCCTGTTTAAATCCCGTGTGGCATGAAACTATCACCTAGTGAGTTCGAGACCCTTTTCTTTTTTTTTTAAATTGGAAATTCAAAGCAATTTTACTTCTCCTACATATACATATATTCTTTATTTTGATTGTTTTTTCTTTCGTTTTCCTTACAGTGAACTTAAACCAGAAGACAAAGATCGTCGTGTTCTTATTGAGGTTTGGGATTGGGATAGAACATCTAGGAATGATTTTATGGGCTCGTTATCCTTTGGCATATCAGAAGTTATAAAGGTAAAATGAAAATTCAGTTTTACGTAATAGAATTCGTAAACGAGTATACGAGCGAGTATTTTTGTGAAACCATAGTATCAAGACAAAAATATATATATATTTATATGTATGTATATGTATTTTAAAATTACCTCAGAATCCCGCAAATGGATGGTTTAAATTGCTCACACAGGAAGAAGGTGAATTCTATAATGTTCCTTGTGCCGATGCCACACAAGACTTGATCAAACTCAAGAGCCAAATGAGGGTAATTATTTTAACAAAACCCAAGACGACAAATCCTTGATTTTATTTTTTCAATACGCTTGTATTATACTCGTATGCCTATTTTTGTATCTTTCATTAAAGAGAGCATCACAAAAGAAACCTCTTGTCATGCGAAGTGATACAAATCCCACACATATTGCATCTAAACGTGACATGATTCGAGCCTCGGATTTCAATTTTATCAAAGTTTTGGGCAAAGGATCTTTTGGAAAGGTAATCATTGCCTTTGAAGAAATAAAAAATTAAATAAATTTAAAACAATTTTTCCGTTTCTTACTTTTTCCTTCCATTTTGTTGATTTTTATTATCAATTATTGTAGGTTATGCTTGCTGAACGAAAAGGAACAGAAGAATTATATGCGATTAAGATTTTGAAAAAAGATGTTATAATTCAGGACGATGATGTTGAATGTACGATGATTGAAAAGAGAGTCTTGGCATTGGGTGAGAAGCCGCCATTCCTTGTACAGCTGCATTCGTGCTTCCAAACTATGGTGAGTTTTGATTCTTTTCGTTTTGTGTTTAATCAACGAAAAAATTCTTATTTAATTATTTTTTCTTATATAACTTTTGACAATCAATAGGATCGGCTATTCTTTGTTATGGAATATGTGAATGGAGGTGATTTGATGTTTCAGATTCAACAATTTGGAAAATTCAAGGAACCAGTTGCTGTGTAAGTAAAAAGGGATCTGAGAACTTTCAATTTATTTAATTGATATTTTATTATAAGACTAGCTGACCCGACAAACGTTGCTTCGTCATATAAATAATTTCTAGAGAATATTTTGCTAGAAACAAATAACTTATTGTAAGTGTGTAAGGATGTGGTATATAAGTGGCAGAGGCTTAGAGCACTGTAAATGGTGACAAAATATTAAAATAACAAATCACCAAACAAATTTTTTTACTTTTAAAAAAAATAATTCTTTAAAATTATATACTAATCGCTAATTATGACAATACTTCAAAAAAAAAACAATATCAATCCCTTAATGCAAAAGCGTGGACCTACAATATTTTGTATGATCCCATTTCGCCGATACAAACAAACTGGATGGTTTGCGCCCTCATCAGCGTACGTGGAACATGGATTAACGGGAAGTGTTTGTCTGAAATTACCTGAAAGGAGTAACAGAGTGCCGGCAAATAGTGTGTCGCTGTTTTTTAATGTCCTGTTCAACGCCTCAAGCGAATGTTTATGTGCCGTAGTGAATTCATCTACCTCCATCCAATAAAGTTGCCGCAACAGCCAATGCGATACCATTATTTGATCGTATTTTAGCAAGAATTAGCGAAATAAGGAATGTTTTGCCAGTTTTACCTGGTGCATCCAAACAATCCACCTTGTCCTGCGGAAACTGACCACATGATGTGGTCAAAAACGGTTCTTAGTTCTTCATTCATTAGTGGAACATTGCGAGCAACAATCGCTACCATTTCTACAGTTTTGTATTGTAGTTCCCGATTCAATTCAGTGTCTATTAAATCGATGCATTTCGATTTGGTGAATGCATACCGAAATGACTGAGTGGTAAGTTGGCAATGATAATCCAAAGATCCTCAATAGCAATCAATGCTTCATTGTACAAAGCGTCACTGAATACTATCGTAAGATTGTTGCACCGTATACGATGTTGATGCAATTAAACCATAGCACTGAGGAATATAAAAAATAGATAAAAACCTATTCTCAGATATACCGAATGTATATGCAACATTTCATTGAAATTGGTTAAGCCGTTTCGGAGGAGTATGGCAACGAACACTGTGACAGGAATATTTTATATAATAGAAAGTAAGGTTCAGTCTAAGTAGATATTATTCATGCAAAGTGTTTGTTTTCCGTTTTAGTTTTAATCCCTTGCTTATAGTTCACAACTTGGTTAAGCTAAGACACAATTTCTCAAAGACATTTACACTCGGGCAAACAATAGCAATTTGGGGATTTTTAACTTCATAGATCTGCTATTTTTTTTGTCATTTCTTGCAAAATTTACACGAATTTTTGAAATATTGTTCTTTTTAAGAATTTGGTTGAATAATTGTCGTTGTTCACTTCCTCAACTAATTCCTTCACTTGAGAAAGTAATTATCAATGAATTCGAATAATTTCTGAAGTTGTTTAAACGTCTTTTAACAGTATTGAATATAAAGGGTGATTTTTAAGCTATTATCTTTTTGGCAACACTGGTGTAAACAGCTGACGCACGTCACGTTTCGTCTTTTGTTTCACTGTCAAACATCTTCTTGTAAATTATTGAATCTTATTATCAAATGCGTGCTCTGTTAAGAAAGTTCATCGCGCGCTTCTTCCAGCGAGCGACGAAGCTCATTTTTGGCTCAATGGGTACGTAAATAAGAAGAATTGTCGATTTTGAAGTGAATATCAGCCAGAAGCATTGTAAGAGCTACCAATGCATCCAGAAAAACTCACAGTTTGGTGCGGTTTATAGACTGGTGGTATCATTGGACCGTACTTCTTCAAAGATGATGCGAATCGTAACGTAACTGTGAATGGTGAGCGCTACCGTGAGATGATATCCAGCCGCCTAGATCGTGCGATTTAACGCCTTTAGACTATTTTTGTGGGGCTATGTTAAAGCTCATGTCTATACAGACAAGCCCGCTTCAATTGACGCATTGAAGGACAACATTATAGCATTTATTCGTGAGATACTGGCCGAAATGTTGGAAAGAGTATGTCAAAATTGGACTAAGCGGATGGACCATTTGAATTTGAGGCGCATTCAAGGTCAACATTTGCATAAAATTATCTTCAAACATTAAATTATATGGACCGTACTATCGATTCAAATAAATATTTCATGCATTTTTCTGAATTGTATGTGTTTTTTTTTTGAAAAACTTTCTTATAGCTTTTAAAAAATCACCCTTTAGTAAACGAAATACAGTGAATTTTACTTTTCCAATTTTTGGTGTTAGGCAATTTTCCGAACAATTACTAGATATTGGGAATGGTTAAATAGAACTGCAACCAAATACGCAATGCATTAAACTGCCAGACAATTTCTGCACTGTTTTTCAGGAAAAAAATTAATTGATTCCGGATATACAGAGTAATTACTTGAATCATAACTGGCTCAGTCATGGAGGCAGCCAAAAATGTTGATGGCGACGAAATTAACTTCCAGATACAACAGTTGTTACCAGATGATCTGATTTAATTCTTTTAAATCAATCAATACTGTTGTTAATAAAAATGATATACATTTTAAAATTGAATTTTTAAATTCACTATAGATATACCTAAAATGGCAATTATGCAACGGTACAAGTTTGGTCATCAAAAAGATCACCTCAAATATTCTTGAAACAACAACTTTGACAGGAAAGTTTAAAGGCAATGTGATCCTGTTGCCACTTATTCCAATGATACCGTCAAAAATACAAATCTACACTTAATGTTATAAAGAGGAAAGATTTGTATTTTTGTTTGTAACGAATAAACTCAAAAAGTACTGGACCGATTTAAAAAATCTTTTTTTTTATTAGAAAGCTACATTATCACTGAGTAACATAGGCTATATTTAGTACTAGATTACTATAGAAATCCTTAGAAATTCCTATAAAAACCAACCGAAGGTGTAAAAAAATTAGCCAAAAAATGTCTTTCATCGCATGCGCTGCGAAGAGTATTAGGTTAGGTTAGGTTATAGTGGCTGTCCAGGATGGAAACGGATACACTTAGGCCAGTTTAATGGCCCATTGTGATACCACATGAATCTTGAGGCTTCCTCCTAAGCTCAATGGAACCAGTTTGAGTCCCTTACGAAACGTGAGAGGCTGATTATGCTGATATGATTTAGATCGTTAAAGAAGAATTCTCCTAGGTAATTCTTGCGTTTTCGATCCAGAGCAGGGCATGTGCAGAGAAGATAAAGAACTGTTTCTTCCTCTTCCTCGTCCATACAGCTTCTGCAAAAGTCATTTGAGAATACGCCTAATCTCGTGGCGTGCTTTCCTATTAGACAGTGTCCGGTTATGACACCTATTATCGAGCTTATATGCGATCTGCTTAGAGAGAGCAAGCACCTTGAATCCAGTGTTGGCCACATGTTTTTTGTGACTTGGCACGTGGTAATGTTGTTCTACCTGGTGCCTGCCCTCCTCACAGCGTCTTAGGTTAAGTTAGGTACTGTACCGTTCCCGGCGAGTTCATCTGCCTTACAGTTACCTGGAATGTCTCTATGGCCCGACAACCAGCAAAGGTAAATATTAAACTGTTGTGCCATCTCCATTAGAGATGATCGACAGTTGTGGACTGTTATAGAGTTTGTAGAGACAGAGTCCAGAGATTTGACAAGACTTCTTTTATCGCTTTAATCGGCTTCGGCTCGGTTGAAAAGTTTCCTGCATTCTTTCCTGAGCGAGTCAAGCTCTGAGGCCCACCATTGTGGTTTCCTCTTTCCTCTTATGTGTATAAGTGGACAAGCAATTTCTAGCGATCTGTTCATAGCTGAGGTAAGGTCATTGACTTTGTTGTCAAGTTCATTAGCGTTAGAAGAAGGATTAGATAGTCCAGGTTTTAGTAAACTCTGTAATGAGTTCCTGTATGAAGCCCAATCAGTTTTCCGATAATTACGAAAAGTCAATGGGCTCGGGTTATCATCCACATCCACGAAGAGTATTAATGATAGGACAAAAAAATGTTCGACAATGTTATAGAATACAAGACTATTGATCAAAGAATTAAGAGATAATGTGATTGTAGCAACTATCATAACGGGTCCCACGGCCGGTCAGTAAATCCCAGGAACAAACTTTTTCCATAGTCAATAGCGACTTAAGGAAAGAGTGCTTTTCCCACGGGCAATTGTATGTGGCACTTCCTCGAGTAGGATCTACTGAAAATCAATACGTTTTGTTGCCACCTACAAATACCACAGCCAACGTAGTGTACAGGAAGGCTTTAATATAAGCATACAATTTTTTTCTAATTTAGTGATTTATGGTCGTTTTAATTAGCATGCTTATAACTTAAATATCTGTACCTATTTATGTCTACCCGTGCGAAGCCGGGACGGGCCGCTAGTAACAAATATAATTGTTAGAAGATCTTAAACTATACGCCCTACCATTGTCATTTATAAGTTTAAATGTCACATGTTATTTACTAAAAACTTTGTAATATACTCATTTGTTACAAACTTGAAGAAAAAACAATAATGATTTTTAAATTAAATTCTTTTGTATTGATTTTTGCTTTACATCAACTGTACGAAAATTTTGATCAATTGTTTTCAAAGTCCATCCCCTTTGAATCAAAAGGTGTACATTTTTTTTATCAGATTTAACGTTTCCGTCTACGTTCGTAAATAATAATTTAATTGTAATAAGGGATAAAGGTAGTAGAAAAACAGCCATGAAGGTCACCATATGTTTTTAACTTCCCATAGGAAGTTATTATAATCGGTCCGATTTGTCGAATTGAAAATTTTTGACATTTCTCGACGTTAAAAGGTCCCTAGAATCGAAATAAAAGATTTTTAGAGAGATTTCTGTGCGTGAGTGTGTACGTACGTTCGTATATATTTTTGAAAACAAATCCAATCAACGGTTTTTTTTATAAATCAAAACAACTGAAAAAAATATTTGTCATCTTGAATATTTTACGAACAAAAAATTATTTTATCTCCAAAATAATTGTATGTACCGAGAAAAATGTTTTTGACATCTGGTAAAATTTTGAGAGCAATCGAATTCACAGTTTTTTACAAAAATGCAAGTTTTCTAATACCCATCCTAGAAAACATCTTCAAGGGATGCCTTAAATTGGCATACATCCCGATGTCTTGGAGACAAGTCAAAGTCATTTTTATTCCAAAAGCTGGAAAATCCAGCCACGTTAACCCTAAAGACCTAAGACCTATCAACTTATCATCATTCCTTCTGAAAACTTTTGAACGTTTTATCGATATCCACTTAAGGGCAAGTATTGATAAGTCCCTTCTTTCAAAGGCTCAACACGCCAACAACAAAGGGAAATCAGTTGAAACGGCTCTACACAGTATAGTACGTACAATTGAATATTCCCTCCATCATAAAGAGTACACCTTAGTTGCCTTCTTAGATATAGAAGGTGCATTTAACAATGTCGACACATCTGCAATTGCACGTGTATTGACAGCTCTAAAGGTAGATAAGTCGATCAGCGAATTGATTAATCAAATGCTGATAAGCAGGATTATCAATTCAAAACTGGGCGATTTTACTGCACAAAGGGGTGTCAGCAGAGATACGCCACAAGGTGGTGTCCTATCCCCTCTCCTCTGGAACTTAGTAATAAATGAATTACAAATTACTCTAGAAAGAGAGGGATACAGAGTGTTTGCTTATGTGGACGATCTTGCTATTGCAGTAACGGGTAAACATCCCAATATACTAAAAGAACTCTTACAAAACGCTTTAAATAAGCTCACCAGATGAGCAAATCAGTGTGGACTAGGCGTTAACCCACAAAAAACCGACCTTGTCCTCTTCACAAGGAAATACAAAGTCCCACACATTGACCCCCCCTCATAAACGGTGTACCACTTAAATTCTCTGAAAAAGCAAAATACTTGGGTCTCATTTTGGATAAGAAATTAAGTTGGAAACCTAATATTCAAGAGAGAATAAACAAGGCCACAGTAGCCCTGTTCTCCTGTAAAAAAGCCATTGGTAATAAATGGGGCCTACAGCCCCGCATTACACACTGGCTATATATCTCGGTCATAAGGCCGATCCTTACTTATGGAGTAGCGGTATGGTGGACGGCGCTAGATACAGCGACAAATCGCGATAAACTCAGCAAAGTCCAACGAACAGCCTGCCTGTGTATGGGAGGAGCACTTCGCTCTACACCCTCCGCCTCACTAGATGTTCTGTTCCATCTAATACCGCTGGACATATTCAGCAAGCAAACGGCCGCTAATACTGCCATACGGCTTCAAGCCTCCTCTCTGTGGATCAATAATGGAATTGGCCACACCACTATTTTGAACTCGTTCAGAACTAGGTATAAACAGTAATATTGACTACACCATACCCCATCCTCAGTTTAATAACTATAGCTTCAAAGTGACTATACCCCAGGTCTTCTTGGGAGAATACATCATTTTTGAACGATGATCCTATCAACTTTTATACAGACGGATCAAAAAACGGAGGATGGGGTTGGTGGAGGCGTATACTCAGATTAAGTCTCTCCTTTCGTCTACCCGATCATTATAGCGTGTTCCAAGCTGAAATCCTGACTATAAAAGAAGTCCTATCCTGGCTTAGAGAAAACGTTATATCAACTAATGATATACGCATCTTCTCGGATAGCCAAGCTGCGTTAAAGTTCCTAGACTCTGTCTCCACTAATTCACTAACAGCCCTAAATTGTCGATCATCTCTTACGGAGATGGCTACACAGTTCAAAATTCACCTTTTCTGGGTGCCGGGCCATAGAGACATTCCAGGAAATTGCAAAGCTGACGAACTTGCAAAAAGCGGAACAACTTTACCTCTGCTGGCTCACAATGCTAGCATAGGTATCCCCTTAGCTACATGTAAACTCATGCTAAAGCAAGACACCATAGAGAAAACAAACTTCAGGTGGAATAACACCCCCACCTGTGTAGCGACTAAACTAATTTGGCCTAATCTTAGCGCCAGGCGCTTAAAACAATTAATCTCTCTGAGTAGATTGCACATTAGCTACGTTATAGGTGTCCTGACTGGGCACTGCTTAATAGGAAGGCATACTATTCGACTTTGAGCCCCTGCAAATGATTTTCAACGAGTTAAGCTGATTAACACAACGGACCATATTTTGGTCTAAGTGTGTTAGACTTCCCAACCAACAGCCACTTTAACCTAACCTAACCTAACCTACAAAAAAATAAAAAAGCTAACAAAAATAAATAAAAGTTGGTAAAAATTGATTTTCAACTCAAATATCCATTCAAAAATTGGAGATCATGGCTTTAAACTAATTTTGTCTTATAAAAAATAATGTTTTCTACATTTGGTAAAATTTTGAGAAAAATCGAATTGACAGTTTTTTTTACAAAAAATTAAAACCTAAATAAAAAAAAAACAATACTAAAACTTAGTAAAAATTAACTTTCGACTCAATTATCTTTTCAAAAGTTAAAAATATTGGCTTCAAACTAATTTTATCTCACAGAAAATATTGTTTTCAACATTTAGTATTTTTTTATAAAAATCCAACATTCCGTTTTTTTCATAAAAAATTGAAATCTACAAAAAAAAAAAACAGTACGCGAAATTGTAAAAAATTGATGTTCGGTTCTCGATATCTCGTGAACAATAAAAGATTTTGACTCCAAACTAGTTTCATTATTATACAAACAAAAATTTTTTAAAAATAGTACTAAAATTGGTAAAAATATGTAGGTTTTCGACTTAAAATCTCGTTAACAAAATAAAAATTAAAATCAAACTATTTCATCCATGCAATTTTTAGAATAATTCAACTGACAACTTTTTTAAGAAAGTACAAGAACCTACAAAACTCTTAAGCAAGACAAATCAACAGACGGGATAGGAAATTTTCCGTGTGGGTCGTATCCCAACCTCTCTTTTTTACAAATGGCATCAATGCCCACGCCTGATGTTCTTCTACCGTTCCCCTTAAATAGTTCACATCAATGTTATATGACAAAAAACGTTAGCCACAGCAACGCGTGGCCGGGTCAGCTAGTTAACTATAAAAATTAAATCATAAGTTCAAAAGTTCCATAATTACTCCACTTTTAATATAAAGGCCGTCCCGTTGGACTTCTACGTATATGAATATTTTTAATTGAAACTGCTCAAATTTAATAACAAGAAATTGCTCGTCTTACTTTACAACAATAATTCCGAAACCACACATCACTCTCACTCTTACATTACTTGATGTTCACTTCAGTACTCGTATCATGCTGGCTTTAATTTAATATTTTATAAAATGATAATAATTTTTTGTTGTTGGTTCTTTTAAACACTCTTCATGGGAAAATAAAATATGAGTAGACATACCACCCCCATAAGCTCCTCCTACTTACCACCCACTTGTTTTCTCTGATGTACATATACATTAATATAAACATATTATATATTTTTTTTTAACAAAATGTAAACCTTGTAGATTCTATGCTGCAGAAATCGCCGCAGGATTGTTCTTTTTACACACAAAAGGGATTTTGTATCGTGATTTAAAGTTGGACAATGTCCTTTTGGACGCAGATGGACATGTCAAAATCGCTGACTTCGGTATGTGCAAAGAGGGTATTGCTGGAGATAAAACAACAAAGACGTTTTGTGGTACACCGGACTATATTGCCCCTGAGGTATGTATGTAAGAACATATAAAAATCTATATAAGCTCCCAATGGACATTCGAAAACAATAACATGTATTCCTAGTATACGAGTATTCTATACTCGAATATAAGGATAAGGATTTTGTGTATCTTCTTCTTTGTTATAAAAATCTTAAGTTTTTAATTTTCAATTTATATTTTTCTCATTTTTATTTTGTGCATCCTTTCTTTGTGGTTTCTTATATGTATGCTATATGCTGTACATATAGATAATCCTTTATCAGCCCTATGGCAAGTCAGTGGATTGGTGGGCTTATGGTGTATTACTGTACGAGATGCTTGTGGGGCAACCTCCATTCGATGGTGAAGACGAAGAGGAATTGTTTGCTGCAATTACAGACCATAATGTTTCGTATCCTAAAAGCTTGAGCAAAGAAGCAAAAGAGGCTTGCAAAGGGGTGAGTTTGAAATGCGCCCCAAAAAGGGATTGTGATGGGGTTGGGGTTGGGGAAGAATTAATTAATGTATACGATGTTGTACGTGAAGCGAACGAGAGGCAGGGTGGGAGAAGGTAATTTATGAAATTTCATTAAAAAGTATGGTAGGCGTGTGATGAAAGAGTGTATGTAATGCCCTTTAAGGTGAATTATGTAGATATATGTATATTCTTTCAGAGATTGCTTTAATTTAGCATCAATTTGGTTCAAGTTGAGGGGTGGGTGTGGGTTTTTGGTGTTGCATACTTTGTAATTTTTCGTGGAAATATTTTCTTGTGCGTGTCGAGTGACGACGGCACGACACAACGAGCGACGCACACTTAGTGTTGTTAAAGAAGATTCAATTTTCCCATCATATCGCACGACAACAACAACAACCTACATACCTACTACGTGTTGACGTGCTCGAGCATTTTATGAAATTCATTTAATCTAAGACTTTATTATAGTTATGTACATGTTCAACACGAAAAGTTATTAAAAGTCATGTTGTTAAATGAACACTTGGATGTTTGGGACAGTTTTGGAGACCTGATGGCCATATAACTAAGTTGACAAAAGAAAATTGGAAAATATAAATAGGTTTGGTTGTTTTGAGATTTTTTTTTTGGTCTCAGGACGGTGTTAGAAAAACAAGAAGGAGTTTTTCTAATTGGTACTTTGTAATAGCATCCACTTTTTTTTATTTTTATTAAATACATTATAGCTACATGATGATGCTGTCAAATTGATGTTTGTTTATAAAATTGGGTATTAATGATAGAATATAAATGCACTAAAATATGGTAGTTGGTTTTTTGTTTAATATATAATTAATACTTAAGTTTATTCGAATATAGAGGTTTTGGAAAGGTCAATTTTTTGAAAGTGTGGTGATTTAAAAAGAAGTTTCTAGCAGAAGGCATGATGTTTTATGTCAATTTCTTAAAAAGTACTTAGGACTAAACTAGCACAGCTTAGGGTTGTATGCAGCAATTTAACTGGTCAACAAAATTACAATATTAAGTTTTTTGCCTGCCATATACATAAATTAAACAATATTTTAATTTTTCAAAGAAATTTGTTATCCTGAATTGCAATCTATACTCTATACTATTATATAAAAGCGAAACCATTTTAAAGTTTGTAACGCACGATCTCAGAAAGTAGTCAACCGATTTATTTGAAATATATTTTACTACCTTTTACCCGCGACTTCGTCCGCATTAGATAGTTTTTTTTGGATAGTAGTATGAAAAAAACTGAGCTGTACTTTTTTGTACGTATGTTTGAATTGTGCCGAGATGGGATGAGGCCATACTTAGTGTGATTGTCATAGGTTAGGTTAGGTAAGGTTTATACATTTTAAGAAGAAGATAGGTTACTGCAATACATTTTTATATACGACGTTTTTTGTTTTTCCTTCCTTGGCCAGAACGTTAAGATTTTGGGGGTTTGAGACTTGTGAGCACGCTACATATAATTTTCCATGGGAAAAACAGTTTTTTTCCAAATTTACACCTACAACTTTCAACGTTTGCCCCCGAGCTTTATTTATTGTTATTGCAAATGCTGCTTTCAGAGGAAACTGCACTCTTTTAAACTGAAAGGGCAAATCGGTTGGAATTATCCAGTCATGATTATAATTTTTATAATATTTCGTCCTAGGTGAGTAATCTGTAGCCGTGTACCATTACATAACTTTGATGCATCAAGATTTCTCATTAACAGGACTGGAACACCAACCTTTAATCTTAACTTATGAGAAGAATAGGGAATGCGTTGTTTTCCCGTAATACCAATTTTATCCAAATATTATTCAAATATTTGGTAATTTAGAAGTGAAAGCGATCAGATTCCCCGCAAAGTAATTTTTCCCATGGGAGTGCGTTGTTTTCCCAAGGTCAAATGTAACTCATGTCCTTTCTTAAGTCTCAAACTATCTCCTTACCAAATTTCATTTAAATCTGTTCAGTAGTTTAGACGTAAAAGCGATCGGCCCACCTGAATTTTTCCATGAGAATGCGTCTTTTTCTCGGGGTAAAAAGTAACCTATGTCCTTTCTCGGGTATCAAAATAACTCCATACCAAATTTCATGCAAATTGGTTCAGTAGTTTAGGCGTGATTGAGTAACAGACAGACAGACAGAGTTACTTTCACATTTATAATATTAAGTATAGATTATTTTCTATATTGTTATGAGAGTGTTTATGGCTTTAATTTGTTTTCATTAATTGTTTGTCAAACTCAAATATTATTAGTTTTACATTTTTTGTCCATTTTTTTTCATTAGTTGACTTATACAACCACTCATATCTTAAAACCTATACAATAATCGACAAAGATTAGCATTGCTTCATAAAGTCAATATTGTTGCGCAAATTGTAAGCCTAAAATCACTTCTAAGTTAAACATACAACCTGAGAAATAAATAAAAACAAATTATAAAATTACTAGCTTTTTACCCGCGGCTTCGCCCGCAGTGGAGAAATTAAATAAGTATAAGAGATAAAGGGTAAGGGTATAATAATAGAAATGAGTCAATATAATAACTAAATTTTATTGCTTGGCTGAGATCAACAATTTTTAAAAATTACTACAGACAATGAAGTTTCAACACCTTGATATATGCTTATTGAAATGCAACAACAAATGTTAAAATATATTTCACCGTAACAAAAATAAATAATTCTGAATTCTAACAATTCAAAAAAATAAAATACAAAGTATTAATTTAAGATATTTTTATAGACAATGTTATAAGTTTTCCCGTCGGGTGCAAATATGTGTAAATTCCGGGCATTAGATACACGTGAACAGGCTACATAAAGTTGACCATGAGAGAAGCATGGGTTTTCTAAATACACTCCTGCTACCTGTAATGTTTGTTCTTGTGCCTTGTTTATAGTAACAGCAAAGCTAAGCGTGACGGGAAACTGAACCCTTTTAAATTGGAATGGAAGGTCAGTGGGAATAATTGGTATCCGAGGTATTATAACACTATTTCCCTTACCGACACCTGTTAAAATAGTAGCACCAAGTATGTTCTGTCCCAATTTTGTTATCCGAAGCTTTGTTCCATTACATAGCCGAGGAGCATCTATATTTCGCATAAGCATTACTGGTACATTTAGTTTTAATTGAAGTTTATGTGACGGTACACCCGATAGTTCAATTGAATTTAAAAACTCCACAGGATATGAAGTACTTAGTTCCGTATCCATAATTGTATCCATTGACAAATATTCCTTCATTTCTCCTTGAACCTCGTTTAAAATGTCAGTGTTGATCCTATTTACAATTTCATTTCTTGGTGCTAATATTGCTCTTGCACACAACCACTGATCACTACACAAATTTTGTTGCAATTCCGGAAAAACATTAGCAATGAGATCCACATGACGATATTTTGACAAACAATTTTGGCATTTTTTCAAATAAAAGCAGAGTAAGAATTAACATCAGCGAGTAAGATCTAAAATAATAAAGTAACTGACATTTGTAAATTGTCAAAAGTGGTTGCAAAAAAATCAGAGCTCTCTTAATAAATCTCAAAAAAACATAAATTAAAATCCCTAAAAATTTATAAAGTGATTTCAAATTACGTATCAAAATCAACTCTATAAGAAAAGATCAACCTCAAGTAAGTTCTATTCATAAGAATCCCTTAACTTGCGAAAATAGCATATTCAAATTAGCTAACCTCAATTAATGAGTAAGCGAAGAATATTAGAAACATCCCCTGAACACCCACAAAGTGAAAAGCGCTGCTCCTCTACAGCAATCACAGTTGTCAAATCTGCTATGGGATCTTCTGGAATAGATGTTGAAGCGATAATGAAGAAGCTGCTTAAGGAAAACAACGATGAACTCTTTAAAAATCTTGCAACCAAGTCCGATGTACAACGTCTGCTTGAGGATTTTGAAAGCCTAAAAATACGTCACGAAGAAGTGTCACAAAGAGTAGTCCAGCTAGAATCACGTAACAAAACATTGGAAGAGCAGATGGACAAAATCCTTCGGAAAACGACGGAAGCAAACCTGGTGGTACGACTTCCTACAAATAGCCCGGATTCCTGTGAGAAAGCTAAGTCCATCTGCGCTGGTCTTCTGAATGAAACAAATGCAAGCTCTTTGGTCGATTCCGCTTATAACATACGCAACCGCAACACACTTGGAGCAACAATAATTGTGAGAATGAAGTCTCGTGAAACAGCCTGGAACGTTCTAAAAAACTCAAATACCCTGAAAGGAAAAAACATAAGTATCCAGAAGGATCTACCACCAAATGTGCGTCATAGGCGAGCGAAGCTCCTACGCATAAGAAAGATGCTCCTTGAAAAGGTTCCACGGAAAGGAAAAATTGCTGTTCGCGACGACAGAATGATAATCGAGGACAAAGTTTTTACCTGGGACTCCAAGTTGGGGCTGAAATGTGGTGAAAGTGATGGTCTCGATGTTCTGAAAACAATTTTTGGAGACATTTCTTATTTAAACTTATTAATGAATGAACTTTTAAATCAAAACAATGTGTATAATATGTCAAACCCTTCGAGAAATATAGCTGTCAACTCAATTGACAGCCAAGCACACAGGGTGACAACGCATCAACCAATTTTAAATTTGGGTGCGACCACAAGTAATGGGTGTGCACACAAGGCATGAGAATCTGCAGTCTACCAGAAAGAAAATAGTTTGTTAGTTAATGTTAAGATTTTAAGTTATAATGTGTCAGGATTGAAAAATAAATTATTATTTGTAAACTTTTTTAATTATATTAAGCAATTTGATATTTTTATGCTTTTTGAGACACATTTATTAGAAAACGAAGAGGAGCAATTTAAAAAAATATTTAGTAATTATGAATTAAGATGGGTAAACGCAATCAGAACAGCTAACTATGGTCGAGGCAGCGGAGGTGTATTTTATGGTTATCGTAGAAATGTATGTGAAATAGATATGAGTTTCAGAAGAACAGTTAATTTTTACGTGATGGATGTTAAACTTGGGAGTGATACAGTGTGCATAGTCCCTATTTATATAAATTGAAGTAACTGGCAATCCGACTTCGAGAAAGTAAGCGAGAATCTGCAGGATGTCAACTCTACGAACATCATGCTTATTGGTGACTTTAATGGCAGGATTGGCTTGTCACAAAACAACTTTTTCTGTACACAGTGGCCTGTGTATAATATCAATCGAAAATCAAAAGATAGTATATGTGATCGAAAAGGCGAACAAATATTGGAACTTTTAGATGGATATGACTGTCATGTGTTAAATGGTAGCTGCACTGGAGATTCAGAGGGTGAGCTTACATTTATAAGAGGTCAAGCTAGCTCTATAATAGACTACTGTTTTGTATCTGGATTGTGGAACAATATTGTGAGTGATTTCAGAGTAGGAACTCAGAATTTCTCTGATCACATGCCACTTGAAGTTACTTTTACAACATTGCGAACAGAAACACCCACCGGCGCAAAAAAGTTGAATCTTATCCCGAAAATACGTTGGAATGAAAGAAATAAGAGCAAATTCCAAGAAAACATGAGGAAAGAAATTAGAGAGCTTCAAGATCTAAACGAACTCGTAGATATATCGGTTTTAACACAGATTATCAAAAAAGCGAACCCACAAAACCAACAAGCAAAACAAAAAATCAATTTTAAGCAAAAGTGGTTTGATTCTGAATGCTTAAAAGCTAGAGATCTTTCATTCAAATTTTTAAAGCTATTCCGGTCACGAAACTTGCCTGTTTTTAGAAAACTGTACTCCGAGGCAAATATTGAATTCAAAAGAATATGTGCAGTGAAAAAATCTGCCTTTGAACAAGAGACAGTATCGGTTATCAATCGCACCCGTAGCTCTGCCGAATTCTGGAAGGCTGTGAAAATCTTAAATGGAACCAAGAATATGATTGCTCTAGGATTACAAGCGCAAAATCTAAGCGATCACTTCAAAAAGCTTTTGAACGCAACGATAAGATCACCATTGGTACTATACGCAGCCCCTTTAATCACAGATGACTATCTAGATGCACCGTTTTCGATAAATGAACTAAAAGAAGTTATTGAGAAAGCTAAAGTAAATAAGGCACCAGGAGATGATCGTATTCCTTTTGAGCACTATAAGCACGCAACTGATGAATTTTTATTGATGCTTACTAAAGAATTTAACCGACTTTTCGAAAATGCTATAGTTCCCGAAAGTTTCAGAAAATCAATAATTTTTCCGCTTTTCAAAAAAGGAAATTATGATGAAGCAGCAAATTATAGAGGTATTTCTTTCTTAAATACAAATGCAAAGCTCTTCGCTGGGCTTATTGAGAATAGAATGTCTGAATGGGTGAGGAGAAAAAGTATACTCTCTGAATATCAGGCCGGTTTCAGGAGGAACTATTCCACAACGGATCACATATTCTCACTGTACAACATTGCCGATTCATATATCAGAAGAAAAAGAAAACTTTATGTATTCTTTGTTGACTTTCGAGCAGCATTTGACTCTATCGTTCGTGAAATGCTTTTCTATAAGCTGTATGCCATTGGACTGTCGAGTAAAACAATAAACATTCTGAAAGCCTTGTACACAATGAATACAGCATACATATGGGATGGAGCGTCTGTCTCGGCAGAGTTTCGCACGGAAATGGGTCTTAAGCAAGGGTGTATATTGAGTGCTTTGCTCTTTATATTGTTTTTAAACGACATAACAGATGTGGTCAAAGACGGAATTGTGTTTGGAGGAACTACCATACCTGCACTTTTGTATGCAGACGACATAGTCTTCTTTGCAGAGACGGTGGATGGTCTGCAAATGATGATGAATAGGCTAAACGGCTATTGTAACCGCTGGAATCTCGAGATAAATCTATCAAAATCGAAGATAATGATATTTAGAGCGGGTGGCGGCAGGACTGCAAGAAACGAAAAGTGGACATTCAATAACGAGGCAGTCGAAATTGTTCGAGAGTATAAATATCTGGGAGTTCTATTTAGTTCGAATCTAAATATGAAAAAACATCTAGAACTGAAATTAACGGAGGCAAAGCGTGCAATTTCAACCGTGTGGGAACGTTGCTTCAAAAGTGACTACATTGACCATAGTACAAAACACAAACTTTTCCGCTCCACAGCTGCATCGATTTTATTGTATGGAGCTCAGGTTTGGGGTTACTGTTCTTTTGAAGCAATCGAAAAGTTTCTCCGATACTTTATTAAAAGAATCTTCCGGCTTCCGAGAAATACCCCAAACTACATGCTGTATCTGGAAACAGGGCTGCCTCCCATGATATTGGAAACTCTTAACATGCATTTCAACTACATTGTCAAAGTCTTTCAAATGAATGATGCAAGAATACCCAAAATCATACTGAAGTGTTCAATTATGACGGCAGGACATATGGCAACGGAATGGGAAAGTTTGGCGGATACCTGCAGTATGGACCTGATGGTAACACAAAATGAACAACCTTCCCTGCTGAGGAAAAAGTTTGATATACTTTTAGAAAAATACGGTCACATCTTGTACGACAGAAACGCATCTGAGGCCCGTTCGTCGCTTTTTAGATGTTATTATAACCGTTTAAATTTCTGCCTTGGTAATAATACATATCTTCTTAACACCATGCCATTAAATAAAATTAGCACTATTTTTAAATTGAGAGGAGAATTACTTAAACTTAACTTCATGCCTCATCGCCCAGATTTACCCTTGCTTTGCAGTCTTTGCAATCTGAACATGCGAGAAGACATTAATCATTTTATTGCAATCTGTCCGATCATGAAAGAGTTCAGGGTGAGATATTTTGGAAAAAAAAGCCTTAATGAAGCCGAGCTTATTGCCATACTAAACGGAAATGTTGGATGGAATGCCCTATACAATTATACTGTCGCTGCTCTCCGTTATAGGAATTGTATAATAAATGAAGATTTTTAAGATACAAATCTAGATATTTTTCTTCTTTTTTTTTTTTTTGCTATAAAATTGTATTTAAACTCAAAAATGTCAGTCTGGTAGACGGCCATAGGCCAAACCATATAGACTTAAGTAAGTTTTTTATTATATATCTAAATTGAATATTTAATAAATGTTATTAATTATCTAATGAAATAAAGAGTCAACTAAAACTAAAAACTAACTAAACTAATAAAGTAACAGCTAACCACAAAAATTACGGATAACCTCAAAAATGTGAATAGTATTATACTGCATGTAACGACAGAAGAAAATAACAATAAATATATAGAAAAATTAGAAACAGTTGAAACTATATTCAATTGAATTAGATATTGAATTAGATATTGTCGTCACCGTCGGTAATAAAGTGGGTTGGTATTACATTATTCAGGGTTGAAACTTCATTACTATGATGCTAGATGATGCTAGATGGCGTTGAAGTAGCTAAATTTGACGATATTTTGACAAACAATTTTCTTATTTTTCGTAAAAAAATTTTATTTTTTTTTTAATAAAAAGTATCCTATGTTACTTATACCTTCAAGAGTGTATGTGCAAAGTTTCATGATGATCGGTTAAGTAGTTTTTGCGTGAAAGCGTAACAAACAAACTTACATTCGCATTTATAATATTAGTCTGATATATATATATAATAATAAAATAAATATATATATATATATAATATATATAATAATAATTAATTTATAATATTATTAATAATTAATAATAGTATAATAGTATAATAGTATAGTATAGTATAGTATAGTATAGTATAGTATAGTATAGTATAGTATAGTATAGTATAGTATAGTATAGTATAGTATAGTATAGTATAGTATAGTATAGTATAGTATAGTATAGTATAGTATAGTATAGTATAGTATAGTATAGTATAGTATAGTATAGTATAGTATAGTATAGTATAGTATAGTATAGTATAGTATAGTATAGTATAGTATAGTATAGTATAGTATAGTATAGTATAGTATAGTATAGTATAGTATAGTATAGTATAGTATAGTATAGTATAGTATAGTATAGTATAGTATAGTATAGTATAGTATAGTATAGTATAGTATAGTATAGTATAGTATAGTATAGTATAGTATAGTATAGTATAGTATAGTATAGTATAGTATAGTATAGTATAGTATAGTATAGTATAGTATAGTATAGTATAGTATAGTATAGTATAGTATAGTATAGTATAGTATAGTATAGTATAGTATAGTATAGTATAGTATAGTATAGTATAGTATAGTATAGTATAGTATAGTATAGTATAGTATAGTATAGTATAGTATAGTATAGTATAGTATAGTATAGTATAGTATAGTATAGTATAGTATAGTATAGTATATAGTATATAGTATATAGTATAGTATAGTATAGTATAGTATAGTATAGTATAGTATAGTATAGTATAGTATAGTATAGTATAGTATAGTATAGTATAGTATAGTATAAAGTATATGATAAACTTTTTGAATTTATTTTATCCAGGAAATTAGATTCGCTGCTTTGTTTCATTTCATTATCATTCCAACATTTTTAATTTTCTTTTCTTCCCATGCTCTAATTCTATCGTACATTGCTGAGCAGTGTGGGCTCTTTTTTTTAAGTTACTATGGACATTTAATAAAAATAAATAAACAGTGCCGTGCACATGAAATGCCGATTTATCTAAAGAACAATTAGATCTTTTTTATTTTTCTGGTTCGAGGAAGTGAATAGATTAAAAAAAAAGTTCTATTATAATAGCTTGAATTACCAATTTTGTATCACTTCCTCGAACAATAAAACTGAAATTAAGTTAAAATTTTCTTTACAAATAACTCAAAGAAGGTACCTACTTACAATGACGTCGATAAAAAGAGCACACAAATGTAGGTAGGTTAAGTCAGTTGCACTGCACTGAACATGAGCAGATGAATAAAAAAATGTGTCTATGGATATTTACACACGCATACCTATAGATGTATGAGAACATTAAAAACACAAATTTGTTTTTTTTTTACCGGAAACTATATTTTTCGGTTGCAAAAAACGTTTCTAGGTATGAATAAAAGAAGGAAAAGAAGAAAATAGACAAAAATTTCGTTCTGTTTTCAACTAAAAAATTGAAATGGTTTTGTATTTTGTTTGTTTTCACGTGCGGCTTGGCCTTTACTACGTAATATTTTACTTAAGTTTTTTTCTAAAGTGTTAATTTCGGTAAGGAAGTGTTTTTTGATTATAAACTAAAATTAATATTATTGTAGAAAATATGCTCAGTCCCATTGAGAATTTTTTTCATATGCTAATACTAATATTCAAAAAATGTTCGTGGTTACAATTTGCGAAGCAACGCAAGCACGGGTCGGCTAGTAATCTATATACGAGTATATAAAAATGAATTGCTGTTCGTTAGTCTCACTAAAGCTCGAGAACGGCTGAACGGATTTATCTTATCTTAACCTTCAAATGTTCGTGGAGGTCTAGGGAAGGTTTAAAAGGCGAACAAAAATCGAATAATTTCCGGGAATACCCTAAAAACAGCCCTTTTCTATTTCCCATACAAACGTTTTCTAGAGTCAATTTGAACTTTATTGCTATTCAATAAAGTTCATATTAAATTATAATCACTCATTGTTGTCTAAGCAATTTAGGTGTATTCCTAACGTCAAAGAGCCAATTTGCAATTTATTACCGCTGCATAAAGTTCAAATTCATTCCTATCTATGAAAATAGTCTTCGCGTGCGCTTTGGAGGATCTAATTTCGCGTTCCGAAAATAAACAAAAGTGAATCGCGAACGCGACAAAAAATGTAATAAACTATTAGTAGTACTGATTTCCAATTAATTTGGTCGGCTTCGCGAAACTTAATTTTAGCTAACTTCAGTTGTATCTGTATCAGATTATTTTTTTTAAGTTTGATAAATCTTAAGTTTTGTCACAAATTAAGTTTCTGAACACAACCATAATATTTGACATTAGATTTGACAACCAACTAATATGTCAATCATTCTGTCGCACTTCAGAATACGAAGATTTATGGCTTAAAGGTAAACTCCAAAAAAATAAATAAAAAAATCTGAACACGGAAAAAAGTATTACGATTGACGATATTGTGTTACGATCATGGTTACGATATTCTATGAGTGCATCCTTCTATCTTTGTGAGTGACGATTACCGCTACGTGCCCGAGAACTTTCTTTACTTTTGTGATCCTTTGTGATAGTGACATTGTAAGTAGTGTGCTCTTTTTTTGTTGATATTTTGTGATAGTGACATTTTACTGTTAAGTTACTGTTAAGTGAAATTACCATTAAACATGCAAATCACCGAAACACCAATTTGCAACATCGCCAAAAATAGCGCAATGGCCAAGATCCTACAGGTATGCAAATCAATTATTTGGGATGAATGCACAATGGCCCACAAGAGGTCACTGGAGGCCCTGGACAGAACATTGAAAGATCTTCTTTTTGGTGGGGCCATGATTTTGTTTTCAGGTGATTTTTGTCAGACTCTTTCAGTTATTCCCCGATAAACTGTTGCTTATGAACTAAATGCATGTCTAAAATCATCGAATTTGTGGCAGTAGGTAAAGACACTCCAATTAACAACTAACATATGAGTATTTTTGCAACATGATGAAACTGCAAATGTGTTTGCGAAGCAGTTGTTAGATATTGGAAATAATAAAGTTGCAATGGACACCTCGACCGGATTCATCACATTACAAACAGATTTCTGTCACATCACAGATTCAAAAGAGGAGCTTATTCAGCGTGTTTTCCCAGATATAGCGCAAAAGTTCAATAACCATAATTGGCTGGGTGAACGAGCAATATTGGCAGCGAAAAATAAAGATGTCGAGGATCTCAATGCGTCCATTCAGAATTTTTTTCCAGGACAGTTGGTTTCCTTCAAATCAGTCGACACCGTTATGAACCAGGATGACGTAGTCAACTATCCCACGGAGTTTTTAAATTTACTGGAATTGCCTGAATGACCACCTTTAACATTAATCAACCTCGACTATGCAATTTAACAAGACTGGCTGTGAAAAAGCTGATGAATAACGTCATTGAGGCAACAATCATAAAAGGAAAATACAAAGGAGAGGATGTCTTGATCCCGCGAATACCGATCATTTCAACGGATTTACCATTCGATTTTAAACGCTTGCAATTTCCAGTACGTCTGGCCTTTGCGATGACAATAAATAAAACGCAAGGACAGTCTTAAGAAGTTTGCGGAATCAACTTGGAGTTTCCCTGTTTCGCGCATGGACAATTATATGTCGCGTGTTCGCGCATCGGAAAACCGTCTTCTTTGTTTATTTACGCACCACAAAAAAAAAACAAAAAATATAGTTAATGAGAAAGCTTTAAATTGATTAACAAACTGTATCATAACAGTGTGTGTCTGTTAATAAAAATTTAAACCTTATAAATAGCCAGTATTTCAGAAAAACTCTGTTTTTTTAAGTAAGCAACATGATGTGTCGAAAATAATAATAAAACTTCATGCTTCATTAAAAAAATGCTTTTTTATTCAATACGTTTTGTTTGTTTTGAAATTAGTTTATACAAAAGTTTAGGTCTTTTATTTATCGATTGAGGCAGTCCGAAGTCTGCCGGGTCAGCTAGTTTCTCTAATAAAAAACTTTTTTGAAAAAATTCTTTTCGAAAATGCACAAAAATACATTGTACGCTGTTTTAAAGGTAAAACGCAAATTAGTTCCTAACAAAATATTGAACGATGATTTTACACAATAAAAATCTTTATCTTCTAGACATATGTATGTACACATGTATGTAGTTATGTACATTTAGCATTTTAATATCTCACTTATTTTTTTTGATTCTCATTAGTTATGAGATGACTTATGGGACTTCATTTGAATCAACCTGAAGTTATTAAAAACCTTTAATGTAATTCCCTTAAGTTTTTGAATATTTCGTTTTAGAACTAATTTATGATATTGATTCCGAATCCGAACTCAGATTTTATCTTTATGTGATGCATTTTAGTAAAAATGTTGCAGTGTTTTTTGAAGGTTTATGCAGGATTGTTTTAAAAATAAATTGAATACTGAAAATATTGAAACAGGATATTGAGTAACAGATTGCAGGTTTTTCATTTTATTGAAAAATCATCAAGTTACTTAAGCTTAAAAAGACACAATATGAGTTTTTTTCTTTTTTTTTAATTTATTTATTTTAATAGTATAAAGTGTCAAACACGTGACGTGATAGATTCATTTTCAAAAATATTACAAACATTTTAAAATATTCTGTGATTCAAATGTGATCAAATTCACTGAAATTGAAAATGGACGAATGAAAGCAATAACCTTTTTCTCCTAAACTAGGGGAGCTAGACCCCCTCCCCAAAAAAAATAAAGAGAACGATTAAATCGCACAAACTTGCACGAACTGTTAAAAAATATTTCCTGTATTTTAAAATTTTAAAATGTACCTAACAAAAAAGTTTGTTTTCGAAAATGAGAATGCCATTTGATTTATCAAAAACACCTTAATTTTTCAATTTTTTTATTTGAAAATCTGTAGAATGGTTTTTGTTTAAATTAATTTTGTATGTATAATATGTTTTAGTTTCAGTTTACAAATAATTTTCGTATTCAGAATTTGCGATTTTTGGCTAAAAAAATGTATGGAGACTACTGTTATTATTAGTCCAAAAAAAAAAATTAAAACACTCCTTAAGTTAATGGGCTTAAAACTTTTTTACGAATGCAATACTTGAACTTTTTTAAAACATAAAGGAGGTCTGGGAGGGTGTACTTCCATCAAGATACCGATACCATCAAGGTAGAAAGTATGCAGGCAAAATTGGCCGCAGTTATTATTTATCGAATATGTTTAAAAAAATACCAATTTGCTCTTTGTGTTTCTAATTGTATAGCCAGGTGCGATTTACATAGGTATAATAAATGATAATACATTTTCTACTGTTAGGGTCAAGCTTATTTTTTTATAAAATATTCAAAAGTGTACTATATGTTATGGGTTATTAAAAGATTCACTAACCAAACTAAACAGATTTCCTAGAACAAAGTTATTCTACTATATAAAAATAAGTCGGGTTTTCCTTCCTGACGCTATAACTCCAGAACGCACGAACCAATTTCCACGGTTTTGCATTCGTTGGAAAGGTCTCGGGCTCCGTGAGGTTTATAGCAGACAAAATTTAGGAATAATTTTAACAGAAAAGCGGTGAACTCCGTTTAGCTTCCCATAAAAAGCTATTGTAAAAGTTCCGATTTGTGGAATTGAACATTTTTGACGTTTCAAGGGCCCTATATTCTAAACCAAAGCTTACTTTTGGGAACCTTTTTTAGTCAACCATATCTCTAGAAACGTCAGGGATATCGACTTCAAATAACATATGAAATCTACAATGAGGGAATGATTCTGATTGAGAATCAATCCTTGACTATTGCAAACATATTGAAGTAGGAATGACAAATCGATCGATGCACGATGCATTGAACCAAGAATTAAATCGAGAGCTGCAATACATTGTTGATACATTGCAGGAATTCGTTCAAAATAATGTGCCGTTGCTGAATGAACAGCAAAAACAAGTATACGAAACATTAATGCAAGGATGAAGGATCTTCGACGAAGTAACAACATCTTTGGTGGCCTGATGATATTGTTGGCAGGCGATTTCAGCCAGACGTTGCCAGTAATTCTCCGTGGAATGCCTGCAGATGCGAATTGAATGCTTGCCTGAAGGCATCACTGTTGTGGAACAACGTAAAAACATTATCGCTAACCACTAATATGAGAGTTCAACTTCAAAATGATCAAAGTGCTGCACAATTTTCCAAACAATTGTTAGCTGTTGGAAATGGAAAAGTGCCAGTTGATACGACAACTGGATTAATTACTCTTACCAACGTGCGTCGTTTGCCGATTTGTAGACTCTCAATTAGCTCTTATTGAAAATGTTTTCCCAATCATTAGAAAATCATTGTTTTTTACATGGGCAGCTATACGTTGCGTGTTCACGAGTTGGGAAAAAAAAAATCCGCTTTGTTTGTGTTAACGTCAGACCAAAAAACAAAAAATGTGGTTTACCAAAGAGCGCTTTAATGAAACTGATAATTTTCGGACAAGTATAACGCTTCGATTCAGTATTTACTTTGGATTCACTTTCATTTTTTACTTAAAGAAGTTCAACTAAATTACTCTTCATTTTTGTAATCGAAATGAATTCATTACTGTTGTGAAATGGAATACAATTTTTCCTTTTCAAATATAAAACAAAAAAAAAATGTCTTCATTTTTTAATCCCCAAACGAAATGATACAAAAATCGAAGCCATCTGGTGGCGAAACAGAGTTCGCCGGGTTTGCTAGTGCAATATAATATTGAAACAAAACTATCGTTTATAATTCTATGGCACCACTGTAGTTTCTATATGTCACAAGAAAAAATACTTGTTTTTGACCCCTCTAAACCATTATCAATTTTGCCGCCTAAGTTATGGTAGTCCAGCAATTTTTAATAATAGCGTATAGTCAAATGTCAATGGATAGCATCTTCAAAAATGACATCTACGCAAATGTAATCCAATGCGTTCTTTGAAACATTATTAAGACAAATGCAAATTTTAAAATACTTTAAAAAAACTTTACTTTAAGTTCATTAAATTCAATTCTCCTATAATACTGGAACCCGCTAAAAAAAATATTTTTCAACTAATAGAGATTTTTGGCCCTAACAATTATTAAATGAAAAACTCTGTAAAAAAACAAAACACAAACAATCGTATTGAAATTGGAGAATTTGGATGCCGTTCCTTAAAAAGCAGAAAATACTCTTTATTAAATGTTGAAATTTATGTTCTAGATGCCTAGGTGACAACTAAACAAAAACAGGGCCCAGAAACGATATAGTTATAAAAACGCTTATGCGATCGAATTTGTTAGTTTTTTGAGTTACATGAAATAAATCGTTCGCACAATCAAAAAACTTTTTTCCTTACAGAGTGTTACCTCAGAATATAATATACTAGCCGACCCGTGCTCGCGTTGCTTCGCAAATTGTAACCACGAACATTTTTTGAATATCAGTATTAGCATATGAAAAAATTTCTCAATGGGACTGAGCATATTTTCTACAATAATATTAATTTTAGTTTATAATCAAAAAACACTTCCTTACCGAAATTAACACTTTAGAAAAAAAAAACTTAAGTAAAATATTACGTAGTAAAGGCCAAGCCGCACGTGAAAACAAACCAAATACAAAACCATTTCAATTTTTTAGTTGAAAACAGAACGAAATTTGTGTCTATTTTCTTCTTTTCTTTCTTTTATTCATACCTAGAAACGTTTTTTTGCAACCGAAAAATATAGTTTGCGGTAAAAAAAAAATAAATTTGTGTTTTTAATGTTCTCATACATCTATAGGTATGCGTGTGTAAATATCCATAGACACATTTTTTTATTCATCTGCTCATGTTGAGTGCAGTGCAACTGACTTAACCTACCTACATTTGTGTGCTCTTTTTATCGACGTCATTGTAAGTACCTTCTTTGAGTTATTTGTAAAGACAATTTTAACTTAATTTCAGTTTTATTGTTCGAGGAAGTGATACAAAATTGGTAATTCAAGCTATTATAATAGAACTTTTTTTATTTTTAAATTGGAAGAATTATAATGTATTCACTTCCTCGAACCAGAAAAATAAAAAAGATCTAATTGTTCTTTAGATAAATCGGCATTTCATGTGCACGGCACTGTTTATTTATTTTTATTAAATGTCCATAGTAACTTAAAAAAAGAGCCCACACTACTCAGCAATGTGACGGCCCTAACGATAGAATTAGAGAAACAAAAAAATAATGTGTGTGTGTAGGTTAGTTGATGAACTATACAATACAGAAAAATTGAATATGTAGGTAGGTATGTAAGAGAAAAAACGTAACTATTAAATGGAACACATATTAAGAGAGAAAGAGCATGGGAAGAAAAGAAAATTAAAAATGTTGGAATGATAATGAAATGAAACAAAGCAGCGACCTCGCGATTGTGATGGAATCTAATTTCCTGGATAAAATAAATTCAAAAAGTTTATAATTTTATAATTTGTTTTTATTTATTTCTCAGGTTGTATGTTTAGCTTAGAAGTGATTTTAGGCTTAAAATTTGCGCAACAATATTGACTTTATGAAGCAATGCTAATCTTTGTCGATTATTGTATAGGTTTTAAGATATGAGTGGTTGTATAAGTCAACTAATGAAAAAAAATGGACAAAAAATGTAAAATTAATAATATTTAAGTTTGACAAATAATTAATGAAAAAAAATTAAAGTCATAAACACTCTCATAACAATATAGAAAATAATAAAATATATTTCAAAAAAATCGGTTGACTACTTTCTGAGATCATGCGTTACGAACTTTAAAATGGTTTCGCTTTTATATAATAGTATAGATAGTATAGATGAGTTACTAGATCCGCCATTTTTGTTTAATTTTAACAGATGTTCAGAACTAAACATAAGTGATCCTCTAATGCTGCCAAACGTCAAAGTAACAGTTTGCTTTTATTTGTATTCAATTTTGTTTTGAGCTTTGCTGCTGTTTTTTTCCCCAAAATTCTTTAGATTCCTAATTGAGGAAAGAAACAATTAGTAAAGAAAAATATTTTTCATTAAACATACATTTTTTTTTCTTTAATATAAAAGAAACCTACATTTTTGTATCTACCTACATATATTAAAATTCCAAATCAAATTCAGTAACCAAGTTAGATCTGTCAGGATCCTTAGCTTCAAATTTAATGTTTCAAATATTGAAGGAGAAACAAAACCACTGAAAAATTTGCAAATTTATTTGTCCTTATCGAATTCGTATACGAAAAAGCAAGTTCCTTATCCAATTAAAGTGATCTAGTTTTTGAGGAAAAGGTGTAAAAATGTTGATTTGTGCCGTTTACCTGTTTCATAAATCATAATACTAATTATCATTTCAGTTAAAGGGATGCTTCACGTACAAGTACGGTCTATTTACAATTATGCACTGATAAAAACTTCTGAATAAAAGTTTACAATATTTTTACCAATAAAACATAATTTTACTCCCTATTATAGTTCCTAACAAAACAGCCATCAAAACGTCTTGGTTGTGGCTCAACTGGTGAAGAAGATGTTCGTTTACATCCATTTTTCCGACGCATAGATTGGGAGAAAATTGAAAATCGTGAAGTACAACCACCGTTCAAACCAAAGATCGTAAGAGCTAATCAAATATTTACAAAAACTTATTTCATACAAACTTCGTTTTTCTTTTTGTAGAAACATCGCAAAGATGTATCAAATTTCGATAAGCAATTTACATCAGAGAAGACAGACTTAACACCAACTGACAAAGTATTTATGATGAATTTGGATCAAACTGAATTTGTTGGTTTCTCATATCTAAATCCTGAATATGTGGCAACAGTGTAAGAAAAAAAAAAACTTCAACAATTACAACAAAAATTCGTTTTTTTTTTCTACAAAAATTTCTCACACTGAAACAGAATTTTCGTTTTTAATTTACTCTTAAGTTAAAATTATATATACATTTGTTATTTTCAATATAAAGAATTTTTGTTAAAAACTTATTTTTATTAATATATTTTAATATTTTTTTTTTGTTAAAATACAAAATTCAAAAATATAATAAAAAACAGAACACTTATCACAGCATTGTTAATTTTAATTTAATATGTGTTATAAATTTTATATTTTGTTATATATTTCTTTTTTTTTTAATTTAAAATATAATAATTATTGTTATTTATTATATATATATTTTATATTATAAGGTCACATTTTCTTTTATATCTATTAGAGCACGAGAATGCAATTAAGATGACAAAATAACGGATTAATTTACGTACGGTCAATATTAAGTACGTTTATTCACGAAAACAAAAATCATTCCTTTATTATTAAAAAAAAAAAAAAAAAAAATACTATTATCAAGAAAAATAAAATTTTATTATAATTATTAAATGTTATTTGTTTAAGTTTAAAAAATGTTTAATTGATTATTACATTTTTTTTCTAAACTGTTAAAATTTATTAAAATACATTAAAAAAAAAGATTATATGAAAGTTTATGGGAAAACAAAACACTTAATGAAGCATGATATTAACAATTAAACAAAAAAAAAATAAATACAAAGGATATTAAACTTTATCGTTTTCATAATAATAAAAAAACGTCCTTGGTATAATTCGAAAAAAAAAAGTGAATATAAAAAATATTGTTTACATAAATATATAAGAATGCATTTAAATAAAAAAAATATAGAACAATTTTAAACAAATACCTACAAACAAACAAAAAAGAAAAGAATTTTAAGAAAAAAAGTTGATCAATTGTAATTTTTTTAAAATAAAAAACAAAACAATAAAAGATAACGTGGAACGCATGAGATAAAATAATGTATTTATATAATCCTTATTACTTTATAGCACAATAAACATAACTTAAATCGATACAGAAGCATCTACAAAAATGATAAAATTCAATAGATCACATTTAATCATACATACATATAATAAGAAACTTACTTTGCAAAGAAAGAAAGTTGATGCAAGCATTTCAACATAACCAATTTCAATGAAACAAACTCATAAACTCGATTATTACAAATTTTGACAAATTGTATTTGGTAATAACAATGGAAAATACTATTTCAAGTAGGAAACACTATGTCTTGATGGATTCTTTAAATGAATAAATTAGCAAATCACGTAATTTAAAAATGTGCTGAACTGTAAAATTTTAGATAATTTTTTAAATAATATATCTTTCTTTTTAATTATCAAAAAATGATATTTTTTCTTGAATCTACGCACTGTAAAAGTGTTAATTTTTTGAAGATGTAATGCCTTCAAAAATTACGAAACCCTAAAAAACACAGTTCGTAAAAGTTTCAAAGTTTTTCAAAAGAGATGATGTTCACGTTTGGACTTTTTATTGAGATGACTTAAAGAAAGCTATCGCAAGAGTCTAAGAACTGCACTTTTTATTCCTGTTTGATTGGCTTTATGGAACAGTAATTCCACATGTTACTATGCTGATTTAGATTTCTGAAATCTAATTCGGAGAAAATGTAATACCTTTTAATAAAAATTGTTGTTTTTTCCAAGACTCATAACACTTGTTATTTTTAGGAGAATCTCATTCTCATTCAAAATTTAACAGACCTGTAATTGTAGTAAACTTTCTAAACTGTCAAATTTCTCTCAAAAGAAACTGATAGAAAAATATAACTATACAGTTTACAGTTTGATTTTTATTTTAAAATCCGGGAATGGTTCTGAAAAGTAAAGAAATTTTCATCAATTTCATAAATTTTAAAATCAGAATCTAAATCAGAAGCACTCATAAATTTGAATATTACTTAAACTTCAAACTTTACACTTATCATATTTGTTTCCGATAACTGGTGCGAAGTGATTTTTGTTTTCAACTTTAGTTTTTATTTTGAAATGTATACCATGAAACGTTAATTTTAAAGAGAATACAAAAAAAAACCATTAGAGAGAGATTTTCAGTTGTCAAATAAAAAGGACATTTTTTGACAGCTGGCCAATCAGAGACTAGAAACTTGCCTTATTTTCAAGTCCCTTAAGTCGTCTCAAAATCGCATAACGGTAAAATATTTCTTTTTCTCTTGGTAGATCTATTTAAATAAAATACAAATCTTTTGAACACGAAAATTTCACAATACACAACAAATTCCAGAAATTTAGAGTAAGGAAACGTCTTCGTTAACTTTTGAAGACAACTTTAGAGGTTTTTTAAAGGCCAGAAATTATAATTTCTGAATTTATTTTTAATGTAAAAACAAAAATTAAATAATTTTATTATGATCACCTTAAAGATCCAACAGTATGGAATAACATTTCTATAGATCGTTGAAATTAAGATACAAAATTGAGAGTCGATAAACGATATGGCAATTGAAAATTGTTCAATTGGACTATTTTGTTTGTATTTCCTTAGATTTTTAGAGGCATATTTTAATCCTTTCCAGCTTAATTTCACCCCTAGTTTTGATGGTAAAACCATTGAAATTCATATCCTGTTTACTTATTTCTTTACTTTTTTAATGTTTCATATCTTCTGAACTTAAATGAAAAGAACTATTTGATTTTTAGCAAGAAATTGTATCTTTTATTACTTTCAAATTATACCCTATTTTATGTTTTGTATCTTCATGTTTACACAGTCTCCATACGACTTTCCAGCTAATTTTTGTCCATATTATCATTTGTCTGTTATTTAAATCTACTATGTGATACTTTAAACAATATAAAAATCTTTTTTAAGCTTAAAATTTTTGAAAACTAAAAAGATTTTTGCTAACAAAAAAAAAACAGCAACAAATTAAAACTTATCTTGAAACAAAAATTCTTGTAAATAAAATCAAAAAAAGAACATAGTTGTATCTATTAAAAAATTAAAACAAACAAATATTTAAAGTTCAACATTTTATATTATTCTAAATAATAATTAAATTATAAATATAAATTGAAAAAAAAATATAAAAATAATTTATTTAAAACGTTTAAATTAGTAATGACAGCCCCGACATTACAAAATAAAACGTTATTATAAAAACCATAATTTATAAAATTTTATATAAAAAAAAAAAAAATTAAAACTATAAGCAAAAAAAAAAACAAATATTTAATAAAAAGAAAAAGAGAAAATGAAAATTTTTAACATAAAATAACTAAATTTAATTTAATTAAAAAAATAAAAAAAAACAAAAGCAATTTTATTTAATAGATTTAGTATAATATTGAATTTGAAAGAAAGAGTCTCAATGTACCGTATATAATATACCATTTAATTCAAAGTGGCAACAAAATCACACAAATGAATTTTGTCACTTTTGCTTAAATTAATTAAAAAACAAAATATACAAAAACTTTAAAAAAAATATATAATATTAACTTAACATTCGAATCCCGACTAAATATATAGCTACTTCGATGATTATAGGCTTTATAATAATAATGACCAGAAAATTAACATAATATAAAGACAAAACCAAATTAACCAAAGAATAAATTTAAGTTTTTTGAAGACAATCTATCCTAAGGACATAATATCTACATTATGTAAGTAACAGATATATGTATAGATGTTAAAATGTGTAGTTAAATTATAAGCATAAAAACATTACCAGAAATATCATTTTCAGGTAAAAATATTTGACGATTTGAAAAAAAAAATAAACTATACATCTCAAATTCTCGATCTCAAACCATATTACAATTCGAATTCTGTCAAAAAGTTTTGATCCATTTTTAAATCACATAATCACGTGTATATTTTCAAAGCACTGTATCATGCTCCAATTTCACAATTTCCTTAAAGAGACAAAACAAAAATTGATGTACTGTAACTTGTATCTATAAATCAAAAATGGTTCATAATATAACATGGACACGGGACAGCCAATATTGAAATAGATTCACATAAAATTTTTAAAATATTAACTATTTCTGGAGCACCTGAAGAATGAAATGAAGAAAATATCAGTAAAAAATCAACTAAAAATGTTCGTAAAATTCATGAAATGACACTTGATTTTTTTTTAACGAATGTATCAGCAAATATCTATAAAATACAAAACTATCTACATAATACATGTAAGTTAAACAGATGCCTCATCCTTAAAATTTTTAAAACAACTTGTACTATATTAAAATAAATCTATAAACAAAAACAAAACAACAACACAATTATCTAAAGAAAAAAAAAATAAATTTTAATGCAAACTAGTGTAAAATTAAATATATAAAAACTTAATTTCATAATTAAAAAACCAAGAACTTAAACTAATACTTAGCATTTAAAAAAATAATAATACAAAACCATATTTACACAAATCTATTTTAATACACTATAGTTATTTTTTTTTTTGTATTTTCTTGCTCGTGAGCGTTAAGCGAAATTTTCGGTTTTGTTTGTCTCATAAACTTAACTCAACTACATAATAAAATAATGCTGACTTAGAATTAATTAAATATTAAAAAAAAAAGTAAAAACAAAAATACAACACTAAATAATTAAACTAAAAAATCATCACTCTTATAATATCGCATTGTATATTGCCAAAAATCAAATTCGATTTATAAACCAAAAAATAAAGATCAATATCATTCAAAACGTGAAACGTATAAAAACTTATATTTTTTCCCCTAAGTATAGAAAAACAAACGTCTTTTCGTTTCTGTATCTAAATAAAAACAAAACAAACAAAAACAAATATTGAAATAATGTTAAAATTTAAAATGAAAATATAAAAAAACAACTCAAACTTGTAAGAATGATAGAAACATGGTTGAAACTAAACTTGGAAAAGCAAAAAAACAAAAACAAAAAATAATATTTATATACTCTATTAAAAGTAAACAAATATATATATCTATAAATAAACTATATACATTATTTATAAACAAAAGAAAAAGTCTATTTTTTTTTCGATTATATTATCTCTTTAAATTAATCGATGTAGTCTTAACAGAAATAATACAAACAAATATAAAAAAAAACATTTAAGTGATTTAATATTTTATTAAATAAAAATATAAATTTAATGATGCGAGAGTAAACAAAAAAAATTAAAATTTTAAAAGCCAGAATAAGTACTCTTAATAAAAAACATCATTTAATCTTTAGCAACAACAACAACAACAAAATGAAAAAATATTTAATATTAACTTTTTAAGTCAAAGCAAAATAAAAACAAAAACAAAACATTGTTAACATTTATTTAGTTTTGTTATTTTTAAAACGACACCGTACTATATATTAGGAAATCTATTTAATTATATATAATATATTATATATCTATTATATATATAAATTGGAAAATATAAACTCTATTTCTCTTTTAAAAAAACTGGCATTTTTCATTTTCTCTTCATCTTGAAATCATCTGTGAAGTTTTTAAACTTTATCTAAAACTTAAAAAAAAAAAATCATACAATAAATGTGCAATTTTAAGGTTCTTTATTTCAAATCTTCAAATCGTTAAAACAAAAACAAACTCAATAAGACATCGAATGCCTTTGAAGAATCCTTCCACATCCGAACCACTCTTCTGGCTGAGATCGAAGTCCAAGTAATCTCAAATCAAAGCACGATGATGTTGTTTTATTGATCCTTTTCGTATCAATTATGTCCATCGTAAATCTTTTCGAATTATTATTACGTTCATCTTCAATTGTGAATATTTCATTACAATACAAATTATAATCCGAATTTCTGATGAAATTTTCATCAATCTGACATAGATTTTCTTTCTTTCCACCACAACAGTTTCGAAAAACAGTGCATCTGAATATCGAACAAATGCCATTTGAAACTTGTCGTAGAAAAATGAAAAATTCTTCCATAAATGATGGATTAATCACAGCATAAACTATGATATTAAAACTTAATTGAATCACATTTAATGTTAGGAAGAAACTTTCGAATTTTTCAACTTTTGCGAAATTAATTTTCGACATGTCACCACCGAATATCAAATTCACAGCATTTCGTCTTGATGTTATATGACCTGGTAGTTCACCGAATATATATAGGAAAACGACAATTATGATGGTTATTGTGAGCTTCAGTTGATACTGTAAAAAGAAGTTGGAAAGATTTAAATAAATTATTTTGTTTTTATTACTTTATTTTATTAAAAATAATATTCAATGTTTATATCATCACACAAAAAGTCCCTATTTATATTATTATCATACACTTTACGGACACTTGTCAATTTTATCTACCAATACTTCTCTCAACTGAACCAAAGCACTACACAGAATGTTCACTAATATCACATTAATTCTTCGTGATTAACTCCATTTAACTCTACAAGTTCCGTTTTCAACCAACCATTTCCTCATCCCAAAAATCAACAAGCTTAGAAACCATTTCTTACTTGGCTTTTACTGTTTAGGTAAACTATTCAGACCCCTCTTTACAACTGGGCCCAGGCCCAGGGCCCCGCAATCACCAGGGGCCCCCAAATTGCTGAAACATCACTTAACCTCTATTGGTCTATTTTCAAGAAAAAAATATTTCGATACAATGCATAAAGAATGATCAGAATTCGTATACTTTCCTTGATGAACAACAACCTTTGGTGAACAATTCAAATCACATTGCCTGCAAAATTATATTCAAATTAAAACAGAAATATGAATAACTAACAAGGGTGGATCCAGACTTTTCATCAGTGGGGGGTCACACACTCACCGCTTAAAGATGTTCTTTAATGTTTTGTAAAGAAGGCTAACAAAATTTAAATAACATAATGTGTACGAGTATAGTAATCTAACCTTTACACATTTCAATTGCTAAAATGACAACTTTAGTTATCAAATTATCTTAGAACACTGTTGTCCAGCAAGGTATGGTCTAACTATTTAATTTGGATGACTTCCTACATATAAAAGCATTCCTAGATTACAAAAGTTTTTTAAATATGCCATATTTAAGAGCTGAAACACTATTTAGAGGGTTTTTGCTGCATTTCAAGCAGAAATGTAAGAAATTGTTTTGAAACGTAGCTTTTTTTTCCAAAAATAAAATGTACTTTTCTTGTACCCATTTCTATTTATGCTAAGGACGCTAAAAAATTTCAAAAATCCAGAAAATGAGAGAGGATCTGATATGAAGAAATGTCGGTCTTTTTTTGACGAAGTTTTTTCGAACTCAATATTCGGGAGTCTATAATTACTATCGCTATCAGTCTGCTTACTCGTATTTTGATCTTAAAGGAGTCAACAAAACTTAAAAATTTTAGAGATAACGTTGTTAGTCTTAAGAATATTAATTTTTACATTTATGTATGATTAATAAAATAATAATAATAATAATAATAAAGTACATAATTTCTCTAAAAAATTAAATTAAAACAAATTAAGGTAAACAATTAGCCATTAGTTTAACAAAAGTGTCACTTTTGCTGTTTTTGGGACATTTATATTATTGAAATTCGTGTTTAAATATTAGTTCTACAGCATCCAAAGCAAATTCACTTCAAAAGTAGATTTATTTATTTTTTTAAGATCTTTTAAATAATTTGGAAATAAATAAAATGCACGACTGGGTCGCTAGAACTTGCTAATTTCTTCCAAAATTCTTGTTAAAAATATTTTTTATATTTTAAGATTCAAAAATGTACCTGCAAAATTAGTTTTTCTTAAAAATTTAAATGCCATTTTATTTGTCAAAAAATCTAGATTAACGTATTTTTTTCGAAAATCATTTTAAATTTGAAATTTTGTCTTAAAAATATTTTTGGTAAGCACTAAATAAAGAGCTTATAAATATATGTATATTTTACATTTAAATTTCGTCAACAAATGTTGACCTCTTTCTGAGATATCGAGTTTTGTAAACAAAATTAATATTTGTTTAAAAATAAAAAAAATACATTTTTAATCATAAAAAAATCATCATCAATTTGATTATTTGATCATCAAAATGAGCTTGCACAGAAAGAGAAGATTATTGAAATCGTTCCATTAGTTCTTGAGAAAACTTAAAAACAAAATAAAGTTTTTTGAGGGGTACCCTTCTGGAGCCATACTAAAATATGTTTTTCTTGTAGAAAGAAGCCAAATTAAGAACACAAAATTTAGAGAAAGTTTTAGAAAAATCATATGTTTTAACCAAAAATTTTTTATGGGAACTGCTGTTATTTTTCGTATTAATAAAATGAAAAAAAAAACGCCTTACGCTAATCGGCTGAAAACCTTAATCAAAAATAAACACAATTTTTTGGACTGTAGGAGCCAGGAAAGACAGACAGACGGACGGAATCGGGGTACCCACTTTTTTGACTTCTCTACCGTATTGTCACATTTGATTAAAAGCTCTAGTTCGAAATTGTTTACTAAAGCAAAACTTGCCATATAGTTCCTATATGTATGTCGCCGGTAAAAATCACTTCAATGTTCACTATTTATGTGTGTCAAGAAAATTTAATAATAAAATTGAAGGCTAGTTTAAGGAATTTAAAGGCAACTTAATATAAAATTGATGATCTCTTATTCAAGGTTTCTTCTTATGAACCTGAATATTTGCTCTTTTTCTTAGAAACAATTTTTATGAAAATAATTTAAAGCATGACCAAATTTTTTTCAAATTCTGAATTGAGTAAAAACAAAAGTTTTAGTTGTTTTTGACAGCAAACCACTTTTTGGTGAATGTCGGTAAATTACTAATAAATCTTTAGATGAAATCTTTACTTATACAACTTAACTGTATAAGCTTTATGGCTCATATGACCACCCCCCCCTGGATCGTCAGTTGGTCAAAAGTTGATGAATCATGCTGAATTTCCGATTCATATTATGTTCTTGGTCCAGTCCTCAGTTAAAAGTAGTACTTTTAGCAACAAAGTTTAAGGAAGTAAAATATAAATGTTGTTTTCATATACAAAAAATAAATAATTCAAAATATAATGGGGGTCATATCCATTAACGCAATACGATTAGTTTTGAATTGAAGGGAATTCCTACGAAAAAGAAAACAAATTATCTCCCAGGGGGGGGGGGTGTCATGACCCCTACGACCCTCCCCCTGGATCCGCCATTGATAACTAACTGAGTAGCAATGCAGTTTGCTTTCTGACAGAAACAGATCAACTAACATTTATTATTCGTTACGTAAAAGATCACGAGCCTGTTGAAAGGTTTTTGGACTTTATTCCAATTAACAGACATAGATCTGATTATTTAGCGGAAACCATACTGAAGGTTTTGGAGGACCATGAAATTTCGATAACAGATTGCACAGGCCAAATCTACGACAACGCGGCAAATATGTCGGGAAGGTTTTCTGGTCTTCAGGCAAGAATAAAAGAAAAATGTAAATTTGCCACTTTTGTACCATGTGCAGGGCACTCATTAAACTTGGTAGGAGTGCATGCGGCTGGGTGTGTTTTAGATCCAACCAAATTTTTTGACATTATTCAAAAATTGTATTACTTTTTTTCGGTATCTTCTCATCGATGGAGTATGTTGTCTGCTCATTTAGGTCCAAAAAAAGTTTTAAAAAGTCTTTCTCAAACAAGATGGTCGGCGCGAGCTGATGCACTTCAAGAAATTGAAGAGAGCATTTAGTCTTTACAAAAAAATGTCAAAACTTGGATTTACCATACTTACAGAAGTTTGGAACTCTTATTGCAAAGAATTAATATAAAACAAGTACTTTACTTCAAAAACAAAATATTACCCTAGATGTTGCAATAAATTTACTGAGTGCAATAGATGAATTTATAATTGGGCTCAGGGACAATTTTGATAACTTTGATTCATCAGCCAGACAAAAAAAAAACGGATTCCGAATATAAGGACCTTTCTGAAAGGATTAGGTGTAGAAGCTCACGCCAGACTTTTTTTTTACGGCTCTGGACCCTCAGTAATTCTGAATGGGAAAGAAAGATTTAAAATTGAAACCTTTCTTCCCATTGTCGATACACTAAGCGTTCATTTGAAACAGCGACTAGGTTCGTATACGAAGATTGGTCAACGTTTTGACTTTTTTTTCGATTAAAAAATCTGAATTCAGAAGACTTAAAAGAGAACTGCAAATCTTTTGCTAAATTTTACACCGAAGATGTAAACGGAGATGAACTACATGCTGAATGCCTGAATTTAAAAAACTACTTAAAAATTAGTCGACACGAAAATGAAAAAACTGACAATGATTTTACTAATATCAAATCAAGAAAAAGACCCCTTCAATAAATATTCCTTTCTTTCACCTGAAAAAATATAGTCTGTGTCACTATATTGTTCTTTAAATTACATTCTCAATAACTTATTTAACTGTCTATTATTTAAATTTTGTTTATTTTTGAATATTATATGACATATTTATTTTTTGTTTTTATGTTTACATTGTTTATTTGTATGTCTTAAATGCTGCAAAAACTATTTATTTTTTAATGAATTAAAAAAATGTATCTATTTATTTAAAAAATTAAAAGAATAAATATCAATTCAAAGTTATGTGATTTTTTCTGTATACCTTTATTTTATTTTATTTATTTTATTTCTATATTCTGCTCGTTTCTGTTCGTAATAACTTTCGAAATACAACAAAATCGAACAAAATTGCAATCCATTATCACCATTAATTTAATATCTTGAAATTGGTTTTTGATATGTTTATATTCAGGGCCGGAGAAAGCATATGTGCAAGATGTGCAAATGCACAGGGCGCAGAATTCTGGGGGCGCATTACCAGGAGCAAGAAAATGTTAATCTGATCTTGCGCAAACAAATATGTACTACTATTTGCCATTTTTTAACCACATTTTTTATCGCAGAACTAAAAATCCTACCTACCTCATTTCCAAATATTTCACCCTGTTCGTACAAGAGAAAAAATCTCAACACAAAAAAGTTCCATACAAGAGAAAAAAAGAAAAAATCTCAACACAAAAAATTTCCATGCCACCTCATATGTGCAAGATTTATTTCATGCACTGCACACCGAGTCCCAAAATTAACATAGAGAGTATGACAAAGCAAAATACTTATTCATATTGAATCGTATGGGCTAGTACGTGCAGGTTTTGTATCACGCACCGTACTTGAATGTGAGTTCTCATCTACAAAACAAAACAACAAAAAAAATATATGGAGTGTCTTTGATTTGTTGTAGAAGGTAGCACACAGCACAGCAACCTACCTGCTCTCTTTTTTTTCGGAGACATTTTTTTGTTGTTTTCTTTAAAAATTAAAAAGTTAATGACTGTTGCAACGGCTTCTTTTTATTTATTTATTTATTTATCATCAAGCAGAGATCAACTCTTACAGACTAGGATATACATAATTACTTTATTTTATTAATAATAAATATAATATTTATATGAATGAGAAAAACAAAAACTCAACAATAATAATAATAATAATAATAATAATAATAATAATAATAATAATAATAATAATAATAACAATTAACAAAAATATTAAAGTTCAGCTGATTGAATAGTTAATTCATTTAAAACATATAATTTGAAAGTATCTCTTGAACAACTTTTAAAAATATCTATTTTATTACATACAGCATTAGTTTCCCTGATGCAACGAGAAATTGGCTCATTAAGGCCATAACTAATTTGTGCGATGAAAATATTCATATAAAAGGTTAGATTCAAGAACATGCCTCTGAGGAACACAAAGATTAATAAGATTTAATAAATTAGGACATTTTATGTGATACGTTAAAATATCTCTGATGAACATAACAGAGAAGCAAGTACGCCGACTTTCCAGAGTTTTAATATCGAATAATAAGCACCTTGTTTTGTAGGTTGGCATCTCAATTCGCCAATGTAGTTTAAAGATTAAATATCGAGTAAAGTTTCTTTGAACTTTTTCAATTCTATTACAGGAGTTTCTATAAAAAGGATTTCAAACCACACTAGAAAACTCCAACACAGATCTTGTCAGAGAATTGAAAAGTGACTTAGGAGAATATGGATCTTTGAACTCTCTTGTGTTTCTCTTTAAAAACCCGAGCATTTGATTAGCCTTGTTAACCACATAGTCAATGTGTGGCAGGAATGAAAGTTTAATGTCTAAAACGACCCCAAGGTCCTTCTTACATTCAACGCGTTCTAAAGTTACATGATTAAGTTCATAATTGAATAGAATAGGGGTAGTATGTCTAAAACACGACATAACTTGGCATTTAGAAATATTAAGATGGAGGAAATTAGACTGACACCAGTCTGTTAATCTAAGTACATCTTCAAGAAGTAAATGACAATCAGATAAACATTTAATTCCACGATATAACTTAAGGTCATCGGCAAATAAGAGACAAGGAGAAGATACAAAAATTGACGGAATATCATTTATGAATAATAAAAATAACAATGGTCCCAAATGACTTCCTTGAGGAACACCTGATGGGACACAAATGTTTTCAGAATAATAGTCTTCAATTTTAACAAATTGAATCCTGTTGGAAAGGTAAGATTTTAACCAGCTCAGAAGTTTTGAGTGAAAACCGAGAGAATACAATTTATGCAGAAGCACCCTGTGGTTAACACAATCGAATGCTTTATCAATGTATGTATGTGTATCTAGTCTGGTGCAGAATGCAAATTGTGTCAATTGTTTTTTCGCTTTGTTGGTTAATTAATATTAAATAAATAGCTATCAGTTTTTAATAGAAGTAACGTATTTTGTGGCAAGACCGTAATGTGTCTGACTCAGTTGATTTTAGACAAGCTTGAATTACATGAAATTTTAATAAGTAACTGTCAAAGCCAAAGTTATGATAATGGTTCAAATATGAAAGGAAAAGAAGCGGGTGTTCAGAATCGAATTCGAACCCTGGAACCAAGAGCATTTTCCGTTCCATATTGCCCGCATTCCTTAAATTTAATGGTTAATGATGCTGCTCGGTGCTCATTTTATGAGTAGGTATATTTAATTAACCGAGCGTATTGCTAGTTCCCTAGAAATACCAAATATGTTTCGTGTAGCTTCATCATTGCGATCTCAACGGAGAAAAATACTTTATGCTGATGAATGTTCTGGAACTATATTAGACCCGAAACAAACATTTAAAGTTGAATTTTTTTTTTTAATACTTGAAAGGTTTGATACGTATACAGTATCAATTTTTCATTTTTAAGTAACATAAGCGAATGTTTAAAAAATAACAATGTACGTGCTTCATGCCTTAATTTGCAGAATGTTTTAACATAAAGTAGTTTTAAAGATTTAGATGGAGAAGAATTGTTTCAAGAGTTAACCGTAATATCCCAGCTTGTTACACCACAAAGCTCAAGTTTAGGTTAGGTTAGGTTGGAGTGGCTGTCTAGATGTCATTGACTCACTTAGACCTCAAGGGTCCATTGTGATACCACTAATAAGGTTACTCATGGGAGAGTAATGAAAATTAAACAAACCATTTTGTGCTTTTAATAAAGTTAGAGAGACACTTTGTGTCAGTCATTGCCAGTTCACTGGTATTGTCGAAGAAGGGATTACCGAGAAAGTTATTCCTTCTAGTGGAGAGTGCTGGACATGTACATAGCAGGTGTTGGACTGTTTCCTCTTCCTCCTCGTCCATGCAGCTTCTACAGAAGTCATTTGTGTAGACTCCTAGCCTCAGAGCATGTCTTCCTATGAGGCAGTGTCCTGTTATTACTCCAATTGTAGAGATAAATATTTTGTCTGCTCAAGGATATCAAGCCTTTTGACCGATTTAAGTCTATGCTTGGCCATATTTGCTTGGTTGTTAGGCAGGTGGTGCTCTGTGACCATCTAGCATTTGTTGCTTCTAGAGCATATTGTTTGAGAAGATAGTAGATAGATAGATAGATAGCAAGTGGTGTTCCTATGTTATGTTTTTGTCTAACATTTGGCAGAAGTGTTCCGTTTTTGGCGAGCTCATCGGCTTTGCAATTTCCCGGAATGTCTCTGTGGCCCGGCACCCAAATGAGGTGAATATTAAACTGTTCTGTCATCTCATTCAGAGATGATCGACAGTCGTGGACTAATTGAGAGTTTGTAGAGACAGACGCGAGAGATTTAAGAGCGGCTTGGCTGTCCGAGAAAATTCGTATATCTTTGCAAGATATAACGTTTTCTTTGAGCCAGGATAGTGCCTCTTTAATCGCCATTACTTCTGCCTGGAATACACTACATTGATTGGGAAGTCTATATGATAGACTTAGATTCAGTTGTTCCGAATAGATACCACTTCCAACTCCGTAATCGGTCTTTGAACCGTCTGTATAGAAGTGTATCGCATTGTCTTCCAGGGGTCTCTCTTCTTCCCAGGAGGATCTTGAAGGGATGGACACATGGAAGCTTTTACCGGATACCATTTTAGGGGTGGTATAGTCTAGGCGATCTGGGATAGATCTAAAATTATCTAGGATAGTAGTATGTCCAGTATTGTTACTGTTCCATTGAGAGGTGGCTCTAAGCCTCACACATGAGTTAGCTGCCACCGTTTTGGAGAAGATGTCAAGAGGTGTTAGGCTTAAAAGCACTTCCAGGGCTGCGGTTGGTGTTGAGCGAAGTGCTCCTGTGATGCACATACCTGCTGACCGCTGGACTTTGATGAACTTATTTAGATTTACCATCTTGTCCAGTGCGGTCCACCATACGACAACTCCATAAATGAGTATCGGTCTAATTACCGAAGTGTATAGCCAGTGGGTTATTTTTGGGGAGAAGCCCCATTTTGATCCTATGGCCTTTTTACAAGTAAAAAGCGCTACAGTAGCCTTTTTTACTCTTTCATCAATATTTGCCTTCCAATTTAGTTTTTTGTCTAAAATGAGGCCTAAATATTTAGCTTGGTCGGAAAACCTTAATGGAATTTTGTACCTTCTTGAAAAGAGTACTAGTTCTGTTTTATGTGGATTGACGTCCAGGCCACATTGCTTAGCCCATTTTGTTAGCCTATTCAAGGCATTTTGTAGGAGTTCCGGGAGAACTTGGGAGTGTTTTCCAGATACAGATATTGCAACGTCGTCAGCATAGGCAATCACCCTGAAACTCTCTGCTTCTAATGATGTTAGAAGGTCGTTTACTACCATGTTCCATAAGAGAGGCGAAAGGACCCCTCCTTGGGGGGTACCTTGATGCACCGATCTGGTGGTAGTAAAGCTTCTCATGCTTGAAGTTATTGTCCTGCTTTTGAGCATGAGACTAATAAAATCTATGAGTGGTTTCTTTAATTGCAGCTTTTCCATTGCTGTCGTGATCGCCTGGTAACTGACGTTGTTGAAAGCTCCTTCAATATCTAGGAAAGCTACTAGGTTATATTCTTTGTATTCGAGGGAGTATTCAATACTGCGAACCAGCGAATGAAGTGCTGTTTCTACTGATTTTCCCTTAGAGTAAGCATGTTGAGCTGTGGAAATGAGACATGGTCTTAGGTTATGTCTGATGTAAATTTCAATCAATCTTTCCAAGGTTTTAAGAAGGAAGGATGATAGGCTGATTGGTCGTAGATCTTTAGGGTTAACGTGGGAGGGTTTCCCTGCTTTAGGAATAAAGACTACTTTTGCCATTCTCCAGGCTTTGGGAATATATCTCAGCCTTAAACAGCTTGTCAGAATGATTTCCAATGGTGGAATGATCATGTCTGAGCATTTTTGTAGTTCGGCCGGGATGATTCCGTCTGGTCCTGGAGATTTATATGGATCAAAGCTATCTATGGCCCATTGCAGTTTTTCCCGCGTTATTAGATCAACTAAATCGCTTGTAGAAGCTTGAGACTCTGATGTTAAGTCGTTAAGTATGTTAGAGCTACCTGGAAAGTGGGTGTCTAATAGCAGATTAAGAGATTCTTCATCTGTGATAGTCCATGTGCCTGCATCTGTCTTTAAAGCACTGGGTATTGTTGGACTTTTTGAGAGAATTTTCTTGAGTCTTGAGGCTTCTGAAGTATTTTCTATTTTGCCACAGAAGTTTCTGCAAGAAGGCCTCTTACTCTTCCTTAATTCTTTTTTATATTGCTTTAGAGCTTGTTTGTATAAGTCCCAGTCAGAAGGAGATCTAGTGTATTTAGATCTATTGAAGAGTTTGCGACAACTCTTTCTGAATGGTTCTAGTTCTTTACGCCACCAATGAGGTTTCTTTTTTCCCTTTAAAATGGTTACAGGGCATGAAATTCTCATTGATTCATTGAAGGCTTCAGTGAGATGATTCACAGAAAGATCTAGTTCATCTTTACTGGAGGAGCTTTTAAGAAGGTTGTAATCAAGTAATTGTGTTAGTACCTCCCTATATCGTTCCCAGTTTGTATTACGGTAATTGCGAAAACCCGTAGATATGTTTGCCACATCTCTGAGCTCAAACTGAATGTATTTGTGGTCAGAGAAGGAATTCTCTTTTGAGACATGCCAGTTTGAAATCAGATTGTGGATCGAGTCAAAGGTAAGTGTAATATCAAGTACCTCTTTCCTATTCTTGGTTACAAAAGTGGGTTCATTACCAATATCACTTATGAGTAGGTTAGTGCTTAGTAAGTAATCAAATAAGGACTCAACTCTCTCATTTATGTCCGAGCTACCCCATACCGTGTGATGAGCGTTAGCGTCCGATCCAATTAGGAGACCAACTTTTTTCGACTGCGCGTCCGCAATTGCCTTCCTCAAGGTGTCACCTGGAATGGGGCTGTCGTGGCCAAGATAGGAGGATATGAGCCAGTAGGTGGCTTTATCCGTTGTTAAGACAGCGGTGGTTGTGTCCTTGTCGCTGTAATTGGGGAGTAAAAATACATTTAAGTCATTTTTTACTAACATACATGACCTTGGTTCACCTTTCTCCGATGCATGCAGTAGCTTATAACCAGGAGTCCGGAGGCCTCTTATGATGGAGTTTGAGACCCACGGCTCCTGTATCAAGACGATGTCATCCTTGTTCGCGTGCAGTCGGAGTATGAGGTTATTTGCGGCCATGATGGCGTGATGGAGATTAATCTGTACTAATCGCAGCATTGCTACTATTAGTCAGATTAACCTCCACCACTGTATTATCGGCGTTTTCATCGTCTGAGGAGGAATGAAGTAGGTCTTCCTCACTCAGAGTGATGCCTAAGGTGGCGTCTTCAGTCTCCATGTCGGAGTAACTGTCGACTGTAAGTTTTGCCTCCACGTCGGATGGCTTGTCTGGGGCTGTGGAGGTCGATGGTTCCACTTTTGGTATTTCATCGACCTCCATTATTGGTGGTAGTGAAGCATTTCCTTCCGCTGAAGGGGCTTCTGTGGGGGCGTGTTAAGCGAATCTTCGTCTTTCTTGTAGATACGGATCACGATTTCATCGAAACCATACCTAATCACGCCTTTGGTCGCGGCCAGTGGAGCCAGTGATTCCCTATTGATCAACACGAGAGCTGATCTATAGTGACCCACCGTCTCCTTCTCAACCTTTGGGACTTTCCAGTCGTAAAGATCAAGTTTAGATGTGTTAAATTTTATTTTTAGTTCAAACCTTGAAGATTTTGATCCGAATTTAGTAACTGCTCTCCAAATCCTTAATACAATCCCGGTCACGGTAGCTTGAGGAGAACGTAGTTTTTCTAAACTTAAAATTATTAAAAATTATCTTAGGACAACCATGACTCAAAAGAGATTGGTAGGTTTATCTATAATGTCCATTGAAAAGAAATTATTAAATTCTTTAGACTTTGATAATCTCATTTCTGAATTTGCAAAATGTAAGGCTAGAAAAGTAAGTTTCCAAGTTTAAAAGTTTCCCCTCTGCTCATTTTTTCGCTGCGTTTTAGTTTAATGTTTTAGGCCTCCTGGGGATACCTCAATAAAAAAAAACGCATTGCGATCACCGAAATCAAGCATCAGTGAGCGTGGTTAGTAGAAAGATGGCGGACCGTCTCGAAACCTACCGCGTGCTGTTGTCATGTGTTCTTTCTGTATGTTGTTCTTTCTCCTCTGTCCTTCTGTGTTCTGACTTGCACTAATGCCTTGTGTTGTTATCACCTTATATAGTCTAGTCGCTCAAGGTGCTGTGTTCTCTACTCTGTACATTTATGTGCTGAGTAGTGTGAAATGTAATGTAATGTAAAAAACGCATTGAAAGTCTACCTCCTAGGTAATGTGGGAAAGGCTTATGCTTGTGTATCAGATTATATGTAAAAAAAAATATAAAAAGGGGCGCTTTCTACAAATCTTGCACAGGGCGCAAGTTTGGCTGGGGCCGGCCCTGTTTATATTCCTAGTGAAACTTTAAAACTTCATTTTTTCAATGTTCGAAGGATGGAACCATTTGCAATAACGTTCGTCTGCCGGCACTTAACGGCCACATTACCGAGAAAAAGTACATCAAAAGTACTACGTTTCAAGAAATTGAAATAGAGAGGGAAACCACTTCAAATGCATTGCATCTTGCCGCCTACGACGCGCTGATTTCAAATATGGTTTCGACGGACGTGTAAATATCTATTTATTTATTTATTCCATCTATCGAGTACAATCTCTTTTAGACTAACATATCTAATTATAATGTTTATATACAAAATATAAATAACTTCCTATCTATGCACATACTTATGTACATATAATCTTAAATAAATAGTAAAATAATTTACAAAATAAAAAGCCTCATAAAAGCATTTTTAAGCTTTACCCCTTGAACACAATGGGAATTTGCTAGTCGCGGTAAAAATCGCTGTAGCACAAGCTGTCACTAAAATCGCTCACTATGTAGCAAAGGTCGCCCACAATGGCTGCGTTCAATCTCGTGTTGGGTAGGGTATCTTGGATAGGTGGATTTTTAGATACCTTGTTGAACGAGTTGGATAGCGGTATTGAGATGATTGTCAAAAAATAAAAACTACTTTCAGCTGTTCACAAAAAGCAGAGAAACATTTAAGCTTCGAAGTCATAATTACCTTCTAAAATTCGGAGGCAAATAGCTTCTTCATCGTCTATTATGTACAGAACATCCTCAAATACAACTTCAACTAACATTTTGTATTTTTTTGTTTCCCACCAAATACAAAAAGCTGAAATCAATTTTCAAGTTTCTTGAAATTCAACCATGTGTTGAATCAGATGTTCTGTCAGATACCTACATACCCCAGAAATTCTTGGATACCTTTGGATTCCTTTTTTGACATCTCAGCTGTTTTTGATCAGCTCTTATTTTACACGTAAAACACTAACAAAAAGGTATCCGGATACCCTATCTGTCTGAGATTGAACGCAGCCAATGGTGTAGTGCAGGAAGAACGTCAGCTGTCATTTTTTTTTTGACATTTATACATTTGTGTTTAGTTTTGTAAGACTACTCGTATTCATATTTTTGGGCAACTTAATTTTCAATTTTTAAATTAAAAAATGGACCAACGCGATGAAATTGCATTTATTGCAATGACGTTAATGGACTTTGGGGTTGTTTCGTAAGAAAATAATCAGTAGTAATAAATAAAAAAAAAATGGCTTGTTTTCATATAGTGCTGTGAATAGACCCGCAGATACATATGTCAAAATGTAGCGCGACTAATAGCGGAAAGTAGAACATTATTCAACAATGGCGACAGCGATCGCTGCAGCAACAGCTTCCCAGTGTGGCGCTGTGTACTATTTTCACATGTTTCAACTTTGACAGCGCGACAAGCGGCCGCTACAGCGACTCGATTCTGCTGGGGCAGTTACTCTACTCCATTGTAATTGTAAGCTAATTACATCGCATACAGAGTTAAAAAAAGCATAAGAACGAGATATGGGATCACTTTTTTCATAGTTGGTGTAATGACGCGGTATAGAAAAAAAAATATTTTTTTCCCTGAGAGGTCTTGAAGGAACATGAATTGGGTAAAGTGCAAGCAGCATAGAACATTGTATCTATGTACATCTTACTATATTCGTTTTTGAAAGCAGAAAATTGTGCGAGGTTACTTATTTATGTGAAAATTGGGTTTGCTAGCGAACTTGCTTAACCCTACTCTACTCTACAAGAATAAAGTGAGCAATACATGTTCGTGGGTTAGCGCGGCTTTTAGCGATTATACTGATTTTGGATGCCGATGTGTGAGGAAAAGAAAATAGCAAAGGCGTTGGAGTTTAGGCGGATTATGTTTAATAGGAAGTAGTTTCTGTATCTGTTGGGAACCTTCTTTTAGGCTGAAAGGAAAGTGACTTGAAAGTGCATTTTAATGTCTATTGTTTTGTTAGTTAAATATTAAATGTGTTATGATCAATATGTTTTTTATGTACATATATTTTTTTGTAATTACTATTAATATAATTCCACATCAATTCAAACATGGTAGAGGCTAGTCGTAAGAAATTATTTTATTTGATTTCCTTAGAACAGCTCAAATTAAAACAAGCATTTTTTTAATGGAAAATAAATTTTCAAAAAATAAAAAAAAAAAATATTTATAGTCAAAAAATCAGTTTGAAGTGTGATTTTTCAAAATGTTTATAAAGTCCATATATTTTTTCATTCAGAATTCGTTATTCTTATTAATTCAAAAAAAAAATTAAAACTATAAGACTTTAAATTGAAAACTACCAGATCTAAAAAAAAAAAAAACTAAATAAGAGAACATTACGACTTATGCAGCTGCATTTGATCAATTTCAATTCTTTTGCAATTAAAAAAAAATAATAAAAATTGTATAAGGTTTAATTTTCAAATTGTATTCAATAAAAAGTTCAATTTGACTTCTAAGTCAAGGGATTGCATAATTCGATGACCAGGTAAGAATAAGGTTTTAGGCTATGAGATAAGTCGTTGTAAACAGAGTCCTCTTTGTTTGTTTGAAAATAGATACTTTATTTTCATGATCTTGGTATAACACTAGGAACTTTTATTTTGGTAGGAATTAAAATGGAATCTCAAATACTTCTCGAGCAAAGGTCATAATTTAAACATTATTAGAGAAACCATTTTCAACAATATCGTTTTCGGAGAAGCTAATAAATGGGCGTCCTACATATTTAAAATGAACACACAAGTATAGAAACAGAGAGTATACTCGAACCTTTAGCGAAAATCAATATTTAATATATAATATTATCAATAGCTATTTGGTAGTGAGAATAACAAAAAAATTTGTTGTTGATCTTGTTTGCTTTTTTCCGGAATCTCTTTCCGATGGAGTTCCTCGGATGTGGACAATATGAACACTCTAAACACACTTCAGAGAAAACTAAAGCTAAGTGCCTCCCATTTGTAATATGTAATTAAATTAGCTACCTTTGGTCAGACTAGGAAAGACGAAGCTTTAAGTGTCCAACATAACATTCCAAAAAATCGTGCGGTGTTAAAACATCAACAGTTTTCAAAGTTTTTCAATTGCTATCCAAAATGATTAATCAAAACTGTTGCTGACGTTTTAGGCGATCACATTTCTGATAGAATCCGACAGCCAGAGTTTATAGCTTTGTCTGACATTAATTAAAAGTCCGAATTATCTATTGTTATTACTTTAATAAAATCATTAAACATTTGCTGCATTTATCGATGTAAGCTCAGGGCGGACTGCAGAAAATTTGTATAAAATTAATTATTATTCTTGAAAACTTATCTTCAACTTCTAGAAGAAAGTAGCTAACCCTGAGATCATGAGCAGGAATCGCCACTGAAGCAAACATTGTTTGTGGCTTATAATACCTTCTACTATAAGAAATTGTTTTAGAAAGATAATAATATTTTAAATATTTTACTACTAAACCTACATTTGCAAGTCCTTTTTTTAAAGGCAGGCTTAATTCAAGAAGAAGAGCAGTCGGAAAATGATCTCGTGGTCATGGATAACGTTCTTGAGGACAATGCAGATTTCAATGCTTATTTGGCATGTGATGACATAACATTATCATGTTATGGCGAACTTACAGACGCCGAAATTAAATTGACACTGAAATGTTTATAGAGTAAATTTCTGGGATGAATATTTTATTTTTTAGTTGACCTACTCGTGATATTATACGGGTTTAGCTTAATTGAACAGATATGTTTCGATAATTGAACCACCCGGATAATTGACCGACAAATCTGACAAAATGGTCAGTGCAATTAAGCGGGGAATACTGTATACATTTTTAGAGCAATAAGATATATATATATACATATTTAAAATCTTTTAAACAAATAGGTCCTGAATTTTTTTAAAAGAACTTAGTTCCAGAAATATACTCAAAATCATTACAATTTAAAAAGTTTTGGTTGTTTTTTTAATGCAACTTTAATTTTATCTTTTTAAGAAAACGACCATGGTTACGATCAAGAACATTGAATACCTCTTTAATTAAAAATGTACATACCTCCTGTCGATTGCGTCTTTTTGGATTATCATTTTTGTCTCGACTTGACATAGATTTGCATTTTTTCACCCATCTTCGAAATATTACGATAACAGCAATATTTCCAATTAAAAGAAATACCCCAGGAATGATGCAAAGCACAGTAAACGAAAACCAATTGTGAATTTTGTAAATTCTTTTAAATACATACATAGATAAAAAAAAAGCTTTATTATTTAAATTAAAATCTCTGTACAAAGCCACTTACCTGGATTTATAAAAATTTGTTGCATAAAAACTTCCATCATTTTGAATTTTAAACATAAAATAATACGGTCCATTCAAGAGTGTTGATATCAAAATTATACCACAAACATTTCGCCTTGCCACCGAACGAGTACAGAATTTCGGTTGAGTTTGTGGCAATCGATGGCACAAATAAACAATACGATCAATTGTTACTGCAGCTAAAATCAAATTTGCAGCACCACTCAAAGTGCCAAATAATGGAGATTGCAATTGTAGATCAAAATATATCCAACAAAATGAATTCAAACCAATTGTTCTAGATATGCAGGTGCACAAAATTATAATGCAACACAAACTATCAACCCAGGACAATATCGAAAGATAGGTGAACACCGAGGCAGTCATCTTTGGTCGCATGAAAACAATTGCATTCAAAGCATTTGCCATGCAACCGAATACTGCAAACATTGGAATTACAATTCCGTACATTGCAAGAACACCAAAACTCGGGATGGTTCGTATCCAATCACATTCGTATTCAGAAATATTTGTATTCTCTACACATTTCATTTTGTTTTTGATTTTTTTTAATTGCACTAGAATGAAGAAATAAATATGCGAAGTTATTCCGATTACGTCCTCAAATTTACTAAATCTTATCAGATTTTCGAGGATATCGAACCAAATGCCAAAGGTTTTATCTAGGAAAAGACAAAAACAAACTAAATCTAGTGCTAATGTTGTAGATTACATTTTATCGACTTTAACTTGATAATATGAATGTTATTAGTATCTGGATTTGATAGGTAAACAAAAATGATTATGTGGGGTTTCATTCAAAATGGGTAGGAGTCTCCTTTGGTAAAATAGTCATAGAAGATATTTCTGTATTATCGCAAATTACAGAAAGCTGTTGTAAATTTACTACTGAAAGTTGATGGAATGATTAATTGGAAAAGAATTAATAGATTATTAATTATGGAATTCCTTTCAACTCCATTTAGTTTGTTAACTGAAGTGACGTTGATTTATTTAGTTTAATCAGTTTAAGCAATGTTTTATAGAAATAAAGTGAACCGAGGTATTTAAAAATTACTAAATAAGTTTTAATTTATTATATAACAAAATTTTATTTATTTATTTATCAAAACAGAGACTTTGAAGCTTTTTACTTAATCTGTACCTTCCAGAAGCACAGCTTTCGATCATAGGCTGCCGCAATATATGGTAATCGATGGTGCCAAGACATTCCACCAAAAAGTTTAAGAGATGCTTCAATTAGTGGAACTGTAGATTTGGCAGTGTAGACTTTCAGAGTTATGTCGGGTCGTCCAATGCTGGCGTAAACAACTTCACTGTTTGGTGAAAACTTCACAGTACGGCCTCCGTCTTCGTGGATTTGTTTAACATCCGCTGGGCCACTGAAATTAATTATATGTATTGTATATAAGTATATATAATCCTTGGAAAATATAAAAATGTAAACTTACCATGTCCTTCGAAGATCCCAGGTAATTACATCTCCCCCAGCGAGTGCTGTCACAAACAGACGATTGTGTAGCGACCAGTCGGCACTCATGAGAGGAACTTTTGGCGATTCTAAGGACATTATGGCCTGTTGTGATCGAACATTGTACAAATGGATGATTCCCTTCTTTTCGGCCACCAGCACTTTGCCGGGTTCGTCGGGATGCCAACGCACTGACATACCCGCCGAAGATAGGCAGAAAGTTGTAACAGTTTCAAAACTATGGGCAGAACTCCAAATCTTACACGAATGGTCGTCACTAACAGAGGCAAGGAATTCTTCTTCAGGCTCCCAAGCCACATCGTTGACGTAATTTGTGTGACCTATATGAAGAGATTTGGGTTAAAAACTTAGGGCTTTTGGTCTAATTTAATTACCTTTTAATATCTGTACTGTATCATTTTGATCCAGATCTGTTCGGAATATCCGAAGATTGAAATCTGCTCCGGCGGCACACAAAGTAACAACTTTGGGCACAACGGCCAATGAAGTTTTTGGAGCAAAAGCTATGGCATGGCATCGTGATTCATGATAGATGTCTTTTAAACGCTCCCAGCCAAATGTTTCTGTTTCAGTTTCTTCCTATATTCATGTTATACAAACAAATATTAAATCATAAATTTTGAATATCAATTGAAATTAATGTTTTTCCTTTGAACTCACTGGAAAACGCAAAAGGCCAAGAATGATTTTCTTTGCAACAGCAACACAAACTAAATTAAATGCAAAATCATTGCCACATATTTCGAAGCCATAAATTTGTTCGGAAAAATTCACCACATGAGATGGATCAGTTTTAGTACGCATTTTTTTATTTAAGTTTTTCAAGTAATGTTTTCAAAATGTTTAGAATTGGAAAAGTAAAGTTTTTGTTTAGCCGGGAGATGGATATGTGTTTATGTTTGGTTAGGGTGAACAATTGACATTTCAAAAGTTCGATACTCGAAATTTCAGATTTTGTGTGATTCTCGAAATCTACATTGAAGGTATCAACACAATGTGTAGTTCATCGGGGTACTAACGGCGATGCTACCGAGTTTTTTTTATAAAAGGTTTTTCATTAAGGGCGGGCAGATGTTGTGTGTAGATGTCGTGGCGTTTGTTGTGTGGCACGTAGCACCGTCCTGCTGGAACAACATGTCGGTTCAATTTGAGCCATAAGAAATTAGTTATCATCGTTATGTAGCGCTTGCTGTTGACGGTGACCGCCTCACTGACGTCGTTTTTAAAAAAGTATGGGCCATTCATCCAAAAATTCACCTCGTCACTTAAGATGATTTTTCGGTCAAAATTTCGGCCAAAAGACCCGGTCAGCGAACAAACGACGTTATCTATGGTCATGAACTTTTGAGCTCCTGGGTCAGTTGGATCTTGTACGGATTTAGGCCCAAGTCCCAACGCAAAATTCGCCAAGTTGAAGTCTGCGAAAAGCCGGGTTCTTGTGCACGGTTAGGAATAGACTGCCTCGAGTTCTGCTGTACACTTTCACGGACCGCGGCGATGTTCTCGGCCCATCTTGCGTTCCTTGAAAGTACGGGTGTTGGCTGATTGTTTACTGAACCGGTCGTCTCAAATTTGGCCACCAAACGTCATCTTCTGACTTATGAAAAATAAGAACTTTATCACTGTACCTTTCAACAATGTTCTCACGAACTGCCGCAATTATGGTGCTACAATACTTTTATGAGTTGATATTGTTGATGTTGTTAAAATAAACGTTCACTGATTTTCTTTGAAAAAACACTTGTTTTTTGGAAATACTTATTATTGTCCAGTATATTTACGGGATTAGATGCTTCTATTGTGTTCAGAAACTACTTCACTACGCCATTATCACCTTGTGTATGCACCTTCCACAAACATTTCAAGATATTTAGAACACTTCCCAAAACGAAACACCTACACCTCGAATTTGCTCATCTCGTTCTCTCATTGACACCTCCTTTCCTTTTGAATTGTCAAAAAAAGCGACGTGTGCTGGTCAATCTTTTTGCAAATAATTTTTTAAACAATTAACAAGAAAAAAACATGAATTCTGTCCCGGTTTTTATAGATTTATCTCTGGACGAACAGGTAAATTAATTTAAAGAATGTATTCCACCATAAACGCGCAAATATGCCCAGTAAATTGTAATGAAAACAATTTTCTAGGTTATGTTTGTGCATCTCCAATAGAATTTATATTTGTATACCCCTACTCTTCCAAAAATTAATTCAACTTTATCCAAATCCAATTAGGTCCAAGAACTGCGAAAATATTTCAAGAAGCTCGGAGCTGAAATCTCTTCGGAAAAGTCATCCAAAGGCATCGAAGATGATTTGCATAAAATTATCGGAGTTTGCGATGTTTGCTTCAAGGATGGCGAACCATCCCAAATTGATGGAATTCTCAACAGTATTGTCTCCATCATGATTACCGTAAGTTCTTAATTCTCTTACCTGATATATCAATAGTTTACTTTATACAAAAAAATAAACCATAGATTTCGTTGGATCGAGGAGAAAACATCGTGTTGGCTTATTGCGAAAAGATGACCAAAGCCCCTGACGTACCACTGGCTAAAGTATGCCTTCAGTCGCTGTGGCGTTTGTTCAATAACCTAGACACAAGCTCACCACTCCGTTACCATGTCTACTACCATCTTGTGCAAGTAGCAAAGCAGTGCGACCAAGTTCTCGAGGTGTTCACCGGAGTCGATCAATTGAAGAGTCAATTTGCCAATTGCCCACCATCAAGTGAGCAAATGCAAAAGCTCTATCGACTCCTCCACGACGTCCTCAAGGACACCAACATTGAACTCTCGGCCAAGGTAATGATTGAACTCCTGGGAACCTACACTGCCGACAATGCTTGTGTTGCCCGTGAAGACGCCATGAAGTGCATCGTCACTGCTCTGGCCGATCCAAACACTTTCCTTTTGGACCCATTGCTCTCACTGAAACCAGTTCGTTTCCTTGAGGGTGATCTTATCCACGATCTTCTGTCCATCTTCGTTGTGGACAAACTTCCTTCATACATTCAATTCTACGAGAACCACAAGGAGTTCGTCACCTCTCAGGGTCTCAATCACGAACAAAACATGAAGAAAATGCGTTTGTTGACTTTCATGCAACTGGCTGAAAGCAACTCAGAAATGACCTTCGAACAATTAACCAAGGAACTGCAAATTCCCGTCGAAGAAGTCGAACCCTTCATCATAGAGGTTTTGAAGACAAAGTTGGTGCGTGCTCGTTTGGATCAGGCCAACAAAAAAGTTCACATTTCCAGCACAATGCACAGGACATTCGGATTCTCACAGTGGGAACAATTACGTGATTTGTTGCAAGCGTGGAAAGAAAATTTGAATGTTGTCAAGGATGGTTTACAAAATGTTTCAGCTGCTCAACTCGAATTGGCCAAATCACAAAAACTTATCCATTAAACAGAATTTTACTTGTGAATAGAAGATCAAACAAAAAAGAATCAACTACAAAACATAGCAAAAAAAAGGGTGTCATTTTATAAGAAAAAAAAAAAGAATTTTTGTTTTGTATTTCAAGAAAATAACAATCTTTGTATATTGGAATTGGAAGAGAAAATAAAATTCTACATTTGAAGGAACATTTTGTTTTTCACTTGCAAACTCAGGTTCTGAAGTTCTTAAAATACAGTGAACTCTCTCACAACCGGACACTGATGGGAGATTGTTTTATATGAAAATATTTTTGCATTTAGAAAACGGTCAAGTTAATAGATAAACGATTCTGAGATATGTCAGCAAGGAGAGAGTACGTAGTATCACCCCAGCTTAATATCTTTTTTCAAGCAATCCCACTATTACTTATTTTTGTGTACATAAAAGACCTCCATCTTTGAATAAATCGCAAGTACACTTCCTTTTTACAAAACATGCACATGAATTGTTGAGATTTGGGCGTTAACTGATTCATTTGAACCCAACATTGTGTGTTCTTTTTTTCTTGTCAATGAAGACAAAAATTAAGTTTTAAATCACGTTTTTGTAACAAAGAAACATCATTTTAGGATTGAAAAAGTCTCTATAAACTCAGGCAGGGCATAAATGATATTACAGAATCCAATGAATGAGTTACGGAATTGAAGTAGATAAACTTCTTTTTTTTTCATAAAAAATTCAAATCTACTTCCTACTTCGCACCATCACCAAAATATTGAAATCTACTTCATTTTTAAGGTCTGTATTTCTACCTACTTCAATTCTAATAAAAATATACTGAATCTACTTCTTTTTTTTTTTATTTATTTACATATTTTATTTATAGTAGGTATGTAGTCTCAAAATTTTCATACAAAATACAAGAATTAAAAATCGCTTGAGTCTTTGCATTTGCAGTGAGATTCCTTTTTATCAAATGTAATCTGTTTAACCCTTTTGTCCTTTTCACTTGCGACATAAAGGAACTGTAATGTGTTGCATTCGTAAAAATTTTTAACCCGAGATTTTAACCAAACATGACATTACGATGGTAAAGAAGTCTGGTTCCTGATTTACAAAATACAAAATTGCACGGTTAAAAATCGATAATTCGAATTTTCCCAAAACAAATCGATATATGTATTTCTTTTTAAATTTTCGCTAAAATGTTTGTTCTTAGTTTGGCTTTTTTCAATATAAAAAAATATGTTTGTATTGCTCATGCTCCCCCCATAGAACCTTTATTTTGTTTTTAAGTTTTTTCAAGAACTTAACTAATTTTTTTTCTGCAAACGCTTTTTTGTTTTTGATTTTTAAAAAAATATTGTTTTTTTTCGAAATTCGATATCTTGAAAATAGGTCATCGTTGTTTTACAAAATTTAAATGCAAGACGTCTAATACCAAGTTCTAAAAAACTGCGTACCGAAAATATTTTAAAACTAAAATTAAAAAAAAATATAAAAAATGTTTTGCAGGTACATTTTAAATTTTAAAATACAGGAAATAGTTTTGAACAGACCCTCAAATCTACTTCCACTTTTTTTTAGAAGTGGTAACGCTGATTCTGATTGATATTATGGCAGAAATATTAAAATAAACATTTGAATTATTGGTATTTATTTCATTTCGTTGTAAAGAGGAAGGTTGTCGTTAACAATGAAAAAAAATCACGATATCAGTCAAATGACCTTCACGACTAACTTCGGTTGCAGCACGATATCCTTTTCATGAAATGTCCTGCGAACTTTTGTCCCCAATAGCCTCACGAATTCCATCTTTAGCTCTTGAATCGATTTTGAAGCATTGGCTCAGAACTTAACTTTCACGTTGCCCCAAAGAAAAAAGCATAGAGGAAATATATTATTATCTAGAGTCCCGACCGGTACCCGCCACCCGGCACAATTTACACTGAAAAGGAACCACACAATTATTTTTTCTTAAATAATTGCATTCTTTTTTCATTTTTTGAATTCAACGGAACACTTTTTTTGAACGGCTGAGTTCGCCTCCTAGTTTTTTTCCCCCGCGGTTGAGCAAGATGGGCACAAATTCCATACCAACTACATGCATAATGGATTGGTCCCATAAGCAATGCACGGGAAAACTAACACATGCTTAGCCTTATGGCTCGTAGGCCGAAAGAGAACAAACCCAAGAAGTCGGGACGGGACTCTAGATAATATATATATACATATAACATATATCCTCTATGGAAAAAAGTCTAACGGTGTTAAATCACACAATGTGATCACCTCTTCGAAAAATAAAATAGTTTTTACTTGTCAAAAGTCAAGAGAAGACATCTTCCAAAATGACAGCTGCTCCCAAACATCGTCATATTCGAAATAAAACTTCTTATTGGAAACTATATAAACTATCAATACAAATAAATATTTTATTATGGTTATGTTATGACTATTAAAAGTGGTGGTGGACGAAATGCATCAAATGAAATTTTTATCGCGAAAATATTGAATGTGTGCGAGACTACAAAATTCTTGGCATTACTGTTACAAATTATTTGAATATGGAGAAACACTTAAAAAGAGAAATTTAATTTAATTGTTTATTTATTTGGCTCAAGAGCCATTAATTTACAAAATACATAAGTTAACATTTTTAAAAATATAAACATTTTAGGTTTGCTCTAGGAATTTTAACAATTAGCTAGTATAAGATTTTGCATATAACATCATTTGATTTTTAAATTGATTGAGTTCATTTATGTTTCTGATGTGTTGTGGTAGGTTGTTGAAAGAGTTTAATCCCATGTAAAGTATGCTAGCCTGCGCTCTAGATGTTCTGGTTCGGATGATATTGAACTCTTCAATATTTCTCAGGTTGTATTGTACCACTCTTCTTTCAGGTATACTTGTTTGTAGATATTCAGGGCACATGTTTTGTTTTATTTTGAAGACAAACACCATAGCCATCATAAAAAGTCTTTGATTAATATTAAGCCAGTTTAAGGATTGAAGCATTCTTGAAATTGATGTATAACGGTCACATTTTAAAATTGTTCGCATGGCTTTGTTTTGAAGTTTTTGAAGTCTTGATTTTTGTGAGTTGTTACAGACATATAGGAGACTTGCACAATATTCAAAATGTGGCTTAACAGTCACATTAAACACTTTTATTGCACTATTTTTTGAAATATTATTACGTGTTCTGCTAAGAACTCCAAGTTTTTTAGACACTTTTTTACATATATAGTCAACGTGATCATTAAGGGACAACTTGTTTTCAAGCACTATACCAAGGTATCTAATAGATGTAACTTCTTCTAAGTGGATATTGTTTATACTGATATTTATTTGTTGATGAGTGGATGGTTTATTAATTATCATAAATTTTGTTTTATTAGCATTTAGTATAAGTTTGTTCATATTTAACCAAGAATAAATCGCACTTAGGTGATTTTCAATGTTGTTTTTTAGGGAATTGACATCTTTACCCGCTATATAAACTAAGGCGTCATCTGCAAACAACACAAGTTTAGAGTACTTTATTACTTTTTCAATATCGTCTATATATATCAAAAACAGAAGCACTCCCAATATTGTTCCTTGAGGAACTCCTGTATTAATTGAAGACGAGGAAGATGTTTTGTTGTTAACCGAAGTTCTTTGGGTTCTGTCACTTATAAAAGTTTTAAACCATTTAAGTTCAGAATTTTTTACACCATATTTTTCAAGTTTTTGTATTAGGATTTTATGATTAACAGTCTCAAAAGCTCGTTTTAGGTCTAAAAAAACAGCTATGACACAATTTTTGTTGTCAATTTCCTTCTTCCAATCACTAAACACAAAATTTACACAAGTTTCACACGAATGATTTGAACGAAAGCCTGATTGGTGTTTACTCAAGATGTTATTGTTATTTAGATGTGCTTGTAGTTGTTTTGATGCAATTTTTTCGATGATTTTTTCATAAAGAGGGAGCATGTTGATGGGTCGTAAGTCACTACACTTAATTGAATTTATCACTTTCTTTTTTGGAAGTACAAGTGACTCTTTCCAGGTTTGTGGGAAGAATCCAGAGCTAAATGAGCTGTTAATTATACGCACGAACACAGGACCGGTTATTTCCAGTGAATCTTTAAGTATTTTTGCATTCATAAAGTTGAAGTCATTTTTTTGATTTATCACAGAAAGGGTATTGCTAATTTCTTCGGTGTCAATTAAGCTAAACTTAAACTCTATATTGCACTCATCAACTAGACTAATATAATCAGAAAATATCACAGAATTACTAAGATCATTTATACTTTGAATGAAAAAGTTATTGAGCTTTTCAGCTATTATTGCACTATTATGTTCTTTATCACCGTTATTGAATTGCACTTCAGTTATTTCATCTTTATCAGTCTTCAAAACGTATTTCTTTAATTGCCTCCACATATCTTTTTGATTTTTGGCGTTGTGAATTTTTTGGGATATATATGTCGATTTAGTAATTTGAATTTGTCTTTTGTATTGGTTTCTATGTTCATAGTATGCTTGCCAGTCACTAGGTGTATTTCTTAAAACAGCTGTTTTGTACAAATTTATCTTAACAGTTTTAGAATTTCTTAGAAAATTATTGAACCATTCACAGTTTTGATAGGGAATAGTTTTTGACACTACCATACTATTTACAACTTTTTTTAATTCAGTTGCAAAATTTTCACTTAAAACATGTAAATTATGTGAGTGTTCAGGATCAAAATCAGCAAAAAAATGGTTTGATCTAAGTTCATTTAATAAGTGCTCTTTGTTGTACTTACAGTATCTGATTGTTTTTGTATTGGGTTTATTTTGTTTTTTGTAATGAATAAAAACTTCTAACGCTTCGTGATCACTTATTTTTAGGTTATGATCCACTTTAGCACTGCATATATTTTTGTTATTAGTTAGGACATAGTCAATAAGAGTACTAGATGTTGGTGTTATTCTAGTTGGTTCTGTGTTAAGCATTGATAGATTGTTGTCAGTCATTATTTGATTTAAGCGTCTTGGATATGTATTGTTTCTATCTAACCAATCAATATTAAAATCACCCATTATTACGAAATCACAGTTACATTGTTGCAGAAAATCTATCCATTGTTCTAGATTATCACAGAAAGTATTTTTAGTCGACAGGTGAGATCTATAAATTGCACATATGTGTATCACAGTATTGTTTTCATATTGCACTTTTGTTATAAGACACCAGAAATTCATTGTAATGGCAAATTGTTTGACAAACGAACACTTAAACATTTTTTTGACATATATCACCAAACCACCAGTGTGGCTGGATTCACTATCACAGTTAAAGATATAATAACCATCAAGTTCTGTTTCAGCATAATTATGATTTTTTGTCATATGAGTTTCAGTTAACACTACTATATCACAGTTATATTCACTTATAATTATTTGCAGACTAGAAAAATTATTTATCAGTCCTTCAATATTAGTAAATACACATTTTATAGTTTCTAGTTGCTAGTAGCTGTAATGGGCTTCAGCAGCTTTGAGTTTTCTCAAAAATACTGGGCAATTTTTATCAGACGATGCATGGTTACAGTCAATTTGTTCATTGGTTTGTACACTTAAGGAGACACAATTTGCACATTTATAAATTTCACTTTTACAATCCTTGACATCATGGTTTTCCGAACACTTCAAGCATGTTTTACTTTTGTTACAAAATTTTGCTATATGATTGTAACCACAGCAATTGTAACATTTAAGCACTCTTATATATTGGTATACACGACAACGGTCCCATCCAATATTTAATTTTCCCATATCCATAATTTTGGTGTTGGTAACACTATTTATTTCTATTATTGCATTATATTTCCTCGTTCTGTGCGATAAATATATCTTGATACATTTGATATCACTGTCATCCATTTGGTTTTGGCACTTGATTGCTTCAACCAGCTGGTCTTCATTTATCATCTCACTCATACCCACTATATTAATTTGTGGATTACGATGTTCTTGTATTTTTGCATTATAATCACTCATTTTATTTTTAATTTCTGATTCAATTGTTTTAACTGATTGTTTGTCACATTTGATTAAAATACCACCATTTTGCACATTTTTAACCTCTTCTATTTTTAATTTCATCCCCGTGGGATTTATGACATTTTTTAAATCATTCCTAGTTTTTTCATTGTTTTGATCACTTTTGGGTTTTACTACAATAACTTCACTCTTTTCTCTCAAAACGTTTGCATATGAGAGTTTCGATTGCGTTGGTGTTGTTGCATTAGTGTTTTTTATTTCTTCGACACTTTTTTTCATTTCAATGTTGTTTTTTATGATTTCTGCTATTTGTTTACTTAAAGCAGCTAAGATGTTGGGACAGTCCAAACACATAAACTTGATTCTTTGGTTACTTTTTAGCAGATTTAGATCAAATTTACTCAATCCAGCACATTTGATATGAAATTTTTTTCCGCATGTCCCGCTACAAAGCACAAAATCATCATTTCGGTTTATTCTCTTTTCACAGTTTTCACCACTACAACAATAATTGACTTCCATTTTCACTCAAAAAGAAAATCAAAAATAGAAAGTATGCAAATCTATCACTAGTTAATTTTTCGATTTATTCGATATATTTCACAAATTCCAATAATTTGATTAACACTTATGAGAAAGCAAGCATTAATCAACAAGTTTAAAGATCTTTTGGATTTTATTTGTAAGAAACTTATGAAATAGGCACGAATATTCCAGGAGCAAAGACTTGAACGTTCCGTACTTCTTGCGTCGCTTGACAATTCATTTATGACATTGAAACAATGCTTCATGAATAAGTGTTTAGCGCATAGCAGCAAGTTTAAAGTCTTTGAAGCAGTAGCTGATGTAAAAAGTACAATTCAGTTGAAAAACTTCTTACGCACTTTATAAAAAGAATACCTATTTCATTTGCTGAAAAATACGCCAAACTACGTCATCATGCTGGAAACTGGTCTTTCCGCTTTGTTTAGAAAAACATTGAAGTTACAAGCGAACTTCTTGCATATCGTTTTTAAAATGAATGATTCACCGGTAATTAAAGCAATAAAAGATCAAAATAGTTGGTAGCGAGAGTGGTAAGATCTTGCTGAGGAATGTCAAATTAATTTTAATTTACCCATCGAGGATTTATCAGCCGCTAAAACATCTTGTATGAAGTCATTTTAAAGATTGATGAGGAATGTAGAGTTAAATATATAGCTGAAACGTCTAATTCCTTGTACAGAACAACTTACAGCAGATTAAATCATAACCAGAATGTCCAGAAACCAGAAGGAGAGAATACTGTTACTTCTTGGGAAAATGCCCCATTCTCAGAGAAATCACAAAAAATGTATTCAGAAGGGACTTTTTATCGGAAGATAAAGTGATTAGTTTGTTGAATGAAATGGTTGTCGTCAAACTTTACCTACGAATTTTGTAAAATTGCGCTTGAATATAGAACTTCTATAATGAACGAAGATTTCAGGGGTGAAATCGGCTAAGCTGATAGTTGACTATCATTTTTTTGACTATCAAATTTGATTGTTTATACTTTTCCGTCTGTTTAAGATGATGGTTTTGAAATCATATTTTTTTTTCTCAAAGCTTGGTATCACTTCAAAAAAATATATACTTCAAACTAGAATTTTGTGTCAAATTCTTATTTATTTATAAACAACGGAAGAATTTGAATATTACAAAAAAGTCGGACAAAAACATTGTTTAAAATTCTAAAAACAAGAATTGTAATGCATTCATTAATACACAGGGCGCACGCAAGTAAGGCACAAATGAAAATGTTGACGGCTTTCATGGAGCAACATACAGACGTGGCCAAATCCTTCTCTCCAAAGGGAAATAATTATAAGGAATCCCACAAAATGCTGTGGGAAAAACTTTCAAAGAACTTAAATGCAAACGGACCACCAACTAAATCCACACGGGAGTGGAAGAGGGTAAGTAATTGTAATTTAGTCACCAAAAAAAATAATTCTAATTAATCACTCCAATGCAACGCTCAACGATACTTCTTGCTTGAGAATGTATGTTGTTGAAGCGTGATTCTGGGGAACCTTTGGTCGCATTTCTATATGGCGTTATAAGAAATGGTTCCAGTGGATAACCGCTGTCACCTGAAATTTAATCAGTAAGAAAAAGAAAATGGCTTATTATGTGTGTATAAATACCAAGAATAAGCCATGATGATGATGTCCCAGCACAATATTCCGTATTAAGTTTTTGTCTTGGAGCACTCTGTCTCCAAACAAAACTGTCGTGAGCGCTTCCACCATATTTCGCATTTACAGCCAAGATTTTCATTTTATGGTCACATATCTAGAATGAATACGGTTTGAGTTTATTATAAAAACAATTGAAACGGCACAAAAATATTCATTTCAACCGAAAAGCTAAACACACAAAGGAAACGAAATAAACAATACAGAATTTAATCAAATTGACACCTAAATAGGTGCCACTTAAAAAAATCAACAAAAATTTGATAGTCAACTATGACTATTAACTTACACAGTCGTATTTTCTTGATTTTGATAGTCAACTATAAAAAATCAGCTTACACGATTTCACCCCAGATTTCTATTCGCTTTTTTTTTTAATTTATCATGAACTTTATATTGTTAAAAAAATATAAATCCCTTTTTTAATACTGAAAAGTAATTACATTGAGGGCTTTTTACATTCATTGTGTTTTATTGTCAATCTGGCAGACGGCAATCGCCATGCTATAATGATATTTGTAAACATTTTTGTTGTATGTATATTGCAAATTTTACTGTAATTCAATAAAATCTGTATCTATCCATCTACATACATCCTAAAGCTAATCGGAAATCCAAGTTATTTTCGAAAGCTATACAAAAAATAGATGCTCAATGTAAATAAATAAATCTTTAATTTTGGAATGATCCTAAGGGTCCGGCCACGCAATGAGCGACGAGCGACTGGGCGACCGAGCGACGAGTCGCTGAGCGACCAATCTGAGCGATGGGTGGCCATTTACTAAACGACACGTCGCGACGCTGAGCGATTAGTTGGAAAAAATAGATCTGTAATAAGATCGAGGTTCCGTAGATTTGGTGTACACCCCATAAATCGTGAAAGGGAAAATTATAGTGAATTTCATCATTTATTTCTGAATCTTCGCAGATTTCCAGATCGATTTTGCAATATTGTCGTATGTCAGTACCATCTTTTGAACAAAAAACACTATTTGTAATTAAAGATTAAATAAATAAAAACTTAACAAAACAATTACAAATTTGTCCAACTTTTTCCCACCCTTTATCGGTGACATTTTTATATTCCCATAGAAAGTAATCGGTCCGATTTGTCGAATTAAAAATTTTGACATTTCTCGATGTTTCAAGGTCCCTAGAGTCTAAATAAAAGATTTGTCTGTGTGTGTACGTGCGTTTGTACGTCCGTACGTTCGCGACGTTTTTTTCGTCGTCCATGGCTCAAGAAATAGTAGAGATATCGACTTCAAATAAATTTTGTTATACAGATAATAATGCAGAAAGGGCTCTCAAGAAAATTGCGTGGGTGGTTTTCTTACCATAGCAATTTAAAAAAAGGTGAACATTTTGGTTAACCCTCGAAATCAATTTTGTATTATTTATTGTAACGTGATACCAAACCAATACATTTTTGGAAAATATTTCAATAAACGGTTTTTTTTAAATCAAAAAAAAAAACTGAAAAAAAAAATGTGTCACCTCGAAAATTTTACGAACAAAAAATGATTTTATCTCCAAAACATTTTTGTAGAACGAAGAATAACGTTTTCAACATCTGGTAAAATTTTGAGAAAAATCGAACAGCTTTTGGACAGCTGAAATTAAACTTTCAGTGTTTATTGTACACATCTTTTTTCTACGTCGCTCAGCGATCGATTGAAATATTAAAACAGATTTGATTACAGAGCGACGTCGCTCTGTCGCTTAATAAATCGCTCAGTCGCTTAGGGTTTATGTGGCCGCCTCCATACGATCTCATGTGTTCTAATTTTTTTGCGTCGCTCAGCGACTCGTCGCTCGGTCGCTCAGTCGCTCGTCGCTCATTGCGTGGCCGGACCCTAAGGCTGTTCTGCACTTTCCAATTCACAGAAAAAGGGGTGCAAAATATCGAAATCATTGTATAGAGACCGTTGACCAAAAGTTCAGATTATAGGACGGACAATAGCGCAGATGTGAAGACGAATATGTTCATCTTTTTGAATTTACTCTTCCACATACATATGTATGTATAGAATTTCAATTGAATGCTAGACCTGAAATTTCACGAATTGGTTCAGCTATTTCCAGCAGAACCACATCACACACGACAAAGTTGCACCGTTCAAAAGCAATTAAAACAAATCCCAAAATGTAATATTTCTCAACACATTCTTCTGAGACACTTGGCATCACTTTTTCTTAACGTCATATTTAATTTCGCGCTCAATTTGATTTTTAAATAAATTTGATATCAAATTAAAAGAATAAACACAAATCTTATCAACTTACTCACTACTTACTATAAAAATAATAAATTTAGGGTTTTCTCAGACATAATCATGGCTGGAATGATAGAACAACTTGTACAAAAAATGGGTCTCATTGATGAGCCCAAAATTATTGCGTAAGTTGTGTTTTACACTCATTTGTTCACTTCTATAGCAAACCTTGAACCCAAATTATAGGAAAACCACAGAACTCCTTCGTTTGTTGGAACTACGCTCCACCAACATTAATGCCTCGATAAATGAATATGGAAAAATTATCCTCTGTGTTGATTTGGCTGCTACATTCCATGGTATTCCCATCGATCAGGTAACTATTTGATAATTGTCTTGCCATGCAAAAAGTTCATTATTCCTTTATGTATGTTTAGGAAAATGCCCTCAAACTCTCCGGACTGCGAAAAACCCACTATGCCAATAATAAGAGAATGTTTGAAAAACTCCTCGATCTCAATAAACAAATAGGAGTCAGTGAAATCTGCACTAAATTGGGCATAAATGAATTGGCCAAAAAAGCCACTGATTTGTTAGAATTGTATAAGAATATCGTTGAGAATGAAGCAAACGACATTGATATCACACATCCTCAATATCCAGCCATGGCCGTATATCAGGCTAGTAAATTAAATCAAAAACGTATTTCAAAAACGAAAATTATGACCATTAGTCATTTGCGTCCATCTCAATGGTCACAATTAGAACAGAGATGGGATAAAATAATTGCTACACATTATACTGAGAAGAAAGATAAAAAAGTCAAGAGTCCAATGGCAGATACTGAGGTCGAAGGAAAGGCACAGAAGTCTGTGATTGATATAAAACGTCCAAAAATGACTGAAGTTGAAAATTATGAAATATGGAAAAATCGAATGCTGGCTATGTCACGTTTGGAATTAGCACACAGAGAAGATAAAACTATCGATGATAAGGAAAACTTAAAAAGCGATTTATCTACATAAATAGTTTGTTAGTTATAGCTTTAGTTTTTAGTTGTACGATTTATTTATTATTTAAACAATAAAAATTATATTTTGTAAAAAACTATTTTTTTTGTGTTCCATTTTAACTAATTTGGTTAGTTAAATACAAAATTATTAAAATCAGAGTATTTAATAGTAATTTTATAAACTTTAATCCGCTGGAATAAAAAAAAAATCAAAAGCAACTTTGTCCTTCGAAATTAGTTTTTTCTTCGTCCTTAAAAACGATTTCCAAATAAGTACATCCAGTTGCGGGAGAGTATTCAGTTTTCGGATGAGTTCAAAACCTTGGAGGGGTACAACAAAAATTACTATAGGACGAAACATCCAACTTGCCATTATCTTCCTAAAGAAAATAAATCTCCAAAGAATGCATTTTTAGTGCCTCTCATGTCAGGTTTTTAAGATAACAACTTTTCAAATCCAAGTATGACTAATTGTGAACTAGTTTTTTAATTAAATATTGCCATTCACTTTTAGAACAAGGCTAAGCTGTTTTAATTTTTAAAGAACCTTGAAATTTATGCTAGCTGTAGCCAAGTGAAACCTGCAATTTTAATATGTAAAAAAGAAACCTTCCGTCCGAAATGAAACAACGACTATCACGCTCTTTTATTAAAACCTCCTGTGCAGTTCGTTATAATCTAAAAAATACATACATATTTTGGCAAGCAAAGTTCGCAAAACAAAGATTTGCCTTCGTTAAGTTTTTATGTTTCTAAAGCTTGGGTACTTTGATACGTCTTTGAAAATGTTGCTTTTGAAGATTTTAGGTTTAATAATTTTATTATAACGCACTTTATTCGCGATATTCTAATAAAAGTTCACTGCTTTAAAAAATTCCCTTTTAAGAGTAGGCAATGGAATTAGTGGAAATCTAAAACTTTGAGATTTGTAAGGACATATTAAACTAAGATCTGCTAGTAAATAGTAAAGCTCGTCTATTTAAGGCACCAATGGTTTCGAACGTGTGAATTAGTCATAGCTTCCGTTTTAAGATTGGAAGATTATTTGATGTGGGAACATTTTAAATAGAGGGATGTGAAATTTGTTAAGCACTTAGTATAAATTCGCAGAGTAGAGTTGTCTCGTCAACGAAATCGAATTCGAAATTAAGTTGCTTTCCAGAAGATTGCAAATGTTTCTTAGGATCGATTCAAATCGACTTAAAAGTTTCGTTTCGGTGTCACAAACTTACACAGACCATTTTTTCCATAGGATTCAATTAAAATAAAAGGTGAATTTGAAAATATTTCACCATGTCTTCTTGTTCAAAAGTTATTACAGATTAAAGTTGAATTCTCGAAAATTTGACCTTTTTAAATGTACTGCAGATTACAGTTTCAAATGTTTATCAACAATATGTTTTCAACAATAGGGTAAAACTTAATTTTTGTAAAACTTTAAATGGTTCATAAAAACATGTATTCATGTGAAATCAGTTTCTTGCAATAACAGAAGGACTTAAATCGAACACATCCAGAACTTTCATTGATTTTCTACAACTGGGGGGGGGACTTATCATCCATAAAGATGACTATAAAGTAATCAATACGGGTTCCTGATTTGACTGTTTTTTTTAGCTTAGGCTTAGTCGTTAATGCCCAGTTAAGGAGTGCAAGAAAACTGAAAATAAAACCTTAAACTATATTTAAAGTGTAGGAGTAGCCGTTTGAGCGATATATTGCGTGCTACCGTGAATACATCTTAGCTTTTAATTTAATTTAACAATTGGGTTTTCAAAATAGAATATTCAAATTTGTACGTCCGGAAGACAGAAAATTTAAACAATTTTAAGCATTTTTTGAAATAATCAACCAACCAAATCTGCTTAACTCTCTATTGAAGCTTTATACGAGCTTTATGGTATTTCAAAAAAAGAGAAGAATTGAAATAATTATGTAATTGAATAAATGAAAACTATAAATATAGCTAAGAACATATAAATAAACAACTAGGAAGGAAAAAAGATGGTCCTTGTGTGTATTTCGTTCCTAAAGCACAAATTTCCAAAAAAAAAACGAATATTTTGAACTTTTGCTAAATGACAAAAAACTCAGTCTCTGGTTCTGCCATACTTTCTACTTTTCCATCGGTTTAAATAATAAATTTATTTAAACTGCAATATTGAAAAGTTTACTGTTAAAATACTTTAAATAAATACAAAATATTTTAATCACAAAACAATTTATTGAGAACTTTATCACAAGATCATCACAATGTAAAAATCATTTTTATCATCTCTTAATTCATGAAATTATATTCTAATTAAAACCAATATTCGCAAATCTTTTTTAAGACTATTTTAAAATATTCATTTACTCTAAATTTCATATTGATATAATAATATGCCTGCGGTCATGTTAAATTAATTAGCACAATTAATTAACAAAACTATTTAAAAATAGTAAATATAGTAAGTTGATAAAGAAAACTACATAAATATAAGTCATGAAAAAAATTAAATACAAATATTTTATATAGCATCTTTTTGTGTTTATAAAATAGCTTTGATGAGCTCAGTTTAAAAGGACTGTAAGTATAAGATTGTTATTTCTTCTTGCTCGTGGCCCACATATTTTTAATATGTAAGCAAAGAACCTCCCCAACATCTTGTGGCCGTCCATCGGCTGTATAGTCTGTGTTATAGACAAAATGAATTTATATTGATAAAGACGACACAAATAAAAATGTGTTTACCATTATAAAACACCAATTCACATTGTTCCTGGGTAGCTGGCCATTTTTCTAGGATATTCTTCAAATATCTATAGAATTTTATCATAATTTCCTTCTGCATAGCTTTCATTTGCCAAGTGCTCGTCAAATAAAAGTTCAGTGCATCGAAATAGCTTAGAAGGGGTGTTGCACCTTCTACTGTAATATAAAAGGGCTTCCCGTCGATTTCAATTCTATAAACATCGTTTGTAAATGGACGGGATACCCCAGCACGATCTCTTCTTACGCCTTCAAGTGGTCTCTTAGAAAGATATAAACAGGAATAATGGAAAAAATAAGTTAAGCTCCATTTGTTTATAGTCTTACTCTTTCTTGTCGTTCCATTAAAGGACTTTCAATAATCGGTCTAGTGTGTAATGAATTCGGAATGAGGATCATTAGGCGTTTAACTGCGAACTTAACGTCGTTTATGGATTCATAGTTTTCAATTCGCTTGATAATTCCTAGAATAAAATTTAACTACCTACTTAAACTAACTCTGAATAACACAATATACAGTTTATTGTTCTTATCAGAAAACAAACTATTTTATAGTCGACTGTGTGAATCATTCATTACCATTTTGTTCGCCATGTTTTGGTAGAGTAAAATTTAGATAGCCATGGAAGTAATTTGATGCCATTCCGGTAGCATAATCTAATCCACTATCGGATCTTATAAAGACCGAATAGTCAAAAGCGGACTTGGTAATTTGAACAAATCGGAATATCCACCAAATAGGCAGGAGATGAGACTGTTGTAAAAAGCCATCAAAAACTATCAAAGCACTTGGATATTGCGTAGTCACTATCGCAACAACAATTGCCATCAAGCATAGAAATGATTGTTCGAATGTAAATCCATGATAGAAAATTGTTCGGATTTTTCTATTGAATGGATAGTGTTTGGCATATTTTAGGTATTCATGCAGAATCCTACCAAGTCTCCAAATAATCTCGGCCAGAATGAGGTTAACTGCGGCAAAGGTTGCATTTTTGCCTGTACAAATATAGATTTCAATAGATTAGAGACCGCATCTCCACTCTTGTTTACTTCATTATTTAAATACCCCAGGTCATGGTTGGATTTATCATTGAAAACAAAATTTAAAAAAAAGAAACTAATAACAACGAAAGAATTCAAGTTCAAGGAAACAATAAAATATACACATGATTTTTTATAAAAAAAAGGTAATAGATAAACTAAACTCCAAAAAGCAAAACAAAAAGAATCGCATTGACGCATTGGGAACTGGCAATGGCAAGTGGAAAAATATTGCACTGGCTGGAATACAGAAAAATGTTTAGCCGTGTTCGATACTCTTTCGACCAAGGGCTTGGCTTTTCCATTTGGTGGTCTAGGAGCCTCCTAAAACCCACAGTACGACAAAAGTTAGAAGGGGAAAATGTTCGGGATATGAATTCAGAGCCAACAAAAAGTAATACAAATATTTGCATAAATAAAATATAAACTTGTGAACAGACTTTTCATTCCTCTTATATAGAGTTTCCAGTGAGAGGTATCATTTTGAATTGAGTCAACAGTGACTTACTAAGGTTTCTTATTTCAATAAAGCAGTGAGTTTGTAGAGATTCACTTAAAAATGAAACATTTTTGCAGCCCTTAAAGATGCATTTTTTGCGATTCGGTAATTAACAAATTTTATGAAAAGAATATATTCCTGCAATGGGAGCAGTGCTGGCCATTTAGCTATATCGTATCGTATCACATTGTTATTAAAATACCTTCAGCTTAAAAAAAATAAACATTCATTGAATTTTCAAAAAAAAACTTTCTTATAATGAAATTGAAAAACTCTATGCAAACTTCAGAATCAATTCTTCATAGCCATCAATCGGCAACTGAGTCTGGTATTTGTTTCATACATAGAATGCCCGTTGTCTACAAAACTTAATTCAATCGATTCTCCTTACATACAGTGCCAAAAAGATTATGTGATACTTTCTTTCAACCGAGAGTAGAGGTCAGAGTGCCATTTACTTATGGCGTTTTCCATGGGTAAAATAAATCAATTTATTTTTGAGCTAGCTCTGTCAAAACACAAATTTCCCCTGGTTTTGCATTCCATGGGGCCAAATTAATTGATTTATTTTTATAAGCGATCAAATCTGCAGATATGGATTTTTCGGCAGATTTACCCCTCTTTGCACTGATACTAATACAATTTAAAAAATGTTGATGGAAAATTTTTACACCTGTACCGAACTCGTTAACACGTACACGAAGTTACATACATAAATAATACATTGAAATAAAAATTCTAAACGTATTAAATGCGCCACGAAACAAAATCAATTTTTGACAGAAATTTGAATTTAACCATGGAAAACCCCTTTAGCATCGTATCTTTACCCACGGCCGTTTTTTCAATTTATGACGCAGGTGACAGCTGGGCAATACAAATTAAATTGTTTATATTTTTAAGCAAAAACACTCCATTACCAAGACCGGAATCTTTCGTACGTTTCACTCTTCAAAACCCGTTTGTTTACATTGTTGTATTTGTAATTTTGACAATTAATCCATGAATAGATGTGAGCCCAAACAAAAAAAAAACGATGCCGTGGGCTAGCGGCATTTTGCACAGCAAAAACAAAATGGAGGGGTTAATAAGTTTTTTTCAGGTTTTTCTTTTTACTTTTTTTTTGATGAAGAAGTCCGTTTTAAGCTTTAATTTTGCAGTCATTTTGTTGATAGCGAACCAATGTACATTTTTGTCTTCAAAAAAGCATGTTCACCATCAGTTTATTATAATTAATTCACTAATTTACAAAAATCACTACGAAATTCTTCAAATTTCAAAATTAACCTCGGATTTTTGTATCAAAGATGCGTTCGAAGAACCATCAAATTAAGGGTGCGAGCGCAATTTTTGTATCGAATTCTAATAAATTTTCGTTAATGAACGGTCCAAATATTTTTTTTGCAAGTAATTAAAATCTGTATCAATTTAATTAATCCAAATGTATTTATAGTTTGTTTTTAATGATTTAAGCTTGCAACTATTTTTGAATTCCATTTTGATTAATAAATATTATATTTAAAAAAATAGTTATAATCGAAAAATATCTTATCCATAACATTCTTGATTGATGGAAGCATACATGTATTTGCTATCAAAAAAAAACTATGCATCAAAGGAACACCAATGTTTTAAAAAAATAATCAGAACGATTATAGCGAACCTGTTGAATAAATACAGAGTAAATAAAATGCAAATTTTGACATACATACATATATCACAAAATGAAATCGTCTTAAAATCGTTCTGAATTCATGCACAACTAATTCAGTAGAACATGTAATCGTCATGAATGTTTATTGTTGACGTACAGAAGTTTTTTTAGTGAATTTCCACAGTTTAACGTAAAATATAATTTTCATTCATTCCTTAAAAATGTTTAGTTGCCAAAGTTCAAGTTTACTTATTATTGTTTGAAGGGTATGTTTAGTAAAAGTGCTGCTAAAAATGAAACAAATTAATGAATTTTACGTAACTATGTACATGTTTTTCTTAATATAATAAATACTTCCATAGATTACATTTTATAAATGCAGAACATAGAAGAAAATATACATAAACAATAGTTTTCAGGTATAAAGCAGGGGTTAGTGTAGAAAAATATTTTTGAGAAAGCCAATACTATTTTAGGTATGTTCATTAAAGAAATTTCCGCTTCGGCTAACCTTCATCAACTTTTTAGAAAAAAATTAGCATTAATAGCAGCCAATTATTTCATAGCATAATTAATTTTTCAGATTGTAAAATGTCTAGAAATTTTCATACGCTACAAAATTCGTAATTTTATGCGTAAACATAGAAGATAACATTATTTAGTCAAGAAGTATGGATTTTGGCGCGTATACCAGTTTTTTCTATTGTGTGTTCGGTTTCCCCATACTGGAATAAAAAAAGTTTCTTAAATCTATTTATTGCACTCATTTAGTTGGTATTGTGTGTAAACATATTGCCTATTTCTATTTCTTAAAGATGCTTTACACAAAGCAACTTATTTTTAAAACATGGTTCCCTCAAATTTTTATTCCAAAATCTAACTACAAACAAAATTCTAACTCTAACAAAGTCCCTTAAAAAGAAATTTTCAGGAATATTTCTGCAACAAACAAAACTAAAATTTGGTCTTGCAATTATCGAACTGCTTAAATAATGAAAATACTAATCTAATTGAGTAATCTGAACTAGCTAAATTTGGCAATGGAACTTTACAAGTATGCTTCTCGTAAAAAAAAAACTTCTAACGTCGCCAAAAAAAATGCTTTAAGCAGACAAAAGCTGAAAAAATTTTCTGTTTTGTTGTTTTACAAAGCATTGAGTTACACTTTTGTCCATTTCCAATTATACTTAACCAGTTGCAGCGCATTTTGCGTTCGCAAAAGTAAACAAAATACAGCACTAATAAATCATTAAATATGTATTTGGTCAATTTTATTTTATTTAATATACATTAACAACATTTATTTGGATTGAAATTAAAAAGCTATACAAATATTCAAATTTAAGACCATGTCAGCACTTCAGATTTTGTTGGTTAGGATTGTTTAGTTTTTGAACGAGGCCATGCAACATTCAAAATGAAGCATTTAGATGGGGCTGATTACTATAATGAAGTATTTTGATGGGCCTGAGGACTAAATGTGAGAATGTGTTTGGTTTTTTGCATCATTTCACGCACACTTTCTCACATTTAGTCCTCAGTAGCTTGTAGGCAAACTGAAATGTCAGTCTGAGATTCCGGTCTTGGTAATGGAGTGTTTTTGTTTTTAAGTAATTGAGGTTGCCAAACGAACACATTTCAAAAAATATCATTCCAGTAACTTGAACACATCTCTGGAAAATATAACCTTTCCATTCTTATCACAATACTTTCCAATAATCTAACCAAAATGTCAAAATCAGCTGTTGCAGTTTCGTTCCAGTGTCGCTATTTCATATCAAATTATCCAATTGTGGGTGAGGTCGTCCATTCGAAACGAAAATAATTATATTACCCCAAAAATATTTCTTTTTCTTTTTAAGAACAAAAACTAGCCAAAGCTTAGTTGAAAAAAAAGTCCAACGATGTACACTGTACCAGTAATTCCACCTGATTTACGCCATGAAGAAACAATTATCCAAGCAGCCAATGCCTTAAATTGTTTACAATCGACAATAACAAACATTTTCGATCGCATTGACAAACGTATTTCGAAAAACAATGACAAAATCAACGAATTGAGTTCGCGTGTTAATATTGCATCGCAGAAAATTCAAAACCTCTCCGGCACAAATAAGGCCATTAAAATATTCTCGCCAGCAAAATTTCCGTCGTCGCATGTTTTCAGAGACATCGAGTTGACCTTCAATGGTGCAGAAGCAGCAGATTTAACATCTAATATCCTAAATGACCATGAAATAACAAGCCGCGTTGATCTTGGCCCTAGCAACATTCAAGAAAAGCTGGTGTTCTTTCATTTTCGCAGTGCGAAAAACAAATCAACTGCCGCTGGAGTGTCCAGCCATCGTGGTCTTGGTGACATCCCCACCAACTGCAAGTCTATCAATTCGGTTTTGCTGTTTAGTACGGCAGAAAACGTTTACGGTGCTCGAAAGGTGGCCGATGATATGAGTCGCCTTCAACGAAATCGATCTAAAGGCGCGAAGAAAGCGGAAGTTGGCACTGGTCGTGGTCTAATTATAGAGCCGGCCCCGCTCTCGCTGAGTAATCGCCAGAAGGGTGCCGATAAAAGACAGCAAGGTCTATTCTACACACCGACATTGAATGAGGCACCAACTATTGACTTGCCTGCCGATTTGCCCGACTTACCTGGAATAGCTGGTGATATTCAATTTGATCATGCCGAAACCAATCAAATCGCTCCCTCGTTGTTTTTCGAAACTTTCATAGATATGCCTAAAGTGCCTGGAGTTATGGAAAAGCACGAAGCTAAGAAAGAAACAAGTCCGGAGTTCAAAGCAGCTGAACCAAATAAAACGGTAATAACTTCTACATCTTCAATACCACCGCCACCTCCGCCGCCACCGGCGGCTTTGCCTGAACCCGAAGCCGTTAAATCAGTTGTGCCGCCACCTCCACCTCCTGCTCCACCTATGAATGTCAATCCAACAGATCAATCGAAACAAACTCTAACGTCACCAAAAGCAGCTCCTGAAGTTGACATTCGTTCAAATTTAATGGATGCCATCCGGAAAGCCGGTGGAGCTCGCGGAGGTCGTTTGCGGGCAGCTGCTGATGTCGCCAGACAAACGTCCACAGAACAGCTCAATACAATTCCAGACAAACCTAAAGTCGTCTCTGGGGGAGATCTAATGGCTGACTTACACAATAAGCTGCTTATGCGTAGAAAAGGAATCTCTGGAGCTAAAGACGGTCTAGGAAATCCCACAGACGGTGGAGGTGTAATGAGTCGATTGTCTTCTTTAATTCCGCCGCCACCTGTTAAGAATCAAAACTCTTCATCAGATGATGATGATGCTGGCGATGATGCAGATTGGGCCGATTAAAAAATAACCTACCTTTACTTGTATGTTTTTATTTGACCGCAAAATCATAATATAAAGTTCAATTTGTATTTTTTAAGTCGCTCAAAATTAAAAAAAAAAATATTGTGCCTTTGTTTTTCAACAACTACAACAACAAAAAAGAAGAAAAATATGATATTAAAATCGAATAATGAATTTTTGAGTATGGATGAGTTTGCTTAAATAGATATTTGGTTTAGATTGATTGAAAAACTAGATAAAATGTATACGTAATAAGATTAACAGAATTAAAAACAATTATCATAGAACTATACGTACATAACTAAATAAACATAATATACAAATTATTTTCTAAAAAAAACTACTTTAAATGAAGTTTGATTTATGTTATTATTTACACGGTATCTCTGGAGGACCTATAAATCAATGTTGATATCATTGATTGGATATTTAAGATAAGTCTTACTTTCGTGTTTTTTTTTGGCCTTGGGCCAAACTCTGTAATTTGATTATTAAGTTTAGTATTTCGAATTAGTAAAATAAGTACTCTGTTACTCAAAAATCGGAAATTGAAATACGAATTTCCATATGTACATATCTTGATACAATTCCTTGATAGTCGGAAATTTTTACTTGAAAACTATGTACATACATATATGTATATTCGTTGAAAATAAAATTTTATCATTCTTTTAATACCTACATATATTAATTTTATTATAATAACTACATACATATATACAAAATTGTGATCATTATTTATTATATATGTACCTTAACTTATCTTTTTCCCAATGTTAAAGTTGTTTAGGCCGCTTGTTCCTGGGTCAAAGCAACATTGTTTGCATTTAATTCCTCCTTCTTTTCTTTCATTCAACAATGTTTCAATTGAATTTTCAATGTTATTCCGATATGGCTCTTATATCCATGGCTACATGGGTTAAAAAAATAATACCCGGAATTTCTTATGAAATTTTACCCTATTATATATTTTTTTAAATATTTATAGGTATATTTATAAATAAATATGGCAATTGAGAATTCATGTCGATAATTCCCCGTTTTTGAAGTTGTTCCTGTTTGTATATATACCCATGGTTATATTTTTAACAAATACATTTAATGGGGTATTTTATGGTAAAATAAATCAATTTATTATTATCGTTTTTGCATTCCATGGGGCAAAATAAATTGATTTATTCTTGATTTAAGATTAAATCTGCAGATTTGGATTTTTCGACAGATTAAGCCCGCTCTTTGCATTAAAACTAATACAAATATAAAATAATATGCAGGTTCAGACAACACAAGGGACTTCATTTGCAGTCAACTTCATTCTTTGAACGTAAATTTTGACCAACTAGTTAATTTTTCAAGTGTCATGTATTTCAAATTCAGAATTTTACTTCACAAACCTCTACTCTAAGTTCATAGTACAAAAATTACCAATAACATTATTGTCTACAAAACACTCCTCAGGCAAGCTACAAGTCGGCCACGATGTGTATTTTGTATTGTAAGCACGGTTGCCAGTTTGGTCTTTTAAGACCAAATTTGGTCATTATTTTCTCACTTGGTCGCATGGTCATTTTTTATTCCATTTGGTCCCTTTTTTAAGAAATTGAAAAAAAAAATAACTCGACTCTATTCCTTTTATAATCTCAAAAATAAAATACATACCTAAAGAATTTTGGGAAAAATTCAATTATCATAAAAACGCTTAAAATGAATATTGTTTTCAAAATGTAAGTTAGTTCGTTTATAACTTGCTGTTACTTCCTCACAGCTCAGCTGCTGCTCAGAGGAATTTTTTTGAATTAACTTTGATAAAAACGAAAGGCAGACTTAATTTGGGTACCATTAATAATGTAATGCTGGCCAAAGAGCGTCAAGATGACAAAAATAACCATAGCGTTTGGTCTGCAAAAACATTTTTTTGAACTAATTTTATATGAATTTTATTTAGCGATAGTATTCGATCTCCTGACTTATTCGATCTCCTGATATAATGCTAACATATTGTGATCTGAAAAAAAATGAGGCTGGGGTGCGTCCCACACTGATAACTTCACATCCCGTCTGCCGATTTGTCTTGCTTAAAAGGTTTGTAGGCTTTCGTGATTTGCTAGTTGTTAGTTGAATTATTCTAAAAAAAAAATAAAAATTACCAACAATATTTTGAGTATGATGAAATAGTTTGATTTCAATATCTGTTCTTGTTAACGAGATTTTTAGTCGAAAACCAATTTTTACCAAATTTTCGTAGCGTTTGCGTAATATTTTTTGTAGGTTTTAATTTTTTATGAAACAAACTGACTGTTGGATTTTTATGCACAATTTACGGAATGTCGGAAACAGTATTTTCTGTGAGATAAAATTAGCTTAAAGATAATATATTTTTAATTTTAGAAGAAATATTGAGTCGAAAGTAAATGTTTACCAAGTTTTACTATTGTTTTTTTTAAGGTTTTTATTTTTTGTAAAAAAATGTCAATCCGATTTTCTCAAAATGTTACCAGATGTCAAAAACGTTATTCTTCCCGAACGTACGTACACATGCACGCACGGTTATCTCTCTAAAAATCTTTTATTTAGACTCTAGGAACCTTGAAACGTCGAGAAATGTCAAAATTTTCAATTCTAGAAATCGGACCGATTACAATAACTTTCTATGGGAAGTTAAAAGCCATTGCGGACAAAAATTATTTTGGTCCTTTTTTGGAACGATTGGTCATTTTTATTTTCAGCTTTGGTCATGCAATTTTTTTTTCAAGTGGCAACCGTGATTGTAAGGAAATGGTCGCATTCGGAAAGCTAGTGGCTACGTAGTCAAGGGATTCTGATTGGCTAAATCCAACTACAAAAGTAGTTGAAATTTCCCCTCCGACGTAGTGTAAAATTTTTGGCTACAAAGTTAGTGCACACTGGTTTTGACGTTTCACAATCAGCTGCTCGGTTAGGACACAAGAATTTCAAAATGAAATGAATCTTTCGGTATTTAAATACAAATATAAATCAATCATATTATACTCGTATCTTCTTTTTGGTATTTATTGAATTTAAAAAGAAAAAAAAACTATTTAAAGTTCTGAAAACACAAATGTTTCTTATTTTATATATTTGTATTTGTCATTAATATGACAGTTCCGGATTGACTAGCTTTGTAGTGCAATTTTGCATTCACAAAGCTAGTTGAATTTTGACTACGTAGCCACTAGCTTTCCGAATGCGACCAATATTACTTATTTCTTTTACAAATTGACAACGAACCCTTGTACAGAAAGCATTGAATGAAGTTGTGCAGAAAATAAATAAATCATAGTTGTTCAGCTTTCAGTTGAATTGTCATTTTGACATAAGTAGACTTGACTTGATAGTAAGGGTAGGGAGATTTTTCTTGACTAACTTTCCAGTCAACTCTCAATTAAAGTTGCCTCAATTGGAAGGTAATTTTTTGGCAGCTGGCCAATCAGATAATAGAAACTTCCCTAACTTTTAAGTCCCTTATGTCGGCTGAACCTGCCCAATGTTTAGCTAGATATTTGACAGCTCTACCGACCTCGTAAACACGTACACGAAGGTGCACTTACACAAGGACAAACAAAAAACAGTTCCAATCATGTTCGATGCGCCACGAAAAAAATCAATTTTCAATGGAAATCTGAATTTACCCAAGGAAAATCCATAAATAATCAACAATAAACTAAGCATTTGACGTATTGTTGAATTTGGAAGACGATGTTTTTTTAAAACGGTACATTTATTCGAAAGCTACAAACGTTTCTTTGCAAACATTTCCTTTCGGTTCGAAGAGAGCGAAAAATTAAATTTAGATCGGATATAACGTTCGAAAGGTTTTACCTACTTTTAAATCGAATAACTTCGTTTAGTCTGCACTTTTTTTAGTTGCACTTTTTACATTTTTATACAAAAAAGTATAATTAAACTCATAATTGCTAGTTAGTTTCTAATCAGAGATTATGGTTTAATGGCACTTATATCCTAATCTATGCAAAACGTGCAATAAAATGGTTAACTGTATAAAGAAAAAGGGTCAATAATAGATTAAGTTTGAGAAATGAAGACTTCAATCAACTTCGGGCTCAATGCTCTGCCACAGTGTCGCATAGAATAAAATATGCTACAAATGACTTTTCGCCCTTATCCTTCTTCTAGTTAGGGATCCCACGATGATAAATGTGGATTTACTCTAGCGTGGTGGAGACCTATTAGATTGAAAAGATTATATCCTAAAAAGAAGAATATGTTATATGATGACGGTCATCAGCACACATTACGATGAACCATATACATATGTACATATATCTTAATCTGACGCGCTCGAAATCGTCGAAATTAAGTTTTTTTTTTACAATTTTGTATCTCTTCCATTTCTTTGCGTCACCTTAAAATCGTCAGATGCATTTTTTTAGGATGTAACTAACCCACCATATCTAAATCTGACGCGCTCGAGGATTTCTGCTTATTAACTTTGTTTTACTAATCTGATCCGTTATCTCAGGTACTCAACAACAAAGTGTATGGTATCTCCACGTATACTAATCTGCCGCGCTTCTGTAAATCCCCAAATCCGCATGAACTCCCCACTATTCAGTTATGATCATGACCTCCGAACAGAGTATGCCTAGCTCAAATTTGTTCGCAACAAATGCTATTTTTTTTAACGACTACTTATTAGGATCTCGAATAAAATGCAAGGTTTCGAACTACACGCATTCACAATTTTACACTAGGAACATTTTTCTGATACAAAACTTTAATATTTAATATAAATCCAAAAACGTTTGTTCTATATTTTCCAGTTTCTTTAAATTTTTTTCTTGCTGTGAGAGAAATTTTACTTTTTAAAAAAAGACAAAGTAAATTTGCAAAAAAAATTCATACTTTTATTTTTGTAAGTAACTTCGTCTCATAAATCGCATAAACAATATTTTTATTTTGTAAACTATGCTCTGCTTGTATAATTCATAATAATATAATTTTATATATAAAAAATCTTACTTCAACTTTTCTTTTTCTCTTAGTACAATGTTTTGTAGTTTTTTTTTTTTTTTTAATATTTTAAGAATTATCCTGCATTTCTGTGTTGTTTTTATTTTACTTTTCGTCGTTAATAGTGGATATTTAATGGATATTTCATATGTATGTATGTCTTATTGGTGTTATCTTAAAACATTTTTCTTAGTTTGTGTAACATTAATGCACACACATTGTTTTTTTTTTTCCCTTTATTTTATTAGAAGGTAAATGTTTAATATACTATTTTGTGTTCTTATTATTAAATCTAAGCATTTTAAGTTTGATTATATATTTCTGTTCATATTGCAATCTGTAGGGTAATTTAAACCATATAAAAGCAAATTAAACTTTCATTCGCATTTGCTTCTTATTCTATTTTCGTTCTATGTAATGTATTTGAAATAACTATGAGGTAAAATAAAACCTTTTAACAATCAACAACAAGACTTAAATAAATCTTTGTTTTTTATTTTGATTTGTTTACATACATATGTATGTATGTATGTACCTTTTTTTCTTTATAAATCAAAAGAATTTCATTATTTTCACCCCATGTTGTTAAAAACCTTCTATACTCATTAGAAAAGCTAAAGAGTCGTTAATTGACTTTTTACAAATAAAGCAGAATTATTTTTTGCAGTGTTTCAAAAGTCATTTGTTTAAATCAATTATGCACACATAGAAATTAAATTATGTACGCATGTTTGATCATCAACAAACATCAATAAAAATTTATATTTATGAACTTTTTATGGCCGAATAATATTACATCATATTATAAGAATTTTCTTCGTCAATAAGATTATGTTATTGGACAAAAGATATTAACTGGCTTTTAATATGTATTAGCTTGTTGAAGTTTAACAATATTTTTTATTACTAACTTACCATCAAGAACAACGAATATAAGCAAAGTTTATATTCAAAACGTTGCGTTCGTCCCATCAAAATATGTGTTCAATTTATAATCATAAAACTTCTCTCTTAAAAAATACCAATTTCAAGCTTATTTCCAAATCCTTTTTTTGTATCTTGTTTGCATTATAAAAAAATACACTTCTGTATAAAATGTCCATATATAGTAAACAAATTCCATATAAGAAGAAAAACAACAAATTAGTACAATGATATATATAATATATGTATGTAGTATGTATTTTTACTTATGAATAGCTTAGTTTTTAACATGATTTAATGTTTATTTGCTTATTATCATTTTCAAAATTTAATAAATTTGTGCAAAAAAAGAAAGACATAAGAATGCAAAATTCAAAACAACAAATATTGAAGCTATTTATGCTTTTTGTATTTAATTTTATCAATTGATTTTATTATAAGGTTTGTCTTGTATTTTTTTAACGCGCTGAGTTCGAGGGAGTTTTCAGAAATTACATTTTTCCTACTTAGTTTTTGTTTTAAATTAGCTTTAACGGCTATCACAATGTCTGAGTTAAGCAAAGAATACCTTTTTGGACATAGTTATACGTATACCGATCTATTTAATGTGAATTCACTATCCAGCAGTTGGTCAGGTTTTAGGTAACTAATCCGAAATTAATAAAAAGTACTCTGAAATAAGCCTTAATATTTTTTTTCAAAGCTTTCAAAGCTGCAGGCACTCGTTATTTTTTTGATTTTTAATTTTTCAGCGCGTTATAATTTTTATTTTTAAATTTAGATGAAAAAAAAGGATAAAAGTTTAACAGTTCTTTATATAATTCCTTAGTTTGCACATGCAGTCAAAATTTAGTAAAATAAAAAAATATAAAATAAAAGTGGTACATCTCTTCAGCAAAAAAAAAATGGTTGTCAAAAAATATATAATTCAATTTTATATTTGTGACTTCAATCGTGGTCGGGGTAGATCACCAAAAACTGCATCTCCATGAACGCTTTTAGCAAGAGCCTTAATGCTAGCTGCAATGTCAACATTATCTTCGAGAATCTGCAAAAAACAAAAATGATTTGTTTAAGCTAAAAAAATATCAAAGGAAACATAAAAAAAAGTAAAAAGAGTTGGACTTGAAATCCATTAAGGATAAACTAGCTTTTGTGATCTAATGTTATGTAAGCGTGAAGAATAATCTTAAGAGAACTTTGATAAGCCATGGTTTAAGACACTCTATTGTAACCGTTAATGAACTATAATCAAGACCCAAATTATTTTCCTCAGTTGAAGAAACCCGTGTTGGGCACCCTTGTATACGCGTGCTATTTCTGAAGCTACTAAACGTAAAAAAAAGGTTTAAATTTATTTACAAATCTTGTTGGTGGTATTTACAGAAATATGTTTGTTTTAACTAAAAGATTCACGCACTAGAGGGAAACTTGAAGCAAAATTTAATGTAGTTATTCAATCTTAAATTTGAATTCTTAGATTTTATTTCTTGTTACTAATGCATTTCAAAAATAAAGAAATATTTAAAAGTTGTATCAATAAGCAATTTATAAGAAACAAAACATTTCGATTTATACTTACATCGTCGTCTGAATCAGCAATTAGAGTTCCTTCGTTTACAGAATTTGCTATGGCTATGGGAAGACTTCTAGCAAAGTCCCTCATATTTTGCTTTTTAGCGTGACTTCCTGGTATCGGAATGGCAGCTTCTAATTCAGCCAACGCATCTAAAACATCAAAAATTACATTTATTAAAATTTGCTAAAAAAAAAAATATATTCAATTAAAAATACCTTCAGCATCTTCAGCACTCTCTTCGACATCTGACATATTTTGAGTAATGGAAGATCTTGGTGCCATCGAATAGCTTTCTACTCCTTCCAATTCAAACAAACAATCACCATCTGCATCCATAATAGCAGCACCGCTGGCAATCGAGCTTGATGAATTTATATAAAACATTCCATTTCCAATGGAAGAACGATGACCACCAACAATACTGCTTAGACCAATGGAAGTTTGTTGTTGCCTGTTGAATGTTGGACTATTTCCGACACTCATCGGGGTGCTTTCGGGTGTCGCTGGTGGTGTATCGAAGCTTGTAACCTTTTTATTGTTGAACGAAAAAACACTCTGTGCAGACGATGCCTGAGTATTGCTGTCCATGGCACTTAACGAAGAATTATTATTATTATTATTAGATGTTGCTACCCCGCTTCTTGCGATTTCGATTTTAGTGGGGGTGGTAATGGTGGGCGTGGTTGGGACACTGTTTGCACCAGTTCCCATGGCATCGATCAATTGTTCAGGTACTTGGTTAACTAGACTAACTAATATTTGATATTCTTGTTCAGACTTTTCACGAAAGCTCTTTAAAAGAGCAAATTGCTGTTCCGTATATCGATGTATACGTTCGTCCGTATCGGCGATCTCCTTCTGTAGCCTCGATTGTAAGTTCTGTGTAAGAGATCTTATCCGATTATTGGCTTTATTGCTTCTTATGTGAAAGGGATTATCGTCGACGTGTTGTTGATTTTGTTGGTGATTCATTATAAGAATACCAAAGGTTTCAGAAAATGACTTATCTACCTTGCGCTGTACCAGCTCGTCGTGGCACATCAATAGATTGGAATTGAGCAGATAAATTGCGTCTGAGTTATGCTTAGCACATATAGCTGTATTGCAATTAATGCAAATATTAAGAATCCACGAGTTACACGGTAACATGCAAATTAGGTCACGTTGATGGATGGTTACTGAGAGTTCCGAAACCGGTCCTATGGCCTAAAAAAGAAACACAAAAAAAAATAAATAAAATAAAAATAACTTTTATTTAACAAACATTATTGATTGGTTTTATGTTTATTACACTAAATTATGATTAGATTAGACAGTGTTTGAAAGTTCAAGCAAGCACATTTTGTATACAAGTGTAAGCACTTGATGTGAAATCATCACACCGGCAATATGGTGTTTTTAGGCCTTGGAAACAATACCACCAGACATAATGGACTTTGATAAGCGAAATAGGGTTGTTTTGTTAAAGTAGCTTTCTAAAGGCTGCTTGCAAATAAAATCATATCGGACTATCAATCAGTCATGCATATGTATGTTATGTACGTACATTATATTGATATATGTACGTCAATAAATATTGTATGTAAATTGATATAAACGTAGATTAAATAATAATGATAAGATGATGATGATAAGAACCCCCTTTCAGTTGCCCGCTATGGCTCCAAGATACGTTCCATAAAGTCACTCATCAGCCGTGAAAAAGGCCAACTCTCATCAAAATATGGTATTGATATGAAATGTCTAAATTATTTATAACAGACAAGGAATTTCTTCAAAAATTATTATTGCACAATGACAATCATAGTAAAGTAAAAATATTGAATTTGCAGTGGTATCACTGAAAATTAAAGCAGGTTAAGCATTGTAGTTCAAAATAATAAGAATTTTTTTGTCTGTTTAAATAGGTCTTCCGAATGGGACTATACTAATATTACTTCTGAAGATTAAATTTATATAATCAAAAAGTCAACAAAACTTAAAACAAACACTACCTACTAAGCTAAAGAATAAACATCATTTCAGACGACTGGGCGCGACGGCCTTGCAATCGGCAAAGTCTTTCAATTGAAAATATGAAACAATTTGATTTAGGAAATAAACGGTCATACATACATACATATGTACATATATTTGAGGAAATAATCAGTGACCGATTTAAATGCATTTTGACCTAATTAACGGTCGTTAATATTTAAAGGAAATAATATCAGAAAGCTCATAGAAAACATGCTGTTTTTAAAAAAATACGAAGCAGCTATCCGTCCTCTTAAGACTTAATTGGAATACTAATCTAAGAATTAAAAAAAAAAATCTTTAAAACACCTACATACATATACAATAAATTGAAAAACCAGTAAATTAAGTCTGTGTTAAGAAAATAAACAAAAAAAAACATTTCAATAAATAATCTAAAAATAAATCTTCTATCTAAATTAAAATGGTTTGCGTTCTCATTTGCTGAATACAAAATACAAATTTGATCATGTCTACTACTTAAGAATTCAAGACGTGTTTTTAAAGTCGATTTACTGATCAACGATATCAACAATTTAGTAAATCAAGTCATATAATTTACCCATCAAGAGCAAGGTAAAAATCATTAAATTATACAATTAACTTAAATTGTTTATATAGAGACATTATACAACTCCCTGAGACTGTGGGATGTTGTTTATTTATTTGCTAGGGACTTTTTAATAGTTGGTTCGTTTATTAGAAGTAGTGCTTTTCTATGATTGGTACATATTATGGATATTTTTGAAGGCTACATGTTTTTTTTTTAGGAGGATACTGATGTATATATGTATGTATGACAGCACCCGTGGGTGCTAGACTTTGGGTACCCAAAGAATTTGTTGGTTTTAAAATGTTGGGTGCCTTGCTGGTGGACATTTAAAAAAATTTAACAATGGACACACGAAAGAGTTTTGTAAATGTTTTAAACTGTTGAGTATCTTGGAGTCTTGTTCTAAACTGGTATAATTTGAAATCATAATGAATTGATGCAATTTTTGTAGGAACATTCAAGTACATTGTTAGCGTTTTTCTTTTTTATTTCAGAGCTGAGCTCTGAGCAGACTCTAAGCGAACAGAGCAGAGTATGTTCCGAGCTCTCTGATTTAATTGTGAAACAACTTGAGCACTAAACTGTCATGATTTGAAATGTCGTCTGTTTGAAGGCGTTCAAAATTTTCTTTAATCAAATTAATTAAAAAAACAGTCAGCGTTGGTCCATTTGACGCCTGAAATAAATTTGATTAGTTTTTTCTAAATTATCTTTCCTTTTGCACTAGAGCGACCAACCATTTTTATTGTTTTGACGATGATTTTTTTACGTCGTTTTCAATTGGCAATCTGGAATTGTTCTTCGATTCGGAATCCCAATTGAACAGTTTTTTTTTTATTCCGAAGAATCTGAAGTTTGGTGAGAATGTATTGGTTGAGTATGACATGTGTCACATATGTAAATGTGTATTCGCGCTAAATTTCATTTTGTTTTTGTGCTGCAAACATGGAGGAAGTGAATTTGGATTGCTGCGATATTATTTTAGCTGTTCCTCCGAATACTTATCCACTACATCCTCCACAAAGTTTTGCACTTTCGGTTTTTTGGCAAACTCCTGCAGGAGAAAATCAACTGCAATAATATCTTCATCACTTGATGAAGAAGATGAGGAAGACGACTCCAATAATGTTTCTAACAAACTAGGAACACTTGTTACAATATTTTCAATATTGTTTTCCATTTTGATTATATTTTTTTATATCAATTTCAAGAAATCACTTCACTGCTGGTATAATTTATGCAAACAAATGTGTTACAAAAAAAAATGTCATTTGTCAAGTGTGACATCTGACATTTAAAATTTATGAATGTGTGAGTGATTCTGCTTCTGATTCTGTTTTTAAAACCAGAAGGGAAATTCTCTTCTTTTCAGAATCAGAACTGTCACTTTTGCCCAATTGAACGCATTCAGAATGCTTTTTTTCACTTCCAGATTGCCAATTGAAAGCGACGTTAATTTCCCGGCTTTCAGATATCAAATTGTTTGTGCTCAGCATTTTACTCCGTTTACTCTTTTATTTTATTCTGAGCTCACAGAGCGCGCTCTGAACATGTTCAGAACTAAAAAAGAAACACGAATTTGAAGCTCTGAACGATCAGAGCTCAAAAAGAAACGCAATTATTTTTTTTGACAGTTTGAGCTCTGCTCTGAACTAAAAAAGAAAAACGCCCTGTATTTAAAATCTATAGAACTGTCATGGAACAAGGAATTTTAGTACATTGATTTTCCACAATCCCAAATCTGCCAGAATAAGTTCCTTGACGGTTTGCTCAGGTCGTTCCTCTCCTTTAAAGTACTTTCTATAGATTTGTTATACAATGCTATGTTCTGCTTAGAGGTACGAGTATGTATGTACAATGTACATACATTGTATAGTCTTTTATTTATTGATGACTCCAAATGGGGAATACAAGAATCCTAAAAAAATAATGTAGGTGGTCTAATATAGTAACTCAATGCAACGCTATCAACTTATTATTAAATTGTTCCATCTTGTCATTTAATCTTATGTACAACACGTTGTACTTGAATTTTTGTTTTTGATTTAGCCTACATTGAGTCAGTTTAAATACTTATATTTTTCTTTAAATAAAAATCAACAACAACAAAAAGAATCTCATTAATATTTATCAACAACAGTTTTCTCAGCGAGAATATTTTTTAAAAAAATTGTTATTGTTCTCATCGCCTTTTTTGCTGTCTATCGTTTACCCTAAGCTTCGTTTAATTTTTTTCTTTCATTATTATTTTGTCCCATTTGCTGTGTTGATAATTTTAATCATTGCAAATTAATTGTTTAACTTTGTTTAAAAAAAAAAGATCAGTAGCGGATTGATAGACAGAAAAACTTGTAAATTAGTCATGATTAGACTTTTCGTTTGGTAATTTTGCTTTCCAAAATTCAATTTATTTATTTATGCTTATAGATATGTTAAATTAGATTTAAACAAATATTTGTTTAAGGCGATTTAACATTGGTATTGTTGTATTTTTATTTGTGAATATCAAACAAGGACTTTGTCAAACTGATAACTTTCAATTATAATTGAACATAATTATTCGTATGAACATTGAGCTAATGTAGCGACTACAGTCAATTCCTAGTCAATTCATTGTGATTGGCATCCGACGCGACTCACGTTGTTAAAGAATTTTAACGTTAGTCGATAATGATTTTGACATTTTACAATGAGCAGAGGTCTGTCCTTTTTTTGAACAATTTTTAACTATTGTTGTTACATATGTAAAAAAAAAAATTGTTTAAGAGCCGAATTGTTATAATTTGTTAGAACCATTTAGGAACGAAAGTTGTTAGAATTTGTTGATCTGTTAAACAACTAATATAAAAATTAAAAAAAAAAAATGTTTTTGTAACCCTTAAATCGCAAATTGAATAACAAAAGAAAAATTGAAGAAGCTTTAAAATTGCTCGAGAAATTTAATTAAAATTGATGTTATAAATAATGTATGCTTTTTTTAAAATATCCTAAATCAAATATTATTTTTTTTTCAACAAAAGGATGAAACGCAACGAAAAACATTGGGTAAGTTCAGGCGAAAAAAGGGACTTGAAAGTAAGGCAAGTTTCTGGTATCTGATGGCCAGCTGCCAAAAAACATTAAATATCAAGGCAAATTTATTGGAAAGTTGACTGGAAAGTTAGTCAAGAAAAATATTCTTAGCTATCAAGTCAAGTCAGCTTATGTCAAAATGACAATTGATCATGTTTTTTTATTCAAATAAAATCTTAACTTAATTACTCTTTGATTTATTTATTTTCTGGACAATTCTATTTAATGTTTTGTCTAAAAGGGTTCCTTGTCAAATTGGAAAAGAAGTAAGTAATATTTCTTTACAATACAAAATACAAATCGTGATGGACTTGGAGCCTGATGGACACTGCCTGAGGAGTGTTTTGCAGACGATAATGTTTTTGTACTATGAACTTAAAATAGACGTTTGTGAAGTAAAGTTCTGAATTTGATACATACATGACACTTGAAAACTAACTAGTTGCCTTGGATCAAATTTACGTTCAAAGAATGAAGTTGACTGCAAATAAAGTCAATTATGTTGTCTGAACCTGCTTATTGGCTTATTGTATAACGAAAATTCGTGGTCCTATTTATATTATTTTTATTTTAAGTTCATTGTTTTCTTCCAAGTCACAATAGTTGTATATCAAAAAATCTTTTACTTTGACAATTAAGCACTTTCAAATCGTAACTATTTGACACTTCAACAATAAGTTTAGGTGCGATGTAATGACATCATATTGTTTCAAATCGTAACAATCTTAACCCGTTAGGAAGGACAATATTTAATGATTGTTAACAAAAGTTATAAAAAGAACAGACATCTGTTCAATGAAAATAAAAGTTTAATTTTTGGTTAAAGATATTTTCAAAATAAAACTAATAGTTCAATCTGAACATATAAACAAAATTTTATTTAAAATTTTAAAACAAAACTATGTATTAGGTCCGTTCGCGTACCCTCCTAAAACAGTCCAATTTTACTAAAAAATACGAAATTTAACCAAATCCTGTCCGCGTACTCAAAAATTTCGTAGTTTTTCGTAAAAGAGAGCGCTCACGAGAGAGTAAAATATTTCCCCAACCTACGAATTTTAGCCCAAGAAATTTCTTTGTGCTGGGGCCCTACTATGTAACTCGATTCTACATTTGATTCTATTCGAAACTCATTTCCGATTCTACTTTGAAATCGTACTACGTATGCAAGTAGAATCGAATGCCGGTTATACCAACTTTTTTCAAAAAAATTCTACTTTCGAACGAGTATCGATTTGTTTGACAGTTTTAAAAACAAAAACAAAAGTAAAACATCAAATATTTGGACAAGAATAATTATAACAAAAATGAACACCGTTGGAATTTGGTTTAATTTGAAAGGAAATGAAGAACGGTACGAGCAAATTGAACGCAAAAGAATAAAAGATAATTCCAAAATAATGGAGCTGAGTGAGAAAAGGTTTGCATATATAGGTTTCGCCATCGAACGTTTTTTTTAACTAGTGCTTATTTCGTGAATGGTTACACTTAGCTCATGTCTGATTTCACAGATAATTAGTTTTATCTTTCCGCTGAACGAATATGGTTGTGTATACGCTTCATCATCTTTTCAGATGAAGCTCATTTTAATCTTGGCGGGTATGTAAACCATCAAAATTGTCGCATTTGGGGCACAGAAAACCCGTACGCATACATTGAATAGCCGATACAGCCAAAACGAGTCACTGTTTGGTGCGAATTTTGGTCCAGAGGCATAATTGGGCCATTTTTCTTCGAAAACGAGCAGGGAATGACCGTTACAGTCAATGGCGATCGTTATTGAGCCATGTTGAACGAATTTTTGTTCACAAAAGGAGGAGGATATTGGCAAAATTTGGTTTCAACAGGACGCGCGCTACGTGCCACACAGCCGAAGCTACACTCGATGTTTTTATAGCATTTTCAAAAAAAGAAGTTATTTGGCGGACCCTTTATATAAACGGTAGAATATTTGAATGCATTCTTAATGAAAAATATATACTTTTGTTTTAGTTTTGTTCTTCGATTATCATTAAGTTATCAGCAGCAAGTTTTTGGCAACAAGAGGTTACCAAAACCAAATCGGTGGGGACAAGAACGCTGGACTTGCACAGCAAACCATGTCAAAAATACTTGCCGAAGTTTTGACTTCAATGGAAAGAGTCATGTGCCCACTGATGGTGAATTTTGAAATAAATGGGGAAGAGGAACGAAAGTCCAAACGCTAATTTTGGCAAAAATCACGAATTCCCGTTGTAATTGGGGTGATAAAATAATAAAACACAAAAAGTTGAATGAAAAACTCTCAAATTCAAATTCCATTTAATAATTTATAACATTTTACTTGCACTTTGGCAAAAAAAAACTTCGTTCGCAAACACATTTGATGTAGAGTGATTATTTTGTCTTGTTTTGAATTCTACTTTCGAGTTACGTAGTTCCTCGTTTATTCGAAAGTTCATAAGAATATAGTTGGCACTACTAGAACTATTCGATTCTCGTTTGTTCGAAAGTAGTCAAATAGATACATAGTACCAATTTTTCGAATTCGAACAATTTCATTGTAGAATCGAGTTACATAGTAGGGCCCCTGATTTGTGAAAATTTCAAATTTGGTAGAAATTCAAATAAATTAAATAAATTGCTCGCTTTTACTGTCAGTTATAAAATTTAAAAACAAATTTTCAAAGAATAGCAACAAGACAGTAATGAGTGAAAAATTTGTTGTTTTCCCGTTCGCTTACTTTTTTGTAGTTTTTTTTTTGTGAGAGAATTTTACCTCCACTCTTAAAAATATTTCTTTTTACGAATTTTAGTGCAGAAAGTACGCGAACGGACCTATTTCTTATCTCATTATGTTTATCTGTCATTAATATGAAATTTTAGGATGTCAAGTTTTGTATTATAAATTCTTCTGAAAGTGTTAAATTGGGAAAAACTAACAATTCTGTTTCTGAAAACAAGAATGCCTAATTTGATTATGGATTTGAAATCAGAGGCACTCAAAAATTTATGTTTTTTAGGTGACATCAAATTCACTAGCTGTCATTGTAATGCTGCTAAATGATTTTTTTTCAAACAAACAACATTTTTTGACTCTAAATTGGATAATATTATAAACCCAAAAAATTATATATGCGCTATGACACCAAACTTTATAATCAAGAAGTGTTGAGTTAGGATCCTCATCGGATTTTTTATTTTTGACAGCGTTCATATAGATTCTTTTCACGTTTCATAATGTTATGTCACTCATATTATTGGCTGCGTTCAATGTTTGACAGATATGCTATACGGATATCTTTTTACTATTGTTTTACGTTAAAAAAAATACCTGGGACGTCAAAAAAGGAATCCAAAGGTATGCAAGAATTTCTGGTATATATGGGTATAGAACAGCTGATTCAACATGTAGTTCAATGTGAAGGAACTTAAAAATTGATTTCAAACTTATATTATTTTTGGTAAAAATGCGCTGAATTATTAAGATCATTCATTGAAAATTGTATTCTATAATAATTTTGGACCTAGAAATCTAAGTGTTTGTCAGACTATCCAAGATACCCTATCCAACACGAGATTGAATGCAGCCATTTATTGCAATTCCTGCCATATCTTTTTTTATTATTCATCAATGGCTGCGTTCAATCTCGTGTTGGATAGGGTATCTCGGATAGGTGGATTTTTAGATACCTTGTTGAACGAGTTGGATAGCTGTATTAAGATAGCTGTCAAAAAATAAAAACAACTTTCAGCTGCTGACAAAAAGCAGAGAAACATTTAGTAAGCTTCGAAGTCCAAATTGTTGTAAGATAAAACATTTAATGGATAATTCAACTGATTCGTCGGACGATGATAAATTGATAGGTGCGTAACAATTTAATAAATAAGAGATAACCTTAATCTGTAATCTATGTTAAATTTCCTCTTAGCTCAATTGGAATTCTAAACGATTAATAATTTACTTGCGAAATCTCCGGTTTTAGACGATTAAATCCGGAGGCAAATAGCTTCTTTATCGTCTATTATGTACAGAACATCCTCAAATACAACTTCAACTAACATTTTGTATCTTTTTGTTTACCAACAAATACAAAAAGCTGAAAACAATTTTCAAGTTTCTTGAAATTCAACCATGTGGTGAATCAGCTGTTCTGTCAAATACCTACATATCCCAGAAATTCTTGGAAACCTTTGGATTCCTTTTTTGACATCTCAGCTGTTTTTGATCAGCTGTTATTTTACACGTAAAACACTTACAAAAAGGTATATGGATACCCTATCTGTCTGAGATTGAACGCAGCCAATAAGAGCGAGGTAAAATCTTGAGTTTGTGAAAAACGTCTTTGGTGAGTCAGTTATTGTTGTATTATCGGTGTTTTGACAAATCTGATTTTAGTTTTCTATAATCTGACTTGCACTTTCACCTACCACAGGGGCCCATTAAGCATCGACTATCGCATGCTTACAAATAAGAAGCCCTTTGAATTAAATCCGACACTGCTTCCAGCAATTGAAGCTGAATGTAAGATTATTTATTGTACGGCAAAACGCGCAAAAAAAAAAAAACAAAAAATCTTACAATAAAAGGAAGGAGTGCCAGTTGTCTTAGCTTTTTTTGCCTCGATAAATAACTTCTATCTATTATTGTTTTTGTTTTAATAAGATTCACTGAATCTTATGAAACCATCCCAATCCGCCCGGCTTTATTTTTTTTGTGTTGTTCGTAGAATAATTTAATTTAATTTTTATTGTACGGATTTTCTTGTTGTTATATATTTCTTTTTGCTACTTGCTTTATTTTTTAGGTAGAGAGAATCTTTAGGCACGTTTATCTATATAGAAAAGTTAAATGAAGAGGGGTTGGGGGGGGGGTAATAAAATGCTGCATATTGTTGTGGCGGGGTTGATACTTCCTTTGTTGCGTCTACGTATAAACAAATTATTTACTTTTTATTTTGTAAATTTTCTTCAACCAGAGGAACGAGCAGCTTTACTCGTGTTGTTTGTTTTGTTTATGTAGATTTTATTTTACTTTTAGAGTAGAATTCTTTTTCGGTGTACATATATTTTATTTTTATAAAAGTGATGTCAATGGTTAACTGTTATAAAGAGCATCGAACGATAAAGTTAAATAGATTCGTACTATTTCTAATATAAATTCAATGAAATAATACAAAAACAATAAGAAGAAGAGAACAAAACCTTAGCCTCCTTAAGAGAGGGTCAAGACTGTTTAGATAAGAAGGATTTTTTTCTTTTTGTTTTTGAAAACTATTCGATGTAATTTTGTCAAAGAATTTATTGGTGCAACAGAACTGAGAAATAATTAACAAAAAATCATTTACGCTTTTGTTATGTTTATAAATAAATGTGAGTCATTATCATACCTTTGCATTTAATTTTAAAATGTTTGTGACAAAAATCTGACAGTCTCGGAAACGTGTCTTTTTTTTTTCGATGATAAAAAATTTTATTTTTTGTCGGGTATTTTATTAAATTTGAATACAAAAGCTATTAAGTCTGTTCCAGACATTTCTCGCACTAAAATTTGGTCAAATGTCAATTTGAGGAGTGGGGATGCAATGCTCTCAGAGAGAAAGCAAACTGTCAAAATGTCTGGAACGGTTTTCGCACCAATTTGCACGAGTTTGAACTAATTTTTTAACGTCAAAAAAATTATACTCGAGCAGAGTTACCGAAGGTCGTTGATTAATTGTAATCAACTTAATCATAAGAATCCAATAAAATAGATATCAACAAAAGTAAACTTATATTTATTTTAAGTAAAAATAAAATTATTCCTTAAATTATGAAACAAATGAGTTTTTTTTTTTTTTTAAATCACTACAATTTTAAATAAATATTGATAATTATATATATTTTTTGTACTACAAATTTCTTCTTCAGTAACAGTTTTATAAAAAACATATAAATTTTATGAATTTTTTTTGATTAATTAAAGGGAATAGAAAATATGAACAATATTCACATTTTTTACTAAAACTAAAATGAAAATAAAAGAATTACTTGGACAACCCTTAGTCAATAGTTTTTTTTTCTTCTGTCATTACTTGCCGTGAACGTCAAATTAAATTTGATAGCAAGCGAGAAATCGCCAAAAGAAATTCCTCGGACTAAATCTGGCAAAAAGGGGAAATGTTCTCTTTTGGAAGAATTAGCAATACTTTTGAAGCGTTGAACGACTTCGGACTAAATATGACTAAAACTTTCCTTTCAGTATGAAACTGTTTGAAACTAGGTCTGGAACACAGCTATTTGAAATTTGAAATTTGAATCGCTGGTGAAACAGCAATAGTAAATGATTTTTTATTTGATATTTGACAGCTGTCAGTGTCAAAAAATTCAGACAACATTGGCCAAGCTCTGCAAACACAAGGGATATAAAAGTAAGACAAGTTTTAAGTATCAACAACATTCGCGTTCGATGACATTTACTTTTAGATCGAAGTGATGTATAGCGCTAAGAATAAGGGTTATTGTTAACGTGCTTCAAGAAACACCATCTCATCCAGAATAACAGAATGTTAAGAGTCAAGCTGAAGACTATAGTTCTACTCTTTGCATAACAAATACAATACTTGAAGAACAAAGCCTTTTGTAGACATAGAGATCACTGCACTAAACCAATAAGGAGTATTCGCCCTTGCAAATCCCGCATCGCCAGGTGTTCTCGAGAATTATCTTTTGAACGTGACTATTTTTTGAATTCTTAATTACTTGATAAGGTATAACTTATAGTCTTATTTGGATGACTAAGGAATATCACACCGGTTTCAAAGTGTCTATGGTCGTAAAAATAATAAATAATTTTAATTTAGATAATATCTTTTTTTAAATCCCTATGAAATTGATAGAGTGGAATTCATGAGACCTCGCCTAATCTTTAAAAATAAAAAAAAAGACAACAAAATGAACATGATTGAAATGTGACAGTTCCTTTAAATATTAAATATAAACAAAATTATCCAAAACCAACCCGGTTCAAATTAATAAAAATAGTAAAAAATACAAAATACGTTTTGTTGAATCGTTGTGTCAAAATAAATTTATTATTTTATTTCTTTACACTAACAAGGTTAAAATAAGCCATATAGTTAAACTCATACTTAAAATATTTGCCATTAAATTTGAACATAAAAAAAATAAATAACAACAAGTTTTTGATTCCCCATTTTTATATACAGATATGGCCAAAATAATAGGAACACAACGTAATTCTGTAAAATAAGTATGTATGTCTTAAGCATTTTCGTGAAGCAAAAAAATTAAATCATTTCATTTCAATTGTAAATATTTTTAATGTTTCTTAATTAGTTATTTTTCAACAATAATATTGGTTGTAAAGATTTTGAAGTCCATTTGTTGCAAATAGTAATTCTTGTTTAAACTTTAAAAAACAATACATGTCAATTATGTCTTCACTTTTCAAACTTAAACTTTGACATTTTGAATTTGTTAATTTCAATAAACTAAATGCACTGGATGGCACATATCAAAGTTGGGATAAAATTATTCGAAAAAAAATGTAATTATAATTACTTGTAATGGAAATCTCCACTTTTCAATTACTTTAAATTTAAAGAATTTCAATTTCATCAATCAATTTCAATTTAATCAAAACCTCCATTTACTTGCAATTTAATTATAAAAATGCAATTGAAAACAAAATTAATGATTAAAAAAGCAGTAATCACTCATTTGTATGTTAATCATTACACACAAAATTTATTAGGACCAATTGTCGTCAATTACGTTTTACTCGATATTACGAAATAATAATTTACAAAAATACTCTTTCATGTATTTTGGTTTTAGCTGTAATTTAAAAGTGCTTTCATTCAAGAACTTGAATAAACCCATTACATTTTTCAATTACTTCTAATTAGTAAGTGCGTTTTATAAATAACAATTGAAACTTATAATTTTTCAATTACAATTGAATCCATTATAACCAATGAAATGAAAATGTCAAAGTTATCAATATTTTCCAACTCTAGCAATATCATGAAATTAATTATAAAATATTCTAACAACATAGATTTTAGCTTTAGTATAATTTAGCCTTTTCATTACGTCATAGCCTTAAGCTAAGTGTACACGATTGCCAGATCTGTCACTGAAAAATTTGTCTCGAATGGCTGACAATCGTGTACACACCAAATTAATTTGCAGACAAATGGTTTGGCTCCTAATTTGCAGACAAATATCTGCCAATTAATTTGTAGATATCTGGCAATCGTGTACACGCAAGCTGACAACCGTCTACACACCAAATTGATTTGTAGAAAAATTTGTTCATCAATCATTTTGAAGACAAATTAATTTGCAGATGTGGCAATCGTGTGTACACAAAATTCATTGGGAGATCACCAATTTTTTTTTCATTTTCTGACGTTTCTGCAAACGTCTGACAATGAATAAATTTGCAGATGCCGTTTGAGGAACATTTGCAAATTTATTCATTGGCAGACAAATTTTCTGACTGATGCGATGTGTGACAATGAGCTGAAAATAAATGTACACATCCAAAATTTGATTTGGTATGTACACGGTTGGCAGAAAATCTACAAATGTTTGCAAATCTATTGCTAGCTATTTGGCCAAATTAGTTTGTGGACATTGTCAGACAAATATTTGGCAACAGATTTGCAGATGTTTGTAGATATCTGCAAACCGTGTACACACAAATTAAAATTTTCAGCTCATTGTCAGCTCATTTTCACACATTGTCAGACGTTTGCAGATCTGACAATGATTGTCAGACCTGGCAATCGTGTACACTAAGCTTTACTTAAGTTAAAACAAGAAACACAGTTGAACCCAAAATTAAAAAATGTTCCTATTATTTTGGCCATAGCTGTTTGTATTTCTTTGTGTATCTTCTATTCGCGCTATTTTTGTATTTGTTTACAATTTGACACAATGACAAGCCTATTTCACACCTAATGCTAGTTTTAGATACGAGTATTATTTTCGCATGACTGCTCGCCTTTATTCTGAAGCTGATGAAGGAGTAGGTATATATAATAATATTATGTATGTACATATTATATTATACTCTTATTCTATGTACTTGTTGTTATTGTACACTGACAATAAAATAAATACAAAAATTGCTTGCTTAATTTCAACACAATAACAATAGATAATTTTTGTGCTAATCAAATAGAATACAAAAATATAATAATATTATTATATTAAAATTCTGTTTAATAACATCATGATTGAACAATATTCTGTTTCGGTCTATTTCAGACAGCGCGGCGGATCGAAACGAATCGAAAGTGATATCTCGCAATTTAGATTGCTTTGGCTATACAAGAATGTGTGAGTTACCGCATTGCACTTAAGAAGAACTTGTATGACAGCTATCAGTTTAGTTTAGATTTTAGATTGAACAGCGTCAATATGACAACACTTGAAAAATTGAAGGCTGTCAATTATTCTGCTTCATAGTGGTGTTCAAAAAATGGAAGTAGACCTGCCAAACAATCCAGATTTGTAAAAATCGGCTCGGTTGGTATTAAAAATCCTGACATCGACGAAAATAATGTTTCGCATGCCAATCCACAATAGGAGTATAATATAAACACCGTTGTTTTATGGATTGGAGATTTGACAGCTCGGAAAATAAGCAATTGATCGAGTAGAACATCGGGCCAAAACGCTGAGTAAAACCAAGTTAACTTATTTGTTAAGTTATTTACACATGAAAGTTTCACGTCTAATTTAGGTAAACAAAAATTTAGTATTATGTCATTTCTATTTGGCAATACGGAATCTCGCTCTGAGATCCCAAACCTATCTGACATTTTATTAGTTGAGTGTGGTCAAAAATAATGTTTGTTCCAAGAAAACCACATCGCAAAATTAGGATACAAAAATTAAGACTTTCGAGTTTGACGTTTAAGTATGTGTATATATGTATGCGGGTGTTTCTCGTTCAATGGCGGATCCAGGGTGGGGGTGGGGCGTTGTCGTAGGGGTCATGACACAACCACAACCCCCCCCCCCGGGAGATAATTTGTTTGTATTTTCTCAGGAATTCCCTTCAATTCAAAACTAATCGTATTGCGTTAATGGATATGACCCATATTATATTTTGAATTATTTATTGTTTTTATATGAAATAAAAATTTGTATTTTACTTCCCTAAACTTTGTTGCAAAAAGTACTACTTTTAACTGCGGATTGGACCAAGAATATAACATGAAACGGAAATTAAGTCCTTTTCTAAAAACGCAGCACAAATTCATTTACTTCATGACTCCATGGGGGGGGGGGTCATATGAGCCATAAAGCTAATACAGTTAAGTTGTATAAGTAAAGATTTCATCTAAATATTATAATATAAAAATATTTAGGTTCTTAAGAAAAAACTTTTAATAAGAGATCGTCAATTTTATATTATATCTTATTTTTTTTTGACGCGCATAAATATTGAACATTGAACTGATTTTTGCTTGCGACATATGTATAATTGTATAGGAACTCCATATGTACAGGCAAGTATTGCATTCATAAAAAAATTCGAATTAGAGCTTTTAATCAAAGATGACATTACGATGGTAGAAAAGTCGAAAAAGGTTGGTTCCTCGATTCCATCCGTCTGTCTGTCTGTCCTGGGCTCTACATCTACAGCCCAATCCATTGTATCGATTGAAAAACAAGGTTTTCATCCGATAAGCGTAAGGCGTTTTTTCATTTTTTTTAATACGAAAAATAACAACAGTCCCCATACAATTTTTTTTTGTTAAAAATTGAAATTAAGAACTTTTTCAAAATGAACCGATAGGTGTTTTTAAAACTTTCTATAAATTTGTTGTGATTAATTTGGCTTCTTTCTAAAAGAAAAACGTATTTTGATATTGCTTCAGAAGGGTGCTCCTTATCCTTATAAAATCATTATTTTGTTTTTAAGTTTTCTCAAGAACTAATGGACCGATTTCAATAATCTTCTCTGGAAGTTCTTGTCGATGATAAAATGATCAAAAAAATTAAGTTAATCTAGGTTTAAATAAAATGGGATTTAAATTTTTGAGAAAAATTTATTTTGCAGATACATTTTCAAATCTTAAAATATATTTAACATTTTGAAACAGACTTTTTGGAAGAAATTAGCAAGTTCTAGTGACCCAGTCATGCATTTTATTTCTTTCAAAATTGATTTTCTGCTGAATACAAAAACTTTTAAAATCTTAAAAAATTAAAGAAATCTCGTTTTTAAAGCGAATTTGCTTTAGATGCTCTAGACAACAAAAAGAAACAGGTTAGTAAAGCGTTGAGCGTTATTATATGATGGAATTGAGAATTTTACAAATCAATCTCCAACACAGTAAAGCCGCCAGCGCTAACCTAGTCTACCTCATGGAGAGTAGACAGTACGATGTAGCCCTTATACAGGAACCCTGGGTATCAGGCGGCAAAATTAAGGGACTACACTCGAAGGAACTTCTGCTGTACAAGCCCAACCTTGACAGCCGTAACAGTAATCCCAGAACATGCATTGTAGCAAGGAAACAGTCTAATCTTTTTCTTCTCACTACTTACAGCAACATTGACCAAACAGCGGTAAAACTGGAGCGAGAAGGGCTCCCAACGCTCATTCTCTCATCCACTTACATGCCGTACGACGGTACGGGAGGACCACCAGCTGATATCACTAATCTATTGATATCCTATGCAAGTAAGAACAAGTTTAACGTAGTCGTAGGGTGCGACTCTAACTCACATCATGTGCAGTGGGGAAGCACCGATACTAACACAAGGGGCGAGTCCCTTTTTGAATATATTATTGAAAACAACCTTATAGTAGCTAACAGAGGTAACACTCCCACCTTTGTTACAAAAACCCGTAAGGAGGTGCTCGATATCACCATAACAAGCAACTCAGATACTTGTCAGGTAGAGCAATGGAAGGTACTAGACGACGCATCTTTCTCAGATCATCGTCTAATCGAATTCTGTATCCCTGATACTAAGCGGGAAAACAAACCTTTTAGAAATAATAGACGTACTGATTGGCACGTCTTCAACAGCGAAATTATTAAGAACATAGGTCAGCTTAGTACCGACACTAATCTTAATTCAGATAGCTTAGATGAATTAACTGTGGAATTCACAGAAATTATGGGGAACGCCTTTGACAAAAGCTGTCCACTCATTACAGCGGCGAAGAAAAACAATAAACCGTCCTGGTGGACTACTGAGCTCAGTAATATTAGGAAAGAAACAAGGAAACTTTTTAATAGGGCTAAACGCACTAGACTAGATAGCGACTGGGAATGTTATAAAACCAGTCAACGAAAATTCAAAATTGAAACTCAAAGGGCGAAACGAAGCTCATGGAGAAACTTCTGTAGTAGCATCGAGTGTACTAACCATTCAGCAAGACTAAGGAAGATACTCTCCAAAGTAAACACACCCATAGGCTCCCTAAAAGGACCTAATGATCAATGGACAGAGTCCTGTCAAGAAAGCCTAAAACTCCTGGTTCAAACACACTTCCCAGGATGTAGCGCAGATCTAGTAAACGAGCCGATATACACCATATACTCGGTACCTGAAATTCCTAGGGAATTGATAACAAAAGAAAAGTTAATCTGGGCTATTAACTCATTCTCTCCTTACAAATCCCCAGGCCTAGATGGCATCTTCCCCTTGATGCTGCAAAAAAGCAGTGATATCATCACTCCACATCTGATAAACATATTTCTTAACAGTCTTAAGTTAGGATATGTCCCGAAGGCTTGGCGTGAAGTTAAAGTCGTCTTCATACCAAAAGCTGGCAAGCCCAGTCACACAGAACCAAAAGACTTCAGACCTATCAGTCTAACCTCTTTCGCACTAAAAACACTTGAGAGATTGATTGATATGCACATCCGTAGCAACTTAAAGCCAGAATCTTTATCACCATTTCAGCACGCCTATACAAAAGGCAGAAGTGTAGAAACAGCCCTACACTGTGCAGTTAGAACAATAGAGAAATCGCTCGCGGTGAAAGAATACACCCTTGCCTCTTTTCTTGATATCGAAGGAGCATTCAACAATGTCCACAACAGTGCCATAGAAAAAGCTCTCACTGATCTTAAAATAGAACCTACACTTATAAAATGGATTACGTGTATGTTGAAAAGCAGACAAATCCATTGCGTACTAGGTAGTTCTGATATAAAGATGTATACATCTAGAGGAACTCCACAAGGCGGAATCCTCTCACCCCTCCTCTGGACTCTGGTGATGAATGAAATTCTCATCAAACTCAAAAACAGCGGTGTCAGAACTATAGCTTATGCCGACGACCTAGCGCTTCTAGCGACGGGTAAATACCTGACCATGGTAAGCGAACAACTAGAAGGCGCATTAACTATGGTCAATAACTGGACCAAAAAATGCGGTCTGAAGATTAACCCCCTGAAAACAGAACTGGTACTTTTCACCAAAAGAAGGAAAATACCTTCTTTTGAGATACCAAAAATTGATAACACCCCACTTATAGTTTCAGAAAAAGCAAGATACCTTGGAGTTATCTTGGACAAGAAACTCAACTGGGGTCTAAACATACAGGAAAGATACAAGAAAGCCATGATTGCACTCTACTCGTGTAACAGGATTCTGGGAAGAAACTGGGGGCCAAATCCAAAGATAATCATGTGGATGTACACAGCCATTGTTAGACCCATTCTAACTTATGGCAGTTTGGTTTGGTGGCAAGCTCTGGAGATATCCAGGAACTTAAAAACCCTTACCAAAGTACAAAGAATGGCATGCATTAGCGCTACGGGGGTGATGAGGACTACCCCAACTGCGGGTCTCGAAGCGATCCTAAATCTCACCCCCATAGACTTATTTGCGCAAGAATCAGCAGCAAACAGCGCTCTCCGACTTAGTCAGACCGATATTTGGAGATCTAGTCAACACGGTCATACCACGATCCTTAGGAAATACGTTGGCAATAACGTTCGTACCGATTACATGACCCCTTATCTAGACTTCAATAAAAACTTCACTACCAACTTCCCTAATAGAGAGGACTGGGAAAACAGTGTACCCTACACTAACGAATCGAATCTTACCATCTTCACCGATGGTTCGAAAATGACTACTGGGGTAGGGGCAGGTTTCTACTCAGAAAATCTTAGCCTTGCCAGTTCATTCAGACTTCCTGACCATAGCAGCGTCTTCCAAGCTGAGATCTTGGCAGTGAAAAACGCTGCTAATCAAATATCCATGATGGCGATACCACACGCTGATATCACCTTTTTCATTGATAGCCAAGCAGCAATAAAAGCGATCTCTGCCACGCAAATCAAGTCAAAGCTTGTTTCTTGCTGCCGCGAAGAGCTAAGGGTTCTTGGTATGCAGCACAACGTAAGACTCTGCTGGGTTCCCGGTCACAGTGGTGTGCCAGGAAATGAAAAAGCGGATGAGCTTGCAAGAGAAGGCTCGGTACTTGATCCCTCTCTCATAGACCACAACATCAGAATCCCTCAATGCGAACTAAAGAGAAACATTAGTAATAATATCATTCAAAAAGCAAATGATAGATATAACCTATTAGAAACCTGCGGTAACACCAGGAAACTCTGGTCTCATTATGACAAGGAAAAATCCAAAAAGATTTTACTTCTCAAAAAACCGTCCCTAAAATCCCTCATAAGTGTGATAACGGGACACAACCTGCTTGGCTACCACAAAAAGAAGATGGGGCTTAGTACGGACGACATATGCAGAGGCTGCGGCGATGAGGATGAGCACGAAAACACGGCTCATTTTCTATGCCACTGTCGAGCACTCTGCCGTACCAGATCAAAATTCTTAGGCAACTATTTCTTCAATGAACTAGAAGAACTATCTGAACTCCCAGGCAATCGCCTATTGAACTTTATCAAGTCCACCAAATGGCTCGATCAACCATAGAATTCATAGGTTACAACACTTCAGGGTATCACAATGGATCTACATTGATCTAAGTGTGACGGTAACAAAATCAACTGTCAGCCCATATAACCTAACCTAGATGCTCTAGAACTGAGATTTAAACACGAATTTCAAGAATATAAATGTCCCAAAAACAGCAAAAGTGACACTTTTGTTAAACTAATGGCTAATTGAAAAACACAATGAAAGTTTCATATCTATTAATATAAAAGCTTTGAATCTCTTGAGAATTGAAGTGAAAAGAGATTCTGAAATGTGTAATTTGTGAGCGCCAGACAAAAGTTTGTTCCCAATTTATTTGTTTATCCTAATTTGTTTGTATTTAATTTTTTAAAAAATTAAGTACTGAAATGCACCTATTTCCTTAAATTCAAGAACCAAACATTTTTCTCTATATAATTTTTAAGTTTTGTTGACTCCCAAAAATTCAATTCGAAAAAACTAAGTTAAAAACAGCCAGAAAATTCTTAATATCAGATTCTCTCTCATTTTCCGGGGTTTTGAATTTTTGTAGCGTTTTTCGCATTAATAGAAATGGCAACAAAAAAAGAAAATATTATTTGTGAAAAAAGGTCCGTTTCAAAACAAATGTTTACATTTCTGCGTGAAAGCATCAAAAACCCCCTAAACTGTATTTGTGTGTTTTAGCTCTTAAACTTGGCATACTGTTAGAATCTTGGAATGCTTTCATATTTAGGGATCCGTCCAAATTAAATAGTAAGACTATACCTTGATGGACAACAGTGTTCTAAAATAATTTAATAACTAAAGTTGTCACTTTAGCTCTTGAAATGTGTAAATTTAAGGTTAAGATACACATTATGTTATCTAAATTTTGTTAGCCTCCTTTACAGAACATTAAAGAAAATTGTTAAGTGGTGACTAAAAACTCGTCTATATGTTAAGTGTGTGACCCCCCCCCCCCCCCTGAATAAAAGTCTGGATCCGCCCTTGTTCTCGTTTTGATTCAAATTTTCAGACTAGAAGCAAATTCTCTTTTTTTCATGATCCAAAAACTACAATAATTGTTTCATTTTCAAAAAAAATCAAAAGGTTTCTCGATTGCCATTAAAACAAAATAATATTTAATAATGATTATTTAGTAATCAAATTTGCATAAAGAATAAACGTTGTGCTTGTAAATCCTTCGTTTCCTAATGGTTTCGCTGTGGAACCACATAATTGATACCTTTTTGATATGTTCTTATGTTACTAGAGGTTTCATGACGAAAACTTAATCCATTTGTGCAAAATATAATTGACAATGTCAGGAACCAAGGGTTAAACTCAACCTTTAGTTAAGCAAATGATATAAACAAACTATGAAAGATAGGCCTGTTCGATTACTTTTTAAAGCTCAGAATTTCAATTGATTCTGAAACGCAGATCCAAAAAAATCAATACGATTTTCTGAACTTTTGTTATCATTGAAATCTCTTGTTTTGTTTTTATAATTCACTTCTCATATCAGTCATAATAATTGTTCTTTTGAACTTAATTTGAGATAGTCTGCACGAAAACTTACACAAAATTTAATGGCGCAAAATTTGAATGAACTTATTGTTCCTAAAATATTGGGCTTAATATTTTACTAAGTAGCAATTTCCAAAATAATTACCAATTTATTAAGCGACTTTTTTTTTTCTCTAATGAACGTACATAGTTAGTGACATTTTGTGAAAATAAACAAAGCAAACACGCTTAAACGGACCTATTAGTTGGAATTCCCAACTGTAGATTGGACTCTGGACTTCACTGCTCCTATAAGATTAATAATTGTGTAAATGTCATATGGATTCGCAATTTCCTTAAAGTAGCCATTCCGCCACTTTAACTTAAGCCAATTATTAAAAGAAAGTAATACGTTAAAATGGTTCAAAATTAGGTAAATCATCTTTTAAGTTTAGTAAATTGCTAACAATGGCTTTAAATGCGTCTATATCGTTAATGTTTTAATTTTTGTTCAGTTTTGCGAATCTACCAAAATTGTTTATAATCGATCTCCTTTCTAACTTCTTATCTAGAGCAGAGCCACCTGTCAATCAACTTACGCATGACCATGATGGGGTGCGCTCCAGCTTTTCTCATCATAGTAAATAGGATAGGGTTGCCGTCTGCCAAAAAATGATCAATTATTGTAAATTTAAAATTGTATGCTATAATATCACAGGTCTTAAAAGTAAATTATTTATGCCAGATTTTTTAAGATTAGTTTTAAGTTATGATATTATTATTTTATTAGAAACTTTCTTAGAGGATGGAAAAGAACTGGAATATCTAAAATATTTTGAAAATTTTAGCGTAAAGTGCTTTCCAGCTGTAAGCTAGTGGTGGAATATTGTGCGGTTTTAAAAATAATATATGCGTAAATAATATAAGTTTCAACAATTATGGAAACAAAATTTTGATTGACATAGTTTGTGGTTCAAAACATTTTCAAATTTGTCCTATTTACTTAAATTATAATAATTGGAGCTCAGAATATGATGAGCTACAAAACTTTTTAGTGAATAGTAATTTAGAAAACCTCATGATTATAGGTGATCTCAATGGTCGTATTAGCAATTTTCAAAACTCTCAGCTTCAGAACGATTTGAGGTTTGAAGATTTTGGTTTTTTTTTGTATTGAATGGAGTTACGAACAAAGATTCTAGTGGTAACTATAATACATTTATTTCAAACCATTTAATTTATAGATTTGTGCGTAGTGAAGGGAGATTGGATTAATTTAGTCAAAAGTTTTGAAGTACACCCAGCGAACTTTTCAAATCATTTACCAATATTAGTCTCATGTGAGTTCCTTTCAGAAAAAAATAATAGATAAGTTGAAGAATATCCAATTAGCAATAAATTATGATGGGTTGAAAACAAGGCTGGTGTGTATAGACGAAACCTAAGTCAACTTATACGTTATGCGGATGGTCTGTTATCAGAATGTATAGAATCTGTTACAGTTTCTATTTTTGAACTTATAAGACAATCTGCAACGCACAGATTTCGTCCTTCAACACTGATGCTAAAATCGAAGTGGTATGACGATATGAATGTAAGAAATGTAGGGAAAAGTCTTTCGCTTACCTAAAATTGTTTAGACAATCTAACAACGAAACTCACAGAGGAAATAACCTTGAACAGAATAAAATATATAAAGATTTGTGTAGACGGAAAAAGCAATTCTATTTAATCAAAGCGGCTGGGAAACTTCTAGACTGTAAGGACTCAAAGTCATTCTGGTACAATGTACGGATTTTGGGAGGACGCAGCAAGTCATCGTCTTAGAGTATTAGTGTTGACGACCTGGCCACATACTTTGAAGGTTTACTACTGCCAGATTCTGACCAGAATTCCATCAGTTTTGCCCTGCTAAATGTTTCAATCGATGAGCTAGACTCTCCTTTTACCATGGTTGAGATGTTGGCATCTCTAAGCAGAATGAAAAATAACAAAGCAGCGGGTTTGGATGGCATTCCTATCGAATTCTATAAGAATTCAACTCCTGAATTTCTCGAGCGTGTTGGGGTTATTAAACAAAATGTTTACAGAAGAGAAATTTCCGAGCTACTTTCGTTTGGCTACAATATTTCCTATATTTAAAAAGGGTAATCCGAGTTCACCAGAAAATGTTGTACGTTAGGCTTGTGAATTGGATTGAAAGAAATAATTTGATAAGTCGATATCAGGCTGGTTTTCGGGCGGGCCTTTCAACGATTGATCAAATTTTTGCTCTTACGAGTGTTGCCAGGCGTTTTATCGACAAAAAGAAGCCCCTATACACTTTTTTCGTCGATTTTAAAGCTGCTTTTGATACCATCAACAGAAGATCACTTTTATATAAGCTAGCAGTTATTGGCCTTTCAACCAAATTTATTCGGATCTATGAACAACTTTTATTAAACACGTCTGCAATGGTTTGTAATGGTATATCTATGTCAAAATCCTTTAATACCGAAACAGGTGTTCCACAAGGCTGTATATCGAGTCCGCTGATGTTCGCCCTTTTTATCAATGATATTGAAAATTAGTTACCGGGAGGCGTCAACTATGGCGATTTATCTTTGAAGATGTTGCTCTATACTGATGACCTGGTGATGTTTTCTGATAACCCAGTGACATTGCAGCTTCAGATAAATAAACTTAAACAATATTGCGATTCGTGTTATCTCAAAATCAACATTTCTAAATCTAAAATTATGATTTTTAAACCTCAAAACCGTTCAGATAATAATGTACGAAATTGGACATTAGATGGTACCACTATTGAAGTTGTCAGCGAGTATAAATATCTTGGTTTTACTATCACTCATAATTTGAAGATCAAAAATCATATTAAAGAGAAACTGGTACTAGCCAAATCAGCTATAAACTCGATGTGGTCAAATTTTTTTTCAAGAAGCTTCGTGGACCCTACATCGAAATTTAAGGTTTTTAAGGCTACCGTGAACAGTTGCTTTTGTTATGGGAATCAAGTGTATGGATACCAATTTCTAGAGGATATGGAAGTTATTCAAAGATACTTTTTCAAAAGATTCTTCCAGCTGCCGTGTAGCACGCCTAATTACGCCATATATGTTGAGTCCGGGCTTCCGCAAATATATGTTAGAAATTTAAAGGCCAACGCAGACTATCTTATTAAAGTTATGCATAGACCCGATAGTAATCTGCACAAGCAAATCCTGCTTATATCACTCCATTGTGGATATTCCCCTTTCAGAAATTGGCATGCTCTTGCCACAGCACATAATTTAGCAATGAATCTAAATGCAAACAACAAAGAAGAATGGAGAAATACCTTTTACAACTGCATTTCGATGGTTGATGAGGAAATGTACAAAACTAATCTCGAAAGGGCTAGGGAATCACTTTCTAGAGCAACCTATAGCCGTCTTAATTTGACTTTGGGCGATTATAATTATTTCTGTGAGGACCTTTCTGCTTCTGATATAAGTTTAATATTCAAAATACGGACTGAAACTCTTGAACTCAACTACAGGCCACATAGAACTGACTTAGATGCAATCTGTTCACTCTGCAACTCAAACCAAAACGAAGATGTTTTTTTGATTATTGGAATTATAGTTTTCCGTCGGCTTTTTGGTCACTATAGTTTTTGCAATGAAACAATTACGTTACATTAACTTTCCCAACGTTTCGGCAGGGGTTGCTGCCTTCCTCAGGGGAACTTTATTAACACAAAAATATACAAATAATTTAAGTTAGATAAATAGAATACAATTACAATATAGTTTACTCACTCAAGAAAGATTAAAAAAATAAAACAAAATTTAATATTAATTACATTAATTAATATGAATAAAAAATAAAATTATAAATGTAGTTAGCACTTCGAAGAGTGAAGTTACGTCAAAATTAAATAAAGCACAATTTACATTTAAGAACAAAGAAGAGAGCAATATACAGCAGAAATGTTTTGTGTGTCTTGTTTTCGGTTCATGTTGTTTTTGTTATTGAGAATATGTAATGTTTCTAACGTGTATCGTTTCGAAACATGTTTCTCTGTCTGTAGAACTTCCACGCCTTCAAAGTTTGAAGAATGACCGCTTTCAATGCAGTGACTGGCCAGGGCTGTCTTCTCAGAATTTTTTAATTTTATGTCGGACTTGTGATTCGAGATGCGTTGTCTAAGAAGTTGTTTAGTGGTCCCAATGTAACACAGGTTGCACAGTTCATTTGATTTATCATTGCAGTTAATTTTGTAGATTACGTCTGTTTGTTTGTCCTTATCCGGTTTCGTCTTGAGTTTAGTAAAACATTGGTCGTGTTTTGTTTGATTTAAAAGCAAGGCGAACCTCTGTCAATTTTTTGGAAATCGATTTTTTGAAGTTGTAAGATAAAGTTGGGACGTAAACCATGGTTTTGTGGTGCGTTCTAACGGGTTCATCAATGTTTTGTCGTGGAATATGCATTTTGTGTTTTAAAAGGAGGCTTCGAATTATGGTAGAAGGATAACCATTATCACTTAAAATTTTGATGACTTTTTTCTCGTTGGCGACGTGGAATCGTACATCACTTATTTTGAAAATTTTATTCACGAGGTTGGACGCAGTATTAATGATGATATGCCTTGCTTGGTTTGATCGGAAATTAACTAGTCTTCCAGATGCTGTTGGTTTTTGATACCAGTCGAAAAGCAAACAATTTTCTTCACGGTATATTTTTACATCTAAGAACGATATTGTTTTGTTGAACTCATTTTCAATTGTGAATTGAATTTTTGGGTGGAATCCGTTTAGAATTTTTAGTACTTTTTCTATGTTTCTTTTATCTATTACTGCAAATATGTCATCAACATATTTTGCTATGAACACAGGTTTTTCTTCAATGTTGTTTAAACATTCGTCTAAAACGTGGTCCAAAACCAGATCTGCAATAGTCGGAGATAGTGGGTTGCCCATTGGCATCCCAAAAATTTGTTTGTATATAGTGTCTTTGTATTGAAGAAAATTGTTTTCTTTAAGACAAAAGTCTAGTATCTCAATAAATTTGTTTTGTGCGATCTTTGTGCTTTTATTTATTATATCCCATTTCTTCTTGGCAATGGTGATAGCCAGTTGAACGGGGATGTTAGTAAACAATGAAACTGCATCGAACGAGACTAAAACATCATTTGGACTTAGTTTTACATTCTTTGCTTTTTCAACAAATTCAAACGAATTTTTTATAGAGTAGCTTGAATTTGTTGTCACGCACTGTAAAATTTTTCCAACATACTTAGATAGCTCATAGCATGGTACATTCATGGATGACGTAATCGGTCGTAGTGGCATGTCTGTTTTATGAATTTTTGGCAGTCCGTAAATGGATGGGAGCTGGGCGGTGTAAGTGGTCATCTTTGCTTTCTCTCTATCGTCAATGCAATTGTTGTTTTTAAGCCATTTGACTATGTCATTGTTTCGCGTTTGAAGTGTTGTTGTTGGATTATTCCTTATTGTTCTGTAGGTGTTGCGGTCAGACAATAATTCAACCATCTTATCTTCATAATCTTTACGTTTATCAGCTGGTACAATGACGATATTCTTGTGCTGTTTAAGGAAATTAATTGTTAATTTGTTTACATACAATACATATTTAGCAAATCTATCATTTTTATGATGACGTATGAAAGAGTGTAACATGTTGCTGTATTGTGCTCTCATGAGTTCTTGTTCTCTTTCGTCTTGTATGCCTCGAATTACTTCTTCTCCATCAGCTATGAGTTGAAAAAGAGGAAAACTTTGTTTATCAATTGGAAGTGTGAATTTTTCCCCAAGTGATAAAAGCCATTTAACCTCTAAGGGAAATTGAATGTCTGTACGATTTTCAAACCATTTTTCATGTAATTGAATGTTAAATTCTTTCCATAGCGATGATTTGAGTGCGTCTATTTTTTGTGTATTTGATTGTTGTTTTTTGTTATAAATCTTTTTGTGAACTTGTTTTTGTTTCTTAATAAATTGTATGTATTCATTTTCTGATATATTTTCTTGATGCGTTGGTCATGTAATCTGATAGAGTTAGTTGTTCGTTTTATTTTGTGATAGATTTCGGAGATTTCAATGTTTAGGACTTTTTGGTGGAATTTAAGCTCTATTTTGGCATATGCTTCTAGAGATTCTTTGCTTGAAAGGATTTGTTTTGTGTTTCGTGTGGAGTTATTCAGATGGTTAGGTATAAGTCCAGTTTTTCGGCATATTATCAAAAATTTGAGGTTTTGTTTTTGTAAAGCTAGTAATCTTTGTGAGTTGCTATATTGTTTTAAATTGTTACATACTTGTAAACCATATTTGTATTTGATGTGTTCATAGTAGTTCTTCATATTGATGTTTTATGCTGCTCGGCTAGCCGTCCGATGATTTTAATTGAGTTGATTTATTGACCAATTTGTGTACTTATTTTGATTATTGGAATTATAGTTTTCCGTCGGCTTTTTGGTCACTATAGTTTTTGCAATGAAACAATTACGTTACATTAACTTTCCCAACGTTTCGGCAGGGGTTGCTGCCTTCCTCAGGGGAACGCCTTTTTCCGTTTTAACTAAACTAAAAGCCCATATTCTCCGAAACTTTTCCACTTCTTCGCCATCTTCGGTTTTTTTAGTTTAAAAAAAAAATAAACTTAAATATTTTGAACAATCATTTAAAGTACCTAATTATTAATTGTTTTCTTTTTTCATTGTAACACATATTTATTGTTAACTATTCTTTTTCTTCTTTAAATTATTTTGCCACTTTAACAAAACAACATTTAACAAGTTGATCACATTTCTGTAATATTGTTTATATACATATGTTCTTTATTTTATATTCCATAATTGTACTCGTATACTCTTTTTTCTCAATGTAAATGTCTTGATAATATTCGGATGACTTAACTTGGGTTGTTTTTGAATATCTGAAACTTTTTGAATATGTTTCTATTGAAAGCAAAAAAAAGTCTAATGAAATCTACAATCTATAATTTTTGGAAAATATTGAAAACATATGTACGTTTTTAACTCTGATATCTGTTATGGATTGAAATGTTATAAATTTTGCATCAAATTAATGACATAAAGTCGTAAATGTTTTCGTAAAGTGTAGTTTAACAGAGCATAGTAAGCTTTCTAACAAAACACGGCGCATATATCAGAATCACACCACCCTAGAGTAACAAACAAGATAAAATATTATTTTATTTGCATATTTTTTTTTTTTTACTGCGCACGTTTTCTTTTTGTATACATATTGTTGTTTATTTTGTTTTTGCGCGTATATAATATGTATTTTGTATTTATTTGTCATGCAAATAGAAATTCATAAAAAGCCTGAGATTGTTCGTCGTCGTCGGCCGGCAGAATTAATACACGGGTTGTTGTAATGAATGACATTATGCGAGGAATGTAGTAGAATTTAAATATCGGATCACACTTCACACAGTTTCTCTCTAAGGGGTGTTGTTTAGAAAATAATGAAAACAAAAAATATTAAGTCCCTGATGACCGCATACAAATAAAATGTAGGTTAAGTCAACATATTGTTTACGCGTTTTTGTATAAAAAAAAAATTATTTGCAATTTTGTGCTATTTTCCAATTTGCAGGTAGATACCAGGCTTAAATTGTATTATTTCTGTTCTTATGGTTGAGACATTCATAAAGAATTATTAAATTTAACTTTTAATGATTGGAAGAATAATAAAAAAATAAATAAAAACAAACATTGACAAAATAAACCTATGCAAACTAAAAACACCCACTCCCACTCACTCATTCTTTTTGTATTTGATATATGTAAACATATGTTTTTAATTTTTATCAATTTAATGTCTGAGTTCAACGGCATTATTATTCAACATTTATTTTTTGTTTTAAAGTCATTAATTTCTAAGATAAAAAAATATACCTACTAAACATACACAAAAGGCACATCTGAAGGCGCCAACACTGACTTTGTCTGAATAGAAGTTTGACGCATTGATTGTTGTGAAGCCAAACTTACTTATACGTTGAGTTGACATTAATCAACTTGGAGTTTATGTTTCATAATGTGTTAAGAAATAAAGAAAACAAAAGCGACTAATGGGTGCCTAATTGGAACTTATTTGAATATTCAAATAAACCATGCAAAGGTAAATTATTTTCTTTGGGTGTTTTACAAGAAGGAGTTTGAGATTATTTTTTGTAAATTATGAGAGTGATTGATGGAATGGGTGTTTTTATAACATTACGAGCATAAAGTGACAGCTTTTAAAATTATAATTAAGTGCATTGGTTAACTTGAACGTTGAACGGTGGTAGCCAATCAAATATTGACCTCTATAAATGAAAATAAAATATACGCAACTCTAGCCGTATTTTATTGGTAAATTATTGGCTAGTGCAGTAATGGAAAGTGTGAACAAAACATATGTGCACTATTATTTTAAATCTCCAAGTTGGTATCTGTGCAATCATACTTATGTCAAAATCAGCTGTCAACCAGTTTTGAAAATACGTACTCAAGGGATGTGTTGAAAAAGTATTGTTATTTTTATGTAAAGTTGAATAAGAGTTCAAGTTAATGTGTACATGCAGGTCCAGTCAGCACTATTTCTTTGTTGTTGTTTAGTGTGTAAGATTTTGCTGCGCTGCGTATAAATTTACCAATAAAAAACGCCTTCTATATAATATGATTGAAATCTGTTCAATGCAAAGTTGATTCTCATATGTAAGAACCACTTCCAACAAAATAAAACATTGATTATATTGCGATTTTTGTGACACAAGTCCATATTTGACAGATTTAAAAATCAAACACACCTACTGCACATTAAAGATTGACTGCGTTCAATCTCGTGTCGGCTAGTTGGATTTTGAGATACCTTATTGAACTAGTTGAATATCTGAATTGAGATTGCTGGTACAAAAATAAAAACAAGTTTCAGCTCTTCACAAAAAAAGCAGGCAGACATTTAGATTTCGATATTCAAAACTATTCACCGGATTTCAATCAAATTAAATCCATTCGTTGAATCAGGTGTTCTATCAGATACCAACATAAAGCAGAAATTCTTGGTTACCTTTGGATTCCTCTTTTGACATCCCTGTTGTTTTGGATCAACTGTTCTTTTACACGTTAAACACTAACAAAAAGGTATCCGAATAACCTATCGGTCTGAGATTGAACGCAGCCATTGGGTACGTTCAGAGGACATAAGGGACGCCATTTGCAATCAACTGTATTATTTGAACTCAAATGTATGTATGTATATGTCATCAATTTAAAACTTAGAATTTTACTTCACAAACCTTTACCTTCAGTTGTTTGAACAGACAATTCCAACATATTATTTTCTACAAAATAAAAAAAAACTAATCTCACAAGCTACAAAAATATTAATTTTTCAAAATTAAAAGCAAATCTTTCTATTAACAACTTTATATGAAAGGATTCAAAAAGTGAATAAAAATAAAATGAATAAAAAGAGTAATGAAGTTGAGCTTTTAGTTAAATAAAACAAAATAAAAAACAGCTGAAATTTGGTGAAAACTGCACTTGACTTGATAGTACTGTTTGATATACAAATATGCCTTTATTGATAGTTGTTTGACAGTTGGCCAAACAGAGACTTTCATTGCTTTCAAAATCTTTATAACGTTTGAATCTTCAATTTTCATACGCATAGTAGACGATACCCTAAGCTTATATTTTATAGATACAATTTGAATTAAAGCATATACACAATGTCACTTACGCAAAGATTGCATATAATTTTATAATTATCAACATTTTCCAAATATAGATCTCGTGACATATTGTATAAATCAGACTTTATACACATCTACGATATTATCAGCCAGTCATTTGCAATAAACTGATTAAATTTTTATCATTTTGTTGCTTAAGATATTGTATTAATATAATAAAACAAATGTTTACATTTTTTTTTAATAAACCTTATCTTACATAAACAAATCCTTGAGTTGAGTTGAGACAACCTACCCCACCCCTTTGCTAGCACAAGTAACTCTTATTTTTAATTTTATAATCATAGTTTTTAAAAGCAATTCAATTACGATAAAAATAAACCAAGTATCAGATTCTTGTTATTGTCATAGTTTAAACAATAAGTCAGACAAGGTAAAAAATAAAATTAAGTGGCTTTTAATTATTAAAATTCAATACCGTTATTCACTTAAGAAGAAATTAAAAACAATTAATATGCAAACAAACTTTGTTTTTCGTTCTGTCAAATGTGCAAATTCCAGTATCAAATGTCAATATGTACATTTTAGTTATGTTTTAAAGTATGTAGAAACTCAAAGAAGTGAACAACTGGGATTTAATTTTATAAATTCCTTAACGATTACTTCAATGTCAAAAGTAGCGGATAACACTGGTAGACTGATATAATGGATCAATTGAATTAAAAAAATTAGAGTTCACTTTATTAAATCTTCACTGTATCATACATTTCAGTTGTTAAGTTTAAAACAGAAGTATTTCTACTGGTTTTTAAATTTTTTTTATTGCACAGTGTAAAACGACGACCTTTAAATTACCATTTAATAAATCAATAAAATTAAAGAACTTAAAAATGGTAAAATTTATATTTTTAAGATGGATTTCACAAGCCGACAAACATCCAACACTGTAATCAATTGAAACCCAAAAAGAACCTTAGTAGCAGGGATACAAGCTCACATTTAACTTCAGCTTACTTTTGGCCTAACTCTTTTTGTGAGCATCAATCTTAAATTTGAGCTGTAATTGACTGAGCCTTAGATGAGCTGAGTTTTAGGTGAGCTCATGAGCAACTATTGAAATCAATGGAGAGTTTTTCTAACTTGTAGTGATGTACAAATATTATGTGCATTTTGATATTGATTTAAAATATTCAAAGTTAATAAAGCTTGTCTCTGGAATATGGCGAACGTTTAAAGTATTTTTGTTACCCTTGTTAAGGCATAGACATAGAACTACGGTTGAATTGTTTAATCGGTAGAATGCAACTGGCCTGTTTCGCTGGAGCGTAATCCGTTAAAATAGCTGCAAAAAGGGTGAGACAAGAGACACGGTGTTCAAACGACGCGAGTTACGAGGGCGTGTCAATAAGTCCGTGACTTTTTGAATTTCTGACCTCTTTACTGAAACAGCAACACTGCTCCTGTCAACAGGCATCTGTCAGTTGACTCCTGTCAAAATTTAAACTTGCTGCGTCAGTTAGTTTGTGTTTGACAGCTATTTTTATCAGACTACTCACTAATTTCAGAAGAAAATGGAAAAAAGTGAATTTCGTGTGCTTATTAAGCATTATTTCTTGCGAAAAAGAACCATTACCGAGACAAAGGCTAAGCTTGATAATTACTATGGGGACTCTGCACCATCGATTGCAATGGTAAAAAAGTGGTTTACTGAAATTCGTTGTGGCCGTACAAGCACAGAAGATGCCGAACGTGCTGGACGCCCAGTTGAGGTCTCTACGCCCGAAACAATCGAAAAAATTCACGATATGGTGTTGGCCGACCGAAGATTGAAAGTGCGAGAGATTGTGGAAGCCGTAGGGATTTCACATGGCTCAGTGGTTTCAATTTTGAATGATCACTTGGGCATGAGAAAGCTTTCCGCAAGATGGGTGCCGCGTTTTTTTCCACCAAGACAATGCAAGGGTGCACACATGTGCAGTTGCATTGGCAAACATCCATGAATTGTGCTATGAATTGCTCCCTCATCTACCCTATTCTCCAGATTTGGCTCCGAGCGACTACTTCTTGTTCCCAAACCTGAAGAAATGGCTTGGTGGAAAAAGATTTGACTCCAATGATGAAGTCATCTCGCAAACAAAGGCCTATTTTGAGGACCTCGACAAATCATTCTTTTTGGAAGGGATACAGAAATTGGAGAAGCGTTAGACAAAGTGTATAGAGCTCAAGGGAGACTACGTTAAAAAATAAAATTATTTTTTTATCAAAAAATCTGTGTTTTATTCCAAAAGTCACGGACTTATTGACCCGCCCTCGTATAATCACCATTAATTTTAAGTGTTCTTCGTTGAATACTGTCCAGATTACTCACTTGAGCTCAGATAAAAAATCATTTTCCTCTAAAACTAAACAAAGCCTATAAGCTAACTAAGCAATTCTGTTTAAGAACTTATCGAAAAAATTGAACTTGAATCTGTTATAACTGTTATACATAAGGGAAGCATAGATGAGTTTTTTTTTGCATTTTTATTTCGTGTGTACATAAAATAACAGATCAACTTTCAAAAACTTTCTTTTTTTCAATTTTTGTCACTCATTTTTAAGCCGAGTTATGGTTATCAAAACTATAAAACTACCAAATATCGTGAACTTGGTCTCCAAATATCTAAATAATAAAATAACGGATGGTATGATAAAAATTAGTTTTTTTTTTATTCACTTCTCCATTTTCGAAGTGTAAGGTTTCCGAGTTGTTTTTTTTTTCAACACGAAACCAGTACACGCCCTAAAAAGATCTAATAAAAATTGAATTAATCAATACATAAAATATAAAATAATTTAACTTGCAAATAATATGCCTGGCTTAATGACAATATGCCAGGCCAGGGATATAAACTCAAGTGGAAAGTATAAGCACGTAGTTATAATAAAACAAAATCACCCACCAATGCATAAATTTACCTACAGAGTACATTATACTATCATAAAAGCATACTAATGAGGTGAATTTAAACATATCTTTTTTAGGCTATATACAGCGTCAAATTTATTTAGAAAAAAAAAATTGTATCGAAATACAGCTATGGCCTAAATAATAGGAACAATTTTTAATTTTGTGTTAAAGAGCTTTTTTCACTAACTACTAACGGTTAATATGTTGTCAAACAATTCAACTGAACCTCAGTGCACTTAGTTTATAAAAATAAAAAATTAAGCTGATCAAAATAATAGGAACACTAGGAGAAATACCTAATTATGATAGTTCTGTTTGGTTAAAAATTGTTTGGTAGGACTTTAAATTTGAGATTGATTTCCACATTTCGTTTGACTTTTCAGGTTCAGCAAAACACTGCACTAAAACACATCTTAACTTAGCACTAGATAAAAGGAAGATATCTAGAAATCAGACTAAATATCAAATATTATCTATTAACACATAAAATTAATTTACATTATGTGTTGAAATTTATTTTTTTAAATTTAAATCTTGAAATTTAAAATATTCTTCTTTTTCCATCAGCTTTTATGAAGCCTTAAGCAAATGTAATGCAAAATCTTGGCAGCCAATATTACTTTTTAAAAGTGACTACTTTACCATTCAAATTAAATGATTACATCTTGGATTTGTTACCTTATAGAAGTGTTTACAACAGAATTACCAAAAATTAAGTTTTGTTCCTATTATTTTGACCATAGCTTTACGTACATACAAACACATATTGTCAGATATACAAATTTTGAAGCTTATTGCTGACAGCTGATGTCTTGTTTTGCATTAATTTGTTGTTTATCAAAAAAAATTTAGAGAAGCAAACATAATTTTATGGTTTGATATTTGATTTTATATGATTGTATGCACGACCGACCGGAGACGAAGAGTAATGACGCGACGGACGTTTCCTCATCTAGATTTTGATTGTGATCTTTCGAGGTTCATAATGTGTAGTATCTAGATGAAAAAGGTTATGGAGTGTAATAAAAAAATATATTTATATTTTATAACTTATGGCATATAAATGAAGATTAGTTTTAATTAAACAAAATTAATTCATTTATGTGATAGACAAAATACAGAGGAAATGAGTGAGATGGGAAAAACGTCTTTGTTTAAAAATTGAAAAATAACAAAATTTATCTAATTTTATTGTTATTTACTTTATTTTTTTTTGTATCCATATAGAGTACAAACAAAATGACATGAAATATAAAACGTTTAGCCTAATAAAATAGGATTTATGCCCGTTTGCTGATACTCTTCTTAATCTGTGCCATAACTAAGAACATCTTGAATTCTAAGTGTAACATAATTTATTTTTGCTTGTCAGAAAATTTTTATGTTTCACTTTATAGTAGGGGAGCCCAGGGTGCTAAATCGGGATTTACTCGAGCGTCAAAGAGACCTATTGGATTGCGAAGCTTAGATGATATGAAGAAAAAAATGTCATATTATATATGTATACACTTTCATCGGTGGGGGGAGCGGCTATAAAAGAAAAACAGTTGCATGAACATACTCTAGCGGGGGAGAGTACGATAACTTTGGCGACAAAGTTTAATGACGGATTTGTATAGAACAGTTAAAAGCAAGCATTTTTTTACTATGGGAGGGGGGTCTATCTCCCCCCGTTTAGGCGGTAGGGGCAATTTAAAAAAATATGTACATTAAATGGAAAAAAATAATTAAAAAATAACGGTAATACTTGCATTAAGTATTATACTTTTTTTTAAAGCCAACATTTTTGTCTATTAGCTTCTTTTTAAATCAAGTCAAAACTATGCAAAGTTTTTGAAAAAAATTGTTTTAAACTAAAAATGTATGCAAAAAAAATTAAAAAAAAAAGGTTTAAAGTGTAGTTTTTCAAAACTTTCAAATTATCTACTGTTTTTTTTTTTAGAATTCATTGCTCTTATTTGTTTTTGATCAAAAACTGAAAACTATATAACTTTATATCTTCTAGTTCTTGAGAAAATTGAAAATTACAAAAAAAAAAATATTTTAATTAAATTACTTTTTTCTTGCTTAAGTATTAACGTAGTCTTATTTTGATAGTAATAATCGATAAGATATACCTAGGGTAAATTAATTTTTCTTAAAACCAGCTTATTTAAATGCAAAAGAAACTTTGCATGCACCCCATCTTGCACCCACCGAACCTTGCCCCCTCCCCACCTTGCACGCACTCCAACTTGCACCCACCCCAAATCCTATAGTGTTCCCAAGCAGGGGGGCAGCATGCCCCCCCTTACAGATCACACTGTTGCATACACCCAAACTCGCACACACCTTACTGTTGCATACACCCAAAACTCCCACCTACCACTGTTACTATCAAAATAAGACCACTCAAGCAAAAAAAAAAGAATTAAATTAAAATAGTAGTTGTGGTTATTTTCAATTTTCTCAAAAACTAAAAGACAAAATCATCTAGTTTTCAGTTTTTGATCAAAAACAAATAAGATCAATAAATTCTGAAATAAAAACAATGGTAGATAATCTTGAAGTATTGAAAAATTACACTTTAAACCTTTTTTTTTAACTTTTTTACTCAAATTTTGAGTTTAAAATTAAATATTTCAAAAACTACGCATAGTTTTGACTTGAATTAAAAACTGGCTAATAAAACAGAATGTTGGCTTTAAAAAAATGTATACAACTTAATTGTAAGTATCACCGTTATTTTTTAATTATTTTTTTCCATTTTAAATAATATTTTTTTTAAATTACCCCTACCGCCTAAACGGGGGGAGATAGACCCCCCTGCCATAGTAAAAAATGCTCATTTTTAACTGTTCTAACAAATTCTGTTATTGTATCTTGGCGCCAAAGTTATCGTACTCATGCCCTCGAGCGCGTCAGATATTAATAGCATCCGTGTCCTACGTATTTTTAAAAATATGGGGGTGGTCGTACGTAAGGAAAACGGAAAACAAAAATTTAATCGAGCGCGTCAGATTTTTCAATTTTCGAGCCACGCTCGAGAAAGTCAAGATGACGTTTTTTTTACAAGTTTGTAACCCACCTACTTCTTATCGTCAATCGAAAATTGTCAGATTAGTGGAATATACACTTTTTAGAATATAACTAACTTACCCTACCTTAATCTAACGCGTTCGAGAATTTCAGATGATCAATTTTTTTTTACTAATCTGATCCTTTATCCTTGACGCGCGGCCACATATACAGGGCTAATACTTGGTGGAGGTATTCAATGGGGTACTAGGTACCTCCCTGTATATTAATCTGCCGCGCTTTAGTAAATCCCAAAATCCCTTCTTGGGCTCCCCTACTATTACAAAGTTACACATAAAATGAAAAGTAGCTAACTTCGTTTAGATGTAAAATGTCAAAAAAATTCAAATTGTGTAAAAGTATGTGTGATTTTTCTAAAACGGTAAATTTATGAAAAGATTGTGATTGAGAGACGTTTTGTGTTTGTTCAAAATTTATTAATAATGGCTGACAAAAAAAGGACAAGAAATCCCAATTTTTCTCTAAAAGAAAAGCGAACAATTTTAGAATGTGCTTATGAAGAAAAAACAATAATTGAAAATAAAAAAACAGATGGAGTTACGTGGAAGGAAAAAGAAAAAGCTTGGGAGAGAATAACATCGAATTTTAATTCCCATTCGAATTCAGCATGCTACAGGACCGTTGAAGCACTCAAAAAATTTTACCACGGATATAAAAAAAAGAAATTAGGAAAAAATGTCCAGAATTCAGACTGGAGGTGGCAAGGCCATAAATGTACGCGATGAAAACTTTGATCTTGCCATATCTATTATGAATCCAAAAACAATAACTGGCTATGAAAACATTTTTGATGATGATGGTGCAGATGAGTTGTTCAAAAATGAACCCGGTACCAGTACAAACATTGTAAGAAGAATATTTGTTTGGTTTTTATTAACTTTATTATGTAGATATCCTTTGAATTTACAGATTAAAGAAAGACAGGATGATGAAGCAACTAAGGATTGGGGAAAATACAAACCCAGTCATGAGAGGTCATGAGAATGTATCTGATGAGCAGGAAGTTACCTATGAAAATATTGATGACAATAGCCCAAAAACTAACATTCCTATGTCCAAAAGATTTAAAAAGCAGTTCAACAATTCGACCACAAAAACAGAAAATAAAAGTAATTGGTGTGGAAGGCGCAGACCAGTTGCTTCAACGTTACCTAGCAGCAAATTAACTGAGCAATTTTCGCTTCTATCAGAAATAATACCCAAAAAGAGGAAGCGACTATAAATAATATACAGCCTCTATTGAACATGAGTTAAGAAAACGTTCTTTGGAATTGAACATTGAAATAAAGACGGAATTTCTTAAAAAAAAATCAAAAGTGATTTGCTCAGGATTGCTTAAGGATTTGGGAAACCTTAATCCTAAATAATAAAAATTTGAATACTACATTCTCAAAAAAAATTCTTATACCTATAGATATATAATTCCAAGGGTACATAATTCATATTTTTTAAATTTTTATTTTGTTTTAAAATGAAATTTATGTTTTTGTTTTGTGCAAGAATTGCATGTTTTTTATTTTGTTCTTTCGAGTTATCTCTACGATTTTACAACCTTCTGAAATAGTTGTTTATCAGGTCTTTGCATTTTTGCATCCCGCCGCCGTTCGATGAAGTTTAGTTATCGTTTCCATTCTGCGAAATATTAGTGCATGATATTTCTCCTGAATTTATTGCGTTTTGAATGTCTTCTGGGTCAAAATCTACGCTTTCAGGAGGTTCTAATGACACACCATAATATCGAAGTATGTTTTGCAAAACACATGTTGCCACAATAATTATAAATGTCGTCTTTATTTGTAGAAGACAGCCGTATGCCAGTACAGGAAACCGTCTTTTCAATATTCCGAAGTATTTTTCTATAGGACCGCTTGTTCGTATTTGAGACTCATTATAAAGTTGTTCTGCAGTGTCACGGGGACTGAGCAATGGTGTCATCAAATATGGTTTTTGTGGGTAAGCGGAATCATCTGCGGTAAAGTTATACTGCATATACTATGAAATCATTATAAATCAAATTCTTTACCCAGAATAACGCAATCAGTAAAATATGGACTTTCGATTTTGGCTCTTATTTTACTGCTATTAAAAATTGTTGCATCATGAGCAGAACCAGGCCACCTTGCAACCACATCAGTAAACAGCATTTTTGCAGTACATACTCCCTGTACATTTATTGAAAAATAGCTTTTTCTATTCCTAAATATTTTCGCGTCGGACCTCCCTGAGACAAACTAGGATTTTGTGTGAAATGAAACCATATTTTATCTTACATGGACTTTAACATTTGTTCCAATAACAGAGGGAAAAGATGCTATATCAAAAAAAATCCCTTTTAACCTGTGAAACTTCTGATGATGTAGATGGAATTTTAATATATTTTCTATACAGCTTTGCAATTCCTGTGGCAACTCTTGAAACAGTTGAAACATGCATCCCTTCAAAAGAAAGAAATCGTAGAGCTACCAATAGCTGGTTTATGGGTGCAATTGAATTATTTCTAGAAGACGGAAAATTTTGTTCAACGATTTGTTATAAAAGTCATGTATCAAACCTGTTATAAGGCCGATCAAGATCCTTCTCGATTTGTTCTAATACATGAATAGTCATCTTTTTAGTCAAACGAAATCTTTATCGAAACTAAAAAAGTAATCATTCCTATCGTAAACCTGAAGGGGGACACCAACTTCAATCAATTCAAGAACCTCCACATAATCTTCCAGCAAATCGGCCAATTCAAAATTCATTTTTACTATTTTATTTTAGTTTGAACAAAGAACTACTTTTTTGGCACAACAATTTACTGAAATGTTATCACACAACATAATCTCCTAAGTGAAACTTAAGGTTTTATGCCCTACTATTTCTTCCCCATAAAATAAGTTTCACTTAGGTTCATTTATGTCAAACTTTGAGTTCTGTGCAAACCATTAAGCAGAACTTAGTAAGTAGTAACTTATGTGGAACTTAAATAGTTACGAGTCGTATCAGCAAACGGGCCTTAAAAGAATTGTCTAGACAATTATTTATTTCTAAAACAACAAACAAAATAATATTAATTGTTGAGTAGAAAAGATAAGTGATTAAACAAAACCATAACTTCTCTAGCTTTCAATTTAAATTTAACCAGAAACCGAGTCAACGGTCACGTGCAGGAGACATAAGGGACTTTATATGATTTGAAATCAGATTTATACCAAGACAACAAATTATTATTTCATATGTGTTGTATAAAGTAGAAATAAAAGGTATAAACTTTGTATAACACTTTATCTAATACTCATATTTATATACAGACAAACATACATACTCCCAATCGATCATATCATTGATTTATACATAGCTATTAAGAATATACTAAGTCAGTCTTATACTTACTATGGTTCAATAAAGAACTTTTTTATATTAAGTTAAAATACTTAAAAGTCTTTTCTTTAAACACACATAACATGGTGTCAGGTGTGTGTCACTAGGTTTGGATCCTAAATAAAATTAAAAGTCAAGTCATAAGTATAAGCCGAATTAAGTTAAAAAAAAAAAATGATGTCAAAGAAGCCAGAAGATTTGGTTTCTGTCTCAGCAACGACACCCGTATCGCCGGTGTTACCGCTTAACTTAAAAAGCACAAATTTGCCAGCCGCATGGAGACACTGGCTCAGTCTATTCAAAATTTATTTACGTGCTTCTAGTCTCGAGGAGCAACCAGATAGCCGAAAAGTAGCATTGTTGCTACATTACATGGGTCCTGACTCACTGGATATATTCAATTCTTTCAATGAAGATCTGGACAAAATCACATACGATGTCCTTGTGAAAAAACTGGATGATTATTTCCTTCCAAAGGTGAATATCATAATGGAAAGGTATTCATTTTTTTCCATGCGACAAGGTCCAGACGAATCCATTGATGAATTTGTCACTTCGCTCAAAAACTTAAGTCTGACATGCGACTTTGGAACCCTACGTGAGGATATAGTTCGCTACATATTCATTTGTGGACTTCATAACAAGTTTTCTCACTTAAAAGAAGAGCTTCTCAATGAAGACAAAATAACTTTGGAAAAAGCAGTCCTAACATCCAGAAGCATGGAGCTCAACAAAGAGCACGTCCAACAATTGCAAGCCCAGCAAACAAGCAGTTTCATTGGTGCTTTGCAGAAACATAACAACAACTCGTCATTTGAAGCCCAAAGTCATCGTCATCATCGTCAGTTTTCGAAGCCAGCTCGTCAACAACATAAAACGTCATCGTCGTCATCACCACAGTCTCATACAAAGTCGTCTTCAAATCGTGAAAACTCATTCCGCTATTCACGTCATAACCAGCAACAAACCGATCGAAAAAATTACCATCAGCAGAGTTCACAGTACACTTCATCGAACGGTAAGAACTCGTGTAAAAATTGTGGACAGGTTCACAAATACACTTGTCCAGCTTTGGGTGTAACTTGCTACAGGTGTAGAGGTAAAGATCATTTTTCGAAAATGTGTCCAAGGAATCTTCAAGTCCGCAACATCGCATTTGCGTCTGATGTGTCTGATACAGAATCAGTCTTGTCAACATTGTTTATTGGCGTTCTAAAACAACAACAGAAAGAAAATCAACAACGCCAACGTCATCATAGTCCCCATCATCAGTTCCAGAATCAACAACGTTATCAACATGACGAAGATGAACCCCAATGGCATGTTTCTTTGCAGATCAACAACTGCAAAATTTCCTGTCAACTTGACACAGGAGCTCAAGGTAATGTCACGTCTATCAATCAGCTACAAACACTTGGATTACCTCGCAGTATTATTAAATCAAGTAATCAAAATTTATTAACTTTTAGTGGTGAAAAAATGTATTCATTAGGATATTGCATGCTTAATTGTACTCATAAAAATATAGTTTATAAAATTAAATGTATAATTGTTGAAATTGATTGCAAGTGTCTTATAGGTCTTAAAACGTGTCTAGAAATGAATTTAATTAAGAAAAATGACGAATATAACTTAAATTCGAATGCAATGTGTTCTAAAAATGATGAAAAAGATATTCATAATTTGCCAAATTTTGGAAAAGAATTTAAAGATGTCTTTGAAGGTTTAGGTTGTTTGAAATAAAAGTACCATTTTAAAGTCAAATGTGATGTCACTCCGGTAGTCGACAGCCCTCGTAAAATTCCATTCGCGTTAATGTCGGATTTTAAAAAAGAGCTCGAAAGGTTAGAAAATCTTAATGTCATATCAGAAGTTAAAGAGCCTACTCCGTAGGTTAACTCTATTTTTTTGGTTAAAAAACCCAATGGGAATTTACGTTTGTGTCTTGATCCGCGTAACTTAAACAAAGCGATTCTTCGCCCACATTTTCAATTTCCGAATGTGGAAGATTTTAAAGCTCAATTGAGTGGTTCAAAATATTTTTCCGTTTTAGATGCAAACTCGGGTTTTTGGATGATTCAGTTAGACGAAGAATCTTCAATGTTGTGCACTTTTCATACGCCTTTTGGCCGTCGTCGTTTTTTGCGCCTACCTTTTGGTATAAATGCAGCGCCTGAAATTTTTCATTGTGAAATGGTTAAACAGTTCAGCGATATCCCAAACCTAGAAATTTGTATTGATGATTTTTTGATTCATGCTAAGACCAAAGAAGAGCATGACAAAGTATTGAAGTTAGTTTTGCTTAGAGCCAGGGATATAGGTTTAAAGTTTAATCCGTCAAAGTCAAAATTTTTTCAAAGTGAAGTAACTTTTATCGGTCATTTATTTAGTCATGTTCGTCCCGATCCATCCAAAGTTGAAGCGATATGTGCTATACCCAGGCCAGAGTCCAAGACGGAGTTACAACGCTTCCTGGGTATGGTTAATTATTTAGGTACATTTGTCAAGGGAATGTCTGCCCAAAATGTTAATTTGCGTAATCTTTTAAAGAAAGATGTAGAATGGCATTGGTCCGATGACCATGAAAAAGAATTTAAAAAACTAAAAGAGTTGATTTCCAACACACCAGTCCAGCCCTTGGTTCCGCTTTTCGATAAGGCATTATACAAAGTCCCAGCTCGGTTACAGCGATTATGCTAAGACTCTTAGCATATGATTTAAAAGTTATGTTTAAACCCGGAAAGTACATTTATGTCGCTGATACATTGTTTCGTGCTGCAATGCCAAACGAAACCTTAACAGAATTTGACAAAGACATAAGTCTTCATTGCAATTTAGTCCTTTCTTCTCGTCCTTTATCAATGTCAAAATCAAAATATGAAGAAATACAAAAAGAAACAAAAAACGATAACGTATTGTCAAAAGTCATTGAATATCATTTTGCCGGTTGGCCAAACAACAAATCAAAAATAAATGAATATTTAATGCAATACTATAATATTCGAAATGAATTTGAAGTCATAGATTCGTTACTATACAAGTCAAATCGTTTGGTGATTCCTTCAAAAATGCGCCATAATATTTTAATGCTTTTGCATGAAGGACACATGGGCATTTCAAACATGGAGCCTTACTTCACTAACCTTTATCTTTAGTTACTCACACAGAAAATAAAAAAAAAACAAATAAATTATTATCTTTTAAGAAACTCCACCCACGAGGTACAAATCTATTATGAATTAATTATTAAAGTAATACTTATTCCTTTTTGTAATTTTATAATAGGGAACCATTTTACAATGGACTTTTGCAGAATATAAATTAATCTAAAAATAGTTAAGTTCAGCTTTCAGGTGAATGGAATTTATAGTTTTCCTGACGTTAGCAACAATTGAACGTTTCATAATTTTGTATTTAGCTTTGGTAAAAGATCATAACTCCACAAATTATAAAGCCACAAATTATGGCTTTATTTTATAAAAAGTTGTCTGTAATTTTAACTTTTGGCGACGTCAATTGGACACCAGGATCATTCGATTTGACACTGTTAGATTTGTTCTATGGGACCACGCAAGACTTCTGGGACCCGAAAAGTGCGAAAATAATTAAACCCCTTGAATAAACAAGCCCAATTCTTATCCTATAGGGTGCTAACTGAATATATATTGCATTTGTTGGCCATCAAGAACTATGTATAAGGAAAATTAATACAAAAAAAAATAAGTTTCAAACATTTGTTGGCTTCTTTAAGTAATCTAGTTTCTAACACATTTTTTAAATAAGTTAAAAATATTTATAAACTAAAAATAACTTAATCTGACAGTAAATTATTTATTATAAGGTGTGTATGAATTTCTAAATTTGTATTTCCGTATATTCGTACTATATTTGTATTCTATATTTTTGTTTCTCTAATAGAAATTTAAATGATAAAATCGAAAATAGTTTTGGGTTAGATGTCTTCATTTTATATCTGACACAAAAAATGTATAATTTTAGTTTTTTTTTTTTGATAAAATAATCAAAAAACAGATGGATGATGCTTCTGGTTTCTGGCTATTTAAATAACCTTGAACGACATACTATTCCAACATACAATTTATCATTTGTTTAATTACTTTTACAAAAAAAAAAAATAACAAGAAGAAAAACCGGAATTTATTAAAATAGTAATATTTACCAAATTATTCAATCATTTTATTCTGAAAACAAATTAATAAAGAAAAAAGCTGCACATATCCACATAGATATAAGACTTTTCAATAATAACACGTGCCATGAGTTTTATAAAAAATGATTCTTTCAAAAATTCTTTTATAAACAAAAAAATAAACAAATCTCAATAAATCACATAGAAGAGTGTGTATTAACAATTGGCACAAATTCAAAAAAGTAAAATTAAATAACATAACAAGTTCCTTTACATCTCATCCAAATGAAACGAAAAAGAAGAAGAAAAAAATGTAAACAAAGAAAAATGTAAAAATATATTACACACTCATTAGAAAGAGGAAAAAAAACAAATTCAAGCCGTCACAAAACGATTTAGACGACTACTTGGACACTATACAACAATAAAGATGACATAACACTGGCTTGCACGATGGGCAACACACTCTGGTGCAAAATATCAACAAATATGGAAATAAATCCACCAACGAACGTCATTGGCCCTGAGCTTTTAAAAGGGGCTATCACTTAACACATTATTGTGTGCAACAGAAGATGTTTGTTGAGATAATGTTCCATTCCCAGTTTGTTGATCCTCAATATCACATAGTAGTGTTCATGACGTTATGGTTATCGAGTGTGACTGTCATGTTAGAGGACTGGGTTTCAAACATTGCCTATGTCAACTTACTTTTGTTTTTCAAGGAATTGACGAATATTCCTTGAAAAAAAGTGCTTTTCAAATTTGCCGTTCGGATTCGGATAAAAATTGTAGGTCCCCTCCATTTCTCACATCAGTCACGCATAGGAATGGTTGAGGCTTGTAAGTGACTAGCTCCTGGACATCCATATATAATTAGTTTAAAAGTGTGTACTTGATTAAACATACAAATCTGGCGCAACTAAAAGTTAACATCCTCGAAGTTATAAAAACTAACGATGAAGTTAATCAAAAGCTACTTAATTTCTGTAGAAGGTCAAGAAGCATTAATTTAATTGTAAGTAATAGTATACAAATACTAAATTAATTACTTCAGTCGATAGAATCTAGTCTTTTTGTTTGTATCTCAAATTATTCCAATTCTAAACATTAATGTAGCCCACTATACCTAAAACAGCTAAAGTTTCAAAAATATATCTAACAAACATAAAGTGTTACAAATTATTATTATTACTCTATATTAGATAGCAAAGATAATGGTCATCCAAGAAAATAAAACTGGTGGTAGTTTAGTCAAAACAAAACTTTTTTGTTTTGATTTTGTTTTCAAAGAAATAGAAATGGAAATAAACTTTATTTACGAATTTAACTATTGCTGACAAAAAAAAGAGATACAAAAAGAAGACACAGACAAAAACAAAACCCGTTTGCCCAAATTTAAACCAACAATTTTTGGATTTTGTGTATCTTTTTATTTTGTTTGCCGCCACCATCATGAGCCAGAAGAACCAGAACCAGTATCTTTAGCTAAAAGTGGTCTTAGGGTTTATATATGTAGGTATATACGAGTATAGAACCTGACTAAAACCAGCTTTATTCTTTTGTCGTCCACGGATGCACATTACTTGCTAGTTAAACTTTATACACAATATGTACATATGTAGGCTTTTTGTTAGGTAGGTACCTAACCTATGTACATATATAATTTGTATTAAGTTTATCTATAGATAAAAATAAGCACAAGGGAAAATAATATTTTTGTTTAACTATTTCAATAGAGAAAGACAGAAAAACAGAAAAAAGATAACAAAGAAATTAAGTTTTATTTTATTTTTTTTTTTAATTCTGTTTGAACCAATCAAGGCTATTGCTCTACTTATAGAAACTTTTGTTTTCTTATCGTTTGATTTGTTTACTATAGAAACAAATAATAAGAAAAAGAAAAAAAATATAAGATATGAAGAAATAAAAACAACATACACGAAAAAAATATAGTAAATAATAACACACAAAAAAAAAGTAACCCTTTGGTGATAAAAAAATAAAACAATTATTCGTGTTGTCCATATGGCGTGAGGTTAAGCCAGTAAAAGAGGTCTGAAGTGTATAACCCACTATAATTGAACTGTTTTTTTCTGAGATTTGGCAAACTCTCTAAGAAATTGTTCTAACACAAGCCATTCGAATATGGCTTACAATTGTAAATTTCTTCTGTGTCTGCCAAAACTTAATCACATTAATCCTGGCCAAGGTGTCAGAGTCTCCAAATCTGTCAGGAAGTAAATTCAATGAACATTTCATTAATTTTAACATTAAGATTGTCTTACCTTTGCTTAATACCTTTTGTGATTGAAAACTATAGTACAGGGTGCGCCAGAGAAACTTACTTATTTGAAAAAATTCCCGCGCGGTGAGTTGGGTGGTAGAGGGGCAAGAGGGGGCGCATCTGGAGGGGAAAGTTCCCAAGTTTGTTTCTCCCTCCAGTCAGTTGCCATCATGCTCTGGTCTAGAGAGCAGCGGGCCTTCGCAGTTGAGAGCTTCTTTTCTAAGGGTCGCTCACTTGTTGCTACGCAACGTGCCTTCCGCGCTCGCTTTGAAATTCCTCCTCACAGACTCGTTCCTGGCCGTAATTCGATTCTGTGGTGGGTTAACTCATTTCGGGAGTGTGGAAGTGTCGCTAAACCCAGAAATGGACTTCAACGGACCATCAGAACTCCGGAAAATATCGAAAAAGTGAGGCAGTCAGTTGTGCGTTCTCCCCGGCGTTCGGCTCGCAAACACGCAGCTGCTATGGGAATTTCTGACACCACTGTTCGACGAATTCTCCATAAAGACCTTCAATTTCATCCCTATAAATTGGCTGTTGTGCAAGAATTAACTAAACGCGATTTTGTTGCCCGTCAAAATGCATATGAAATGCTGATTGAGAACCTGCCTGAAGACGCGGTCGTTTTTTTCAGTGACGAGGCTCACTTTCACATTTCCGGCTGCGTCAACAAGCAAAACATGCGTTATTGGTGTGGTGTAAATCCACGTGAGCTTCACCAGAAGCCACTTAATTGTGAGCGAGTTACTGTCTGGTGTGCGATGTCGGTAATGGGAATAATTGGTCCTTATTTTTTTGAAGAAAACGAACGCGCAGTTACCGTGAATAGAGCTCGTTACAGGAACATGATCGAGGAATATTTTCTTCCAAGACTCGAAGAAATGAACGTTAGGAACCTGTGGTTTCAGCAAGATGGAGCCACAGCACACACAGCACGAGACTCAATGAACTTGTTGCGACAACATTTCCTCGACTGCCTCATCTCTCTCAGAGGCCATCTCCAATGGCCGGCACGCTCTCCAGATTTGACTCCATGCGATTTCTTTTTATGGGGTTATTTGAAATCCCTGGTTTATGTCGATCGACCACGGACCATAGCACACCTCAAGAACAACATTCGCGACGCCCGCCATTGCCAACATACCGATTGATATGCTGCGAAGAGTGGATACGCAATGTGTATGCGCAATGGGGGTCGCCATTTATCCGATGTCATTTTTAAGACTGCATAAAAAAAAATTGGGATATTGTATTCTCAAATAAAAAAAAAATTTAAAACAATAACTGAAGTACTTTTTTTTTATTGACCTTTCAAATAAGTAAGTTTCTCTGGCGCACCCTGTACATTTTGTGTGGAAGCTTAATTTTTTTTTTTTTTACACTTCAGAATTTTCAGAAAGTAGTAAGCTTATATCTAAACAATGATTTTAATCCCACCTTATTTAAATTTAAATCTATCGATGAACAGTTTGTTATATAAAATGCTCATTCGACTTAAAGCTTCATTCTTCCCATAGTTAGTTCTATGGAAGTCAATATGTATAAAATCAAATGTACGCAGGTGATGAGTTCCGCCTCGGTAATTCAAATGTACACAAGATAGCAAATAAGGTGCATCAATTTCTCCATTAATGAGTTGATGAAAAAATACTAAGTCATAATTAACACGCCTTTGATGGAGAGATTGCATTTAAAGAAGCAGAATACGATGTTCATAGGGAGGCAGATTACAAGGATCATCCCAAGGAAGACCCTTTAAGGCAAAGCGAATGAAATTATGTTGAATTGATTCAATACGTTTATTATGAATTTCGTAATATAGAGTCCATACCTGCGAAGGACATTCAAGATGAGGACGAACATGACAATTGTACAAAGAAAGAGTAACATAGGGATCATTGAACTCCTTTGCCCAGCGTTTTATAAAACCAAGCATAGAACTTGCTTTATTAACAATAAAATTAATGTGATGTGTAAATTCTAAGTTGGAACAGAAATTAACACCTAAATCTTTAAATGTTGAGACGCGACAGAGTTTTTGCTGAGATATACAATAATTAAATACACTACCGATTCGTTTTTTAGTAAAAGTTATAGTCTGGCATTTTAAAGGGTTGAGTGAAAGGCTATTTTTCCCACACCAGAATGTGAAACTATCAATGTCGGCTTGTAAAAGAATACGATCATTGATGGACTTTATTATTTTAAAAATCTTCATATCGTCAGCAAAAATGAGTACTTCACTTGAGCGTAGACATGACGATACATCGAACACCAGATTGAGCAACAAAAGGTTCAGAATGACAATTTCTAAATTTTACCTCATAGGATCTGTTTTCAAGGTATGATTTGATCCAAGCTAAGAAAAATGGTGGAAAACCAAGAGCTTTAAGTTTAAATAAAATAATTTCGTGGCTAAGTTGGTCAAAAGCTTTAGAAAAGTCAGTGTATACACAGTTAACTTCATAACCTTGTTCTAAAGCGTTTGAACATACATATGTTTGAGAATGTAAGGAGATTTGTAACGGTTGATCTTTTTCTCACAAAACCATGTTGCTGTTCGCAAATGAGATTCTTACTAAAAAATGCTACACTTTCACAAACAACTTGTTCAAACACTTTAGGAATGCAAGACAGCTTTGCAATGGGCCTGTAGTTGCTTATATCCGCCTTGTTACCTTTCTTGAAAATTGGTGTTAGAAATGACTCCTTCCAAATATTGGGAAATTTGCCTGTTTTTAGAGAAAGTTTAAATAAGAACGTAAGGGGTTCAACTAAAGCATTACTACACTTTTTTAATACTATCGGGGAAATACCATCGGGACCGGCTGAACAGTCATCATTTAACGCGGATAAAAGATCAAGGACCGTACTCTGTAGCACAGGTATGTGACTACAGCTAGTTTGCGAAAAGGAGTGAAGATTATGAAAATATACTTCATCAACTTCTTCAGGGTTATTAACAAATGACTCGCGGAAATTTGTTGCGAAAGCGTTACAGATATTAACAGTTTTATTTAATGAAAGGTTCTTGTAAGTGAAGTTAACTGGAAAGCCATCTGATTTTTTCTTTAGGTTTACAAGTTTCCAAAATTTTTTAGGATTCTCTTTCAAAGAGGTGCCCATGTCAGTAACATAGCTAGCATATACAAAAATAGAAAGAGACTTAAATTGGTTAAAGAGTTCAACATAGAAAGAGAAGTTGGTTGGAGACAGAGTTTTGAGATAATTTATAAGAAAGTCTAATGCCAAGGAGAGATCGTTTGAAACATACTCCAAACTCTTTGGAGGAATGTAGACGTTTAAAATGAAAATAGTCTTAGTCTGTACCATTATCTTTACACATACCAGTTCAATTGATAATACAAATGGAAAAGATACAGAAGAAGAGAAATATGTATTTTTTACCGCCACCTAAATCCTTTGCATTACCAACATGACGATCGTTTCTGTAAACTTCGAACTCTTGACTGAAAAGTTCTGTGTCGCAAAAGCTTGAATTAAGCCATGTTTCTGTCAAAACGAATACGTCATGTGGAAATGATTGGGAGTTAAGGAAAATGTCAGCAGTCTTGCTACGAAGTCGCCTTACGTTTTGGTAGAAAAGCGCAAGCCTGTTAAGTTTTTTGACTTGGTTTTCAAAGAAACACCTTGTTTTTGGCCTTGTGTAAATTCTTTGACTAAAGTCTCTGCGGGCCATATATTTGTGTTGCAAATAGAATCGAAGAACGTGGGATTTGTTATTAACTTAAAAGAAGAAACAAAGCTATTTGGTTTACTGATCTTAATACACCTAATGGAAGAGCTGCAAGGTATGCTCTTGGTAGACACTAAGTGGGAAGTTATATCTTCTGGCGTTGTAACTAGGTCTAGACGAGATATAAAAATTATTTTTAACAGCAACTATATCGATAAACTGGCCGATTCATTATTTATCAAAACACGTGCATGATACGATATAATGGCTGAAAAAAATGTCAGCAACAGCTTTCGGTCCACGGTTGTCGACCCAACCGTGGACCGATCTTGGCTTTCTTTCACAAGTCCTTCGACATATTTCGATTGAAAAAATCTTCCAAGCCATTTGGCAAACGTAAAAATGGTGCAAAGGAATTTTTAAGCCGATTCTTTTTCGATCATCCGAATGACTTCCAGTTTATATGCTTTGAGGTAGATTGCTTTCAGAAATCGTCCTTCCTTACACATAGGGGTTCATAAGCGACCAACCTCTCAAATAAATGTATTCTCGCAACCGGTGGAAAAAGTGGAGAGCTTTCTATACCTTGGAAGTATCGTATCCATTGAAGGCGCAACCGAACAAGACGTCATCTGCCGCATCGGCAAATCAAAAGCGGCGTTCGGTATGCTGTTTATTTAGAGGAATAACTCTATCAGCTTAAGAACAAAGCTACGACTGTTTCGCTCAAATGTCGAATAGAATAGATGTCTTCGTAACATCCTAAGGATTTTCTGGCCAAACCGTATATCAAATGAGGTCTTTTATAGAAGGATAGGTCAGTATCCTATAGACTCTATAATACGAAGGCGTAAGCAGGCCAAGCAATGCAGTGGAATCCGATCACACAAGAAGGAAGAAGAGCTGGACGACCGAGAAGCACATGGCGCAGGACAGTCGAGGCGGAATCGGCGTCACTAGGCAAGAGTTGGAAGGAGCTGAAACACATCTCCGGAAACCGTACACGATGGCTCGTAGGCCACTATGCCCAACGGACTTAACAGGTCTGAGGACCTAAGTAAGTAAGTATAGTATAAAGCAAAAAATATACATAAAATATATATACAATTGACAACTTTGACAATATAACCATAGTCTTAGAAATATTTCTATGAGTTGTTTCTTTTTTTAAAGGATACGTTTTTCGAAACATCTTTGATCTACCTGCCAAAACACATTAACATATTGTTGCAAGACGTTGTGTTGTAGCATCATAAGGTGTCATGTTAAAAACCTTATTTATAAGAAATCCCTACGAAAATCATTTTACACCATTCAACGCAGTGTATAAACAAATGTCAAAAAAGTGTGAAAAAAATCTGTGCATAGCATTTGATAGCTCATCTTATCCAATTTGACAGTTCATCTTACACATTTTGACACTATGTTAACATTTCTAAAACGCATTCTAAGACCATAACAAATTCAATCACATTTGAGTGATTTCAGGTTAAGGTGATATTGATCTTTATTTGTTTAGTTCCAAGAAGTGCGGACAAAAATGTGTGGTGTGTAATTTCAACACTTACATAACAATTTCTAAGATAGTTTGGAATTATTTTAAATCTTCTTATTTTCTGCAATATTTTGTTTTTAAATAGAAATGTAATTTTGAAGCAACTATTAAGTAGTCCACTAGAATATAATTTCATAGACACACGGGCGACTATATTCATTCCAATTTACTCAATCGTCACAAAATCAAAAATAGTGGACAATTGCCAAAGAGATGAAAATTAAGTTTACTTATACAACAACTAATTCTTGGGTGGTCAACATGCAAATAAACGAAATTTTGTCTCGGAAATTATTTAGTTTTGTTTTACTACCGTGACTTTTTCTCGGAATTTTCTTTTTTTTTTCAGAGCTATAATTTTTTCTTTTAATGAAAAATAATAAAATAAAAAATCCCAACACGCAATTTACCTACTTTTATAAGATTTGATAGATGAGTTTGAAGTTCAAAAATAGAAGTAGACTATTTATCTTTTCCGGTATTTAAAAAAAAAAAATAGTAAATTAATAAAACAAAGATTATTTTTCATATTATTAAAGGATAGGCACAACACTTAATTGTGATTTAAACGATATTTCAAAAAATTGTTGGGATGTTAGTCGTAACCAGGAGCTGCTATGCTATCCAAAGCGAAACGATACGAAACTTGCACATAAATACTTATACTCTAGTTATTTTTTAACATAAACTTTAAATGTTAAATTTTAGTATCTAAGTTTCGTTTCAGCGAAAACAATATTAGAAATTATCTATTTGTGAAGTAGTAAGTTTACTACGAGACATATTTTATTGATACTACCTACTTATGTGCTCCTAGAATCTATTACTTTTCTACTCTACTTATTTTGCTCAAATATTTCCGGATCTAAATTTCCTTCTTAATATTTTAAGCGATTCCAAAACACATTTCTACATAAACAAATACGCGTATCTACAAACCTTAAGTGAAAATTAAATTTTTCTTCCGCATTAAATCAAAATTTATTTAAGTAATATCCAAAGAAATTAAGTATTTCAAGAAAATCATAAACATCTCTCGTATATATTTTCTCCTAAATACATTTTTATTGGAAATATACCACATGCACTTGGTTCTTACACTTTAGTAGGTACTAATAATTCTTATAGCTACATAAGTATATTATAAACATTTAAGTTTATTGCAAAACAATGATGCTCGCATCAAAGAAACAAACAAACCAACAAGGAATGCAATTATGAGGATTTTTGAAAAATCTTTCTTTTGAAAAAAAAAAAAAAGAAATTATATTTAAGCATGTAATTTCTATTTTAATTGAATTTATTATCTCATTTTTGTATTTGCTTCCGATTTCACTCGTATTTTATTTAATTTTACGAATTTGTTGTTTTTATTTTTGTATTTTTACAAAGATAAAATAAACACCTGATGCATGTTTTTCGGGTTTTTGAATTTCATTAAATTAACACAAATCTCAAAAGTAAGAACGTTGTTTTTATTTTATTTTTTTTTTTGAATTTTTGTGTGTTGTTTTGACGTCAATTGATTTCGCAAACAAATAACTAAAATTGTGTTTGTGCTAAGTGTTCTATTATGTGTGTTGAAAAAGAAATAAATTTACAAAGTAAACAACAAATGTGAGAAATGCGTTAAAGATTCTAAAAAAATATATAATATAAACTTGCTGGGGAAATCTTAAGGCTAAAGAGGCATTATTTTGTAAAAATGGTATTTGTATAGATAAATAAATTCTGTACACACTATTGGCGAATATCATTTTATGTTTGGTAAGCAGCTGACCATATATTGTTTATTTGTTTAAAATGTATATTGTTTTTTAAAGTGACCTCATATTCGCCGATAAGGTGCATCAATTTTTCTGGTCTTTAAATTATCTTAAACAAAAGTTGTTAAAACATTAGAAGCTCAGGAATGGGACTATAGTTGTCCTTAGATGAATTGCTAAATAGCTTATGAGCATTGTAAACAGGCCTGGATTAAAGAAAATGGGGGCCCGGGGCTATTTCAAATTTGAGGCCCCCTAAAAAGATATATAACCCACAGCGTCCTAAACCCCAAGCGAGCCAACCCAATAATCCGGGGCGCTAGGAGTCCACGCTCTCAGAGACCATGCGCCGAGGAGTTGACGCATCGAAAATCCAAGAAGCTATCCCCCAAGTGCTCCAACCCCTGATAAGATTAAGAATTTTTGATACCCGGGGCTAATTATTCATCAGGGGATCTTTTTAACGTTTTTGAAAAATTAAATGTGTTCATTTTGCAATCGCAAATAAAAAATCGTAAACCCAACAGCGTTAAACCCACATAACTCAATAGTTGCGTTCACTGAGGTTTTGTCTAGATCAGAACAGCACAGGACAGCACAGTTTCGTGAGAAACGTCAGATCAAGTTAGAACAGTCAGTTAAACGTCAGTTGTCAAAAAAAAAAAAACAAAACAAATTGCAAATTGTGTGAATTTTTCGTTTCTCGCTTATTTTTTTCATTTTTTGTGTTTTTACTGTGAAAAATATTATTAAAAATTATTGAAATGTAAAATCAAGTGATTGCTAAGATAATACTAAATGAAAATGTTAGTGGTTCAGACACCGATAGTGATTTTTCGTCGGATTCCTCTTCAGATGATTGGAATGAAAGTGTGACGAATGTTATTACCTTTTCTTTGATGAAATGTAAAAGAAATTGCATTGAAAGTTATTATATTATGTTTTATAATTATTTAATTAAACAAATAAAACAAATTGGCAAAATAACTTTATTTTAATTTTTTTAAATCACGAGAAAAAAAAACACAAAGCACAGCCAAATCAAAACGTAAACAAAAAAAATGACAACTTCGATTTTGACATTTCTCACGATTCTGTTCTAACCTGATCTGACTCAAAAGCAAGAACAGAAAATCCTGTTCTAAACTGTTCTAGGTTTGTCAATGAACAGGAAAGTAGAACAGTTCAGCACAGAAAAAACCTCAATGAACAGCAAAAAGCTGTACTTTTCTGTCTAGAACAGTCCAGCACAGCGTCACTGAACACACTTAATTTGTAATTAATCCAAAAACCATGAACTTAAAACCGTCAGACCATTTCTTTTTGATTACTGAAAACTCTAAAAATTAAAAGTAATCAAGAATAAATAAGGTACTCGAGATAGTTAATTAATTAGTCTAGCATATTTCCACACTTCGCAAAAAAAAAATACGAGGCATAGAATTCAATTTTTTTTTTCAATCAGGAAACCCTTTGCTGAGTTAGGCTGCATTGATTGATTATTTTTTGAGTTTAAAGTTTTGGGTTAATAGCGACTTAGGCTATGTGGGTTTGACTTTTTGGAGATACTAGCGGGTTGAGCTATGTGGGTTTAAAGTCTATGGGATTAATTGCGAGTTGGGCTATATGGTTTTAACGTTTTTGGGGTATATAGTTTTCGAGTTTGGATTTTGTGGGGTCAACTAATTTTGGTTTTTATTTTTGGGGTTTATTAGATTGTACAGTTTGAATATCGCGGTTGTACGGTTTAAATTTCTTAATGGGATGGGGCCCTCGTTTCCGCGGGGCCCGGGGCTGCAGTCCCTCCTAGCCTCCCTATTAATCCGAACCTGATTGTAAACCTGTGTTTCTGCATACATAGCGTGAACTTCATCCATTCTTACAATTACACATTAATCACAAAATGTTTGTAATTGGGTCTAGAAACCTGGTTACGGGTTCTTAACCTTGTCAAAACCATTGTTTTATTTGATAATTTACATGGTTTTGTTGTAAAATTAACAAACCGAAATACATTATTATTATGCTATATTACGATTTAGGTTGGCGGAACAATGATCCGCAAAATTAAACAAAACAAAATACGAAAACGAAACGATTTAAATAATTCTCGATAGGTAGCCGGCGCGCACGAGCGGATACCTACTTCTTATTGTAAACAATTATAAATGTCAAATTCCAAAAAGGGTTGGTTTGTTAATTTTACCAACGACAGCAAAAACAGTGCTGTCACCCAGTAGCTCAGTTTGGGGTGGGTTTGGTAAAAGGTAGATTTTATTAATCGAACTCGATTAATAAAATCAAAATGAATTATTAAATTAATAAAAGATACTTCACAGGGGCGGGCGTAGCAAAAAATAATGAAAATGGGCGCTAGGAAGTATTAAGGTACTTACCATCACCAATCAAGAAAAATAATAAAAAAAAAGAGCGGCATTTTTTTCCAATTAAAATAAAATGCAAGATTAATTTTTCACCTAAAAAGGTTAAGGTATTTTATTTTATATTTGGGAAACCTTTATAAATATAGGGAGAAAACCCAGAATTTTTTCCAAAACAAATTTGTACAATTTAAATTGATACAAAGAACAAAACAAATAAAAGAGAACAATTGGTTGTGTAACAAAGGACACAAAAAAAGGTGACATTGGGAAAGTTCCCGAAGAACAAAGGAACAAAGGTCGCGGGTCCCGCAATCTCGGGAGACAAAGAAATCGACCGAAAGTCTATGGGTTAAATTTTGGCTCTTCATAGCCAACCACAAACTACCAGAAAATACGGACGCACAAAACTCACTCGAAAGAAGAAAAAAAAATACTTAGCTTCTTTTGCTTGCCAAAATAGATCCTGCCTCTTTCTTTTCCTCTCTTCTCAATAACGCCTTCCTCACCAATTTTATGTTTTTTTTTATCAATTTTTAATCTTATTATCACCCAACGCATTAACACGATTTTTCTACTTTTCTCAAAAATTTTTCACTATTTTTTTTTTCGACCTCACTCTTCTTAGCTCCTCTAAAAAGTGCCATATTCATGGCGAACTTCCCTCATTCAAGAGGCCACGACAAGTATGCCATCCTACTCTGACCTTTTGTTATGATCTGGTTTTCTCTTTCGGTCTAACTGCAAAAACCAGCCAAACCTTTGTGGTCTCTTTCACATTGGTGATTTGAACACCAACCTTGGCTTAATGGACGAGTTCAGTTCTTATCCGTCAAATCCAATTTGTCTAAAAAGTAAACTAAAAATTTTTGAGTGTTCGCGAGTAAAATCCCCAGCCCAAACCGGCCCAGTTTAATAACTTGAGGAAAGCGTTCTTGTAATTAGGAACCTTGGAATTTCTCAAACAGGATTGAGAGGCAGAATCCGATAGTGCGATAGACTCTAAAGTCTAAACCCTTAGACCCTTCCGTGCAGACCATTAGGGGAAGGGAAAACACATCGCAAGGTGACCTTACTTAGTATTCCGACATTTTAGGCTGGGCATTAAGCCATACTAATTTTAGGGTGGTGTGCAAATTGGAGAAACGATGCACACTGTCCGTTGAACATGGGTAAACTCTTCATGTTATTCTCCTTGTGCGGACCACCTGTCGCACACTCAATAAAGCCGTCTTTGTGACTCATCCGTCACACAATTATGCATTTTGTGACCGCCCGTCACAAATTTTAAAAGTAACTTAAAATGTGGACCCTCTGTCACACAACTCCGCATTACCAATGAAAGACCACACAATTTCTGAGAGGTATTCATTTTCCATCCTTATCTCTAAAATGTTCGAGCGTATACAAAAATGTTCAAACTAATTTTTAGCAAAATCGTGTGCTTTATAATTTTGGAACATAAGACAGTTTTAAATAAATTGCGCTCGAAAACAGCTGAAATTTTTCTGTTTGATTAATAAAATTTCAGCAATCTTTGAGGGCAAAATATAAGAGTTTTGTTTTTTTTTTTTGTAACTCTGAGAGCTTAGAAATAAACTTTCAGTTTGTTTTGAAACTAGGTAGTAATCTTATAAATTTAAGAGCATTGTAAAGAAAACGCCTTAATTAAGGGTAAATTAAACTTTGATCTTAAATAACTTTCGACTGAGTTGATTTATCAAAAAGTGAGCGTTCAATTCTCTACAAAATACATAAGAGGTATTACAATGCAATTTATCGTTCGTTAGTTATAAAAATCAGAAGAAAAAAAAAATTTTTTCCTGTGTTATTCTTATGGGAAATCGAAAAGTGCGATGGTGATGTCCTAAATATTAATGTTAAGGGCTCATATTTTCAGAGGCCTATTTTGGCATGTAAACGAAACTTTTGATCCTGGTTCCGAGAAAAAATAATTTTTTTTTGAAACGCTCTAATATTTACCTACTATGATATTTTTTTGATATGTTTCTAAAGGTTTCGTGACGAAAGACAAATCCATTTGTTTCAAATGTAATTGACACCTTCGAAAACAAAGTATTAAAGTATCTTATAGTGAACTATCATTTATTCAAAAGATCTACATTTTATAGACCTCGTTTTTTTTATGCGATTTCAGAGACAATTGTATAGGTACTATTAATACTTAATAGACTTTTTTCTAATACTACTAATAACCATTTTAATCTGATTTGTATCTACCGGCTGCCCCTATCAATATTAAAAATAATCTTTTTGAATGAAAGTCAAGTTATTCTTTATCAATCGAAAACTATTATTGAATCTTTAAAACATTAATCATAACACGTGTGTATAAGATTTGAAAAGAAAAACATTATAAATCTTAAAATTAAATCTTTTTTTATATATGTAAACACATCGATAAACCGGCTTTAAATATAAACTTTTTTTAAAATACGTTCCAGAACAATGAATGTCTGGCTAAAGCAAAATAAATTGTTCGAAGTGTCAAAGATCAAAACTGATATTGCTTTGTCTACTTAAATGAGTAGGTATAGTCATACCTACTTAAGTCTAATACAAGACAATGATGACTACACTAATTTTAATAATTCGAAATACCTATATATTTTATTTACAAAGCAAAACGTTTGTCAGTGTTTTTTTTATGCATTTGAAATAAGGCGAACCGTATGGAATTTAAAAATCCAACTTATTTTGAATGATTATTTCAAGTGCTTTGTTATTTTTTTGCTCGCTCGTGATGTTTCTATTTCACAAGATTATCTAAAAATTGCACTTTTCAGACACTATCTTCATTATCTCTACAGTTTCAAAACCATTGGACTTAAGGTCACAAGGTTTTATTTTGTTTCCTTTTTTTCACACGCTATCATATGCAATAATGCATGTTTTTACGAAAGCTCATATCTAAACTCTTAAATAAGTAGGAGTAGTTACCAAAAATTGAATAATCCCTTAATTTCCAAAAGCAATGAACTTAGAACTCTTTTGACGACTTGCAATCCACATACTATCATTTTTCGTAATAAAAGTTGTAATATTCATGTATGTAATTCTTTTTTGATACAATCTATTAAAAACAAAACAAGCAACAATGTCATCGAAATAAAAACGCCTTGAAAGCAGAAAAATATGCATAAATATATATAGTATAAATGTAAACTGCTAACTAAAGCAATTAATCGCAGTCAAAATAGAATTTAATTTGTAAACAATATTTAATCAACTCAATATCAGCTGAGAGGTACGTGCTTCGAGTGGGGCCTCCTGCTGGTCGTTGCCAATCAACTCAATTACAATTAATTATTTAATTAAGAAAACGTAAGCGAATCAGCACAAATAAAACTATACAATAAACTGTTAAAATAGCTCAGGGGTTCATAAATACAATATATGTATGAACCTACTCGTCTTTGCTGTTGTTCATTTGAACAAATTACCTACGTCCAAATGTGCACGATGACGATGACGCTTGTCGCCAAAAAAAAATAAAAGAAGAAAACAATAGGAATAATATCGTTTATTATTTTTATAGTATTGGTCTGAATATTATTTTTTTTATACCTAAATACCTACCTACCTACCTACATAGCTACAAACATATTACATACATATGTATATAATTTTGTTTTGTTTTGCTTTCAAAATTCAAAGCTGACATAGGAACATACGAACATACATATTATATTTTTTTAACTAACTCATGCGAACAAAAATAAAATGGTTGTTTACCTCTTCACGGCGGCATCGGCGGCATCAAGTGATAGGTGTCTTGCCCAGGTGAAGAGAAAGGGAGTATTGGTCACTGTCTTGGCGTGTGACAGACAAAAATAAGCTTACACACCCAAAGAGTTCAGACCATTTGGAGATGATTACATAAGATGAAGGCGCAGAATATAGAGAAGACGAAACAAATCAAGTTGCTTTGGTCATTTGACATTCTTTTGGATGGAGGCAGAAAGGAAAGACTAGTGAAATTAATTTTATGATGGATGCAATTTAAATTGATCGACGATGGTTGATTTTAAAGTTGTTAAGGGCTAAGCCATTTAGGATTTCAAATCTACATAATGTACTTGGTATATGCTTTGCAAACATATAAATATTTCTTCTTTGCGCAATTTTGTCCATCTTTTTTATAGATTGTGATTTAGGATAAAGATTTATTATTTGATTTTCTGAAGCTTTTACTCATACTTAATACAAGGTGACGAATAAGGGACACTTAAAAAAAAGTCAAGAAATGTTTTTTCTTTGTGAGTAATCGCTTTATTTAAGTTTTTACTCTCTTTTGTGGGTTACAATTACAATCTGGGTTAATACTTAAAAACATTTTTTGGAATAAGGGAAAGGATTAACGTGGTACAGCGGTACCCAGTGAATAGGTGATTATAAAGATGGTAAATATGCTTGCACAATCTGTGGAAACATCAAAACTAGTTTCCAGATCCCTATGCTGTAGCCTCTTCATTATTGCCAATTCTAAGAGTTTTGTCTCATTAGTTCCTATGGGAATTAGCAGACGATAATTACAGCGGACAATTCAATATGATCTTAAATTGTTTTTGTACAAAACCGAAACGACACGAGCAAGTCGTATTGAAATGACCAAAACGACGAAAGCTTGATACGATGATTTGTGCGATACCATTCTAATGGTTCCTTTTAAAATTATATGTTATTTTGACACCTTGTCAGTATAACATTTTTGAGGTAGGAAATGAGTCAAGTTGGGAAATATTGAAAGCTTATTTCCAATGAGATTGGATGAAAAAATAATAAATAATATAATAAACCGAACATTTATTGGGTAGGTTCAGACCACATAAGGGACTTGAAAGTAAGCTAAAAAAAATTGCCTTCTATTTAACCCTAGACCCGTGTACTTACAAATTTCTAGTTTTAGCGTACTTGGGCACTGAGTGCCCATGAAGGATTTTCCTATGAATTCCTTAGGAAGTGTCAATTAAACATAGCTTTTTTTACAAACATTTTTTTTTTTTTTTTTTTTTAGTTAGAGAGAATTCTCTCAATTTATTTAGCTAAATTTGCTATTAATAATTACAATAAATATGTGATAAATAGGTATATAAAATATATGTTATTTACAATGGCATTGGCATTTTAATAGATTATTTAACATTTAAATAGATTGTTTAACAAAACTTATTATTTCTTTTTTAAATTCGAACTTATTAGTTAATTGTTTAACATTATTTGGTAAATCATTGAAAAGTTTAAATACTTTATATATCAAACTATTTAGAGATCTTGCATTTCTAAATGTTTGCAGTCTAAAATTCTCTCTATTTGTTAACAAATATGGTTGAACATCTCTGACGTAACGAATATATTTTGACAAGTATGTTGGTAATAAATTATTTTTGATTTTGAAAACAAAAAGACAACCACATTAAAGTATTTAACATAACTACAATAGAAGTATATTTACTACATCGGAGTATTACACGCATTGCTTTATTTTGAAGTTTCTGTAAATTGCTCATAGAGCTTTCATTAATTAAATACAAAACAGTAGAACAGAACTCAAAATGCGGTTTAATAATTACATTGTAAATATTTATAGCAGTTATAGTGTCTACTTTATTTCGAATCCTTCGAAAGAAACCTACTTTTTTTGAAATTTGTTTTGAAATATATTGCACATGTTGTTCAAAACTTAATTTATAGTCAATAATTACACCTAAATACTTTATTTGTAAAACTTGTTCTACAATTTCTTGATCTATAGTTACGTTAGCATTAACACTATCATTTAAAGCCATACACTTAGTTTTTGTTACATTTAGTTTAAGTTTATTAGCCTTCAGCCACACATTTAAAATATCAAGGTCTTCTTTTAACAGTCTTTCACATTCCTGGATTGTTTCCGCTTCAACAAATAATAGGGAATCGTCCGCAAACAAAGCAAGCTCACAATTTTTAATAATTTTGTCCAGGTCATTGATGTAGCAGTTAAACAGTAATGGCCCAAGTATTGATCCTTGCGGGACTCCCAGACCAGTAGGTTCAGGATCAGATATGACATTATTGATTTTGGTTCTTTGAGAATGTCCCAATAAAAAACTATGAAACCAATCAAGAGCGACATTAATTTTTGTTTGTATATTATTTATTAAAAACAAAAAACTTTTATAAACTGAATACATTTTTTATTAGGAAAATGTATAAAAAGAAATTCTTGAAATTACGTGGTATTTCTTTTTTTTTTGGCGCTTTGCTGGTGGACCTGCTGAAGTTGACGGAAGTGAATCTTCATCAAAATTATCATCTTCTTCGGTTTCCTCAGCATCTGGTGTAGTTTTGGCAACAAAATATTTCTCGCACACCCTTACATAATGTTTAGTGCAAGCTGCAACATAGCAGAGATCGCAGACAGCTGTAGTTTTGTTGTCTTTTTTTTTTTTTTGCAGGAATCACAGCGTTGTTTTATACTATTTATTCGTATTTTCGGTACGGTTTTTACGGATTCGATTTCGTAACCTATTAGTTTCATAGCAGTTTTAACATTTGTTTGAATAGTTGGCTTAGCTATACTTGCTATCAGCAAGCTCTAAAGCCAACTCCTTCAAAAACCTTTTCCTCTTTTCCGATCTCTTCTTGGTAGTATACCAATTGGGCTGACAGACATCAAACATCCTGTAAGATGCAACTCCTGCACAATCCAAAAGGTTGTAAAATAAGGTAACTTGCAGGTGTAAACTGTCGCCAAGCGGACGAAAGTGTCAACTCCACCTTTCGTTGAGTTATAGTCCATAATGACAGCCGGTTTTTTAGTGGCCTCAACAATTTTGTCCTCATGATTAGCCGTTGAGAGCATGAGATGAGGACATTTTTGTTTGTATTACTTGCGTAACTACATAACTGCATACACCATGAATAACAAAATATTGTCGTAAATTTATCCCTCGATTGCTTGAAAAATGTATCCGAAGGTGTAAACTGCTTTGGCAATTGCGGCTTATTGGAGTTTATAGTACCAATAGTTGTTGTATTTTTGCTCATCAGTTCCAAGGCTAATGGTACTGATGTAAAATAGTTATCTGTTGTTATGTTATAACCTTTCCCTAAATAGGTTCAAGATAGCTTTTTATAGCCTTTATTCCAATAAAAATTTTATGAAAACTTTACGTAAATATCTTCCAGCTAATCGCATTACAAGCCGATGAGATATACCATCGGAACGATTATCAGATGGTTGCTGGCCAACATAAATTTCGCCCTGAAGAGGATAGCTGTTTACTGCGTCGACTATCCAGAAAATTTGTATTCCATATTTTCCAGGCTTGTTTGGCATAAACATTTTGAAAGGGCATCTTCCCCTTGAGTCGACCAATTGTTCATCAACTGTAAGCTCTTTTGATGGTTCGTAGAACTCAACTAGATTCTCCTGAAACAAATTCCAAATGTACCTAGTAAATTGATAAAAACAATTATTTGTAAATGTCATTCATAAAATATGTATCTTATATAGGTACCTAAATGCATCCATTTTATCAGTTTGAAGACGAAACGCTCTAGTTCTTCCGTCATCAAAACGAATAAAACGTCGTATTTGCTCGAATATTTCTAAAGACATAACTGCACGGTAAAATGGCATACTGGTTTGATCGAAAAGATCCGTCGCTTCCACCCCGTAGGCTTTTTCAGCACCAAGCAAACATCTCTTCGTCAGATGTGTCATACCATCTGCGCATTTGCTTTGGGTTGCTGGACAACCGATTCTCCTCATATGTCTTCTTTGCTTTTCTGTTCGTTTCAAGCACTATATTTTGAACAATATTTGGTGCAACTAAAGACTTGAAAACCTCAGCCTTTCTCGAAAACAAATACCTACTAAAATTTTGGAACATGTCTCAATCGTTCATTTGTATTCCTTATTGTTCTTTGCCTTTCGCTTTCGTCCGGAATTGACCACCAAATATCAGAGAATTTTATATTTCGAGCTGAGTATTGCATTCCTCGATAAGGTGCTGCGGGTTCATTTGCTACTGATTCCACATGACGAAGCTCTTGTTGTTGCTGCGATTCTACTTCTGCCTCTTCCTCCATATCCAACCTAGCCTCTTGAACACGAATGTCCAAAATTCGTTTGGATCGTAATTTGGATCATTAGCATCTGAAAAATCTGCACCATTTTCGCTTTCTTCATCATCAGAGTGTAGTACCCGTGGCATGATGGTTAGTGCGTTGGACTGTCATGCAAGATGTCTTGGGTCGATCCCTGCCTATGCCATCTAAAGTTTTTGTCACGGGTACTGCCTCTTGCGAGGAATTGACAAATTCTCCAAGAGTAATTCTTGTCATGAAAAGTGCTTTCTCAAATTTGCCGTTCGGATTCGGCTTAAAACTGTAGGTCCCTTCCATCCCTGACAACAGTACTCGCACACAGGAATGGTTGAGAGTTGTAAGTCACTAGGCCCTAGTTCTCAAACGGACTGTTGCGCCACCCAATTTATTTTTTTTTTTCATCATCAGAGTTATTGGACTAGTTATTTGATCTCCACCCTCTTCGCCGTTCAAAAACCTATCGTAGTGTTCATCGAAAAATTCCTGCTCTTCTTGAGTCAAATCTCTGCTCGAAGATGCATTGAGCAAGAACAGTATATGATTCATAATATTATTATCCATATTCTACAGAAAATTCATAAATAGCAAAAAACCATATAGCTTCACACAGTACCTACTTACTTATTTTAGATTTTTCCAATTTCACTTTAGTAAAAAAAACACTTTGTTCTCGTTATAAAAGAACAAACTAGCACAGACTAACTCAATGATTATATTTTGTTTAGTCTAAGGCTAATAAACAATAAAAAACACCAAACATTATGAAAATACCGTTGTCAAAACCGTTCAAAAGATCAATTTTCATATAAAAATCGTATGGGCACTGGGTGCCCGTGTACACGAAATTGGCATTTTTTAATTGCAACCCTTACCTGCCTCAAATGTCAAAAAGATAGATGTAAAACGTTCATTTTCGTTTACTTGGGTACTGTATGCCTGAAAATAAAATTCCTTTAGGCATGTAAATGGGGAACTTATAAGTTTTTTTTTCATTTAAAAATTGTATTGGGCACTGAGTGCCCAGTACACTGGTGTAGGGTTAAGGCAAATTTTTTGGAAAATTAGCCAAACTGTACAATTCCACACAAAACATTAAATGAAAAAACGCAATGGTCTTTTATGGCAATTAGTCATATTTATTGGAATTCGACAAAACATTTCTCAGAGGTTGCGTTTTCCTGCCTATAAGCGTTTATTTAAGGATATATAGAATATACCAAAAATCCATATTTTATAAAACATTTTGCAATCCGTTAAACGTACACTTTAGGGTCTACACTAAACGCAATTTACTTAAAATGTCTCTACGTATGTATGTAGGTACCTATTCAACTTAATAATTAACTTTTTGGTGTTTAGATAAGTTGTATACACAGTCTCTTTGCAGCTTTTATAAATATGATTTCTTGCTATAATTACCTATATGGTGCGTATGTCCTATGTTTATCTACCAAATAACAAATTCTAAACACACTTACATAGGAGTACAAAAGTTTCTCAAGTAAGGTACCTAGATACCTAGTAATTATGATATGTGAACTTTTCTTGTAAATTTGTATTCTCAGTTAATTAAACAATAGTCATGTAAATACCTATCCAGCTTTTATTTTACGTCGAAGTTAAATTTGGAATGGGCAAAATTTATTGTTTGGCTTGGTGTACCTGTTGACGGCTATTTCCACATCGCAATAACACCCAAAAATCGAAATAAGGGTGGTATTTTTCCGCTTTGAACTTTCATATACATACTTAGGTACATTTTTGTGCGGGGGTTTCAAATATAAGCTATAAGCATTCTCAAACACGCACTTTCTAGATAGGGCATGGGTATACAAACCCAAGAATAAAAACAAAACTATTAACAACTCACCTGCTTTAACAATTCCATACATTGGGAATAAAAGACGCAATTCCTAGGATATCTTTGTAGGAAAGCATTAACCAATTCGGCGGTCAACGCGTCATTACACCGATTCTCGTCACTAGCAGGCCTGCCGCTACCGCTGCTGGCATTGCCGGTATTGCTGCCGTTGCTGTCCATGTCAACATGAGCAGCAGCTGTAGCCGCAGCATCCCGATCCCGCTGCCTATTGTTAATCAAATTCAATTGATTGTTCTTATCGAATTGATGAACGCTATTACTTCTGCTCGCAGAAGTGTTAGCAACAAAGTTTAAACATTTACATGAGATCAACATGATTTTTAAAAATTCCAAAAACACACTATACGTCTTAGTGTAGTAACTTTTATTAACACTTCAATTTAATCAACAATGAATCAATTTTAACAAATTAATTCTTAAACAAAATAATTTAGATAGATACGAAAAGAGTTAGATACAATGAAATAAAATTAAAGGAAAATTTTAAAAAAAATTTCGACTCTCGCAATTAATCAACTTTATTTCTTATTATTTTCTTATAGCCTTAACTGTACTCTATCTCTTTCTTACACACGCACTTTCAGATTGGATTTTTACCCTTTGCGTTTTCTTCTTCGACGTTCTTAGATTCAATAGAAGGTTTTTGAATATGATGGGAGGAAGAAAATATAAATTTATATTTTTCACTGCAAAATCAAAAATTCACTGGGTCATTTGAGAGAATGGTATTTGAATGCCGGTTTGGGGTTCACGTTGAATTATATTTGTGATTTAATCGAGATATTTTAAACACGAGGTAAATTAAATATTATATAGAAAAATAATAAAGAGACAATCAAAAGGCTAATTCCATTCCACTGTTATAATTCCTGCATGCACCGTCACGTCAAAAAAAATCTAAACCAACTGAATTGAATGAAAAATTGAATACTGAACTGAACCGAATCCGATCCGAATAACGAATTGCAGAACGAACAAGAACAAACGATTAAAAACGACGAAAACGAAAAAGATGAATACGAATTGAGTGGCAAAACGAAAATGAAAATGTAGAAAAATTGTGTGTTTGTGTTTCTTCATGGGATTTTGATTTTGTTGTTGTTTTGTATTGTTTTTTTTCGATTTTTTTTTTCTTTCAATTTTCATTGGTCTCCTTTTTGTATTCAAGTTCTGTCTTTGTTCGGCAACTTAAGTCAAGAAAGAAAGATGTTAATTTGTGAAATTCACCATGGACGAAAGGGAACAAGAAAAGATTGGATGCGTTCAGTGAGTGTCATATCAGTCAGTTGAAATGGGCGTATTCAGAAGGAAACTTTGTTAAGTGTGTTCTTTGTATAAGAAACTGATTTTATATGAGACAAATTTTGATGTGTAGATTTTTAGTTCACTGAAAAGTGATTAAAGTAATATTCACATGAGCACGACCAACGACCAACGAATGAACGAATATTCGTCGATTTTGACATTTCTTTCACATGAGAGTTTTTAATTCGTCGCGAATAAAGTTTGACAGCCGAACACCATTCACCGCCGAAACCAAAACAAGAATGATTTTTTTAGGTTAAGTACGCGCGATTATTTTATTCGTTGCGAGTGTGGATAATGTGGAACGCGAATAAAGTTTGACAGTTCGTACCAACTAAAATTTTTTTCGTGACGAATAAATTTGTTTTCTTAAATTTATTAATATATGATATTGAAAAGTAAAAGTATGCATCATAAATCAAATAGAAACTATATTGCTATCGTTTTGTTAAGAATTTGTGTGGAAATATGTCTTCAAACGTATATAAACTCACATTTTGTAATTCATTCGTCGTTCGTTGGTCGCGCTCATGTGAATCCTACTTTATAGTGTAACTGGAAAACGCATACTGTTTTGAACAAAACCATTAAGGTGTTAATGGGTAGAAAACAGTAATTGAATACTGAATGCATCTTACTATAATAACACAAAGTTATGATTAAATGTGAGAAAAAATAAGTTTATAGAGTGGAAAAAGAGAGAAGTTTTTACTTCTGTGAAATTAAACTATTAAAATGTGTACTAGATTTTTTCTTTTTCGAAAAAATGTCATGTTGCATACTAAAAAGAGTTGTGTACAAATATAAGTTGAAGTTAAATGTACTTTTCTAGAACTAGCCCACCTTAAAGGTTTAAATAAATCCAATTTTTATATGCAAAAAGTACTGAATTGAAGAATTAGAAAAAAAAAATAAAAAAAATTAGGTGGTGCAACAGTCCAAAGAGAACCAGGTTCTAGTGTCTAAAAACTCTCAACTATTCCTGTGTTCCAGTCATGTCAGGGTTGGAACAGACCTACAGTTTATATGCCAAATTCAAATAGCTAATTTAAGAAAGCATTTTTTCATGACAAGAGCTACTTTTGAAGAATTTGTTAATTCCTAACGAACTAATGATCACACGATGGGCACTACTTAAAAAGCAAATACTGCCGACTAATAGCAACTTAAAGTTGTTCTTCGGAACAAATTCTAAGTTTCCCTCGGTATAATTACATTGGTTTATAAATTATTTAGGAAATTATTGTCAGTTATTTTATGATGAGTAACTGCATGACCGCACCAAAAAGTCAACCTTTGTGGATGCATTGGTTTTTTGACAATCACTCTTGGATTATAATTCACCCAAATGTGGTAATTCTGCTTTTTGATGAATCCTGAGGTGAAAATGTGCCTCATGACTGGAGATGATTTTCTTCAAAAATTGATCGTATGCTATTGTCATTTCTTGACGACCGCGAAATTGAATATCCACTGTTTCCATTTCTTGCCACCCCATTCTGATCATTGACGATCGCGCTTGAAATGGTCAAGAGTCTTTAGTTCTTGAGCCAATTATTGCAGCGTGTAAATGCAAGTCTTTATATATGATGTTCATCAACGACGAGTGTGAGAGTTGGAATGGTTGGGCATGACGACGAGTTGAGGTGGACGGATCTTCAGTCGTCTATCGCGAACAACAGCAATATTTTCTGTAGTAAGTGCTGTACGAGCATGCAATATTGTTTTCACAACTCCTACAAACCCGGTTTGGTCAAATTTTTGTACGATTGTACGCACATGCATTTTGTTTTGAACGCCCATTTTCGTAATAAGCATGAATAACTTCAAAGAGTTGATCGATTGTGCAGCTTTCCATGGTTAAAATTGAGTTAGTCTGAAATTGAGAAATGTCAAAAGAAATGGAGGAAAAAAATTGACGTTTAGGTGTGGCTTACATTCAACATCGACCCTTAAAGTTATCTTGTGGTTGCTGGAAACTACAACGATTATTACACAAAATTTGCTCAAATGTATTCGATATATTTTAATCTACTTATCATATAAAAGAGATTTCTTTCAATTTAAATAGATACATATGTTTCTTGATAAATTGAACAATTGATGACTTACGGAATATTTGTAGTTTGTAGTATTAATTGTTGTTTAAATTTTATAGCCAGACAAATATTCCAAACAACTACAGAGCTGGTGAAACTGAGCAACCTGAACATTTTTTTTACTAAAACAAGTACTTGTTACAAAAATTGGTCAAGTGTACAAAAAAATGGTTGCCTGTAAAGTCGGTTTTACGGGCGAAGATTTTACGTGACAACGTCTTTTTCTCGGTAGAATATTTATTGATATGAATATAATTAAATTGCACAATAGGAACAAGGAATTGAATGAAAATAAGAATTGCACAAATTTTTTAAACTAATAATTTACTTAACACTATCAACATTTATCAATAGTATGACATAACCTATAAACTCAGTTTCTCAACTTTTGTGTCAATCTAACAATTAATCAATCAATCATAGTTTACGATAATGAAATATCAGTGTACAATTATTTACCTTTATTGTTGTAGTGTTGTAAATGACGAATCTAAGCACTCCACATTTTCACTACAGACACAGCTGACGATACTTTAACCACACGTGTGAACTTGTATTATGACGCTTTCTTGTTTTTCCAACGCCAAGAACGTTCGAGAAAGACAAAGACAGAGACACAAGCATGCGCCGATTCAATGCGCCTAATTCTCTAGTGCTGCGCGCGCGGCAGACCGATCATAGTTGAGTGGGAGAGAGACGCAAGGCATTCGGCGGGCCTCTCTCTCGTTCGGTGACTCATCGTAACGTTACCGGGCGTTACACTTTTTCATAAGTGACTCCCAGCCGCAACCTAATTTAAGACGTTGTCACGTCAAAACCCTGTAGAGATACTCACTTGCAATCAAAAAGTTAATGGAAAAAAATGCCTTAATTTTGTAAAAACAAAGCGGTTGCGCAATCTAAATGAATAAAATCATCTATGTATGTTGAATTTGTGAGTGTGAGTTCATGGTCAATTTTTTGTTTTCTTATAAATTAGTTTCTGAACGTGCAACATGTTTCTAGAAACTTAAAATTACCTAAAACCGGCATCCAAAACTGGGTTCTCAGCTCTAAAGTAGTATTCACATGAGTGCGACCAACGAACGACGAATGGATTACAAAATGTGAGTTTATATACGTTTGAAGACATATTTCCACACAAATTCTTAACAAAACGATAGCAATATAGTTTCTATTTGATTTATGATGCATACTTTTACTTTTCAATATCATATATTAATAAATTTAAGAAAACAAATTTATTCGTCGCGAAAAAAAATTTAGTTGATACGAACTGTCAAACTTTATTCGCGTTCCACATTATCCACACTCGCAACGAATAAAATAATCGCGCGTACTTAACCTAAAAAAATCATTCTTGTTTTGGTTTCGGTGGTGAATGGTGTTCGGCTGTCAAACTTTATTCGCGACGAATTAAAAACTCTCATGTGAAAGAAATGTCAAAATCGACGAATATTCGTTCATTCGTTGGTCGTGCTCATGTGAATATTACTTAATTATTATAAACTGGAACACTGAAAAACGTCAAAGAGAAAAATAATTCAACAAACATTTTGCTAGTTGTCCGCGTTCATTTGGAATTTGATCTTCAAACTCAACCACTTTCGAGACTCGCGATGTTTTACAGTGCCTAATTCTCATCGAAAAATGGCATGTCGTCTCGTCTAGAAATCTGTCATTCAAAGAAAGTGTGCAAAGCGAAATGCAAGATTAGAATTAATTTTTTGTGATATTTTTCCAAAAAAAGAATACATTTTTATCTTAAAATAATAAAATAAAAACAATTTACAAAACAATTATACTAAACATTTTTATAAAGTGTTTGTTAACCTTAGTCAAATAAAATTTACAAAAATGTATACAAAATGATATAATTGAAGAAAAGAAAAAAAAGATTGAACTCAATAAAAAGAAAAAATCAATCATCAAATGGGGATTTTTGCAAAATTAAAATCCAATTCTGAAAATAATCATTCAACATCGCCAAAAACCTCAACACAAGATTCTAAAATAATTGAAAAAATAAATATGAGCACAAAGGAAGCAGCAAGGCCTGCTGATGAACGCGAAGAAGGTGAAATTATCGACGAATTCGAGGACATAATTTCATCAGATGAAGAATTTTCTATGCGAAAACGCATCGAGGAATTAGAAGCCAAAAATGCTGAATTGGAAAAAATTGCTAATATATCTGTATCGGCAGTCTATGCAAGTGGTGGATATAATGGTAAGGGGCTAAGCAGGCAAATGGATGAAACAAATTATTTGTTTCTGTTTGCTCTTAGTTGATATTGTATAATTTATTTTAAAAATTTTTGTAATTGATTGTTGGGTGTGGGACGGGTAGGTACTTTTTATTTCATTTAAAAACAAAAATCTTAGATGCAAATCTGAAGTCTTTTCGCACTTAAAATATGCTTGATGTCTACGAGTGTCGGGAATCTTCTTTGTTTCAAATTTAAATCCCCATTGACCTTGATCAATATGTTGCACTTCATATAATAGGTATGTAAGCACATACCTACAACTTTTATAGTCGCATATAGGAAAATGCCTCTAGTGTTTATCTGTTTGTTCTAATATAGGTATGGGTAGGTATTTAATACCAAACCAATAAGGGATCACACATTTGTAACTTTTGTCGGAGAAATTCTATTACTATGTTTCAGTCGATTGTTTGCTTCACATTCCTTTATATCTGCTGAAACATTTTTCCCTTCTTTGATTTCTTAAACCCCCCTCTGACAATTTAAAACAAAAAAAAAAACTTACAAACAATGGAATTATGGATTAGTGTTGCTCATTGTCCATGAATGGTTTGAAAAAAAATGGACATACAAAAATAGAAAAACAATAGGCTAAAAATAATTTTCATGAACAAACAAAATTTTCTACTTAGGTTCCCTGGTATTTTTTTTTTTTTTTTTTAGTTGCTAATAACATGAGAAATATTTCAGCGTTCATAAGCGTTGAGTATTGATTTAATTAACTTATGAGGTTAGGCATTTTAATGTTATCCAATGCATAGAACTATCCAAAAGATAAAAATTCTAGATAGATTGTTAGTCTAATTCATATCTCAAGATTAGTTCATAAAATGATGTGAATTGAGAGAGGAATTTGTACTAAAAGTACTAACAAAAATAAAGCTGCTCTTTTAAAACGTCACATGTGCTTGAAAACTCCAGTTGAATAGTAGGAATAAAAATACTAATAGGTCAAAGGTAAACGAATCGTGATACATTATTATTATTATTATTATTCATGCTTTATTCACTCTTAAAAGTATACAATTTTTTTTTTTTACATTTTTATTCAATAAGTTTGATGAGTATAAGCCTCCCCTTCGTCTTCCACAATTGTCGGTCTAAAGCTTCTCTCCAATAGTTTGGGCAAAAATGCTGTATTTCTTCTCTCCACCTTTTGAGTTGTCTTCCTACATTTCTTTTCTTGTCTCGCGGGGTCCACTCTGTTGTTATTTTGGTCCATCGATCATCTGAGGTTCGGAATATGTGTCCAGCCCAATCCCATTTAAGTCTTCTTGTTCTTTGAAGAACATCTTCAAATTTCGTTTGGTTTCTTATGTTTTCGTGGTTAATCCGTTGGGATAACCTCACTTTAAGAATCGATCTTTCCATCGCTCTTTGGCAAGATTGGAGCTTATTTTCGAGGGCTTTCGTAGATTGCCATGTTTGGTAACCATATGTCAAGACTGGAAAAACCGTCGAGTCGAAAACACATTTTCTTGTTTGGTTTGAAATATTAAGATCCAGCAGATTCTTCACATTCCAAAATTGTCTCCAAGTGCTTGCTATTCTATGGTTAACATTTTTAACGTCTTTATCGATGAATGATATAGTTTGACCCAAATAATTGTAGTCTTCTACGTAGTCTAAAGCGATATCATCAATTTTTATTATGGAATGGTTGCCATTTGACATTATTTTGGTTTTTTGTCGATTAGTGGATAAACCGACTTTTTTGCATTCTATACAAAGCTCGTTTAGCATAGTTTGTAATTCATGTTTTGACGTGGCGATTAAAACAATATCATCTGCAAATCTAAGATTTGATAGAAATCTACCGTTTATATTCAATCCCTTGTTTTCCCATTCCAAGTTACGAAAAATCTCTTCCAAAGTTGCGGAAAAAAGTGCTGGTGAAAGTGGATCACCTTGCCGTACTCCACGTGTCGTCTTAAATATTGGTCCAGTACTTTCAGTTCCACACCTTGTTTAATTAGCGCTTGCCAGATAAATATTTGCTCAACTGTATCGAACGCTTTGGCGAAATCAATAAATGCAATATATAGCTTTATATTATATTCCTTGCTCTTTTCTATGATTTGGCTCATTGTTTGAAGATGGTCCATTGTTGAGAATCCAGATCTGAACCCAGCTTGCTCAAAAGGTTGATTGAATTCTAGGCTTGTTTTCATTCTATTGAAAAGCCATTTCGCAAATACTTTATAAACGCAAGATATTATACTAATGGGCCTATAGTTGTTTATGTCGTCCGTCTTGCCTTTTCTGTGGATGAGGATTATTTCGGATTTCTTCCATTGTTCTGGGATTTCCTCGATGACCAAAACCTGATTGAAAATATCTTTCAACCAGTTGGCCAATGAGCATTTTGCGTATTTTAAATACTCTGCAGCAATTCCATCACTTCCATTGCATTTCTCGTTTTTTAAGCTTTGAATCGCATTCTCGACTTCGCTTTTAAGTAAAATTGGAAACTGTTGCTCTTCTTGCCAATCAGTGCTTGTGTCAGCATTTAAAAGTGAATGAGAGTCAGAATTGTTTAGTTGGGTTTTGTATAAATTGCTGTAGAAGTTTGTTGCTATGTTGTTGATATCTTTTCTGTTATGAGTCTTGCTAGCATTTTTGGATAAGGCAACGATCCATTCTTTATTAGTTTTTAATAAAGCATTTGCTTTTTTAATTGATTTTGTTTTTACAATTATATTTTGTAAAAACTTGTCGTTAAAAGTTTGGATGTCTTCTGTGATTTTTTCTTAATTTTTTTCCTAAGATTTGCAAGATTATGTTTTTCGGATCGATTAAGACTGACCTTTAGGCGTAGACTCTCACGTTCTTCAATAAGCTTTAATGTTTCGTTTGAGAGTTTTTGCGGTTTCATTGCTGATGCTGTCAGAATGTGTCTATCTGCAGATTGCTTGATTGTTCGTTCTAAGATGTAATATTGGTTTTGAAATGGCTCATGTCTAGATGCAAGTATTTGGTATTAGAAGGGGGGTTTTGGCCATGTACCTCCACGGTGGCCAACCGGGTTGGAGGCATAATTTGAAAATTATACAATTCGTTTGTGTTATTATTCGTTTCATTTTCGTGCAAAGGTTGGCTTCTTAAATTGTTTCTTAACTTAGATTCTGCTAGTTCTGTGTTAGTTCTTTTTCGGATAAAAAATCTTGACCGAAACTATTGTAAGTATTGAGGTTCTCCTGAGATACAGTTTTTTGAAGAACGTATTTTCTTAGTGGAGAATTTGAAGATAATGTTTGTGTTTTTCGATTTGGAGTTGTTTTTTTCTTTTTTATTGTTCCCGTTCGAGGATGCGTTGATGTTTCGATGTCTTCTTGTTGTGGATCCTCATCGGACAGCTTTCGTTTGTTTTGTTTCTCATTTGATTGTGAAGGAGCAGGTATCTCCTCTATTTCTTGGTCTGAAAGTTGTTTGCCGTTAACCCATAGAGTGTTATGTTTGATTTGAATCTTTTTTTTTTTTGATTTGATTTGTTTATTTAGCAATATTTTAGCTATTTACAACTTACTATTAATAATAAATAATAAAATTAAACTTATACATATGCATATCTATTTCTTACAAAGTGTACAACTTTTTTCTTAAATATTTTCAAATTTGTTTCTGTTTTCAAATCATTTGGAAGCCCGTTAAACAATTTAAGGCCATTATGTGTAAGCATATTTTGTGCTGATCGAGTTCTAAAATGTGGAAGACGAAAATCTGATCTATTTCTTACATTATGACTATGTACATTACTAACATAATTGATTTTATCACACAAGTAACTGGGAAGCATTCCATTTTTCATTTTAAAAACATAGACTAACACATTCATAATGGTTCTCTGATTTATACTAAGCCATTTTAACATACTTAACATACTTGCAATTGGTGTTAACCAATGGCATTTTAAAATTATCCTCATTGCTTTATTTTGTAATTTTTGCAATCTATCTATCATCGTTATATTACCAAGATAAATTATGGTCGAGCAGTATTCAAAATGGGGCTTAATTATTGTATTATACACATTTATTGCACATAAAGTCGACATTCTTTTTCTAATTCTTGAAAAGAAACCAATCTTTTTTCCAATTTTCTTTGATATATAGTCAATGTGTGTATTAAATTCCAACTTATTATCAAACATAATTCCAAGATATTTTATATTTTCTACAACTTCTAACACCTGGTTATCAATTTTAATTTCAGTCTCTGATTCTCCATTAATATACATACATTTTGTTTTTCCCACGTTTAAGCTTAATTTATTCATATGAAACCATTTGTTTAGCTCCATTAAATCAAAATTAACCTTTTCAATACATTCTTCAATGCTTTTACCAACAAAATATAATAGACCATCCTCGGCAAACAGTTTTAAAAATGAATATCTAACAACCCTAGGCATTTCATTAACATAAATTATAAATAATAATGTTCCCAACACCGACCCTTGCGGAACACCTAAATTAACATTAATCGATTCGGATACAGCTTCTTCCACCTTAGTTCTTTGCGTACGCCTCTGCAGATATGATTGAAACCAGCTCAGTTCTTTATTTTTCACTCCATATTTGTAAAGTTTTTTTAATAGAATTTCTCTGTCCAAAGTTTCAAAGGCTCTCCTCAGGTCAATAAACACGGCAACTATTTTCATTTTCTGATGTACTGCTGTCTTCCAGTCAGCAATAATAAGATTGATCAGAGATTCACAGCTGTGTCCCTCTCTGAACCCTGATTGGCTTTCCACAAACAACTGGCTTTCTTCCATGTATTTTTGAAGTTGCTTTTGAACAATTTTTTCCAAAATTTTTCCATCATTTGGCAACATATTTACTGGACGATATTCTTCAGGATACAACGGGTTATTGACTTTAGCGATAGGAACCACCATTGACTCCTTCCAGCAATCTGGGAAAATACCTTCTCTTAGAGATTCATTTACTAATCTGCACAAACCGTCACCAACTATGTGGAATGAATCACTTATCATATTAACAGACAACATATTTGCATCTTTTTTATTTTTCATATTTCTGATAAAAGTCTTTAACTCAATAAAAGTAACAAACTCAAACCTAAATGTTTTATCATTGTCTTCAATGTAATCATAATAAGAAACATTTGGAATTAGTTTATTGATTTCAATAACACTCTTGACGAAAAAATGGTTAAGTTTTTCCGCTAGCTGGTATTTGTCGTCCACTATTACGTTATCAAAATTAATACTTTTAATATAACTCTTCTTTTGATTTAACACTAGGGATTTAATTATGCGCCACATTGACTTTTGGTCTTTTGCACCCTGAACTTTATTCAAAACATATTTATTTTTGGCTTTATTTATTTCTGCTTTAAACCTGTTACGCGCGACTCTATAATTTTGCCAATCATTAGCTGTATTTGACCAAATGGCCTGATTATATTTTAAAATTTTAGTGTCTCTCATTCTTTTCAGCTCATTACTGTACCATTCGTTTCTATCAGTAGCATTAACAGTCTTTGTAATTTTAAGGGAATCAACCGCGCAAGCTATCATATTACAAAAGTTATCCCCCATAATATTAACGTTATCACAGTTAAAGATATTATTCAATAAATCAATGTTCCCGATTAGATTATCACAGAATGAAGACTTGCTGTATTTCAGAATTTGTATTTGCTTTTTTACGTTTTTCACTTTGTCTCTTGTTTCTATTGTTATTTCTATGCTTTCATGATCACTTATTTTCCATTTTTTAACTACCTCAGCGTGAACTCTAAAACTGTTTGTAACGACGTAATCAAGTAAAGTACGAGATGTAGGAGTTATTCTTGTTGGTTCGGATATTAACTGTTTACATGCATTGTCACTAATTACCTGTTGAGCACGAATTTTATAAGTACTGTTCACAAGCCAGTCTATGTTAAAGTCACCCATGAGAATAATGTCTATTCCATACATTACTGTTCGCTCCATTAATTCCTTGAAGCAATCGCAAAAACTTGCTAAAGACGAACTTGGGGACCTATAAAGACCGGCTAATATAAAACTTTGTGAACCTGAAGATACTTTAATAACCAAAATCCACCAATCCATATGTGTTGAAACACTTTCTAAAGTAACAACTTGCCACTGTTCTTTAACATAACAAACAATTCCACCCGTATGGGAAGAAACAGAGTTACACCTTACTGTCGTAAAACCACTTAAACAAATTTCAGTACTGTCAATATTTGACGTTACATGTGTTTCCACCACTATAATAAAATCAAAACTTTCCAGATAGACTATGCTTTCAAGCTCACTAAAATTATTTATCAGCCCCTGTATGTTGGCAAAGAAACACCTACAGCTATTTAATTGCTAGTAGGCAATTTTTTGCATCTCACTTTGCATTTTTCTTTGCAAAACAGGACACTTAGAGCTTCTTGTATCGTGATTTACATCAACATTCAGATGAAGGGTATTATTTGCTCTGATACAACTCACGCACTTCGTATTTTCGCTATCACAATCGTTTTTGTTACTATGGTTTCCGGCACATTTTACACAGGTTTCCTCCCCGGTACATTTTTTCGCGTTATGGTTAAAACCCCAGCACTTAAAACACCTTTTGACGTTAATTTCTTCATAAATAACACATCTGTCCCATTGAATATTTATTCTTTTAGCACACAATAACTCTTGAAATGCTCCACCATCTACTTCCAAAATAGCATTGAACATTTTTTTATTTTTTGGAGACTGATAAACTTTAATGCATTTTATAACTTTGAATACAATTTTATTTTGAGCTTGAATTGATTCAATAATAACATCACTGCTCATCATTTCACTCATGCCGCATACGCGCACTTTAGGATTTCTCATTTCTGGTATTTGAATATCATACTTTTCACTCATTTTCTCTTTGATTGCATTTTGCATTTTTACACTCGATTCATCATTCCCGCACTCAATAGCAATTGCACCATCCCGGCGATTGGAAACACTGCTTACATTGATAGATAGAGATGAAGGGTTAATATTCTTTTTTATTTCTTCCCTTGTTATCGCACTTTCTTGTATGCTTTTGGGCTTTAAGATAACTTGCGGACCCTTTTTTACCTTAGACGCATATGTTTCTTTCTCGTTATGCACTTCTCTATTGGCACTCGCGATCATTACCGGCTTGCATACATTTTTTATCTCACTCACTTTATCCGAAATTTGTTTCATATTAACCTCCATCATATTTAATAAATTTTCTTGATTTTCTTTAATTGTTTTAATTAACTTTATATGATTTTCATTTAATATTTTAATAAAATCAATGCACTCATCACATAAGTAGAAAATATTAGCTTTCGCATTTAAAACATCAACATCATATTTTGAGAACTCCGCACACGAGCGATGTATTGCTTTGTTACAGAAACCACTACATATCAATGGAGTTTCTTTTTTAAAGTTTTTATCACACTTTCGACAGGAAAATTCCATATCTTTTCACAGTTTATTAAAAATTTGAAACTAGTTTTAAACACAAGTTAAACTTCGTTTATTTTCTATTTAGCTTTTTGGTAATAATTTAATTTTAATTTCCGTATATAATTTTGCGACCGATCACTTTGACTCTCTCTCTCTCTCTGCATTCCTTTCCTGGTTTTGAATGGCATCAGCTTTTTGTTTTAAAATTTTTCTCTTCTCTACATTCTCTTTGGGTAGGTCCTCAAATATAGAATATTTTGTTTTGTTTTTGTTGTTGTATTGTTTAAGAGCGCTTAACTTACTCATGATATGATTTTTTATTCTTTGTGCAAGGAATCCTATCTTTATAGGTCGAACTTTTTGTTCATTTTTGCTTCCTAGCCTATACACAAAGTCTAGATTTCTAATCAAAATTTCTAAATCAAAGATTGTATTCAAAAGACTTATAATTGTGGTTTCAAGTTCGGAGATACTATTTTCGTCTTCGTCGATACCAAAAATGATGACATTTTTTTTTTCTGATTTGGCATTCCAAAATATTTATTTTTGCTTCATGTTTTTCAACTTTCGATTCTAAAATAGACATTTTGGGACTTATCTTGTCTATTTTTGATTCCACCCCTGTTAGAGTATTGGACAAGCTTCTTATATCTGACTCAAGTGATGTTTTAGAGTCAGTTATACTTTTATACAGCAAAGCCATCATATCTTTGAGTTCTGAGTTACTCACGTCCTCATGTTTTGAGTTTTCTTGATTTTTTTCTGAATTCATTTTGTATCGTTTGGAACTGTTGTAGAAAAGATTCTGTGAATTTTTTGTTGAACTCTAATTTCGTATCAGTTTTAATATTTCAGGATTGTTATAAAACTGGTTTGTGTCTTTAATATATTTTTGTTTATTGGTTCTGTGTCTTAACTAATTAGGCATTGGTTTTTTGTTGTCTAGCAACATTCTGTGGTGGATAAGTCTTCTAAGCTTATATGTGGGAGTTATAATTACTACTAATGCAGATGTGTTATTGTGTACTTACTTTACTAACTGCGTGTTTTTTTTATTTTTTTTTTGTTCAGTCCCGCTTTGTACTCTGAGCGTGGATGTTGTTCGCTTCCTTCCAAAATATAGAGAAATTCGAACTGAATCAATGAACAAAACAAGCACTCAATTGAGAACTTTGGCACTGGATAAGTTAAGATAACTTAAGATAAGATCGTTTCTTACGATCGCGTCGTCCGAATTATCTCACTCTTCAATCTGACCAGATATCAGCCCAATTAGTGTCTCGGGAAGAGCAGGGCGCTTTCTTATCATTTTCCAGCAGATCCCAAATATGTTCGACTAGATACACGTCCGGGACATAATCGATTTCTATTCTATTTTATTTTCACCAACAAATGGTTCGAAAGGAACCACATATTTTTCCAAAATGTTGGTGATGTAATAATTGGAGTTCACCGATCATTCCACTATGTACATTGTACAGCCCAGTTATGACGTAACTTACTCAGAAATTTGTCCACTGGGCAACTTTGGTCGAATTTTATCTCCCGTGTGATTTTCTACACACTCTTTTCCGTCCATCTGGTGAGCGTAGACAAAACCTGGACTTATCAGTGAAGAGAACTTTACCCTAGTCTTGGTATACGACCAGATCACTTTCCATTAAACGCCGCCCACCGTTTAAGCATTAACAGTGGTCTCTCTCACTGATTAAAGTCAACCGCTGTTTGGTGATGATCTCGAAGGCTTTGAAGCACCAAATATCTCTGCAAAAATATTACCAAAATAATAACAATACATTATAAAGTGTGACTGCGCACATTTTTGTGTAACTCAGTGTATATAATACAATGCAAAAACAATTCAATCAGTAATAATACAAAAATAGAAATTTTTAATGCTCAGTTCCAATAATAATCAGGTATAACTGGTACCTTCGTTAATAGTTAGGAAAGAATAAGTTATTAAATTTTACTCTTAAAGTTCTTCGTTTTGAAGAGGATTGTTTATCACTTTTTTATTAACAACATACATACAGTGTTGGAAAAAATAATAGAAACAAGTGTCTTCATCGTTTCATCATCAGGGATCGAACCCAAGACCTCTGGCATGACAGTCCAACGCACTAACCATCATGCCATCGCGTACTACTAATTTTTTTTTTTTTAATTTTTAATTTTTAAAAGTCGTCTATAATTTTAATATGTATGGGTCGTGAATTACCTTGTACTCATTTTGAACCCAAAGTGATGAATAAACTAGGACTTACTTACTTACTTACTTAAGGTGGCGCTACAGTCCTGTGTGAACTAGGGCCTCACCCAACAAACTTCTCCATCTAGCTCGGTCCCTAGCTAGATGTCTCCAGTTTCGCGCTCCGAGTTGGGTGAGGTCACCTTCCACTTGTGCGCGCCACCTGATTCGCGGTCTTCCTCTACTGCGCTGTCCTGTGGATGTGGATTTGAAGACTTTCCGGGCCGGAGCATTGGTTTCCATGCGCTCTACGTGACCTAGCCATCTTAGTCGTTGGACTTTTACCTTTTGGCTAAGTCTACGTCGCTGTACAGCCCGTACAGCTCGTCGTTCCATCTTCTCCTCCACTCCCCTTCGATGCATACGGGACCGTAGATCACACGAAGAATCTTTCTCTCGAAACGACCCAAGGTGCTTTCATCCGCTTTTGTCAAAGTCCATGCTTCTGCACCGTATAGCAGGACGGGGATGATAAGGGTCTTATATAGCGACACTTTGGTCCTTCGAGATAGAATTTTTCCACTCAATTGCTTTCTTAACCCAAAGAAACAGCGGTTAGCAAGAGTTATTCTTCGTTTGATCTCAGCGCTGGTGTTGTTTTCTGCGTTTACAGCGGAGCCTAGGTAGACGAAGTTCTTGACTACCTCAAAGTTACGTCTGTCGATGGTGACGTTTTGACCAAGACGTCGGTGTTGTAGGTCCTTTCTTGATGACAGCATGTACTTTGTTTTGCCCTCATTAACCGTTAAACCCATTTTTGCCGCGTCTGCCTCAATACTCACAAAAGCCCCATTGACATCACACTGAGTTCTTCCGATTATGTCAATGTCATCAGCATATGCTAGTAATTGGACAGACTTTTGAAAGATAGTGCCTCTGGTGTTGACGTGTGAGCTTTGCACTATTCTTTCAAGTACGATGTTAAAAAAATCACATGACAGCGCATCACCTTGTCTAAAACCTTTTTTGACATCGAAAGGTTCAGTTAAGTTGTTTCCAACTTTTATGGAGCAGCGTGAATTCTTAATGGTCATCCTGCACAAACGGACGAGTTTGGCAGGGATGCCAAAACTAGACATGGCTCTATACAGCTCGTCCCTGTAGATGCTGTCATATTCGGCCTTGAAATCGATGAAAAGATGGTGGGTGTCGATTTGGTGTTCTTGGGTTTTTTCCAGGATCTGCCGTAATGTGAATATTTGATCGACTGTGGACTTTCCTGGTCTAAAGCCACACTGATAAGGACCTATCATGTTGTTGACGATGGGCTTTAGACGTTCACATATCACGGCAGAGAAGATTTTATAAGCGATGTTAAGTAGACTGATTCCTCTATAATTGGTGCAGTTTAGAGGGTCTCCTTTTTTCAGGATCGGGCAAACAATACTGAGGTTCCATTCATCGGGCATGCTTTCTTCCGACCATATCTTACAGATAAGTTGGTGCATGCTCCTAACCAACTTATCTCCAGCTGCTTTAAAGAGCTCGGCATTCAAGCCATCCGCTCCAGCGGCTTTGTTAGACTTCAGCTTAGATATAGCAATCTTTACTTCGTCGTCTATGTTGAATGGATCATCCTGCCTGACAGCGGAATTCGGTTCGTCGTCGCCGTTATACAGTCTGCAGAAGTGGTCCTTCCATATCCTCAGCATTGACTGCGGTTCCACTATGATGTTTTCACTTTCGTCTTTGCAGCCTTCGGTTCTAGGTTTATGTACTTGTGAATTTCGTTTCACCTGTTCATAAAACTTTCGAACTTCATTCCTGCTTTTAAACCTCTCAACATCTTCGACCCACGCTTCTCATGCTCTCTCTTTTTCCTTCTGAGAAGTCGGTGTTCCTCTCGCCTCTTCTGCTCATAGAGCTCATGGGCAGCTCTCGTCCTTTTATGCAGCGCCGCCTTGCGTGCCTGTTGTTTGGCTGCATTTGCCTGCCGACATTCCTCATCAAACCAGGGGTTCCTTGTTGGTGGTCGCTTGAAACCCAGCACGTCAGAGGCGGCTTCTCTGAGTGCGTCTTGGCAATGTTGCCACTGGTTTTCTATACATTGTGTTGGCGGCACAGAACTTCGAGAGAGGTTACTTGTAACTCGGTCGGAGAAGGATTTGGCGATTTCTTGCGATTGTAGCCGTTCGACGTTGTACCTTCTCCCAACATCTCCCTGTTTTGCCTTGAGTCTGGAAACCCGAAGTGCTACCTTGGCTACAACGAGGTAGTGGTCCGAGTAGATGTTAGCTCCTCGGAAAGTTCGGACATCCATGATGTTGGAAGCGTGTCTAGCATCAATCCTAATATTATGTTCAATCTGGTTGACGGTAGATTGATCTGGAGAACTCCAAGTTCCTTTGTGGATGTTGAGGTGTGGAAAACGCGTACTGGCTATCATGACGTTTCGCCCCGTAGCAAAATCTATGAGCCTGAATCCGTTGTCGGAAGTGTTGTCGTGCAGGCTGTTTTTCCCGATTATTCCACCAAAGATGTCTTCCCTTCCTAGCTTGGCATTAAAATCGCCCAGGACAATTTTAATATCGTAGCTAGGACACTGCTCGTATGTTTTGTCTAAGAGCTCGAAGAACATATCTTTGGTGTTGTCATCCTTCTCATCTGTGGGGGCGTGCGCGCATATCAGGCTAATGTTGCCGAATTTAGCCTTGATGCGGATGGTCATGAGGCGCTCGTTGATGCACCTATAGCTTAGGACTTGTTGCCTAAGTCTGGCTCCAATGACGAAGCCGCATCCAAATAAGCGCTGGCTTTTTCGTAAAAAAAAAATCAGAACTGAGCCATTTTGCAACACTGAAGGCTAAAGTTTCTTGACACTCTGCACAATGTTAACTACTACCATTCAAAAATAACAATGTACATCGATAATTCAAAAAGTATAATTATTTTGTTAAATAACTGGAAGCAAAAATGAGGAAAAATTTTTTTTTTTTAAATTTAATTTTAGCTTTTAAATTTATTAAATATGTTTATGATAAGAAAAGTGAAGAAATAATATCTCCATGATGGATTAACAAGAAATAATAGATAATAATACGCATTTATTGACCAACACAGTCCATAGAGATGCATGTAGATAATTCGAAGCCATCACGACGATTTTTTTCTGCTTTGGTGTATTTCAAAGGAAATGTATATTTCTGGTGTGGCAAAACTTTGTTTTGGGAGGGTTCTCTGACACTATCGTCATCTCGTTTATTTCTTCTGATAGTTCAAGTGAGAAACAGTAGGAAAGTATTACCTAACATTCTGGTTAGGAGAGCGATTGGTGCCATGCCGTATATTGGAGTCTTTACGACTTGAAAAAAATACTCTCCGTTAGGTAATTTCTGAGGATTATTAATAGTTACGCTTTAACCCAGATACAGAATACCGTGAATAAGGTACGCGGTCAAAGCATCGTTGAGAGTTAACAACTTCGGTCCATAATTGGATCAAATGAGCCAAAATTGGTCATCTGGATCTCTATTCTCTTTTCTATCGAAACACAGATGAAACTGAAGGAACACAAAGACAAACCTCATGTAAATCATGTTATCTATATTTGAAGATTTTCATAAGCCACCATAATATGAAAGACCGATGTAATCTGTACTTTCAAGAGCGTGTCAGATAATTTATCTTGTTTTGAATTCATATAAGATTGTTCTTCACAATCAGAACGATTGACAACAGTTTTTCCTTCCTTTGTTTTCTCGTTTGAAAATTGTACACATAAATTACCTTTATTTCGTTGATTGACAATACAATAAGTTCATTGAAAAAATCATGATTGTTCGTAAAAGAACTTGCGTAGTATACAACAATTATATATGACATACTGTACATACCAATACTAAACATTTGGATAATGTTGTACTGTTGTACCAATTCCATAAGAAATATTTGACTGTTTAGAATCCTGGAGAAGTTAACTTCGTCATTCAGGAAATTAAAACAATTTGTATCTAACCATTTTATATAAATGTAATACTAAACCTAACTAATTTTTTAGATTTATATAGTTATAAAAATAAATGTTATATATTTGATTTTTTTTCTTATATTAGATTATCCAAAGAAGGACTCACATCATCTGGACCGTTATCCACTTGTATCGATTGACATATCTGACGATGAAGAATATCCACCAGCACCTAAAATGCCTCGCATATCAAAGCGTCGAAAATCCATACAACATTCTTCTTCATCTTCTTCGCGCCATAAACTACTTCATTCAAGCAGCCATAAACTACTACACAATAGCAGTAGTAATCACCGTCGGAGAAAACGTTCTTCTTCGCCCCCACCAGCTCCATCATATCGTCAAAGTGATAAAATCCTATTATCACTATTCCACGAAAGAGTTGTCACACATAATTCACATTCATCAAAACGCAAGCGAAAGACAAAAAAGACACATTCCACCAAAGCATCAAGAAGAAAATCACGAGAATATTATGTGAGTGATACCGAGGATGAGTACAATAACTTAGAAAGTTACAATGTTGATGATAATAATGAACCTTTGAATAGTTCTGATTGTGATAAAAGTTACTCGCTTAATCGAGATGAATTGCGAGTGGCGTTGGCCAGAAATACCCACCGAATTGAACAGCATGTCTCGTTAAAAGACCGTTTGACTCGGAAGAAAGAAAACACTGATATTTTTAATTTTGTTCCCCCTGTGGAGGTTGAAGCGGATTTGGAGGAGGATGTGGAAGATTCAATTCCAAAGGAAGAAGCTGTAGTTGTGGAGCCGGCAGAAGAAGAACAAAAAGAAAAACCAAAATCACCTCCACTGCCTGTGGAGGAGGAAAAAGAAGAATCCGATGACAATTTGGAGGAACAAGAGTTGCGAATTCTTGCCCTTAAATCGGCGGTTTTGAAGAAACACATGGTTCGTAAGAAACGCAATGAGAACGTAGCCTATTCGCCTTCGGATTTTGATGAAATCTACAAGTGCATAAGTGAGTCGCCTACATTGAATAATATCGATGGAGAAGAAGCGTGTAATAGCATGGAAATCAGCCCAGTTCCTTCACCCAAGATGGTGCTAAGCGATGATGGAGGGATCGATACGAAACCGGTTGATATGGACATCGTAAACAGTGATAGTGAATGTGAGTTACCATCGTGTGACAGATGGATTCCCATTGAACAAATTCCATTACCAAATAGCATTGGAATCAACGAGGAGCTCTATAATCCAACTCCAATGCGATACAATAACAACAACTACATCGAAGAGGCGCTTGTTATGCCTCCAGGTGATGTGAGATATGAAAGTTCCTCAATTTCACCCAAAAATTTCGATTCCGAAGTTGATGAAGAAGAAATTGCTCTAAGAGCACTCTTACTTTCCAAAATGAACTCACCGAAGGTAAATAAAATAGTCAAAAAAGAACCTCAAAAAGTGGTACAAGTTCAAACTCCTGATCCAGATGTATCACTAGAAGCAGAGACACTAAGGAATTTCCTTATAAATAATATGAAAGAGAAAGCCAAGCCTAAAAATTCATCGGCAAGCGTTCTCAAAGAAGCTGTTCGACGACTAAAAGGTAAAAATACTCCTACAGAAGCTTCACTTCAAAGCAGATATCCGATAAAAAGTGCCGACGAAACCGAGAGAGAACTTAGTCAGGCAATAACAGATATGGCTAATGTTAACATAGGAATTGAGTCTGTATATAAAATTGAGAAATTTGCATCGAATTCAGGTGGAATTCGAGTCAGAAATATTGAAACTCTTAATGCCCTACCAAAACTCGAAATGAAGTTAGATGTTCAGAGAAGTGTCTATCCTGAAATAACCACATATCATCAGACACAAAAACATTCAAAAGAAAATCCCCAAGTTGTTCAGCACGTTAAAATTCAACCAACCAAGCCCAATATGTTAAACATAATTAACAAAAAACCTCTTTCAGTTGTACAAAAGAGACCAAATAAAGTTTTGAAAACAGTTTCCATTCAAAAATATAATAAAGATAATGTTTCGAAACCTTTTAGTCGTCATTTAACTGTTAAAATTGAAAAGATGATACTTCCAAATATCGTAGTGAATAAAAATGTTGCTCTAAAACCTAGGTCAGGTACAAATTTAGTTATCGATACGGTTTCAGAGAAAGTGGATTGTATTGGAATTAAAGCTGAAACAAATTTACACACAAGAATAAATGAAAATTTAGAGTTAGCCGCTGAGGTTGTAGATCCAAAGATTTGTGTGAAAATCGAAGAAGAAAGCAATAAATCGATTGCGGAAAAAGAACATCCACCAAAGTCGGCTGTAAAACAGGAAAAGGACGATGAAGATAAATCTGAAGTCCAAGAGTTCAATGTATTGGATAAAAATGCAGAAATTCCTAATGATGTGGATTCTAAAACGGTTATAGAAATCTCCTCAGAATCAAATGTTTCTGAAAGTGAAACTATAGAAGATGCGAATGATAACCAACATGATCCACTTGAGGAAATAGAACAAAAAATAATTATAAATAGTGAAGATGCATCACAAAATCCAAAAGGAATGCAAGAAACGATTTCTAATGAAACTATTGCCACCGATAATAAATTGGAAATTGTTGATTCCAATCACATGGAACCTAATGAGTTGAAGAATACGAGCACAGAAAATGTTTCCAAAGAATCACCCATTATGCATTTATCTACTGAAGACACTAATGAAGCGACAGAAACAGTTTTCATTCAAGCTACGTCATGTGAAAAAGAAGTAAAGCTCCAAAAGATGACTGAGAGTAAAGAAATTACAAGTGTAGAAATGACTTCTACAGTCGATATTGTACAAGAAACTAATGTAGCAATAAAAGATGAAACTGTTATGGGCAATTCAAATGTAGGACATCAATTAACTTCGATCGATGTAAAATCATTACCAACACCAAGTGCAGAAGAAGCTTCAATTGAAAATGAGAAAGAAACTTCTGCTGGTTCAGAAGTAAAAACCATTGAATCCCCATCAAAACCTGTCGAGCCTTCTAAAAAGATTCTCGGTGCACAAAATTCTCAACTTAAAACTGGAACAAAATCTATCCAAAGTCAAATCCAACAGAAGAAAACATTAAATGCGAAAAATCAGAAAGCACTTGTAAATACTCAAAGAGTTTCCGAACCTTTGGCAGTAGAGGAATCTGCAAAACCCGAAACACTTGTGATAAAGAATTCATTGCCTACTCAACAGATAAAAATACTTCCATCTAAATCTACATCTAATGTTGTCGTACAAAAATCAAATCTACCGAATCAGCAGCTAATAACAACCCGAACAAAAATTGTTAAACCCAATAAAATTATCAATAATCAACAGGAAATAGATCTAAAGCGTAAGAATGTCGATAGTCTTCCTCAAGCTCAAGCAGCAGTGCCCCCAAAGAAACCAAAAACCGAAGATACTAGTCGCTTGATAACAACAGCTGAAATTCCAAAAGTTCCAGAACTAGTCATCCAACTGAGAGTTTCTGAAAGTGAAAGTGAATACTCCGAGCTATCGGCTCATGAAATGGACGAAGATGAGGAATCTCGTGTTCGGAATTTTTTCAACCGAAGTATCACCATAGGTAATGAATACTACGATATAGCGAGTCCAATAAGTCTGCCCATGGAATCACCGTGCGACACACCAACACGATCTGGGTCACCAGTTGTCAGCAGTCGAACACAAACCCCACAACCAACTGTAGAGAAGTCGATTGTGAATGATTACTTTGAGGCGAAGTTGGAACAGTTTTTGAAGAATGTTCGTTCAAAAGTCTCTGATAGCTTAACAACGACGACGCCCAAGACAATTGAATTGAAGGGAAAAGAAATCGCTCCAACAGTCAATAGCACACCAGTGGTGAGTAAAGTAAAGTTTGAAAAGATTAAACGCATCTGTTGTTTTTTTCTCTTTTTTTCTTTTCTTCCATTTTAAGGCCGTTCGACATTTGCCGGAGGCCTCACAGCAGGAATATCGTCGTCTTATAAATCGTATGAAAATGCTAGAACGCCAAAAGCAAGCAAAGAACTTACAAGTTCTTGTTAAATCCAATGATTCTGCTGTTTCGCCAGATTCGAGACCGGCTATAACCGGGGATGGTGATAGTAAATTCCTTGTTCGTAAAGTTTTGGTTAAAAATGCAATAACTAAGCCTTGTTCTGCGAGTGTGATACAAAAACCAAAAATACCTGAAAAGACTGAGGCAACTATTGAAAAACCTTCTACTTCTCCTTCCAAATCTATAAAGAGTCCAGAAAAACCTACTTCATCGGATTCGGCAGACGCCAAACCAGTCAAGTCTTCCAAAGAGAATCTTTTAGTTTTGTATGAAAGTTCCTATCGCAAAACAGGGTTAGTTTTTATCTCAGAAAAATATTCTTTTTTTTTTTCTTATAATTCACATCGTGATCAAGAATCTTGAGACTCTTTTCAAAATGTTTTCTTTTTTAATTTTTTGTTTTCCAGTACGAGTATAATTTGCAATTTGGATAAGAGTATTGAAATGGTTGTGGTAGCGAAAAAAGCTAAAATGGCAAAATTAAAATGCGAACAACGTTTGCGAGAACTACGAAAAGAAATGGAAGATGTACAAAAGAATCTTAAAGAGCAGCAAGAGACAATTACCAAAATTTATCCAGAAATTTGTAATTCTCATCGAGCGATTGAATCGCTTAAGGCGAGAAAACTTAAAATAAATAAAGCGGTGACTGCTCTGGGAAAGAGTGTAATTGGGCCGAATTACAGGTATGTGAATTAGGGCTATACATTTTTGTTTTTTTTTTTTGCCAACATAAACTTTTAGGTTTAAATATTGGCTTTGATTAAAGTTTGACATTTGGGTTTAATTAAGTTAAAGGCAAACAGATTTAAAAACTTTTACTGCATAAACTTACTTCAAAAATAAAAACTTTTTGCTTGTTTTTTTCTTTTTAATAATGTAGCATGCAAAACGACCAAAAATCCATAATATCAGAAAAATCCAAGACACTTGCAGCCGAAATTAAAATTGTAAATACTATGAAACTAAGTGATGTTGAGAAAATGGAAAATCAATATTGTTTAAATTTACCTGATAAAGCCAAACATATAATTGCACCTGTTAAAAATACTAAAAGTTCAATAAACGTCGAAAAGCTTCCGACCAACAAAAGTTCATCAGTTGAGCATCCTGAGAACCTTAAAACTTCAATAGAAACACAAATAACGGTAGCCAATGAACTACCAAAAGAAGAATTACCCGCCCATAAAAATGATATGCCAACAATGCCACCGTCTCTATCACCACCATCACCGCAACCGGCGGCGTCGTCTTCGTTACCGCCACCGCCATCGCCACGATCAACAATAATTATTGCAAATGAAGTGCCTGCATGCCAAAGCCAAATCCAAAATCCTGAAATCTTGATAAACAAATCTGTGCCTGAAGATATTGAAAATCGTATAAATAATACAATTGTACCTGAATTGCTCCCCTCAAAGAAAGATGATGAAAAATCCTGCTCGCCTACAAATAATGGACACGAAGTGGGTGTAGTTCTACAACAGTTTCAATTTCAACTTCTACCATTTTTTTTATTATTGTTTTTTATTTTTCTTCCGCCATAATAAGGAATATGTTTTTTGATTTTTATTCTTAACTTGATTTTTTGTAATGAGTTTTTGCAGGAGGCATTAGAATTGGAACAACCAATTGTTGTTGCTGTTGATATAGCTGGCGATGATAATATTAATAATAATGAACAATCCCCCGAACAAATACAAATTATCAATGATGAGACTATTAAAGAAGAAGAAAATGGTGGCGAACAAGTGGGCAGTGCTAAATTACAAGATTACGTCTCTCCATTGAGTCATTTAAGAGATGAGAGGTGTGTAAAAGTTTAATTTATTATTTCTTCTATTTTTAAGTTGTTGTTCTTGTTGTTATAATTCAGGATTTGCTGTGTGTTGGTAAGAAATGTACAATTTAATTATTAATTTTATAGAATATATTAAGAAAAGTATAAACTATCAACCTGCCTTGTTCCAATTCTTCTTAACTTTCATTTTCAATGTGATTTGCATTTGTTTGTTTTTCAAACAAAGACAATCTTTTTAATGGCGCCTAATTAAGCATTAAACTTTGAACGTTGTCCATAAGTTGAATACACTTTGACAAGAGAAGGCGTTTTATTGAATTTGGTACAGAATTTAAGTGCTTGGCTTTGTTATTTTGAGCTAGAATCGGAAGAATCTAGAGTGGAAAAATTGCAATCTAGCGATACCAAAATTCAACCAAACGTTGAATTTCCTTTAAAATTTAAATTCCTTTGGTTTTTATAATAACCGGTCGACTGATTTAACTTACTTTAACTTCTCATAGAAAGTTTTGCAATCAATACAATTTATCAAATTGAAAATTTTAAAATTTGTCGACGTTGCATGGTCACTAGAATCAAAATAAAAGTTTTATTGTCATGTATTGTATTAATGGTCAGGTTCAGGCAACATAAGGGACTTCATTTACAGTCAACTTCATTCTTTGAACGTAAATTCTGACCAAGGCAACTAGTTAGTTTTTCAAGTGTCATGAATTTTAAATTCAGAACTTTACTTCGAAAACCTCTACTTTAAGTACAAAAAGTACCAACAAATTAGTGTCTACAAAACACTCCTCATACAAGCTACAAGTCAATCACGGTTTGTATTTTGTATTATAAAGAAATATTACTTATTTCTTTTCCAAATTTACAAGGAAGCTTTTTACAGAGAGCAATTAATGGCGTTGTGCAAAAAAATAAATAAATCATAAAATAATAATGTTCAGCTTTCAGTTGAATGAAAAAAAAATGATCAATTGTCATTTTGACATAAGTTGACTTGACTTGATAGTAAGGGAGATTTTTCTTGTATAACTTTCCAGTCAACTTTCCAATAAAGTTGCCTTAATTGGAAGGCAATTTTTTGGCAGCTGGCCAATCAGATGCTAGAAACTTGCCTTACTTTCAAGTCCCTTATGTCGTCTGAACCTGCCCAATGTGTTTTGTTGTATTTCCTTAGTCCCTCAAGGTGTTGTGTCTCTACTTCGTGCATTGATGTTCTTAGTAGAGTGCAATGTAATGTTTTTTTTGTTTAAAGAGATGTACATATATATGCGCGTTAGTGTTTACGTTCTTTCGTTCTCAAGACCTTACATCCGTTTTGTTCGAGATTTTTTTTTTCGTGGACCATATTTCAAGAACCGACATCGAATAAATTTATTTTAGATAATAACATCAAGATATGTAGAAGGGAATTTCAAATTATAGTTGAACCCAAATATTTGACGAACCAATACTGCCTTTGACTTCAATTAAAACTGTACAAAATATTGTTGTCAACTTACTGTAAAATAAAAAAAAATAATTTAACTAACAGTTTTGTTTCTACAAAACAATTAAATCCTGCCAAAAATGCCTCAAAAAAAAAAAACGTTTTAACGTACCGAATATCTTGTTTACATTCTTTCCGAAGTTGCTTAAATGGAAATTTGGTTTATTTAAAAATAGTAATTATCCATTCACCCATCCCAGGCCCTTTTTCAATTTTTAACTCGGAGACAACATAGTTTGAAATTGGACATTCGCTTAATTTATCTCCTCATTGATTGGAATTTTTAAATCTCACAAGATACATTTTAAGTCATGTGAATTTAAGGAAATCTGAAAATTTGAACTACATGTATCATAAACTTCGAAATAATTCGCATGTCGATTAAAATTAATAAAAAAAAACCTTCATTGCAAACAAACGACGACAAGTAGCATTAAAAAACGTCCCATTAATTGAGTGATTAAAGACTGTTGGGAGCTTAAACTTCTCATTTCAGACTTGTTTCGTCAAAAATTTCTTAGAACTCAATGTTGCTAAATGCCAATTCATAACATTCACCCATAAGCGATTACATATTCCCTCGCGAAATTACATTCTGCACGATTTTAGCATGTTCGGTTTGGGACCTAGGAATTATTTGCGCCACTCAGTTAAATTTTCGGGCCCATTTTGATTATATTATTAACTAGGCCAACTCATCCATTGGTTTCATCAAACGTTGCTCTAAAGAATTCTCGAACCTAACCTAAGTCACTAAATCTCTATACACGACCTTTGTTAGACCTCTCCTTGAATAAGCTAATCAAGTCTGACCTCCCTATCAGAACACTTTCTCAAAGAATTTTATCTGTACAACGCGCAGATTTCTTCGACCTTTGTTAGACCTCTCGTTGAATACGATAATCAAGTCTGGTCTCCCTATCAGAACACTTTCTCTCAAAGAATTAAATCTGTACAACGCAGATTTCTTCGATTTGCACTACGCGGTCTTGCTGTTAGTATATATATAGTTCACTATTTGTATATATATACTTTTCTATAAAAACACTTGTGATATTAATTTTTATAGTTTTAATATCGAACAATATTGAAGTTCGATGTTTTTCAGTTTATTATTATTCGATCATATTTTCTTGAACAATAAACATCTTGTTTAATTTATGTTGAATTGAATTACTTTTTATTTATAAATTGGACTTCCTGGAATAGCCGTTCTAATAGGTTATGGGCCCAGAACACCAACAATTATAATTAAAGATATTAATTCAGGAAATTCTAATAGATAAAGAAAAATTTTTTCAAGATGGAAGAAGGAAGATCGATTTTCAAGAAGCTGAACAACAACAACTATCAAACATGGAAATACAGGATGGAGATGTTATTAATCAAAGAAGATCTTTGGGAAGTTATTGCTGATGCAGCACCTAATCCTGTTCTTGCTAGTTGGACCTTGAAAGATGGGAAAGCTCGTGCCACAATCGGACTCGCAGTGGAAGATTCTCAACTAATGCATATTCGGAAATTGAATACTGCTAAAGAATGCTGGGATGCTCTGAAGAAAGCACACGAGAAGTCAACACTGTCGAATAAGGTAACGTTGTTAAAGAAATTGTGTCGTATGCAGCTTAAGAACGGACAAACAATGGAAGATCACATTTGTGATATGCTGGACATTGTGGATCGTCTAATTGGCTTAGGCGAGCAATTAGCAGATCATCTTGTGGTTGCATTTCTCCTAGGAAGTTTGCCAGACGACTACAATTCTTTGGTGACTGCTCTTGAAGTCAGAAGAGACGAAGAGTTAACACTCGAATTAGTCAAAGAAAAGCTTATTCAAGAATATAAGAATAAAAGTGACAAGTTTTCGAAAAGACCATTAGAAGATGCTGCATTGAAGACTCAAAACTTCAAGTTCAAATGCTATTCTTGTGGAAGAACCGGACATTTAAAAAAGAACTGCCCAAACAAGATGCAAGAAGGAAGAAAACCCAATTTCAAAGCCAAGAAAACCGTTGAAACTTCTATGTCTGGTAAGGGTGAGTGCAACCAAAACGATATTGATTTGTGTTTTAGTTCTGGTACAAATAAAATTGATTCTGCATGGTATATTGATTCAGCCGCTACGTGTCATATGTGCAATGATGATAAATTTTTTAGAAATATTAATAGAAAAACTGGCGATTACATATATTTAGCAAATGGGAACAAAATCGAAGCAAATGGTTCTGGTAGTGGTATATTGCTTTGTCAGAATAAGGAAATTCATGTCAAGAATGTTCTTTATGTTCCTGAGCTAGATGGAAATTTGCTTTCAGTTAGAAAACTTGTCGAAAGTGGTTGGCAAGTTCTATTTAAAGATGAGATTTGTGAACTATCACATCATGGTAAAATATATGCAACGGCTAGTTTATATAAAAACCTTTACAGGCTTAATGAAGATTTGTATGCAAAAAGGGTAACACACATTGAAAAGGAATGTGTTCATACTTTTCATCGCCGATTTGGTCATCGAGATTTAAGGTCGATAAAAGATGCGATACAAAATAATTTAATTACTGGAGTTGAACTCATTAAATGTTCATGTCTTGATCATTGTGATTCCTGTTTGAGAGGTAAAATGATAAGACCAGAGTTTCCAAAGCAAGCCACAAACAGATCTGATAAGGTCTTGGATCTTGTTCACGCAGATCTATGTGGACCTATGAGAGAAATAACTCCAAGTGGGAACAAATATTTTTTAACAATGATTGACGACTACAGTAGGTACTGTACTGTTTATTTTTTGAAAGAAAAGAGTCAAGCTGTAGAGAAAATAGTAGAGTTTATACAACAAACTGAAAACTATTTTGAAAGACCAATGAAAATACTAAGAACTGACAGAGGTGGAGAATTTACAAGCATAAAGTTGAAAGATTATCTTAAAAGTAAAGGTATTAAGCAGCAGTTAACAGCCCCTTATAGTCCACAGCAGAATGGTGTAGCTGAGCGAAAGAACCGGAGTCTAATGGAAATGACACGGTGCATGCTCATACAATCTGGACTGAACAGAAAATTTTGGGCAGAAGCTTTTAATACTGCTAATTATTTACAAAATAGATTACCATCGAAAGCTACTCTGAAAACTCCTTATGAAATGTATTTTCAAAGACAACCAGCTATGACTCATATAAGAACATTAGGATGCGTGGCATATCATTATGTCATTAAGAAACTTCGACATAAGTTGGAAGATGTATCTTATAAATATGTACTTGTAGGATTCTGTGATGAATCAAAGGCATATAGACTGTTGGATACTGAAACAGCCAAGATAATCAAATCCAGAGATGTCAAGTTTAATGAAGAAATGAATACCGGCTTGAACAAATTACCTGATGTGACAAAATATGAAGATGATTCTACTTTTGAAATTAATCTTTTTACCAGCAAGAACCAAGGAAACGACAACTTACCGACTAATACGATTGAAAATGAAGAAATTGTTGAAGATGAAAACAATGTTGATTTTGAAGAACAGTTATCAGAAGATGGAAGTACTTACTATTCTGAAGAAGATGGCATTGATTCTGAAGATAATGTTAGAAAATCAACAAGAACCAACAAAGGCGTACCTCCTAAAAGATATGGCTATAAAACAGCTTACCCGGATGAACCCACAACTTATAAGGAAGCATTGGAAAGTTCTGACAGTGCGCAATGGGTATGTGCCATGGAGGAAGAACTGCAGGCTATGCAAGGGAACAATGCTTGGGAGTTGGTGGAGTTACCGAAAGGTAGAAAGGCTATAAGCTGTAAATGGATATTCAAGATCAAAACATTAGCTGATGAATCGAAAAGGTATAAGGCAAGACTTGTGGCGAAAGGTTTCTCACAGAAATATGGTCAGGACTATGACCAGGTGTTTGCCCCAGTGGTGAAGCAGACGACTCTTCGAACCCTTTTAGCGATTGCATCAATGAATGACATGACAGTACAACACATAGATGTTAAAACTGCATTCTTGAATGGTAACCTAGAAAATGAAATTTATTTGAAACAACCCCCAGGATTTGTACAAAGCCGAAAAGAAAATTTGGTATGTAAATTGAATAGAAGTATATATGGTCTCAAACAATCAGCGAGATGTTGGAATCAAAAGATAAATTTGATCCTAATTAACTTTGGATTCAGAAGGGGTAAAGCTGATAGTTGTTTGTATATAAAAGGCAAAGGTGACAATATTATATATATACTTGTTTATGTTGATGATATCCTGGTTATTTCAAAAGAACAGAATTTAATTTTAGAGACAATTGCAGAAATTAGAAGACATTTTGACATTACTGACATGGGAAATTTGAAGTTGTATCTTGGAATTCAAATTGAAAAGAGAAATGGAAAGTATTATATGCACCAAGAAAAATACATAAAGAAAATTCTTGCTACTTTCAATATGTCAGATGCGAAGACATCCAAAATACCTTTGGATACTGGATATTTCAAAAACCAAACAACGGATGATGAGCTTTTAGACGACAATGAAATGTATCGAAAAGCTATTGGCTCACTTCTTTACTTATCAGGAAATACAAGGCCGGACATAGCAGCAGCTGTTTCAATTCTCAGCAGAAAAGTATCCTGTCCTACTCAGCGTGATTGGAACGAAGTTAAACGCATTTTTAGATACTTGAAAGGAACTCAACAATTACAGCTTTGTGTTGGATGTAATAAAAATTCAAAACTTGTTGGATATGCCGATGCAGATTGGGCTACAGACGTTAGAGGACGAAAATCCACAAGCGGATATTTATTTAAATTTGGAGAAGCTACAATCAGTTATGCAAGTAAAAAGCAAGGATTGATTGCACTATCATCAACTGAAGCAGAGCTTGTCGCTTTAGCAGAAGCAACTCAAGAACTTATTTGGCTGAGAACATTATTTCAAGATCTACAAGTTGATTTAGAAGATGTTACAATATTCGAGGACAATCAAAGTTGTTTAAAACTACTGGATTCAGAGAAGATAAATCCTCGAACTAAACATATAGACGTAAAGTACTACTTTCTTCGTGACATTAAAGAATCTAAAGAAGTTAAATTCATTTACTGTCCAACTGAAGAAATGGTTGCAGACATTCTTACGAAACCATTACAGAATATTAAACAATCAAAATTCAGACTCCTGGCTGGTCTAACTAAGAACGATGAAGACTTTACTTAAGAAGTGTTTATTAAGAAGGGGTGTTAGTATATATATAGTTCACTATTTGTATATATATACTTTTCTATAAAAACACTTGTGATATTAATTTTTATAGTTTTAATATCGAACAATATTGAAGTTCGATGTTTTTCAGTTTATTATTATTCGATCATATTTTCTTGAACAATAAACATCTTGTTTAATTTATGTTGAATTGAATTACTTTTTATTTATAAATTGGACTTCCTGGAATAGCCGTTCTAATACTTGCTTGGGTGATTCAGCTTTATCAGGAGCTTCACCCGAACGTCATTCCACACGACAAAAAATTCCTTTTTTCTTTTACCTTATTTTGAGTTTCACCTGAAAATAAAATTCATGTTCGAAAGATTCTCCTTATTATGAACATTCAATTTAGGCGACCTTCAACAGTTTCAGTTGTTTTTTGGAGGACAACAACGTTAAAATTAAGTTTTTCGTGGAAATTGTTTATTATTAATATACATTTATTCATTTTTGTTTATTATTAACTCAGTCAACTCTGAGCAAAGATATGATTTGCTAAAAATGCAAGTAAATTCCAATGTATTGTACTTTTGTGGGCAATGCAGTGGTTAAGACATCAAGTTTATTTATTTATTTATTTACTTCATCTATCGAGTTAACTCTTACAGATTGCTTTTAACTACATACTAATTAATTTATCATTTAAATATTGCTTAAAAACATTCCTTTCTAATAAATATTGCTTAAAAACATTCCTTTTTAGGCTTATATCTAAATATAATTAAATTACATTAAATGATTTCATGCATCTTGAAATTGGTTTATTAAAACCATAATTTAATATATGATATGGTATATAAAACAATTGTCTTGATCTTATATGGCTTTGAGGAACATACAAATTTAATAGATTAAGTTAATCCGAGCATTTTATATGGTAAGACAATATTATCATGAACAAACATTACACAATCAACAATTCGCCGATTTTCTAAAGAGTTCAGACCAATTAAAGCGCATTTTGTAGAATAACAAGGAATTGAATCTAGATTCCATTTAAGTTGTCCAACTACAAATTTTGTAAAATACTTTTGAACTTTCTCAATACGATTTTTTGAATCTGTATAATGAGGATCACATACAACTGAAGCATATTCCAAATAAGGACGTACAAGAGACATATAGACGGATTTTATTGCATATGGATTCGAAAATTCGGCACAACTTCTTTTGCGAAAGCCCAACATTGAATTCGATTTAGCAATAACGTAATCCATATGCCCAGAGAAATTTAATTTTTCATTGAATATTACACCGAGGTCCTTAATCTCCGAAATTCTACATAAGACGACGCACGTTTGAAATATTATAATTATCGGGTGATTTTTTAAGAGCTTGAGAACTTTTTTTTTAAAAAAAACGCATAAAATTTGCAAAATCTCATCGATTCTTTATTTGAAACGTTAGATTGGTCCATGACATTTACTTTTTGAAGATAATTTCATTTAAATGTTGACCGCGGCTGTGTCTTAGGTGGTCCATTCGGAAAGTCCAATTTTGGGTAACTTTTTCGAGCATTTCGGCCGGAATAGCCCGAATTTCTTCGGAAATGTTGTCTTCCAAAGCTGGAATAGTTGCTGGCTTATTTGTGTAGACTTTAGACTTGACGTAGCCCCACAAAAAATAGTCTAAAGGCGTCAAATCGCATGATCTTGGTGGCCAACTTACCGGTCCATTCCTTGAGATGAATTGTTCTCCGAAGTTTTCCCTCAAAATGGCCATAGAATCGCGAGCTGTGTGGCATGTAGCGCCATCTTGTTGAAACCACATGTCAACCAAGTTCAGTTCTTCCATTTTTGGCAACAAAATGTTTGTTAGCATTGAACGATAGCGATCGCCATTCACCGTAACGTTGCGTCCAACAGCATCTTTGAAAAAATACGGTCCAATGATTCCACCAGCGTACAAACCACACCAAACAGTGCATTTTTCGGGATGCATGTGCAGTTCTTGAACGGCTTCTGGTTGCTCTTCACTCCAAATGCGGCAATTTTGCTTATTTACGCAGCCATTCAACCAGAAATGAGCCTCATCACTGAACAAAATTTGTCGATAAAAAAGCGCGAAACACATTTCGAACCGAACACTGATTTTGGTAATAAAATTCAATGATTTGCAAGCGTTGCTCGTTAGTAAGTCTATTCATGATGAAATGTCAAAGCATACTGAGCATCTTTCTCTTTGACACCATGTCTGAAATCCTGCGTGATCTGTCAAATACTAATGCATGAAAATCCTAACCTCAAAAAAATCACCCATTATAAATAATAATAGTAAGACATCGAGAAAAAGACATATGTACAACTACATTTATTGATGTTAAGCGAAATATGATTACTTTTACACCAATCGTTTATAGTATCAATATCATTCTGTATTAATACACAATCATTGATGCTTTTAACAGTTGCAAATATTTTAAAATCATCCGCAAATAATAGACCATTTGTAAAATTCAAGTATAATGGTAATTCATTTATAAAAATCAAAAACAACAACGGACCAAGATGGCTCCCTTGTGGAACACCAGATGGTACATACAATATTGTTTTTGTTGACAGCGAGTTTAAAATTTTCACAACTTGTTTTCCATTAACCAAATACATAGCGTGAAATCCACTTGAGAAAAGTTGATACTATACGTAAAAGCTATACAGCTTTTGAAATCTGAAAATTATTTATAAATATACATTCAATAAAACTGAAATTGTAATTTCAATCTTACAATATTTTGTGTAACAACAGTCTTACGGATTGAAATGATCTCTTCTTTTTCCTCAAACAACAGGTAATCATGCATGATTAATCTTTGTATTTCAATATCGTTACTATGAATGCTTTTAGATTATCATTTAAATTTTTATATCAAATACTTAATTTATATGATATCAACAAAAATAAGTTTTTTTTGTTTGTCCCGTGGCATGATGGTTAGTGCGTTGGACTGTCATGCCAGAGGTCTTGGGTTCGATCCCTGCCTATGCCATCTAAAATATTTTTCACGGGTACTGCCTCTTGCGAGGAATTGACAAATTCTCTAAGAGTAATTCTTGTCATGAAAAGTGCTTTCTCAAATTTGCCGTTCGGATTCGGCTTAAAACTGTAGGTCCCTCCATCCCTGACAACAGTACTCGCACACAGGAATGGTTGAGAGTTGTAAGTCACTAGGCCCTAGTTCTCAACGGACTGTTGCGCCACCCACTTTAACTTTTAACAAAAACAAGTTTTTTTGTCTGTTGCTTGATTTAATCCTTGTTTTTTGTCAACAAAAAGAACAACTGTCAAAACAAAAATTCAGATAGTTAGGTTCGTTCATTTTTTGAACACAAATGGGCACCTTGCTTAAAAACGGAGAGGGAAATTTTTTATATTTCTTGATTTAAAGCTTTTTTCCCAAATAAATTGATTGGACAATGATTAAAAGTTTTATCATGGTACTCAATGGGCATAATTGTAACAGAAAATTGCAACATTTTATTCATATTGCACTTTCTCTGTCTCTACATCTCTTTCTAAGTATTTTTTAAAAGATTTTTGTTCGTTAAAAACATAGGTGTGGGCCACCGGTCCCAAGCCTAAACATAATATAAAACTACAAAAAATAAAAAAATATCTACCTTTAAGTTCTTTTTTTGTCAATACCTTGCATTTAGTGTAAATAAATAAAATCAAAAATACTGCCCTGGTCATTTTGAACTCATGATGAAACATAGCATTTTAGATTTGTATTCAATAAAATTGAAACACATAAAATAATGGTTGGTTTCTTTTCGGTGTTCTTTCCTAAACCTAAGTTTCTTATTCCAGTCGCCCAAAGACCTTTTATCTTTAACTAGCTTCTCTCCACATTCGACATCTTTCTAAACTTTTAAATAAAAAAAAAAGAAAGCCTTTAAATTTTTCATTCAAAAACATGTTAATAAATTGTAATTGATTTGAACTTAGCTTCCATATTATAATCAAAACCCAAGGTTCTTGACATTTTCTGAGTTCAAACAATAAATCCCAACAGACAAATCAGAATTGAAGCAGAAGAAAGGAAGATGATATACGGAAATGACTTTCTTTAGCCATTCAGCTCGACAGAGAAGTCTCTGTGATCTGTATATTCATGTGTACAATATAAAAATATATATGTATGTATATTTATGTAGAACCCCTTTCACTATCAGAAAAAGAATTATTATTGATTGTTTTAAAAATATCTTCCTCGAATGACACTCAATCAAAATTGACTGTTGAAAGAAAAGTTCAATTTAATTTTATTATTATTGGTCTCATTTAGCACTTGCCAAGCTGCAACTCAACTCTTATCAATACACAGCAACGAAGGATTGTCTGTTAAATATGAAATATTTATATGTACATACATACCTACAATCAATTATTTATTTTCTATTTATATAATGTAAGTGAAATTTAAGTTTTTAGTTACATACATATATTAAATGACAGACAATCCAACAATTATATGAGTACATTAACAAAAAAAATTAAAATTATAATAAATCTATTATTAGATCCTTCTTTAAAGTTAATATTATTACAAAATTGGAACATATTTCTCTCCTTGTGTTTCGTTCTTTTTTGCTATTTTTATTTCATGGTTTTCTCCTCTGGGTTCAACATGTCACAGGCATATAAATCCGAACGGTGTTGTGTGTCCATATCAATTGATGGGCCAGTGCGATGATAAGGACTGTAAATATATGCATTTGGAAGACTAAGCCGCGTGATAGAAGGATGGATGATGATGATCATGATGATGCTTCTAAGTGAAAATAATGTCGATTCAAGGAAACAAAATAGCAAAAAAAAAGAAATTATGAAGCGAGAAATTTCGGCATCTGCATCTGCATGATTGCTTCGTTTCTTTGTTGATCAAATTGTTTTAATTTGAGGTGATAATGAATGAAGACTTAAATAACGGTTTGTGGTGCCATTTTTGATATTTCTATCTCTTTGAAAGAGAATACATATAAAACAAACAAACCAATACTCAGGGTAAGTTAACTGAACTAACATTTAGTAAATAAATAAAAAAAAAAAAAACAAAAATAAAATAAAAATGAATGTCTATTACAGTGAACTATATTCATTGTAAAATAATTTCTTTTTCCATATAATTTAATTATTATTATTAATTTAACTTTAATTATACAATTCTGAATAAATAACTTTTTTTATTTAATTATTTTACTCTCTTTTTTGTTTTTTGTTTGGCTGGTAACAATACATTTAAACATACTTTTAAAGTAGATAGAATGTTTTTTTTTTAAACCCCAAATTAATTCTTTTGTTTTTACTTATTCCTTGTAACAATTTTTTTTTTCTTCCTTTTAATTTAATTTAGTAAAAAAAAAAGAGTTGAAATTTCATTTGCACAAATAAAAACGCCTACACACCTCCATATAAACATACATTTATCTATATAATCTTACTTTAAACTAAATTTTATTTTATTTCCTATTTTTATAAAAGTTTTTATTTTTTCCCCTCAGAAGAAAAAGAAAAGAAGTTTCATAATAAATTCGTTTCGATGAAAACAAATTTTTACCAATTAAAAAAAAAAGAAAATTTTAAATTTTCTTTGCAGTTTTCTTTTTATTATTTAATTATTTTAAATTATGTTGTTTTGTGACGGATTTCTTTCTATCCATGGGAAAGGAATTATAATTACAATAAAATGAATGCACATTTGTTTCGCTTAGAAATGCACGAATTAATGGTGAGAAAGAAACGTTTGAAAAAAGTGATCGATCAGCGGTAAAAAATCAGACTTATACAAATGGATTAAAATTAATTATATTTACTTCGATATTATTTTATATAAAGTTTTTTATTTACCAAATATATTTATTAAATATTGTTTTTTTTTTTTTTTTCAAATATTAATAATTTGTATGTGGTTCGTATATATTCATTGATTTGTTTAAAAAAAAAAGATAGTACTTTAATATATTTTTTTTCAAATAGTTTATTAGTGTATTTTTATATACATTTTTTTTTTTATTAAGAACTTGAGTGTACTATTGTTAATGTAAAATTTGAAAAAATATAATAAATAAATTGTAAATATAAAATTTGTTTGTTTTATTTTTTTGTTCTGTGGGACAAAGGAAAGGAATTATGGAAATATTTGGTCATTTGATTTACTCGGAGATAATTCCATTCACTTGTATATCAAAATCTATTCCACTTAATTGTGAAGTTTTTTTGACTTATAATAAGGAATTCAATGAAGAATGTCCATACAAGCTATAGTTGAAAGAGATATATGCATATAATGAGGATGTTTCCTAAATCATTTACACTATAGTTTAGTCTTTATGTGCGTCACAAAAAAAATGATGGAATTGAGGACGAGTTTCAGTAATTTAAAGGCAACTTCAGTTTGTTTTAAGAAAATAAAATATGCAGTTTTCTCAAAATATAATATCAAATTTGCGATCTCTTATTCAAGGTTTCTTCTTAAAATCCTAAATATTTGTTCTTTCAAAATTTTAAATTTTGTGAAAACTTTTAAGATTATTACAAAGATTTTAGTTCTTTTTGACAGACACACCACTTTTTTGGTAAATATCGTTAAATTACTAACAAATCTGTAGATGAAGCCTTTGGTTATACAACTAAACCGTATGAGTTTTATGGCTTATATGAGCCTCCCTGGATCCTCCACTTTTTTTATGTTGTTCGCGCATTTAAGGTGATATGAATGAATACTCTTATAATGATTGAACACAGTGCGTGTAATTAGGATTAGAAAGGAGATACCGATGCACATTGGTTTTGAATGTCTGCACATTGTAATTTGTGAGAGTCTGGTAAAGCACATTCGTGTAGTGCGACTAAAAAAAGAATGTCTGTACCTTACAGTACGTCTGAAATCGGGATCAACTGTAAACTGATGGGCATTCCTAGAAGAACGGGTATTACGGTTGAATTGTTTGAGGAGAGGAATGAAACTGTCTATTTCACTAGACCATTGTTTATGAAAATAGCGATCAAATAATGACAGATATGAAACCTTGCGACGGAGACGGTGCTCAAGATATATAAACGTTTCAGTTAGGCAACGGTCACCTATCATTTTAAAAGCTCCATTTGACAATGCTGACTAAGAGTAGAATTTAATGAGCTGTTGGCAGTCCTCATACGAAGGACAAGGATGAGAATCTAAAAACGAATATTAAAAGCTGAGGGTACTGTCATAAGCGAAACAATTAGGTTAGAAGTGTCAGACGAAAGATCATTTATAAAAATAAGGAAGATCGTCTGAGACGAAACTGATCCCTGGGGCTCTAATAAAGCGTTGGAAAAAAGAACTACTTATTTTTAATTTACTTATTCTTGAATGTGTGTTTTCAAGGCGTCTGGTTAGATTGATTTAAGAAAAGCCTGATATTGCTTAAAACTACACCAAAAGGACAGCAGAAGCCGACGCATTTGAGTAGTATTATTCTTTCCAAAGATTGATATACCTAGAATGCAACATAAATCTCAATACGCGTTGAATAAAATCTTCTTTTAAGTTATTATTAAAAAAAAAATTTAAGTTAGACTAGTTCAAAAGGAATAACAATAGTGATAAATAGTACTACGCTTATTGACGGTCACAAAAACTTTCGCAGTACGGTAGTAAAGAAAAGATGCTAGTAATAACCAAATTCATTTATTCATTGAATTATAGTTAAGATGTAAGTAAATTCGTAATACAAAATTATGATGTACATATAAAAGAGATGATAAGAGGTTGCTAGACTTCGGGTGATCTTGTGTTGCGAAGCTCCACCGGAAGCTATATTTTGGTGAAACGGGTGATGGTGCCATCAGCCATCTAGTGGGAGTATCGTGATAGCTGTGGTTACCTTAAATCACGGGAACATATGGCATCCAAGATATTCGTTAACCAACTAACAGCCTTGTATGCAAGAAGTGTTAGAAAGACCTCGCTCCTTAATAAGGGGTGTGGTTATACCTTAATATTTCCACAGAATTGTACCTCGTTAGTTCCTACTCTTTGGCGCTGGTCAAACGCTTTTTTTTGATCCCGTGTAGGACCAACATCGGATTAATTTTTAACTGACAGGTGCCCAGGTGCATTTTCAAATTTTATTTAGACTTGCCCTGAATTTTTATAGTTTTGTTGGTTTGTGAAAGGCATAAAGATAAAAAAAAATTTGTGTTTTGAAAAAAAGTAAAGGGGTAACCAAGTTCTCTGTCCTTATATATGTAGGTACCTACTAAACCAAGGAGATCATCCATATCGCAAGGGTAACCAGCACGAGATCTGAAATAAGGCACCTTGCTATAGTATCCTCCACGGCTGACGAAAGTGCTGGTTTTCTGCCTCTAGATATAATGACAGTAGGATTTTTCCCTTCACCGATCCACTGACGTGTATGATGGAGCTGTGGTTTTTGGTTGATATGTACGTGGCATCTTTTTGATATAAAATATTGTTAGATCAACACCAAAGCCATTGAAAATGAATGTTTACAGTTACCCCAAATTGTTCACTTTTACCCCATTTCGGTGTTTATATTTACCCATGATAGGAACATAATGGGGCAATTGTAAACAGCCAATAACTTTTAAATTTTGTTATACAGACAAACATAAACATATAGCATGCATTTATACTCATATTTCACTTTCTTAAAGATAAAATTTAACTTACTTCGATCGCCTTTGTTTGTTTTGCAACAATTTTAATTAGCACTGAAAAACTTAAAAACGCAGAAAAACGAAAGACTCATGGAAACGAACAAAACATAAATAACCCTTTGACAGATAAGGCCTTCCACGCGTCAATATGATTTAAATATAATGCCTTTTCAAATAACTTCATGGCATGCTTCAATTTATAAACGGTTTTGAGAAAATTAAGTATGTTTACAATTACCCCTGTTCACAATTACCTCCCTTGACCCTACTTATTCTTGTAACGAAGCCGTCCTCTAACAAATTCTATTATATCAAGTATTTGAAAAATATAAATATACATAAGTATACAGGTTGTTAAAATCAGCAATACAAAGAATTTTGAAGAGAATGGAATTCTTATACTGATGTCGTAAAGGCCTGTACAACATCGTAATACATGCTCAATCGCGGCGTTTGGAGATCATACTCCTGATATTTGTTCAGCCAATGAAAATCATTACATTTAATATAAAATGATTCCAAAAAAAAAACAAACTAATGGCTTTATTGCTTAAGAAGTTTATTTATCGCGTAATTTAGTGTTTTGGCCATTCGTTGTTATGTATAAATAAATAAATAAATTAATAAATAAATTAGGTGGCGCAACAGTTCGTTGAGAACTAGGGCCTAGTGACTTACAACTCTCAACCATTCCTGTGTGCGAGTAATGTTGTCAGGGATGGAGGAGACCTACAGTTTTAAGCCAAATCCGAACGGCTAATTTGAGAAAGCACAAGAATTACTCTTGGAGGATTTGTCAATTCCTCGCAAGAGGCAGTTCCCGTGAAAAGAACTTTAGATGGCACAGGCAGGGCTTGAACCCAAGACCTCTGGTATGACAGCCCAAAACGCACTAACAGTCATGCCACGGGTTCTACCGCTGTTATGTATATGTATGTTATAATAAGTCTGTTCAGTGAGGATTTTTCTAGATCAGAACAGCACAGGACAGCACAGTTTCGTGAGAAACGTCAGATCAAGTTAGAACAGTCAGTTAAACGTCAGTTGTCAAAAAAAAACAAAACAAATTGCAAATTGTGTGAATTTTTCGTTTCTTGCTTATTTTTTTTTTCATTTTTTGTGTTTTTACTGTGAAAAATATTATTAAAAATTATTGAAATGGAAAATCAAGTGATTGCTAAGATAATACTAAATGAAAATGTTAGTGGTTCAGACACCGATAGTGATTTTTCGTCGGATTCCTCCTCAGATGATTGGAATAAAAGTGTGACGAATGTTATTACCTTTTCTTTGATGAAATGTAAAAGAAATTGCATTGAAAGTTATTATATTATACTTTATAATTATTTAATTAAACAAATAAAACAAATTGGCAAAATAACTTTATTTTAATTTTTTTAAATCACGAGAAAAAAAACAAAGCACAGCCAAATCAAAACGTAAACAAAAAAAAATGACAACTTCGATTTTGACATTTCTCACGATTCTGTTCTAACCTGATCTGACTCAAAAGTAAGAACAGAAAATCCTGTTCTAAACTGTTCTAGGTTTGTCAATGAACAGGAAAGTAGAACAGTTCAGCACAGAAAAAACCTCAATGAACAGCAAAAAGCTGTACTTTTCTGTCTAGAACAGTCCAGCACAGCGTCACTGAACAGACTTAATATAAACGATCGGCTACTGTCAACTTATAGACAGTGTGATATTTCAGGATTTGAATATTTGCGTTTTCATACTTCTACCATGAGAGAGATATAAAACAGTGTGGTGTGCTAAGGCGTATATGTACTTTTTTGTATTTCGAATATTTTTAAGAAATAATAAACTTTGGCTATTGAAAATTTAAGAACACATTTTCAATGTATACTCGTAATATAGGGTCAAGTAAGAATTTAATAGAAAATCAATTTCACATATTGAAATTTTCAGATTTCGTAACAGTTTTGTTTCTTGTTCATTTTTATATTTATGGTGCATATCCATGATCTTATAGTAAGGAATAAGGAACAATTTATTAAAAACAATAACATTCAGACACTCATTTAAATGAATATTTCCATCTTCTTATATGTAAGTCTAAATCTCTCGCTAAAGTCCTTAATCAAGGAAATTATATTTTGGTATAAGGATATACATACATATGTAGTTCTGATAAAATTTTAACACAAAATGGAATCGCAACTGGCCCCATTTATACAGATTGCGTTTTTGTCCCATTCTCACCTACCACCCAATAATAGCATCATAATTTTTTTTAAATTGACACTTACTCCTCAAAACACTAACATGTTGTCGTCTCTTCGTCATGCACAAATTACAATCTTTTTAAAAACTGTTTACAAAACAATATATTACATTTATTGAGTTAAATATTTGACCTCTCGTCACTCCATACCCATTTAAATTACACACCACATCAATTAAAACATCAAATACTGATTTTCTGATAACAATTATTTTTACTATATTTTATTCAAATTACGAAGTTAAGTACATATATATACTTATGAATATTTATTAATAATTTCAAAAACGTAGATTGAGAAAATAATAATAAAAAAAAAACTCAAGCTCGTGGGGATTTTAATCGAAAGTAAAACCTTAAGTACGTATTTTAAAATTGACGGTTTTGCCCTGAATTATTGTTTTCTTCGAAAAATGCTGAGCAATCAAAACAACCCCTATACAATAAACACTCCTATCCTGTGTAGCGAATATGGTCAGCCCAGTAGATATGTAAATGAGGCGACCATTTACAGGTGATTCAACTCAATGTTATTGTTGGGTTTGGGTCTATGCATTTGGGAGTTCATCTGTATGATTGAAGTGGTTCATATTTTCTATTTAATGTTTTTTTTTTTTTTTTTTTTTTTGCAGGCTTGAACCTTGCACCCAAAACAAACGATTTTTTGAAAACTTATCTTGACGAAAAAAAAATTGAAATATTCCACGGGCTCTTGTATGTGGAGGTAAAGCTTAAAGGTTAAGTGTATACAAATGTATGCACTAGACACATTTAGCCCAATAAATCTAAAAATAAAAGACTACAAATATTCGTCAGACATGCAGACGGATTTATGAATTAACCTTGAAAAAAATATAAAATAAAGAAAGTTGCAGAATTTCATCAGAGCTATTAAGTCAAACAAAGTAGATAAGATTTATAGGTAGTTTTTTGAGTCATTATTAAAAAAAGAGAAAAAAAAAATATATGTATGTACATAAAATTATTAGATGCTAGAATATGCAGAATTTTGACACTCACTTATCATCACGTATTTAGTATTATAAAGCAATTGGGCAGGTTCAGCCCACATAAGGGACTTGAAAGTAAGGCAAGTTTCTAGCATTTGATTGGCCAGCTGCCAAAAAATTACCTTCCAATTAAGGCAACTTTATTGGAAAGTTGACTGGAAAGTTAGTCAAGAAAAATCTCCCTAACTATCAAGTCAAGTCATCTTATGTCAAAATGACAATTGATCATGTTTTTTCATTCAACTGAAAGCTGAACTTTATTTCTCTTTGATTTATTTATTTTCTGCAAAACTTCATTTAATGCTTTCTGTAAAAAGCTTCCTTGTAAATTTGGAAAAGAAATACAAATCGTGGTGGACTTGTAGCTTGCCTGAGGAGTGTTCTGTAGACAATAATGATTTTGGTAGGTTTGTGAAGTAAAGTTCTCAGTTTTAAATTCATGACACTTGAAAAACTAACTATATGACTTGGTCAAAATTTACGTTCAAAGAATGAAGTTAAGAGCAAATGAAGTCCCTTATGTTGTCTGAACCTGCCCAATGTAATTGACCTCTAGCAGAATAAATTATAAGTTTCAATTTGACTTTTAGTTCAGGAAAGGAAGATAAGAAATGGCCTTATTTCGAAAAAAAATCAGATTTAAAAGTTCCTAATTTGGAGTGTAGCGCCAAGATTTGGATTGGGGACAGAATCCCAAAAATCCAAAATCCTGAAAATCCAGAATCTCAATATTCCAAAATCCCGAAAAGTCAAAATCAAAAGCATTAGCAAAATATCGTGATGGACTTGTAGATTGCCTGAGGAGTGTTTTGAAGACAATAATGTTTTAGGTAGTTTTTGTACTATGAACTTAAAGTAGAGGTTTGTGAAGTAAAGTTCTAAATTTAAAATTCATGACACATTTAAAAAACTAACTTTTTGCCTTGCTCAAAATGTACGTTTATGTTCAAAGAATAAAGTTGACTGCAAATGAAGTCCATTATGTTGTCTTAACCTGCCCAATGCCTTATTTTGCTTGAATTTCTCAAATGATAGACAACATTTTTTTTTTTATAATGGGATCTGTCAAATTAAGAAAAAAAAAACAAGACTGAAAAGCAAACATTAATTGTGTTCTTAAAGAAGTAAATTTAAATACATACATAACAGTGATGGAAATCGACTTTTTTCGATTGTACTGAAAGCTGAAACAAAAAAGTACTGAAAAAGACCAAATAGTACTGAGCTCTTTTAAATGAATTAAAGTAAACGAACACACAAATTCAAAAACAAAATGTAGGTATTTATTAACGAGAACAAAAACAAAAACAATTCATTTGTTATTAACATATTTAATATTAAATGAACATAAATAAGAAAAAAAGGAACTTCATTATTAATAGCTAGATAAATATCGGACGGATCCCCATATCACAGTTAGGAGTTTTCATTGAAACTCATCATTGAATATTTGTATTTTGTGAAGAGTGAGGAACACAAAAGGCACCCTGAACAATGCGATGAATATTTTCAAACATTAACTCATTGCATTCATTTTTAGGAAGACCAATTTTTGCCCAAAACTCTGATATGGAAACATTTCTCATTTATTTTTAAATATTCGCAGTCAGCTAGATAGACCAAGAGCCGACAGCAAATTTTGGGAGTGGAGTGATAACCAAAATATATATAGATACATGTATGTGTAGATATACGCAACATTATGCCAAAATCAACCGTCTGGCAGGTTTTTTTTTCAGCCGGGGGCGGGGGTGGGGGTTCGAAAATGGTAATTTTTCCGATTTTGGGGTCGAAGTGATAACCACTTAAATGCATATATAAACAATAGGGGATAGTGCCCTGATGTCAAAAAAGTGAGTCCAAGACGTTTTGCTTTCAGCCTTCCCCTTGCCAGACGGCCGCTAAAATGCGCGAAAATCAACTTTTTGGGTCGAAGTGATAACCACTTAAATTAATATATAATCAATAGTAGATGGTCCGACGATGTCAGAAAAGTGTGTCCAAGACGTTTTACTTTCAGCCTTCCCCTTGCCAGACGGCCGCCAAAATGCGCGAAAATCAACTTTTTGGGTCGAAATGATAACCACATGAATGATACATCGAAAAATCAGAAAAATTCTCCTGATCGTAAAAATGTGTGTCCAAGACGTTTTACTTTCAGCCTTCCCCTTGCCAGACGCATTTTAACACTTTTTAACAGAATTTTTCAACTTAAATCCTTTAATAACTTTTTTCCTATTAACCATAACCAAAATAATCATATACCAAAATATCAGACAAATTACCCTGATTCTAAAAATGTGTGTCCAAGACGTTTTACTTTCAGCCTTCCCCTTGCCAGACGCATTTTAACACTTCTTAAAAGAATTTTTCAACTTAAATCTTTTAATAAATTTGTTCCTATTAACCATAACCAAAACAGTCATATACCAAAATATCAGAAGATTTCCAATACGTTCTTTTTTTTCAGTCTTATGCTTGCCAGAAAACCCTAAAGAAAGAATGCACAAAAACCACCGTCTTCCTTTAAAGCATAACAATTGTATTTTATTTAGAAAAAAATTATTGATCACATGACATAAAATTAAATGAAATTTTGAAATTAGAAATTATAAAAAAAAACTATTCTTCATCATCAGATTCGTCCGATGAAGAATTTTGCGAAATATTGTCTTCTTCGCTATCATTTTCATCACAGAAAATTAAATTTTCAATGGTTTCTGGGGCCACGACTCCGTTGAACCATTTCAATTTGACCATGTCATGTATTATCCTAGTATTTAATATTGCACTTTTCCAAATATGGCATATATAGTTGCAACGATTAATTTGTTGCAGTAAGACGTTTCTGTTTGGTGGCAATAAACTACCTTCAAAACCTTCAGATAAAATGGTTAAGCATATAATTGCTTAAGGTTTTAAAGAAATATTTTAAATTTTTAACTTACTTTTAATATTTTTGAAAATTTTTTTCGAAGTCGGTTTACAAGTTTTGTAAAATAGTTCATACCTGGCATCATTCACTTTGAGGGCGGTTGTTTTATAAATTTTGCAAACAAATTCCTCTATTGTTAGAATGTCCTCTTCACTTATATAAGGAAATTGTCCGAATTTTGAAAAATCTAATTTCAAAATTGCATTCAATATTATGTCATGTGATCAATAATTTTTTTCTAAATAAAATACAATTGTTATGCTTTAAAGGAAAACGGTGGTTTTTGTGCATTCTGTCTTAAGGGTTTTCTGGCAAGCATAAGACTGAAAAAAAAAAACTTATTGGAAATCTTCTGATATTTTGGTTTATGATTGTTTTGGTTATGGTTAACAGGAAAAAAGTTATTAAGGATTTAAATTGAAAAATTCTGTTAAAAAGTCTTAAAATGCGTCTGGCAAGGGGAAGGCGGAAAGTAAAACGTCTTGGACACACATTTTTACAATCAGGAGAATTTTTCTGATTTCTTGATGTATCATTCATGTGGTTATCATTTCGACCCAAAAAGTTGATTTTTGCGCATTTTGTCGGCCGTCTGGCAAGGGGAAGGCTGAAAGCAAAACGTCTTGGACTCACTTTTTTGACATCAGGGCACTATCCCCTATTGTTTATATATGCATTTAAGTGGTTATCACTTCGACCCCAAAATCGGAAAAATTACCATTTTCGAACCCCCACCCCCGCCCCCGGCTGAAAAAAAACCTGCCAGAGGTTGATTTTGGCATAATGTTGCGTATATCTACACATACATGTATATATATTTTGGTTACCACTCCACTCAATAGTTCAATATTTTGTATATTCAATATATTGTGTTCATTGGAAAAAGCTTTAAAATAAATTGAACGATAGAGTTAACTCGACCATCCAACACTGCACTTTGGGAAAAATTTTGAATTCCGTTTAAGAAAACCGCATCGAAATCAAATCTTTTTCTAATGTCTTGCAGAAATGTCATTTAAAACAATTTAGTATGATTTTTAAAGCTTTGAATATCTGTTTCCCTTAATTTGTTTGAGTTGTATAGGATTTCAGATTCGGTGCCGCAATATATTTCCATAATAGGTACATAAGTGGTTTTCTAAAAGATTAATTGAGTTTATCGGTTTATCATCAAATGCTTCCCTTTTCATAAAATTTCTGCAGAGTTGTTTAAAAATAGATTTCAATGTTGGAATTAAGACGTGCACTTGCACTCTTACATCTTCGAATTGCATTTCCAAGTTAACATCATTAATTAGTTTTAAGATATAAAATAAAAAAGTGAAATATAACTTCACATTTAAGTCCTTAAGATATGAAAGTACCTTTTTTTTTTTTTTTTTTTTTTTTTTTATAATAAGCCAACACTAAAAGGGTTTTTTTATACCTTTAATATGCCAAAGACACAGTGTGAGCATTAGGAAAGGAGGGAAGGGTTGGATAGGAGGTGTCGGTGTACATTGATTTTGAACTCCTGAACATTGCAATGATAGGGAAAGATAGAGCGTGGCAAGGCGTTCCACATTCGCGTAGTACGGCTAAAAAATGAATCTCTGTACTTCATAGTACGGCCGAAGTTGGGCTCAAGGGTAAACTGATGGGCATTCCTAGAAGCGCGAGTATTACGGTTAAATTGTTTAAGGGGAGGAATGCAACTGGCTATTTCACTAGAGCATAGTCCGTTAAAATAACGGTAAAAAAGGGTTAGACAAGAAACCTTGCGTCGATGTTCGAGTGACGTAAACGAGTTGATGATGTTAATGTCACCAATCATTTTAAAAGCTCTACTTTGAATACTGTCCAAGAGGCTTAAATAAGTTACTGGAGCACCAGCCCAGAGATGAGAGTTATATTCAAGTTTCGGACGTATATAAGTTTTGTAGATTGTAGCCAGATCAGACGGAGGGTCGGAGACAAAACGGAGCCCTGGGGAACACCAGCATTTATTTTATGGGTTTCAGACTTGAATCCGTCCAAAACAACTTGTATTGAACGGTTCGAAAGAAAATTTCTAATCCAACGAAGAAGAGATTCGTCGATACCGAAAGCACGCATTTTCGATAAGAGAGTAAGATGCCAGACTTTATCAAATGCCTTTGAAATATCAAGTGCAATAATCTTACTTTCTCCAAAACGATGTAAAGATTTGTTCCACTGTTCGGTGAGATGAACCATGAGATCACCAGTGGACCTATTGCTACGAAAGCCGTATTGCCGGTCATTAAGAAGCTTCCGTTCCTGACGGGAAAGCCATCGCGTAGCACAATATTTTAAAATTGTGTGTAAATTAGTTCCAAAATGTTCTTGGAACTCTTGGAATTCCAACCTTCTGCTAGAGCTGTTACAAAAATGGTGATTTATTTCCTTTATTAGCTTATCGACTACGTTTGAAAATTGTTCTGCTGCGGCCTCCGATGAAAGATTTAAATTATGACATACGCAGCAATTTACAATGAGACTGGGGACGACTTCCTCTAATTTTGCCTGAACACCTTTTGTTTTGCCCATCATAACAGGACAATTATCTGCGGTGAATCCAACCATGTTTTTAAATGAAATATTTTTTTGTTCAAAAATATTTTTAATTGTGTTAAAAATTCCGGAAGCCTTTCCGTCAGGAACTTCAGTAAGTGTCAAAAACATATCATGGCACTTTTCGTCGTATATTAGAATACCCACCGTCAATTTTTATAGTTATATCGGTACTTTCATCTAAAACTATTGAAAAATATTCCGGTATTTCGGAAATAATTTTCGAATTTTCCGGAGCCATTATTTCTTTGATAATTTTTTGGCCTTTGTGTCGATTCATGACCATTTTTTTGACCACTTCTGAATCAGATAGGTTTTTTTTTTAAAGAATATTTAAATGATCCAATACTGCAAACGGTAAATTATGTTCTGCGATGAAAAGACTTAAGGATATTTCTAATTTTTTGGCATTTTCCGATGTTTTTATGTTTTTCTTTGACACGATTTGATCAATTTTTACACTGTTTTTGGCTGCATGGTGTGCTTTTTGGTGTGTGGCTGTTTTTATATGCCTTTCGATGTGGAAGTGTCCTCCAATAATATATTTGCAACATAAAAGGCATTTCTTCGTCTTTTTCTCAGGGTCTTCTTGCAACCATTCAAATTTTAAGTTTACGATCACGTCGTAAATGAAAATATAGTAAACGTGAAAAATTTTGTATGAAAGGTATTATGAGATTTTATATATCAAAATTTGACATCAACAAATATTTCAATAATACACAACATTTTTATTTATTTTTTTTAAACGCTTCATTAAATCCACCGAAATTGTTCACCATTTCATTTATAACAATTAATGCAATTTTATAATTTTTATTTTTATAAAGAGGCGTTCATGAAACTTTTGCCGGAATCTTTACGATTTTACGACGTCGGAAAGTTTCCGACGTTTCATGAATACACTTATTGGGTAATTGTGATTTGGGTATGTTTGCATCGCACATAATTTTTTGTAAGTGAAGTTGTGAAGATAAAAGAAAATTTAGTAAAGTAATTAATCAATTTTGTACAAACAATTAAAAATAGTACTGAAATTGGCAAAGATGTACTTACGTACTGAGAAAATCAAATAGTACTGAATTCAGTACAATAGTAAGCCTTTTTCCAACGGTGATACATTGCACTTTGGATGGATACCGAAAATAGTGGAGAGCGAATCGAGTGGAAAATAATACGTGACATATCTAATATACTGAAAATGTGTGATAAAAAGCGAAATTCGGTTGCTGAAAAAGATTAATTTCACTGTTAAATAATTGTTTATTATTTTATTTTCGTACAGAATATTCGCCTCTCGAAAAACGCTTTTATAAATGTTTGCATTGGTGGCCCTTTCGCATTCTGTTGGCTACAAATTGTTTGAAGTCACATGTTTTTAAATGTCCCTTCGCTAATTTATGAAGCGCGCACATGCATTCTACTAAAACTTCAAATTACTTTTGCTTCGTATGAACATTTTTTCTAATACGTAAATTCTCTGTAAGTAAATTTTATTTGCGTAAATTATTATTATTACTGAAATTAACGCTCGATACCTATGTATATACGATATCACATTTGCTATAGAAATAAATTTCCTGTGAAAAAAAACTTTAGGTGGCACAGAAGTGGATTGAACCCAAGAGCTCTAGCATGACACTCATGACAGTCCACTAACCATCACACAACGGATATTATTTAAAATAGAAATGCCCCTTTTTAATTTCGAAAATCGTTTGCAGTGTTTTCGAGATATTTTAATGTGAAAAGATCTTTCAAAGGAAAAAAGATAAAAGACATGATTGTGTACATTGAGTTGCAGAATTGGTTATGGATTAATCTCAATTTACTACTCATGGTTCTGAAACCATTTTCAAGCTGTATGCAATAACAAAAAATCAAGAAAATCATATGTATTCTTATTGTTTGCTTACAAATTTAAACTGATAAGAAAACAGATGGATAAAAAGTCGAGTGGTTTCTTGAAAACTTCGGTTCCGAAATGATTACTTTTGTTAAATTTTTGTTTTGAGTTTCTTCGAGAAATGCAAATTGGAATTGAACTCAAACTTTTGACATGACATAATTGCTGTCCAGAGAAGTGCACTTATTTGACACTTACTTGTCAGTTCAGAAAAAATATTTATACATGTTTTCATACGATAGCTCATCTATACTCTCTGTTTTATTCATATTATCAACCTGTTAAGGTTGGTGAAACATTAATAAAAATGCTCCTATACGCGGATGACATTGTACTATTGGCTGATAATCCCATAGCTTTGCAGTTACAAATAAATAAGCTCAAGCGTTTTTGTGATTTATGGGATTTAAGTATAAATGTTGCAAAGTCGAAAATCATGGTTTTCGAAAATACTTATCGAAGAACAACTTCCCAAGAGAAATGGTTTTTGGAACGCGAACCAATAGAAATAGTAAATCAGTTCAAATACTTAGGTTTCTTGATAACTCGTAACCTTGATTTTCGCACACATGTAAAAGAAAAATGCACTGCAGCCAAAACAGCCATAAATCTTATGTGGAGTAATTTCTTCTGCAACAGGTATGTGGATGCAACTGCTAAATTAAGAGTGTTTGATGCAACCATTAAAACATGCCTGTGCTATGCAAATCAAGTGTTTGGCTATCAAAACTTAGAAGAATTTAAAGTAATTCAACGCTTATTTTTCAAGCGTATCTTTAAACTGGATAACACAACACCTACATATGCAATCAATACTGAATCCGGTATGCCACAAGTATTTTTAAAGAATCTAAAATCAAATGCTGATTATATAATAAAAGTTATGAAAAGGCCTGACTCAAATTAAAAAAAAAAAAAAAACAGATATTAAAATATGCACTTAGACGTCAAATATCGCCTTTCAAAGAATGGAATGATCTAGCTTTTAGACACTGCGTAGACTTCGATCTCAATAATACAGCCCATACCAATTGGCAGGACTTATTCTATAGCTGTATAGGTAAAATAGATGATTCCCTGTATTTGTAATGTCTGAATAGAGCACAAACATCGACAACTAGGCTTATATGTATATAAAGAATTAAACCACACACTTTTTATTAGAAATTATTTTAACGAAAAACTCACTCTTAATCAAATGAGTGTTATCTTTACATTTTTTTTTTTTTTTTTTTAAAGCAAGGACTGAAATGCTCTGTTTAAATTATAGACCTCATAGAACTGACCTTCGCCCGATATGTAGTTTGTGCAACCGCAATTAAACCGAAAACGTGTATCATTTTCTTGCTGTGTGCCCAATCCTACGAGAAATCCGCAGGCTTTACTTCTCAAAGAGTTTCCTTACATTTGAAGATACAAAGGATCTTTTAAATGGTTGCTCAGGTTGGAATATTCTTTGTCGCTATGTGAATCATGCCTTAGGTTACCGCAACAGTTTCATCGATTGAATTTTAATCTATTTTGAATGATGATTAAATAAAATGTTAATCTCTTTTTCTGTTAAAACATGTTCTTCACTTTTTTATTTTTTTTATATTTATGTAAAATTTATTAAATTATAAATTAAATTATAAATTAAAAATATATTTTTGTAAATGTTATATTATTTTTTTATATGTATTTATAACTTTAACCTTTTCTTTCTCTTTACTAAAAACTCGTAATAAGTCAATTAGGTAGACGGCAAAATTTTTGTCAAGCTTTATAATTCGTATATCAACAAAATGTAAACAATTAGCGAGAAATAAAGAATGTATTAATAATAATAATAATATTATCAACCTGTTCAAAATACAAATACCTCCTTTCGAACTCTTCTTTTGCTACACAACTTCAAATGAAACTGAGATAATTTATGTCTAACAGAGGACGCTGCTTTTTGCTTCCATTAACCTAAAAGGCATTTTACTGTTATTCCAATTTCTAATAAATAAACGAATAAAGTATAATCAACAAATAAATAAACTTGCACCAGTTGCAAAAATTGTGGATACCGTGATATACTCGTAGAAAATAATTCTTTCACAATTAACATTTTACACCTCATTTTAAGTAACATTTCAAAAATAAAAGAATCAGACAAAATGATTAATACGCTCACTTTTGGTGGCGAAATCTCTTTGAAACTCGGAGATTTCATTAGCTCGTAATCAACATCTGGTTGCTCTTCTTCTTTCTATAGAATGGGCTTAAAAAAGGAAGGGTGTAAGTTACTTAATTCTTTTTATTCGCCCATGTAGCCTCAGGGTAAGAAATACTAACAAACAAAAATCGTCTCCGATCAATTTTTTTTTAAATGATTAAAATTTTGTTAACCAGCTTTTTGATGTACAAAATTGTATAAAACAAAAAAAAAACAGTTTTAGAAAAAGTTAGTATTTAAATATGCTAACAATTGCTATACCTACCAATTTTGAACAAAAGCTACGTTTTTGAACCCGTCTTTTGAATTTCTCTAGAAAACATATGTTTTTTAGAATCTTACTAAAAATAATGTATGACTCCTAAAAATTATGTTTTACCTGGGGTCCTATGTACTTTTCCTTACCCTTACTCTTTAATCTACCAAATTGTATGTACCTCCTTCTTACAGTGTTTTTTCTAAAGTAAATGTACCAAATCAGTATCAGAACATTGAACAAATAAAGTTAAAAATATGTTTTTTGTATTATAAAAATTTATATTGATTTTTGGTTTTTTATTAATTTTTCTTAAAATGAAATTTTTATTTAGAGCACTTTTAAGATCACAGATCAATATTATAGCATTTGGTAATAATTCTTAACTTAAGAAACATTAATTTATTATCGTTTTGTGTTTGTTGGTCTTATAAATAAATAAAGATGAAGAAAAAAACAATAAGTTCAAAAATGATATTTACAAAACTAAAGCCACAAAAATGATAAAAATAAAATTAAGAAAGTAATAAATATTCAAAATGGCACTTAGAAATAATTAATAATATAAGTACAAAATAATATTCAAAGTAAAATAAAATACAATTAAAAAAAAGTACTTCGTTTTTTGTTTATGACTTTTGTCCAAAAAACAAATATCTTTGACACCAATTTTGAACATCGTCCTCATCGTCACAGCACAAGGGATAGACTATTTGGGATTTCGTTACTTTGGCACAACGCATACAAAGTTCCATAACATCCATGTCCATGTCACATTTTTGAAGTTTTTTTATTGTTTCAGCACTCAGGTGGCTATTATATTCGTAGGCACCTGTGTCCTCTGATGGCTCTGAAGGACGGCAAGTTACCAAAGTACAAATGCAAGCAATAATTACCAAAAGGTAAAGGGCTTGAGAATGCATTAACTATAAAGAAACAAGAAGAAGAAGAAGAAAATATGGTTATTAAGCTATAGTTTTGATGTTATGCACTTTAAATGCATTATATTATTCTATTTTGAGACTAAGGGGTTATCAAGAAAAAGTTGTACAGATATTATAATGTAGGCTAGGCTAAAGTTTGAAGTAATATTATTTGTTTAATTTGATTTCTTTTGTCTTTTACAGAAAATTAATCTCTTTTGTGACGCCATGCCAGTCAAGCTGCCACTATACCTATCTATAAATATCTTGAAATAGGATTCTTGTTATAAATAATACAAATGTTATAATGCAGTGCTTTAAGTGATTCACAAATCATCAACTGACTTATGAATTAAAAATTATTAAATCGCAAGCCACCAACTTACTTATGAATTAAAAAGAATTAAATTGCAAGCCACCAACTGACTTATATGCATATTTTTATTTAAAAGTGTAAAATGTTAAGTTTTTTTGTATGAACTATTTCTTAGAAACGCCAAGGTGCATATATATTTTTTTTAAATTTATTTATAATACAAAGAAAATGTATGTACATATGTCATCACTGATATTTCTGATGATCACGGTAACCCAACGTTGTACTAAGACATTTACCGATTGAGGCAATTGACATTTACACCACACTCTTCAATAATGCACTGAATAATGCATATTATCCAGTGCATTGGAAGACCGCTGTGGTTCATCCTCTCCCGAAAAAGGGAAAGGACATTTCCAACCCGTCAAATCTTCGGTCGATAAGTCTTCTTCCGAGTATCAGCAAAGTTTTCGAAAAGATCATCAATAGGGCTCTGACTAAGTGGGCTGCGGACAACAAAATAATTCCGGATAAACAGTTCGGGTTCAAGGCGGGTCATGACACAATTCATGCTGCGTCTAAACTCGTTTCTGATATCCAATGGAATAAATCAAAACAACAATGCACAGGTGCTGTTTTGGTTGATTTGGAAAAGGCCTTTGACACCGTATGGTTAGAGGGTCTTTACCTAAAACTGAGCAGGCTTGGCATAAGCAAACCATTGTTGTATATGCTTTATGATATGCTTAACGGTAGAAAGTTTGTTGTCAAAAGTGGCAACGTAACTTCTACCACAACATTCTTAATTAAAAATGGTCTTCAACAGGGAGCGGTGAATTCGCCGATTCTCTTCAGCATTTACACCAGCGATCTGATAGGTAGTCTTACAAAGGCAATTGCGTACGCCGACGATCTAATTGCGTACAGAACGGCCCGAAAGGTTGAGGTTATTAGAATTCTCTTGCAGCGTGATTTCGACAAAATTCAGCGATATTGCGACGACTGGAAACTGAAAATAAATGTCCAGAAGTCGGAGACAATTCTGTTCCGGACTCCGTTGGCTAGGGCCACGAGGGATACGTGCAAGAATTGGCGCAAGATGGTTATCGTTGATTTTCACGGGCAGCGATTAGCGAGCAAAAGTGTAGTGAAGTACCTCGGTATCTGGTTAGAATGGTATTTATATTTCGATAGACATATAAATGCTGCTCTGACCAGGGCCAGAAGAGCCTTCGCTCTGACGAAACGGCTGTTTTTTAGCAGTCGGCTTGACTCCAGAGTGAAGGTAATTTGCTACATGGCCCTCAAACGGCCGATGATCGTTTATGGTTGTCCTGTGTGGTTCAACGTTGCCCCTTCTCAGATGGAGAAGTTTCGGGTGTTCGAGCGGCAGTGTTTACGACGCTGTACTGGCTTATATCGAACAGCCGAATCTTCTTACGTGGCATTACTATTCCAACGAGGTCCTATACAACGGGGCTCGAATCAACAGAATCGACAATTTCGTGATAAAACTCGTTCGAGGTCACATTGCAAGAGCTATGTCTTCGACCAACAATTTAATTTTCGGGGCGTTCTATCCGAACAACGAGTATTTTGAGAGTGCACGCTTGAGCGACTTCATTCCACCAGAGGCATTCCTCTTTTTAGACAGATGCGGTCTGATACAGGATGCATTGGCAGTTCCGCTAATCTACCACGTCAGACGACGAACCGTGGATAGGCGACTCCTGTACAATCGGGACGTCATGGCACAAGGCGGTGCAGAGCTCCTTCGGTTCAGTAGGGCTGTGTCCGAACGGGACCGAACTGATAGGGTGAAGCAGGAGAACCAGTTTTGGTGGCTTCAATCGGCACTTGATAGTGGGTAGTCGGGATGGGGTTTAAAGCCTTGGCCGGCTGACATACTTGTTTTATAGTTTTAGGGTTTAGTTTTAAGTAGAATAGGCATGGTGGCACAAAAAAAAATACAAAAAAAAAAACACAAAAAAACACAAAAAAAACACAAAAAAATAATAAAAAAAAACATGGAATAAAAAAAAAAAACTAAATACCAAAATATGAAAAACAAAAAATGTTAGTTAGATTTGCTGCTGTGGTTGTTCTAGTTTTAAGTAGTTTATAGGTAGAATAGGTAGTTTTAGTTAGCTTTAAGTTTTATATTAAGGACCTTATTTCAAGTAGTTTTTAAGTAAAAATAAAAAAGGATATTGACATTAGTTTTTTCTAAATTTTCTAATGAATACAAAAATAAATAAAATGAATTGAAGTTAAATAGATCTTAGGGCCGAAAGGCATTAGCATTAAGTATTATTGTTTAACTTAGAGCGTCCATATGGGACCAGTAAGTTAGTTGTAAGTTATGGTTAATTAGGCTAGTTTTATGAATTTTTGTCTAGCTTTAAGATAGATTTAAGATTGAAGTAATAAAAATGGATTAAAAAAAAAAAAAAAAACTGATATTTCTGAAATATCGATGGTTAAAGGGTAAGTTAAAAACACTTGATTTTCAAGAATTTAATACTAAATATTTAAGTAGGTATATTTTATTGTTAGAAAAATAATATTGATTTTATTTGAAAGATTTCGTTTGATAGCACAGTTATGTATATTCCTTCAGCAGTTTAAACAAAAAAGAAAAAACATTCTCTTTCTGTTTTAATCAACTTCAAACCCAAATATCTAAAAGATGTTACCAACTATGTTGGTAATATTTGACAAACATAACGTGCTAAATCTCACCTTTTATTTGATACCACTTTCATTATTGAACGCACTCATTGCACGCTCCATGCAAAAATAGGCAACCTCCTTTTTTAATTCATAAATCAGTAGGTAGATGATTTATGAATTAATTCTTTTTAATTCATGTCAGTTGGTGGCTTGCGATTTAATTCTTTTTAATTCATAAGTCAGCTGGTGATTTGCGAATTGAATTTATTTAATTCATAAGTCAGTTGGTGACTTCTGAATTAAATTTTTTTAACTCATAAGTCAGTTGGTGACTTCTGAATTAAATTTTTTTTAATTCATAAGTCACTAACTTGCTTATGACTTAATGATTTTTCAATTCACAAACTCGCAACCCTAGCCTAAACTACTGAACAGATTTAAATGAAATTTGGTAAGGAGATAGTTTGAGACTTAAGAAAGGACATGAGTTACTTTTGACCTCGGGAAAACAACGCATTCCCATGGGAAAAATTACTTTCCGGAGAATCTGATCGCTTTCACTCCTAATGTCAGCAGCAACGAAGCTGTGTGGCGTCTGTTAGGGTTTTCCTTACATGAAAGGCACCCCTCCGTTACTCACCTCAGTGTGCATTTAGAAAACGGCGAAAGTATCTATTTTACGGAAAATAAATTAAAAGACAGGCTATCTTCTCCACCTAAAACGACTCTCATCGCTTTTTTTGAACTCTGTACAAGAGATGAGTTTGCAAGAACGCTTCTTTACGTCGAGGTACCAATACCAAGGTATTACACCTGGAATGCAACACGAAAATAAAAAATAGCAGTAACAATAGAAACCTTGCCACTATTCCAGTGCATAATACTAATCAATTTTTAAATTTCTTTTCCTCAATAGCACCTAGACTTTTTAACTCACTGCCTTTTGAATTACGAAGCATTCGCTCAACTCATTTGTTTAACAAAAACATAAAAAATGGCTTTTTAGCTTTGATCTCAATGAAATGAATAACATTATCAGGATCCTTATCTAATGTTTAGTTTACTCTTTTTTGTTTTCCCTTCATTAATTTAAATATGTTTTTTTTTTTTAATTTTCTCTTCAAGTGTTCACCCCTCAACACTTCTTAATGTATAATTATGTCAAATCCTTTTATCTAGAATTTCTTTCGGTACTTTCGATTCTTGTCTTTGGCAACAGATTGTACCTTCTTCTTATCTACCAAATGGAAAACACTTAAATATTATAATTAAATATTAGTTAAATAAATTATATTATAAATCATGTTACGTTATTTTTGTTATGTTTAAATTTAAAAATGTATTACGTATATAATAAAATATTCTATTTTGTTAATAAGAAGAAAATAAAAATAAATTTAAAAAAATTGGCCTGGTGTCAAATCCGGAGATGCCTTAAGCCGTGTATACACGGTCCATGTTAGTAACATGGAATGTTTCTGTTTGAGAATGCTGTTACATCATGTGTGTGGGCCAACCTCTTTTAATGATCTAAAAAAGCATAATGGTCAAGATTTTACAACATTTCGAGAGACGTGTGAGGCCAGAAGTTTATTAGAAAACGAGTGGGGAGTGGGAACTAACTCTAGAAGAGGCCGTACAATGTAAATCTGCTCCCAATATGCGAGAGCTTTTTGCTATAAGTAAGTAAGTAAGTAAGTAAGTAATTCATTTATTAACAGTTTTTTAAAATAAATACATAAACATTTGTTTTGAATTTTAAAGCTTTGGCTTTGCCGTCAGCTCGACTAGCAACTTAAATTTTTTCTTACATTGGTTTTTTTTCTTTTAAATTTTGGTTTTAATTATATATTGATTTTTACATACATACATATATACATCTACTAGTTTAATCATATTCACTCATAATCAGTTTTCTAAATCTGCAAATTTCCTTCAGATAGTTGACAAGATTTTTCCAATCTGGTCCATTCAATATTAGGATTGTCTCTTGTAGAGTGAGAGAGAATTTATTAAAATATGAGAATCTCTTGTATTTGAAAATTGGACATACGCTTATAAAATGGAAGCAGTCTTCTTTGGATTTATTATTGCAGAGCGTACAGAACTGGTTGAAACTCCCATTGTATGGTCTACCGTTGAGACATAAGACTTCGCATCTAGCTTTGAAAATTAAAGAAATATCTTTGTAGCTTAAAGATTCATTGAAGTAGTTATTGTTGCTTAGATTAAATTGTAACTGGCTATATAATATTCGACTCTCTGATTCAATAGCTGTTTTTATAAATTGATTCCGAACCGAGTCTTCATTAAGCTGAATAATTTTATACATTTTTTCCTTAAGATCAAGAATGTTGCTTGTATTAATTTGCATATCTTCACCAAATGAAGTGGCAATTCGTTGCCATTTGTCATACCACCAGTCTTTGTTCCTTATTTCGTAAAGCAGCATCATTTTACTCAGTCGCTCATCTGGAAAACCTAAGACTTTAATAATATAATCCGCTTGTAGTTTCAAAGTGCTTGTAAATAACTTTGGTAAGCCAGTTTCTAAGTAGATCGCATAGTTCGGGGTGTTGATTGGTAGGTTAAAGATTTTTTTGATGAAACTCCTCTGAAATTTCTCAATTTCCTCGTACTCTTCCATTCCCCAAACTTGAGCTGCATAACATAAAGTGGACTTCACAACTGAATTAAAAATTAGGTATTTGGTAGACAAATATACAAGGTTGTTCGAGAAAATCTTTCTCCATGTTAAGTTTATTAGACTTTGTGATGTTTTGGCTTTAATGTCAAGGTGCTTACTAAAATTCAGTCGTGGGTTGAGGTTCACTCCAAGATATCTATATTCGTTTGTCACTTCCAAACTTCTTCCGTTGTACTTCCAATTACTTCCAGCTTCAGTCCGATTGGATCGCGAAAAGATCATTATTTTTGATTTATCAGTATTGATTTCTAACCCCCATTTATCGCAGTATGCAGACAGTCGGTTTATCATTAATTGAAGATTTTCTTTCGATTCCGATAATATGACCATGTCGTCAGCATAAAGTAAAGCATTTATCCGGATTCCGGCCATTCTAATTCCTCCAGGTAAGTCGTTAACTATGTCATTAATGAATAGTGAAAATAAAAGTGCACTAAGCGGACATCCTTGTTTGACACCAGAATCAGTACTAAACCATTCAGAATAATGCGCTCCATCCCAGACGTTAGCTTCTGTTTTTGTATACATATTCTTGATGACATGTAAAAAAATGGTTGAAACACCCATCTGCGAAAGTTTGTATATTAAAGCATTGCGATTTACCAAATCAAACGCTGCTTTGAAGTCGACAAACATCGAGTAAACCTTTTTATTTCTTGCCTCAAATGTTTTGACTATCGATGTCAGAGTAAAGATTTGGTCAACAGTGGAATAATTTTTCCTAAATCCTGCCTGGAAGTCTGATAATATCTTTTTCTCTTCTACCCACTTTTCCAAACGGTCGACAAGAACTCCGCAAAATACTTTAGCAATAATATTCATTAAAGATAATCCTCTGTAGTTTGAGACGTCATTTAAGGAACCTTTTTTATGTATTGGGAAGATAACCGATTTTTTGTACGAGGAAGGGACTTCCGCTTTCGTAAGAATTTTGTTAAAAAGCACAACAAGTTGCAACTTAAAACTTTGAGATGAGTTCTTAAAAAATTCGTACGGTACACCATCTTCACCTGGTGCTTTATTATTTTTAGCCTTTCGTAAAACTGCTTCTATTTCAAACAAAGATATATCGGTGTCTAATATATCATCGGTGATGAGAGGTTCAGCATAAGCAAAGTCTAAGTTAGAGTTTGTTTGAAGAAGGTTCGAGAAATGAGAGGAAAGATCAGCGGCGGATACACCTGTGCCAATTATATGTTGAGTACCATTAATATTCTTTGCAAGTTTCCAAAATTCCTTTGTATTCTTTGTTTTGCCAAGTGACTGTGCTTGTTCGTTTTCAAAACCAAGTTTCTTTTCATAGCATAGACGTTTATACTGAGAATTCGACTGCATGTACCATTTACGTAATTCTTCATTGTCGGATCTCTTAAATGCTTTTAAAAGAGCAAATGATTTTTGTCTTGCTCTCATACACTCTTTATCAAACCATTTTTGTTTGAACGCTTTCCTTGCATTGTCGCTTGATTTGCTCACGGAATTTCTTATGCATTTTATAATTTCAATTGATAGAGTATCTGAAGACTCGATGTCAGTTGGGATTCTTGAGAGACAGATGTCCAGTTTGTGCCGAAAAGTTTCCGCTTCGTCTTCTCTCCATTTAAGTCGGGGTAACAGCTTTAGATTTGTTTGATGAGAGCCGGGTTCTGTTTTCCATTCTACGGTGATTGGCATATGATCAGAGAAATGTCTGTATGGAACCTCAAACTTATTTATGAGTTCAATCCAATCATTATTCACCATACAGTAATCAATCACTGATTTGCCTGATCCTCCAATAAACGTATATTGACCATCTAGGTCACCCTTGATGCATCCATTCAAAAGAATAAAATCATACAGTTGAAGCATATCGAGTAGTACAGTACCATTACTATTGCATGTTAAGTCTTTGGATGTTCTAGAGTTATAGTTTAAACAATCATTGTTGATGTTTCTCAGGGTAGTTATTTGATTGCAACTTGTTCTAGCATTAAAATCTCCAATTAATAATATACTCTCATTTGCATGAATAGAGAGAGTATCATTTAGTTGTTCAAAATCTTCGGTCCACTTATTACAGTTTAAATATAGAGGCATTATATACATGTTGTTAGTTTTTAATAGTTTAATTACAGTTGTTTCTTGCATTACAGTAAAATCATAAATTTCAAGATGTGATGTTTTTATACCAAATACAGAACCTCCACTTGCACGTCCTTTGATAGATGTTTTAATAGCTGGAATCCAATGTAGTTTATATCCATTGAAATATTTTATAAATTTACTTGTATTTTCTATTGTTACATGTGTTTCAAAAAGGAGAAATATTTCAAAAGTTTTGACAAAATTGAAAAAATCTACAAACAATAATTTACTTTTGAGACCAGATATGTTATACGCTAATATTTTACAAAAACAATTAATTAAAGAGCTGACGGCATTTAATTCTCAATTTCTTGATACACTACTACTACTACTACCACTGCTACTAGTTTGATGAAGTGGCATCCCTGGTGAAACATTAGTTGGTATTGATCTAGTACTTTCATCTTGACGTCTACGAGTATTTGGCTGCTTTGTGTTTATGACACTTCTGAAGTCCAGCTGTCCAAACATTTGTTGTAGTTCACTTTCGCCATCATTTCCATTAATTTCAAGTGTATTACTATTATTCAAATAAAATATTTTATTTTCAATATGAAGATTGTTGTTTTTAATTAGCACCGGAGCATTTGGTCTATTTTGTTTGATGACTTTCCTGTATTGCAACAAAATTCTTCGTTTTAACTGCATTTGCTTAGTTAGATCTCTTTGGATGTAAACACCTGTGTTCTTCAGCTTAGCAGAGTTCTTAAGCATTTTCAATGCAGTTTCGTTGCAACCAGTGTTTAATTTCATTTTGATTATGTTGTTGTTTCTGCTTATTTTAATGGGTTTGGGCATTCCTTGTATATCTGCTTTATCTAAAAGCAGCTGAGTTATGCATCGCACTTTTTCTTCCGGGTCAGTGATTTCAGATGGAAGGGAGAAAATAATATTTTTACCCTTAAGCTCACGGCTTTGTGCTTCGAGTTCTTCCTCTAGCAATACGCATCTTGCCTCGAATTGATGAACTTTCTGCGCTAAGTCTTCATTTTGTTTTCTCAAGAAGGTTATCTCTGTATTTAGTGCATTGAGATCTTCTTTAGATGCCAAGTACGCAGTTGCCTTTTGGAGCTCAGTATGCAGGGAATCATCGATGATGTATTTAATTTTTTGCAAATCTGAATCTGATATGGACATTTTTGAGTTATTTTTAAAAATTTTTACTGATCTATTGTTAGCGTTGGTGTTTTGCTCGATGCCGTCGGGTGACGTTAGACAGCTCTTACGCTTATTGTTCATCAGATCCAGATGTCAAGTTTGCAGATATTTTAAGTGATTTTAAGTTTTATAATGTATTACCTGTTTTATAAATCTGAACAAGTTTTGCAGATAAGGATGTACGAATAAATAGATGATTATATACATATATTTTTAACTTTTAAATTGATTTTTAATAAAATAAAATACAGAGGAGATAAAGGTTTACAACTTTTCACTTTCACAGCAGCGTTGCCAGCTTTTTGCTATATTAGTAGCAAAATGTGGCCTGTTAAAACCTCAACAATTGTGGGATAAGTTTAAAAATATTATGTATTATAATATTATAATATTATTTATAAATATTATTGGGAAAGATTTGTCTGAAATTGGAATAACCGACCACAGAGAATTGGGGAAGTGAGCAGTGATTTAGTTCGAGAATTAAATTATGATACTGTAGCAGATAATAACAGAGGAAATTCCACTTTTAGCTCCAACTAATGAGATAGTTAGCCAGATAAATGAACAAATTATGTCGGACGTGGAGGGAGATATCGTCGAGTACCTTTCAGTAGACAACGTTATGGACACGGAGCAAGTAACATCATACCCCATAGAGTTTCTTAATTCTTTGGAATTATCAGGGGTGCCTTCTCATAAGTTGAGATTGAAGGTTGGTGTTCCAGTCCTGTTAATGAGAAATCTTGACGCACCATTGCACCAAAGTTATGTAATGGTACCCGGCTACAGATTACTCACCTAGGACGAAATATTATAAAGGCTATAATCATGACTGTAATAGCAAAAGGAAAAAAATGTTTTAATTCCCCGCATTCCGATAACTCTAACCGATTTGCCGTTTCAGTTTAAAAGAGTGCAGTTTCCTCTGTAAGCAGCATTTGCAATAACAATAAATAAAGCTCGGTGGCAAACGCTGAAAGTTGCAGGTGTAAATTTGGAAAAAAACTGTTTTCCCCATGGACAATTATATGTAACGTGTTCAAGAGTCTCAAACCCACAAAATCTTTACGTTCTGGCCAAGGGAGGAAAAACAAAAAACGTCGTATATAAAAATGTATTGCATTAACCTATCTTCTTCTTAAAATGTATTAACCTAACCTAACCTTACCTATGACAATCACATTTAGTATGGCCTCATCCCATCTCGGCACAATTCAAACATACGTACAAAAAAGTACAGCTCAGGTTTTTCATACTAATGGGTGATTTTTTTGAGGTTAGGATTTTCATGCATTAGTATTTGACAGATCACGCGGGATTTCAGACATGGTGTCAAAGAGAAAGATGCTCAGTATGCTTTGACATTTCATCATGAATAGACTTACTAACGAGCAACGCTTGCAAATCATTGAATTTTATTACCAAAATCAGTGTTCGGTTCGAAATGTTCGAAAATGACAAATTTTGTTCAGCGATGAGGCTCATTTCTGGTTGAATGGCTACGTAAATAAGCAGAATTGCCGCATTTGGAGTGAAGAGCAACCAGAAGCCGTTCAAGAACTGCCCATGCATCCCGAAAAATGCACTGTTTGGTGTGGTTTGTACGCTGGTGGAATCATTGGACCGTATTTTTTCAAAGATGCTGTTGGACGCAACGTTACGGTGAATGGCGATCGCTATCGTTCAATGCTAACAAACTTTTTGTTGCCAAAAATGGAAGAACTGAACGGTAAGTTGGCCACCAAGATCATGCGATTTGACGCCTTTAGACTATTTTTTGTGGGGCTACGTCAAGTCTAAAGTCTACACAAATAAGCCAGCAACTATTCCAGCTTTGGAAGACAACATTTCCGAAGAAATTCGGGCTATTCCGGCCGAAATGCTCGAAAAAGTTACCCAAAATTGGACTTTCCGAATGGACCACCTAAGACGCAGCCGCGGTCAACATTTAAATGAAATTATCTTCAAAAAGTAAATGTCATGGACCAATCTAACGTTTCAAATAAAGAATCGATGAGATTTTGCAAATTTTATGCGTTTTTTTTTAAAAAAAGTTCTCAAGCTCTTAAAAAATCACCCGATACTATCCAAAAAAACTATCTAATGCCGACGAAGTCGCGGATTAAAGCTAGTATATAAATAATTAAAAACGATACAATTTCCGTTGTTATAGGCAATTGAAATAATAGTATGTCCGTTTATGTTTTCAAGACGAGAGAGATTTCACAACTTTTTGCAGTTTTCCATTGGTAAGATAATCAAAATATGTATTTGAATCAATTGTTTTTATTTTTGCATTTCATTGCATATAACTAATTAATTGATTTATTTGTATTATCATATTGTATTCAAATTTCCAATGAAAAATTGTGTTAAGGATATTAAGAAATATTTTAAATAGTGATAAGCAAGCTTATTTTCTCTGAAGTACTTTAAGCAAAAAGAATGAAAACTTGATAGCTAAACTGCAAGGGAAAGTTTTTCAACATAATGAGTACGAAATCAATTATTAATTTCATTAAATTCCTCAACAAAAATATCCATTTTTCTTTTTGAAATTCAAATTTGATCATTTTCTAATGTATTTGAAATTTATCAGAAATGTTTTACTTTTTGCTGTTGAAAACTAAGCGTGGAAATTCATAACCGATCATAGCGGGTTACTATTAATTATTTGAACTTATGCCCGATTAACGCTGACAACGTTGTTGCTTAAAGTTACAAGATATTTATCAAAATGCATGAAAAACAGCAGGTCTCTGCTGAACGATATTTTGTTTACATAGTGTTATCCACTTCAATTGTTACAGGTGTTCAGGTATTCAGGTGTTACCAGTTACAGGTGTTCACACCTGGAGTTGATTTTGTATAATTGTATAATTTTATATCTTGTAAACATTTCTTATCATTTTGTATGTTATTATTACAAAAGTGCGCACTTTTTAAATTTATTAAAACGAAGTACAGAATTTTTTTTTTTTAAAATAGAATGGTAATATTTTTTAAGGATACAGTATTTTGAGATGTGAATTTTTGCGGTACGGTATTGTAAAGAACAATGTTTTAATTTCATACAGCATTTGTATATGCAAAGTTCTAAATAGTATACAGAATTTTTAAATAACTTAAAAATGATAAAATGTTGTTTTAAAAAAAAGTCAATTATTTGTATAAGTATTAAAAAATCAACATTGTTTCTTTAATAACTTAGGTTCTTAGTTATTGCGGTTGGATAGTTTTATCTCTTCAAAATATAATTAAAATGAATACAAATCATCAAGTAACCCCTTGGTCTAATAGATAAACTTTTGTGGATAGCTTCGTTTGCACATCCTTAACCCCTTCTTAACATTATCCAAAATTCGGACAGGAGCAACAAATTTTAGGGGGTTGTAAGGTAAAGTGAAATTTCATCCGATTTTTTGAAAAAAGTCTCTCCTTTAATATTTTCTATCACATCACGTTTTTAAAATATACCCCTTTAAAATGCTTAAAACAATCAAAAATGAGGATTTTTAAGACAAGTTAAAACTCAAAATATCTCTTATTGTATGATAATTTTGCAATGTTGAAATCTTTCTCTTCTAGATAAAATTTTTTTACTGAAGTCATGGTTTAGGCAACACATTTTTTTAAAAAAACAAAACCTACTTTCAAATTGTTTTACCTTTTTCTGTTGTTTTCCGTTTTATCATAAATAGTTTAGCGTTTCTTTCAGATTTTTGTAAGATGAAATTGAACAACTTATGACAATTTTCAAACATTATATGAAATAAAATAAACATTTCATAACTAAATATTGAAAAATGGGGTTATAGATTTGCAAAATCATCACGGATTTTATTGAAGAAAAATGTACTCATAAATTTAGATAGCCTCAAAAAGCCTTATTAAAGTGTTTTTTTTTTTCTAAGTTATATCTCAAAAACCTGATGTGATACAACAATTTTGAAGTCGGATTTGAAATTAATATACAAAAACCACTTGAAAAGTGCAATTATATTGCACTTCAGAAAATCTTGTTGACCAATTTGATGAGACCATTTTCTTATCTAATTTTCCTGAACTTAGAAAACATTTTTTTTTTTTTATAATAAGCACACACTCAAAAGGGAATATTACTACCCTTATTATGCAGACACACAGTGTGAGCACTAGGAAGAGGAGAGAGGGTTTGAAAGGAGATGTCTGTGCACATTGGTTTTGAATTCCTGAATATTGCAATGACTTGGAAAAACAGAGTGTGGTAAGGCATTCCACATTCGCGTAGTACGGCTAAAGAACGAATCTCTGTATTTGACAGTACGGCCGAAGTTAGACTCGAGGGTACACTGATGAGCATTCCTAGATGCGCGAGTATTACGGTTGAACTGTTTAAGGGGAGGAATGCAGCTGGCTATTTCACTAGATCATAAACCATTAGAATAACGGTTAAAAAGGGTCAAACAAGAAACCTTACGACTATGTTCAAGCGAAATTAAATTAAGGCAGAAAGCTATAGTTTAAAAGACCTTTAAAGTGTGATTAGAAACCAATAAGAGGTTTTTTAGAAGTACTTATGTTTTATTATTCACAATTTTTGTTTAATATTTTTAACTTCCCATAGGAAGTTATTGTAGTTGGTCCGATTTGTCAAATTGAAAATTTTGACATTTCTCGACGTTTTAAGGTCTCTAGAGTCGAAATAAAAGATTTTTAGAGAGATGTCTGTGCGTTCGTACGTCCGTACGTCCGGATGTACGTTCGCGAAAATACATTTTGTTATACAGATATTAATGCAGAAAGATGCAGAAAGGACTCTCACAATATCTTTTCAAAACTTTGAGATATTGGCCTTAAACTTATTTATCTTTTAAAAAATATCGTTTTCAACATTTAGTAAAATTTTGAATCGAATCGACAGTTTTTTTACAAAAAAAAAAATAAAAACTAAACAAAAATTAATAAAAGTTGGTAAAAATTGATTTTCGACTCAAATATCTTTTCAAGACTTTAAGATATTGGCTTTAAACTAATTTTTTGTTATAAGCAATATTGTTTTCAATATTCGGTAAAATTTTGAGAAAAATTGAATTGACAGTTTTTTACAAAAAATAAAAACCTAAAAAAAGCATTACTAAAAGTTCGTAAACATTCATTTATCGACTGAAATAAGTATATATTTTCAAAAATTAAAAATATCGGCTTCAAACTTCTTTTATCTCGCAGAAAATATTTTTTCGGCATTCAGTAAAATTTTTATAAAAAATCCAACAGTCAGTTTTTTTTATAAAATATTAAAATCTACAAAAAATAGTATGCCAATTTCGTAAAAATTGATGTTCTGTGTTCGATATCTCGTGAACAATAGAAGATATTGACTTCAAATCAAATTTGTATTTGTTAATATAAGAAATAAAAAATATTTCATCATATGCAAAATATTGTTAGCAATTTTAAAACTTTTTAGAATAATTCAACTGACAACTTTTTTAACAAAACACGAAAACCTACAAATCTTTTAAGCAAGACAAACCGACAGACGCGATGGGAAGTTATCAGTGTGGGTCGCATCCCAACCTCTTTTTTTTTTCAATTAAACAGCCTAAGTCGTTACTTCCATAGCAAAAAGATAGATACTTGTGTTTGAAATTACATTCAGATATAATTTGTATTTAATTTATTACTGTGAAATAAAGACATAAGGTTCGAAAAGTAAGTCCGATTAAATTGAGAGAGGATTCCCCTTTTTTAAATTACGCACCTCGAATTGAATATTAACATGCTTTCAAATAATGTACTATGGTACATTATAATAATTTAAACAAAAACTGATAAGAAATGTTTTGACTGTATTTTTGAACCTTGGACTAAAAATATATAAGATTTTGGCAACAAAAAATAATGACCTAGCAAATCAAAAGTCCGCGGCTTTAGCTGCTTTGACATGCATCCGGCGCGGCGCTTGTTAAGAGAGATTAGCTATTATTCTAGGAACTAAAATACACAATACTTTTTATGTCAGTAAATAAGATTTAAAAAATTGGAACTAATAAAGTTGATTTAAAAAAAAAGAAGATTTTTTTTATTAAAAAAGTACCTCTAAAGTAAAAGGTTTCGAATTTTATTTTTAATTAAAAAAATTAAACTCACTTTTAGTTGCATTTTGATTTTTGTTGAGTGAATATTATTGCTCCTTGCAAATAAGGACGAAATCGAAAAAAAAAAATAGATTTTAAATTCACGCCAAAAATAAACAAATGGTTCGCTTTGAATTAAGCGTCTTTTGGCACACACACTATGTACAATATAAAAATCACTTTCCCACCGTTATGTGATATGCTAATTTAAATATCTATTAGAATTTTCGAAAATTGATGAACTTTCAAATAAAAATTAATGGATCTGTTCTCAAACACGGCTTCTTAATGAAACTGAAATGCCTTCAACATTCAGATCAGTTTTATATAGCAAAATTTTGATATGGTTTGAAAATATCCCCCCCCCCACCTTTAATGAGAGAAGCCTTCTCTGTCAGCCAAGAATAAATGAGATAACTGTAATAAATTGTATTATAGCTTTTTCTTGTATTAAAAACACGTCTATATTTCTCTCTCGCTCAAAAAGCCTGATAGAGATTTAAAACAAAAACAATCTCAATTCATAAAAGGGATCAAAATACCATAAGTGCTCTGAGTATTGATTATTTTCACCACCCACAAGAACCATTCTTATCAGGAGGGTATACCTAAGTATTTAAAATGTTTCAATTTCAATTAAAATTTACTCAACTAGAAGTCTCTCAATTTTTTGTTTGGCCGAAAAAACTCTCGCTATACTGATTTAATCTGTATCGAGCATTCACACTCCAATAAGCTATGAATGGCTCTGATCATGTTAGTACCTATTAGACCGATCAAGATTAGAGCTGGCATTATGTCAAATGAGGTAAGGAAGGCGTGAGACGTTGACTTCATAATAATAAAACAATAAAATAAAAAGTACTTCATCTGTCGATTGTGATAAGAATAATATTATAAAATGTTTAATCAGTTCAACATGAAATTAAAGAGATCAAAACAGAGAAATTACCATTTTAATCTGAGGTAGGTGTCAAAAACTGGATCAGGCTTTTGACATTATCATCACGCATTGTAAACATCTTTCCCGTGCTGATGATAAAACTCGGCTAGCTCCTATAGGTGCATAGATCCAAAAATAGACACCTAAGTCCAAGTCCGGGTGCTCCGCATTATCTACATTATGTCTCGTGCTATATTAATGCTGCTCTTTTGCAATGACAATAAAATACAACAATATAATTAACATTATGGCCATTAAAAAGCATATTAATCGAATCGAAGTTTAATCTTAATTGCCTCGACCAAGACTGATAGTGTTTCTGTTGATGAGTTGAGGTTCGGAAGCGAAGCAAAGCGAGCATATAATTTAAAAATGTTAAAAATAAAAAGAAAAATACAATCAAAACGAACGCATGTTGCATTAAATTGTAATTTGTTTTTATTTAATTTCAAGATGATAAGACTTCTCAGTCCAGTCAAAGGTTTCGTGTTTTAACATCGGTTAAGTACAACATTACATACATATAGCATTTATGAAATGTATTTGCAGGGAGAAGGGGAAAATGATTGCGTTCATTATGCGACGACCGACGACGACGTTTAACTTCCTATAAGTAGGTACATAATATAATAATTATGTTTCCTTGAGCTTGGGGTGCATGTAATGTCAATGTTTGAACTGATAATGTTTTGATAGAAGCTATAGGGGAATCATCACTACCATATTGATATTGATGGTCAAGTTTGTTTATTTTTAATTATGAGCGTTCTTAAAAAAGTAAAACGTGCCACTTAGGACCTTGGAAATAAAAATTCAATTAGGCAATCTAGCTTGTTAGTCCAGTCGCAATAGGCATACAGTTCATCAAACCTAGGAATAATTCTCATATCGATGAAAATTGGTACAGACACTGATAGCATCGTTATTAACAAGTCACAAAAATTCCCTACTAATCCCATTAAAAGCATTTCCTCTAATCCAGCTCATTTTACTAATGATAGTGCAACACTCTTAGACTTATTCTTTACCCATAATATCGAAAACTTCTTGATCTACGACCAGCTTTCCGCATCCGCTTTTCGAAACATGATTTAATTTTTGCTACCTTTGATTTTGTTTCCCGAACGGTAGCTATCAAGATTTTAAAAATATTGACTTGGCTCATAACTGGAACACGATCTATTTTAGATTAACTGTCAACAAATATATTTTATTGCTTCCGCCGCCGTTAACAAGTTTTTATATTTAGAAAATTTTACATTATATTTCACACTACTCAGCACATAAATGTACAGAGTAGAGAACACAGCACCTTGAGCGACTAGACTATATAAGGTGATAACAACACAAGACATTAATACAAGACAGAAGGACAGAGGAGAAAGAACAACATACAGAAAGAAAACACATGACAACAGCACGCGGTAGGTTTCGAGACGGTCCCCCATCTTTCTACTAACCACGCTCACTGATGCTTGATTTCGGTGATCGATGGGAACCGAAGCTTTATCAGTGACTAGGCCGTTGCCCGTAGAAAATTTTATTCGTAGTTTATTCGATAAGCATGTGAAGCTCAAAACAAAGGTGGTCGTGGTTTTCTCTTGAAATAAAGGAACTGATGAAGCAAAGAGACTTAGCTTACAAACAATCAAAACGTTTTCGATTGACTGAGTTTCATAATATTTTTCGTGACTTTCGAAACAAAGTACGCATTAAAATAAGCGAAGCTAAAATACAGGTATATTTTTTTTTTTTTTTTTTACACTTCAGAATTTTCAGAAAGTAGTAAGCTTATAGCAAGCTTCAAACTACGATCAGAGGCTCATCATAAGTGCATGTGTTAGTTGTTAGTAAGAAAATAATACAATAATTATAGCCTAACACACGCACAAAATACAAAACATAATAATTATTAACATTTAACAGGAATTATTACAGTACAAAAAATAAAATGAAGACGTTTACGATAGTGGAGCACTGGTTCTAAACAATGATTTTAATCCCACCTTATTTAAATTTAAATCTATCGATGAACAGTTTAAGTTATATAAAATGCTCATTCGACTTAATGCTTTATTCTTCCCATAGTTAGTTCTATGGAAGTCAATATGTATAAAATCAAATTTACGCAGGTGATGAGTTCCGCTTCGGTAATTCAAATGTACACAAGATAGTAAATAAGGTGCATCAATTTCACCATTAATGAGTTGATGAAAAAATACTAAGTCATTATTAACACGCCTTTGATGGAGAGATTGCATTTGAAGAAGCTGAATACGATGTTCAGTTCATAGGGAGGCAGATCATAAGGATCATCCCAAGGAAGACCCTTTAGGGCAAAGCGAATGAAATTATGTTGAATTGATTCAATACGTTTCTTATGAATTTCGTAATAGGGAGTCCATACCTGCGAAGCATATTCAAGATGAGGACGAACATGGCAATTATACAAAGAAAGAGTTACATAGGGATGATTGAACTCCTTTGCCCAGCGTTTTATAAAACCAAGCATAGAACTTGCTTTATTAACAATCAAATTAATGTGATATGTTAATTCTAAGTTGGAACAGAAATTAACACCTAAATCTTTAATTGTGGAGACGCGACAGAGTTTTTGCTGTGATATACAATAATCAAATACACTAACGATTCGTTTTTTAGTATCGTCTGGCATTTAAAAGGGTTGAGGGCAAGGCTATTTTTCTCACACCAAAATGTGAAACTATCAATGTCGGCTTGTAAAAGAATACGATCATTGATGGACTTTATTATTTTAAAAATCTTCATATTGTCAGCAAAAATGAGTACTTCACTTGAGCGTAGACATGACGATACATCGAACACCAGATTGAGCAACAAAAGGTTCAAAAGGACAATTTCTAAATTTTACCTCATAGGATCTCTTTTCAAGGTATGATTTGATCCAAGCTAACAAAAATGGTGGAAAACCAAGAGCTTTAAGTTTAAATAAAATAATTCCGTGGCTAAGTTGGTCAAAAGCTTTAGAAAAGTCAGTGTATACACAGTCAACTTCATGACCTTGTTCTAAAGCGTTTGAACATATGTTTGAGAATGTGAGGAGATTAGTAACGGTTGATCTTTTTCTCACAAAACCATGTTGCTGTTCGCAAATGAGATTCTTACTACAAAATGCTACACTTTCACAAACAACTTGTTCAAGCACTTTAGGAATGCAAGACAGCTTTGCAATGGGCCTGTAGTTGCTTATATCCGCCTTGTTACCTTTCTTGAAAATTGGTGTTAGAAATGACTCTTTCCATATATTGGGAAATTTGCCTGTTTTTAGAGAAAGTTTAAAGCGGTTCAACTAAAGCATTACTACACTTTTTTAAAACTATCGGGGGAATACCATCGGGACCGGCTGAACAGTCATCATTTAACGCGGATAAAAGATCAAGGACCGTACTCTGTAGCACAGGTATGTGACTACAGCTAATTTGCGAAAAGGAGTGAAGATTATGAAAATATACTTCATCAACTTCTTCAGGGTTATTAACAAATGACTCACGGAAATTTGTTGCGAAAGCGTTACAGATATCAACAGTTTTATTTAATGAAAGGTTCTTGTAAGTGAAGTTAACTGGAAAGCCATCTGATTTTTTCTTTAGGTTTACAAGTTTCCAAATTTTTTTAGGATTCTCTTTCAAAGAGGTGCCCATATCAGTAACATAGCTAGCATATACAAAATTAGAAAGAGACTTAAATTGGTTAAAGAGTTCAACATAGAAAGAGAAGTTGGTTGGAGACAGAGTTTTGAGATACATTTTCCATGCCTTATTTCTTTTGTTACGCAGTAAACGCAATTCTTTTGTGTAACAAGGGTAGCTTAAGTTTGTATTTTTTGATTTCTTTAAAGGTACATTTTTTTCCAAACAATAATTAAGGATCTTATAAAAAGTTGAAACTGCTTCGTCAATGTTAGAAAATGCTAATGTATCAGCAATTCCAGAAATGGTTAAATCTTCAGACAACAGCTGGAAATTAGCTCTTCTGAAATCAAAATTATATAAGCAATCAAAGGAATTACTGTGTTCAGTAAGGTGATTACTTAAGTCAAAAAAAAATGTCCAAAGAGGGTGATATTTATCAATATTAGTAATTCCTGATCTAGATTCTAGAACAAGAGTACTAATAGCGTCAGAAGAAAAGACTAAATCGAGAATTCGATTTTTTGAGTTTTTAATACAGCTTGTTTGCTGTAAGTCAGTAAGAAGGACTTTATCGAGAAGAGATAGTTCCAATTGTGAAGAAAAAGGAGAGGCTTCAAGGCAGGATTCGTCTTCGGATGGAATCCAGTCAATGTGTGGTAAATTAAAATCACCTAGAAGTAAAATATTGTTGTCAGAGCTGGACAAATTTATAAGAAAGTCTAATGCCAAGGAGAGATCGTTATAAACAGACTCCAAACTCTTTGGAGGAATGTAGACGTTTAAAATGAAAATAGTCTTAGTCTGTACCATTATCTTTACACATACCAGTTCAATTGATAATTCAAATGGAAAAGATATAGAAGAAGAGAAATATGTATTTTTTACAGCTATGAGAACACCTCCACCTAAATCCTTTGCATTACCAACATGACGATCGTTTCTGTAAACTTCGAACTCTTGACTGAAAAGTTCTGTGTCGGAAAAGCTTGAATTAAGCCAAGTTTCTGTCAAAACGAATACGTCGTGTGGAAATGATTGGGAGTTAAGGAAAATGTCAGCAGTCTTGCTACGAAGTCCCCTTACGTTTTGGTAGAAAAGCGCAAGCCTGTTAAGTTTTTTGACTTGGTTTTCAAAGAAACACCTTGTTTTTCACCTTGTGTAAATTCTTTGACTGAAGTCTCTGCGGGCCATATATTTGTGTTGCAAATAGAATCGAAGAACGTGGGATTCGTTATTAATTTAAAAGAAGAAACAAAGCTATTTGGTTTACTGATCTTAGTACACCTTATGGATGAGCTGCAAGGTATGCTCTTGGTAGACACTAAGTGGGAAGTTATATCTTCTGGCGTTGTAACTGGGTCCAGACGAGATATAAAAATAATTTTTGGTTTCGAGACAGCTTTGATAGAGATTGAGTTATTTATTATAGTTCCTGTAACGGAGTCGCTATTTGAAGCTAAATTTGAATCAACAATTTGAGGTATATGGGGGGTTCCGGTGGGATCTGTAGGTATTGGGGTGATGTTAACATTTGTTCTTTTTGATGGAGGGGTTGAATTTCTAGCAAGTTCAGAGTTTTCTCGGCTTCTTTTCTTAGACTTTTGTTTTTGTTTGTCAGGTACACTTTCTGCGTTTTTAACACCAGAACCTGATTGCACGAGAATATCTTCATCTGCAGAAGAGATCGTAGTAGGAATAGGCTGTGCCAAATCATTAGTCGAAGTAGAACTATCAACCATGATGTTGGTTACAGAGTATGCATTTAATTTGCCAACCGCAGTGTTGAAAGACTTCAGTAGCTCTTCAAAATCATTTGAAGAAAGATCTACCTTCTAAAACATTCTTGAAAAATATACGAGATCTTGGAGTAGGACCATTGAAAGGAAAATACCCTGAAAACATTAATCCTGATGTTCTTTGCTGATTTTGCGAAAGTCCAGTCTGAATCTCTTAATGAAGTAGTAATAGCTAATGATATGTGTTATATTTGCATCATACAAACAGTCTTAACATAGCATTGTAAATTTCTATGTTCACCTAAAGCTAAATGGCTTACTGGAATACCAATGCCTTCCACCAGGAATAGCGAGTGATGCCCCAGGAATTTTCCAAGGTTATATCGAACAAATAACAGCGGGGCTGGATTTTGTGGCACCGTATATAGATGACATAATTATTTCAGGACGAAATGAAGTCGAACACTTAAACAATCTGGAAATATTTTTAGAACGTCTTAAACAACTTGGACTCACTGTGCGTATGGATAAGTGTGAGTTCGCGATGAAAGAAATTGTTTATTTGGGACACATAATTGATGCGTCAGGCATTCGCCCATCAGAGTCCCGTTTACATGCCATACAAAATTTGCCAGTGCCTAAGAACCTTAAGGAACTTGAAGCATTCATCGGGAAATTAAACTATTATAACCAGTTTATCGTACATTTTTCGCAAAAAGCAGCACCATTAAATAAGTTGAGATCCAAGAACGCTAAGTTTATATGGGGTGCAGAACAATAAGGTGCATTTGACAATCTAAAATCTCAATTGCTGCACATGTCAAGACTTGAACATTTTAATGAAAACCTGCCACTCACACTTGCTACGGATGCTTCATCGCACGGAATAGGAGCCGTGATTTCGCACATCTATCCCGATGGAACCGAAAAGCCGATCGCTTTTGCATCGAAAACGTTGAGTGACGCACAAAGAGGTTACAGCCAAATTGAGAAGGAAGCCCTCTCCATAATATTTGGTGTTACGAAATTTCATCACTATGTCTTTGGCCGACAATTTGAGCTGGTGACGGACCATCAGCCACTCATAACTATATTTAACCCTAATAAAAAACTACCACAGATGACAATTCAACGACTGCAACGTTGGGCCATAATGCTTATGAATTACAACTAAACTATTCGCTATCGTTCAACTACGAAACATGCGAACGCCGACTGTTTGTCTCGGTTACCAGTTGGTCCTGATTTGGAATTCGACAAATCCGACGAAGCTGTTTGCAACCATGTTGAATATATTTCTCTAATTGATAATTTTCCAATCAACGCTAAAGTGGTAGCTGAATTTTCAAAAAGTGACCCAGTGTTAAGCCTGGTCATGAAATATGTTCAGTGTGGTTGGCCAACAAGATTGCCACAATCCCAACAAGAGTTGTTGCCATATTTTCGTAGGAGGTATAGCTTAAGTGTCTGTACTAACGTTCTTTTATTACAGACGAAGAATGCCCGAGTAGTTATACCACCGAAACTTCAACAGAAAGTTCTTGCGATGATCCATCAAGGCCATTGGGGATTGACGCGTATGAAGCAAATGTGCAGACGATATTGTTGGTGGCCGAAGGTTGATGCTATGATTAAAGAAACCGTTTCACAATGTAATGCGTGTCAAGTAAACGCAGCACAGCCACAAAAGGAATACAGCAGTTGGCCAACACCCGAAGCAGCTTGGGACCGCATCCATATAGACTTTGCGGGCCCTTTTCTCAGCTATATGTGGTTAGTTGTGGTCGACGCATACTCAAAATTCCCGAATGTGGTTCGTATGTCGACAACAACTTCGAAGGCAACAATAAACGCACTAAATGCAATATTCGCGATAGAGGGATTGCCAAAAACTATTGTTTCCGACAACGGAACACAATTTTCGTCACAAGAATTTCGTACATATTGTCTTAACCACAACATCGATCATAAACAGTCAGCTCCTTTCAATCCCGAGTCGAACGGCGCTGCTGAGCGTATCGTACGCACCTTTAAAACATCGTTTGCCAAAATTTTAACTGATCAGCTGGGGAAGGAAGACTCCTTGAACATATTCTTAGCCACGTACAGATCGACGCCAGATTTTGATGGAAAATCTCCAGCCGAAAAACTTCATGGTCGCATACGCAGCGTTATGTCCTCAGGCTAATTCTTCTGGCAAGGGTTCTGCATCTTTAAAATTCCATGTTGGTCAAACGGTTTATGTGCGACAGTATCTTCACAAACAGAAATGGACTGAAGCTGTCATCACAGACGTCATCGGAAATAAAATGTATCGAGTAAGCGTTGCATCGGGTGAATGGCGTCGACATCAAAATTAAATAAGGCCCAGGAAAGACAATCACCAATCAATCAATCAATAAGTTCACCAGAGAGATTTTTGGCAAGTAACGATATTGTTTTACTTATGTATTTTCTAGATACAGGTCAAAGTCAACAGATAGTTTACCTGATTCTACGACCAGATTACAAGATTCAACAACTGTGCCACAAGATGATACGTTCCAAGAATCGTTAGAACATCCAGAACAGAGCACCAACCAAACGACTAGCGAGAGAGTAAATGAAGACAGGAATGATACAGTAATCCAGATACCACGCAGATCGGAGCGGCCTAGGAATAAACCTTACAGATTTACCTTTCAATAAGGGTGGAGGAAGCTGTTATATTTGCATCATACAAACAGTCTAAACATAACATTGTAAATTTCTATGTTCACCTAAAGCTAAATGCTAAGCCAATTATTTATGTATGTTGTATAAGTAGTTATTTCCTGTGGTCTATTTTTCTGCCTCTTAAATTTTCGACTCTCAACCTAGATGGTTGACCGCATGGTCACACCTTTTCTTAATAAGTCCATTTAAATATTTACATTGAAATAGAATTAGAAATAAAGTTTATATTGAATTACAATTTGACTATCTTCCTTAATTTGATCCACAACAATATGGAACCAGTAAATCCGAGCTTAAATTGTTTTGAATTTCAGGCAGTTGAAGAAGCTGATTTAGTAGACAATATTTTAAAAATTTAAATCTAAAGCAATGAGGTTTAATGAAATGCACCCCTCGTTTATTAAAATAATAATGGGTGATTTTTTTGAGGTTAGGATTTTCATGCATTAGTATTTGACAGATCACGCGGGATTTCAGACATGGTGTCAAAGAAAAAGATGCTCAGTATGCTTTGACATTTCATCATGAATAGACTTACTAACGAGCAACGCTTGCAAATCATTGAATTTTATTACCAAAATCAGTGTTCGGTTCGAAATGTGTTTCGCGCTTTACGTCCGATTTATGGTCTACATAATCGACCAAGTGAGCAAACAATTAATGCGATTGTGACCAAGTCTCGCACTCAGTTTACTTTATTGGACATTAAACCAACCACACGAATGCGTACAGTGCGTACAGAAGAGAATATTGCGTCTGTTTCTGAGAGTGTTTCTGAAGACCGTGAAATGTCGATTCGTCGCCGTTCGCAGCAATTGGGTTTGTGTTATTCGACCACATGGAAGATTTTACGCAAAGATCTTGGTGTAAAACCGTGTAAAATACAGCTCGTGCAAGAACTGAAGCCGAACGATCTGCCACAACGTCGAATTTTCAGTGAATGGGCCCTAGAAAAGTTGGCAGAAAATCCGCTTTTTTATCGACAAATTTTGTTCAGCGATGAGGCTCATTTCTGGTTGAATGGCTACGTAAATAAGCAAAATTGGAGTGAAGAGCAACCAGAAGCCGTTCAAGAACTGCCCATGCATCCCGAAAAATGCACTGTTTGGTGTGGTTTGTACGCTGGTGGAATCATTGGACCGTATTTTTTCAAAGATGCTGTTGGACGCAACGTTACGGTGAATGGCGATCGCTATGCTAACAAACTTTTTGTTGCCAAAAATGGAAGAACTGAACTTGGTTGACATGTGGTTTCAACAAGATGGCGCTACATGCCACACAGCTCGCGATTCTATGGCCATTTTGAGGGAAAACTTCGGAGAACAATTCATCTCAAGGAATGGACCGGTAAGTTGGCCACCAAGATCATGCGATTTGACGCCTTTAGACTATTTTTTGTGGGGCTACGTCAAGTCTAAAGTCTACACAAATAAGCCAGCAACTATTCCAGCTTTGGAAGACAACATTTCCGAAGAAATTCGGGCTATTCCGGCCGAAATTCTCGAAAAAGTTACCTAAAATTGGACTTTCCGAATGGACCACCTAAGACGCAGCCGCGGTCAACATTTAAATGAAATTATCTTCAAAAAGTAAATTTCATGGACCAATCTAACGTTTAAAATAAAGAATCGATGAGATTTTGCAAATTTTATGCGTTTTTTTTAAAAAAAAGTTCTCAAGCTCTTAAAAAATCACCCGATACTACCTCACATACTTCCCACCCTTACGCATATTTTCAATACAATCATTACGACAAGATCTTTTCCTCATACCTGGAAAGTTGCAAAAGTAATTCCTGTGATCAAGAAACCTGCTACTCGCTTAACATCTCCCGAAAACAGACAAATTTCGATTCTTCCATTTATTTCAAAAGTCTTAGAAAAACTTTAACATTAATCCAGTCATTTGGTAGTTTTACCTGGAAAGTTTTCCGGGAGTTTTGAAAATTAGTTAATTTATAGATTTGGGTATGCCCTTTTCGAATTTCAACTTTGCCACCTCGTACCCCCGCCGCTCACGCGCCGCCATATTGAAAAAATGGCGTCTAAAACGGTTTTTTGGGAATATCTCCTTTCCGACGCATTTTACGAAAAAAATACTTATGTACAAAATTAAACTAGAAAAAATTTCCTACAATTTATGTATCAATAATTTTTTTCATAAAATCAATAGTTTTAGGCGTACGAGCGCCACAACGTCCATTTCAATAGACGTTTTTAAAAAAAACTCATTTCCACACCACCTAGAGGTAGAGTAAGCGGCGCGTTTTTTTTATTGTGGATTCCCCTATAAGTGCCTTGCACATGAGCAACGAACTGCGAACTGCGAATGGACGAACAAACGTGATTTTACACATTTCAAAAAGTCAATTCCACACAAAAACACATTTAAATTATAAGAAACCAATTGACACTAATATTAGGATAATAAAATTTGCATTTTGTTCTCTAAAACAAGAGAATTTTGTAAAAACAATTTGGTAGTAACGAATTGCAGTATGGTTGCTACGAACTGTCAAACTCTATTCGCGTTCCACATACCATCCACACTGCAACGAATAAATTGTTCGCGCTCAACTTAACCTCAAAATTATACCGCTCTTGTTTTGTTTTTGTGTGAAAGATCATGGCTGAGGAAAATATGGAGAAAAGGGTTGACAATTCGTCGCTGTCTGCGAATAGAAATAAAGCTCATGTGAAAGAAAAGTCAAAATATGCGAACATCCACAGTTCGCAGTTCGCAGTTCGCAGTTCGTAGCTCATGTGCAAGATGCTATAGGCCTAATCCACTTGTGATCAATTTTATTTTGAAATTTAGCGCAATCTTTTTCGCTTTGCTGTTCCTGATGGACTGGGTGTTACGATTTCGTCCTGAGCATCGGTCGAAACATCTAGGACCGTAATTTCGTCCGCATCATCTGCGATGTGACTATCAGATTCATCACACGTCTCTTCATTTTCGATTTCATCGAAGGCTTTTTCAAAAATAGTCGCCGTTTCTTCCTCTTCATCATAATTATATGATGGAATTGGCGAATTATTATTATTATTTTGCATACAAGAAGTGGCCACTAGCATGAAAATAAGGAATCATTTTCTGAATAGTGTCGAGATGTAAATTCCAATTGCTCATTCTTTCTGCTTCAATGAATTGTTTAACAAGTGTAACCATCCGGAAATACTGGACCCATAATTTTGCTGTACGGCCAGATTGTTCAAATGTAATCAATTGATTCTCAAATTTCTCTGCAAGTTCTTGACAGCATTCTTCTAGGTCCGCCTCGAGTACCACTGACCTATCAAAATTGTATAAAATTCTTTCTAATTCTGCGTTGAGATCGGGTGTAATATCTATTGATTGTAGAACAATTTTGGCAATTGAAAGATGTGTCAATATATGTGCTCTTACTTACCGCACGTGAATACGCATGTCCTGTCATAATTTTTTTAATTGAATTAGTTGCGTAAATAGTGTTAAAAAGCTCTTTTAATCCACTTCCAGTCATTATGTATCCAATTGATCCCAAGAATGACATTAATAAATTGAATCCACCGAGTCTTACGACAGTATTAAATTATTTAATTTGGAGTCCACATCGTACGAGTACGAGGAAATAATGTCAAGCGCTTTGAAATACGACGGCTGGTCAAATGTAACAAAACAAGTATGCTGATGTAATGATTCACATTTTTCAGAAGCAGATAAGAGAGCAGTCAAAAAATTTTATCGTAATCACTCGGTGGAGCATTAATGAAGGGCAAGCATCCTACAAATGATTTTTGGAAATGGAGTTCCGCAGTCACTTGTTCCATGAATCCGCTCCATCCAGGTATGTTAGGCAGGTCGGCCCATTTTCCATCGAGCCACAATAAATCTGAAAAAGGCGGCTTTTCTATTTCCGAAACCTCACGAATGCTACCGAGGTTTTGAATCTTAATGGTTTTTAAGCCGGTATCGTTTTTTTTCACAAATGTTTTTAATGCAATGTTACCGAAACTACCAACGACTTTTGCAGATGGCATTTGCTTTAATCGTGGAATAATTTGATCAGGAGCGATAGCAGTTTTAGGTGTTACACAATGGATACCGCCCATGGCATGGAAAGTATTATTAGCATCTAATGTCTGCGTATTAAAATCAGCATTGTCAAAAACAAATTGAGAAAATGCCTTTTCATCGATACTCAACATTGCACGCATAATAGCTGAAAATCCAAGAGATGATAATACATCTATTAGTCGCCGAGATCCATATTTCTGAAACAAAAATGTAGCTAATCCAATCTGCACTGTTGACATAAAAGATTTCGGCCTTGCTGCTGCAATTATAGAATGAGCGAGAGCAATACTTTTTTTCTTCCATTTTTGAAGGGACGCTCGTTTGTTTTTTAAAATTACGCCATCTAGAAAAATGCGTTAAGTTTCAGGTAGATCAGACTCAGAGTCTTAAAAAAAAATTATCTGATGGAGGATAATGTTTTGTTTCATAGACTGTAGAGCGAATGTCCTGTATTACAATTTCTGCTGCTGTCTTTACAATACGCCAACGTTCTTCTGCATTGTCATGACTTTTTTGATTATACCAAGCTTCTGTTAATAACTTAAATCCTGTATTTCGAAAACAAACGACTGGAGCTTTATTGGCAGTGACGTGCTATTGATCCATTTTTAGGTTTACTTGAGTTCTCGAAAGCCTTTGATATGGTTAATTACAGTATTCTTATTTCCAAAATAAAAAGGTTGTTCCGATTCTTTCTTGTTTTTTTCTTATTTTTACAATTGCAATCACATCTACATGGCCTATCTTCATTTTTCTTGTTGATCTATGATCGAGTTAAAAAAATATTTTTTCTTTGGGAAAGCGACTGTCTTTTAAATAGTTAGTCTTGATAGTTTTTGTTTTATTAACGAGCTTGATAAGCTTCATTTAGGTCCTGTATTTGTCGTGATAGGAACGAATAAGTTGAAATATTCTAGTAATGAGGCTAACAGTTGGGAGCGACAAATTTCCAAGACTTCCTGAGAAAATCTTTCGAATATTTCTTAAGCTGACACTCAGAATGTCATTAGGGTAACAATTTTTGTGACTTTTTGACCGAATTCATCTGTTTCTTCAAACTGTATGTATGATGTTGCCTCACCTTTAAATATATCATAGGTTAGGTTAGGTTAAAGTGGTTGTCCATGATGGAAACGGACACACTTAGGCCAGTTTAATGGCACATTGTGGTACCACATGAATCTTGAGGCTTCCTCCTAAGTTCAATGGAACCAGTTTGAGTCCCTTACGAAACGTGAGAGGCTGATTATGCTGATGTGGTTTAGATCGTTTAGATCGTTAAAGAAGAATTCTTCTAGGTAATTCTTGCGTTTTCGAGCCAGAGCAAGGCATGTGCAGAGAAGATGAAGAACTGTTTCTTGCTCTTCCTCGTCCATACAGCTTCTGCAAAAGTCATTTTGAGAATACGCCTAATCTCGTGGCGTGCTTTCCTATTAGACAGTGTCCGGTTATGACACCTATTATCGAGCTTATATGCGATCTGCTAAGAGATAGCAAGCATCTTGAACGTTTTAAATCTAGTGTTGGCCAGATGTTTTTTGTGACCTGACACGTGGTGATGTTGTTCCACCTGGTGTTTGCCTTCTTCATAGCGTCTTGCATTAGCAATAGTTTACAAGTAGCGCTTGGTATGCCAGTATGTGCCAAACGTGGTAGGATGGGCTGCACTGTACCGTTCCTGGCGAGTTCATCTGCCTTACAGTTACCTGGAATGTCTCTATGGCCCGGCACCCAGCAAAAGTGAATATTAAGGCAGAATGAGAGACTTAATTTCAGTCGTTCAGAGTACACACCTCCACCAACCCCTTCTTTTGTTTTTAAACCATCTGTGTAAAAATGGATTGATTCATCTTCCAGGAATGTCCTTTCCTCCCAGAAAGATCTGGAAGGTATAGAAATCTGGAAATTTCTATTGAATTGAAGTTGGGGGATGGTGTAGTCTGTGTGCTTTGGAATTGATTCTAAATACCTACAAATTACGGAGTGGCCAATGTTGTTGTTAGTCCACTGCGACGAAGCTTTGAGGCGAATAGCAGAGCTTGCAGCTATTTGTTTGCTAAATATGTCAAGAGGTGTTAGGTAGAGTAAGGTGTCCAGTTCCGCAGATGGGGTCGTGCGAAGCGAAGCGACCCGCTTATACATAGGCAAGCTGAACGTTCTCTAAAGCAGTCCACCATACTGCCACACCGTACATTCAAATCGGTCTGATTACCAATGTGTATATCCAATGCGTAATTCTGGGTTGTAAGCCCCATTTATTACTAATACCTTTTTTGCAAGAAAAGCGAGCTACAGTAGCTTTTTTGACTCTTTCCTGTACGTTGAGTTTCCGATTTGGTTTTTTATCTAAGACAAGTCACAAGACCAAGGTATTTAGCCTCGTCTGAGAATTTTAATTGGATTATTTTAATATAGGGAGGGTTGACAAATGGAATTTTTTATCTCCTCGAAAATAAGACTAAATCGGTTTTGTTTTGGTTAACACCCAGTCCACAGCGATCAGCCCAAAGTATTAGTCTGTCTAAGGAGTTTTGTAAGAGTTCTTTTAAGGTGTTAAGATGCTTTCCTGAAACTGCTATAGCAACTTCGTCCGCATAGGCGATCACTCTGAAACCCTCCGCATCCAGACTAGATAGGATTTCATTTACCACTAGGTTCCAGAGGAGAGGGGATAGAACACCACCTTGCGGTGTCCCTCTACTAACGAATCGTCGGCCAGAAGAGTTGCCCAGTGTTGAGTTAATTATTCTGCTAGTAAGCATTAAATGAATTAACTCCCGAAGCGAACTCTCTACATTTAGAGATGTTAGTGCAGATGTGATTGCAGATGTGTCCACGTTGTTAAAGGCACCTTCGATGTCAAGGAAAACAACCATAGTGAATTTTTTATGATGGAGGGATTATTCGACGGTGCGTACTAAGGTGTGTAACGCTGTTTTCACCGATTTACCTTTACAATAGGCATGTTGAGACGAAGACAAAAGTCATGTATCAATACTTGCCCTTAAATGGATATAAATCAATCTTTCCAAGGTCTTAAGAAGGAATGATGATAGACTTATAGGTCGTAGATCTTTAGGATTGACTTGCGAGCATTTACCTGCTTTGGATATAAAAACAACTTAAACTTCTCTCCATGCTGAGGTAACATGGACCAGGTAAAGACAGCTGGTAAAAATTGCCACAAGGATTGGTGCAATTATGTCAGAAGTCTTTTGTAGCTCGGCTGGTATTATTCCATCTGGTTCTGCAGATTTAAATGGCTTGAAGCTGTTGAGAGCCCATAGTAGCTTGTCCCTTTTGATCAGATCTTGTGGATATGTTGTATTGGGACTTGAACGTATATAACTGTTGCAAGTTTCGGTAAGAGAACTACCAGGAAAGTGAGTGTGTAGTAGTAAGTTCAGCGATTCATTACTTGAATTTGTTTAGGAGCCGTCTGCATTTTTCAAGCAGCTTGGCATCGCTGGATTAGTTGAAAGAATTTTCCGTAACCTAGAGGCTTCAGAAGTTTCTTCTATCGTGCCACAGAAGGATCGCCAGGAAGATCGCTTAGATTTCCTTAGTGCTTTCCCAGTGAGAGGCAAGTTTTGCGGCTTTGGCTCGGTTGAAGAGTTTCCTGCATTCTTTCCTGAGCTAGTCAAGCTCTGAGGCCCATCATTGTGGTTTTCTCTTTCCTCTTATGTGTAAGTGTAAGTGTTCATAGCTGAGATGAGGTCATTGACTTTGTTGTCAAGTTCGTTAGCGTTAGAGGAAGGACAGGTTTTAGTAAACTTTGTAATAAGTTCCTGTATGAAGCCCTGTCAGTTTTCCGATAATTTCGAAAAGTCAATGGACTAGGGTTTTCATCCACAGTGATATTGAACTGGATATATCTTATGATCAGAGAACGAGTGTTCATATCATATGGTGTATAGTATCTGAGACAAGAGTTATGTCTAGGACTTCTTGTCGAGTTTCAGTGATGAAGGTTGGTTCATTTCCAACATTACTTACTAAGAGGTTAGAACCAAGAATAGAATCAAAAAGAGACTCAACTCTGTCGTTGATATTCGTACTCCCCCATACGTAAAATATCATGCGCCAACTAAAATTTAAGGTGTACATTTTTGAGTTAAGTGGACAATTTTGTACAGGTATTCCAAAGCAATTGTAAAATTGTATGTACGTAGTTTTTTATTTTATTTAACTCATTTAACAATTTAACTCATTTATATTATGTGTTTAATTATTAGGTTTAAAATCGTTTAATTTCTGGGTGTGTTATGTTGTGTTCTTTATAGTGAATCCGAATCCTATAGTTTTCTCGAACTAAAGGTTCGAAGAAAATCATTTTTCGAAATGCTCATATTTTTTAGTATGAAATAAAAATTATTTGTTTCTAAAACAAAATTGTTTAACTTAAAATAAATCATATTATTTCGCCTTCTAACTTCTAAGCACTTGCTCATGATCTACAACGTTTAGCTGATAGTTTTTTGTAGCATTTACCGTTTAAAGTTAGAGGAAATGTAAAATATATTGATAAGCATTAAACCCTTTATTCAAAATATTAAATTAATTTGTTCCACGTTTTCCACCCAAATAATATGCTCATAAGTCATAACCCTGAACTTTGAAACCGGACAGAGATCTTGAAAATTTGTTAAAATCAAAGTCTATCAATTAAAAAAAAAAATCTTTTCTAGTGTGTCTATGTTCAATCAAAATTAAGATCGAAACAAAGATAATAATACATAATTTATGATAAAAAATATTAATTTAAATTAAACAAAAAACATCGTTATCTTTTAGAAGAATATGCAGGAAAATTATCAGAAAGTCTAATTTTTGTTATAGTTTGAAAATTAAATAAAATAGTTCGATTCCATGAATTAGTTAAGTCACTATATTAAATATTTCTTATAATGAATTTGCAAATTTAATAAATTTAAACGATTTCCAAGATTACGAATTTCACATCTTATGAGGTGTTTTTTTGATTTTGATTTTGTAAGTACCCACTTAAATTAAATTAGTATAAATTAGGCTTTTCATCAAAGTTCAGCTTGGTTGATTTCATATATCTCAAAAACCAATAACGTTAGGGACTTCAATTAAATTTTATATTATACAATGTGAAGTAACCTAAAATAAACACTACTAAAAGTTTGTAAAAATTGATTTTCGACTAGTTTCGGTCAAACTTTCTGCGCACTTCCCGATCTGAGAATGTTTTATCGTATCTGAAATACAATTTAGTCATTTTTTTTCAATTAAATCAATTTCACGGTATTTGTTAATGTTTGCCATTTACTATAGTGGATTGCTAAACAGTGGAACAAATGCGTTAAGATGGGGAACTTTTGTCGTATTACGCATTAATTATGGTCGTCATCAACCAACCGATTCAAACAGTCAGTAAAATTGTCAAGAAATTTGAAGAGAATGGAACTTTCGTAAGATCAAAAGAGAATATTACTGCTACAAGTAAAAATGTTGCTGATGATCCAAATTAATCGATGCTGTTTAATTATGGCTTCATTGCGTGAGAAGTTTTTTCAGTGGCGTAATTTTATATTTTGCCGATGTCAATTGACTACAAAGATCATGCAATAAACCATCGTAACATTTTTTCAGAGAGCTACCCTAAACTTACTTACTTACTTAAGGTGGCGCTACAGTCCTGTGTGAACTGGGGAATTATCCAAAAAACTTATCCATCTAGCTCGGTCCCTAGCTAGATGTCTCCAGTTCGCGCTCCAAGTTGGGTGAGGTCACTTTCCACTTGTGCGCACCACCTGATTCACGGTCTTCCTCTACTGCGCTGTCCTGTGGGTGTGGATTCGAAGACTTTCCGGGTCGGAGGATTGGTTCGTTGGACTTTTACCCTTCTGGCTAAGTCTACGTCGATGTACAGTCCGTACAGCTCGTCTTTCCATCTTCTCTTCCACTCCCCTTCTATTGATACGGGACCGTAGATCACACGAAGAACTTTTCTCTCGAAACGACCCAAGGTGATTTCATCCGCTTTTGTCATAGTCCATGCTTCTGCACCGTATAGCAGGACAGGGATGATGAAGTTCTTATATAGAGACACTTTGAGCGCTCGAGAGAGGGCTTTGCTGTTCAATTGCTTTCTTAGCCTAAAGAAACAGCGGTTAGCAAGAGTTATTCTTCGTTTGATGTCAGCGTTCGTGTTGTTTTCTGCATTCATAACGGACCTAGGTAGACGAAGTCTTTAACTACCTCAAAGTTACGTCTGTCGATGCGATGGTCCTTTATTGATGACAGCATGTACTTGTTTGCCCTCATTAACCGTTAAACTCATTTACAAAAGCCCCATTGACATCACACTGAGTTCTTCCGATTATGTCAATGTCATTAGTAGTAGTAGTAGTAGTAGTATTTTTATTCATAATTAAATTGTAACATTAAATTTTAACAAAAATGGTTTATATAGCATGGCAAAATGCCGTCTGCCAGATTGGCAATAAAGTATAATTACTAGTTTGTAATACAAGTTTTCCTCAAATTATAATAAGTCGTGTTTTTTTCAGGTTCTTATTTATATACAATAAGGCCTCTTTCACACATGACGATTTTCTCCGTACGGAAAAAAAACGTACACGGCCGAAGTATATCTCAGTCATTGAGACGGATGTTTTAAATCGTCCGTACGGAAAAAACCCGTCTCCGTCCAGTGTGAAAGCTTTAGTTAATTTTATTAGTTTACTATCCATGACTCACGGATAAAAACCGTACGGATTTTAATCGTACGGACGAAACCGTCTCGTGTGAAAGAGGCCTATCGATTGTTACAACAATAGTGAATAAGGTGGAACATTTGCATATACATAATTATATATATTTTTTCTTCATTTAAAAGCTTTCATTTTGTATTCTTAATCTATATTTTAGTGCGATTTTGCAATACTCATAAAGTAGCGGAACATTTATCTGATTTAGTTGCATAATAACCTCTTCCTCCGATAAGAAATCGTGCCCAAAGACACTTCTCCTCGTTTCCCTTAAAGTTGGGCATCTTCCAATGAAGTGGATAACATCTTCACGTTCGGCCAGGTTACATATACTGCATTCCAATGCCAAATCTGCTCTGTGGGGAATATAATTAAGGTTCAGCAATTCACTTCGAAGCCTGACCATCGTAGAAATTTTTTGTACACTATTAGAGTCGTGAAAGTAATTTGTATTTACCAAGTTGTGGTTAAGTCTACTATAGATTGATCTGTACAACGACCCAGATGCTTCCGTTACGTAATCTTCTCTATATTGCTCATCTGTTTTTTCTATTATCTCGTACAAATTTCCTTTAGTACTTGCCACATCTTCAATGTTGATATTTAAGCTTAAATTACAACGCTGTGCCAATCCCATCCAGTCTGCATACCAACTTTTTCTACCTTCCATAGCTTTTACTACGATTTTCCTAATAAGTCGAGTCTCCGGCATCATCATAACCTTAAGTAAATAATCCGCTTGGAGCTTAAGCGTTTTTATGAACAGCGGTGATAGCCCCGTCTCAATCATAATAACATAATTAGGCGTGTTTGCTGGTAGATGGAATATCCTTTTCACATAAAACCTCAAAAGTTGTTTAACTGTGTCAAACTTCTTACTTCCCCAAACCTGAGATCCATATAGCAGAATGGTCTCCGCAACTGCTTCAAATACCTTGTATTTGCTGCTATGCGCGATGTTTTTGTTCATAAAACATTTCTTCCATGAGATATTGATAGCCGCTTTTGCTTTCTGGAGCTTTTCCTTAAAATGCTTCTCCATACTCAAGTTCTTCGAGAAGTAGACACCTAGATACTTATAATCGTTGACAATCTCAATATTTTCCCCATTGAATTTCCACTTTTCGTTTGATGCGGTTCTTCCACCACTTTTTCTAAAAATCATTACTTTCGATTTTTCGATATTGACTATGAGGTTCCATAACCGGCAATAATCATGTACTCTATTGATCATGAGTTGCAGAGTTTCAGGGGAATTTGCAAACATTACTACGTCATCCGCAAAGAGAAGCGCCTTTATACTCTCTCCCGCGAAGACCACTCCGCCGGGCAGATAGTCAATCAGATCATCTATGAAGAGAGCAAATAATGTTGGACTTAATGCGCATCCCTGCCTGACACCGGATCCAGTTTCAAACCAGTCTGAAAGTTCTGCTCCATTCCACACTGCTGCATGTGTTTCCTTATACAAAGCTTCCAGAACTCGCCCAAATTTTCGTGACAAGCCCACTCCATACAATTTGTATAATAAAGCTCTTCGGTCTATGGTATCAAAGGCTGCCTTGAAGTCGATAAAGAATACATACAATTTTTTATTTTGCAACAAAAAGTTTTCCGCTATATTTCTCAGAATGAAAACGTTGTCAACTGTCGAATACCCTGCTCTAAATCCAGCTTGAAACTCTTTTAACAAATTCTGTGAATCTATCCATGTTGTAAGGCGTTTTTGTAGCACTGCTGTAAATATTTTATAAGTGGAGTTTTGGAACGAGATTCCTCTATAGTTTGCAGGATTCGTTAAGCAGCCCTTTTTATGTATGGGGAATACGATCGAATCTCGGAACTCCTTTGGCGTTAAATTACCATTAAACACTTTATTAAAAAGTCTTGACAAGCAATCCTTCAAATTGTTAGTCCCATATTTATAAAATTCCACAGGTATCCCGTTTGCTCCTGGGGCCTTTCCATCTTTAAGGCCTCCCAAAATTAGGTCAATTTCATGCGAAGTGATTTCAGTATCTAAAATTTCGTTTTCAAATCCAGGAACTGCATATTGCCAATTTAAGGTACTTGGTGTTGGATTCAGCAAAACGTTGAAATGTTCCCTCAGTGCATTCTTACAGAGATTCGTATTTATAGTAAATTGTTTGCCATTAAGTTTCCATGCAAGCTTCCAGAATTCCGATGCATCTTTACAATTCGCCAACCTCGACGCTTCTAATTCACTGTAGCTTCTCTTTTTGCTTCTGCACAGCTCCTTGTATTTTTTATTCGCCTCGGTATATTTATCTCTAAAACGACTTTCATTTAAATTTCTGAACATATTAAGCCAACGAAATGTATCCATGCGCGCAAGCTGACATTGTTCGTCGAACCACGGTTCTTTACTGCCTACTTTATTTTTAACTTGCTTTTGTGGGTATGAGGTCTTGATTATTTCTTCTAAATGACCAAAGTCCACATCCTCTTGAGTTTGAAGCTTCAAATCAAGTAAACGTCTATACGTAGGTGCTCTTGACTCTTTCCATCTTAGTTTTGGAAGCAGCTTCATGCTCGTAGTTTCTTCAGAAGTATTTATTTTATTATAAAAGGTTACAACTATTGGAAAGTGGTCCGAGTATGGTACTCCTTCGATTTCAAGGTCCGTAATATAGGGCTCCCATTCCTCACCTAAGATGCTATAGTCTATCACCGAAGTTCCTTGCCCGCTGGCAAATGTGAAATTGCCGACACCGTCGCTCAAACTAGTTCCATTTTGAATTCGAAGGGCAAAAGAATCGCAGAGCTCTAAGAGTTTTTTTCCCCTTGCATTGCATACTGCATCCTTTGATCGCCTATTTATTCCATTGATTGCGTTCATCACATCTGATTCTTGTCCAACCCTTGCATTGAAATCTCCGATCATTAAAACGTTTGACGCATTTCTGTTGTTTAGTAGCTCGGTTAGTTGCTCGAAGTCAGTTTCCCAGTTGTTGCAATTTAAGTAAAGAGGTATTATCCACAAAACCTTGTTTTCCATTTTCAATTTCACACATGATGCTGCATTATGCGTATGAAACTCGCATTTGATACCATTGAGATTTTTCTTGAATCCGAAGAAACAGCCTCCACTTGCTCTACCCCTCGTATGAGTTCTTACTGCAGGAATCCACTTAAAATCATAATCTATTCTTATTCTCAACATTTTTAAAATAATTTTCCGTCAAGAATGTCTCATATAAAAATACAAATTCAAAATTATTCACAAATTTATAAAACTCGGTAAAAAGTGATTTATTAAGTAGCCCTGACACATTGTAGGATAATATCTTAAAGAATTCTAACTTATTATAACTAAAATCATTACATACAATTTTTGGTTGGCAGACGGCTTTAGTACTAAATATTATGTTTAGGAGTACTAACGACAGCACTGGTCGAAGGCATTGTGTTTACATCCTTGGTATATTGTGGGCGTTTTTCTTTTTTAGTTCAGAGCAGAGCTCGAACTGTCAAAAAAATAATTGTGTTTCTTTTTGAGCTCTGATCGCTCAGAGCTTCAAATTCGTGTTTCTTTTTTAGTTCTGAACATGTTCAGAGCGCGCTCCGTGAGCTCAGAATAAAATAACAGAGTAAACGGAGTAAAATGCTGAACACAAACAATTTGATGTTGAAAGCCGGGAAATTAAAAAAAATCATCGTCAAAACAATAAAAATGGCGCAAGAGGCTGGTCGCTCTAGTGCAGAAGGAAAAATTAATAATAATTTAGAAAAAACTAATTGCATATAGCATTTTTATGAATCAAATTTATTTCAGGCGTCAAATGGACCAACGCTATGACTGTTTTTTTAATTTATTTATTTAAAGAAAATTTTTAAACGCCTTCAAACAGACGACATTTCAAATCATGACACTTTAGTGCTCAAGTTGTTTCATAATTAAATCAGAGAGCTCTGAACATACTCTGCTCAGAACTCTACTCTACTCTACTCTGTTCGCTCAGAGTCTGCTCAGAGCTCAGCTCTGAACTAAAAAAGAAAAACGCCCTGTGCATTCTGACGTGTGGTGAATAAACTGTCAGTTTCGCTGTCACAAATCAATTGCTGTAGCATATGTATTCCATCTTCTTCGTCGCATTTGAGTTTATTGTTGTGATCAAAATAAAATGTTTTATTGTTGACTTGTAATGTTTGTCCGCGAATTAGAACTCTAGCGTTTCTGTTTTTTGTGACTATATCTGTTTTTATTTGTATTAGTCGTCTCCTTTTATCTCGTGCAGCTTTCGTGTAGTCTCGATGGATGGATATCCCACTGTTTTTCAGCTCTTTAGCATTCTTCAATATGCACGGTACATCCTCAGATTCCTGCATTTCTACAATAACATTTGCTATTCTGTTGTCTCTGGAGCGAATTATCCGTGTTCGTTTTATTTTTGTAGTGTTTTCTTGTCGCAGTAAATCCATGCACACCTTTTTAGCAGTTTCTATTGCTTGCTGCTCGCTGTCCTGCGATGGAATATGCAGAACTAAGTTATTCTCTATGGATTTCCTTTCGAGAATTTCTACTTGGCGCTCTAGTTCAAGGCACCTGTCCTCCATTAGATGTAAATTTGACAGAAGCACTGCATTGCTTTTTTCTAATGACTGCACTTTTGTTGTTATTTCTATGAGGTCTGCCTTTGTTGGAAGGTTTTGCAGTCTAACATCGAGAATAGTTGCTAGTGAAGTCTCGATCATGGATTTAAGATCAACTATCTGCATGTTTCCGACTTCTGAGTTTTGTTGTGACATTATTTCTTCTGAAGTTGATTGGTGTAAAGGCGAAATCTCAGAAAATGGTCTCTTGGTTTTAGGACCTTGCGATGGAGTGACATTTTTTGCAGTTTTATTGTTGTTGTTTTTTGGTGGTGTTCTTTTTATTCCCATCTTTTATGCGATTTACACTTACTTATTTAATAAAATGTATGCTCACCTTTGAGTATATAATTTTCAAGTGGCTTAATTTTCACTTTCAAATTGTTTCTTTAAAAAAAACACTTTAAAATCAGTTAAAATTCACAAATTTAAGGGAGCTTATTTACAAAATACTTCTAGACGTTAGCGTGCCAGGGTTGCCCAATGTCATTAGCATGTGCTAGTAGTTGGACAGACTTTTGAAAGATAATGCCTCTAGTGTTGATGTGGGAGTTCTGCACTATTCTTTCAAGTTTGATGTTAAAAAAATCGCATGACAGTGCATAACCTTATCTAAAGCCTTTTTTGATATCGAAAGGTTCTGTTAAGATGTTTCCAACCTTTATGAAGCAGCGTTAATTCTCCATGGTCATCCTACACTAACCGACGAGTTTGGCAGGGATGCCAAAACTGGACACGGCTCTATACAGCTCGTCCCTGTAGATGCTGTCATATGCGGCCTTGAGATCGATAAAAAAGATGGTGGGTGTCGAATTGATGTTCTTGGGTTTTTTCCAAGATCTGCCGTAATGTGAATATTTGATCGACTGTGGACTTTCCTAGTCTAAAACCACACTGATAAGGACCTATCAGGTTGTTGACGATGGGCTTTAGACGTTCACATATTACGGCAGAGAAGATTTTGCAAGCGATGTTAAGTAGACTGATGTCTCTACAGTCGGTGCAGTTTAGAGGGTATCATTTATATGTACAGTCTGCAGAAGTGGTCCGTCCATATCCACAGCATTGTCTGCGATTTCACTATGATGTTTCCACTTTCGTCTTTGCAGCCTTCTGTTCGAGGTTTATGTACTTGAGAATTTCGTTTCACCTGCTTTCGAACTTCATTCCTGCTTTTGAACCTCTCAACATCTTCGACCGCACGGTTCTCATGCTCTCTCTGTTTACTTCTGAGAAGTGGGTGTTCCTCTCACCTCTCCTGCTCATAGAGCTCGTAATCAGCTCTCGTCCTTCTATGCGGCTGCGCTTTGCGTGCCTGTTGTTTGGCTGCATTTGCCTGCCGACATTCCTCATCAAACCAGGGTTCCTTGTTGGTGGCTGCTTGAAACCCAGCACGTCAGTGTCCGCTTCTCTGATTGCATCTTGGCAATGTTGCCACTGGTTCTCGATACATTGGGTTGACGGCAGAGAACTTCGAGAGAGGTTACTTGTAACTCGGTCGGAGAGGGATTTGGCGATCTCTTGTGGTTGTAGCCGTTCGTCGTTGTATCTTCTCCCCCACCATCTCCCTGTTTTGCCTTGGGTCTGGAAACCCGAAGTGCTACCTTGGCTACAACGAGTTAGTGGTCCAAGTAGATGTTAGCTCCTCAAAAAGTTCGGACATCCATGATGTTGGAAGCGTGTCTAGCGTCAATCCTAATATTATGTTCAATCTGGTTGACGGTAGATTGATCTGGAGAACTCCAAGTTCCTTTGTGGATTTTGAGTTGTGGAAAACGCGTACTGGCAAACCATGACTTTTCGCCCCGCAGCAAAATCGATGAGTCTAAATCCGTTTCCGGAAGTGTTGTCGTGCTCGTGCAGGCTATTTTTCCCGATTATTCCACCAAAGAAGGAAAGGAACACTTTTCTAGCTTCACATTAAAATCACCCAGGACAATTTTAATATCGTAGCTAGGATACTGCTAATATGTTTTGTCTAAGAGCCATGCATCAGAAGGCTGCAAGTCCAAACTTAACTTTTTGTGGAAAATAAAAATATACTCGTATAACTCTTGGAAAAATGTATATTTTTAGGAATATATTAAAATGACATGGTATTAACCAAATAACAAGTTTACTAATTTTTTAAATCATGGCAACGAATATAGACTTTTCCCCCCTTTTGATGCAAGGTCCTCATTTTTTTTTCTTCCAGTTAAAATCTTTTCAGAATTAATTGCAACATTTCAAATAAGTTTGTGTCAAGATATCATAATTCAGAAAAAGGAGCTATTAGTTGCGACTAAAACATAAACTTTATTTTAATACATAATAAAGCTTATAGTGCAGAAAGAATACGTACTAAAAAATTCCGAGAAATAGTTTACTAATTTTTTTTTTTCTAGGAAAAAAGGGGAACCCCTTATAGATTTCAATCAAGATACCATAAATGGTTATGATAGTTTTTTTTTATGAAACTATAACTTTTTAAAACAAATTAATTAAGATAAGAAACAAATCACGATCCTGTCATAAGACTAACTAATGCTGTTTCCATATAATTTTATTATGAGAACAGGCCATACATTTTATCAAATAGCCTGACAACATACTTTTTGTTTAATTATATTAAGACAAAGTTCAAGAACTGATCTTTTGATAAGATTAGTTATGAATTTGCGTCGATAGAATTATAGATAACTGCATCAATATTTAAATTCAATGGAAATTGTATTGTCTGGATTGGAATTTAAGTTTTCTAATGATTAAAAATAGTTTTAATAAAAACCAAATAATGATTATGTAAGCGATATTCAAACAGATATGGTTTTCCAATAAGATGTTTCATTTTGATATTTAAAAACACACGTTTTTTTTGTTTCAAGAGAAATCAATAGAAGATAATTTAAACAGTAAGTGGAGATTAAGGGATGCCGTTAACAAAGGGTATCATTTTTCTTGACAAATCCGCTAGCCCGGATAGTATCACCACTATTGTTCTGAAGAGGTGTTCTTTAACGCTGGCAAAACCACTGCGTAAGCTTTTTCATCTGCCCTATTCTACAGGTCTATTTCCGAGTGGATGAAAAACAGTATTTGTCCTGCCTGTCAATAAAAAGGGATAATTCTCCTCCCCCTCTTACTATCGTCCATTTGCACTTACGTCCCTCTTTTCCAAAGCCATGGAAATGCTGATTAATTTTTAGGTTAAGATATTTATCTTGAAGAACGAAAGCTTCTTAATGACCGGCAGTATGGCTTTCGTTGCAATAAGTCCACTGGTGATCTCATGGTTTATCTCACCAAACAGTGGAACAAATCTTTACATCGTCTTGGAGAGAGTAAGATTATTGCACTCGATATTTCAAAAGCATTTGATAGAGTTTGGCACCAAGCTCTCTTATGCGTGCACTGCGTGCATTTGGTATTGATGAACCCCTTCTTCGTTGGGTTAGAAATTACCTTTCGGACCGTTCAATTCAAGTAGTATTGGACGGGTTCAAATCTGATATCCACAAAATAAACGCTTGTGTGCCCCAGGGCTCCGTTTTGTCTCCGACGCTCTTCCTTATTTTTATAAATGATCTTTTGTCTGAAACTTCTAACCCACTAAATTGTTTCGCTGATGATAGTACCCTCAGCTTTTTATATTCGTTTTTAGATTCTCATTTTTGGTCTTCGGATGTGGCAATGGCAGCGTATGATAAGCTCATTAAATTCTGATCTGATCAGTATTGTCTAATGGTGAATCAAATACCGTTTAGAATTTAATGCTTCGAAAAAACTCAACGACTCAACGCTGTCTACTGTCGAAAAAGCGTAACCCTCCCCAATACCAGTATCCATGAGTGGTACTTGCAGGTACTCGGGGAGATTCAGTCTTAGGTATGTGCATTAGAAATCTGGTCTGATCTGGCTATAATTTACAAAGTTTTTATTTGTCCAAAACTGGATTATAATACTCATATTTGGACTGGTGCCTAATAACGTACTTAAGGCTTCGTGAACGAATTGAAAAGAGAGCTCTAAAAATGATAGGAGATCATTCTCTTACCGAGACATTTGCTTCTTTTGAACACCGCCGCAAGGTCTCATGGCTATCATTATTATTCTTTCTTTTTCTCGCTGGTCCTCACAACTACGACAGAAAGTATTGTGGGGGATGCCCAGCTTAAATGCGTGTTCTCCAACAAGCCAGTTCCAAGAGGAATATTGACTCTTTCCGCGAGTGAGCTATGAAGGGCTGATCCTTGCCTAGCCAGATCGTCAGCTCGTTCATTGCCCTCAAAGCCTCTATGACCCGGAATCCAGATGAGAGTGACCCTAAGTCCAATGTTCATGCCCGCTAACTCACTTCGGCATTGTTGAACTAATTTGGAAGATGAAGTGGACGAGCCAATCACTTGAATAGCCGCCTGACTGTCCGGAAAAATAGCTGTATTGCGGTTTTGATTTGGATCTAGTTTTAATAACTTGCATGCTTCCTTGATCGCGAGTAGTTCAGCTTGAAAAACACTAGCAAATTCAGGAAGTCGCAAAGACCTGGAGACATTTAAAGACTCGGAGAAAATTCCTGCACCGACCCCACACTCCATCTTCGAGCCGTCTGTGAAAATAGTTGTGTCGAAGCCTCTCGTCACTAAGTGATCATCCCATTCATTTCGAGATGGGATGATAACTTTAAAATCCGCACTGAGGTCCACAGTAGGGGTGCAGTAGTCGGTTTCTGTCTAAAAGATGTCCGCTGGGATGAGATTAGTAATATTACTATGCCCATAGGGCCTAGAATACCAACTATTCGATTCCCTAAGTCTCAACGCGCTGCAAGATACTAAGTATTTGATATGCAGGTCTATTGGTAAGAGGTAGAGAAAAACGTTTAGGGCATCCGATGGACATAAGCGCAAAGCTCCAGTGGAGCCCACACTAGCTGTTCTCTGAACCTTTTTTAGTTTAGTTATGTTGTAGCCTTTGCTAAGCGCGGGCCACCAAATAATCGAACCATAGGACAAGATTGGACGGACCACGGCTGTATACGTCCACAAGATTATCTTCGATTGCAAACCCCACTTTTTGCCAAAGGGTTTACTGCAGGCATATAAAGCTATGCTGGCTTTCTTGACCCTTTCTTCGATATTAAATTTCCAGTTTAACTTTGGGTCAAGTATTATTCCCAAATATCTAGCGCTGGAAGACAAGGAAAGAGTTTCACCGTTGAGGCGGGAGAGGGTGAAGGGTGGTACTTTTGTTTTCGTGGTAAAGAGCATCAGTTCAGTTTTACTTTTATTGACACCCAGGCCAAAGCTTGTAGCCCGGTTGCTTACTTTTAGCAATGCCATATCCGTAATCTCACTAATCACGGAAGTGAACTTTCCTGATACCAGTATCACCAAATCATCTGCGTAAGCAACGGCCTTCACACCACAACTTTCCAGTTTAATAAGAATTTTGTTCATGACCAGAAGCCAAAGAAGGGGGGACAGAACACCCCCCTGAGGTGTACCCCTGTTTACGCACCTGGTCAAGTAAGTGTTACCTAAGGTAGCTTGAATCCTTCTATCACTGAGCATGGATACAATCCAATTTCTGATGTAGTCCTCTACACCCTGATCAACTAGTGATTCTTGAATAGATTCTGTTAAGACGTTGTTAAAAGTTCCTTCTATGTCTAAGAAGGTAGCGAGAGTAAATTTTTTGTAATGTATGGTTTTTTCAACTACCTCATGTAGGGCTGTCTCCGTAGACTTGCCCTTAAGATAAGCGTGTTGAGAACTCTCAAGAGGATTTACATCTAAAATGCCTCTGATATGGTAATCAAGAATGTGCTCCATTGTCTTAAGCACGAAGGAAGTAAGGCTTATTGGTCTAAAATCCTTCGCGGATTCATGTCCTCGCCTGCCGACCTTCGGGATAAAAACTACTCTAACATGTCTCCAAAACTCGGGAACATGATTTAGACAGAGGCATCCTTTAAAGATCATCTCCAGCCAAGGAATCGCCAGAAATTGCGTTTTCTGAAGCATGATCGGCATTATGCCGTCCAGACCTGGAGACTTGTACGGGGAAAATGTGTTGATTGCCCAAGCAATATTTTCCTTATTTATCAACGTAACATTATAAGGGTATTTATATCCCCTTTAGTGCGCGCACAGTATAAAAAAAAAAAAAACAAAAATCGTTAGTTAAATTACCGCCACGGCTACGGTTGCAGCACCTTTTTCCATGAATAATTCGCTCATAGGAATTAAACGTCATTCACATGTATCAAATTCAGTAATAAAAAAGAGGCTGGGATGCAACCCACACTGATAACTTCCCATCCCATCTGTCGATTTGTCTTGCTTAAAAGTTTGTAGAGTTGGGTTAAAAAAGTTGTTAGTTGAATTATTCTTAAAAATTTAATATTTTTCATATAAAGAAATAATTTAGTTTGAAAATCTAGTTTTGTTAAATAGATTTTTAGTCGAAAACAAATTTTTACCAATTTAAGTAGCATTTCCTTAATTTTTACAAGTTGGATGAAAAAAAATAATTTAGGAGATATCAAGAACCGAACATCAATTTTTACCAAATTTGCGTACTATTTCTTGTACCTAGATTTTATTTTTTTATGAAAAAACGAAATGCTGACAACAATATTTTTTAAAAGATAAAAGTAGTTTAAAGCCAATATCTCAAAGTTTTGAAAAGATATTTGAGTCGAAAATCAATTTTTACCAACTTTGATTAATTTTCTTGTTTAGGTTTTTCTTTTTTGTAAAAAAACTGTCAATTCGATTTTTCTCAAAATTTTAATGAATGTTGACAACAATATTTTTTAAAAGATAAAAGTAGTTTAAAGCCAATATCTCAAAGTTTTGAAAAGATATTTGAGTCGAAAATCAATTTTTACCAACTTTTATTAATTTTCGTGTTTAGGTTTTTATTTTTGTAAAAAGAAACTGTCAATTCGATTTTTCTCAAAATTTTACCGAATGTTGAAAACAATATTTCTTATAAGTTGAAATAAGTTGAAAGCCATAATCTCAAATTTTTGAAAAGATATTTGAGTCGAAATTCAATTTTTACCAACTTTGAGTAATGTTTTTTTAGGTTTTTATTTTTTATAAAAAAAAACTGTCAATTCGATTTTTCTTAAAATCTTACCAGATGTTAAAAACGTTATTTTTTGTTGCACAAAATTGTTTCGGAGATAAAATCATTTTGTATTCGTAAATTTTTCGAGGTGACAATTTTGTTTTCAGTTTTTTTGATTTATCAAAAAAATTGTTAATTGGTTTTTTTTCAAAACATATACTTGTTTGGTATCACGTTACAATATATTATATAAAATTAATTTCAAGTCTCTAGCGTTTTTGGTTCATGAGGTATTTAGGGTTAACCAAAATGTTCACTTTTTTTTAAACCACTTTGGTAAAAAAACCACCAACGCAATTTTCTTGAGAGCCCTTTTTGCATCTTTCTGCCTTATTATCTGTATAACAAAATTTATTTGAAGTCGATATATCTTCTGGTTCTTGAGCTATGGACGACGAAAAAAATGTCGCGAACGTACGGACGTACGGACGTACGAACGTACAAACGTACGTACACACGCACACACTGACATATTTCTAAAAATCTTTTATTTCGACTCTAGGGACCTTGAAACGTCGAGAAATGTCAAAATTTTCAATTTGACACATCGGACCAATTACAATAACTTTCTATGGGAAGTTAAAAAGTTTTAACTTGTCTTGTGTCAAAAATGACATTTTCAAAAGGGACAGCTCCCCCAAATAAAGGGCTATTAAAAATGAAACCTATTATTGGAAAACTGTATAAACTGAACAAATATACAAGCTTGAGCTCTTAGACCAAGTGTTATTAAACTAAGCTAGCTTCTTTATAATGTATTGGTATGTATTATGTTTAAGATTCACAAACATTAAACTTCTTTTCTATAACAGGCATGTAAAACCTTCTATTAAGCCTCATTTCGTCACCTGATTTCTATCTTGCTCAATAGACCATTTTTGACGAAATTGAGTTAGAAATGCAGTTTTTATAATTCGAGGGTGCTCTTTCGATTGGCACAAACCGTTTTGTTCTATCTCATTTAGTTTTCAAGTTATGGAGAACTGTTTTGTTCAATAAACCAATTTTCTGACCATTTTGAGTATCACTTTTGTTCAATAAACCACTATTCATTCTTTTTGTATCATATTGAACAATTCATATTATATCTTTAAAATCATGTCTTCTTATTTCTTTCTTGTTCAATATCCACATTTATGGATTTTTTGTTCAATATCCTTGTACATATACTTCATTTATTTCTATTTTGTTCAATGTTCAAATTATTTTGGTTACAATTTGTACCTTATTGAACAAAAAGATATGAATTTGGTTATATAAGAACAAGAATTCTATTTTATTCAATATCATACGAGATCACCATTGTTGCACTTATAAAATGTATGTTGAGACAGCGAGGAAACCTGTTTCCTGTAATATTTATCGGAAAGTTTTCAATGAATCATTCAATTTGTCGTTTTTTAAACCCCAAAAAGATATTTAAGATAAATGTGCTAAGTTCACAGCAACAAGAATTCCGAATAGGTACAAGTGAAAAACGAGATTATGACGTTCATCGCAGTAATCATAGTGAAGCAAAGGCTCAGCGTGATATCGATCGAAAAAACAAGTGTAAAAACACAGTGGTTATCGCTTATGATCTGCAAAATGTTTTTCGCTGACGAAAACAAATGTTTCGAGTTACTTTTATAGGCGTAAATATGCTGTATATAATTTGACGGGATTTTGCCAAAATAATAAAACCACCTAAGTTCTGGAAGATCTTCCAGAAACAAAAAGGATTATTTTGTGGTTCGATGCTTGCATTCTGCAAAATAAGAACAGAATGGTATCCTTAGCCATTCTTAAATTTATGGAAGTAATACCAGTATTGAGACAATTACACACAAGTATTCTGAACCAGGCCATTCGCAAGTGCAAGAAGTGGATGCTATGCACAGTGGAATCGAAAAATACTTGGAATCGAAAAATACTTGGAAATACTCTTGGAAGTTTAAAGCCCCGTTTCTTTGATAAGGATTCTGAACGGAATGAACTACAGCAAAATTAAGCGATGGCACAGCTTAAGAAAAATGATTTTTTGAATTTTAATAAAGCTAGTCTGGATCTTAAAAGTTAAAATGGTACATTTCAAAGATTGCAGACAAATCGAATATAGAGGCAATGACCTTCTTTCCTTGTATTATAAGACACAACATAGTGAGGATTTTCAAACGGGTAGAATCGCTAAAACTATGAGAGGCTCAAAGTGTAATATCCTTCCTACTATCGTACAAAGTGTTTTCAACATAAAGCTAACCAAGGAAAAGAAAAAAAGACATTCAAGCAATGGTCGCATTCACGTGGCTTCGTAGCCAAGGGATTCTGATTGGCTAAATCTAACTACAAAAGTAGTTGAAATTTCCCCTCCGACAACGACGTAGTGTAAAAAAGTCGGCTACAAAGTTAGTGGAGAATGATTTTGACGTTTCACAATCAGCTGCTCGGTAAAGACACACGAATTCAAAATGAAATAAATCGTTCAGTATTTAAATACAAATATAAATCTTTCAAATTGTGTTTAAGTTATCAAATCAAAAATGTTTCTTATTTTATATATTTAAAAATAAATAAATAAATTAGGTGGCGCAACAGTCCGTCGAGAACCAGGGCCTAGTGACTTACAACTCTCAACCATTCCTGTGTGGGAGTACTGTTGTCAGGGATGGAGGGACCTACAGTTTTAAGCCGAATCCGAACGGCTAATTTGAGAAAGCACTTTTTCATGACAAGAATTACTCTTGGAGAATTTGTCAATTCCTCGCAAGAGGCAGTACCCGTGAAAAAAACTTTAGGTGGCACAGGCAGGGATTGAATCCAAGACCTCTCACATGATAGTCCAACGTATATTTGCATTTGTCAATAATATGACAGTTCCAGATTGACTAGCTTTGTAGTGTAGTTTTGCATTCCAAAGGTAGTTGAATTTTGACTACGTAGTCACTAGCTTTATGAATGCGCCCAATGTTACCGTTCATGCCTAACATACAAGATCAACGTTTTTACCAAAACATAATAAGAAACCATTTAATGAAATGTAATTATTAACCCTGGATAACAGATCCAAATCTAGCCTAAAGTCAATTTTAACTAGAACATCCGTAGAAATAAAACACAAATTTCACCTCTAAATGCTTAAAAGCTCCTCAAGCTAAATTTAAAATGAACTTATCTAAGCATTTAGAAGTGAAATGTATGTTTTATTTCTACGGATGTTTTTGTTAAAGTCGACTTTAACTAGATTCGGATCTCTTAATCAGGAACATTGAGTTCTATTATTTATTTTTATATTATCGCCTTAAGCTAATAATAATTTTTATATTTAAAACGAAACAAAATACTGTGAACGAACAAACTGTGAAAAATGAATTAAAGACTGTTTCTTATTTTTATTTATATTATTTTTAAAAGTAAAATATAATTTATATTTTTTTTTTAATAAATACAATGAAGCTATGTTTTTATCAAGTTAATATAATAATACATAAACATAAAAAAAGAATTTCTCCTTTATTTTTGTTTAAAAAAAAATAAATTATTCAACGCTTTGTTGAGAAATAAATCTTTTATTTGTGAAATAAAGTGGTTTTCTAAAACCTAATGAAATTGTTATTGTTCAATTTAATACAAAATACCTCTGGTTTCCTATAATATCCTTGTTAATTTCTGTCTTGTTCAATATTAGGTTTTTTCTTTTAATATCCACCAATTTTATCAACTTATCTTCACTCCATATAACTTTGTTCAATATCCAAAATGACCTCTGTTTGGATTTTTGTTTATCATTATTTCAGAACAGAAGAAAAAAGAAATTTGTGAATTGTTTTTAAAACAAAATAGTTAAGGCTTTCAGAAAAACATCACTTCCAAAAATAAATTTGGTAAAATAAACAAAAGTTTTCGATTTGGACTTTAAAAATCGATTTCCCAACATTTTGAAAAATGGACATAGAACAAGATAGAACTCAGGTGACGATTTGTCTCCTTCTTAGTAGCAAATGAGAACCTAGAAAAATATTTTAGTTAAAATTTGTCTACTTTCCTCATTTGTCAATATTCCAACATTCCAATAAAGATTCTATCAATGTAACATATCTTGATTCTTAAATTCTGTTTTGACATTTATATAATACATTTAATGTCATGTTAAATGTCGCTTTTATCGCTACCACTCCAATAAAATAAAATCGCATACCTACCATTTAAAAACAGCACTCCTTACAGTAAAATACCAATGACGTATATTACATTTCATTCAATGCAAATGCGATGTCTATATAATTGTATTTGTAAAATGAAAATCATGTAACTGTGCCAATAAAATTCCCATTTACACAAGTTCAACTTGATATTGCGTTTACCAAGTTTAAAATATAAAAGCGCCATATCATTATATGCATCACTCCAATTTCAATTTAATGCATTGCATTTATTCACGAATTGCGTCTATTTTTTAGCGCCATATTATAGATGTAAATTTCAATATAGTAATCGCTTATTTATCTTTTATTAATTATTTTCACTCAACAAAAATTCAAAATTCATCACTCTCGTCTTGTTATCATTTAATGAGGTGTTTGTAAAACGTAAGTTAACTTGCTTTAAAATAAAATTTAAAATAAATTGCGCATACGCCCGAGTCACCCAGACAGAGTTTTTTTTGTTGTTGTTGTTGTTATTGTTTGCTTAAAGAGAATATTCATTCATGCGAAAAAAAAGTGTCAGAACTTAGAAATTAAGTTGTAAACGCTGTCGTTGCATACAATTAGTTATATCACTTCCTTTTTAATCAATGTGTTTGATGATTTATTTTTAATTCAAAGCTAATATACTCGCGTAATTAGTAAACTCGTGCGATGAATTAGAGCCAGATCAATGATCTTTTATATTATACTTATTGGTTATTCGTTTATTCTGAAGGCCAACTCACTAAGTCACTAAGTCAAATAGTGTCTGTCTACCTTCTAAGTAATTTCTCATGCAATAAGTTCAATTATTACACATTGTTGTGTGCTTAAGAGAGATGTTTCGAGTTTAGAGAATTTATAGGAAATAACTTTATCACGTGCTTAGAATTTGATCATCATTTTGAGTGAATCTATGTAATTATTTTTTAGAATTGCAATCGAGTTAATTTTTTTATTTTAGTAATGTTAACGTTTAGGTGCTTAACAGTGTCAAACTGAATAGAAATTATTTCTTTTTCTATTTGAATCGGCAAATACATGGTTTCGAAATTAAATTGGCATTATTGTTGGAGTTAAATTCCTTGGTGTAAAAGAGGGCAAGTTCTCAATAAATGTTAAAGTCTGAACCTCATGAGGGTCAAGAGTTATCGCGGTTTGTTTCTAAGAAAAAATGGAACTTTATTGATTAGTTTTAGGAAGCTATTAATTAGAGAATGCGCAAAAACCAAGTATTTATAAGAAAGTTCAAAAGTGTTATTTTTTTATATTTTTATTGTCCTTTATATAATTATTGTTTTTTTTATTAATGTACGAAAATCTAATTTTCGCATCAAATGCGAAAAATGGGATGGTTATGATTTCTCAAATAGTTTCAAAACAACAGCCGGTGTGCCGCAAGGTTGTATTTTGAGCCCTTTACTGTTTTCTCTCTTCATTGATGATATTTGTGATCATCTTCCTGGTGGAGTCTCTTTTGGTAACAGCATTGTCAAAGTTTTATTATATGCCGATGATTTGGTTATGTTTGCCGACAATCCAGTTTTGCTACAGATGCAAATTAACCGACTTTGCTTATTTTGTGAGACTTGGGATCTGCAAATAAATGTACAAAAAACAAAAATTATGACTTTTGAAGGAAGGCAAACAAGAAGACGCTCTGATGAAAAGTGGTCGCTCAATAACACCGTTATCGAAATAGTCCAGGATTTTAAATACTTGTGTGTTCTTCTTACCCACAATTTAGATATCGCTAAACATGCTAAAATAAAAAATAAAGAAGCCAAGTTGGCACTAAATTTGATGTAGCCTAAGTTCTTCTCCAACTCCAACATTGATCTGGTATCTAAATATAAAGTCTTTAATGCAACAATAAATTCATGTTTGTGCTATGGTGCACAAGTTTTCGGTTTTTTGAACCTAGATGCTTTCGAGAGCCTGCAAAGGCACTTCTTTAAACGCTTGTTTCGTTTGCCTAACTCAACTCCAAATTACGCCATTTACGTAGAGTCAGGCATCACCCCTATTTATATAAAAAATTTAAAGGCTAATGCGGATTTTATTGTTCAGGTGATGAAAAGAAGTGAACTGTGCCTTCACGAAATGATTTTGAAAAAATTGCTGCAATCGAATGCATCTCCGTTTAAAGACTGGAACCAACTCGCAATAGCAACAGAATCTTCCCTCAACCTTTCGGAAACCAATGTTGACGACTGGCAAGCGCATTTCGCAGGTGTTATTGCTAAGTTTGACCAAAAGTTGTATGTAGAAAATCTTTTTAGTGCAACTTCTTCAGCATCAAAAAACGTTTATAAAAACTTAAATCATCAATTGAATTCAGACATGAACTACTTCAGAAATGATTACTCAGTTGCTCAGATAAGTATTATTTTTAAAGCCAGAGTCGAAATCTTAAACTTAAACTTTATACCACACCGAAGTGATTTGCCGCAGCTATGTGATCTGTGCAACAGAAGAGAACTCGAAGATATCTCCCACTTTTTAGCTTTTTGCCCAATTTTACAAGAAATTCGTAGATTGCACTTTCGGAAAAGTATTTTAACAATGCAAGAATTTTACGAAATCCTAAATGGAGCACTATGTTGGCTAAACGTATTCAAATTTTGTCGACAAGCTCTTAACTATCGGAACAGTTTCACTTATTAAATTAACTTTTAGCCTATCTCATTTTATGTTGCAAATCATACAAAATTGTCTTTTTTGTGTTTCAAATCACGTAAAAATTGTCAAAACTTTACTTTGAGTAAAGCCTACTATTCAAAAAATTGTATTATTTTTATAAATTGTAATTTTGTGTTTCAAATCACGTAAAAATTGTTCGAATTATTCTAATATTTTTATTTAAATAAATTTACATTTTCTTTTTAATTTAGGTATGTATATATTTTTTTTATCACTTATGAAATGTCAATTCAGGCAGACGGCAGTCAATGCCATGTCCTTATTTTTAGGAAATTATATTGTAAAATCTTATGATGAAAAAAAAACAAGTAAAGAATTTATCTATCTATCTATCTATCTACCTCTAATTATTGTTTCCTTTAAACACTTTTAGGGCAGGAGCTTGCAGCGAAAAATGCTTAGGGAAATTTTGTGTATGATAACCCCTCCACGAAATCAATAATTTTCTTACTATTTTCCAAACAATGACAAATTCCCAAGAAACCTTTAAAATTTACCGTTAATTTAAAATCTTTCTAAGACGCATTTGTCTTATAAATTGAGGACTTTGTATCAAAAGGGAGACAAGATCACATATATGTTACCTCCAGACTCTCAAAAATCGCAATCGCAATTACTAATATTGTTTACTTATCCTAAAACATGATTTAAAAAGTTGTAAACTGAATAATTATTTAAAACCATATCATTTTAATACCCGTGGCATGATGATTAGTGCGTTGGACTGTCATGCCAGAGGTCTTGGGTTCGATCCCTACTTATGCCATCTAGGCAGAGATTCTTGTGAGGAACTGACAAATTCTCCAAGAGTAATTCTTGTCATGAAAAGTGCTTCCTCAAATTAGCCGTTCGGATTCGGCTTAAAATTGTAGGTCCCCTCCATCCTTGACAACAGTATTCGCACACAGGATTGGTTGAGAGTTGTAAGTCTCTACTCTCTAGGCCCTAGTTCTCAATGGACTGTTGCACCATCCAATTTATTTACCTTTCGGTTCATATTAATTTATTCTTTAAAAGGCTTTTTGAGGAAGAATCTATTCCAAAATCATTTTTAAGAGCATGGATTTGCGCAATATTTAAAAAAGGTAATCTCCAGCGCCCAAACAACTACAGGGGCATATCGATTTTATCGTGCCTTCGGAAAATATTCACCCATCTTCTATACCATAGGTTGACGAAATGGGTTGAAGAGAATAAACTACTTAGAATTTTCCAAGCCGGTTTTCGATCGGGCCTATCAACAGCTGATCATATATTTGCACTCACTACTATAGTCAAAATGTTTTTAGAGAACAAAAAAAAACTTTACGTTTTTGTTGTCGATTTAAAATCGGCCTTTGATACGGTTAACAGGAGCTCTTTAATTTATAAAATTTCTACCATAGGCATATCAACAACATTCCTCAACTTATATAAGCTTCTTATAACCGATACATCTGCTGCTGTATGGAATGGAATGGAAGTTGAATGTCTAATTTCTTTAATAAAAGTGCTGGTGTTCAACAAGGTTGTGGATTAAGTCCATTAATGTTTGCACTATATATTGATGACGTATCCAAAGATTTCCTTGGTGGTATTAAGGTTGGTGAAACATTAATAAAAATGCTTCTATAGGCGGATGACATTGTACTATTGGCTGATAATCCCATAGCTTTGCAGTTACAAATAAACAAGCTCAAGCGTTTTTGTGAATTATGGGATTTATGGAATTTATAGGATTTAAGTATAAATGTTACAAATTCGAAAATCATGGTTTTTGAAAATACTCAGCGAAGAACAACTTCCCAATAAAAAATGGTTTTTGGAGCGTGAACCAATAGAAATAGTAAATCAGTTCAAATACTTAAGTTTTTTAATAACTCGCAACCTTGATTTCGCATACATGTAAAGAAAAAATGCACTGCAGCCAAAACGGCAATAAATCTTATGTGGAGTAATTTCTTCTGTAACAAGTATGTGGATGCAACTGCTAAATTTAGACTGTTTGATGCAACCATTAAAAGATGGCTGTGCTATGGAAGTGTTTGGCTATCAAAACTTAGATGAGTTTGAAGTAATTCAACGCTTATTTTTCAAGCGTATCCTTAAACTGGATAACTCAACACCTTCATATGAAATCCATACTGAATCCGGTATGCAAGGGCGGATCCAGACTTTTCAATCGGGGTGGGGGGGGGGGGGTGGGTCGCACACTTAGATGAGTTTTAATAATTGCTAAAATGACCACTTTAGTTATCAAATTATTTTAGAATACTGTTGTCCAGCAAGGTATGGTCTAACTATTTAATTTGGATGACTCCCTACATATGAAAGCATTCCAAGATTTAAGAGCTAAAACACAATAGTTTAGAGGGTTTTTGGTGCATTTCGCGAAGAAATTTAGGAAATTGATTTGAAACGTTGCTTTTTTCCAAAAATAAAATACACTTTTCTTGTTTCTATTTCTATTAATGCTGCAAAAATTCAAAAATCCAGAAAATGAGAGAGGATCTGATGTTTCGTTAATACGAATCGTTATAAAATGAAATTTACCAAAATTGAATATTGAATTTAACTTTAAATTAAAATACATAATTACATAATATATCAGTTAAAAAATTCCACTATTGTGAACTGAAATGTATTGGTATAATTTTCAAATTTCCCGCCCATCCGGCCATATTTTATTTAAAATTTAAAATTAAGAAGAAATGAAATATGAAATGAAATGAAATGAAATAAAAACCATTCCATACGATAGTTCCGCACTCTAAACACGCATTTTTTAATCCGCATTTTTGTCGCTTAAGTTTAACTTTTAATTTACAAACTTAACTTACAGCTCAAATAAGAGCTAATTTGCAAAAAAGCTTGTCAAATTTTCATGGCGCCCGAACAGGGACAATATTAAAACTAATAATTTGTTCCAATTTAAATAAAATTCGCGAAGTGTTAAATCTATACATATACATATATCACATATATATCGCATATATATGTATGTACATTAAAAACACATAAATATTGCGTGTGAATTTTATTAAAAAAAAAAAAACAATTTAAATTTAAATTTAAAACAATTAAAGTTAATAAATCGGTGGAATCATTAATTCGTGCGTGAGTGCATCATAATTGTGTAAAGCAAAACCACCCCCATAAGGATCCATTGCTGCGAACATCGCCTGCAGAGAGCAACAACAACAAAAACACCAAAAGGAGCTCCAAAGTCACCCCAATGTCAGAGGACAAAAGCCCAAGGGAAGTCGACACAGAAACTGAGGTATCCACAAAAACTGAAAGTTCTAAAATTTAATTTATAGCAAACAATTGCAACATATTTGCTAAATAATTATTTAAACTTCAATTGATTGCAAAAAACTGCAACATTTTTGTTTTAATAATTAAAACAACAACACAACTTTCAGTCTTTGTCATTATTTGCAATACACATATACACATACCTACATATATTATATTATTGGTGAAACAAACAAAGTGCGGTTTTTATGTATTTTATTTAAAAACATTTTATTACCATATACATATATTTAAAAACAAAGTGAAATTAAAACTAATAATAATTCACGATCAATAAATTTAATCAATTAAAATTATATTGAAACTCGATCTGCTGCCGCGCCGCCGCCTCCGCCGCTGTCTCCATCCGTCGTACACATCGATATTTTTTTTGTGAAACACACTCACTACCTTCGTGAAAATTGTTTGGAACTTTACGTTCATTTTATACGCGAGTTATTAATTAAACAATAAAGTTTACGAATTATTAATTTCATTTAATTAAATAAAACAATTTATGTAAATTAAACCGAAACTCTTGTAGTGAAATTTGTTTACAACTTGGTTTGACATTTCACTCGTTTGAGAATTGACAGTTCGTTAAGTTCATACTCTCTTTCGTTAAGCTCTCAGCTATCAAGAGTGATCGTGTTTAGTGACGCAAAATAATTTCCAAATTTATTATACGAAGAGTGTGTTCAGCCAAATATTTATAAAAAATATTTTTATTTTCAAACAATTTCGATTTGAAATAAACAACTTTCGGCAATTTGCACATAAATAGTTTTTGTTCAATTTATTTTATTTTCGAGGAATTTCGTATAGAAATAAACTAATTTTCTAACGATTTTCCAATTTTTTAAATTCAAAAACTGAAGTGCAAATTGAATAGTTTGGATAAACTAATTCCAATAAATAAATTATTTTTCGAAAGTTACTGAATAAATAAATTAATTACAATGACGGGCAAGAAAAGGCAGCAATCACCTAAGAAAAGCGCAGATCTTGAACATTTGGTTCATCAGCGATTACAAATTAAAAATAATATAATTCGTATTAAAACGGGTCTTGAGGAAAAAACTTTATCGTTAAATCCAATTGAATTAGAATGTCGATTAGATATTTTAAATTCATATATTGATCAATTGATGAATTGTCAGTCGGAAATAGAATCAGAAGATCGTACTGATGATTCCCGCGGTGAATTGGAAGACATTTGCGTTGGTGCTAAAGCACTACTTATTTCACATGTCAATAAAAGACGAAAGTCGAGTGTAGTTGATTATTCCTTCAGCAACCCACACCACTCGCGACTTCCAAAAATGTCTTTGCCTAAATTCAGTGGAAAATACTCTGAATATAAAAACTTTATCAGCCTTTTCGAAAGTTTGGTAGACAACGATCCAATGCTTCCAGATATTGAAAAGTTCAACCATTTAATTTCCTGTTTATCAGGTGCAGCTTTAGGAACAGTTAAGGCTTTCCAAATTACAGAACAAAACTATCCAAAAGCATTAGCAAGTTTGAAAAAAGTATACGACAATAATTGTTTAATCTTTTTCGACAATGTTTCAACACTTTTCGAATTGAAAGAAATTTCCAAACCATCCGCGTCTTCATTGCGAAGCATGATCGATACAGTGTCTGCAATTTATGATTCGCTTCTTTCATTGGGTGATGAAAAGAATATAACAAACGCGATCATTATACATTTAGTTATGTCAAAGGTGGATGCAATCACTAGGTCAAAATGGGAAGAACAATTAGATTTCAATACTCTTCCTTTATGGAAAGATTGTGAAGAAGCTCTTAATAAAAGATATCAGCATCTTTCTGCTGAAGAAGCTTCAAGTACAAAGTTCAAATCTTCCGATAAGCCATCCAAACCTAACCAAGATTCAAGTCGTTTAAAACATTCAAGGTCCTCATTTGCTTGTGTAAACTCGCAACAAAATAAATCCAAATGCATACATTGCAAATCAAACGACCATTATATAACGACGTGTCAAAATTTTACTGCATTGCCTGTCCAGCAAAGATTCGAGTATGCTAAAAGTGTTCCTATTTGCATCAACTGCCTTCGAAAAGGACACACAGTTTCGAAATGCAAAATGAGTCGATGCAGTGTTTGCAATCGATCTCATCACACATTATTGCACCAGTACGAATCAACTTTTAATAATGTGCCGGCACAAGCTTCAACAAGTTTTCAAGCTATGCATGCCTCTGTTTCAGCTGATAAAGTTATTCTTGCCACTGCAATTGTGCAAATAAAAGGCAGTTCTGGAGAATATATGACAGCTCGAGCATTACTTGATTCTGGCTCTCAATTAAACTTCATTACAGAAGAATTAGCCCAAAGATTAAAACTTCGAAAGGAAGAAAAACCTTTGAATCTGCTTGGCATTGGAAAGGCAAGTACTACAGTAAATAAAAAAGTACATGCAGAAGTAAAATCAAGATTTAATGATCATTCGTTTTCTGCTGATTATTGGGTAATGAACTCAATATCGTCGTATCAGCCGGATCAAGCAATAAATACTTCGGATTGGAATATTCCTTCCAACATTCAACTAGCTGATCCGTATTTCAATAAGCCACAAAAAATTGACCTACTTATTGGAGCAGACACATTTTTTGAATTGTTGTCGGTTGGTCAAATTAAACAAGGTCCCGAATTTCCAACTATTCAAAAGACACTTCTTGGTTGGATAATATCTGGGAAATACCCCAAGGGTACAAATAACAATACGAAGCATTGCAATCTGGTATGTCAGTTTGAAGACTTATCAGATTTAGATGAAAAGATACCAAAACTTTGGTTATTGGAAGAATTTCCTGGAGAAACGAAAAAATATTTTACTCCAGAACAACAATTGTGTGAAAAACACTTTGTTGAAAATACAAAACTTTTGCCGACAGGTCGTTTTGAGGTAAAACTTCCCTTCAAATTATCCTCAAACTCGCTTGGATCATCATTCGAAACTGCCAAACGTAGATTTCTCGCACTTGAGCGCAAATTATCCAAAAATAGCGATTTGAGGGGAATGTATATGGATTTCATGAAAGAATACATTTTGTTGGGTCATATGTCACCAACAAATAATGAAATTCCAAAGGGCCCGCACTATTTCATTCCACATCAGTGTGTTTTGCGACCGCAAAGTACAAGTACTAAGTTGAGAGTTGTTTTCGACGCCTCAAGTCGAACATCTTCTCAACTATCACTGAATGACATCTTGATGGTTGGGCCAACCATTCAAGAGGAGCTATTTTCAACGTTGCTCCGTTTTCGTACACACAAATATGCCATTACGGCTGATATTACGAAAATGTACCGGCAAGTTCTTGTTGCTGAAGAGCATACGAATTACCAGCTCATAGTGTGGAGGCAGCATCCGTCCCAACTATTGCAAATCTTTCGCTTAAACACTGTAACGTATGGTACTTCTCCAGCGCCATTTTTAGCGATACGGTGTTTAAAGATGTTGGGCGATGCTAACGAATCTTCTTTCCCCACGGGGTCAGATATAATTCGAAGAGATTTCTACGTTGATGATCTCTTAACTGGTGCTGATAATCTCGAAACCCTTAAAATAATGAAATTCGAGATTCAAGAAATCCTCACAAAGGGAGGGTTTCAATTAGCCAAATGGTTTTCAAATCATCCAGAGTATCTAAATACGGAGAGTTCTGAAAAATCAATTAATTTTAATGATTCAGATTACACAAAAACTCTGGGAATCTGTTGGCACCCTAAAGAAGATACATTCAGCTTCAATTTGGACAATAATTTCCATGAACTACGAGCTACTAAGAGAAACATATTATCAGTTTCCGCTCGTCTTTTCGATCCTCTTGGTTTGTTATGCCCCATAGTAACCAAAGCCAAAATCTTATTACAAGAGCTTTGGGTTGCAAAAATTGATTGGGATGAGTCGATTCCATTGCGCCTTGATACAAGTTGGCAAAATTTCAAAACCAATTTATCTCAACTTGGCGAGATAAAAATTCCAAGATTTGTCGAAACTCATTCGAACGCTAAAATTCAAGTTCATGGGTTTGCCGATGCTTCGACGAGAGCTTACGGTTGTTGTATTTACATCCGAAGCCAAAGCACGGCCGGTATCAAGTCGACGCTATTAACTGCAAAGTCTAGGGTGGCCCCTTTGAAAACGAAATCGATCCCTCGATTAGAACTTTGCGCAGCGCATACTCTTGCCAAGTTATGGACAAGAGTAGAGGCAATGTTGAGTCTTGACGTCGAACAAGTTATTTTCTGGACCGATTCCGAAATAACTTTGCATTGGATAAAAACACATCCATCTACGCTTGCAACCTTTGTTGCAAATCGTGTGTCCGACATCCAAGAGTGGACACAAAAAGTATCATGGAGACATGTACCAACAAAACAAAATCCAGCAGACATTCTGTCAAGAGGCTGTAACGTTGAAGAAATCAATGCTTCAATTTGGTTCAAAGGTCCACAGTTCTTATTAAACGAACAATCATCGTGGCCGGTCAATTCGCATTTTGAATTGTCTCCAGAAGATGAAGCTTTAGAGAAACGAAAATCAAACACGGCTTTAATAGCAGTAGAAAAACCTCGAACTAAACTTCTAGAGTTTATAGAAGAAGAATCCTCATATAACGACCTTATTACTACGTTTGCTTATATAATGCGATTCTTTAAAATATCAAAAAACAAAACAGAAAGAATATTTGAAGAATTGCCAACGGCAAAAGAAAGGAACTTAGCCTTTCTAAGAATTGTTGAAATCATCCAAAGTTATGAATTCCCAGAAGAAATTGAAAAACTTCGTAGGAAAATAACTCTTCAAAATAGTTTTCAAAAACTTAATCCGTTTATTCATGAATTTCAAGATAACGAATTTTCATTTTCACTGATTCGTGTAGGTGGCCGTCTGTTGAACGCCCCAATTGAATATGATGCAAAATTCCCGCTTTTGTTAACCAAAAATTCACCATTTGTAAAAACGTACTTAACGTATTTGCATCGAAAAAATTGCCATGCTGGACCTCAAGCTATGGTGGCATTGCTTCGTGAAAAGATTTGGCTAATAAATGCCAAAGAAGCTTGCCAAAAGGTTGTGCGACAATGTATAAATTGTTTTAAGTACAAACCAAAATTACTCACACAAATAATGGGTAATCTACCGGCGGATCGATTGCGAGCGCAACGACCGTTCTTAGTATGTGGCGTAGATTTCTGTGGCCCGGTACACACCACCCTTAAAATTCGTGGCCGGTCACCCAATAAAACTTATATTTGCGTCTTTGTTTGTTTCGCCTCCAAAGCTGTACACATTGAATTAGCTTCTAATTTGTCGTCTGAATGTTTTATTCTCGTCCTTAAAAGGTTTATCTGTCGCCGAGGACTTCCGAAGACGATCTACTGCGACAACGGGACGAACTTTGTCGGAGCTCAGACGATCTTGAGGGAAATTCAAGAGGAGATAGAGCGAGGAGCAAAAGCTGTTCAACGGTACGCAGCAGAGGAAGGCTTCAACTTCGCCTTGATACCGCCCAGGGCACCGCATTTCGGAGGTCTATGGGAGGCGGCGGTGAAAGCGGCGAAAACGCTGTTACAGCGTACCGTAGGCAACGCACTGCTCACAACAGAAGAGCTGCTCACCGTAGTCATCGAAGTCGAGGGAATCCTCAATTCAAGGCCAATCGCACCGCTAAGCGCAGACCCCAACGACGGAGAAGCCCTCACCCCAGCGCATCTACTAATCGGCAGCAGCTTACGATCGCTGCCCCCAGAACCAGTTCCGGAACGGCAAACGGGCTGCTTGAAAAGATGGCAGCTTCTATGCTGGCTCAAGCAGCAGTTCTGGCTGAAGTGGTCCAAGGAGTATCTGCTTGGCCTACAAGCGCGATCCAAGTGGATACAGGAGCAGCCCAATCTCGTCGTCGGCAAACTAGTCCTTATCCACGAGGACAACTCGCCTCCTCAGCGGTGGAAAACAGGACGAGTTATAGGGGTCGTCGAAGGGCAGGACGGCAAGGTCAGGGTCGCCGACGTCAAAACATCAAGTGGTGTACTCAGACGCCCAATCGTCAAACTGGCCCCACTTCCCGATGAAGAATATTGAAGCCTGCAGCCTTTCAACGTGGCCGGTGTTTCGTTAATACGAATCGTTATAAAATGAAATTTACCAAAATTGAATATTGAATTTAACTTTAAATTAAAATACATAATTACATAATATATCAGTTAAAAAATTCCACTATTGTGAACTGAAATGTATTGGTATAATTTTCAAATTTCCCGCCCATCCGGCCATATTTTATTTAAAATTTAAAATTAAGAAGAAATGAAATATGAAATGAAATGAAATGAAATGAAATAAAAACCATTCCATACGATAGTTCCGCACTCTAAACACGCATTTTTTAATCCGCATTTTTGTCGCTTAAGTTTAACTTTTAATTTACAAACTTAACTTACAGCTCAAATAAGAGCTAATTTGCAAAAAAGCTTGTCAAATTTTCATCTGATATGTAGAAATCTCGGGCTTTTTTTGACGTAGTTTTTTCGAACTCAATTTTCGGGAGTCTCTTGTTTCTATCATTATCAATCTGCATAATCGTATTTTGATCTTAAAGGCGTCAACAAAACCTAAAAATTGTAGAGATAAAAAGGTTTGGTTCTTGAATGTAAGGAAATAGTTGCATTTAAGTAGGTACATAATTTCTCTAAAAATTAAATTTAAACAAAGTAAGGTAGGTGAACAAATAAGTTGGGAAGAAAAGTTTTTGTAGCACTCACAAATTACACGTTTCAAAGCTACAATATTAATAGATATGAAACGTTTATTATGTTTTTCACTTAGCCATTAGTTTAACAAAAGTGTCACTTGATTTTTTTGGGACATTTGTATTATCGTGTTTAAACCTCAGTTCTAGAGCATCCAAAGCAAATATACTTCAAAAGTAGATTTATTTAATTTTTAAGATCTTTTAAGATTTTTTGTATTCAACAGAAAACCAATTTTGAAAGAAATAAAATGCACGACTGGGTCGCTAGAACTTACTAATTTCTTCGAAAAAGTCAGTTTAAAAATATTTCCTATATTTTAAGATTTAAAAATGTACCTGTAAAATATTTTTTTCTCAAAAATTTAAATGCCATTTTATTTGTCAAAAAATCTAGATTAATTTTTTTTTTCGAAAATCATTTTAAATTTTAAATTTTGTCTTACAAATATTTTTGGTAAGCACTAAATAAAGAGCTTATAAATATATGAACATTTTACATTTAAATTTCGTCAAAAAATGCTGTCCCCCTTCTGAGATATCGAGTTTTGTAAACAAGATTAGTTTTTTTTTTTTTTTTTAAATGGTTGCCTGTAAAGTCGGTTGTACGGGCGAAGATTTTACCTTACAACGTCTTTTTCTCGGTAGAATATTTATTGATATGAATATAATTAAATTGCACAATAGGAACAAGGAATTGAATGAAAATAAGAATTGCACAAATTTTTTAAACTAATAATTTACTTAACACTATCAACATTTATCAATAGTATGACATAACCTATAAACTCAGTTTCTCAACTTTTGTGTCAATCTAACAATTAATCAATCAATCATAGTTTACGATAATGAAATATCAGTGTACAATTATTTACCTTTATTGTTGTATTGACGAATCTAAGCACTCCACATTTTCACTACAGACACAGCTGACGATACTTTAACCACACGTGTGAACTTGTATTATGACGCTTTCTTGTTTTTCCAACGCCAAGAACGTTCGAGAAAGACAAAGACAGAGACACAAGCATGCGCCGATTCAATGCGCCTAATTCTCTAGTGCTGCGCGCGCGGCAGACCGATCATAATTGAGTGGGAGAGAGACGCAAGGCATTCGGCGGGCCTCTCTCTCGTTCGGTGACTCATCGTTACGTTGCCGAGCGTTACACTTTTTCATAAGTGACGCCCTAGCAACCTAACTAAAGACGTTGTCACGTCAATAAAGTAAAGTGCGTGAATTGCAATCGTTATTATCTGCCTGAACTCTGCGAAACTAAATTTTGTTTGCTTTAACGCAAGAGGTATGATTTTAATTTAACTTAAACTTTGAAGTCACCCCCTTGGATAAATAAAAACTGCGGTATATGAACGCCAAGCGCAAACTATCAGAAACATCACCGGAGACTGTTAAATTTAATAAACGATACGCAAACACTGAAACTTCTTTCGAAATGGCAGTTGGAAACATGAACATCGACGAGTTAAAATTGCTTTTAGATAATTGCATTTCATCAAAGCTAAAAGACATTGCCACGAAAAAAGATGTCTTAACTGTCTCAACCGAGCTTCTTCGCGCTCAAAATTCTCATCTCGTCAACCGTTTATCTGAGATGGAGAACTATTGTCAAATACTTGAGCGACAACTTGACATTCTCGTACGGGAAACTAGGAAAATAGCGTTTTCCAGCCGCAGATACAACCAATAATGTTGAATTCGCAAAACAAACATGTATGGGCCTTATCCAGCTACAAGAAAACGCAGTCCTGCAAATTAAAAACACACTAGAATACACCAACCACCACACAAAGAAGTCAAATGTTGTTCTAAAGTTTCATCCCGGCGAGACCGCGAGCAAAATATTGGATACCTCCTCAACACTTAAAGGCACTGGTATCGTAATTCATCGTGAGCAATCACTCGTTAATCACCAAAAAAGAAAAACACTCTACGAAATCAAAATGAAACTTCTTCAACTTGCACCAGCAGCAAAAATAATGATCAAAGGTGTTAAACTCGACATTAATGGAAAAATATTCGATTTTAACTTTACTAGAGGCTTCTTAATCAAAACAACAGAACAACTGTCACTTGTCAAAAACGTGTTCGGAGAAGCCGGCCTGCATTACTTTGACAACTCTCAACTGGCAGGAGCGCCATCTCAACGTGAATTACCAAGTGGTAGTCAACGTAGTAGGAGTCGTCCACTGTAGGATAGTGTTGCCGTCTGTCAAAATAATTATTTGTTAAATCTAAACGTCTTATCTTATAATTGCTCTGGTCTTAAAAACAAACTCATTACTCCAGATTTCTTTAACTTTGTTTCTAATTTTGATATTATTATTTTAATCGAAACTTTTCTCGAAGAGGGTAAGGAAACCCAGTTCTTAAACTATTTTAAAAACTATGTTATTAAATGTATCCCTGCAATTAGAAATAGCAATTTTGGTAGGGCAATTTGAGGAATTTTATGTGCAATCAAATGTAATCTAAAAAATGTTGTTAAGTTCAAAATGTTAAATTGTTGTTTAGTCTTTCTAATTTAATGCTGCTTGGCGACCTTAATGCAAGAATAGGAGTGTACCAAAATCCAATAGAGTTAGTCTCTGGTTATCCTGAAGATTTTCGAACAGTGAAAATGTCCATGGATGAAATTACGAATAGTTGTGGAAGGCGCCTTTTGGGTATGTGTGAAGATTACGGATTTGTTGTTCTAAATGGTATAATTAAAGGGGATATGAATGGTGAATATACCTTCGTTACCGAGCGCGGCTGTTCTGTAATTGATTATTGTGTGTCAAAAGGTGCGTGACTAGATGTTCTTGTGGACTTTCAGGTGCTCACAGAGACTTTTTCAACTCATCTGCCAGTTAAAATTGTACTTAAATTTACTGAATTAGCTCCGCCAACTCCTATTTTGAAAATACAAAAAATTAAATGGATTGATAACAATCTCGATTTCTATAGGTGTAATCTATTTAATGAAACCAATTCTTGTCTCCCAAGTGAACAAATAATGGACCGTCTGATAGATATCATCAAAAATGCTCTCCTAAAAATAACTTTAAGAGTAGGGAGTCCAAAGAAAAATGGTATGACTGGGAGTGCATAAAATATAGAAAGAAGTCCTTCTCTCTACTGAATCTTTTCCGTAAAACGAATAGTACTCATTTCAAGAATCTCTATGTCTTAAGTAATAAAAAAATATAAAGCCATTTGTGCGACCAAGCAAAGTAACTACTTTAAGAGAATTGCTAACGAGTTATTTGACTGTAAAAATTCAAAAGTTTTTTGGCACAAAGTTCGGAAAATAGGGCACTGTAAGAGCCCGTTCACACGATGCCGAATCGGTGGTTTTGCCGTATCGGCGATTTTGCCGTATAAGCCAGTGGCAATATAATTTAAATGAGTATATTCAGACGATACGGAATTTAACCGTATACGGTAAAATCACCGATTCGGTCGATTTTGTCATTCGGTTTTGTCACTGCAAATCGTTTTCGGTCGTACGGCAAAAAAACCGATTCGGTTTATAGTGGCAATGTATTTATATACAGTGCGTTCAGACGATTCGGTATTTTGACCGAAAGTGCGTCATTTTTCGTCTGGGCTACTGTGGAATAATGTATTGCTAGTATATAGTCGTTTTTGTGTTTTACACCTAGTACGGTGTAGGGTTGAGTACGGTGTACGGTTAAATTACCGTACCGTCTCCAACCGAAAGACACCGAATCGAGAAAATATCCGATACGGCGAAAATACCGAATCGTGTGAACGGGCTCTAAACCGTCGACAGCTATTACAGTTGAAGCAGAAACGTTTGGATTACTTCGGTCGACTTCTGACAAGAGGAATTTCTCCACTAATTTGCCAATACGCACTTCCAAATGTTGTTGATGATTGGATTAAATAAGTTGGTTAACGCACTTGTGGACTTGATGGCATACCATTTACCAGTTGAGTTTTTTAAGAATAGCACTGCAAATTTTCATGATTCTCTTTTGATATTCTTTAATAACGTCTTCTTAAACGAGGACGTTCCAAGTCTATTCTTAAAGTCCCTTATTTTTCCGATTTTTAAAAAGGGTGATACATCCTTAGTTGAAAACTATAGGGTATATCAATTCTCTGTAGCCTAAGAAAAATATTCGCTCAAATACTATATAATCGCTTTTCAAGCTGGGTGGAACATAATAATCGGCTTAGTATCTTCCAAGGGGGCTTTCGTCCTGGTCTTTCAACAGTCGATCAAATTTTTGCGCTGTAGACTATAGCTAGAAAATGTATAACAAGAAAACAAAAGCTCTATGCCTTCTTTGTGGATTTTAAGGCTGCCTTCGACACTGTCAACAGAAACTCACTTATATACAAGCTAAGCTTGATAGGTGTTTCTACGAAATTCCTCAATGTTTACAAAAAAACTAATTGCGAACACTTCAGCTGCAGTTTGGAATGGTAGTAATATGTCAGACTTTTTTGTTACTGAAACTGGAGTTCCACAAGGTTGCGTCCTCAGTCCTATTTTGTTCGCCCTATTTATTGACGATGTATCTGAAAACTTGCCGGGCGGTGTCATAGTAGGAGACACACACATTAAAACACTCCTTTATGCAGATGATTTAGTGATTTTAACGGACAACCCCCTTACATTACAGCTTCAAATTAATAAACTTAAGAGTTATTGTGACACTTGGGACTTAAACATTAACACCTCAAAATCTAAAATCATGATTTTTCAGCACACGGCAGATAGAAGGCATCCGAGAGAAAAGTGGCAATTGGCAGGCCAACCTATAGAGGTTGTTAAGGAATTTAAATATTTAGGTGTCCTTCTATCTTACAATCTTAATATGCGACAACATATAGAAGAAAAAGTCAGTAAGGCAAAAACTGCAATCAATCTTATGTGGCCTAAATTTTATAGTAATCAAAACGTGGATACGGCATCTAAATTTAAGGTCTTCAATGCAACTATCAACTCCTGTCTTTGCTATGCGAATCAAGTTTTTGGCTATAAAAAAGTGGAAGAATTTGAGCGATTGCAGTGCTTTTTCTTTAAACGTATTTTTAAACTACCTTCCTCAGTCCCCATCGGTGCTATTTATGTAGAAGCGGGAATACCTCAAATTTACTGTAAGAACCTCAAAGCAAATGCAGATTTCATTATCAAATTAATGAAGCGTCCAAGCACAAATCTTCAGAAGCACTAACTTACGTATGCATTTAGACGCAATTTGTCGCCATTCAAAGAGTGGTTGGATATGGCTACGGAACACGGAATGGTACTTAATTTAACTCTTGAAAACATAAATGACTGGCAAAACAAATTCTACGAGTGCATTGCGCAGATAAATGAACGTTTTTACGAAAGCTGCTAGACCGTGCGCGCTTGTCTGAATCTAGAAGCTTATATAGGAATTTAAATCACTGTCTTGGTCCAAATAATTATTTCATTAACAGCTTGACAAACTATGAAATCAGTACTGAAACTCTTTACCTCAATTGCATGCCACACAGACAAGATTTAATGGTGACTTGTAGTCTCTGTAATCTTAATGTACCGGAAGGCATTTTCCACTTCCTTGCCGAATGTCCAATTTCACTTGAAATTAGAAGACTATATTTCTCCAAAAGCTTTCTCACACTTCAGGAAACCAAAGATTTCTTAAATGGTATATACGGTTGGGAGTCATTATCACAATATTGTATTCATGCCTATAGGTATCGCAACAGTTACATTGAATTATTTTAGTATTACTTCAAACCTTGTTAATGTAATTCATGATACATATATGTATCTCATTATTCTTTTTAATTATATAAATTATTTTTACTTTTCAAATATGTATGTTTTTCTTTCAATCAATCGGCAGACGGCAAAATATAGCCATGTCTTTTTTCTTTTTTGTTAAATATTTATTGTAATTATGTATACGTTGATTAATAAAGAAGTAAATAATAATAATAATAAAGAATGTGTATTAATAATAATAATTAAAATAATAATATCATTTTAATATATTCTTGAAACAATACATTTTTCCAAGAGTTTTATATTAAATTTCGACAAAAAGTTAAGTATAGACTTGCCCCCGTTTTGATGCAAGCTTGTGGTATAAAATTTGAAAGCATATTTTCAACTACCCTTTGAAATGGTGGTACAATTTTTTAAGTGAAATTTTTTTAAATGTCTGCATTTTGAGGTTCCAAATTTAGTTTTTTTAGAAAAGAAGTTTAGTTTTTTACCTAGTTGAAGAACATATTCAACTCCTTGCTCAATAAAAGTGACAAGATCTTGAGTTAAAGATTTCAAGTGGGGTTTTGTTTATAAAATATTCAATTCATTCATATTTGTCCACCAATTTTGAAAATATTTTTACCTAATAGACACTTGTTTTCTATGAAATTTATTTTTGAACTATGGGAATAACAAAAAAGTAGTTGTTTTAAAAGTCAAGGCTGTATGACAGTTATTAAATTTAGGTGTTTTAACTATTTTTCGTTGTTGTTATGAAATTAAAGTATTCCGAAGTGATCGTTCTACGTAGTATTTTTGCCACATATTTTCGTAAAATTCGGCCACGAATACCTTTTGTTGCATTTACAGTCAGTCTCAATCGTATTCGTACAGAACAGCGGAATTACTGTAAGTGTGAATTAAAGTTATTTGGTTTGGGTAATATAATTTTTAGATTTATTGTTATACTAAGCAACTCATGTTTGACACATTTGCATACCAAAATTTCAATCTTGACCATTAACGAAAAAGCTGTGACCAAATAACAGTATCAAGTTAAAAAAAACACTCTCACTCATATTCGTACAACATGCATCCTTTTATGAATAACTGTGTTTTTTGGCACTTGTGTTTTTCACTTGAAAAAAAACTTAACGCAGAAGCATTGTCAATACGTTTAGTAATTTGTGTGCACGGTTTTGTTTATAAATTTTGAAAAATGGGAAGAAAATCTAAAGAAACAAGTGTTGAGCTACGGAATTTGGTAATTACCCACCATAAAAAGGGAAAATCATACGCGGAAATAGGTGCAATCGTTAATAAAAGCCGTTCAACTATTCAGTACATAATAAAACGATATAAAGAAGAAAACCGAATAGAAAACAAGCCAAGGAACCAAAATCGAAAAATTTTAAGCAATGCTGATGAAAAATATATAATCCGAGAAATAAGGAAAGATCCCAAGTTAAGTGCACCAAAGTTGGTGGAAATTGTTGATTGTGACCTCAACAAGCAAGTGAGTCCTGAAACCGTTCGCCGAGTTATAAGAAAAAGTGGCTACAATGGCAGGGTTGCTAGGAAAAAGCCCTGGATATCGGAAGTGAACCGAAAGAAGCGATTGGCTTTCGCGAAAAAGTATAAACACGAAACCATTGAGTTTTGGAAACAGGTCATTTTTACGGATGAGAGTAAATTTAACTTGTTTGGATCGGATGGCCGTCAGAGAGTTTGGAGAAAACCCAATACAGAGCTTGATCCAAAGAATTTAATACCAACAGTGAAACACGGTGGAGGTTCCGTGATGGTGTGGGGGTGTTTTTCGGCAGCAGGAGTCGGTAACCTTCAAATTATCAATGGTATAATGAATCAGGATGTGTACATTGATATCCTAAAAAACAATCTTAAGGAAAGTGCCATTCGTCTGGGAGTAGAAAATAACTTTTTATTCTACCAAGACAATGACCCCAAACACACTGCCTTGAAAACGCGTACCTGGTGTTTATACAACTGCCCAAAAGTAATGGAAACACCACCACAATCACCAGACTTAAATCCCATAGAGAATCTGTGGGATCACTTGGACAAAAAAGTAAGAAAATTGCAAATTACTTGCAAAAGAGACCTGGAACAAAAACTTATTGAAGAATGGCATGCAATCGAGGCGGAATACACCCAGAAGTTAGTTGCATCAATGCCAAAAAGGCTTAATGAAGTCATAAGGAGCAAAGGATATGCCATAAATTATTAAAAAATACATGTTATTATTATTAAAAAAAAAAAAACTATAAAATGAAGAGTTGTACGAATACGAATGTGTTGCTTGTATTCGACATGAACTGTTAAATAAATTTTATTGTTGTTATTACCATAAAAAAAATTTGTTTCTTATGTTTTTTAAGAAGTTATATGTTCATTAAACCAAATAAATTTAATTTTTCAATTCAAGTCATTATTGCACTTTTTAGGCTACAATTTATTTAAAAAGGTGAGGTGTACGAATATGACTTAGACTGACTGTAGGTTATTTTGAAATGTTCATTGTTAAGTTTCTGGATCTTTAGCATAAATCAATAATTACATCATTCCAGTTTATATTAATTGCAGCTTTTGGCAGCAAGATTTCTATTCCCTGTACAACTTCTTCTTGGAATTTAAATAACAAAATGTAATGCTAGTTGGAGATTGTAATGCTAGGGTCGGTGACACACAACTGTGGCTGTTCCATCCAGATTTCACTAGTGATACTGCTTACACCCCCAGGAAAACGAAAGACAAAACAATCGATAGCAATGGCAGGAAATTCATTGAAATGTGTGAGTCAATCAGCCTGTCACTTCTCAATGGTCGAACAAAGAGCGACAAAGATGGCTCTCTTACTTTTTTCAGAGGCAATGCTGCTTCAACGATAGACTACTGCCTAGTAAGAGATGAATGGTTAAAATGCATGCCTGACCTTGAGATAGGCGAATATCCATACTCCATACATCTTCCACTATTGGTAACGATCAAACATACCACTGAAAACATGAATACCGAGCCAGAAAGGCAGTTACTCCCCAATTTAATGTGGAATGAAAAATTTGCACAGCGATAACAAACAGAACTATACCGAGCTCTTGATACAATTGACCTCTCCGAATCGCAAACCAACCAAGGAATAGACACCTTGACGTCTTGTAAAGCTGTCGCGGCGAAACCTTTTCAAGCTGATAGATGGAGACGATCAACCAAAAAACAGCTCTGGTATGACGCAGATTGCCTTAATGCTCGGAAAAAATCCTTTTCTTGCTTACGTTTGGCAAAAAAAAACACCAACCTCTGCTACCAAATTAGCTTACCAAAAAGCAAATAGTGAATATAAAAGTATCTGCAAGGAAAAACAAAGGCAATACTGGCAAAATCTCACGAAAGCGTTAAATGAAGTTAGAGACAGTCGTGACTTTTGGAAGCTAACCAGAAGATTAAATAGCAAGGAAGTAAATAATCGCTGTCGAATACAAGTAAAAGCTGAGGTGTTAGCAGAATACTTTAAAAACTTGTTAAACTCTTCTGGTAACCTAAATCATCACTTATTTGCCCTTCCTTACATAGAAAATGTGGAACTAGATGCGCCTATCACACTTTTAGAAGTAAAAAATGCACTTGACGCTTGCAAGCTGAATAAGGCTCCAGGAATAGACCGTATATCTACCCTACGAGTCTTATAAGTACTTCACGAATAAATTCCAAAAATACCTTACTGGATGTTTTAATCATATTTTCGAAGAAGGTGTGGTGGAAGAAAACTTCAGGAAAAGCATTATCTTCCCAATTTTTAAAAAGGGAAGTGCAGAAGAGGCGAGTAACTACCGAGGAATATCTTTCTTGAACACTGTAATGAAAATTTTCTCTGCTGTACTTCTCAATCGCTTAACAAAATGGATAACGGACAATGGACTTCTTAGTGAGTTTCAAGCAGGCTTTCGCAAGGAATACTCCACTGTGGATAACATCTTCACGTTAACAAGCATAGCTAAGACATACCTTGATAACGGAAAGAAGCTATATGCTTTTTTCGTGGATTTTAAGGCTGCCTTTGATTCCATAAACAGAAATTCTTTATTCCTTAAACTAAGCAATGTAGGAGTTTCAACGAAGATCCTTAAAGTGTTGCAAAGTATGTACGAGCAAAACCAAGCGGCAGTTTGGGATGGGAAACAATTGTCTTCCTGGTTTGATACAAAAATGGGCGTCAAACAAGGGTGTTTACTGAGTCCTTTGCTTTTTTCGATATTTCTTGATGACATCACTACCTCTCTCCCAGGAGGAATTGATTTCAATGGAATAAACATCAAATGTCTAATGTATGCAGATGACATCGTCCTACTGGCAGAAACGGCAAATATGATGCAACTCATGGCCAACAAATTACCGCAATACTGCTGTAAATGGAATCTAAAGGTTAACACCGACAAATCCAAAATTATGGTTTTCAGAAACACCACCGGAAGATACGTTAGGGATGAGAAATGGACCTGGGAAGGTGAGGAACTTGAAAAAGTCAAAGAATACAAGTATCTAGCAGTAATCTTGACTCCCAAACTCTCTCTTGAGAAACACTTCAGAGCCAAGTTACATGATGCTAAAATGGCCATTAACTGCAACTGGAAAGGGCTCCTTGGTAAAAAGAACGTCGCAACGAGTGTGAAATACAAACTTTTTGAGACGGTAGTAAGATCAATAATGTGTTATGCCGCACAGGTCTGGGGAGTTGTCCAATACGATGACGTTGAAAAACTCTTAAGATACTTCTTAAAGAAAATTTTCCGTCTCCCAGAAAACACTCCAACGTACATGCTCCATTTAGAGACTGGACTTCCTCCTCTCTTCTTGTACACTCTGAAACTTCACTTCAGCTACAGAAAAATCATGGAATACTCCCCGCAAAGACTTCCTAAAATAGTGGCCTCCTATATCGTGCAACGCAAGTCCCAGTTCTTTGGCGAGTGGTCAAGATTATGCTTGAAACATAACCTAAATCTGGACAGCGATACCCCCGAAAGATGGGAAGAAACCTTGGATGTCCTGTGGACCACTATTAAGGAAACAAAATTTGAACATTTGCATGAACGAGCAAGACAAAGTGAATCCAGGAACCTATATCGAGTGCTGGATCGCAACCTATTAAGCAATTATTTTCACGACAACAACAGTATAGATACTATTTCAACAATCTTTAAAGCAAGAGGAGAGCTTTTGCACCTAAACTATATGCCCCATCGCAGCGACCGATCCACTGAATGTACACTGTGTAATCGACACGCAGCAGAGGACGTAATACATATTATTGGAACCTGCCCTGTTTTAAATGCCATTAGACGTGCCCACTGGAATAAAATCAGTCTAACTATGGATGAACAAATTTGTATGTTATCTTACATGCCTTTGTGGTGATAGCCACTGAATTTAGTGAGCATTTTCTTACACCAATCGGAGGTAGTCTTTTTTGAGCGAGTTTTGAAGTATGTGTACAACAAATTAGACATAACTTTTTCACAATTAAGTTTTAATGCAATATATCTTATAAAAGCTACGTATTTGTACTAATTTTTAAGGTTGCCCCTTTCTTCCTGTATGTTTCATTAAGATCTTGCATTACAAATTTTGCACAGAATAGTTTAGGTTAGGTTGTATGGGCTGATGGATCTGTAAAGGTAGAGAAAACATATCACTCGGATCTCTTTGGATGTATTGTGCTCTCCAGAAAAGGCAAAGGATTGGGTAGGTTATGGAAAGGTTGGTTGGAATTAGGTTTAGGGCGCCTTCATGAACCATCTTGATTTCTGGGAAAATTTAAGAATGTATCTATAGGTGGCAAGGACGAGAGTTGCAAAAGTCGTCAGAAAAATAATTTCTTAATATTGTCATTGTTTTTTTTTTGACTATTCTTGGGCATTCGCATAGAAAGTGGAAGGTATCTTCCACCATTTCCTCGTCTTCATATTCTCTACATAAATCGGATGAGTTGATAAACATTCTGTTTATGTGGGTGCCCAATAAGTTGTGACCCGTTAGGATAACTATGAGTAAGGACAAATAATGCCTAACTATTTGCAAAAGGAATTTTGTTTTTCATTTGGAAATCTTCGGCCATAGATTTCTCTGCAAGTTTAAAGAGCTGACCATCTGCTATTTGCCATTACAATAAAACTTTGGCGGATTTGTTCATCTACCTGCTCTATTGGCCTGAATATCTTTGATACCATATGGCTCGGACCGAACATTGATCCGTTTTTGGCCAATTTGTCTGCCTTTTCATTACCGTCAAACCAACAAAGGGTAACCGTATTGGCTTCGCTGAGTAAACGAAGCTATTTACGGTATTGCTGTACCAGTCTTGACTTTGTGACAGAGGCGGATATGGTTTTGATTGCTTCTTGGCTGCCGATAAATATGTTTATGTTTTTCTCTTCCGAATTGTGGTGAGAAAGATCCTTAGCGCGTGCCGTCAGAAACCGCCAGTTTTTCTGACACTGACGTAATCCCTACCCCGTTTTGGAACCATCCGTTAAGGCAGATACAAGATTTATTTTTATGACCCTGTTTTCCATCCAGTCTTGTGCGAATTTCTGTTTGTGTTACTGGGTTTAAATCTATGTACGATCTTTATGTTTCTGTGACCAAAGGATGATATTTTCTAGTTATTAAACTATATTATATGAATATATCGAGAGGGGCTAGCAATAGCAATGTCTCTAGGGCTGAAGAGTTGGTGTAGTCCTCATGATACCTGTGGTACCTATACATTTAATTCTTTGAATTTCTGTCATTGATAACCCTTTCAAGGGCGGACCACCATAACAAACATGTGTATATTAATATTGGCCTTACAATCTAGTGTACATCCTTCACGAATTTAGTCATTGAATGAAAGTCGAAAGAAATTAATTCGTCATACTACGAAATGGAGTTTCAAAACCTTGGCCATCCTAAATATTTCAAAGCCTTAAAAAATCACTTTACCAATATTAACTAAATAATTAAATAATTTAAAAGACCGGAAATGCCATTTCGTAATATTTTTAGGTGTGGCTTCTGGTCAGAAAGAAGGTTAAAGATTAAAGACTCAAAAGAACATTAATAGTTTAGTATAAACAACAAAAGGAAACGTGATATTGAAGGTATAAATTTTAAGATAAGATATGTATGTACATATGTACATATGTAGGTACAATGTTTAAACATAACTAAAAATGTACTATAATTATAATTTTTTTCGTATTAAAATTAATCTTATCAAAGGCCAAAGGAATAATGTTTAAAGATCAACAATTTAAATGGTAATCATTTAAAATTATTAACCATAAAACACCCGCAACAAATTTAAAATGACTTCTAGTCTAGACTGTAAGGCCATACAAATAAACAAAGAAATCGATGATAAAATTTAAATTATCAAAATCAAAATTATGTATGTACATACATATCTTTTATTATTGTTAGCTTATCTCCAATTTAAATTTGTAGCTACACAAATTTTTGTCATTGGAATGTCCGATTGATATGATTTTTTGATTGGAATGTCAGATTAATAAAATTGATTAGGAACAGAAAAATGTCTGGTGTAGAAAGGTCAACAAAAAATTTCATCATTGTGCTGCAAAACACGAGCGAAAAATACAACTGATTGTCAAAAGAGAAAGGATATGTTTTTTGAAAAAAAGAAAATACAAATTAGTCCAGTCAAGGAATGAGGTGTAGAGTGCGTGAGCAGGTAACTAAGCGATTCCTTCAGAAACTTGTTCAGGGGGCTTAGGTTGTTAACATACCAAAAGTCCTGACTCCTAGGTGTTGAGCGGGGAGGAGGAGGGGGGTAAAGGTACGAATTTTGGGTTTTTCTCATATATCTCGTAAACGGTGCATCGGAGAAAAATATTTTTAGAGAATAAAATGGAGTTCTTAAAATTATCTAAAACTTTTATATCAATTGTTTTTTTCTAATTCCTAACCGTTTTCGAGCTATACCCTCGCAAAAAGTTGAAATTTACAAAAAAATCAATTTACGTCAAAATATTCATAAACATTGCATCATATTGTCTAAGCCTATTCATAAACGAAAAGTATGAATAGGAAAGAAGTTGTAGATTTTTAAATTCCCTTTTAGAATATATACACATATGCTGATTAATGTCCAACCCGCCTTAAGTTACAGCTATTTTAAAACTTGTAAAGCATTTTGCAATTTTCAGAAAATTAGTTTGTATATCATATTCTTAACCCACAACCTTTGTTCGTGTGTTTTCATGAGATATGCACTTCGCTTGAAGAGTTTTCTGGAGTCACATTTACTTCAAGTGAACAACACAAGGACATTGGACAGGCTCGCAAGATGCAGAAGACATTGTCAAACTCAATCAGTGGTTTGATTCTCATCCTCCCTTTCCAGAAACCTCTCAAATCATGTCAATTTCGAGTGGAGTTGTCGGAGATGCCACGATAACATGCTATGATGCTGTTCGAGTTGGTAAAAGGGCTATGAATTCAGTAGTTGACTTGACATTTGCGCAAGGATCGGGCATTGCCAATATCTTCTGTCAGCCCATCGATGAAAGTTCACGATAGGTAGTAGTTGACCCAACATTGCTCTTTCAGCGGATATGTATGTATAAGCAAACGATCAGATGAGGATTTGATGACATATTTTGAGTATGAGTTGGCCCCATTTCAAAAATCTTACTTATCGAGGGCAAGAGTGATATAGGCCTATAGTTACCCAGATCATTAGTTGCTCCTTTCTTGAAAAGTGGCAAGATATTGGCACACAAGATATTGCAACCACACGACCATTAACATTGGCAACATATGGTTGTTTTTTGCACTGAGATTTATTAAGTATACTATTCACTATTTTCCATTCATTTCTAATATTTCCTTCAGCTAGATTGAATTTGTTTTTAAAATAGTTATCACGACAAATAGGAATTTATTTCTTTAATTCAACACATTTTTTTTATATTTAGTTTTTAAAATCTGACTGCTGTTGCGTTTTGAACACTTTTTTTTTAATTTGTTTTTATACTTCACTTTTTTAAGCAAACTATACGTAATCCACGGCTTTAAACGCTTATTAGACTTTTTCGGAACGATATCAAAAGAAGAATCAGAAATGTATCCATTCCATATCCAGAATGAATAGAAATGTAAGACGAGGTAACGTGATCGTCCGCTTGCTCGGAGCAATCTTCGTCTTTGCTAGAAGTAAGTTATTGTGGATATCTCCTTTGTTATCTAATACTCGCACATAAACCACTGCTCCATATGCTTTGGTTGAAGCATCGCAAAAGCCATGCAACTCGATTGCTTGATTTGATGGGCTCATTCGATTCCATCGCGGAATTCTCACCTTTTCTATGGTTGGGAGTTCTAGCTGAAAAGCTTCCCAACTCTTTTTGATGTGGGCTGGAACTTCCTCGTCCCAATCACATCCAAGATTCCAGAGCTTCTGAATAAGATTGGGGGTGAAAACGTGTAGGAGACACCCTGGTGGCAATTACAATGGAAAATCTACCAGCACCAGAGGTTCTTCTGAAAACTATATTTTGCCGCTCCACCAAGGATTGTGTAATTGGAAAATGTGGCAGCCGAAAAGCGATGCTCACCTGTTCTGCAGCGTGCCTCCACTGTCAAGGGAAGTGCCTGAACAGTGTGCCTGTTGACGATGGGGACGATGTAGACGATGTAGAGCCCATTCAGCAAGAGCCACCCGCTACTGAGGAAGAAGATACCATGGAAGAACAATCATTGCCTGGGCCATCAAGTTCAAAGAGGATGAAAATTTGATTACTTTTAAAGTTGAGAGTAAAATAGGAATATATTGAGAACAATGGGGCTTACAATTATTATTGTATTGGTGTAACGAAACTATCTCTAGAATAAAGTGTGAAATTTGTCATCATCATTATTTTTTCTACTTTATTTAATAACTTGCTTATAGGTGGCCATATATGTTATTAGATGAACGAACAAAGGTTGTGGGTTAAGAATATGATATACAAACTAATTTTCTCAAAATTGCAAAATGCTATACAAGTTTTAAAATAGCTGTAACTTTAGACGGGTTGGACATTAATCAGCATATGTATATATATGTATTCTAAAAGGGAATTTAAAAATCTACAACTTCTTTCCTATTCATACTTTTCGTTTATGAATAGGTTTAGACAATATGATGCAATGTTTATGAATATTTTGACGTAAATTGATTTTTTTGTAAATTTCAACTTTTTGCGAGGGTATAGCTCGAAAAGGGTTAGGAATTAGAAAAAAACATATGATATAAAAGTTTTAGATAATTTTAAGAACTCTATTTTATTCTCTAAAAATATTTTTCTCCGATGCACCGTTTTCGCGATATATGAGAAAAACCCAAAATTCGTACCTCGGCAATGGCCGCAGTGACATTTTTTGATATACAAGACATCAATGAAGAAGAATGGATCAATTTTCTGCTGTCCTCCACAATTAATTGTGTCTTTTTCCAGATTTTAATTCTTTTTTCATGAAAATTCTTTTTTCCAATTAAAAGTTTAACTTTAACCACATTCCACTCCGCAGCTTCTTTTTCATCATCACAATAGCCTCGACAACCGGATTTTCTATTTATTCTATCAGCACCCCAAGGATTCAAGCGTCCTGGTCAGCGTAATCATGGTGTGTCACGTTGTCGCCTAATATAAAATGTACTACAAACTTTTTTCCAAGCTAGTTGCTCAAACAAGCTAGGTGTCCACTGTCCAGCCCACCAGAGTCTACCGAGATTAATTTTTAGTCATGCTTTTTTATCTGCTTTGAGGTAGATTGAGAACAGTTTATGATTATAGCGTCCACGGACTTGTACTTCCTTACATAAGGGCCAACATTTTTCCGCAAGAAAAGAAGAAGTCAGAGTGCCTTTTAGTAGCCAGTACTTGGACCATATGTGAGTATTGGCAGAACAATCGCTTTGACAGACTGAAGTAGGCTCTGATGGCTTTGAGCAACATCCCGCGTATTTTTTCTTTGATGTTGCTATCGGCTTTTACTATTTACTCAAAGTATTTGAAGGATTGCTGCTTCTTTTTACTTTAATAAATTAAATTGAGCTGCAATCAAGAAATTTATTAAAAAATTACTTTATGTCCCATAAAATAAATTAGGTGGAGCAACAGTTCTTTAAAAACCTAGTGACTTACATTTTCGAACCATTCCTGTGTGCGATTACTGTTGTCACTTGTCAGGGATGGAGGGGATCGACAGTTTTAAGCCGGATGCGAACGGCTAATTTGAGAAAGCACTTTTCATGACCAGAATTACTCTTGGAGGATTTGTCAATTCCTCGCAAGAGGCAGTACCCGTGAAAAAAATCTTTAGATGGCACAGGCAGGTCTTGAACCCAAGGCCTCTGGCATGACAGTCCAACGCACTTGCCATCATGCCACGAGTACTACTTTATGTTCCATGCTTTCTGCATTAAAAAAGGAACATGAAAGCACAAACTGCCCAACGAGACGCTTACATATGTCATTTTTAACGTTTATGAACACATCTTCTACGATTCATATGCTTTTGTTCGATTTCAATGACTTCATGACTTTTTGAACATGTCTAAACCAGGTCAAAGTCAGAAGGAAAGTTAAAAATACAAAGCTTGTCAAAAATATCTAATCAGATGGTAATACATAAGCACAAAACTTCCATATTTTTTTGTTTGAAACTTTTATTTGAACAATTTAATTTCCTTTATAGATAAATTTTAAAAAAATGAATACTGTGCACTTAATTCCCACCAATTTACCTACAATTTTCAGTGTGTATTTGTACATGCATCAACACTATGTTTTTCAGAACCAATCAAAAACCGACTACATAAAAATCATAAAATAAAAACACTGATAAACCCCACCTTTCTCTTTTCATAAAACAAAAAACATACCACTATATTGTTGAAAACATTTGTATAGGTTCTCAAGAAATATAAAATTCTAGAAAAGCTTTGAGATAATTTCAATTTCTCAAAAGCTGTTATATGACACTTTTAAAGTGTAAACACAAACCATCGATTTTGCGTTATAAAGTTTGAAATACCTATCTTATTATAACATTGATCATTCTGAAAGCTAAACCAATATAAAGGGTACGCCTGAGTCGCAGGAATTTGTATTTATAGTTGTTAAGCTTTAAAAAATTAGGGCTAGTTTGGTTAGTGGGTTATTACCCGTGTTTTGTTGGAAAATCTATCCATAGTATAGTATGATTTTACACGAATAACAAAACCAATATCCATAGTATGAATACTAGCGATAAAAGTTAGAGTAGAATCTTACTAGGGATGGGTTTTTGACATTTATACGAGTCTCGAATGGATCTTATGTGATTTCGTTCTCAAATGTTTGTACGACTTATATTGCATTTGTATCTCGATGGCTGTGTTCGTTGAGTAGTTGTGCATTTAGAATCATGTGTTTTCCATTGGGGAAAAAGAAATCTGTTACTGTTGATATTCACCCCTATCACAGAGTCCCTCGTAGCGAGTCCCCGAAAATGTTGCGTGAAAATAAGAAAAATAAATAAAAGCTCGTTTTTCATCTTTCGATTTAGTTCTATTTGTTTTTGTCTTTAAAAATGGATAATATTGCCGTTGCAATCTTTGCAATAAATGAAGAAAATACGAAAACGAGGAACACTAAAAATGCAGCGCAAAATTTTAAGAGATGCTTTTAACCCCTTGGATCTTGATGACAAAGTGTTGGTAACATATTTTAAACATTCCACTGCTTACAAAGAAAATTGATTTGCAGATTTAAATATATACATATGGGTGATTATACAAAAGTTGGGTAACTCGATGTCATCAACCAATATATACAAAGTCTGATTATATTTTATTGAGATTGCAATTTATTTTAAAACAATGGAAATACCTTTATTTAGTCACCCAATTTCAGTTCTTCATTTTCAATACAAGTTATTAAAAAAACACAATTACTTCTTAAAACGTCAGTCCTCTGGCATGTCACAACCCTGAAAACCAACCATAAAGTGACTGTCTATTAAACATTATCATTGATTTGAGAAAACTTATTAAATTAATACAATCTGCGATTTATATAGTTTAATATATACTACAACTTTCATAATGCAGTGTTCTCCACTTTATTTAAAAAAATAAGAAATTTTGTGTTCAGTTTTATTCGTCAGTTTCTTGTGTGTTATTTAAATTTAAAATTCGTGCGAAATATCGCCGACTCAACGTCAAATCCCATTTTGAATTTTAATATTGGTAATAAAGTTAGTTGCGGGTCGCACAATTTGACGGCCACCATAACTGTACCAGAATTTGGGTTATGTTTGTTGTCTATACACGTGCTTAGCCAGTCAACACGTCAGTTTTATGGGGAGTCGTTATTTTTTTGTTAATCTAAAGTTTATTTTTATTTATTCGTATTAGACTTTGATTTGTTAAAATGTAGTTTGTTGATATTTGAAACTACAAAAAAAAAAACATTAGTCCAGATTATAATCTCAATTCGTCAGTAGTGTGGGGTCAGTTCTGCGTCAGGTAAATTGTTATTGTTCTTCATTTCTTGATTATTAGTACTTTTAAGATGAATATTGTTAGATTTTGTTCATATTTGTGTTGATTGCTTAGAAATATTTAGTAAAACTAAGTGAAAGTAGTAAAAGATAAGTGAATAACGTTACGTTAAATGTCAAAAGTCTGTTTTGAAAACTGATGTAGTATTTTCTCCTAGTATTACATATTAATAATTATTTTTAATTGTTACTAAGTGATTTTAAGTGTTCATTATTAAATCCTAAGAGATTTTTACTAATTTGTATTAAATTTCATTATAATACTTTCAAAACTGTGTATACTCGTCAGTCCTCTGGCAGTCAAATTCTGAAATTTTTAAATATCTTACAATGTACTCAAAAAAGTGACTGGCCCGATTGGGAACAATATATTAATTAGATTAGCTATCATATACACCCGAATTTATAGAAGTTTGATTTAAAAACTATCGTAAACAAAATATCCTCAAAAGTTACCCAACTTTTGTATAATCACCCATATGTATATTGGAGATCCTGGATCAAGAACTCGACCCTTGCGTGTTTTCGAGTTCAATCACACCAATCAGCAGATTGGCAGCCGTTTTGAGATTCATTGCGGAAGCAGGATACCAATACGGCGTTGGCAAAGATTTCGAGATCGGAATGGCCCAGTCAACCTTTTTCACAAATCTTAAAATAGTGCTAAATATTTTGGATTTTCGAAAATCCTTGGGGAATTTCAGGTTTTTCTTGAAGCATTTCATAAAGCCTTTGGAACTGAATTTTATTTGTGATAACTTTATTTGCCCTTCAAAAAAAATATAAAAAATATAGGTAAACACTTTCACATTAAAACAATAGTAAAACTTACATGATTCTTTTCATATATTTTATTTTTATTTAATTTATCTTCGCACGCTAAATATTTGTTTTTCGTTTTCAATTGAATTCCGATCAAAATAACTGTTCGTAGAAAAAACTTCCTATTCATTCGGGGCTAGTGATACCACTTTTCACGAACTTCGAATTTCGTAGAAAATTTTTTTCGTACGACGGGGGCAATGATACTTTTTTTCGGGGTTCGTACTACGAATCTATTACGACGGGGCCTGTGATAAGGCTGATTATTTAATTTTATTAATGAAAATGGACTAACTGTGTTTATTTTGCAAGAATAGAAAAGATAATTAAGTTTTGCTATGTTTTCACTAAAGGGTTATCTCAGTTTAGATTAAATAAATCTTTTTGGTGTTTCCACCGCACAAGATTTAAAAATGATTAAGTTTGACAGCACTTTCTAAAATGCAAATGGTGTTTCGATGTTTCTTATGAAGTGCAAGTGAGATAGTTTGATTCGTCTTAAACAATGAACAACTGAATAGTTCAGCACCATATAAGAATATGCTACCTACTCCATGTGCAATTTTTTGTTTTCTAATTTGATTAAAACAAAACTATATTTTTTGAACACACACATGCAAATTAACAGACGATAACGCATTATCTGTAAAACCAACTCCTCCACACAGGTTTTTCTTCACAAATTTTGAATCGATTCCGATCCCCGACCGGAATCGAGTCAAATCAAGCTCATTTCAACTCGATTCAGTTATATAAAGAATTGAGATGATCTTCAAGCTCGCTTCAATACCACATGTTAATGTATTAGTCTACGAACAAACCCCCTTCTTGAAATTTTTATTTTATGTCAAAGCTGCAATTGTTAAATTAACTATTTTTATAGAATCTCAATTTCCAGATGTTTTCTTACCATTTCTTCTTGAAAATTGTCCATTTTATTAGTTTTAGTTAGTTTTTTTGCTAAATTAATTTTAACATTTGATTTTCAGAAAACTTTTTTCTATTTGTGTTTTTTTTTGTTTAATTATTATTCTGACAGATCTTCTTTCAGTTGTACCAATTTTTAAATGCAAAATCTGGCTACTGCGGATCGTTTTGTTGGAATACCAAAAAAAGGACTTATTGTTAATCAATGATTATTCCGTTCTTACTTACTTACTTAAGGTGGCGCTACAGTCCTGTATGAACTAGGGCCTCGCCCAACAAACTTCTCCATCTAGCTCAGTCCCTAGCTAGATGTCTCCAGTTTCGCGCTCCGAGTTGGGTGAGGTCACCTTCCACTTGTGCGCGCCACCTGATTCGCGGTCTTCCTCTACTGCGCTGTCCTGTGGATGTGGATTTGAAGACTTTCCGGGCCGGAGCATTGGTTTCCATGCGCTCTACGTGACCTAGCCATCTTAGTCGTTGGACTTTTACCTTTTGGCTAAGTCTACGTCGCTGTACAGCCCGTACAGCTCGTCGTTCCATCTTCTCCTCCACTCCCCTTCGATGCATACGGGACCGTAGATCACACGAAGAATCTTTCTCTCGAAACGACCCAAGGTGCTTTCATCCGCTTTTGTCATAGTCCATGCTTCTGCACCGTATAGCAGGTCGGGGATGATAAGGGTCTTATATAGCGACACTTTGGTCTTTCGAGAGAGGACTTTTCCACTCAATTGCTTTCTTAGCCCAAAGAAACAGCGGTTAGCAAGAGTTATTCTTCGTTTGATCTCAGCGCTGGTGTTGTTTTCTGCGTTTACAGCGGAGCCTAGGTAGACGAAGTCCTTGACTACCTCAATGTTACGTCTGTCGATGGTGACGTTTTAACCAAGACGTGTCGGTGTTGTAGGTCCTTTCTTGACGACAGCATGTACTTTGTTTTGCCCTCATTAACCGTTAAACCCATTTTTGCCGCCTCTGCCTCAATACTCACAAAAGCCCCATTGACATCACGCTGAGTTCTTCCGATTATGTCAATGTCATCAGCATATGCTATAGTAATTGGACAGACTTTTGCCTCTAGTGTTGACGTGTGAGCTCTGCACTATTCTTTCAAGTACGATCTTAAAAAAATCACATGACAGCAGCGCATCACCTTGTCTAAAACCTTTTTTGACATCGAAAGGTTCTGTTAAGTTGTTTCCAACCTTTATGGAGCAGCGTGAATTCTCCATGGTCATCCTGCACAAACGGACGAGTTTGGCAGGGATGCCAAAACTAGACATGGCTCTATACTCTATACTCTATTCCGTTCGTACGTTATAAAATGAGGTTTCCATAGTTTGAGACTTTAATTATGAACTAAGATAATCAGTCGATTTCGCGCCATTGAACCAAAACCATGAAAGCTTTCAAAAACTTACTCACTGTGGGCAAACTAGCTCTTCACTTACAAAAACGTACATACATACATATATAAAAAATAATTAATGAAACAGCTTTTGAAATTGATTTAAATGTTAAGAAAACATCTAATATTATATCTAACATTAAGTTGGTTCTTTTTTGAAAAAGTCCACTTGCATATATTTTATCAATAATTACACTGTGAAACAAGGTCACTTTCAATCAAATTATACTTTTCTTGAGATTTTTGATGACTTTGTTAAAATCTGACCTAAAAATCAATGTATCACGTAATTTTTTTGATATACTCGGACAACCTTTTAAAAATGTTCAAAAATCTTATATTCGGCTGTTTAAGGTTTAAAATTCATGAAGTGGTTTTTTTTATCAACAAAACTTGTGATAACTTTTCAAATTCTTAAACTAATATCCTATTTACTTTTCAAAAGGCCTCATTAGTTGATAGACTTCAGCTGTCCTACATACAAATTACAAGAAAGGCAATTATGCTACAAGCAATTTTTTGTTCTTATAACGAATTCATCATTTTGACTTTAAATTTTGAAATATACGCTCCGTTTCAACTGAATACGCAATCGTTGTTTATGATCGTTTTCAAGTATTAGATGTACATAGGTATTAAATAAACGTGTTTTCCTAAACACGGGATCTGAAATAATTAATTTTAACTATGTTTTCTTTATAAATACGGGTGTTAGAGTTTTCAGTGAAATTTAATTCCTGATCTAAAATTTTAAGACCAATAGGTAGATCAACATGCCTTAGCAGTGTTTCAAAAACTAAAATCGACTTGCTTAGACACCAACACCTAACCGGACGTGCAGCAGCTGATACAATTGATTGAAGTTTAAATGCCTTTTATTCTTACTTAAGAAATTAAGATTCCTTCAGAAAAAATATGAAGAAAGTTAAAAAAACAGCAACAACAGCAGCTTAAAGACGAACAATTTTAAAGTGTGCCTGTGCATCGCCATCAGATTCTTTTGATTCTGTAGCAAAAATAAAACAAAAAATTGGCTTAAACGATAGTCGCTAAACAGTTTTAAAGAGTAAATTCGAACCATTTTTAACTTTTTTTCACGTTTGAGGAAATAAAAAGGTTTTTTAAGCTTCATCATAGCCGTGACCGTGAAGGGTGTTTTGTGATAAGGAGAGCTGTCAGTTATTATAGAACAGTTGACATTGAGGTCGTTACATCAAAAATTACTACAGTTGAGTATGGTTGGTAGCCACAATAAATGAGGTTAGCCGTCAGGTTGGGGAAAAAGAATCCTTAATTTCTGCAATAAAGTTCAAATTCAATTTCTTTTCTTGACATCTTAACGAAGTAGTTAATATTTAAAGATGGTACAGTAACCATTATGTTTGGACAAAAATGTACAAAGTAAAGGGTACACTAAGGGCGGATAGATGTTGAAATGGAATAAAACAAGCTGTGTGTAAGGTATTAACAAAATTATTTTTTATTAGAAAGGCGCATGTATGTATGTATGCCATTAAGTGTGGAAAATGACATCATTCAAATGCCCGTCTTACTTACGGTGGCATGGATCCGAGTGGTCCAATTTTAAATGACTCTTCCGCATAGATCCGGTTGAATTTGACCGATGGCCTGTGTTATGTTCACCTTTAGGATATCGGTCCATTGTGGTTTATTTAAATAGACCTGCGACTTCAAAAAAACCCACAGAAAAAAGGCTAACAGGGTCAAATAACATGACCTTGGTGGCCAATTCTCCCAATCACCCCTGCGAGAGATAACCTTACTCTCAAATCGTTCATGCAAAATGTCAATCGTGTGGCACCTAGCGCCGCCGGCCGTCCTGCTGGAACCACATGTCATCTAGGTGTATATGGCTCAGTTTGGGCCATAAGAAATAAGTTATCATCGTTATGTAGCGCTCACTAACTTCGTTTTCAAAAAATCCACATCAAACGGTAACTTTTTAAGGTAATCACCTGGTGAACCTCGCGTGGGTTGGTGTCGTCCCATATACGGCAATTTTGCTTTTTTAGCACAGCGATTCATCCAAAAATGCGCCTCGTCACTAAAAATGATTTTTCGGCCAAAATTGGGGTTCTCTTCCAAACGATTCGAAGCCCAGTCAGCGAACAAAAGGAGTTGTCTATGGTCATAAACTTTGAGCTTATGGGTCAGTTGGATCTTGTACGGGTGTAGGCCCAAGTCCCGACGCAAAACTTGCCAATTCGCGAGGAATAGACTGCCTCGGGTTCTGCTGTACACTTTCACGGACCGCGGCCATGTTCTCGGCCGATTTTGCGTGCCTTCGTTGAAAAACACTTTATTTTCCAAAATCCTTGTGCGTATTCAGTTGAAGCGGAGTGTATTAATAAAATATAAAAATAATGTGAAAAAGGACATTTTAATTTAATGACCTTAAGTTGGAATTCCAGTTCAGGACAAAACAATCCTTTCGAAAAGTGTTTCTTTATTTTGTTTGGCTAAAAAAATCAATTTTGTTGATAACGGAATAGTTTTCAAAATAAACATTAAGACTGAAATAATTTTGGCTCACGACTAAATGAGTCGTTTTTGAAAATGCTTACAACACCTTGAAAAATTTAATTTTGTTAGAATTTTGCCGATTATTATTTACTTACCAAATATTTTTTTGAAGTGAAACTTCTTTATCGGCGTTGGAAAAAAATTTACCGTCACATTTTTCTGTTACGCGTCACAATTTTTGGTTACGCATCACATTATATTTTATAAAATTCCAATTATTTTTAAGTAAAAGAACTGCTCAGTAGATGAAATAGCTGCCCCACGCACTTATGCTCACGGTTCGGATCCCGTCGATGCGCCACTTTTTTTTTATTTTTTATTTATTTTCATGGACAAATGCCTGAAAAATAAGAAAATTTTCTTTCAATTGCCACAAAAACGTTAATAACTCAAAAACTACTGGATGGATTTTTTAAAATGGGGTACCCAATTAAAGGAAAACTTGTCCCGATTAATTTAAGCATATCAAATGATCAAATTTTCTTCAATTTTCCGACTTATAGAGTTTTTACCGAAAAATTTACAAATTTTTACAAAATGAAGAGTGGCTTTTCCATTTTCCAACCAATCTCAAAAATATATATTTTATTATAATCTAGACGAGTGTACGCTCATTTTGACGTATCAATCATTTTCCTGTGTTTTCCAGAAGCTGGGGAAAATTCAATTAAAAATGAATCAACGGAAAATTTTCCAAAATTCTAGGCCGTTCAGATTTCTGCCTTCAAATTTGTTGTCAAATCAGACTCTGGCAAAAGTGATGGTAGTTCGAGTCCAGGTCAGGGCAATAATTTTTTTTTTTTTCATTTTCAAAATCGACCAAATTATGATGAGAATGAGAGAAGAGAATTGGCTCTATTTTGTGGAATGTGGAATCTATGTAATCAATACTCTCTCCCACTCTCTTTCTCAGGAAACTGGAAAATCCACAAAATGAATTCGTGCAAAAGAGTATAGAGCCCGAAAAAAAGCGAAGATCCAATCAGCAGGTAAGAGTTTTTCAGTTATCTACGATCAAAATTATGATTTATTTTTATGATAATAACAAAACTATACTTGTTAAACGTACTCATATTCCGTTGGTTTGTGCTTGTGCTACTACCATTCATAAATCACAAGGCAGCACATTTCCGGAAATTGTTTATGAATATGAGAAACATCACAGCCAATCGTTGTTATATGTTGCTTTATCCCGTGTAACGAGTATTGAAGGATTGTATATAACGACTCCAAATAATGACAAAACATTTTATCATGGTCGAAGAACGTCAACGTCCACCATCGATTTACAAGCGGAATTTAAACGATTGTCTCTGAATAAAGTAGAAACTATAAATGAACATTTGATTAAGTTCATGAACAAAAGAAGAGGTTTGTCACTTTTTACTTTCAATTGTCAAAGTCTTAGAGCTCATATAGATGACCTGGATGATTCAATTGTGAAAAATTCAAATGTTTTAGTTCTATCTGAAACATGGCTGAACAATGACAGTGAAGTAAACATCACTAATTTCAAATGCATCGCAAAATTTAAACGGCTGAGCACGAGAGCAGGAGGTGTAGGAATATATCATAATTCTAATGATGTTGTTAACGTTGTGACTTCATCGATAGATTTTTCTGTTTTGTCTCCTGACTTTCATGGGTCACTAGCATCAGCAGTTGGTGATTTATGTATGGCTCAATGCCAAATGGAAAATGGGATAAAAATTTTGATTGTTGCACTGTATATATCTCCTAATCAGAAGTTGGACGATATTATTAATTTTCTTCACCATTCATTGTTGCCGTACACAAGTGGAGGTGCCTCTTTACTCGGTAACAATAATGATAAAATACCGATGATTTTAAGTGGAGATTTTAATGTCAATTTTGCATCGGAAAAATCTTTGAAGCTAGTTGAATTTCTGAAAGATAAATTGAATTTATCCATGAAAAACAGTCCTCAAACGTCAACAACAAGATCTGGCACTACAATTGATGGAGTTTTTACTCGGTCACTAAATTTTGTGGAATGTAAACCATATATTTCATATTTCAGTTACCATAAGCCATTAATTACAAAAATATATAATAATGATGACAATGATAGTAATAATTCTATTACAATTAATGAAATGCTGTAATAATCTTAGTAGCAAAAGGGTAAAGTGAAATAATTGTATTATTTGTATTCATGTCTATGATAATAAAATCCTTTTGTTTAAACTTTATCTAATTTAACTTTATTTAACCAATTTCTGGAAAGTTGCATGTAGATCATTTTTCGAAAAATAAGGCCATAAAGAAGTTTCACTTCTTACCTGTGTACACTAGTACACGCACACTTTTTTTTTAAATAAAAACAAACCATCAATTTTGCAATATTTTCAAGTTCTAATATAATTTATTTCTTTGTTCGTTTTATTTATAATAATAATAATAATATCTTTCATTTTGTTTTTGCTCATTTGTTTTATAAGTAATGTTTTTTTTTTTTTATTTTTAATATTACAATTATCATTTTAATAATTATTATGTTTATTGTTAAATATATTTATGTATATATAAATAATGTTGAATATAATATATGTATTGTATGTATAATATAGCATCTAATATATTGTAATAAATATCTTGCAAATATTGTATATGTATATTTTTTAAAACATATATGAATTCAATATTCATATTTTTTAACATTGTAATATTAAAAATTAATATTTATAATAATAATTATAACATAATAATTTTTTCATGGAATAAAATAAAGAACATGATAAAATTAATTTTAGTTTAACATGAAAGAGCGACAGCTGGATTTTAAATTATTATATTTTTTTCAACAAATTTTATTTTTTTTATATAATAATAATAATGTAAAGCATAGCTTATTGGTAATTTATAATTTTTGAATGTTTATAATCAAGAGATTCTTTCTAAATGCTAAATAAAATAGTTAAGTTTTTTGTCTGGTTAGTATATTTTTTTGTTTTGTTAAATTTTCTTTTTTTTTTAAATTAATTTTTTTAGTCTTTAATTGGTAAAATTCCATTATTTAAAATTTATTTTACTAATATTAATTTTAATTTTATTAATATTCGTATTTAAGACTAAAATCTACATATTTTCCGTATTTTAGTGGTTTTCGAGATTTAATTCTTATAATAAATTGTTTTTTAATGTTTGAATCTATTTTATGACTGGCTTGATATTAAAAATAATATTAAAAAAAAAAATTAACCAGAAACACTATTTTATTGCAAATTTGATTTTTGTTTGTCTTATTTTTAAAAATTGTATAAGATCTTAATGCTATTTTCTTCTTTTTTTTTAATTTTAAAACTTTATTTTGTTTTATGCTTTTAATGTTATTTTAATTTTTTATTTTGTGTTATAAAATGCCTGCAATTTAATCTTTTTTGTTTGATTAAGTTTAGTTTTTTTTTTTAAATATTTTTATTTTGCATAATAGCTATAAGTACTTTATGTTTCTTTTTGTTTTTAAGAAAATAATAAATATATGTACTTTAACTTATCTATGGATTTTGCGTATTCAAATTCCATTGAGCAAATTGCTCTTGCCATTGACTATTCGCATTTGCCTGAAAAAAAGAAAGAACAATTATATTAAAAAGGTTTATTTATGATGTTTTGAAAACGAAACAACAAGGGTTTTTTTTTTAATTATAGGATTAGGGTTGTAAAATACTTTGAGTAGGGGGGAATGGGGTAAAAAGGTTCACTTAGGATTAAATGTTGAATCTTAAGGAAATCGAGGTGATTTGAAATCGATTTTATTTTTGAATACACTGTAAATGAGTAAATTTCAAGGAGTTGTTACAATTTAAGGAAGAATACACAAAAGTTCAGCGTAAAATTTCACAAAATTAGGGCAAAAAATAACGTAATAGTAAAAAAATACAAAGAAACTAAAAAAGTGGAGAAATTTACAAAAACAGATCTTGGATTTCTTTGTTTTCTCAAATTTTCTATAACTTAAAAAATAAAACTATGTACATCATTTGGTAGTCTTCTCTATCACCATTTTAATTGGTTTTGACAGCTCAAAAAAAAATATTTTTAACTGTCAATCTACATTGATGTGAGAAAGGCTTTGAAGTTATCTTACTGAGTTGACTGTTCTCATTTGTTTGAAAAAGTCAAAATTGTTACTATAGATAATTGACATTAAGGGGCCAGTTATAGCTAGCTATCAGTCCTATTCTGCTATTCATCGGGGGAAATTTTTCTTGAATTTTCACTAATTTATTGCTTAATTTAGAATATTTGTTTTATAAATAAAAGATTATTAGAAGTTTAAGGGGGAAAAACGACACACAAGGCACAATTTGCAACAATATTTTCTGTAATGAAATTAAATACACATATTGAAAAAAATAATGCAAATCGACAACCGGAAGGCATCCGAGAACTTTGAAATAGGCTAAGAGACATGATGAATGGAAAAAGGTAGATTTAGGACAAGTTATATAGTTTTTTTTGACGCCCCGTGGCGGCCATTTTGTTTTAGTGAAATCTTTCAAATCATTTGTTTATTATTCAGTTTTTATGCCAAATGATCATGGCTTGTTACACGATTGAACAGCACCAGGGGCGAACGCAGAAAAAAATTTGGGGGGGGGGGGGGGTTCAAAAAATATATATTATATTATTTTTTTATTTTAAATGTCAAGTGTTTTTTTTTTCTTTTTTGACACTATTTTATATAGGTACTAAGAAACATGTATGAATAAAAATTACATATACATATACACATATGTATATGACTTGCTTTCACGATTGGCAAAACAGTTTGACTCTGACTTCAAAGCTAAAACTTAATTTTTATATGCATTATGCATGTATAAGTATAGTATAAGTTTGTATGCCTTTTTTTCTAGTTGCCGTGATGAGGTGAGATTTTTCTATTTTCACAGTTCTCTTTTGTTCTCACCATGAAAATACTAGAAGTAATGACTTTGAATGCGTTCCGAAACTTTAGACCGAAGACATAGGGTCATATTCATAGTTCATTGATAAGTTCTGATTTTGTCTTTGCTAAATTAAACTACAGTTTATGTTATTCATAGACAATTTAAATCCATTTTAAAACGATAATCTGGAGTCTAAAAATAAACACGACGGAACCTATGTTTAAGCTGTTTCTAAATCTATTAAACGTCAAAAATAAACAAACTGATTGAGAAAATTAAGTTACGAGATATTGTATTTAAACATTTAAAAACAAAAATTAAAACGTCAAAAGACTTAAGCATATATCAATATTTTGATATTTTTCTGGATGTTGGAATGCTACCAACTAACAAAAAACGAAAGCTCTACTTAACCCGATGGGACCCCTTTGAAATAGATGAAGACCATTCGTGTGAAAGGTATCGATTCGATAAAAAAATTGTCAAGTTTATAATTGATCTTCTAAAATTTCTCAACAAAGAGCAAACAAAATAGTTTAAGGGGTTTCAAAGATTTTGGCTCTCCAGCTAACGCAATTTATTTTGTTACCCTCTACAAGCTATTTTGTATAGGTTTAAGTGAAATTTTTCTAAATTGTAGTAGAATATATGCCTTAAACCTGTTTCTAACTAAACAGAGCTGGAAAATTCTTTATGAATAGCAGCTGTGTCTAACTTATACATACATATATGTTAAATTTAGACTCCAGTTCAAATACACTCGGGTTTAAAATATGACTATGAATATGCCCCATATTGTTTTGTGTCTTACATTAAGGTATGTTTAAATGCAGAAACGCATTCAAATGTTTAAAAATATTGAATTTAGGTGACATCACGTAACTTTTATTATTAGTTTGATTCTTGTTCTTGAAAAATAGGGAAAAAACGCGACAAAGGCAAACAGGGTTGCTGTTTTTGTTTTAAAATATTCTTGTGTCACAATTCAAGAAGTGAAAAAAGTTAAGTTAAGAATTTTTTTTTTCAATTTACAGTTAAAAGTAACATAAATGAACCGAACAATTTTTCGGTGGTTTGACATTTAAATACATATGTCATAAGTGGCCGTGAGATCGTCATTTTCTGTTTGCAATTTTTCATTTTTAGCCATAAGAAACATGGCAAAAGGGAGCATCTCTGTGATAATAATAATATTTAGCTTTATACAAAAAGTTAAACACCCTTCATCTTCTACCTTAGTGTTTGAAAATAAAAATACTTAACATTTTAATTGTTAGTATGAATTAAAGCAAGAAAAATATTTGTCTTTCTTTACCAAAAAATACAGAAATTTATTGTTCTAATTTAGCGTGTTTGTGTTTTGTGCACAATTTCTATCACCGTAGCAAATTTATTAAAATTTTTTGTTTAACATAGTTTTAGAATTTGAGTTGGAAATTAATTTTGTACCATTTCTGTTTTTTTCTTTTTTTGGACAATAATGGATATTTGATTACAGCACATATTCTGATATGTCGGAGGGGGTTTTAACCCCCAAAACCCCTACCTGCGTTCGCCCCTGAACAGCACGTTCAAATGATAAAACTTTATTATCAAAATGAGTGTTTATTAACGCAAACGTTGCGCGCATTGCCCCCATTTTACGGTAGACGTAGTGGCCCTTTCCCAGTCGACTATTCAACGTTTGGTGGCCAAATTTGAGACGACCGGTTCAGTAAACAATCAGCCAACATCCGTACGTTCAAGGAACGCAAGATCGGCCCGCCCGAGAACATCGCCGCGGTCCGTAAAAGTGTACAGCAGAACCCGATTAAGTCTATTCTTTGGAGTGCACAAGAACTCGTCCTTTCGCAGACTTCAACTTGACGAATTTTACGTCGGGACTTGGGCCCACACCCGTACAAGATCCAACGCCATTTGTTCGCTGACTGGGCTTCGAACCGTTTGGAAGAGGACCCCAATTTTGGCCGGAAAATCATTTTTAGTGACGAGGCGCATTTTTGGATGAATGGCTGTGTTTATAAGCAAAATTGTACCAACCACGCGAGGGTCACCAGGTGATAATTTTGGGCCGGCGGCGGCGGCGTAACTGGTCCGTTCTTTTTTGAAAACGACGTTAGTGAGGCTGTCACCGTCAACAGCGAGCGATACATAACGATGATAACTAATTTATTATGGCCCAAATTCAACAATTTGGACTTAGACGACATGTGGTTCCAGCAGGACGGCGCTACGTGCCACACATTGAAAAACCCTATATAAAAAATCATTGAGGATTCTCTTATTCCTCTGCTTAAAATTGGGATAAAAAGTCCAATACTGTCCATTTCCAAAAATTACACAAATTAAACAATTAATTCTGTTTAGGTGGACTGATTAAACTCAATGTTTTTATAAAGCAAAACAATTTATCCAACATTCTCAAGATTGTCACATGAACAGCTGTCAATGTCAAATTGGTTTGGGATAATGTAGTTCACCCGATAGAAAGCAGAATGCAAAGGCAGTGTGAAAGGAAATCGTATGGGTGAATCGAATTTGCAATCCCCGTGAATAGCAGAATAGGGCTGTATCATTGGTTTTCATCATTTAAAATTTTGTTTCGAGGTTTTAAATCAAGTAAGAGAGTAAAATGTATTATGTTTGGCGTCAAAAAGAAGCTTATGAGTTGTAGATTTGTTTCTACTAAAAAGATATACATACATACATATGTATATGATATACTACAGAACTTTTCTTTTAGTTTATTTTTAAATTTTAATTGATTTCACATTTCGAAACAGAGCTATTTCTTTGTATTTCCACCTGTCAGTTTTACTTTCAATGATCAACTCTTACCTCAAATGATTGATTCCAAGTTTCAATCAAAATGTCAAAAAAATACCAATTTTTTTTTATATATATAATAAGCGCACACTTAAGGGGATATTACTACCCTTATTATGTAAAGACACAGTGTGAGCACTAGGAAGAGGAGACAGAGGTTGAAAGGAGGTGCCGGTGCACATTGGTTTTGAATTCCTGAATATTGTAATGGCTGGGAAAAACAGAGTGTGGTAAGGCATTCCACATTCGCGTAGTACGGCTAAAGAACGAATCTCTGTATTTGAAAGTACGGCCGAAGTTGGACTCGAGGGTATACTGATGAGCATTCCTAGAAGTGCGAGTATTACGGTTGAACTGTTTAAGGGGAGGAATGCAACTGGCTATTTCTCTTGAGCATAAACCGTTAAAATAACGGTAAAAAGCGTGAGACAAGAAACTTTACGACGATGTTCAAGCGACGTAAATGATCCTATGATGGTGTTATCACCGATTAATTTAAATGCTCTACGTTCAATGCTGTCCAAGTGGCTTAAGTAGGTTGCAGGTGCACCAGCCCAAATATGGGAGTTATACTCAAGCTTTGGACGTATGTAAGTCTTGTAGATAACAGCCAGATCAGAAGGGGTGAAATATTTCTTGCATCGCCTAAGGAAACCCAAACACCTTGCGGCATTTTTGGCGACATCGCGTATGTGATCATTCCACAAGAGGTGGTTGGTGACACACATACCGAGAATATCGAGGTGTTCAGTCTCACTGATGCAAGTGCCATCCATGGATAATGGCAATGGGGTTATATCTCGCTTTAACGATACAAGACAGCATTGCGTTTTCGAAGCATTAAATTCCACGCGGTTTTTTAATCCCCATTGAACAATGCTGTTTAGGTCGGAATTTAATGAGCTTATCATATTTTGTCGTTGCAGTTCCACATCCGAAGAAGAGGGATGTGATTCTGAAAACGAATATGAAAAGCTGAGAGCACTATCGTCAGCGAAACAATGTATTGGATTAGAAGTTGCAGACAGGAGATCATTAATAAAAATGAGAAAAAGTGTTGGAGATAGAACAGAGCCCTGGGGCACACCAGAATTTATTATGTGGTTTTCAGACTTGAACCCATCCAATACTACTTGTATTGAACGATCCGAAAGATAGTTACTAATCCAATGAAGCAGGGATTCGTGAAAACCGAAAGCACGCATTTTCGATAAGAGAGCCTGATGCCAAACCCTATCAAATGCTTTTGAAATATCAAGTGCAATAATCTTACTTTCTCCTAAGCGATGTAAAGATTTGCTCCACTGTTCGGTGAGATGAACCATGAGATCACCAGTGGACCTATTGCTGCGAAAGCCGTACTGCCGGTCATTAAGAAGCTTTCGGTCTTCGAGATATTTCTTAAGCTGATAATTTACCAGCGTTTCCATGACCTTGGAAAGAAGGGACGTAAGTGCAATCGGTCGATAATTAGAGGGTGCGGAAGATTCGCCTTTTTGGGAATAGGCTGGACAAATGCAGTTTTCCATCCGCTCGGAACGAGACCAGAGGAGTAGGACAGATGAAAAACCTTACGCAGTGGTTTTGCCAGCGTTGAAGAACACCTCTTCAGAACAATAGCGGGGATACCATCCGAACCAGCGGATTTATGTGTATTAAGATCTTTTAGGACTTTCGCCACAGTACGAGTGCGAAAAAAGATTGGCCCCATAGAATCACTAACGCGCTCGATGACAGGCGGAGTCATAACACTCACTGGCAGCGTTGAGTTGGCGACGAACTGCCTAACGAAGAGATTAGCTTTCTCTAAAGAACTTACAAATGGAGTGTCATTGACAACGAGCGTAGGAACCGAGGAAGAGGAAGAATTCCTAATGTTTTTTACAAATGACCAAACATTTTTACTGCCTTTGGGACACTGCAGTATTTTTTGCCGTAATTTTTGGTCATGTAAAAATTTGGTCCGTCGAATATGGGCGTTGCAGGCCTTCCTGGCTTGCTTGAACTTATTCTGGTTTTCCTCAGTTGGATTGGCTTTAAAACAACGGAAACTTATCTTCTTGAACCTAATAACCTCTTTACAGCTTGCATCGAACCATGCGTTTTCCAATGATTCCAATGATTGGTTTTAATGATGAAAACCAATGATAGCTTTAGCTGGCTCCTTAAAAACTCTGTATGATTTTTATATAATCGACTTTGAGTAAAGATCAATTACGTTTTAATAACAAAATAAATGCATTTAATCAATTAATATCGAACTTCTGGTTCAATTTTATCACATTATCCGTCATTATGTCAAATTGTAACTTCAAGCTGATAGGTTGGAAAAGGGTTTATTTAACTCGAAAAATCAAGGAATTTGTACTTGAAAGTTGTTTCTATAATGTGCATAATTTTAACTCTAAAAAATCGGAGTGATTAAATCGAGGAAGTTCATTTTAAATAGGGAACTTTATAGAAATGAATGTTAGGCTTAAGTGGTTTTATTTTTTTTTAAATTATTCTGATTGCATCGATTCTTATAATGATTAATATTTTATATCGTAAATATTAAAGAAAAAAAAAAGGAATGAACGAAAAACAATTAAAAAATTTCATTTGGTGTCAAACTCTTTTTCATGCATTTTATAAATTTTACCTTTTCATTCCAGTCTGGATTATACGATTGTGATTCATCAAAATCTGTAATAATATATTGATTTAATTTTGAGTTTTTTCTTTTGATGGTAAGCGCAAATTTATTTCAAATTCAAACCAAAAAAAAACATGTGTTTATACAATTTTTCTTCAATTCTAGATGAGATTACAATTTTTTGTTTTTTTTTTTTTTTTTTCTAAAAAGTCGAAGACACACTCTTCCTAATTTTATTGTTTTTCGTTTTTAATTCTTATTATAAACCCCCAAATTTAGATGTGTGTCTTCACTTTTTTATTTGAAAATAATGAAGACTAATTATCATAATTATAAATGAAAGTATCAAAGAAAGTAACTTTAAAACCTAATTATGGTTTTTATAGCTGCAAAACAAAGCTGCCAAACGCATAATATGTAAAATGCAGCTTACAAAGGGACAATACAAAATTCAGCTTTTTGGACAAGTACAACTTTTTATTTTCTAATAGCTGCAAAGCCAAAGCCTAACACACACATGAATATTAAATCCAAATTGATAGACATTAAGAATCTATGAAGTTTAAGTCTCAATCAAAAACTGAGATTAACAAGCTTATGTATGAAATTTAGGAAAACACAAAACTTGGAAAATATGATTTTTTGAGAAATTCATTTCAATCTAAAGGTGGATTTAATTTAATTGTTGTTTGCGATCTTTAGCAGAAATTTGGAAAATGAATGAATATTTAATTATGAATGTGTTTAAGGATTAAATTATTGGCTACTAGTTCTTATAAAAATGATTTAAAGGATGGGAGGTGTTAATTCTTCAATGGACCCTAAAAGAAGAATGAAGACTATCAAATCAGGAATCGAAACAAAGGTTACGTTAAGTCTCTAATCGAACAATTCACAGTATTAGCAGCTTTATATGAACGAAAATTGTTACTTTCGTACTTTTTACTCTAGGCTTTCTAAATTTATTTACAAAGGCAATTCAAATAATTCGGGCAGGGTAACCCTATACATTAAAGTTCCGAAAAATCATATAGAAGCCTGTTGTTTAATATAAAATCGTACTGAAAAATTCAAGGCAAGCAAAACATCTTACCAAGGCTTTTATTTTGAAATATATAGTAAATTATATGAAAAAGGCTTTTGATAAGGTTCTTAAGAAATTGAAGGAAGAAATTGAATTAAAATCAGATAATACTCCAAGTTCTTTTTTTAAAGACTAATGAGGAAATGACATCTTAGTGAGTTTTAGAAGCTTCATTGCAAGCATTACAGAGGTATTAATTTAAATTTTAAAAATGTGGAAGTTTTATATTTTTATAGTTTTATATTTTTATTTTGTTTTTTAAGCTTGCCGTCATAAAAAACTACGAACCCACCTTTGATATAAAGGGTGGTTAAATTTAAAGGGCCGATGTGAACCAACTCAATTTGAACCACGGTGAGATCGAGCACGGCGTTAAAGTTATGCAGGCTTATTATGAAAATAGGCGTTCAAGTCAGAATGCACTCCGTGATTTTTTAGATGAATTTAGATGGGCGTAGAATTGGAAAAATCGTGCAACAATTTGAGCAAACCGGGTCGGTAGGAGATGTGAAAACACCAGCTGAAGAGCCGTCCACCTCAACTCGTCGTCCTACCCAACAATTGCACCTCTCACACTCGTCATTGATGAACAATAAACATTAAGACTTGCATTTACACGCTTACAAGGTACAATTGACTCAAGAACTTAAGCCTCTTGACCATTTCAAGCGTCGCCAATGTTCAGAATGGTTAAACGAAATGGCAACAGTTGATGATCAATTTTCGAAGAAATTCATCTTCAATGATGAAGCATATTTTCAACTCAATTCAATTTGTTAATAATCAGAATTGCCACAATCCAAGAGTGATGATGATGGCGGCATCATCGGGCCGTATTTTTTCCAAAATGAGGCCGGTGAGGCAGTTATTGTGAATGGTGTTCTCTATCGTGACATGATAACGAATTATTTACGGCCCAAATTGGAATATATGGATGTGGACGATATGTAGTTTCAACAGGACGCTGTCCTTGCCACACAGCTAACGAAACAATGGCTGTTTTGTTTGACAAATTCAATCACCGTGTTATCTCACTTGGTGGCGATGTCAATTGGCTGAAAAGATCATGTTATTTGACATGTTATTTGGAAGAAAAGGTGTACGTCGATGAGCCAGCTACAAGAGCATAAGGAAGAGATAATTGGGGACATTAACGGCATAAAATCTCAATTATGCCTCAGCGTCATCGAAAATTTGGACCTTCGGATGTAGATGTGCCACCGAGGTCGCGGAGGCCATTTGACCTATATTTTTGTTCACACATAATTGAACTATACGTATATTATCATAATAAAAAGAAATGACAATAATTTCCTAAATATTTGTTTTTTATTCAAAATCCCTTAAAATGTAACCAACCTTTATATGTAATAGGGTGATTCATTTCCGCAAAAAATTTTTTTTTCTCGGTGCTCAAGCAAAATATTAATTTACTTATAGAAAAAAAAAATTCTCACCAAGGTAGAGCTCTAATATCAATTTTAAGTGCAGGGTGGCGCACGAATCGTGCTACAAAAATAAAACGTAATAACTTTTTTTCTGTGTGAGTAATCGGCTTATTTTTTTTTATTTTGTAGGTTACTATTTAGATTTATAAAAATGGATGCTTGGGATACGGAGAAAAGAATTTGGATAGTTCAACAGTACCATGCTTTGCAGTCCGCCATTTCCGTCCAAAGGGAATTTAGGCGGGAGTTTGGCGGTAATCCCCCGAGTAGATGGACCATTATGAGGTTCGTAAACATGTTTGCCGAATCTTGAAGCATCGCACGAAGGCCGTACCATCGAGATGCCAATGTTCGGGTTCAGGATACAATCGCAGCAGTAGCATCTGCAATACAGGCCAATCCGAGTGTTTCGACCCGAAACTTATCGGGGCAAATTGGAGTTAGTAGACGGTCATTACAACGAATACTTCATGACGATTTAAACTTGTTTCCGTACAAAGTCCAAATTACTAGCAAGTTAAACCCTTAGGATTTGCCTGTTCGCCTGGAATTTTGCCAACAAATGATATCAATGGCCGAAGAAGACAACTTATTGATCAATTGTTTGTTCATGTCTGATGAGGCCCATTTTGATCTTAACGGCAATGTAAACAAGCAAAATTGCCGTATATGGAATGAGTATGAGTCTAATCCAGAAATGCTCCATGAGACGGAACTGCACCGAGAACGAATCACTGTGTGGAGCGCAGTTTCATCAAGGTGTATTGTCGGGCCGTACTTCTTTGAAGAAAACGGTGTAACCGTTACTGTCAAGGGGGAAAGTTATTTAAAGATGTTGAAGGAGTTTTTTTACCCAGAACTGCGCCGAAGACCTATATCATTCAACAGCTTTTGGTTTCAGCAAGATGGAGCAACTGCACATATAGCCAGACCAGTTATGGCGGAGCTAAACAAAAAATTCGCAAACAAATTAATTTCTAGGAACTCCTCTCTTCGCTGGCTCCCAAGGTCACCTAACCTGACTGCACCAGACTTCTTTTTATGGGGTTATGTCAAGCAAGAGGTGTATAAAACGAAGCCCAGGAATTTAACTGAATTAAAGCAGTCCAGACTGTTGCGCCACCTAATTTATTTTTTATTTAAAGCAGTCCATAACGACAGTAATTGAGGCGATCCCAACTTCAACTCTTCAGGCCGCAATGAATAATTTTTTGACCAGGTGCCGCATATGCGTGGGACAGCGTGGAGGTCATTTGCGGTCTATAATCTTTAAAAACAACTAACTATTTAAAATAAAATTTAATTTTCTAACCAATAAAAAAAATAAATGAAATACATCGATTAAAAAAAAAGTTATTTGAATTTCTTATTGTAGCACAATTGGTGCGCCACCCTGTACTTACAATTTAAAATTGAAGTTTTCCCATTTAAAATGCATGTAAAAAATGCTTTTTTTCAAAGTTCTAGTGCTCACTCATCTTTTACAATATTGTCAATCGGTTTAATGGACCTTATAGGAAATTTTACCCTATTTAAAATTTCTTTAGTGTTTTTTTGTGTAACTCGCACTGGTTCGCCAGTAGGAGTCATCAAAGTTCAATTTGAATGAATAGCTTTTTTTCCAATTTTTTTGAGCAATTCCCAAAAAGTAGGGAGAAAAAAGGGCTGATTCGTAAAAAAATAGTCCTTTGACCAGTAAGTATTCAATTTACAACCATTTTTATGCCTCAAAACTTAAGAAATTGATAAATACTAATCAATCATGCTATTTAAATTGAACTTTTTTATTGATTACTAATGTATTTCTCTATAGAAATGCGTTTATTCGTTGGAAGCGTTATAAACTAGCAATTTTTCATGATATCTTTCGTTATTTCCGAAATTTAGTAGTTTCTCGCATTAAAACGGCTAAGAGACGCTACTATAAAAATTTATTGAACCCAGATAACCAATCTGGGAAAAACCTTTGGAAAAACTTGCGTAAATTGGGCAATAGTAAACGAATTTTAGAACCTAATTCTAACATAGACTGCAACCAACTCAATGCCCAGTTTGTGTCTTTATCTGTTCCCAAAACACGTAGTTCAATTGACTCTCATGGCTCTGCATACGATGTTTCGAGTAATGAAATTGACGACCCTGAACAAAGTTTTAACTTTACTCGTTTCACAGACGAAGATATCGTCGAGGCAATGCTGTCCATTAAATCAGGCGCGGTAGGCATAGATGGGATCAATCCGAAGTTCTTGAAAATTGTACTTCCTCATATTCTAAAATACATAACTCATTTATTTAATTATATATTAACTAGTTCCGAGTATCCGAGAATATGGAAATATACTAAGATACTTCCTATCCCTATTGACTTTAAACTGTGCTAACCCAGAATATAGGCCTATTGCTATCCTGCCATTCCTATCTAAAGTCTTTGAAAAACTACTTTTAAAACAGATGCAAGGACACCTAACATACAATTTGCCTTCGTGCAAAAAGAAGATGTAAAACGGCGCTTTTACTTGTTGTTGATGATATACGCAGAGCGATGGACATGAATCGTGCTACATTCTTAACATTGCTAGATTTTTCAAAAGCGTTTGACACAGTCGATCACTTTGTGCTGTGCCAAAAACTTAAGTATGATATCAAATTCTCTCGTTTTGCGGTGAAACTTCTGCACTCATACTTATCTAATCGACAACAATGCGTTGCTGTAGGAAATCAGACATCTTCATTTCTGACAGTCCCAGCAGGGGTCCCTCAGGGTTCTATTCTTGGACCTCTATTATTTTCACTTTACGTTAATGAGCTTCTTCGACTGGTTAAATTTTGTAAAGTTCATATGTTTGCCGATTTACAAACGCGCCCTTGATAAGTCAAGCTTTCCACCGGTTCTGCTAGGTGGCTCAGTTATTGAATTTGTAACGTCTGCTAGGAATCTAGGTATATTATTTTTAACGAGACTTTAACATGGAATCACCATGCAGCTACTACAATTGGCAAGTTATATAGTGCTTTGCATCTACTGTGGACATCCCAAAGGTTTACTATAAATATGAAATATGAATTAAAAAATATAGCAACAACTTTTTTAGAGTTATTATTATTCCTGGCTTATGATAAATATCGGGTGATTTTTTAAGAGCTTGAGAACTTTTTTTAAAAAAAAAAACGCATAAAATTTGCAAAATCTCATCGATTCTTTATTTGAAACGTTAGATTGGTCCATGACATTTACTTTTTGAAGATAATTTCATTTAAATGTTGACCGCGGCTGCGTCTTAGGTGGTCCATTCGGAAAGTCCAATTTTGGGTAACTTTTTCGAGCATTTCGGCCGGAATAGCCCGAATTTCTTCGGAAATGTTGTCTTCCAAAGCTGGAATAGTTGCTGGCTTATTTGTGTAGACTTTAGATATGACGTAGCCCCACAAAAAATAGTCTAAAGGCGTCAAATCGCATGATCTTGGTGGCCAACTTACCGGTCCATTCCTTGAGATGAATTGTTCTCCGAAGTTTTCCCTCAAAATGGCCATAGAATCGCGAGCTGTGTGGCATGTAGCGCCATCTTGTTGAAACCACATGTCAACCAAGTTCAGTTCTTCCATTTTTGGCAACAAAAAGTTTGTTAGCATTGAACGATAGCGATCGCCATTCACCGTAACGTTGCGTCCAACAGCATCTTTGAAAAAATACGGTCCAATGATTCCACCAGCGTACAAACCACACCAAACAGTGCATTTTTCGGGATGCATGGGCAGTTCTTGAACGGCTTCTGGTTGCTCTTCACTCCAAATGCGGCAATTTTGCTTATTTACGTAGCCATTCAACCAGAAATGAGCCTCATCGCTGAACAAAATTTGTCGATAAAAAAGCGGATTTTCTGCCAACTTTTCTAGGGCCCATTCACTGAGCTCGTTGCTCGTTAGTAAGTCTATTCATGATGAAATGTAAAAGCATACTAAGCATCTTTCTCTTTGACACCATGTCTGAAATCCCGCGTGATCTGTCAAATACTAATGCATGAAAATCCTAACCTCAAAAAAATCACCCGATATTAAAAGAACACATTAATTTATAAAGAAACAACAAAACTTTAATAAAAAAAACAGAAGGTTACATTATTAGGTAATATATTGCAAAGTTAGTAAACATGTCAATAGTCATAAAAAACGAATCAGCCCTTTTTTCTCCCTACTTTTTGGGAATTGCTCAAAAAATTGGAAAAAAATAATTCAAATAATTGAACTTTGATGACTCCTACTGGCGAACCAGTGCGAGTTACATAAAAAACACTAAAGAAATTTTAAATAGGGTGAAATTTCCTAAAAGGTCCATTAAACCGATTGACAATATTGTAAAAGATGAGTGAGCATTAGAACTTTGAAAAAAAAAACATTTTTTTTACATGCATTTTAAATGGGAAAACTTCAATTTGAAATTGTAAGTACTTAAAATTGATATTAAGAGCTCTACCTTGGAGAGAATTTTTTTTCTATAAATAAATTAATATTTCGTTTGAGCACCGAGAAAAAAAAAATGTTTGCGGGAATCAATCATCCTAATATGTAAACTTAAAGAAACAAGAATAATCGTTAAATTGTACTTACAAATGTCAAGATGTACAATTTGTCCCTTCACCAAGTCGTTTAAAATACTGGGGTTTTCAACACGGACGCTACAAAAGTAGAGCGACATGGACAGAAAACGACGCTATATTTCTTGCCGCTCTTTTGACATTTCTCTTCAGTAAGGTTTGCCATTTCATGATGGAAAGATATACGAACCAACAACGAGTCGAAATTATTAAAATTTACCGAAATTCGGAGTCAGTGGCTTCACCGTTAAGAGCGCTACGTCCAATTTATGGTCGTCATAATCGTCCTAGCAGATCAACAATTGAGCGTCTAGTGGAAAACCCACAGGCACAGTACAAAATGTTCCCGTACCAGTGGGACAAAGAAGTGCCCGTAGTGTCGAGAATATTGCTGCCGCTAAGGCTTCAGTTGCAGAAAGCTCAAATGTGTCTCTCACACGTCGTTCTCCAGTTGTTGTGGCGAATTTTGCGAAAAGATCTTGGCCTTAAATTGAAGAAAGAACTGAAGACGCTTGACTACCAGAAGCGTCGTCGTATGTTCGTCAATTGGGCTGAGCAACAACTTGAAAATTATTCGGATTTTAATAGAAAAATCATCTTCAGCGATGGGGCTCATTTCTGACTGAATGACTTCTTCAATAAACTGTATTGGTCAAGCAGCAATCTACACGTACTCCATGAGTCATCATTGCATCACAAAAAAATTACAGTTTTGTGTGGTTTATGGGCCGGCGGCGGCGCGCGTGGCGTCATTGGGCCCTACTTCTTCCGTGATGATTAAGACCGTCAAGTTACTGTGAATGGGGATCGCTACCGTTCAATGATAACCGAATATTTTTAGCCCCAATTAGATTATATTGGCATTGGAGGACATGTGGTTCCAACAGGATGGCTCGGCGCCACAAGCCACACAGCGAATGTCACAATCAATTTATTGGAAACCAAGTTTGGAGAACGTGTTATCTCACGAAATGGTCCAGTTGCTTGGCCACCCCGGTCGTGCGATTTGAGGCCGTTCGATTATTTCCTATGGGGCTAAGTCAAGTCTATGCCAACAAGCCAGCGACGATTAATGAACTTCGTACGAATATCGAACGTAAAATTGCAGCAATATCAGACGATTTATGCTGGAAAACTGTCGAAAATTGGGTTCAGCGTCTGGACTTCTGCAAGCGTGCCCGTGGCGGCCATGTAAAAGAAATTGAGTTCCATACATAATGGCATCAAACGTACTTTCACAGGAATAAAGAATTTCATTGAAAACCGTTTTTGTTTTATTAAAAAAAAAAAAAAAAACTTTTGTAACGCTCTTATTGAAAAACCTGATATTACACTGCAGCAGAAATATTCTTGGTAGGAATTGATTTCCAAGGAAGCCCAAGCTTGAATAGAATCTCAAAATAATACAGAAAATGGGACACCTGGATTGTATAAGTTAAAACTCCCTAGCCTGACTAGTTTCTGATTTATATGAATGGAATCCAAATGTAAAGTTTCAAAAGTCAACAGTTTTAAAACAAAAGTTCTTTTAATGGGAAGATAACATTTTGAAAAAGATTTTTTCATTTGCGCGCCGGCTAATTTATGTTTTTTTGAGAATTAATTTAAAAAACACACTGCAGATTTTACTAAAAGGTCCATAATCATACAATCTACAACTTTTTCTGCTATTCACATCCTATCAGATCCTAACTTTCGTTACATTCTTGCTGCTACTTTGCCTTTGTAAAACAATTTCTTCGAACCCCAGTTCTTAGAAATTTTGTGTGTTTGAACTTTATAGACAAAAATATACATATATCGTGTTTCACAGAAATACAAACATATGTATATCTAATGGGTGATTTTTTTGAGGTTAGGATTTTCATGCATTAGTATTTGACAGATCACGCGGGATTTCAGACATGGTGTCAAAGAGAAAGATGCTCAGTATGCTTTGACATTTCATCATGAATAGACTTACTAACGAGCAACGCTTGCAAATCATTGAATTTTATTACCAAAATCAGTGTTCGGTTCGAAATGTGTTTCGCGCTTTTTTATCGACAAATTTTGTTCAGCGATGAGGCTCATTTCTGGTTGAATGGCTACGTAAATAAGCAAAATTGCCGCATTTGGAGTGAAGAGCAACCAGAAGCCGTTCAAGAACTGCCCATGCATCCCGAAAAATGCACTGTTTGGTGTGGTTTGTACGCTGGTGGAATCATTGGACCGTATTTTTTCAAAGATGCTGTTGGACGCAACGTTACGGTGAATGGCGATCGCTATCGTTCAATGCTAACAAACTTTTTGTTGCCAAAAATGGAAGAACTGAACTTGGTTGACATGTGGTTTCAACAAGATGGCGCTACATGCCAAATAGCTCGCGATTCTATGGCCATTTTGAGGGAAAACTTCGGAGAATAATTCATCTCAAGGAATGGACCGGTAAGTTGGCCACCAAGATCATGCGATTTGACGCCTTTAGACTATTTTTTGTGAGGCTACGTCAAGTCTAAAGTCTACACAAATAAGCCAGCAACTATTCCAGCTTTGAAAGACAACATTTCCGAAGAAATTCGGGCTATTCCGGCCGAAATGCTCGAAAAAGTTACCCAAAATTGGACTTTCCGAATGGACCACCTAAGATGCAGCCGCGGTCAACATTTAAATGAAATTATCTTCAAAAAGTAAATGTCATGGACCAATCTAACGTTTCAAATAAAGAATCGATGAGATTTTGCAAATTTTATGCGTTTTTTTTTAAAAAAAAGTTCTCAAGCTCTTAAAAATCACCCGATATATAATCACCTCTCAAGATTTTAGATTTTTGAAAATTCCATCTGATCACCCTAATGACAACTTTTTTTTTGTAATCAATTCGTAATTTAATATTGTTTAATTTAAATTTTTATAAAATATTTTATTGTTTATAAAATAAAGAAATATAAACTTTTGATCCCCATATTACAAAAAGAGCTAAAATAAAACTTAAAAACAAATATTTCAAAATGAATTTATGAAAAAGATTAGAACGACAGGTAGAGGAAACATATTATTTTTTATTTTAAATATACAATATAATTGAATGTAATAAACTTTGAAATAGGGGTTGCTGGTGTTCAAAAAATAAAATAAAAATAAACTAATGCATTCTAACATACTCAAAAATGGGATTTGCATTTTGCATTTTTTATTTTTTTTTTATTTTCAAGTTTTTGAATTATGAAAATATAATTTAAATATACATGATAAACAAATAATGCTCGTCACAAAGTGTATAAGTATATGTGGTTTAGATGAAGAACATAGAACGTATATATATATAAGATTTAATGTCTATAAAAATTTATTAGAATTTGTTTTTTTTTTCATATTTTTAATGATAAATTTAAGTGCCGTTGAAACAACTACAATTATTTTGTTATACTCATTTTCAATATATATATATATAAGTGTGGTTTTTATTTATTTTAGCATACAGCGACATATATTTTTGAATTCAAAGATAATATATAAAATATGTCCATATAAAACATTTGTTTTTTGTTTTCAACAAAATAACTCTTAATATTTTGTAAGTGCTGCATTTAAAACACAAATTAAAATAAATTAAATAATAAAAAAACATTTATTTAAATAAAATTTATATAAATTTACCTTTTAAGTTTTTTTTTTTTTAATTTTATTTAGGTATTACTTTTTTAATCGTTTTCTTGAGTAGGATTCGAAGGGTTAGCAATTTACACAATACTTCAAAACGTGGGCATACATTATAAGATGCATGTCATCGATAGTTTCGCCAATCTCATGGATTTCGGGAAAATCATCAGCTTATTTTGTTTATATATTTGTTTGGTATATGTGTTTGTTTATTTAATTTTTGAATAAATAGAGGTAGAAACAAAATTTTTGTTTTTGAGGGATATTTCATTATTTTTGGTTTGGTATTTATTTTTGTGGTTAGGACAAGATAGCCAAGAGAGCCAATTTATTTGTGTACATAAAAAATAAATTATAAACTTATTCTTTTTTGTTCTTTCTATTTGGATAATAATCTAAAAATGAAACAATAGATTATAGAAAAAAGATTGAAAAATAAAACAACAACAAAAAAAAAAAAAGAGGAAGAAAACAAAATAAATTAGAGGGACGAGCTAACCAGTTTTTCTTTGTTGTGCGTTTGTGACTTTTTATAAAGTTTATTTTTGTTTTTGTTTTTTTTTTTTTAATTTATTTTTAATTTTTATAAAGAGGCATAAATTATGCGATATATTAAATTTATTGATTTTTTCAATAATACTTTTTAACTTACCAAGAGGTTTTATAAATGTGGGTCCCTTTTCCTTTTTAGTTGGACTTTCTGAACAATATTTCACTAAAATCATAATATTAATAATATAAATAATAATAATTTGTGTGTTTTTGTTTGCTTGTTTTGATTTTGGAATTTAATGAAGTACAGAGAAGGTTGGTAGATACAGTGGATTGTTTTTTGCTAAATTGGTTACAGAAGTTCTTAAAGAGAAGTAATGCAGAAATAAACATTTAAAAAAAAAAATAAATAAATTGGGTGGCGCAACAGTCCGTTGAGAACTAGGGCCTAGTGACTTACAATTCTCAACCATTCCTGTGTGCGAGTAATGTTGTCAGGGATGGTAGGGAAACTCAGTTTTAAGCCGAATTCGAACGGCTAATTTGATTACTTTTGGAGAATTTGTAAGATCCTCGCTGGAGGCAGTAACCGTGAACAAAACTTTAGATGGCATAGGCAGGAATCGAACCCAAGACCTCTGGCATGACAGTCCAATAAATAAACATTTAGAAATGTTTTTTAAATTTTTTATTTGATCTTTTGTTTATAAAATAGAATTTTGAGCCTACAGATCTGTTTGGACTTCAGCCGAAAACAGGAGAGTTAAGTTATTTTAAGTGATAGAATTAAAAGGATAACCACTTTAAATCAAAGAACATCGATATGAGAAACAAAATTTCGTCACGTATAAAATATGACCAAAGATCAACGAATTTTGTAATCGAGACTAGAGACGTAGACTGAAACAAAATAATTGAATAGTGTCAAGTCACACAATAGCAAAGGCAAAATGAGGATAAAGGGTGATTTTTTAGCTATTATCTTTTTGGCAACACTGGTTTAAACAGCTGGCGCTGGCGGTTTTGTGTTTTGTTTCACTATCAAACATCTTCAGTTTGGTCTATAATTTAACCATGAATCGTTTTACAAACGAACAACGCTTGCAAATTATTGAATTGTATTATCAAAATGCGTGCTCTGTTAAGAAAGTTCATCGCGCGCTGCTTCCATTTTATGGTCAGTTTAATCGACCCACTGAAGCGGCTATTCGGGCTATTGTGACTAAATTTCGCACCAAATTTACATTGTTGGACATTAAACCACCAACATGCTTACGTAGAGTGCGAACTGAAGAAAATATCGCAGCTGTATCGGCCAGTGTTAATGAGGACCATCTGTTTTGGCGCAAGGCCTTATTGCGTATCTACACTAATATTATAAAGAGGAAAGATTTGTATTTTTGTATGTAACCAATAAACTCAAAGAGTACTAGACCAATTTTAATAATTCCTTTTTCATTAGAAAGCTACATTATTACTGAGTAACATAGGCTATATTTAGTACTAGATTACTAGAGAAATCTTTAGAAATTCCTATTAAAACCAACCGAAGGTGTAAAAAATTAGCCATCAAATGTCTTTCATCGCATACACTGCGAAGAGTATTAATGATAGGACAAAAAAATGTTTTCTAATTTAGTGAATCATGGTTGTTTTAATTAGCATGCTTATAACTTAAATATCTGTAACTATGTATGTCTACCCGTGCGAAGCCGGGACGGGCCGCTAGTTTTAAATAAAGATTGATATTTAAGTGTTAAATTTAAAGAAAAAAAAATAACAAACCACACTTTTGTTTTGGCACACACTTTATTTATCGGCAGTTGATGAAACAATAATTGACTTGACAGACAGAGTACCTACACTACATAGCCAGAGGTCGATCATAAAAAAAATTAATATAGATAGATTGATATAGAACATTATCTTTAAGTCTCTTCATGCAGGTTTCACGGTTTCAAAAGTTGAACGTAATGGGTGCGTCAACACCGTCAATTATTATCGATTCGTCGCCGTTCGCAGTAATTGGACCTCTGTTACTCAACAACGTGGAAAATTAGGCGTGATGCCTTTCAAAACACAGCTGGTGCAAGAATTGAAGCTGAACGACCTACTGTAACGTTAAATTTTTGGTGAATGGGCTCTTGGAAAGTTGGCCGAAGATCCACTTTTTTACGGAAAAATTGTGTTCAGCGACGAAGCTCATTTTTGTATATATTATATTGTATAAGCATAATTGTCGATTTTGGAGTGAATATCAGCTAGAAGCATTGCAAAAGCTACCAATGTATCCAGAAAAAGTCATAGTTTGCTGCGGTTCATGGGCTGGTGGCATCATTGGACCGTACTTCTTAAAAGATGATGCGAATCGTAACGTAACTGTGAATGGTGAGCGCTACCGTGAGATGATATCCAACTTTTTTTTGTAAAAAATGCAAGAGCTGGACTTGCATGACATGTGGTTTCAACAAGACGGTACCAAATGCCACACAGCACACACAAAAATTAACATATTGAGAGGCAAGTTCGGTGAACATTTTATTTCACGTTTGGGATCGGTCAATTGGCCGCCTAGATCGTGCGATTTAACGCCTTTAGACTATTTTTTTGAGAGCCACCTCTCAATGGAACAGTAACAATTCTGGACATACTACTGTTCTAGACAATTTCAGATCTATCCCAGATCGCTTAGACTATACTACCCCAAAAATGGTATTCGGTAAAAACTTCCATGTGTCCATCCCTTCAAGATCCTCCTGGGAAGAAGAGAGACCCCTGGAAAACAATGCGGTACACTTCTATACAGACGGTTCAAAGACCGATTACGGAGTTGGAAGTGGTATCTATTCGGAACAACTGAATCTCAGTCTATCATACAGACTTCCCAATCAATGTAGTGTATTCCAGGCAGAAGTAATGGCGATTAAAGAGGCATTATCATGGCTCAAAGAAAACTTTATATCGTGCAAGGATATACGAATCTTCTCGGACAGCCAAGCCGCTCTTAAATCTCTCGCGTCTGTCTCCACAAACTCTCTAATAGTCCACGACTGTCAATCATCTCTGAATGAGATGACGGAACAGTTTCATATTCACCTCATTTGGGTGCCGGGCCACAGAGACATTCCGGGAAATTGCAAAGCCGATGAGCTCGCCAGAAACGGAACGATTCTGCCTAATGTTAGACAAAAACATAACATAAGAACACCACTTGCTACATGCAAATATCTTCTAAAACAATATGCTCTAGAATCAACAAATGCTAGATGGTCACAGAGTACCACCTGCCTAGCAACCAAGCAAATATGGCCAAGCAAAGACTTAAAACGGTCAAAAGGCTTGATATCCCTGAGCAGAAAAAATATAAGCTCTACAATTGGAGTAATAACAGGACACTGCCTCATAGGAAGACATGCTTTGAGGCTAGGGGTCTACACAAATGACTTCTGTAGAAGCTGCATGGACGAGGAGGAGGAGGAAACAGTCCAACACCTTCTATGTACATGTCCAGCACTCTCCATTCGAAGGAATAACTACCTCGGTAATCCCTTCTTCGATAATACCAGTGAACTGGCAACGATTGACACAAAATGTCTCTCTAACTTTATTAAAAGTACAAAATGGTTTGTTTAAGTTCATTACTCTCCCATGAGTAACCTCGTTAGTGGTATCACAATGGACCCTTGAGGTCTAAGTGAGTCAATGACATCTGGACAGCCACTCCAACCTAACCTAACCTATGCCAAAATTGGACTAAGTGGATGGACCATTTGAGGCGCAGTCAAGGTCAACATTTGCATGAAATAATCTTCAAACATTAAATTATGTGGACCGTACTATTGATTCAAATAAAGATTTCATGCATTTTTCTGAAAAGCTTTTAAAAAATCACCCTATATATTAAGAACATGCCATAAAGTGACGTTTATTAATAATCACAGTTTGTTTATATCGATGTTATTGATCTGTGTCAAAATTAAGTTTGATGACGTAAACGTGTCATAAACAGCATCATATAGATTCAATGTGGTTACACCGATGCTTTGAAATGTTTTGGAAAGATGCATGACAAAAGTGGAAATTAGTTTAGATTAGGTTGAAGTGGCTGCCAGTTGTTGGCCCATTGTGATAGCACATGAATCTTGAGGCTTTCTTTTGAACTCAATGAAACTACTTTTGAGTTCCTTACAAAACGTGAAAGACTGATTATGTTAATGCGATAGAGTTCGTTTAGATCGTTATAGAAGAATTCTACTAGGTAGGTCTTGCGTTTTTGAGCTAGACAGTGCACGGTTATGATATCGTTTTTCGAGCTTACATGCGATCTGTTAAATCGGTGTGATTAGCAATATGTATAACCAATGCATAGTAATGGGGGTTTTAAGCCCCATTTACTACCAATAACTTTTTTAAGGGACAAGAGACCTACAATAGCTCTTTTGACTCTTTTTTGTATTATTCCCAGATACTTAGCTCGGCTGAGAAATTTACGATACCTTTGATATAGGGAGGATTAATAAATGAAATTTTATATTTCCTCAAAAATAGGACTAAATCGGTTTTGTGCTGGTTGACACCCAGTCAACACTGGTTAGCCCAAAGTATTAGTTTATCTGAGGCGTTTTGTAAGAATTTATTTAGGGTGTTAAAATACTTTCCTGCAACCGCTATAGCAACGTCATCCACATAGGCAATCATTCTGAAACCCTCCTCATTCAGACGAGTTAGGATATCATTTACTATTAATTTTCAGAGGAGAGAGGATAGAAAACCACCTTGCGGTGTTAAACGCACCTTCGATATCAAGAAAAGCAACCATAGTGTTCTATTTATGGTGGTGGTGGAGTATTCCAAGGATCGTACTAAGGTGTGTAACGCCGCGCCGCGCCGTTTCCACCGGTTTGCCCTTAGTAGGCATGTTGAGACATAGACAAAAGTCTTGTATTAATACTTCCTCTTAATTGGATATCAATAAATCTTTCTAAGCTCTTGAGAAGGAATGATGACAGACTTATATACATAGGTCGTACATCTTAAGGATTGACTTTTTTGACGTGACAACGTCTTAAATTAGGTTGCGGCTGGGAGTCACTTATGAAAAAGTGTAACGCCCGGCAACGTTACGATGAGTCACCGAACGAGAGAGAGGCCCGCCGAATGCCTTGCGTCTCTCTCTTACTCAACTATGATCGGTCTGCCGCGCGCGCAGCACTAGAGAATTAGGCGCATTGAATCGGCGCATGCATGCATGTGTCTCTGTCTTTGTCTTTCTCGAACATTCTTGGCGTTGGAAAAACAAGAAAGCGTCATAATACAAGTTCACACGTGTGGTTAAAGTATCGTCAGCTGTGTCTGTAGTGAAAATGTGGAGTGCTTAGATTCGTCATTTACAACAACTACAACAATAAAGGTAAATAATTGTACACTGATATTTCATTATCGTAAACTATGATTGATTGATTAATTGTTAGATTGACACAAAAGTTGAGAAACTGAGTTTATAGGTTATGTCATACTATTGATAAATGTTGATAGTGTTAAGTAAATTATTAGTTTAAAAAATTTGTGCAATTCTTATTTTCATTCAATTCCTTGTTCCTATTGTGCAATTTAATTATATTCATATCAATAAATATTCTACCGAGAAAAAGACGTTGTCACGTAAAATCTTCGCCCGTAAAACCGACTTTACAGGCAACCATTTTTTTTTTATAATAAGCACATACTCAAGGGGATATTACTACCCTTATTATGCAGAGGCACAGCGTGAGCACTAGGAAGAGGAGAGAGGGTTTAAAAGGAGATGTTTACGACGATGTTCAAGCAAATTAAATGAACTCATGATGATATTATCACCTATCAATTTAAATGGTCTACGTTCAATACTATACTAGCCCAGAGATGGTAGTTATACTCAAGCTTTGGACGTATGTAAGTCTTGTAGATAACAGCCAGATCAGAAGAGGAGACAAATTTCTTGCATCGCCTTTTAGGAAACCCAAACAGCTTGCGGAATTTTTGGCGACATCGCGTATGTGATCGTTCCACAAGAGATGGTTGGTGACACACACACCGAGAATATTGAGATGTTCAGTCCCATTGATGCAAGTGCCATCCATGGATAATGGGAGGTATATCTCCCTTAAACGATACAAGGCAGCATTGCGTTTTCGAAGCATTAAATTCCACGCGGTTTTTTAATCCCCATTGAACAATGCTGTTTAGGTCGGAATTTAATGAGCTTATCATATTTTGTCGTTGCAGTTCCACATTCGAAGAAGAGGGATGTAAATCTGAAAACGCATATGAAAAGCTAAGAGTACTATCGTCAGCGAAACAATGTATTGGATTAGATGTTTCAGACAGGAGATAAAAATTTAATAAAAATGAGAAAGAGTGTTGGAGATAGAACAGAGCCCTGGGGCACACCAGCATTTATTTTATGGACTTCAGACTTGAATCCATCCAATACTACTTGTATTGAACGATCCGAAAGGTTATTACTAATCCAATGAAGTAGGGATTCATGAGCCTGATGCCAAACCCTATCAAATGCTTTTGAAATATCAAATACTTGCGAGTATTTTCTTCTTTTGGGTATGAACACAACTTTCACTTCTCTCCCTACCTAAGAAATATCAGATCTAGACAGCTGTTTATAAATTTCTCAAGGATTCGTGTAATTATAGCCGAGGCTTTTTTGAGTTCAGCTGGTATTATACAATCTGATCCCATAGATTTAAATGGTTCGAAGCTGTTGAGAACCTATTTTAGCTTGTCCCTAAGGATCAGACCTTGTGAATATGTTACTGTAGTTCTTGAATGTATTTGATTGATACAAATTACGGTTTGAGAGCTACGAGGAAACTGACTATATGGTAGAAAGTGCAGCGTTTCTCCACTTGAAATTGTCCAGGAGCCAACTGCATTTTTCAGACAGCTTTTCATCGATGGACTTGTTGAAAGAATTTCGCGTAGCCTATAGGCTTCGAAAGTTTCTTCTATTGTACCGCAGAAGGACCGCCAAGAAGATCTCTTGGATTTCCTTAGTTCCTTCTTGTTACTTCTATGGAATTCTTTATAAGAATCCCAGTGAGAAGCTAGTCTTGTAGCTTAAGCTCGATTAAAGACTACTACATTCTCTTCTTCCACGAAAGAGGAAAACCTGACTGAATATTTCTTAAAAATAAACATAGCTTTTTAAAATTGTATAAAGAGACGTGTACCTTATTTTATAAGCTTGATGTACATTTTCGAGTTCAAAAAAATTCAAAAGCTCATCAGGAAATGCAGAATAATTTAATTATGTTTCTGCTGAATAAAATAATTTCTTCATCACAGAAAACTTAAAAGTAAGTCTTTTTTATTAATTAATTAGTTTTAAAATTACAGTTCTTTGCAAATTATCGAAAAAAATAACGAATTTTAATCCTAGATCCTCCGTATTTTCAATGAACTCAAAAACATATTATTACAATACAAGTGATTGCTATAATGCAGCTTTTTTAAGACACACTAGTCAGGGAAAGACTTTATTATCCACATCGGAACACTTAAACAAAAGAGCTGATAAACAAACTCGAAAATAATTATGTACATATATTACAGGGTCTTAAAGGCATTGCAAACAATTCAAAACATTGAAAGCCTAATGATAAATAAAGCTATCGGAATCTTCCATGATACGACTTATTTCGTATGTATAATAAATAAATTAGGTGAAGCAACAGTCCGTTGAAAACTAGGGCCTAGTGACTTACAACTCTCAACCATTCCTGTGTGCGATTAATGTTGTCAGGGATGGAGGGACCTACACTTCAAAGACGAATCCGAACGGCTTATTTGAGAAAGCACTTTTCATGACAAGAATTAATCCACCAACCCTCTTCACTCTGTAGCTAACGAGTATGTGTTACTTAAAATTTGATTTTATCTGTGTTCATTTAAGAAATTATAAAAATTAAAATAAAGTAGAATAAATACATAAATTCATGTAGTTTCATTGTGTAATTGTATTTGTGTATTCTTGTATAAACAAAAGTAAGAAAAATAACATTTGAAAACATGTTTCTAGCGCAACAACGTAAAATATCAAATATAAACATCACCAACAAGTAACAATATATAAAAAAATAAATAAAATATCAAAACATCAATATTTGTGCGCATAAGAGGAGAACATTCAATTCTTAAGGCTTTGAAAGATGATTTGAAACAAACAAAACAAACAAAAAATAAATATCTGCCCTTTTCAATAATAATATTTTAACGAGTTTTATATAAAATTAACATCAAAATACAAATAAAATATAATTTATTCTCTTATAACACAAACTTAAAAACCAAAAAAAAACTCCATTAACAAAACCCTATTTACCTGAATTCAGTTCACGAACTAATGAAGACATTGCCGATGAGACAGTATCTGCAGCATAGTATAAGTCTTTTGTTGGATCATCATCTGATATATGTATTTAGTATATGTTTACGAATTTTGCAGATTTTGAGGATTTTATTATAAATTTTAAAGTTGATATTTGATATTATGTAGTAGAATACGTTATTTTCAAAAAACAAAAAAAAAATAGAGGAATACATTTAATTTCATAAAACTATACAAATTATTTAAAGATACATTTTTATACTTTTTATTTTAATAATTTTTCAAAAATAAAAACATAACAAAAAAATAAACACAAAAATTCTTATTTAAGGTTCAAATTATTTAAAGACACAAGTCACTTTGATACACACATAAAGGGATTTATATCGGATAGGTGGGGTTTTTGAAATAAAATGTTATTTAAAATATAATATTTGTATGTTACATATACAAGAAATTTGAAATTTTCATTTTAAAACTCGAACTTAAACGAAAACTTTTCGATCACCTTAAACCAAACAAATTGGAGAAATCTAGTTTTAAAAGGAAAACGGAGTAAGCCGTTAAGTTCTACCATTCAGAGCGAAGCCCAAGAACACCATTTTTATTTTAAACAATAGCTAAATTGTTAATTTGTCAAAGAAATGTATAAATAAATAAATAAATAAATTAGGTGGCGCAACAGTTCATGAAGAACCAGGGCCTAGTGACTTACAACTCTCAACCATTCCTGTGTGCGTGTAATGTTGTCAGAGATGGAAGGGACCTACAGTTTATATGCCGAATCCGTACGTCTTATTTGAGAAAGCACTTTTCATGACAAGAATTACTCTTGGAGGATTTGTCAATTCCTCGCAGGAGCAGTTCCCGTGAAAAAAACTTTAGGTGGCACAGGCAGGGATCGAACCCGACCTCTCGCATGACAGTCCAACGCACTAACCATCACGCTACGGGTACTACCAAAGAAATGTAAACTTAAGTCATAAAAGAAAAATATATTTAAGAAGTCTTAAGGCCTTAAAAAAGAATCAAAATTAATCACCCCTATTACCGATGTCGTAAACGATAGCAAAATATACGACACGACACAATCTGCATTCCATAAGTCGTTTTCAACTTTTGTCACTCGTTTTGTTGTCATGTGTAAACGTCAAGTGTGTTGAACGCTTTAATTCAGCATTCTGTAAGACGAAAGGAAACGACGACAATGAAAAAAAAACGACGGTATTTCTCGTCTGAAATGTTGCTCACGACGAAGAAATGGAAGTTCGCAAAACTGTAAGTTTCCTTGTTAAATAATTTATTTTATGGAATTTATAAGTACTTTATTTGCGATAAATAAAAAATAAATATTTTTATCACATTTTCAGTTAAAATTAACAAACCAATTCGAGGCGCTTGTCTAGCTGATGGAAAGCAACGAGCAGTTGGCTAGGGGATTTTTGGAATGTATGAACAAAACCGATTTTAAAAAAGAATGGAATGTAATAGCTGATAAACTCAACAGCAAAGGTCCTCCAATAAAAGATGGTGATGGTTGGCAAAAGATTTTGAATAAGTTTATTCTATTTACATTAACAGGGTTGGGTACGATTGACCGCATTTTAAAATCTCGTTTTTAAAATCTCGCATCTTAAAATCTCGCATTATGAAATCTCTTCTATCGAAATCTCGCAATTACAAAATCTCGCTTAACGAAAGCTCGCAACATTAAAATCTCGCAAACTAAACTCTCGCAATTTAAAATCACGCATTGAAATAAAATATTTATTAATTCGCGCGCGCGAATGTGTTGATTCTAAGAGCGAGAAAAACTAAATAGTATTTTGCTACATCTAAAAAGATTTACTTGCGAAGCATAGCTCAAAACCTCTCGCTATCTTAAAATTATTGCTTTTGTATGGAATTATGTTTATTATCTTTACTTTTTGTTTGTTAACTATTGAAGTAATTTATTTTTCAATTAAATGACTTTCTTGGGAATTTATTGTGTTTTGTTTTTGTTATTTTTTGTTGTTTATTTATGAGAAAAAGATAGTAAAGGTAAAAGTTTGTTATATGCATATTAGACTTCTATATCAATTGTTCATAGTGTTCAAGATCAACTGGATTAAGGATTAAAAGGATTGAATTCGATCGAATTTTTCGACTTTTACAATGCGACATTTTGTTATAGCGAGAATTTTATGCAGAAGCGAGATTTTTTTAAAAATGCGAAATTTTGGTTTGCGGGATTTTGAAAATGCGAGATTTTCTTATGTAAGATTTTAAAAATGCGAAATTTTGTTTTGCGTGAAATTTTTAAAAATGCGAGATTTCGTTATAAGAGATTTTAGTTTGCGATCAATCGTACCGCTCCCACATTAACACATTTTTAATATTTGCTTTTTCAGGTTTGGGCTGACTTTGAATTTAAAGTAAAAAAAAATTGTTCAGAACAACAAAAAAGAAGTGAAAAGAAATGGAGGAGCGCCAAACCAATTGCACATCCTATCTGCGCTTGAGGATCCTGTTGCAAATCTACTTAAACATAAACAGATGGTTAAGCCCGAGTGGAAATGCAATTGGTGTATCGCAGCTCCCAACCACTTCAACGTCTTCATCATCCGGACATACATAAGTCAAAGCAAGTTCAGGCTACAAATGCAGATGCCGACGCTTCACTGTCCTTTTTGTACAGGAGGTCTTACTGATTTCCAATAGACATAGGGTAAGCCTGTTGAGTTTGACTATGATCTGGAATGAAGAAGTACTTACTTGCACCTCCTCGCGGTGGCCTCTGGACACAAGTAATGAGACTTCAGTGTAGTTTGTTGAAGAATGATACTGTTACAATTAATTATAATTGATAAAGGCACTCTAAGAACTACATTGACAACGGTTTCTGCTTGTTAACGAACGCAAGAAGTTATAGTTTCTTCCTTCCTAAGATTGTAAAATCTTAAGATGGCGGAAACGAGGGACCGTCGTCCTTTGCCTCAAGGGTTCTGAGGCAGACTTACTGATAAAAATTATAAAAAGACCATAAAAATCAGTAAATATACAAATCGACCTCTTCTATCTTTAAAGTCGGTATTTAAAAGAAGATTAAACTAGGAGTGGCTCCAGTAAAAATCATTCTATAAAAGAATGATGTTCATGAAAAGATAAAGCTGGTGGATTGAGGTCCCAATCATGAAGCCGAGCGGCCACACCTAGGGTTATCTTCCCTAAGATCCGTTGCAATCAAAAGAACGAAAGTTATCGAGCCGGACCGGGCTATAAACGGTGCCACGGGATATGATACAGCCCCATGATGCTAGGCGTCATGATCATATATGGGACGGCCCCCGTAGTGGGAGTTTCGTGGTGGTTGTGGTTTATCCTATAATGCTTAGAGTTTGGTTCTTCGTACCCTAGAAAAATCAAATTATGATAGAAAAAACCATGACCAAATGTTAACAAATGGTACGGCATTTGTTAGGTCTTGGAAGCTTAGAAAGAGGATCTCACTCGAAGGAATTTTGAATAGAGTAAGGGTAACTCTTATGAAATCACTTTAAGTGTTTTTCAAAAACTAAGCGACAAAGCAATGTCAAGGGACAGCAAGTTTATGAAAAAGTAAGCTTGCCAGCAAATAAGGGCTAACCGCTAGGCGTTGCTGTTGCGGGCTAACCTATCTTAATCTTGTCGTTTTTGTACAATTATTTGTGCATTTGCAATATTTCGCTCTCTACCTTCTTCATCATTGTCACTATCGCTGCTTGTGTTGTAATACATTTCAACACTTATCATTTTAATAATTTATTTATTTGGTTATAATTTAATAAAAACACATTTGTTGAATATCGAGTAATGAAATGATTTAGAATTTGATTTCAGTTTGACAGATCCTCGATACATTTTCATCGTTTAAAAATCTGCTACAAAATAGTCGCGTCGAAAAAGTTATAGAATACCACTTAAAAAACGACACGACAAAGAAAACGAGAGTCGTCGAAAAAACGAGATGACATCGGTAATAGACATGAATGTAAGCCCGAAAAGCAATTATAACGAAGCTTAACCAAATAAACTCACTTTATGTACACAAAATCTGCCAGTTTAAATCTAAAATCTTCTAGAACTGCTAAGAAGAAGGCTGTGGCTTTAACTTAACGCATTCAAACCAGAGACATAAAATAAAACAACAAAAAACTTAAGTTTCAAAACGCTCAACTGAAAAGTCTTAAGAATAATTGATGGAAGTTGGATTCCAAAACCGGTTTAAAACAAAATATACACGATTTACCTTAACGCGCAGTTGGATTGTCAGGAATAAAAATAAGTAGGCTGAAATTTCACTTGGGCTTTATAAGTACTTGACAATACATAGCAGTCTATGGTAGACTAGTTTAGATTATGTAAGGAATTAAATACAGGATAAACAAGCTGACATTTTTTGGCAGAGTGTGTCAATAATACTTTTCGAAAAGCATTCTATCTTCAACCCATGATTTTAAAGATTATAGTAACCAACCGACTCTTTATATGCAGGAGGGTTTTCTTTATTTAGGGTTAAAGAACAATTTTGGTACCAGAAATAATTTCGACTATTTCGGAAACAAAAGTTAAAAAAAAAACACTAGTTAGAAAATTCCAAATTATGTTCTTAAACAAAAATCACAGTTATGGAATTTCATTCACAGGATACACAGTTTTTGGGAACATATCCTTGGAGGTTGGATAAAATTTAGGAAAACAAGGACTTAAAATATAAACAAATAAAAATTACAAACATAAAATCTTTTCTCTTTCTTTTTCCCTCGTTATGCCCTTCTTAACTATCCAGCAACCCCATTCACATCCCACTTTTTTGTTTTTGTTGTCGTCCCATATAACCAATTAATTTTTAAAACTTCCTAGACTTTAATAGTATTAAAACTTTAATACTCACTGGATGTTCCATTGGAATGGAAGGCGGCTCGTACTTCGTTCAATTGATTCAGGGTTTGTTGTTCCAATGAATTTGCATTATTGTGCATTGATTGGGCCTGACAATTGGGCGGAATCTGGTGATGTTGCTGTTGTTGTTGTTGCTGAGATACAGACGATCGCAGCAATTGTTGTTGCTGTTGTTGTTGTTGCTGTTGTTGAACGGAATTTTGCTGATTTCCGGGCATTGGTGGAGATTTACCCGATCGTGGACTAGAATTGGGTGTGGAACGTGGACTTGCAGTCTGTTGGTTCTTTAACATTCGCATTAGGCCCTCGAGTTGGTCCATGAGTTGGCGACGGGAATCTTGGAGGGCTCCCAAGTGGCCCTCGAGTTCACCTTTACGCTGTCTCAATGCTCGCAGTTCGTTTATGAGGGCCGGATTTTCGGGTGTCATTTGTTCGGCTTCTTGCTGTCGGCGCAGGCGGGCGATCTCACGCATGATCTCTTTGTTTTTCGACTCTAGCTGGGCGATCAGTTCACGTTGGGCACGGGAATTGTCCGTGGTGATGGTTGAATTTTCAGTCGGAATTCCGGAGGGCTAGAAAAAAAAAAAAACAGCATTAATAACGTCTTTAGATAGAAAAATCTTTAATTTAAGTTACTGCTCTATTCTCTTGCGCAAGCCTGGCTGCATATCTGGCAATCAAACGATGTTCTTCGTCATTAGCTGACGCAGCTGCTACCCGCGATATCGACGTTCCACCAGCACTATCCAAGCTCCTGCCGGTAGCTCTGGAATCTAATGTGCTGCTTCTATCGTAGCCATGCAACAAGCTTGGATCGGAGAAGCCATTATGCGATGGCAATGGTGAGGGCGGTACTATATGCGACAAATTCAACGTCTTCTCCGGCTGTTCGGGGAATCGTGGCAACACTTGTGCAGTCTTTTCAGGCACACATCGAAAGCTCTTCCTTAACGAATGTCCGATCTGTTTGCTGGGAGACTTATAGCTCGAGTATTCCTTGACTTCGTGATCGTTTTGGTGATTCAGTGATGTCTTGCCATGCCAAAAGCACTCTTGACACAACTGGTAGGCGTGACATCGCTGACATCGATAACGAAATCCGGTAAAATTTTCCTTATGACAAACAGAACAGATAGTCGGATGGACGATTGTCTCGACCGTGGCCAAGCGATGCAGCAATGGCAACCAGACGAGACACGATGGTCCTGGTTCAGACATAAGTATTGCCATAAAATCATTCACTGTGACTTTCGCATCAGCCGGAAAAATTTCCTCTTCAAGACCTTCTTTATAATGGAATGTGGGTGATTCATAAACGGCTGCGGGTAGCGCTAATACTTCACGCAGAAATTCGCCAAGTTTCCAAGGGACTAGTTGACCGGCACCATCCGATATTTGAGAGAATATATCTAAAATAAAATTAAAGAAAATAACAATTTTTAAATAGCAAAAATAACAAATTAACTTACATCGTAATTTATCGACAAGTTTGCCCGAACACATGGTGGCCAGTGCGACTTTTATGGAAAAGACTCGAATTTTACCTGAGTTATCACTGCAAATATGGACAAAAAGAAAACTCGATTAGTTATAACAAGTTTATGGAAAATAAGATATTAGAAAGATTTTAGAGAAAATCAACGATCTAAAAACGATGTGCATCAAAAAGAAGATACGAAACCTAGTTTTCGAGGTGCAGTAAATCCTTAAATCCTTAAAACCAAATCTGAAATTAGAATAAGTGTAACTTGGATTTCTAGTTTTGTGTAGAGAGTATTTTTAAAAAACTAAAGCTCATCACGTTTTACTTCATTCTTATATTAGATGTGATTAAAATATTGAGAGTTATCGGGAATAACATTTTCCTAGAAATTTTAGCCCTCCATCCATTTAGCACTGTTTTCTGTTGAAATTTTATTCCTGACAAAAATAACGGGTGTTTTTTAGACTTGTGGCTTTTTGACAGCTTTCACATCATTTATGCTCAGTTTGGTTTGCCAATTCAAATGAAAAGATTTACTCCTGAACAATTTATTACTCAAATAATGAATCGGTTCACGAAACGCATCGAAACATTCAATGTATTAAGGGAAACTTTTAGTGAGCGCATTATCTAATCCAAAATCGTTCTATTTTACACCGCTGAGCTTTTTTTGTGGGATTATATACGAAGTCACTTGCATATGCAGAAAAGCCCGAGACCATTGACGCCTTGAAAGAGAATATTCGGGTCGTTAATACTAACATACGTCCCCAAATGTTGCAAAAAGTACTCGAAAATTGGACCTCTCAGCTGGAATTTATTCCAGCCAGGTGAAACAGCCATTTGCCCGAGATAATGTTTTAAATATGGCAAACCCTTATTGGCCATAACATTAAAGTACATGAGTTTTATCTCTTTTTTTTTAAACCACACGTTTGAAAGAACAAAACAATATTGTTTCTAGAAATTTATTGCACATTATTGAAGGTGGGAAAATTCTGCGAATATTTTTTCACAATTGATCATTGATTGATTGGTATCAAATTGTGAAATTAAAAAGTGCAGCATAAAATGCCTATATTTGAGGGACGTGACTCAAACCTCGAGACTTGGTCAATAAATTTTTCTTAATTTTTCAATTTTGAAACCAGTTGTATACATATAATAACCGTAATAAGTTTTGCAATAAAAACAAGCTGAACAACACATGCTGTGGCGTGGTTAACGAATGCTATTAAGTGTGGAGCGTTGTATTGTTAAAAAAATTTGCCGATAAGTAATTTTTAACCATAATTTTAGCGATAGCTTAGTTTATTATTGATTTTTGAAGCATCGCTTTCCAATAGTTTATTGGCATAGATCAGCGACTTCAGAAATCATAAGGTCAAATTTTGGTAACCATTCATATCAATTTTCTACTTTTAAAGACGTCATGCAGGTTTTCAGTATACTGCAATATCTTTTAAGGAGAGATACTTGAAGTTTGTGAAGTCCCTTAATATACTCCCACCTTGAACTTGTTGAACATAAATATTGACACTTTCTTTGGAACCCAACTCAAACGCAAGAAGCTGCCTTTACTTAGCAATTATCAGTTGGATTTTAGGAAACAAATGAAATATCAGACAAATGGGCTCGAAAAAGAATCACTACTTCATACGGACCAAAGAGTTACATTAATAAAATAATAGGTCCATAGAACTTTCGTTGGACAATGATTTTTCATAATTTTATATCAATTGATATTTCGAACAAATGAGGTTTTCATCCTAATTTTCCGAAGATTAGTGACCAAAAGCATATACTTCTAGGTCGTTTACATCATTTATATAGATGCAGCCTATATGTAACTAACTATCTTGGGCCCTATTGCACACTTTAAAAGACAGATAAATTCTTAAAAAAATAAATTAGGTGGCGCAACAGTCCGTAGAGAACCAGTGACTATAGTGATTTACAACTCTCAACCATTCCTGTGTGCGGTGCGAGTACTGTTGTCAGGGATGGAGGGGACCTACAGTTTATATGCCGAATCCGAACGGCTAATTTGAGAAAGCACTTTTTATGACAAGAATTACTCTTAGAGAATTTGTCAATTCCTCGCAAGAGGCAATACCCGTGAAAAAAAAACTTTAGGTGGCACAGGCAGGAATCGAACCCAAGACCTCTCGCATGACAGTCCAACGCACTTTTTTTTTTTTTTTTTTTTTCAAATTCATTTTTATTAATTCATTCTTAAGACTATCTTAAAGCTAGAAAAAAATTCATAAAACTAGCCTAATTATCCATAACTTACAACTAACTTCCTGGTCCCATACGGACACTCTAAGTTAAACAATAATACTTAATGCTAATGCCTTTCGGCCCTAAGATCTATTTAAAGTCCAACGCACTGACCAACATGCCACGAGTACCACAAATTCTTACATTTCTATGAAATACTACCGTAAAGTGGGCGCAAAGGTATCAGCAAACGAACTCTAAAAGTTCTTCCACTTGGACGTACCCCTTAGAAGTTTTACAGCTGCTGTGAGTTTTTTTTTTTTTTGATAGATTAATGGGATTAAGTACTTAGGGCTTTGGATTGATTTAAAAATGAGTTTGTAAGTAAAAAGTAATTTAAAAAAAATATTTTCGTTGCATTGTTAGATAGTTCTCTTAGCCGCGTTCTATATGCTCCTCTTTTCTCTTGAAAATAATTTACTACGGTATTTTTTATTCAAAGCTTGAACACGGAATTGCTTGTTGGGGAACAAAAAATTCTTCCTATTCGTCATTTGTGTTGTTTTGAAGTGTTGAAGTCATTCTTAAAGCTTTCTGGTTACTATGCGGCCACCTAGACGTCTGTCATGTACATATTCGCAATTAGAGAGTGGATAGGTCTTCTGGATGAGACCAATTTGAATTGGTTTCCCTTTCTATTTTAATTTTCAGAAAAGTCGTACTTTTGATACTTTTTTTATCAGAAACGTGGTCACTTCGTGCCGGCAGTCGAACGTTTCTTATTGTGACGAAAAGCGATACTACAAACAAACAGATCTATGTGTCAGCATTTCCTTGTCAGTGTCTACTCGTCAGCACCTACTTGTCAGCCTGACTGACAGCGAGAGAAAAACGTCATTCTGATTTTGGATAGCAGGCAGCGTGGTTCGCTTTAGGTTAAGTTAATTTTTGTAGAAAAGAATTGGGAAAAGATGAAATAAACTTGTTTTATTTGCATTAAAAAACAAATTGACCAAAAAAGCCTACTTAAACTAATTAAAAAAAAGAATTAATAACGTTTTTGGTTAATTTGCAACATTATATTACCTTTACAAAACGTACTTACAACTTTAAAATCAACTGGTTTCCTTCCTCGGCAAAAATTTGTATATTATATGAACTAAAATTCAAATCTAATCTAAAAAATCGAATCTATTATTTCATTGAGGTATTTTAATTATTTTTTAAATTTATATAGAAATAATAACTTTGTAAATTGACACAGGGTTTTTAAACAAGGACGCTTAAAGTAGAGGAACAGGGACAGCAAACGACGCCATATTTCTTGCTGCTCTTTTGACAGTTCTCTTCAGTAAGGTTTGCCATTTCACGATGGAAAGATATACGAGCCAACGAGTCGAAATTATTAAAATTTATACGCCCGTCCAATTTATGGTCGACATAATCGTCCCAGCAGATCAACAATTGAACTAAAATTCAAATCTAATCTAAAAAATCGAATCTATTATTTCATTGAGGTATTTTAATTATTTTTTAAATTTATATAGAAATAATAACTTTGTAAATTGACACAGGGTTTTTAAACAAGGACGCTTAAAGTAGAGGAACAGGGACAGCAAACGACGCCATATTTCTTGCTGCTCTTTTGACAGTTCTCTTCAGTAAGGTTTGCCATTTCACGATGGAAAGATATACGAGCCAACGAGTCGAAATTATTAAAATTTATACGCCCGTCCAATTTATGGTCGACATAATCGTCCCAGCAGATCAACAATTGAGCGTCTTGTGGAAAAATTTGAACTACAGTCACAGTACAAAATATTCACGTGTCAGTGAGACAAAGAAGTGCCCGTAGTGTCGAGAATATTGCTCCCGTTGAGGCTTAAGTTGCAGAAAGCCCAAATGTGTCTCTCACACGTCTTTCTCAAGCGTTGGGCATGTTTGTAACGTCGTTGTGGCGGATTTTGCGAAAAGATATTGCCCTACATCCTTACAAGATTAAATTGACACAAGAACTAAAGCCGCTTGACCACCAGAAGCGTATAGTATGTTCGAGAATTGGGCTGAGCAACAACTTGAAAATGATTTGGATCAAAAATACTCCATTACCAAGATCGGAATCTCAGACTGACATTTCGGTTTGCCTACAAGCTAACTACACACTAAATGTGAGAAAGTGTGCGTGAAATGATGCAAAAAACCAAACACATTCTCACATTTAGTGTTTCGGCACATCAAAATGCTTCATTATAGTAATCAGCCCCATCTAAATGCTTCATTCTGAATGTTTCATGGCCTCGTTCAAAAACTAAACAATCCTTACCAACAGAATCTGAAGTGCTGACATGGTCTTAAATTGGAAGATTTGTACAGCTTTTTAATTTCAATCCAAATAAATGTTGTTAATGTATATTAAATAAAATAAAATTGACCAAATACATATTTAATGATTTATTATAGTGCTGTATTTTGTTTGCTTAAATTATTTGCGAACGCAATATGCACTGCGACTGGTTAAGTAAAATTGGAAATGGACAAAGTTTAACTCAATACTTTGTAAAACAAGAAAACAAACAATTTTTTCAGCTGTAGTTTGCTTAGAGCATTTTTTTGGCGACGTTAGAAGTTCAGGTGGAAACAATAGGCGTGTGTCTCCGTATTTTTTTTTTGTACAGACAATGCTACGAGAAGCATGCTTGTGAAGTTCCATTGCCAACTTTAGCTAGTTCAAATTCCTCAATTAGATTAGTATTTTCATCATTTGAGTAGTTCGGTAGTTGCAAGACCAAATTTTAGTTTTGTTTGTTGCAGAAATATTCCTGAAAATTTCTTTTTAAGGGACTATGTTAGAGTTAGAATTTTGTTTGTAGTTAGATTTTGGAATAAAAATTTGAGGGAACCATGTTTTAAAAATAAGTTGCTTTGTGTAAAGCATCTTTAAGGAATAGAAATAGGCAATATGTTTACACACAATACCAACTAAATGAGTGCAATAAATAGATTTAAGTAACTTTTTTTATTCCAGTATGGGGAAACCGAACACCCAATAGAAAAAAAACGGTATACGCGCCAAAATCCATACTTCCTGACTAAATAATGTTATCTTCTATGTTTACGCATAAAATTACGAATTTTGTAGCGTATGAAAATTTCTAGACATTTTACAATCTGAAAAATTAATTATGCTATGAAATAAGTGGCTGCTATTAATGCTAATTTTTTTTCTAAAAAGTTGATGAAGGTTAGCCGAAGCGGAAATTTCTTTAATGAACATACCTAAAATATTGCTGGCTTTCTCAAAAATATTTTCTACACTAACCTCTGCTTTATACCTGAAAACTATTGTTTATGTATATTTTCTTCTATGTTCTGCATTTATAAAATGTAATCTATGGAAGTATTTACTATATTAAGAAAAACATGTACGTAAAACTCATTAATTTGTTTCATTTTTAGCAGCACTTTTACTAAACATACCCTTCAAACAATAATAAGTAAACTTGAACTTTGGTAACTAAAAATTTTTAAGGAATGAATGAAAATTATATTTTGCGTTAAACTGTGGGAATTCACTAAAAAAAACTTCTGTACGTTAACAATAAACATTAATGTCGATTACTTGATCTATTGAATGAGTTGTGCATGAATTCAGAACGATTTTAAGACGTTTTTTCATTTTGATATATGTCAAAATTTTCATTTTATTTGCTCTGCATTTATTCAACAGGTTCGCTATAATCGTTCTGATTATTTTTTTAAAACATTGGTGTTCCTTTGATGCATAGTTTTTTTTTTGATAGCAAATACATCTATGTTTCCATCAATCAAGAATGTTATGGATAAGGTATTTTTAGATTATAACCCTTTTTTTAAATTTAATATTTATTAATCAAAATGGAATTGAAAAAAAGTTGCAAGCTTAAATAATTAAAAACAAACTATAAATATGTTTGGATTGGTTAAATTTATACCGATTTTAATTACTTGCAAAAAAAATATTTGGGCCGTTCATTAACGAAAATTTATTAGAATTCAATAAAAAAATTGCGCTCGCACCCTTAACTTGATGGTTCTTCGAACGCATCTTTGATACAATAATTCAAGGTTAATTATGAAATTTAAAGAATTTCGTAATGATTACTCTAAATTAGTGAATTAATTATAATAAACTGATGTTGAACATGCTTTTTTCAAGACAAAAATGTACATTGGTTCGTGTTGAGAATATTTAACAATATTAACACGTCTTATTGTAAGATCATTTATATACATATCTCATCTCTCTTACTTTTCTCTTTAAATCTATTAAAATCATGTTATTGTAAACCTAATCAATTCTATTTAATGCAATAAACACTCACTCTAGTTTTGTACTCCACAGTGATCGGTCGTTCTTATTCTAATAGTTCGCTATCAACAAAATTACTGCAAAATTAAAGCTTAAAACTGACTTTTTCATCGAAAAAAAATAAAAAGAAAATCCTGAAAAAAACTTATTAACCACCCCATTTTGTTTTTGCTGTGCAAAGTGCCGCTAGCCCACGGCATCGTTTTTTTTTTGTTTGTGCTCACATCTATTCATGGACTAATTGTCAAAATTACAAATACAACAATGTAAACAAACGGGTTTTGCAGAGTGAAACGTACGAAAGATTCCGATCTTGGTAAATGGAGTATTTTTGATTAGGATTTTTATTGAAAAATCTTTTCAGCGCTGGGGCTCATTTCTGGTTGAATGACTTTGTCAATAAACAAAATATACGGTATTGGTTAGGCAGCAATCCACATGTACTCCATGAGTCATCATTGCATCCCGAAAAAATAACGGTTTGGTATGGCTGTACTTCTTCCGTGATGATCAAGATCGGCACGTTACTGTGAATGGGGATCGCTACCGTTGAATTATAAACGAATATTTTTGACCCTAATTGGTTAAAATGGACTTAGAGGACATGTGGTTCTAACAGGACGGCCGGCGCACAGTGGGGCAGAAATGGCCATTTTATGATATCAATTATTTTTTAAGGTAAAAATGCTATTATGATGGCTGTTTGTGTTTTTATGACAAAGGTAGTAGTTTATTGAAACCTCTGGTACAGTTTTAAATTTCGGAAATATTGTATAAACTAACCTGGAATCGCTTATTTTAAAAGTTTTAATTGACGAATTCTACTTGTTTAAAAAATAATTTTTTTCTAACCTATGATCACTTTTTTGAAGAATTTTAGTATTCTGAATTAGAATCCGAAGCTTAAAAATTCCAGCACAGCGCGTTTCTGAGATATTCTAAAACAATCTCTTCACGTTTTTGAAAAATAACAATATTAAAAATGTCAACAAAAAATGTTTTTAAATTCTTTTGAGATTTAGATCTCAGTATAATTTTTGAACGCAAAAGTTGTCGTGAGATCTAAAAGCACTTGAAAATAACATGTCTGCGACCCTTCTAAATTCAATCAAAATCCTGTGAATAGAAGTGATTTTAATAAACCTACTCTGCGGGACATATTATTTTAATATAATACAAGATTTTTTGCATATTCAGATTAAGATATTTCAAAAATGGGATTTGTTGGAATTTATAAGTTTTGAATTTAAGCAACGAAACCTTGGGTAAGAAACATTTGAGTACACAATTATGTTGTAATTTAGTGTTGTCGAAATACTAGGCTAACTTCTTATGACATTGTATTGATGTCGAGACAGTTTAGCTTCCATCATCATTGACAAAGCTTCTAAAGTAGACATTTTTTTTAACTTATTACAGTTTTGCAATTTGTTTAAAAAATCTGGGGATGATGTTGCTTCTTTGACCAAATCAGCTTCTTGTTTTTGACCAGACGCTCGTAAGCTCATTTGAGCTGCAAAAACAAGTTCAGATGTTGGAACAGTATTTCGTAACTCTGCATGCCGTGCGCTTTCGTTTTGTCTGCTCTCTACTGTTGGCAAAATCAAGTGCAGGGCGTCCAACGGATGGGAGATATTTTTTGAACGAAAAGTTTTTACTGAGCCAACTTTTTTCAGACGAAAAAAAACGTTTTTTCATTCGGTGTGAGCGATCCCTTTTAATTATGAACTGGGATTTAAAATGTTTTAAAGCTACCTTTAAATTAGTGATGTGACTTGGGCTACAAAAACTTTTATTTTTTATGTAGGATTCAACATCTGAGAACTTTTGATCAATGTTTGTTTGCTTGCTCAAAAAATAAATTTCGACCAATATTTTTCTTGAGCATTGGAAATTTTGGTCTTCAGAACCTAAAAACAAGTTGCAAAGTGCAAAATGAGAAATGGTTTTCAAAAAAGTAAGGAGTAGGCAAAATAACATTTAATTTAGTGTAGATGTCAATTTACTTAATTTTTTTTATTTAAGGCTCAAAATTGTAAATAAAATGGAAAGCATAATATTTTTTTGGTAAAGTAAAAATTTTTCACAACCTTTTTTCATTTAAATAATTATTTGAAAAGTTCAAAAATATTGTTAACTTGCAATTTAGAACAGAAAAGGAGAAGAGAAATTGTATTGAAAAGAAGGACTATTGGTATAACAATTTTGAGATAATTTTTTGAAAAAAAAAAAAAAAAATGAAGCACTTAAAAACAATTTTAAAATAAAATTCACTATCAGAAATTGAATATTGTTCCTAAAATGTTGTAAAATAAATTTATAAATAGAAGTAAACAATTTTTCAGCTTTTTAAATACTATAACTTTATTTTAAAAAATTGAAAACAAATATTTGGGGCAAAAGTCAAGCACTTTTGTTTTTTTGGTAGTATAGGTATATTGTTCCTGAAACTTTTCCCACTTTCAGACCTGCTTGACTTTTGCCCCAACAGAAGATATGAAGTGAAAAGTAAAAAAAAGCCTTAACAAAATTTCTTCTTTTCATTTCAATTATTTCAACATAAAGATTTCTTTTTTTATATTTTTAAACTTCAATCATAATCTACATACCTGTGTGTGACATTTTTTGAAACTTTTTTCCGATCTTAATTTTGATTTTATGAATAAAACTAAAGTTAATCTTTTTTAGCACTTTTTAAATAAGCGATTTTTGCACATTAAAAGTCTACTTTGAGGGGCTGTCTAACCTTGACTACGAGACATAAAAAAAAAAAACCACACTCTTCATATCAGATTTTCCGTTAACTTTAAGAGAGCGAACTTTATAATCCCGTTGCTTTAATTTTGCAAGGTGACCTTTTTATCATCACCATGTATGGAGCTGCCCCACTGTGCGGCGGGCGCCACAAGCCACACAGCGAATGTCACAATCAATTTATGGGAAACCAAGTTTGGAGAACGTGTTATCTCACAAAATGGTAACGTCAATTGGCCGCCTAGATCGTGCGATTTGACGCCGTTAGATTATTTCCTGTAGGGCTACGTCAAGTCTATGGTCTATCTTTGCCAACAAGCCAACGACGATTGATGAACTTCGTACGAATATCGAACGTGAAATTGGAGCAGTATCGGCTGATTTATGCTTGAAAACCATCGAAAATTGGGTACAGCCAGCGTGCCCGTGGTGACCATGCAAAAGAAATTGATGGCATCGAACGTATTTTCACAGGAATAAAGAATTTCATTGATATCCAAAACCGTTTTTTTTTTATTTAAAAAAAACTTTTGTAACCCTCTTATTGAAACCCCGATCATTTATTTAGATTCTAGAGATAGTGTCGAAACCTCAAGAAATGTCAACATTTAAATTTAAATACTATTAAAGACGCCCAGCCCATCTTAATTAGATAACTGCTTGCTTAACGTCTATATGTAAGTAAATTACAACTTAAGTGAAAAATTTAAGTCTCTGTGCTCTAAGACTGTTAATTAATTATTTTTCAGTGCAATCAATAAACAAAAAAAAATCACTGAATTAATACCCCCTATTTTCTCTTCTCTTCATCAAAGTAAAATCGCATCACATTAAAAAAAAAAAAAAAGAAAAACATTTTTAAGCTCATTAACGAGAACGACCAACCAACGAACGAACGAACGACAATATCGAAGAAAAATTATTATTATTATCGACCCCTTGTCAATGAAAAGTTCAATTAATTTTTTTTAATCTTTCTACAAGAATAGCATCATCAATGCGATGATGGAAGAAAAGATGAAAAACTATTTATCGTAAATCATTTTCATTACTCTTTTCCTTTCTACAGGAAGAAAAAAGTTAAAGTTTCCCCTGAAAATGTGTAAAGATATTTTGAGTCTTTTAAACTTACCTAGTATATGCAGCCAAAAGCCAATTTAATAAAAGTCCAGCTTTTGAATCGACAGGAACTTGCTGTGCCGTTGGAAGACGCTTATTAAGATTATGATAGAGCGACGATACGAGTGTCTCAAGCCTTGCCACACTAACTTCACTTTGTGGTTCCAAGGTATTTAGGCCATTTTCACGAAATGCCTCAATCACATTCCAAATATCGACCAAATGTAAATTTGTTGATTTCTGAATGTATCGAAGTTTCGATGCAGTTCGATAGGAGGCAAATCGTATCGAATCAAAAGTTTGTAATCGTAGATCTTGAAGTATAGCAACTCGCGGTTCTAGTTCCATCATGATTGCTGTCTATTTAATTTTGGAAATAGAATCTATAATATAGAGGTGGTATTGTGACTGCAGGAAGATTATATGTATGTGGGTGTATCTGGAAGAAAAAATAAAACCATTGGTTAATTACGTATTATGTAAGATAACTGAGCACAAGGAATATAAATCATCATCATATAAATAAAATGGTACATTTAATTTCAGATATAATAATACTCGTAAAACCACCAAAACAAATCACAAAATAAAACTTCAACACGTCAATTTATGAGTATATATATATATAAGGTATAATATGTATGTACAGTTAGAAGACGCAAAAGCGTCGACCATCACCACCGCCACCATATCACCATCTTCAGGATACCAGGAGTTAAGTGTCTGCTTCTACACTAAGAGCAGAGCTCCTCTGAAGCACATCGCAATAAAACCCAACAATAACATTTATAATAACTTTCAGAATTAACCATTACAAGATAATGGGCGGAGACGACCGCTTGTCCACCCGCTGTTGCCGCCTTCGTGCGTCAGTCGCTGCCAAAGCATCAGGAGCACGCAAAGGGAACGGGAAAGAAAACTTATATATAAAAGAAAGTACCAATAAAATCAGCTCTTTTGCCGAAGGGAAATCCACAGAACAAGAAAACAATATTCGCACATTTTCTTTTCTTTTTTTTGGATATTCGTGTGAAAATATTAAGCCAACGCTGCGTCCGTCTTCGTTGTCCTTGTCCTCGTCCTCGTCATTGACCATTGGTTTAAGGAATCATGAAATTTAGGAAGATTATATATTTTTTTTTATTATAAGTTAACATTTTGAAAATGGTTTAATATTATTTCAGCTTTTACTTCTATCTCGACGGTGATGACTTTTTTACAAGAAATATATGGACGTGAAGTGAGGTTGAGGTTTTTGCAATCTTGTTAAAAGCTAAAATATACATACATCAATTGTATTTTAGAAAAAAAACACTAATATTTTGAAAGTAAAAATGAAGAATTACAGACATAAAGACATTACAAATATTTCATTGAATTAAATTGGACAAAATAAGAAAGAGGACTGGACTGCGACCCACACTGATAAATCAAATGGTATTTTTTGTAAAAAGTCAATTTTTATATTTTTCTGTCGAGATATGTACATACATTATAAATTACAACAACAATATTTATATTTCTTTGTTTTCAAGATACTTTATTCGAGAATCAGTTTTCATTTGATTTCTTGGATGTTTTCGTTTTTTGGAAGAAATTGGATTTTTCTAGAAAAATAACTTAATGTTAACAACAATATTTTGCATTTACAATGTTGATTTCAATATCTTTTTTTTTTGTTCCCTAGACATTTCAGTCGAAATCCAATTTTTAGCGTTAGGACTTTTCGCCCAAAAACACATCGTCCAAATTAAAAATGTCGTAGCACCCAAATGTTATTAACATTATGTTGTTGTACGACTTGGGCAATACTATCGATATCGAACCTTTGGGCGTTAAAACTTTATTGGAATTTAAAAATGTCATATGTCATATCGCCAAAAATGGCTCTACCGCCAAAAAACATTTTCAGAAGAAAATGCCACAAAGCCCCAAATCAATGTCATTTTTCCCAAATCAGTTTTAAAATATTATAATGCCCAAATTACTAATTGAAATATCACCCAAAAGATGGGCATTTTGACAAAATGTTTGTTTATTTTGGGCACTACGACAGTTTTAAATTGTATCGCCCAAACGCAAACATTAAACGAAAAAAATGTCAGATCGCCTAAAAATTTGGAACGTCAAGAAATCGTAACAAATATATTTTTCTTTGTTTCACTTTCAGAAAGCGAAATTTTCAAACTTTAACAAAACGAAATGGTTAGCTTTCTCACAGTGTTAGCACCCAGCATAAGACGTATAAACAGTGCAATAAGTAACCCCCCAGCTTGGGATCTGTGGATTTGGGGTAGGTGCGATGTTATGTGTTTGCAAAGTTTCTCTTAATCGAGATTCTTTAAATGCAATAAAACTTTGCATTTACCCAAATTCGCACCTTCCCCAAATCCCATAGCGAGTCCAAGCAGTGAGGTTCTAGGGAGCAGCATGCCCCCATATATATCTCACATTTTACACGGGTCTCGAATCCCAACCACCCAAAATGTTTAAGACAGTGTCATAAAGCCCAACACAAATGTCGCATAAAGCCCAAATTTAACAAACAACAAGAAATCTTTTGGACGTTATGACATTTCCAAATTCGGGTATATCATGTGGGCTTTGTGAGGTTTTCTTAGTGATATTTTTTATTAAGTTTTTCATTTTGGGCTTTATGTCATTTTATGATTTGGATTATATATATAAAATATTCGTCGTAATGCCCAACATAAATTTCACAAAGTCCAACCCTAATGTATGTATTTTATGGTATCAAAACGGCGCAAGTCAGTGCTAATTGTGTCACCGAGCTAGACTGCTCGTGGCGACCATTTCTACTACTACTACTACCAACCCTAATTTCATACAACTCAAATTAAAAAGAGGCTGGAATGCGACCCACACTGACAACTTCCCATCCCGTCTGTCGATTTGTCTTGCTTAAAAGGTTTGTAGGTTTTCGTGTTTTGTTAGAAAAGATCTCAGTTGAATTCTTCTCAAAGATTTAAAAATTACCAACAATATTTTGCATTTGATGAAATAGTTTGATTTCAAAATCTATTTTTGTAAACGAGATTTTTAGTCGAAACACAATTTTTACCAATTTTAGTAGCATTTCTTAAAAGCTTTTATTTCTTTTATAAACAAATACAAATTGGATGAATGAAATTAATTTAAAGTCCGTACCTTGTATTTTTCACGAGATATCGAGAACCGAACATCAAATTTTACCAAATTTGCGTACTATTTTTTGTAGATTTTAATTTTTTATGAAAAAAATGACTGTTGGATTTTTATAAAAATGTACTGAATGTCGAAAACAATATTTTCTATGAGACAAAATTAGTTCAAGCTACTATTTTTAATTTTTGAAAAGATATTTGAGTCGAAATGAAATTTGTACTAAGTTTTGTATTATATTATATTGTTTTTTTTTTAGGTTTTTATTTTTTGTAAAAAAAACTGTTAATTCGATTTTTCTCAAAATTTTACTGAGTATTGAAAACAGTATTTTTTATAAGAGAAAAAAAGAAAAAAGAGTTTTAATCTCAAATTTTTGAAAAGATATTTGAGCCGAAAATCAATTTTTACCAACTTTTGTTCATTTTTTTTATTTTTTGTTAAAAAACTGTCGATTCGATTTTTCTCAAAGTTTTACGGTATGTTGAAAAAAATATTTTTTATAAGACAAAATAAATTTGAAGCCATAATCTCAAATTTTTAAAAAGATATTTGGGTTAAAAATATTTTTTTACGAATTTTTAGTAATGTTTTTTTTTTTTATGTTTTTATTTTTTGTAAAAATAAAACTGTCAATTCGATTTTTCTAAAAATTTTACCGAATGTTAAAGACAATATTTTTTTATAAAAACAATTATTTTGAAGCCAATATCTCAAAATTTTGAAAAGATATTTGAGTCGAAAATCAATTTTTACGAACTTTTAGGTTTTTATGTTTTGTTAAAAAACTGTCAATTCGATTTTTCTCTAAATGGTAATGAATGTTGAAAACAATATTTCTTGTAAGACCAAATTAGTTTGAAGCTACAGTCTGAAATTTTAGAAAAGATATTTGAGTCGAAAATCAATTTTTACCAACTTTTAGTAATGTTTTTTTAGGTTTTTATTTTTTTTTATAAAAAAAAATTTACCAGATGTCAAAAATGTTATTGTTCGAAATTATTGCACAAAATTATTTTGGAGTTAAAATCAGTTTTTGTTCGTAAAATATTCGAGGTGACAAATATTTTTTCCAAAAATATATACTTGTTTGCCATCACGATACAATATATAGTATAAAATTTAATTCAAGTCACTAGCATTATTGGTTCGTGAGATATTTTGGGTAAGCCAAAATTTTCACCTGTTTTTTAAAATTGCTATGGTAAAAAAAAACACTCAATTTTCTTGAGAGTCCTTTCTGCATATCTCTGCATTATTATCTGTATAACAACATTTATTTGAAATCGATATCTCTACTGGTTCTCGAGCTATGGACGACGAAAAAAACGTCGCGAACGTACAAACGTACGGACGTACGAACGTACGTACACACGCACGCACAGACATCTTTTTAAAAATCTTTTATTTCGACTCTAGGGACCTTGAAACGTCGAGAAATGTCAACATTTTCAATTCGACAAATCGGACCGATTACAATAACTTCCTATAATGGGAAGTTAATACAAATGGAATAAAGTCAACTATAGATATTAGGACCGAAAGGCATAAGGACTTAGTATTATAGTTTTACTTAGAGTGTGTGTATAGGGCGAGTAAGTTAATTGTAAGTTATGTATTTAGGATATTTTTACGAATTAATTAGTAAAAATGAAAAATTAAGTGAAAAACCTAGACTTTTTACTATTGTAGAAAAAGCTTTAATTATTGAAAAGCTCATTTTCAAGGCAAACATTACTTTCTACCTCAACAATAAATAAATACAAATTTTGCTGCAATAAAAAATGCTGTCTATTTATTTTGTACATAGAACACAAAGTTTAATAAAACACCGAATATAACGAACAATTTCTCCAGGCTAAGGCAACGGCCTAGTCACTGATAAAGCTTCGGTTCCCTTGGGATCGTAAGATACGGGTCTTAATTCCAGTGACCCTAGTATGTTCCCTAAAATCAATAAGATATTTAGGAAAAAGAACGACAATGACCTTCCGTGTCTGAAACTCCAAAGAACTAAAGAGAACATAGACGTACTCAGGACAGCGCAAATAGATCCAGAAGAAGCCATCTTTGACGATGACTTTTTTATAATTGAAGATCCGAAGGAAAAGGTGGAGGCGGTGGGAGCTGCTTTCCAGCAAGTGTACAAGGTGAATGTTAGCATTCGCCCCAACCACGACCTGGAAAACAGAGCCCTACTCAATCACTTTTACCTTCGAAATGATATAACACAATGGCGATCTGAGAACCGCGGTTTCATGCGGTTCAATGACGACTCCTTGGCAAATGCCATAATCGCCGAGCAAACGGGACCAAGTCCCTTGTTAGTGACCAAGGTTGAGCTTCAGCTCATCTTCAACTCAATAAAAAACAAAAAGTCAGCAGGTGTCGACGGTATATCCAACGTTGTACTAAGACATTTACCGATGGAGGCAATCGACATTTACACCACACTCTTTAACAATGCACTGAATAATGCATATTATCCAGTGCATTGGAAGACCGCTGTGGTTCATCCTCTCCCGAAAAAGGGAAAGGACAACTCCAACCCGTCAAATCTTCGGTCGATAAGTCTTCTTCCGAGCATCAGCAAAGTTTTCGAAAAGATCATTAATAGGGCTCTGACTAAGTGGGCTGCGGACAACAAAATAATTCCGGATAAACAGTTCGGGTTCAAGGCGGGTCATGACACAATTCATGCTGCGTCTAAACTCGTTTCTGATATCCAATGGAATAAATCAAAACAACAATGCACAGGTGCTGTTCTGGTTGATTTGGAAAAGGCCTTTGACACCGTATGGCTAGAGGGTCTTTACCTAAAACTGAGCAGGCTTGGCATAAGCAAGCCATTGTTGTATATACTTTATGATATGCTTAACGGTAGAAAGTTTGTTGTCAAAAGTGGCAATGTAACTTCTACCACAACATTCTTAATTAAAAATGGTCTTCAACAGGGAGCGGTGAATTCGCCGATTCTCTTCAGCATTTACACCAGCGATCTGATAGGTAGTCTTACAAAGGCAATTGCGTACGCCGACGATCTTATTGCGTACAGAACGGCCCGAAAGGTTGAGGTTATTAGAATTCTCTTGCAGCGTGATTTCGACAAGATTCAGCGATATTGCGACGACTGGAAACTGAAAATAAATGTCCATAAGTCGGAGACAATTCTGTTCCGGACTCCGTTGGCTAGGGCCACGCGGGATACGTGCAAGAATTGGCGCAAGATGGTTATCGTTGATCTTCACGGGCGGCCATTAGCGAGCAAAAGTGTAGTGAAGTACCTCGGTATCTGGTTAGATCAGTATTTATATTTCGACAGACATATAAATGCTGCTCTGACCAGGGCCAGAGGAGCCTTCGCTTTGACGAAACGGCTGTTTTACAGCAGTCGGCTTGACCCCAGAGTGAAGGTAATTTGCTACATGGCCCTCATACGGCCGATGATCGTTTATGGTTGTCCGGTGTGGTTCAACGTTGCCCCTTCACAGATGTAGTTTCGGGTGTTCGAGCGGCAGGGTTTACGACGCTGTACCGGCTTATATCGAACAGCAGAATCTTCTTACGTGCATTACTATTCCAACGAGGTCCTATACAACGGGGCTCGAATCAACAGAATTGACAATTTCGTGATAAGGTCACATTGCAAGGGCTATGTCTTCGACCAACAATTTAATTTTCGGGGCGTTTTATCCGAACGACGAGTATTTTGAGAGTGCACGCTTGAGCGGCTTTATTCCACCAGAGGCATTCCTCTTTTTAGACAGATGCGGTCTGATACAGGATAGATTGGCAGTTCCGCCAATCTACCACGTCAGACGACGAACCGTGGATAGGCGACTCCTGTATAATCGGGACGTCGTGGCACAAAACGGAGCAGAGCTCCTTCGGTTCAGTAGGGCTGTGTCCGAACTGGACCGAACTGATAGGGTGAAGCAGGAGCACCAGTTTTGGTGGCTGCAATCGGCACTTGATATTGGGTAGTCGGGATGGGGTTTTAAGCCTTGGCCGGCTTACATACTTGTTTTATAGTTTTAGGGCTTAGTTTTAAGTAGAATAGGCATGGTGGCACACAAAAAAAAAATAAACAAAAAAAATACAAAAGAACAAAAAAAAAAAAACACAAAAAAAAAACACAAAAAAATACAAAAAAAAACATGAATAAAAACAAAAAAGACAACAAAATATGAAAAACAAAAAATGTTAGATATATAGATTTGCTGCTGTGGTTGTTCTAGTTTTAAGTAGTTTATAGGTAGACTAGGTAGTTTAAGTTAGCTTTAAGTTTTATATTAAGGACCTTATTTTAAGTAGTTTTTAAGTAAAAATAAAAAAGGACATTGATATTAGTTTTTTTTTTTTTCAAATCTATACTAATATTATAAATGTGAAAGTAACTCTGTCTGTCTGTCTGTTACTCAATCACGCCAAAACTACTGAACCAATTTGCATGAAATTTGGTATGGAGATATTTTGATACCCGAGAAAGGACATAGGCTACTTTTTATTCCGGGAAAATGACGCATTCCCATGAGAAAATTCAGGTGGGCCGATCGCTTTTACGCCTAAACTACTGAACAGATTTAAATGAAATTTGGTAAGGAGATAGTTTGAGACTTAAGAAAGGACATGAGTTACTTTTGACTTCGGGAAAACAACGCATTCCCATGGGAAAAATTACTTTCCGGGGAATCTGATCGCTTTCACTTCTAAATTACCAAAGATTTGAATAATATTTGGATTAAATTGGTATTACGAGAAAACAACGCATTCCCAACCCTTATGAAATAAGACGCAAACTATGGCTCCCACCAAGTTCCACAAATAATAATTTTAAACCTAAACTTTGCTATGCTCAACCTTGCGTCGGCAAACAAGAGCCATTAGGTACAACAAATAATTCACTGGGTCTGTCTTCTACTCCTAATAATTCTGTTTCGACTGAGGCGCGGAACGAGTGCGTGGGTGGGGGTCGCACGCGGTAGACGAGGTAGGTGTCGGCGGCGGTAGTGCGGCGCAGGGGGAGGACATCACTGAGTGGGTCTAACCGAACGGGCACACACGTGAGGGCACACGCCGTTGTCTTACAGAGAAATCCTGCAAATATTTTATTTGTGGTGTGAATTTAATTGTTTCTTTAATACTTAATGAATTACTCGGTTGGTCTTTGATCATTTAATTTACCAGAAGTAGGTAGGTAGTTTTAAGTTAGTTTCTTTAATTCTTCTTCTTAAAATTTATTAACCTAACCTAACTTATGACCATCACACTTAGTATGACCTCATCCCATCTCGGCACAATTCAAACATACATAAGTACAAAAAAGTACAGCTCAGGTTTTTTCATACTACTATCCAAAAAAAACTATCTAATGCGGACGAAGTCGCGGGTAAAAGCTAGTTTTCTAATAAATACAAAAATAAATAAAATTTAATTGAAGTAAAGTAGATCTTAGGGCCGAAAGGCAATAGTATTAAGTGTTATAGTTTAACTTAGAGCGTCTGTATGGGACCAGTAAGTTATGGTTATTTAGGCTAGTTTTATGAATTTTTGTCTAGCTTTAAGATAGTCTAAAGAATGAATTAATAAAAATGATAAAAAATGTAAAAAAAAAAAAAAAAGCTTCGGTTCCCACCGATCACCGAAATCAAGCATCAGTGAGCGTGGTTAGTAGAAAGATGGGGGACCGTCTCGAAACCTACCGCGTGCTGTTGTCATGTGTTCTTTTTGTATGTTGTTCTTTCTCCTCTGTTCTTCTGTCTTGTACTAATGTCTTGTGTTGTTATCACCTTATATAGTCTAGTCGCTCAAGGTGCTGTGTTCTTTACTCTGTACATTTATGTGCTGAGTAGTGTGAAATGTAATGTAATGTAATGTAATAGAGTTTGTTCCGATGGTGATTGTATCTCCATTGACTGTAACGTGACTGTAATTTTAGTCTCTGAAAAAATTGCAACTTAAAATGAAAACAGCACGACGGCAACCACACTACATTCTCTAAATCCTGCTTCCAGACACAAGAAATTGAACTAAAAATGGATGTCAAAAAATTGACTTAACTCCAAATATAGGAACATAAATCCATCTTTAAAATTATTTGTTGAAGAAATCTTAGCCCTCTCGTGTTTAAAGCTTAATTTTAATTTGTTTTGAGTTAAATCACCGATGGCAATATTTTCCCTTTCCAATGGCTGATTTAAAATTATGCTCTCCTTAGTTAATTTATTTATATATTATTATTATAAAATAACATGTATAATTTATATTGCTACAGACTTACATACTACATTTTCATTTAACCCTTAATATCCTTCTCAATTATTATGTATAGGTAACTAAACTATGCGCTATTAACTATTCAAAAGTAATAACAATTGAACTATGAAGTATAAAATTTCTATATTAACATCCTTTCAAATTTATTTCCGCATCAACTCTAAAACATCCCTTCATTCTATATTTAGAGACCATCTCATCAAAAAACATCATCACATTATCATTAACCCAGATTTTGTCCTTAAAAAGAGAACAGAAAATAAGGGACTTGATGATGCTTACCTCTCTAAAAGCGTGTGTGTGTATATCTACATATATATGTATGTAAAATCTATATGCAAATGACCTGTAATTTGAGGAAAAAAAAGAGGCCTTGATATTATTACATTCACTTGAGCTTCTAGCCGTATCGCAATAATTGTGAAATGGGCAAACGCTCAAGCGGCACTATGATGAAAACGAGTTAATTTTGTGTTGATGAACATCAATGTTTTTGTTCATTTTTTTTTTTTTATTTTACGATGTAATATTCAGGCGATTCACTTCCACTTGACCATGTCTTCGATGTTTGTATAAGATGAACCATAAATATTATGGACTGTAGTCCTTTGAAGAAATGAAAATCCTGGAAAGAGTAGGTATAGGAATTGTATTGTACTGTATATAAAAAAGGAGTATTTTTCAACTTCCAAAAATGAGGTCATTCATCTGAATTGAGGGCGTTACCTCTTATTTGTAATGTACATAGTACAACAACAACAAAAAATATACCCTTGTGTACATAAATAAGGCAGTATGAACTACACGAAATAGAGCTTAATTTTATGGTTGATAAAGGCCTTAACAATTTGTAGAAAGAAATTTGTCTAGTTTATGTTTCAGGAGCCTAAGAGATAATGAGTGAGTTTTGAGAATCTAGATTGTTAAAGCCAGGTTAAATTTATTATATAATTGGTTTAAGATATCAATCCAAGTAATTTTGTGGGAAATAACTAATTTTGAACAAGCGGTCAAGCATTTAATTCATCAATCCTGAAATTTATTTGAACCACAGTTTGTCAGTTTAGATTAAATCTCATTCAAGTAGGTCAAATTCTAAAGTTAAATATCAACTGATAACCGACCTAAAGTTACATTCATTTAAACTATCCTCAACCCGCAGAATTCATTCAATCCAAAAGTTAAGCTTCGAATTTGTTTTCTATGGCTTGAGTATTCTCCAAGCCCGATAGCAGCTTCTGTAACAGGATATTGTGTTAAATTCATTTATAAATATTTTAAAACAAATTTAAGATTGTATTTTGCAAATAATCTTATTTACGGTTGAAATATTTATATAGACAAAATCCATTGGATCAATTATAAAGCTTAAATCAAGACCTGAAAAAAACATAGTTAACTCTAATATAAATTTAAATTATGCATTAAATCGTTGATCAACTATTTTTATAATTTTTATTAATTATGTTCAAAATCTAAATCTATACCTTCTATACCTTATATTATAAATGCGAAAGTAACTCTGTCTGTCTGTCTGTTACTTAATCACGCCTAAACTACTGAACCAATTTGCATGAAATTTGGTATGGAGGTATTTTGATACCCGAGAAAGGACATAGGCTACTTTTTATTCCGGGAAAATGACGCATTCCCATGGGAAAATTCAGGTGGGCCGATCGCTTTTACGCCTAAACTACTGAACAGATTTAAATGAAATTTGGTAAGGAGATAGTTTGAGACTTAAGAAAGGACATGAGTTACTTTTGACCTCGGGAAAACAACGCATTCCCATGGGAAAAATTACTTTCCGGGGAATCTGATCGCTCTCACTCCTAAATTACCAAAGATTTAAATAATATTTGGATAAAATTGGTATTACGGGAAAACAACGCATTCCCAACCCTTATGAAATAAGTACACAGACTTCAAGAACAAAATCCGACTGCTATAATTTACAGTGAGGCGTTTACTTTTGTAGAAGATCACGTTATAAATATTACTGGGAAAGATTTGTCTGAATTTGGGATAACCAGACCACAGAGAATTGGGGAAGTGAGCCTGAGCAGAGATTTAGTTCGAGAATTAAATTATGATACTGTCGCTCTAGAGCAGAGAATAACTGAGGATGTTCCACTTTTAAATATAGTTTTTGACACAGTTATACACAAAATTTCCAGTGGAGAAGGTGGTTTTCTATTTTTAGATGCTCCAGGAGGCACAGGCAAAACTTTTCTTTTGAATCTATTGTTAGCTCAAATTCGGAAAAACAATGGAGTTGCTTTAGCAGTAGCTTCCTCAGGAATAGCATCTACGCTGCTTAGTGGTGGACGGACAGCGCACTCGGTTCTCAAACTGAAACAACGATTACGTTGAGTCATGAATTCTGTCAAATTGTCTGTAGCACAGATGAATTAAAAAGTAATGTCTATCCAAACTTGCATATAAATATGGGCAATCGGGAGTGGTTGTGTGAGAGGGAAATTTTAGCCCCAACTAATGAGATAGTTATACAGATAAACGAACAAATTATGTCGGACGTGTAGGGAGATATCGTCGAGTACCTCTTAGTCTCAGTAGATAACGTTATTGACAAGAAGCAAGTAACACCATACCCTATATAGTTTCTTAATTCTTTGGAATTATCTGGGGTGCCTTCTCATAAGTTGAGATTGAAGGTTGGTGTTTGAGACGTATTAATGAGAAATATTGACGCACCAAAGTTATGTAATGGAATATAGCAAAAGGAAAAATGTTTTAATTTCCCGCAATCCGAAAATTCCAACCGATTTGCCGTTTCAGTTTAAAAAAATGCAGTTTCCTCTGAAAGCAGCATTTGCAATAACAATACAAATAAATAAAGCTCAGGAGCAAACGCTGAAAGCTGCAGGTGTAAATTTGGAAAAAACTGTTTTTCCCATGGACAATTATATGTAGCGTGCTCTCGAGTCTCAAACCCACAAAATATTCACGTTCTGGCCAAGGAAGGAAAAACAAAAAACGTCGTATATAAAAATGTATTGCAGAAAAACTATCTTCTTCTTAAAATGTATTAACCTAACCTAATCTATGACAACCACACTTAGTATGGCCTCATCCCATCTCGGCACCATTCAAACATACGTACAAAAAAGTACAGCTCAGGTTTTTTGATACTACTATCCAAAAAAACTATCTAATGCGGACGAAGTCGCGGGTAAAAAATAGTATAAAAATATATGGAAGAAATAATGTTAAGCCCTTTGGTGTCAAAATATAACCATTTTAAAAAATAGCCCCCAATTTCTATACTTTTTTAGGGCGGATTTATTAATACAAATATAGTCCGACAAAGCTAAATTTTGGTGGATTCATTTATTTTTGTTAAGACTCCCTAAAAAGTAATTTAGTTCTGTACCGGGTTGAAAGTAGACTTTTTTGAATATTAATCGAAAACTTTAGGGCTTTTTGAAAAAAGTTTGTACTTTGTCCAATCTATTACATTTTTCAATAAACGCACTACATCCCAATATTTTACTACCGTTTTTCTCCAAATCTATTAATTCGAGGAAAAAACATGTTAACATCTTTTTTGTGCATAATGAGAGAAACTACAAAATGTACTGGCAACGTTTTTTTCCAAAAATCCTACAGTTTTCGAGTAATTTGCAAAAAATTTTATGCTCCGGTCTAAAATGCGAAGACTTATTTGTGATTGTTAAGGACGTATAAATGAAGCTCTCTAACAAAATTCTGTTTTGCCGAAATTTTTTCAAAGTTCTAATTTTCCTGGACTATAAAACCTTTCTGCAGAAATAAGCCAAAATATGTTTATGCTCGCTAAATTTTGTAGCCAGCAATTTTGAGCAATTCTATAGTTGCTTGCAATTTTTATTTCTATTGTAATGAAGGCGTTATAACAGCTTTTCAATCTATTATTATAGGATTTTTCTTTTTCTGTTCAGAGCCTTGAACTCTCTTCTGAGAATGTTTAACACGCACTGAATAAATTCTGCTCTGAAAGTTGTTTAAACAATCAGGATTTAGCTGTCAAAAATTGACATTTGTGATCTCTCACAGGCACAACTTCTTTTACTTTTGAAATCATAAATATAGTCCTCAGTTTCATATTACATTTGAATACTGAAATAAGTTTTATTATAATAAATTAAATAATAAACTAATTTTAACACTTAATTTAACTTCTTTGTTAGCGCAACTTAGCTTCACTCTCCATTTTAGTTGTTTAGAAATGTGTTTATACAAACTGATTTTAAAAAACCAGTACCTACTTACATTTTAATAAGGAATATTTATAAACAGCTTTGTTCCTCAAAAAAGACTGAAAAAAAAAACTTAGTGTTCTGCAAGGACTCTAAACCATTTTGGAATAATGTGAGAGAATTAGGAGGGCGTAAACATACTCCTTCAAATAATAATGCTCTCGGAGCTGAGGTTTTGGCATCAGCAGATGAGTCTCTGTTATCGTTTAGTTACGCCATGTCAAACAACCATATTCCTGAACTTGATCAACCGATATCCTTGATTGAACTAGAAAGTGTTTTGAAAACAATGAAGAACAACAAAGCACCGGGTGGTGATGGAATCCCAACGGAATTTTACAAATATTCTACTGCTTACTTCAAAAACTACTTAGTAGACTGGTTTAACCAACTTTATAATGATGCTTGCATACCCATTTGCTTTAACACAGCTATTATTTACGCTATTTTCAAGGAAGGTGAAAGGAGTCTTGCAGAAAACTATAGAGGCATATCTATTCTCAACTCTTTAAGGAAAATCTTAAATTCTATTCTTTACGAGAGGCTTACGAGATGGATAGAGACAAACAACCGCTTAAGTATCTTCCAAGCTGGGTTTCGATCCGGTTTCTCAACGGTAGACCAAATTTTTGCACTAACAAGCATAGGAAGACAACATTTGGAGAAAAAGAAAAAGCTTTACAGATGCTTCATTGACTTCAAAGCTGCTATCTTCTCTTGGCCTTTCGAAAAAATGTTTACTTTTTTATTCTAACTTTCTGAGTTCAACGAAGGCCTCAGTATCGGATGGCAACAACTTATCCGAAAGTTTTGAGACAGCCAGCGGCGGAAGTTCCCCAAGGATGTATTCTAAGTCCCATTTTGTTTGCACTTTATATTGATGCGGTTTGTGAAATCCTACCGGGAGGTGTAATATTTGGCGAATCTTTGATTAAAGTTTTACTGTATGCAGATGATCTGGTACTTTTGACGGATAACCCATTTTCTTTACAACTGCAAATCAATAGACTTAAAGAATATTGCGAAACTTGGGGATTATGGTTCAATACTAAAAAAACCAAGGTTATGATATTTGAATCTAGGTGGCATGCACGAGGTGCTGAAGAATCATGAAACGTCAACAACGAGCGTATTGAAATTGTGAGTGAGTTTAAATATCTAGGTGTATTGCTGACCTATAATCTAAACTGGAGCAATCATGCGAAAGAGAAAACCAGGGAGGCCAAACTGGCCCTAAACCTGACGTGGCCCAATTTTTTTAACAATAAACTTATCGACCTCTCATCAAAGTACAGAGTCTTCAATGCAACAATAAATACTTGCTTATGTTACGGTGTCCAAGCCTTTGGATACGCTCAAATAGAGGAATTTGAGACTTTACAAAGATACTTTTTTAAAAGACTTTTTACACCTACGTACGCCATACATGTCGAATCGGGAATAGCACCGATATACATATATTCAGAATCTGAAACGGCATTCCGACTATTTAGCTAAGGTTATGAAAAGAGAAAATGGGCTTCATAAGACAATCTTGATAAGACTGCTCCGTACAAATGCATCTCCCTTCAGAGAATGGAACGCGCTTGCTGCAGGAGTTGATATAGTACTCTCCTTAAGGAAAAATAATGTAGAGGAATGGCAAAACATGTTTGCGTTTTTGATAGCTAACATTGATGAAAAACTTTATTTAGAACACCTGCAAAGTGCATCCTCATCGGCAAGCAGAAACTTATACAAGCGCTTAAACCATCAATTGTCATCAACTTCAAACTAATTTTTGTAAAGAAATGACTCCGGAAGCTATCGGCACCATTTTTAAAGCTAAAGTCGAGATCCTTAATCTCAACTTTGTCCCCCATAGATCGGACCTCTCACAAATTTGCACTCTCTGCAATAGAAGAGATGTGGAGGATATAAATCATTTCATAGCAGTTTGTTCAATATTACAAGAAATACGACGGCTATATTTCCAAGTGAGTTTTTTGTCTATGGACCAACTTATTAACATTCTTAACGGGCTGAGTGGTTGGACGAATCTGTTTAAATTTTGCAAACATGCTATAGCTTATAGAAGTAGCTTTTGAGCGGTCATGTATCCAGTTATGGCGGTTGAGAATTTAATATTTTTAGTGTTTCAAATCACAGCAAAATTGAATTTGTTTTCATCTACTAAAATTGTTTGTAAAAACGGGAAAGTTTATTTTAAAGATTTTGTGTTTCAAATCACGGCAAAATTGATGTTTTAAGTCTCGAATCACTGAGAATGTAAAAACGAAAAAAAAAAAAAGAAAAAAAATAGAGCTTCCCAAGCAACAATTTGTAACCTCAGTAGCAAAATTACCGCGGTTATTAATTTTACCTGGAATAACCTTGGTTTTAAAATGGTTTGAAATAGGTTATCTTTTAACTGCGGGAAATTTTCGTTAAAAACAAACCCTGAAATAAACCCAAAGTTAGTCTCAGGTAATTTTGCATCCTTTTTTTTAGGTATTTTAATAACCCAGGTTTAAAATTGGCTTTAAAAAATCCTATTTGAAACCTGGGTCATAAATCAGGTTTATATTTACCAATTATTTACTTTTTTTCAATTTTCTGGTTAATTTATTACCAATTCTAGCTATCAAGTTCAAAACCAGCTATAAAATAACTGATTTTTTAGGTTAAAAAAAAAACACTTTTGAATTTGGTAATTATTTTATCGGCTATAATCTTACCAGTTTTACTAAAAATGTAAAACTAGTTATAGAAAAACTTATTTTATTGGTAGTTAAGTCAAATTGGTTTTTAAATAATTTGTTTTATTGGTTTATATTTTACTAATTTTATTTGAATTGTAAATTTGGTTTAAAAAAAGCTTAATTTTGAGTTGAAATATAACCTTTTTTTAGTAAAAATTGAAAAATTACTATTTTTTACTCCATATTATCTATATTTAGTCTAAATATTACCTATCTAGAGCCTCAGTAATAGTCTAACTGATTTGTATTCTCTGCACAACCAAACTCACTCAACCACACAAACTATTTTCCAATCAGTATCAGACTATGTTTTCGTCAGTTGGTTTTTGTTAAGCGTGGCGTGAAGTCGTAAAATTTTCTAAGTGCTAATAAGTGAGTTGTGAAAATTATAAAAAAGTAATTTATCGAAAACAAAAGGATTGTTTATAAAAGAAGTTGGAGTCAACAGGATTATTGTGTCCAAAAGGATATTTGGTAAGTCATTTTGGAATATATTAAATTTAATTATTTTTATTGGATGAAACGTTATTTTGGGTAATTTTTATCCCTAATTCACCTTTTCTTATAAAGAATAGGTACAAAAAATCTCTTCTTTTTAACTCTCTAGTAAAAAATAAGTAAACGAATTATACATCTTTTTTACTTCCTCATAAAAAACAAGTATAAATATTACTACCATTTTTCCTGGACGCAAACAATGACTCGAACTATCGGACGACTGGCAGAAAATAGCGCGCAAAATCATTTTTGATAAGTAAGTTAAGTACTTTCGATTTATTAATTTAATTTAAATTTTCTAAAACCTAAAAAGCTTAAATACTTGTCGTCTCAATTCAAAACTATGCAGTTTCCAGAAGTACTTATAGCAGCAGATGTCATAGCCCAAAAGTATATAACTCTTATCATTCCATACAAAATGTTATTATTTTTGTTTAATGTTTCAATTTAAAAATAAGTTGTAAAATATTTCTTATTGAACATTTCAGATTCCAATACTTCTGCCTTACAAACAATTCAAAATGTGCGGGCTAAACAAAGGGCAAGTCCAGTCCCTCAAAATGTTGCTGGGACATAAAAAATGGATTCCGTCGAAAATAAGCAACTCCTCGAAAATTTAATGGCTAAGACGGAGATTAGCTGGAACCTTATTATCAAGAAACTGTGCCTTGGAGTTGCGAGGACGGATACAGCTGAAATACCCGGCAGCTTGTTGCTTATCAAAGATCAAGCCCAGGTGGATAAGCTGGAAGCAAAAATTGGGGCTGATCCAGTTTTTAAGCAAGCCTTGGTATGCGTAAATTCTTTTGTATTTTTACTAATGTATTTTTTATAATGTTTCTTGCTAATGTATTTTTACTAATGTATTTTTACTAATATTATTTTTCTCTATGTGTTATATTATAACTAAAATTTTCGTTTCGTTCTGTTTTTCTTTTAAATAGATTCGAAAACTCAGCACATTTGGGGGAGTAAGCGTGAATAAAACTGTTCGCACAATGTCCAGGTGCATGTATGAAGACACTTTGCTCCTCGAATACTCGTGGTTCGGAACGGTCACCAAAAAACGGTTAGATGTGTTTAAGCAAATTTTTGGAGTGATGGTGGAGGCGGTCAGGAAGAGGTTCCCTAACTTTAGCGATGCGGAGGGATCCGCATACATAAAAACTTACTTGAAACAGGACCGTTTCAGGCTAGGAAAAATGTAAGTTAATTTTACCCACATTTATTTTTATATAGTTATATTTATATATTTATGTAGCTATAATAAACTAAAAAATAGAATATTGCTTTTATTTTTTTTTCTAATAAATTTGTGTATTTTTTTTCAGCGACGGGGCAGCAACCGATTAAATTCTTTGTATTAGTCTTAAGTTATATAAATACACATATACTTAAGTATGCATTAGTTTTAAGTTCATAAAGTAGTTAAATGTTAAGTTTAAACATGAATAAAAAACATGTAAAAAGTAATTTCTTAACCTCTTTTTATTTAAAAGGAATTTTATTTTCAAGAAAGTTATAAATAGTTATAAAATAACTGATTTCGAAATTATACTGGGTTTTTTGGTAACCTAATTCTAACCGACGAAAAATAATGGTTTTTAAGTAAACTAATTACAACGTTCAAACCAGGTATTAAAAAAACCGATTTGTAGGTTTCCTTACTACCTGTAATAACTGGTAAATAAAATACGTCACCATAACGCTTCAAAATAACGTCAACGGAACGTAAGATATTAACCGTTTCTTATCGGTTACATTTAATCTCCAATAAGCAGTTATTATTTTACTGTTTAAAGCTGGAATTTTGTTACCACACAAAAACCCAGGTTTAGAAGAAGTTATTATTTAACTCTTTAAAATCGGTTTTTTGTTACCAAGAAAAAACCCAAGTTCAAAAGTTACTGACCATTTCGGGTAATGGTTCTGGAACGTTTCCCAGCCGTGATTTTTACCGATTTCATTACTTTTCGGTAAATAACCTCGGGTTATAAATCGGTTTGTAAGCCGATTTTTTACCAAAAATTGTTGCTTGGGATTTTAAACTCATATTTTTTGTGTTTCAAATCATGTCAAAATTGTGTACATATCTTTAAAGATTACAAAATCATTCAAAATTGTTTAATTTTTCTTCTTTTTTATAAATATTCAATAAATTATTCGTCTGTTATATTTGAAAATTGTTAAGAAAGATCACTAAAAAATACAGTTTTTATTTTCTTATATTAAAAACAAAACAAAACTATTTTTAACTGAAATGTTTATCAGGCAGACGGCAACAAAATGCCATGTCCTTATATTCTTAGTTTTAAGTTAATGTAATTTTATTATCGAAATAAAGAATTTAATCTAATCTAATCTAATCTACAAACGGATTGTGTTCAGCATTTTTCTCAGAACGCTTGGTTTTTTTTCCAAACTCCTTGACAGCGCTCTAAACATTCGGAAACCATCCTGTGAATGAAAAAAGTAAAAGTTCTCAACGCACTTAACAAAGTTATAACACAATTTTGAGTTTGACAGTATAAACTCAGTTTAAAACTGAAAAAGGAAAACGTCTTGTGTGACTTTTTTATTCAATTTAGTAAACATTTCATTATGAAGCCTAGTACGCTGCTGATGCGAAACGAAATTTCCCATACAAAAATGACATGACGAAATCATAAACGAAAATTTTCGCTGTGCTTTTCGAACGACGAAATGTGACATTTTAGTGGATAGCTGTACTAGATTTCTTAGTACAATTCTCCACTCTTTTCGTTCTCAATTTAATTGCCCAGCACATAAAATGCTTGCGAAATTTTGACGTTTAATTTTTTTATTGAAAAAAAAAATTGTTTACTCATGACTTTCGGTGTTTTGACTTTGATTTATATTTGATTTAAAATTTAAAATAAAATGGATTTGTCTAATGTGTTCCAACATTGCATTTCTGAATCGGAAACTCAGGTTGTTATTGGTGATGTGCAAGAAGTGATGAAGACAAGCAGTGAAATTCAACTTCCAGACAGAACTCTCCACAAATATTTTTCCGCTGTGGTTTTCGTTTTAATTTCGCTCTGCACTTGGAGACCGCCGAAAAATTTTGTTTCGCATCAGCAGCATACTAGGCTTTGTAGAGAAAAATTCAACTTAACATCTACAAAAAACAAAAAATTAGAATTCCCGAAAATTGCTAGAATTTGCTTTTATACGCGTAGAACTTTAAGTTGCCTGTAATCAAGTTACTCATTAGATTCCATGACATAATCTACATTTAAATTAAATCTAGCTTAGGAGATAAATCCACGTTAAGCCAAGAACCTACACAACGATTCTTTGTTGAAAATGGAGCTTGAAGAAAGATTGTATTTATTTAATTATATGTACATATGTACTACTCGTATAAATCTTTTAACCCATTGATCAATTCGATTTATTAAGAGTTAAAGTGTCAACTAGGGTTAAAGTTGTCTTAAATCTTAATCATGGTTTTGAGTAAATAAAAAATAAACGGTGTCAGTATTTAGGACTCTATTCAACAAATTGTATAACCTACCCATTCATTTATAAAGGATACCCTTTTTTAGTGGAATATTTGAAACTCATAAATTTCCCCCGTAACCTTTTAGTCTCAATACCTACTGTGAAGACCTTTTTCCTTCAATTTTGTCCACATCTAATACACATATATGTATACCCCGCCGTATTTCCATAATGTTCTTCTCTTCTTTCTCCATCTCTATTACTTTAAGTTGGCCGCCTGCTTCATCGTATGGGTAGAACGTTCCTAAACTTAATTATTCTAACTTAAACCTTAACCATCACCATTAATACCTATAGATATACATAACTAACCATTTGAAAACCGCTGATGAATAACATTATAGGAAAATATGTATCCTTTCTTAAAGCTCCGCGAGGTATAGAAGATATAGCATAGAAGTATGTAGGATATACCTACGCTACGTAGTCCTGCGGTTCCTATACCTTCTAACTTATGAAAGAGTAATCAAAAGAGCTAGTCTTCTCAAATTACCCTTCTTCATAAATTTTAAGTAAAAAAAAAAAATAAAGTAACAATTCGCTAGTGTATTGTATAATATGCCATACACTATGCAACTAATAGTAATATAACTCAGAGAACAGTGGAACACAGGAAGAGATTATGTTGAAATTTTAAATTGAATATCGTTATAAATCTGAATTCTTAGAAAAACACAAAAACATCTAACCAAACTGTAAAACAATTACCCATTTCACTGAGGACTTAGTTTTAGAGATACTTATGTATATTTGGTAAGAAATCAGGACCTTTTCGATTCTTGTAACTTTCAAAAAAAAATCTTAAACACTGTAAAAAGCAAAGCTGTTTTCTGTGACAGTCGGTTTGACATTTTTTGTTTCTTTTTTGTTTAAGTTTTTATTTGACATTTGTTTGATATTTTTTGTTTTTTTTTTTGTTTAAGTTTTTATTTATTCATTTAAATAGTTATCGACTTAGTGATTTTATGGGACCAATCTTTTTTCGCACTCGTACTGTGGCAAGAGTCCTTAGAGATCTAAACACACATAAATTCTGGTCCGGATGGTATCCCGCTATTGTTCTGAAGAAGTGTTCTTCAACGCTGGCAAAACCACTTCGTAAGCTTTTTCATTTGTCCTAGTCCTCAGGTCTCGTTCCAAGAGAATGGAAAACTCCATTTGTCCAGCCCATCCCCAAAAAAGGCCAATTTTCCTCACCCTCTAATTACCGACCGATTGCACTTGCGTCCCTTCTTTTCAAGGTCATGTAAACGCTGATATCTTGGATATCGAAAGCTTCTTAATGATCGTCAGTACAGTTTTCGCAGCAATAGGTCCACTGGTGATCTCATGGTTCATCTCACCGAACAGTGGAGCAAGTCTTTACATCGCTTTGGAGAAAGTAAGATTATTGCACTTGATATTTCAAAAGCATTTGATAGGGTTTGGCATCAGGCTTTCTAATCGAAAATGCGTGTTTTCGGTTTTCATGAAACCCTGCTTCATTGGATTAGTAATTAAATTACATTTCGGATCTTTCAATACAAGAAGTTTTGGATGGATTGAAGTCTGAAAACCATAAAATAAATGCTGGTGTGCCCCAGGGCTCTGTTTTATCTCCAACACTCTTTCTCGTTTTTATTAATGATCTCCTGTCTGCAACTTCTAATCCAATACATTTTTTTGCTGACGATAGTACTCTTATCTTTTCATATTCATTTTCAAACTCACATCCCTCTTCTTCGGATGTGGAACTTCAACGACAAAATATGATAAGCTCATTAAATTCCGACTTAAACAGCATTATACATTGTATGCTTCGAAAACCCAATGCTGTCTTGTATCATTAAAGCGATATACCCCTTTGCCATCATCCATGGATGGCGCCTCAAGTTATTTGGGTTTCCTTAGGCGATGCAAGAAATGTTTCACCACTTCTGATCTGGCTATTATCTACTTATATGCGTCCAAAGCTTGAGTATAACTCCCATCTCTGGGCTGGTGCTCTTGCAACTTACTTAAGCCTCTTGGATAGTATTGAACGTAGACCATTTAAATTGATAGGTGATAATATCTTCATAAGTTCATTTACTTCGCTTGAAGATCGTCGTATTTTAACGGTTTATGGTCTAGTGAAATAGTTAGCTGCATTCATCCCCTTAAACAGTTCGACCGTAATACTCGCGGTTCTAGGAATGCTCATCAGTATACCCTCGAGTCCAAATTCGGCCGTACTGTCAAATACAGAGATTATTCCTTTTGCCGTACTACTTGAATGTGGAATGGCTTACCACACTCGGTCTTTCCTAGTCATTGCAATTTTCAGGAATTCAAAACTAATGTGCACCGACATCCCACACTGTGTCTCTGCATAATAAGGGTAGTAATATCCCCTTGAGTGTGTGCTTATTATAAAAAAAATAGCTACTTATCTTTTGCTACTTAAATTTTGTAAATAAACAGAAAATTCACAAATTTGTATTTCAAAGTTTTGTTTATTAATGTAGCAGAATTTTGATTAAGTATTTATATCAAAATTACAACTTTTTGAGTTAATCATTACAAATGAGTAAACATTCACCTTTGTCCTCAATTGAACAACTTATACGAACTTTGTCTTAGTGCTATGTCGAAAAAGCAAAGTACAGAAATCTGTAACCAGCGACATAGAGTCAAATGCCATTTTTGGAATTCTTACTAAAGTAAAAAAATTAATAAGCCTTATCGCTCACAAATATTATGAATTTCCAACTTTCTAGAGACCAACATTCTCAACAAACATTTAAGACTTTTGATGACTGGGTAGAAGAGCTTGGTGGTTTTCAATTCTGAACTTCCCCAGGGCAGCCATTTAGGTCCAGTTCTTTTTTGTATTATTTATAAATGATCTTTCATCAGTTTGAAAGTATTCAAACTGTCTTATCTGCTGATTAAAAAACATTTCTAATAGATAATAATCTTTATTGAGAAAAGCTTTAAATTGATCTGAACGCTTTCTGCAATTAGTGTGCACGAAATTATTTGTTGTTAAATATCGAAAAGTGTTAGATTATAAATTTTACAAGAAAGTTATGTGTTTTGTCTTTTGGGTATAATTTCAATGGCGTAAATCTGTTAAACGTAAGTGAGTTACCTATTCTGGAGGTCTTGTTTGATAAAAAGCTCGAACTAACGCAACATATTAATGCGACTTGCAAGGCCAATTCAAAATTAAACTGGATTAAAAGAGAATCTCGTCAGTTTTCTGACCCTTTTGTTAACGAACTATAACTGTACTCTGTATTACAATTGTCAAAAAATAAGAACTGAACGAACTCAAAAAACGTTCTTAAAATTTACCCTAAGAGGTCTAGGCTGCTATAAAATCTTCCTTCGTAAAGTAGCCGTCTAAAACGCCTAGATCTAACTAGCTTGAAAAGAAGATGTTCTTATTTATATTTTGTTTTTTATCGTTAATCTAATTGATAGAAATATCGATACTTTGAACCTTTAGTCTGGCTTCAATTTCAATATTTCTAGCTGTAATCTAAGAGGTCTATCTGACACAATACGTTATTCGCCGTTTCGTATTAACTAAAAACAGAATTCAATTTATATAATGACTAGGACGGGCCGTCCCAGCTTCGCACGGGTAGACATAAATAGGTACAGATAATGTAGCTTTCTAATGAATTATTAAAATCGGTCCAGTACTTTTTGAGTTTATTCGTTACATACAAAAATACAAATCTTTCCTCTTTATAATATTAGTGTAGATAATAACAATTTATAAATGAATGTTTCTAATGTAACAAATAATGGTTCTAAACAAATATTTTACAATTTATAAATAAGTTGAAACTATTGTACGGTAGATAATTAGCTTGATTCAGATTCAGCGCAGATTGTACTCTAAAGATCAGTGGCTAAAATTTAACCAAACCTAGAGTAAATAGATTTCCTTAGAATAGGCTTTAGAAGTGTTAGTAATTAAGTGTTGCTGTAATTAATTCCGTATAAGTTTCATTCCTTGCTTTGAGTCAAGTTAGAAATAGCTGATCTATGCTCTTCAGACATCAAATAAGCTTGATCATAAACAGTGTTATTAAATTTTAAGTAAGGCAGCACTAAAACGGTTTAAGATTTTTTGATTCAACAATACTCTTTTGGACTATATTAAGTTATCACAAAGTTTAACGGTCATCATTTAAAGAACGAAACTACAACTTTTCTTAATGGCGGCAAATATCAATTCTACCGGCTTTGCCAATAAGAGGTTTCATTTTGATGTTGAGAAAAGGGAATATTTTAAGAGAAATATTCCATAAACTCATGTCTGCGATAACTTTAAGAATTCCATCTTCAAGGTGTGGAGTTTGCTGTGGGGCAATGCCATAGAAATGACACCCAAGAAAAAATGCTTAAGAAAATTTTCTTGTAATCATCCTAATTGTGACTGCTGCCAAATGTCTACAATTTTTTACGAAATTTTAATAATTTTAATATTTTTGAAGGGTGTATCATTTAATTTTTTAGTAATGGCGTACTTTTTACTCGTCAAATGTCAAAAATGACAGAACCTCTTATTTGCACAGCCTTGCTTTGACATTTCTGAAGCAAAAAGATTCAAAATACAGATACAAAAAACGAGCATCACTGTTATCCTTACATTTGCCCCATATGAAAACTTGTGTCACCCTGTAGTTTTATTAGGATTTAAGTACCATCATCACACCTTAAACTAAAACTGTCAACACACCTTTAATGTATTGCTTCAACAATAACCTTTAAAATGGTATCCATTGGAGAAAGTTTAGCTATCATTGAAAATAATCATTGGAATTTTTTTTTACATGTTGGTAAAAGCGATTATTGAAAATGTCTGTCATTGACAAAATTTTGATTAAGATCAATCAATTTATATTACAGTTGATCATTCAAAGAAACACTCAAAAGTTAAAACACAAGGAATATGGAATGCCTTCAGTTGAACGATTTTGTTCCGAATTATAAAAGAGGCTGGGATGCGACCCACTGATAACTGAGGTTCTCGTGTTGGGTTAAAAAAGCTGTTAGTTGAATTATTCTTAAAAAATTTAAAACTACCAACAATATTTTTCATATAAAGAAATAGTTTAGTTTGAAAATCTAGTTTTATTAAATAGATTTTTAGTCGAAAACAAATTTTTACCAATTTAAGTAGCATTTCTTAAATTTTTACAAATTGGATGAATGAAATTATTTGAGAGATATCAAGAACCGAACATCAATTTTTACCGAATTTGCTTACTATTTTTTGCAGATTTTATTTTTTTTATGAAAATCTGAATATCGAAAACAATATTTTCTGTGAAATAAAAAGAGTTTGAAGACAATATTTTTAATTTTTGAAAAGCAATTTGAGTCGTAAGTAAATTTTTACAAAGTTTTAGTACCTATTGTTTTTTGTTAGGTTTTTATTTTTTTTATAAAAAACCTGTCAATTAGATTTTTCTCAAAATTTTACTGAATGTTGACAACAATATTTTTTAAAAGATAAATGTAGTTTAAAGCCAATATCTCAAAGTTTTGAAAAGATATTTGAGTCGAAAATCAATTTTTACCAACTTTTATATTTTTTTTTATGTTTCCTAATGTTGAAAACAACATTTCTTATAAGTTTAAAGTAGTAAGAAGCTATTATCTCAAATTTTTGAAAAGATATTTGAGTCGAAAATCAATTTTTACCAACTTTTGTTAAATTTTTTTTCGCAGAAAAACTATCAATTCGATTTTTTCCAAAATTTTACTGAATGTTGACAACAATATTTTTTGAAAGATAAAAGTAGTTTAAAGCCAATATATCAATGTTTTGAAAAGATATTTGAGTCTAATATCAATTTTTACCAACTTTGAGTAATGTTTTTTTAGGTTTTTATTTCTTATAAAAAAAAACTGTCAATTAGATTTTTCTCAAAATTTTATCAGCTGTCAAAAACATTATTCTTCGTAGCACAAAATTGTTTTGGAGATGAAATCATATTTTAGTCGTAAAATTTTCGAGGTGACAAATTTTTTTTTTCAGTTTTTTTGATTTATAAAAAAAATCGTTAATTGGATTTTTTCAAAAAATATACTTGTATGGTATCACGTTACAATATATTATATAAAATTTAATTCAAGTCTCTAGCGTTTTTGGTTCGTAAGATATTTAGGGTTAACCAAATTTTTACCTTTTCTTTAAACTGCTATGGTAAAAAAACCACCCACGCAATTTTCTTGAGAGCCCTTTCTGCATCTTTCTGCATTATTATCTGTATAAAAAAATCTATGTGAAGTCGATATCTCTTCTGGTTCTTGAGCTATGGACGACGAAAAAAACGTCGCGAACGTACGGACGTACGAGCGTACGTACACACGCACGCACAGACATCTTTCTAAAAATCTTTTATTTCGACTCTAGGGACCTTGAAACGTCAAATCGGGCCCATTACAATAACTTCCTATGGGAAGTTAAAAAATGAGCTGTTTATTAAAAAATTTTAAAATTTGGGTTTAATAAAGAATTTTAAAGTACAAATAAGAAACTCATAAACACAAAAGGTTTAAATTTCGAAGAAAAATGTTCAATTTCATTTTTATATAGGTTCGGTTCATTTTTGTTGCATACGTTGTCCACTGTAAATCGCGGTGTTGGTCGGTCGCTAGTGCTAGCGCTACTCTACAAACACAAATGGCCGACTACTATCGTGATAACGGTCTATATGGCGATGGTTGGCATACTTTATCCCCAAGTGCAGCGCAGCTTTTCTCCAAAGAGCATCCTGCATTATAGCCAAATTCTCTATACCAACAAGTAGTGCTACGGCGAATTAGGTTCTATAAATATTTGCAAGAAGATAAAATGGAAAGGATGGGAGATTCCTCTGTTCCTTCCGGCATGATCCTAGCGCTGGCACTGGTACGGTCGGCCCAGCACACATCATCACATGAAACAGAACATCACAGAGCACTCTCGATGTATAGTGCAAGTGGACCTGGTTTACATTTCTTGTGCTTCACGTTTAAAAAAGGAACTGCACATTGCACACAATTCAGATACATTTATAGAAATAGCAACAACATCAGTTATTCCTTATGTGGGTAACCGAACTATGAAGTGCGGAGTGTATTGCTGCTGTCGTTGATGCAGATATTTTGCAGAACATCAGCGGCAGGAGCTTCAGCAACACCAAGCTCAGCCAGCATAGATAGGACCAAAAAAATCAATTCCAGAATATGGGTTGCATTCGGATGGAGAGAGCATCTAGAAGAGGATGATGATGGGGCTGATGCTCGTTTTCATTTAATATCATATGTGTCATCTTTTCATCATCGCACATCGTTCAACTGATTCTTTACAACCACCACCAACGCCGTTACCGTAGACCGACCAACCGACCGAATACGGCAAGCGACAGCGTCTTTTGCTGCTGCGGCTGTGGCTGTCGCTGACAGTCAAAGTCGCAGTCTCTTCCTCTTTGGTCCACTTCAAAAAGGTAAGTGCACATCCTTAAAGGATAACTTGACTATATGGCTATTCCTCTTTACGGAAGCCGTTGAATCCGTCTTCGTAAATCGTAAGATGGAAATCTTCAAGAAGAGAGAGAGAGTGAGTGTAAAACGAAGAAATTAAGATGACGGAAATGGAAAGAAAATTTCAATATTGAGAACATGTACTCAAGTGGTTGGTTATTCGTCTTCGTCGCTCGTCGCTCGTCTTTTCGTCGTCACCGTCTTTATGTTGTGACTTGTGAGTGATGCCGAAATGCCTCTGGTGTATAGGGAATGTCTGATGTGAAGATGGCGATGGGCTGGCTTTGGATGCGCCCCAAGGATATGCTCTGCGACAGAAACGAAACAGGTACGATTTTTTTTTTTCCTTTCGTTATTATTAAATTTGTTTTATGTACATATTTTTGAAACTACATCAGTCTTGTTGTGAGGTTTTTGGTTTTCTCAAGTTGATATGTCTGATGGGAATGGAAATGGGAATTGAAATTGAAAGGAAAAAGCTCCGCAAAGGTATAAGTGCTGGTAGACACTTGTACAAAACCCACCCATGTTGCTTTGGGTTACTAAACTGCTGTTGATTGAAAGCTGTAAGCTCTCAGATTATGCAAAGGCGTCAGTTTCTGGAAATCTAATTTCAGTTAAGTATTTTAGGGGAAATTAAATTAGTGGGAAGAAGAGAGAACTTTTTCGGTTTTTCATCCATCAAAATAATTTATTAAAAAAAAAAAAAAAAAAAAAACGCAAAGAAAATTCAAGTCGTTGACCAGAAATATAAGTGACGATAATGGGGCTTGAAAATATATGATCTATTATTCAAAAAGAAAATCACATTTTATGTTTCTAAAATAAAAAATTTCGGAACGTAGAAATATTTATTGGTAGTCCATTCAGCTAACAGTGGAGTTAATCGCTTCAACTGAAAAGTAAATACCATGTTTTCAACGTTATAGGAGGCACAGAAGGGGTTATGAATACCCTTTAATTTTAAACACACTGCTTGCGTAATTAAAAAAGGAGGATATGATTAGAAAGATGTTACCTATGCAAATTGAATTTGAATGTCTGCAAATTGCAGGAAAAGCGTTTCACATTCGTGTAGTGTGGCTAAAAAGTATCTCCCAACAAGACAATACATCCGAAATTGGGTTCCAGGGTAAACGGATGAGCATTTCTAAAACTTATTTACTTAAGATGGCGCTACAGTCCTGTGTGAACTAGGGCCTCACCCAACAAACATCTCCATCTAGTTCGGTCTCCAGTTTTGCCCTCCAAGTTGGGTGAGGTCATTTTTCACTTGTACGCGCCACCTGATCCGCGGTCTTACTCTACTGCGCTGTCCTGTGGGTGTGGATTCGAAGACTTTCCGGGCCGGAGCATTGGTTTCCATGCGCTCTACGTGACCCAGCCATCTTAGTCGTTGGACTTTTACCCTTCTGGCTAAGTCTATGTCGCTGTACAGCCCGTACAGCTCGTCGTTCCATCTTCTCCTCCACTCCCCTTCGATGCATACGGGACCCTAGATCTCACAAAGAACTTTTCTCTTTAAACGACCCAAGGTGCTTCCATCCGCTTTTGTCATAGTCCATGCTTCTGCACCGTATGGCAGGACGGGGATGATAAGGGTCTTATATAGCGACACTTTGGTCTTTCGAGAGAGGACTTTTCCACTCAATTGCTTTCTTAGCCCAAAGAAACAGCGGTTAGCAAGAGTTATTCTTCGTTTGATCTCAGCGCTGGTGTTGTTTTCTGCGTTTACAGCGGAGCCTAGGTAGACGAAGTCCTTGACTAGCTCAAAGTTACGTCTGTCGATGGTGACGTTTTGACCAAGACGTCGGTGTTGTAGGTCCTTTCTTGATGACAGCATGTACTTTGTTTTGCCCTCATTAACCGTTAAACCCATTTTTGCCGCCTCTGCCTCAATACTCACAAAAGCCCCATTGACATCACGCTGAGTTCTTCCGATTATGTCAATGTCATCAGCATATGCTAGTAATTGGACAGACTTTTGAAAGATAGTGCCTCTAGTGTTGACGTGTGAGCTTTGCACTATTCTTTCAAGCACGATGTTAAAAAAAATCGCATGACAGCGCATCACCTTGTCTAAAACCTTTTTTGATATCGAAAAGTTCTGTTAAGTTGTTTCCAACCTTTATGGAACAGCGTGATTTCTCCATGGTCATCCAGCACAAACGGTCGAGTTTGGCAGGGATGCCAAAACTAGACATGGCTCTATACAGCTCGTCCCTGTAGATGCTGCCATATGAGGTCTTGAAATCGATGAAAAGATGGTGGGTGGGGTGGATTTGATGTTCTTCGGTTTTTTCCAAGATCTGACGTAATGTGAATATTTGATCGACTGTGGACTTTCCAGGTCTAAAACCACACTGATAAGGACCAATCAGATTGTTGACGATGGGCAATCTCGAACTTATTAAGAAATATTAATCATTGTACAGGGTTATCCATTTTGCGGTTTTAGAAGTAAACGTTAAAAAAAAACACAAATATAAGATTTTATATATGGTCGCAGTTTCTTCAGGAAATCGAATGAAAACAAACATATGGTAAATATGTGTATATAATATGGTATATATGTGTATGAAATGATTTGAAATAGAAAGTCGTTATTCTAGACATTTTTTTCAGAATTAAAGCTTTGAGAGCTAAAAAAAAACTTCACATAGTAGCACACAAGAAGTTTCGATAGAGTAAGAACCCTCGAAAGAAGCATTGTTTAATAGTTGTACCTGAAAGTTACAGAACATCCCGAAGTGTAGCTTTACTACTGTCATCTTAGAACACTAACAGTTCAAAAAAAAACTATCAGAAAAGTAACTAATACCTGTAAATATTAATCATACCGTTTTTCGATCGGTTAATACTAATTTTCTCTTCACAAACTCATACATTTATTAAAGCTACAATTACACGGTCAACATAGAGGGTCAACGCGTTGACTCCATGAGGTTACCAAAAAATCAAAATTTTGTCTGTTATGGTTGTGTGTTAGTGTTAGTGCTCAAAACGTTGACTATTACACGAATTACACTCTGCAGTAAATGCTGTTCCAAAATGCGTTGACGCGTATATGAGTCAACGTCATGTGTAGTTTTCTCTGTCAACGTGTTGACTCACAAAATTTTGACGATCACACGCTTTTACAAAATAAAGTGTATGCGAGTCAACTCAATTTTTATAATTCATTTTAGGCTCTGAAAGAATACTAAATTTTGGTACAATATGAGCATCTGACAGATTTTTTTTAATAATTAACGGCCACTCAAGGGGTTATTAATACCTTTAATGTGTTTAAGGTTTAAACACTGTGCGAGCTTTAGGAAAATAGGGAAGTATTAATGAGAAGATACCGGTATTCATTGGTCTTAAGGTTTCAAATATTAAAACGAGCGGGAAAAAAAGAGTTGGTAAAGCATTTCACATTCTCGATGTTCGGTGAAAATAAAGAATCTCTATACTTAAAGGTACGATCAAAATTGAGCTAAAATGTAAACTGATGAGCATTCTTGTAAGTGCGAGTTTTTCTGCTGAATTCTTTGAGGCGACGAATGCAACTGTCTAATTCGACAGAGCATTGTTTGTAAAAATATCGATAAAATAACGAAAGGCAAGAAATATCACCTGCCCAAATATGTTACGAGTATATTCAAGTTTTGGACGTATGAAGGCTTTGTAAATTACAGCCAGATCAGAAGGGGTGACAAATTTCTTGCACCACCAGAGAAATCATAAGCACCTAGGTCAGTAGCAGCGTTAACACTTCTCAAAAAAAAGATTGATATAGATTGAGAAAAATGGAAGTAGATTTCAAAAATGAACTTTTTCATATTGAATTACATATAGTACATATTACATATTCTTAAATTACATTTTTTCAATGAAAAATTAAAAAAAAAACTAGAATTATTTAAGTCTTCATACCATATAATTAAATATTTTAATGTAACATTTCTTAAATTAATTCTTGGTTGTTGGCAACGAAAACGCAAAGATGGGGCTCGTGTTGGTCAAATGAAATGATTAGCATGTTTTGATTGCAAAGAACGAGATCTACAAGAAATAGTTATTGTAATCGTAATACAATTTTAGTACAACAACAAACCTTTTATCTTTGTGTTTGGATAACTTAAAAATATCTTTTCATATTGAAAAAAAAATAAAATCCAAAATAACACTAGAGCACAACTGAACACAAATAACAATAACAAACAGAAAAGAAGTAAAATGCAAGACTGGTTCGCATGAAATCGAACCAAAAAACCAAAAAAGGCTGTTTAAAACTATTTAAAGTATTTTAAGATTTAAAATGTACCTGCAAAATAAATTTGTTTTCACAAATGTAAATGCCATTTGATTTTTCAAAAAACCTTAATTTTTTTAAATTTGTATTTGAAAATCGTTTTTGAATTTTAGTTTAAAAATATTTTTGGTATGGAGTTTTGAACTTATTTTTTATTTAAATTTTTTTAATTAAATAAAATTAATGACATTTTTAGTCATTAAATATTATTGAGACAGTATAAGAGCTTTTGCAGAAAAAAAAGTTTAGTTCTTACGAAAACTTAAAAACAAAATAACGGTTCTATGGAGGATACCCTTCTGGAGCGATACAAACATATTTTTTTATATTGAAAGAAGCCAAAACAACAACACAAATTTTAGCAAAAATTTAAAAAAAATCTATCGGTTTGTTTTTGAGAAAATTCGATTAATAGATTTTTGACCGTAAAAATTTGTATTGGGACTACTGTTTTTTTTTAGTTTAAAAAAAAAAAAAACAGGAAAGACATACAGACAAACCGATAAAATCGGGGGACCCACTTTTTTCGACTTCTCTACCATCGTAATGTCATGTTTGATTAAAATCTCGAATTCGAATTTGTTTACGAATGAAAAACTTGCCATACAGGTCCTATAGTAAATATATGTCGCAAGTAAAAATGACAAGAGGGTTAAACTAGAATACATTAGATAAAACGAAACCTCACCGCTAATGCAAACACTAGAGCGATTTTTAATTCTCTAGAAAATTTTGAGACACATACAAGAGTGATAAGGACAAAAAAGGAGTAGATTCAGTCTATTTTTATTAAAATTGAAGTAGGTAGAAACACGGATCTTAAAAGTGAAGTAGATTTCAATATTTTGATGATGGTGCGAAGTAGGAAGTAGATTTTCAATTTATTTGAAGAAAAGTAGATCTACTTCAATTGAAGTAAAGTGGTAACGCTGGTCAGTAGTTTTCTCGGTGCAAAATGGTATCGAGATCGTAATTTAATAAGCTTATTATGATGAGAATCTAGAAACGAATATAAAAAGTTGAGGATGCTTTCGTCATCGAAACAGTTTAATGGATTAGAATTATCAGACAAGAGATTGTTTACGAATATAAGAAAGAGAGACTTAGACAAAACGGAACCTTGGGGAACACATGCAATTATTTTATGAATTTCAGACTTGAAACCATCCAATTAAACTTGTTTTAAACGATAAGTAGTTGTTGTTTCCCCTCCCCTCCAGGTTGGGGGTTGTGCCGTCAGGGTGACTTCCTGACCACGTAAAAATTTTCTAGTTGCGAAGCACCAACAAGCCTCGGATACGGACGGATTCACTGTTGACAACCCAAGCAAACGAAATAAGGACAACGAACTTCGGATCTGTACGTGGAATGTTAGGTCCCTTAACAGACCACGTGCAGCCGAACAATTAGCGGAAGCCCTAAACTGCTGCAAGGCAGATATTACCGCCATCCAAGAAGTGCGATGGGATGGACCGGGCAAACGCAAACTAAAAGACTGCGATATATACTACGGCGACTGCTACTGAGAACAAAGGCAGCGTCTATTTGGGTGTGGATTTGTTGTTGGAACTAGACTCAGGCAAAAAGTCTTGAGTTTCAACAGTGTGAGCGAGCGCATCACGACAATCCATCAAGGCTAAATTCGCCAACAAAAGCCTAATATGCGCGCATGCCCCAACAGAGGAGAAAGATGAAGACACCAAAGACATATTCTTCGAGCTCTTGGACAAGACATATGAGCAGTGCCCTGGCTATGACATTAAAATTGTCTTAGGAGATTTTAATGCCAAGCTAGGAAGAGAAGACATCTTTGGTGGCACAATCGGAAGATACAGCCTGCACGACACCACCTCCGACAACGGATTCAGGCTGATCGATTTCGCTGCGGGGCGAGACGTTCTGGTAGCTAGTACGCAGTTCACACATCTCAATATCCACAAGGGGACATGGAAATCTCCTGATCAATCAACCGTCAACCAGATTGACCAGATTGCGATCGGCGCACGACACTTCTCCAGTATACAGGATATCCGAACATTCCGAGGGGCCAACATTGACTCGGACCACTACCTCGTTGTAGCCAAGGTACGGCTACGGATATCCCGGTCCAAGCCAAAACAAGGAAGTACTGTGAGAAGTTTCGACGTTAGACGGCTACAATCGCAAGAGACTGCCATGTCCTTTTCCGATCGAGTCTCTAGTAACCTCTTAAGGAGTCCTATGCTGCATGCATTAAGCATTGAAAACCAGTGGCAACATTGCCTTGCAGCCATCAGAGATGCCGCCTCTGAAGTGCTAGGTTTCACACGTCCACAACAGCGAAACCCCTGGTTTGACGACGAATGCCGGCAAGCGCACGCAGTGAAGCAAGAGGCATACAAAACGGCCCTGCACAGAAGGACCAGAGCTGATCGCGAGCTCTACGAGCAGAGGAGGAGAGAGGAACACCGGCTTCTTAGATGGAAAAAAAGAGAGCACGAGAAGCGCGCGATCGAGGAGATAGAGGGATGTTACAACAGGAATGAGGTTCGTAAATTTTACCAAAAGGTAAAAAAAAACTCCCAAGGGTACCAGGCACGAACCGAAGCCTGTAAAGACGATCAGGGGAACATCGTAGTAGAACCGCAGTCTATGTTGAGAATATGGAAAGACCACTTCTCCAAATTATATAACGGCGATGACGAACCGAATCCCGCTGTAAGGGAGGTAGAACCACTCAACTTAGGCGACGCAGATCAACAATTCCGCCTACCCGACCTAGACGAAGTGAAGATAGCTATATCTAAACTGAAGTCAAACAAAGCTGCTGGAGCTGACAGCATAGCTGTCGAACTATTTAAAGCAGCAACATTGCATATAAGATCCTTTCTGCCGTACTATGTGAACGTCTGAAGCCGTTCGTCAACAACCTGATAGGTCCTTATCAGTGTGGCTTCAGACCAGGAAAGTCCACTATCGACCAAATATTCACGCTGCTCCATCAAGGTCGGAAAAGATCTCACCGATGCATTTGATGTCAAAAAAGGTTTTAGACAAGGCGATGCACTGTCATGCGACTTCTGCAACATCGTTCTGGAAAGAATTGTGCAAAACTCAACCGTCAACACTAGAGGCACAATCTTCCAAAGGTCCATCCAATTACTCGGATACGCAGATGATATTGACATAATTGTAAGTAAGTAAGTAAGTTGTAGTTTCACGCATTTTCGATAAATGAGCTTGTTGCTAAACTCTACCAAATGCTTTTGAAATATCAAGTGCAATAATCTTACTTTCTTCAAAACGATGTGAAGATTTGTTCTACTGTTCTTTTAGATAAACCATATCAAATCTCCGGTCGACCTATTGCTACGAAAACCAAACTGTCATTTTGTTCTTCGAGATATTTCTTATGCTGATAATTAATCAGCGTTTTCATGATCTTGGAAGGAAGGGAAGTGAGTGCAATTGGACGACAGTTAGATTCAAAAATGTGTGTCAACGTAAGCTTCAATGTACTTGTCAACTCGTTGATAGCATTTTTCTTTGACGATGACACGACGCACGTAACATCCTTGGGACAGATTTTTACGTCATTTATATGTCAGAGAGCCAACGCGTTGGCCGATCACGTTGACCGTCTGAAAGTAGCTTATATCTAACTTTAGTTTTTAACTAAATTTCTAAAAAATGAAAAACCCTTTAAATTTGATTTCTGTTATTATTATCCTCATTCAAAAAACTTAACCTCAGAACGATAACCACATTCAATTAATTTCCGACCTCATTTATTTTCTACTCTTCTTTTGCTGCTGCTATTCCATTATAATTAAAATACCTTCAAAGAGAAAAAATCACACTTAACTTGTGTCTTGGGTGTCTTCTGTCTACTCCAGCTATTCGTAGGTACCTACGAGGATATCCTTTTCGATTTAAAACAAAATAATCACAATTTTCTATCTTCTATTCATTAATCTTCGTCGCGAATTTATCGATTTCATTTCGCAACCATGTGCTTTTCTGTCACACACCGCACCAACACCGTTACAAAAATAGTCCTTGCTACTTACCATCATGTATGTGACGACCGTTAGAGATAACGTCACCTTCACTCGGAAGACAAATGATAGACTGATTGCCTTGACGCATTCTAGAATAAACTATAAAGTTATCTAATGACCTTTAAATCCAGGGGCGGATTAAAGGAAAGATAAAGTTTCATGGTCATGGTTCATTAGAGGTTCAAAGTTTCAAAAAACTAATTACCTTGAAATAATTCAGAAATGGAGATTTAAAAAACTAAAAAATTGAGACATTTTTATTATTTTATATCGCTTAATGTTCCTCTAGCTAATTGTGCCATGGGCACTTGTCCTCTGTGCCATGGGTATATATACGTTACAATCCGTCAATGTTTATTTCCAAAGTCTCATTGTTTTTTAATTATCATTTATGTATGTTTTTAAAATGAAAATAAAAACAAAGCAATTTCTTTGAACGTGATAGAATAAAAAAGCATAGCAAAAAAAAAGAAGACTGATGATGCGTGGTGATGTCCTTGCTGACAAACGTCAGACATAGACAAGACATACCTATGTCATTGTGACGCCAAGTCTTGTTAGACCTTATCTGGCGTCTTATCTTCTGCGTTGTGTTGTATGTTATATTCAAGTCCAGTGTCCAGAATCAAGTAAAAAAAACAGACACTAGGTATCCTTATTTGCACTATGCAATTTAATTGGATCCTTATGTTGGACATATGAAAACGATAACGACCAACCCGACGCCACGACTTACCGACCGACCAGGCGACAACTGAACTGGATACTGCGATGATGATGTTCTATTCCCAGAGTGCCAATAAGTATACTTAGGGAGGGTACATGTTTTCAGAATTTTATAATGAGACTATGAGCAATTCCTTGACGATGACAATAACAGTCTTTAGCAAATGGCGTCGTTTGGTACAATTTGAAAGAGAAAACAAAATAAAAGAAAATAAAACAAAAACAATAACAACAACTTTAAATGTACTAAACTTTGCTGAAGTAAGGACAATTATGGAGAAAATTAAAATGAAGACTTTTATCGTTGTACGTGGCAGAATTTTCAATAGAAAACAGTACAATGATGATGCGTAGTTGTTAAATGATCAAGCATTGCCAGATGCTCCAAAAATTGCCTTGTTGCCTGTTTATTTTATTTTTCGAGAAAATAAGTGAAAACAAGGAAAACTTTTTGAAAAAATGAAATTTAACTTCCTCATATTTGTAAAAACACTATTATTTTGTATTTGATTACAAATTCACAAAGCAAAAATAAATAAATATTAAAAATTTAAATTCGATGGCGCAACAGTCCGTTGGGAACTAAGGCCTAGCGACTTACAACTCTAAATAAATATTGTTTTTAATAATTAAACAAAAATTCAAAATGGGAATTTAGAAATTGAAAATTGAGTAGCTAACCGATAATTTTTCTTTTATTCATTGATTTTATTAAAGTTACAAATTGCATTAAATACAAGACAAGTAAAGTTAGATTTTTTTGGGCTTGGTTTAGTGTAAAAAAACAAAACAGAAGCTTCTTTAGCTATTATTTTGGCTCTGCGACTTCCTTGCAAAAAGAGGTCAGAATCTTCAATCCTTCCTTTCCTTATTGTTCTTTCCAAGGTTATTGTCGTGCAGTCAAAGAAAACCTCTTTGATCTACACAAGGATAAGGCATATACTGCTACGAAATGGAATACGTTCTACCGGGCTTTAAGTTTGCATAATAGTCCGGTCAAATTAGACCAAAAAATAAGAGTAAAGTTACCTAAATTCCCACCAAGATGAAAATCGGTAAGATTGTTTGAAATATCATTAAAAACAAAATTTGAAAGTTCCCCATGTTTCCCCTGTAAGGAACAAAATTTATTCAAGGTCAAAGGTAAAAATTCGCGATTTTCAGCAAAACGGTAAGTTTTATCATACAAATATTTCAGACAAAATTTATAGATCATAAAATTATCTACAAAAAATGAACCAATACTTTTTTTTCTACGAGCCACCGTTTTTGAGATATAACGATTCAAAAAGTTGTAATCGTCATAATGTGCATGAGTACGCCACGTATATATACAATACATCTCTATAGTTGTAATATATGTTAAAATATTTTTCTATCGGTTATTGTAACTTACACTACTAATATAAAATATACATTCATATGTTATAACTAATTATAAGAATATCAGGTAAAATTAAGCCCAGTCCCTTAATTTATACGCCATTGAAACCTTAAGAAAATATATGTCCCCTGTTCAATTGTGTGCGTGGCTAGGATCTTATACCTGCTATAATAAATGAAATACTGTTATAGCCCCAGCAGAATGGTGTCCCTGTAGCGGCCGCTTGTCGCGCTGTCAAAGTTGAAACATACGAAAATAGTACACAGCGCCACAATGGGCAGCTGTTGCTGCAGCGATCGCTGTCGCCATTGTTGAATAATTTTCTACTTTCCGCTATTAGTCGCGCTACATTTTGACATATCTGTGGGTCTGTTCACAGAACTGTATGAAAACAAGCCATGGGTTCATTGGTTCGTTGGTCCATTTTTTAATTTAAAAATTGAAAATTAAGTTGCCAAAAAATATGAATAGTCTTACAAAACTAAACACAAATGTATAAATGTCAAAAAAAAAATGACAGCTGACGTTCTTCCTGCGCTACACCATTGTGGGCGACCTTTGCTACATAGTGAGCGATTTTAGTGACAGCTTGTGCTACAGCGATTTTTACCGCGACTAGCGAATTCCCATTGTGTTCAAGGGCAAGGGGTTAGTCTTGAACGCCAGTTAGTAGTGAAAACACGTGTTTATTTTCTTCTTGAAACCAGAAAAAGTTTAACATCAATCGGAAATGTGTTCATCAAAAAGTTTAACTACTTTTGCAAAGTGTCAAAATCATGTCCCTACTATTTTTACACGCAATAACTGGCTGTGATACGACATCTGCATTTTACAGGAGGGGTAAAATAACAGTTTTCAAACTATTTGAGAAACAAAATTTAATCGAATGTGCTGAAGTTTTTAAAAATAATAGTTCTACTCTACAAGAAATTATTACTTACGGCACTTGCTTTCTTCTTTCCATGTACGGAGCTCCTAAAAAAACTACCTGCTTAGATAAGTATAGATAGGTATGCATGTTTCGTTAAAAACACCAAAAGTAAAAAACAAGTACAATTAGCTTGTCTTCCTCCAACCTCAGTTGCTGCTCATCAACATCTTTTTAGGGTATATTACCAAGTTCAAGTGTGGCTTGGTTATCAGCTAGACCCTACAGACTGGGGTTGGAAGTTGGTCAACAATTTATTAAAACCAGTGCACACTTTACTTCCATCTGCGCCGGAAAAACTGCTGAACTCGATTTTTTGCAACTGCAAAAAGGGATGCAGTGCTAAATGTGGTTGCAAAAAAGTCGGACTGTTCTGTTCTCCGGCATGTACACATTGTCAAGGCCGCGCCGGTTGTGCTCTAATATTGAATCACCAACAGTAGAGGATCCGTTTGATTCCAACGAAGCAACATGCGATACATCGCTATTAACGCAGCTTACATGCACTCAGGATGAAGATGAAGAAGAACAAGAACAAGACGAACAAGTACAAGAAGATCAAGAAGAAGAACAAGAAGAAGATTTTGAAAGTTACGACTCGGACCATTAAATTTCACTACTTTTTTTTAACTTAAATTGCTTTTATCTTTTAAATATCTGCTAATATCCATTATTTTTCAAAAGTTTCAAATTAAACAGTATCAAAACTGACCCGTGGAATAAGCCTACTGGATAAACAAAAAAAAAAAAAAAAAACGCGCTAAGTACATTACCTCATAGGTGGCGAGGAAACGTGTGCATATTATGACGATTACAACTTTTACAACTTTTTGAATCGTTATATCTCAAAAACGGTGGATCGTAGAAAAAAAAAGTATTATTTAATTTTTTGTAGATAATTTTATGATCTACAATTTTTGTTTGAAATATTTTTATGATAAAACTTACTTTACTGAAAATCGCGAAAAACTCATTTTTTTACCTTTGAACTTTAATAAAATTTTTTATTTACAGGGGAAAGATGGGGAACTTTCAAATTTTGTTTTTAATGATATTTCAAACAATCTTACCGATTTTCAGCTTGGTGGGAATTTAGGTAACTTCGAATGTCTAAATTGACCGGACTAATAAAGTGCAAAATATAGGAAGATCATCCTTGTTCGGTTTAAAATTCAAATTCAGCAGCTCTCCTCTAGCTTTAAATATTGTTGATATGTCGAAGATACAGTTTTCATCACGAAAATAGTTCAATTCATTTAAGTCATAGTTAAGTTTGCAGTAATATTGTCTGTGGAATAATGATTGCGTTTTGTCTTTAAACAAATCTCTCAATTTTTTGGTTGTTCAGATTCCTTATGAAGGTTTACAAATTATCTTTCCAATCTTCGGTATTATTGACCGAAACATTAAGTTGTAGATTCTACAAAATCAATAGCACTGTTATTAAGAAATAAGCGAGAGAAATATGTAAGATCAAATGGGCTAAACATTTAGTCTTTAAAGGATTTAAAAAAAAGCTGGGACCAAATATAGATGCTTCGAAGATCTTAATTAATATTATGGACGCAGAATTCCATAAGACCAAGTGGACTTTTCAACTATAATTGTACATCTTCAGCGTTTGAATAAGTGTGTAGTTAAGCATGAATGGTAATTCATTAATGTACAGTAAAAATAGAATAGGGCCCAACATCGATAATTGAGGAACACCTTTTAAAACTTGCAACATGATTATGGCAATCATAAAAATAGTGAACTAAGAGTTATTTTTTACAATCGCCATTTTAACATTCAATTAGCTGTTTGTTTGTTCTAAAGCGCTATAAAGAACAATTAGTACCTCATGTTTTACTGAATATTAAAATATTTTGCTAAGTGAAATTACTATTTCTAAATGGAAATAATGTTTAAAAAAAAAGAAAATGTTTTTGAGAGGACTTATCGCTTTGCTTCATTTTTAATATCTCGAAATTGGAACAAATTTTGGGAGACATTTCATAAAAAGATGGCAATGATATCAATACCAAAATTCGAAAGCAGCTTGTTCTTCTCATTACGAATCAGAAACTGATATACATATTCTATTTAAACAACAAAAAAACAGCTTGGAATTATTGAATTTCACATGAATACCGCCTTCCTATTGAAAAAAGATACAGTTTAGATTTGAGTTTAATTTGATCAGCTGAAAAAGAAGTGCTCAGGATAAGAGCACTTAACTAAAGGGTGTCCCAAAATTAACGCAAGATTTGAATTTGCCGCCATTTGTGCAGTGAAGTGTTGGCAACCCTGAAAAAAAGCAATTTGACAGCAGCTAACAGTATAGGGTTATTAAAAATGGAGCGTTACACGAGAGAACAACGTGTCTTCATTATTAAAGAATATTTCAAAAATAGTGAAAGCTTGGCGGCTGCAGTTCGAAAATTTCATACAAAATATGGTCGGAATAGTGTTTTAACTTCGTCAACTGTGAAGAGATTAATTGAAAAATTCATGGCGACTGGATCCGTTGGAGACAGTTCTTTCTGCCAAAATGGGATGATATTGATGTGTCCAATATGTGGTTTCAACAAGACAATTACTGCATGAGACATTTCCAGGTCGTGTACTCTCTCGTTTCGGTGATCAAAATTGGCCTCCTAGATCGTGTGATTTAACACCATTAGACTTCTTTTTATGGGGTTATTTGAAATCACAAGTCTATGTCAACAAGCCCACAACCACCCGTGCATTAAAGGAGGAGATTCAACGCTGCATCAACGAAATTCAGCCACATTTATGCAGAATGGTCATGGAAAATTTCAACAAAAGAGTGCGCATGTGCATGCAAAGCCGTGGAGGCCATTTGTCCGATGTGTTATTCCATACATAACCCTATCCTATGTACTTTACGAGTCAATAAAAATATAACTATCAAAAGACTAAAAACGGCGTTTTCTATTTAATTCAAATCTTGCGTTAATTTTGGGACACCCTTTAGTATAAAATGAGTCCTAAATTACCCCATCATTAGTATTTTAAAATTTTATTTGGTTTAGAAAGTCTCCAAAAATTTCAACTTTGCGACTCAATTTAGGGGGTAAGGGGTGGAGATACTATTTTGGAGTTTCGCTAACTTAGGAGCCCTAAATTCCCTCATCATCAGTTTTTTGAAATTATGAACCTGAAGGTGTGGTGTTTCCAGCTTGACGTCAATCTGGGAACACCTTAAGTTTGAGGGAGAAGGGATTTTTGAACCAAGTCGGGATTAGAGCACTAAATTAGCACAAAAAGAGCCCTAAATTTCTTCATCATTAGAATTTCGAAATTCGATTGTGGTATTTCCAGCTTTACGCACTTCTAAATTTGGCTTCTTTCAATAAAAAAAAAATATTTTTGTATTGCTCCAGAACCGTTTTTTTTTTTATTTTTAAGTTTTCCCAAGAATTAATTTACTGATTTTAATAATTTTCTCAATAAAATAGTCGCGTTTTATTATCACCGTGATCTGATCCGGATCAGATCATGATAATAAAACAGCATTGGATCATCATATTTTTTATTATTTAAAGTTTGGTAGCAAAAAAAAACCAACTTATACAAAAATGGAAGCTCTACAACTTTTGAAATTTATTTGAACATTTTTCTCCCATTTGTGCTGCAGCTTTCACGATTTTATTTATATTTTTTGACATTTAAAGCAGGGTTGCCTTAAGGACATTTTGCTCAATGATTTTTTTGTGTTCCTTTTTTTTGGGAAAATAATACCCATAAATTATGTCAAATATACATTTTTTTGGCCTTAATTATTTTAATTTCACCAATTAATATCTAGTTTTGTTAAAATATTTAATTATTTCATGGATTATATAACAAATAAATAAATAAAAAGCTTCTCGCTTTCTATTTAAAAAATATTTTATTTCAGTCAAATGGAAATGTTTATATGGCAATACAGGTTTTATTTAATTTGTTTGCAATGATACCAACATTTACATGTGAAATTACAATGATAAGGCGCTCCTTGTTGCGAAAACAAGAATTAAATTTTGGATCTCAAATTGAGATCCAAACACAAAGCAGGATCTTGTGTTGTTGTTGTAATGCATGTAAATCCAAGATCATGGTGATAATAAAACGCGGCAAATATTTGACGATCAAAAATGCAATTTTTCTAATTAAAAAAATAAATATTAAACAATTTTATTTCGAAATTCAATACCTAATTTTTTAAAAGACGGTCTAACGATTTTCAGATTAAAATTTTGGAAAATTAAGTTTTTTTTTTTTTGAGAAATTAAATGTCATACATTTTTGAAAACAAACTTTCTTGCAGGTACATTTTTAAATCTTAAAATACAGAAATACATCTTTAAACAGACTCTTTTGATATATGAGCAAGTTTGAGCGACCAAGTCGTGGGTTTTTTGTATCTAATTTTCTGCAACAGTGAGTATTTTTTCTATACGTTTTAAAGCTTACAATTTTCGATAAGAACACGTGTCATTCCAAACACCTTTTTAAAGTGAACCCCGCCTAACCACATAATAAAATATTGGACTTTCACATTTGAAAGAGTCCTTCTTTCCTTGTTTTCTTGTCCTTAAAAAATAAATTAGGTGACATAACAGTCCGTTGAGAACTAGGGCCTACTGTTTTACAACTCTCAACCATTCTTGTGTGCGAGTACTTTTGTCAGGGATGGAAGGGACCTATACAGTTTAAAGCCGAATCCAAACGGCTAATTTGAGAAAGCACTTTTCATGACAAGAACTACTCTTGGAGGAATTTTCAATTCCTCGCAAGAGGCAGTACCCGTGAAAAAAAAACTTGGCAGAGGCAGGGATTGAACCCAAGACCTCTGGCATGCCAGTCCAACGCACTTTTTTTTTTTCAAATTCCTTTTATTACTTCAAGCTTAAACCTATCTTAAAGCTAGACAAAAATTCATAAAACTAGCCTAATTAACCATAACTTACAACTAACTTACTGGTCCCATACGGACACTCTAAGTTAAACAATAATACTTAATGCTAATGCCTTTCGGCCCTAAGATCTATTTAACTTCAATTCCCTTTTATTTATTTTTTTAATCATTAGAAAATTTCAAAAAAAACTAATATCAATATCCTTTTTTATTTTTACTTAAAAACTACTTAAAATAAGGTCCTTAATATAAAACTTAAAGCTAACTAAAACTACCTATAAACTACTTTAAACTAGAACAACCACAGCAGCAAATCTAACTATCTAACGTTTTGTTTTTCATATTTTGTTCTTTTTTTTATTCCGGTATTTTTTGTATTTTTTTTTTGTATTTCCAGTCCAACGCACTAACCATCATGCTACGGGTACTACTTTCTTGTCCTTGCTTCGTCTTATTTTAACGCTAACGGAAATACAGGTTTTCTCAAAGTAGATGAATACGTTTGAAGATCGCTAATTAACAGGCGAGTCCGCTCAAGTCTAATAGTTAGATGGTTTAAAACTTTTGAATACCTTTGATTTAAAGAAGTACCAAAACAAAAAGTCGGTGTTTTTCTTTGATCTTCAATTACAAATCAGTTAAAGCTAGAAGTCATGTTTTTTAACCAAATAAGAAAAAAACATTGGCAGAGTTTAAATGTTTCGGGAGATAAATTTCTGGAATTTCCAATTTCAAAAATTCATTAGTTTAATTTAAAAGTTTGAATCAGTTAATTTAACAGTATGAGGTTTTTCAATAAAATTGAACACCAAAAGGTAACCCATTCGAAAAATGTCAAAGTTTAAACTCCAAGTGAACAAGCAAAGGGAAATAATATTTTAATTAGAATTGATAAAAGTTAGAACAATAATGTTTTAGTTCAGACTTGAACACTCTTAACCTACCTTTTAGTTTTAACATCTAGTAGCTTAAAGTTTTAACATTTAGTAGCTCAGTAAAGCTTTAGCTTCTTTTTTGAACCCTTTCTTGAATACCGGTTTTCTCGGTAGCAGTTACCATAGTAAATATCGCAGTTTTTCATCCTCTTTTTGCCCGGCCCATCCCATCGTATTTCCTGAATGGCGGTGATGTCTGCTTAATAGCAGTCTAGGGTCTCCGCTAATTCTTCGGCCGCACGTGGTCTGTTAAGGGACCTAACATTCCACGTGCATATCCGAAGTTCGTTGTCCTTAATTCGTTTGCGTAGGTTCGCAACTTTTTTACGTGGCCAGGAAGTCACCCCAACGGCACAACCCCCAACCTGGAGGGCCAGGTCCTTAGTATAACTCCAAGGACAGGGAGCCGGATAAACCGCTCCTTATAGGCCTGGGCTCCGAATAAGTCGTAGAAGCACTATAAGGTGTTCACTAAGTAGTTCAACCTTACTGGAACTGTAGACGCCACCGTTGATTCCATCTCGAGAATTCGTCCGCTGCCGTCTGGATAAGGAGAGTTGCCTTAGTGGAAGCACCTCTCCCCCCCCCCTCTCTCGTTTGCTGCCCCCAACAACTTTCCACTAAGGTTGGAACCCAATCTCCAGTTGAGGTACTAGGCACCCGATGTTCACCACGGGGAGGTGAGAGTAGGAGTTGATAGACAGAGTTGGGTTTTTTAGAAAAACCTGTGGACGCTTGTGTCCTCTTGAATGCACATGTCTCCCATTTGAACATTGCCATATCTAAGCTTAAGTCTAATAAAGCCGCTGGAGCGGATGGCTTAAATGCCGAGCTCTTTAAAGCAGCTGGAGATAAGTTGGTTAGGAGCATGCACCAACTTATCTGTAAGATATGGTCGGAAGAAAGCATGCCCGATGAATGGAACCTCAGTATTGTTTGCCCGATCCTGAAAAAAGGAGACCCTCTAAACTGCACCAATTATAGAGGAATCAGTCTACTTAACATCGCCTATACAAAATCTTCTCTGCCGTAATATGTGAACGTCTAAAGCCCATCGTCAACAACCTGATAGGTCCTTATCAGTGTGGTTTTAGACCAGGAAAGTCCACAGTCGATCAAATATTCACATTACGGCAGATCCTGGAAAAACCCCAAGAACCTTAATCGACACCCACCGACTCACCATCTTTTCATCGATTTCAAGGCCGCATATGACAGCATCTTACAGGGACGAGCTGTATAGGATGACCATGGAGAATTCACGCTGCTCCATAAAGGTTGGAAACAACTTAACTGAACCTTTCGATGTCAAAAAAGGTTTTAGACAAGGTGATGCGCTGTCATGTGATTTTTTTAACATCGTACTTGAAAGAATAGTGCAAAGCTCACACGTCAACACCAGAGGCACTATCTTTCAAGTCTGTCCAATTACTAGCATATGCTGATGACATTGACATAATCGGAAGAACTCAGCGTGATGTCAATGGGGCTTTTGTGAGTATTGAGGCAGAGGCGGCAAAAATGGGTTTAACGGTTAATGAGGGCAAAACAAAGTACATGCTGTCATCAAGAAAAGACCTACAACACCGACGTCTTGGTCAAAACGTCACCATCGACAGACGTAACTTTGAGGTAGTCAAGAACTTCGTCTACCTAGGCTCCGCTGTAAACGCAGAAAACAACACCAGCGCTGAGATCAAACGAAGAATAACTCTTGCTAACCGCTGTTTCTTTGGGTTAAAAAAGCAATTGAGTGGAAAAGTCCTCTCTCGAAAGACCAAAGTGTAGCTATATAAGACCCTTATCATCCCCGTCCTGCTATACGGTGCAGAAGCATGGACTATGACAAAAGCGGATGAAAGCACCTTGGGTCGGTTCGAGAGAAAGGTTCTTCATGTGATCTACGGTCCCGTATGCATCGAAGGGGAGTGGAGGAGAAGATGGAACGACGAGCTGTACGGTCTGTACAGCAACGTAGACTTAGCCAGAAAGGTAAAAGTCCAACGACTAAGATGGCTGGGTCACGTAGAGCGCATGGAAACCAATGCTCCGGCCCGGAAAGTATTCGAATCCACAACCACAGGACAGCGCAGTAGAGGAAGACCGCGGATCAGGTGGCGCGCACAAGTGGAAAGTGACCTCACCCAACTTGGAGCGCGAAACTGGAGACATCTAGCTAGGGACCGAGCTAGATGGAGAAGTTTGTTGGGTGAGGCCCTAGTTCACACAGGACAGTAGCGCCACCTTAAGTAAGTAAGTAAGTTCTTGAATACCGGAAATAATCACAGCAGTGCAAAGCATGACTCAGAACACAATAAGAAACTTACCTCAGTTAAATTAACCTAAATTCTTCCTGCAGCCTTATATGAACCCTAAATAATAATGTAATACGTTTTATTCGTTAGCATTTTGATGATACCTTACTTCTTTTTTTTCTATTTATTCATTTAAAGGATCTCCTGCAATTATGTATTTTATCTTTTAAACTACAGAAGAGCAATAATTGCTCTGGTAAAGTTATAGTGCCACTTCAGCCACATAATACAAAACTATGTAGCTCAAGTCAGAGTCCTTATGCGTTTAAAATGTGTCAGTTAGCAGAAGCTGCACAGTTTTCAGTAGTAGTTAGTAAAGCACTTAACCAAGAAAAAAAAAATAACAACCCTTCATTTATTCTCATTTCCCCTCGAATAAGTTTTAATGAAAATCATCACACAAAATATAAAAATGACACATCATATGTTGACTATATGGATGCCATCAACTATTAAAATGATATTAAGGCCACATTTTGTTGAAGTGGCAACTTAATTACATCTCGATGCACGTGTTAAAAATTATTATTTATTTATTTTCTTCTCTCTTTTAACATACTCGTATTTTGTTTATTAATTTAAATACAAAAATTTGAGTATGTCTCCATAAATGCGTTCACTCATTCAAAAATTCAAAAATAAATGAAAAACTCAATATTGAAAAAATATACGGAATGCTAATTAAATCACTGATTCACGTGGCTAACCAGGTGAGTAGTGCGGGCGGCACCCAATTCAGCCAACAATGATGGGATATCTCATCCAAAACCACACCAAATGCCAAACATCACCTACCGGCAAAATATCCACCCCCCATTTTACCTACTCTACCATTAGCTACACTCCCCCCCCCCCCCCCCGCCATCACTTGCATTGCACGTTTTTTATGGGTTTATGAATGGTTAATCCACTGTTGCATTCGAAAAATTTAATTAAAAAGCCATAATTTTGCTGAATTTATTTTCAATGAGCAATTTAAAAACAATGCATTTTTCATTTTAAGTTTTTTATTTTTTTTTTAATTCAAACTAAAACAAGAGAAAAACAAAAAAAAATATACATACCTACATAGCTATGATAATTATACTTCTTTTCAAAACTTTAATATTTTAACGATGAGCCACAACAGTGGGACAAATTATGCGACAAAGTTGAAAAAAAATCAACTAATAAAAACAAAAAAAAAACTGATTTTGTTGGAATTTAAAACGCAAATTTCTCAGGGGTCTTACAAATTTTCTACCCCTCGTTTGTTTTTTTTTTTTGATATTTGTTTTTTGTTAAATTTTCAACTAACTTTTTCAACTATAAAATCGTGATGTTGACGATTTATAGAAGAGCAAACCATGACTTCCACTTGCTTCAAGAATAAAGAATATAAATTCATCTTTCGCATCCATTTCGACGGGCCAAATGGTGCTTAATTAAATTTTCCCTAGAAGTATGCAATAGCACAGCATAGTATAGCATAGAACAGCACATATTGAGCTATGTAGTTCTCAAGAGAGAGAAAAGAATTTAAAAGTAAAATGCGTGTTCTTTTCAACTTTCATCATCATTTTTTTACTTTGTTTTTTCTTTTCTTTCTTTCTTTTTTGTTCTTTTGATTTCTTTTCTTCTTGGTTTTTGTTTTCTTGTTATTTGCGTTTATATTTAAGTTTTATGATTTTTCACTTCTGATGTTCTGTCAGTTCCGTCCGTCGCGTCGTTGATGCAAAGGAAAGTACAAAACAAAAATGGTGAAAAAGAAAAGCGGTCTTAGTTTTTCCGTACTGAAAACTAAAACAAAAATCATAACGTTATTTGCGATGATGGAAGGTAGAAATTTGTATTAAGCTTCTTTTTTTTTTTAAATATGGTTCAAGGCTGTTTCATAACTTTAGATGATGCAGGAATGCATCAAAATATGATCATTTTAGAGTTCTTTTAGTTCTAGATATTTATTATTATTAATTCTAAGGAACAAGATATTTATCAGAAAGAAACAATACGTAGAGGAAATTGAAGTAAAAAAAGGCACTTCCTAGAAAAAGTAATGAAGTTTTTAGAAAACGCACGTTGCATTTATCTTTCGTTTTCTCAATTCAAATACATCTATACTAATATTATAAATGGAAAAGTCAGTTTGCTTGTTTGTTTGCTTGCTTGTTTGTTTGTTTGTTTGTCCGTCTTTCACTTCACGGCGGAGCAATGTTATGGCATGATTTTTTGTGTGGAGATAGTTGAGAGACAGGAAAGTGTTTTAAGCTACTTTTTATTGTGTTAAAGTATCTCCTTATTAGCTCATTTGAATAGATTATTAGATAATCAATATACTCTTTTTTTTGGGGAGAGTACGATAACTCAGGCGACAAAGTGTAATGATGGATTTGTATAGAACAGTTAAAAACAAGAATTTTTTACTATGGAAAGAGGGGGTCTATCTCCCCCCGATAAGGCGGTAGGGGCAATTTAAAAAAATATGTAGGTTAAATGAAAAAAAAAATAATTAAAATATATTGGTAATACTAACTAAGTTTTATACATTTTTTTAAAGCCAAACTTTCTCTAATTTTCAGTTTTTGATCAAAAACAAATAAGAGCAATGAAATCTAAAAAAAAACAGTAGTAGATAATTTTAAGGTTTTAAAAAATTACACTTTAAACCTTTTTTTAACTTTTTTCTGTCCAAATTTTGAGTTTAAAACAATTTTTTTCAAAAACTATGCATAGTTTTGACTTGTTTAAAAAACAAGCTAAGAGAACAGAATGTTAATGTAAGTATTACCTTTATTTTTCAAGTATTTTTTTTTTCATTTTAAGTAATTATTTTTTCAAATTGCCCCTCCTGCCTAAACGGGTGGTCATAGTAAAAAAAAAATGGTTGCCTGTAAAGTCGGTTTTACGGGCGAAGATTTTTCGTGACAACGTCTTTTTCTCGGTAGAATATTTATTGATATGAATATAATTAAATTGCACAATAGGAACAAGGAATTGAATGAAAATAAGAATTGCACAAATTTTTTAAACTAATAATTTACTTAACACTATCAACATTTATCAATAGTATGACATAACCTATAAACTCAGTTTCTCAACTTTTGTGTCAATCTAACAATTAATCAATCAATCATAGTTTACGATAATGAAATATCAGTGTACAATTATTTACCTTTATTGTTGTAAATGACGAATCTAAGCACTCCACATTTTCACTACAGACACAGCTGACGATACTTTAACCACACGTGTGAACTTGTATTATGACGCTTTCTTGTTTTTCCAACGCCAAGAACGTTCGAGAAAGACAAAGACAGAGACACAAGCATGCGCCGATTCAATGCGCCTAATTCTCTAGTGCTGCGCGCGCGGCAGACCGATCATAGTTGAGTGGGAGAGAGACGCAAGGCATTCGGCGGGCCTCTCTCTCGTTCGGTGACTCATCGTAACGTTACCGGGCGTTACACTTTTTCATAAGTGACTCCCAGCCGCAACCTAATTTAAGACGTTGTCACGTCAAAATGCTTGTTTTTAGCTGCTCTATACAAATCCGTTATAATATCTTGTCGCCTGAGTTATCGTACTCTTGCCCTTTTTTTAGAACACTTAAAGCAATATTCACATGAGCACGACCAACGACCAACGAATGAACGAATATTCGTCGATTTTGACATTTCTTTCACATGAGAGTTTTTAATTCGTCGCGAATGAAGTTTGATATCACCACCGAAACCAAAACAAGAACGATTTTTTTAGGTTAAGTACGCGCGATTTTTTTATTCGTTGCGAGTGTGGATAATGTGGAACGCGAATAAAGTTTGACAGTTCGTATCAACTATAATTTTTTTCGCGACGAATAAATTTATTTTCTTAAATGTATTAATATATGATATTGAAAAGTAAAAGTATACATCATAAATCAAATAGAAACTATATTGCTATCGTTTTGTTAAGAATGTATGTGGAAATATGTCTTCAAATGTATATAAACTCACATTTTGTAATTCATTCGTCGTTCGTTGGTCGCGCTCATGTGAATGATGCTTAAGTGCCTTGCACATGAGCAACGAACTGCGAACTGCGAATGGACGAACAAACGTGATTTTACATATTTCAAAAAGTCAATTCCACACAAAACACATTTAAATTATAAGAAACCAATTGACACTAATATTAGAATGATAAAATTTGCATTTTGTTCTCTAAAACAAAAGAATTTTGTAAAAACAATTTGGTAGTAACGAATCGCAGTGTGGTCGCTGCGAACTATCAAACTCTATTCGCGTTCCACATAACATCCACACTTCAACGAATAAATTGTTCGCGCTCAACTTAACCTCAAAATTATACCACTCTTGTTTTGTTTTTGTGTGAAAGATCTTTCGAGTTCATAAGCACAGGGATGTGCTGTAGTGTTGGTTAAACATCGATAGTCTATCGATAGTAAAAAACTATCGCATACATCGATAGTTTCTAAAAACTATCGAACACTTCCAAATTATTTTACCACAAGGCTATTTTTCTGAACACCGCTGTTTAATTTTCAACTCATACAGCACTGGAAATCTATTGAAAATCTTCATGTCTCATCATTTCAATTTATGATTTTTGGTTTGGGGAACCACCGAATTATAATTTTGTAAGTTGTCATTGTCATCATATGTTACTATTTGTTGTTTAATAAACTAATTTAAAATAAGCACTCTTGATTTTTGTATCATTTGCCTTAAAAGCTAAATTCATTTTTCATTCATAAAAAATTTTGTCTTGTGACCGAAAAACTCGTGAACTGATGGGTCAAATGTTTAAATTTTTTTCAAATTGTTTGGCATCTTTGGGAAGCTTGCCAGCTTGCCACATTAACCAAAAAAATAAAGTGGTATTCGTCAGGCCGTACCGAACTGTTTTTTTTTGGATTACAATTATACATCGTGTTTTTTTTTTCAAAAAAATACCTTAAAAAGCAAGTTAAATTTTACATTTCTAGTTGCTTAAATAAGTTTGAAATTCAAATACATATTCAGATTTTCAACCGTTTTTTATTATTCCAAAAATGTGTACCTAATAGAAAAGCCTTTTTAATGCTTTTTAAGATATTTAGTAAGACCATCGATAGTATCGATAGTATCGATAGTGTTTTCCAAAACTATCGATACTATCAAACGTGGAAACTATCGATGTTTAACCAACACCAATGTGTTGAAAATAAATTTTCTCTGAGTAAACATCCCTGTGTCAAGTTGACAATTCGTCGCTACCTGCGAATAGAAATAAAAGCTCATGTGAAAGAAAAGTCAAAATATGCGAACATCCACAGTTCGCAGTTCGCAGTTCGTTGCTCATGTGCAAGACACTTTAATATAAGCATCTCATAGGGTGCTGAATGCTTTTGGTTATATCATCGTTGCCTATCATTAGGAGTTTCTTAAAATGACATTAACAGATGGAACTACATATACATATGTATGCTGAAACACTTTAAAAAACAGAAGATGGGCAGTTAAAAACCGATGCCGAGGGCCATGTGGCACCAACGGAAGATTTTTGTAATTAAATACAAAATAATTCTGAACTAATTGCAAGTGTTTAACCTGATTTCCAAAATAACAACAGATACTGTCATGGACTCAGCAAAGCTGGGGTAACAGCTATTACATTTACATATATTTCAAGAATGTTTCAACAAAAACATAGATTTTGTTGTATAAAAATGTAAAAAGGCAAACATTATTATTTTATTATTATACTTTATTGAACAATAATATAATTACAAAATTCAATTAATATTCTTCAGAGCACTAGCTACCAGCAGTTAAGGTTACCAGTTAAATTCCTTTATATGAATAGCTGGTCTGCCTAGATAAAGAGCTAGTTTATAAAATTGAAAAAGCTTCTCTTGAACAGTAAACAATTGCTTAAAACTTCAATATTTTAAATCAGTTGAAACAAACAACGCAAAAGATTAAAAAAAAAAAAAAGTGGCATAAGATTTCCTACAGGAATATATAAATTTATACAAATAAAACGTTAATTTAAAATAGTATATAAAATTCGTACAGTATAATATATTTAAAACTTAAATTGTGCTTCCAAATTTTAAGAATCAATTATTTAACATTGATACATAAACAAAAATGTTTACTTTTTTTACCGCACATCAAGAATGTGGAACGCAACTCTGTTTTTTCCAATAATTTTGATGTTCAAAACCTTCAGACCACTGTGCATTGGTATCTAGTCTTAAATATTCTATACTTTATTAAGGTTAGCACACCATAAGTATTGTAAAATTATGAAAAAAACTGCTTCACTCCAGAAACCATAAGTAACGAGATTCTTAAATTTGTTGGTTGAAAATCTTTTAACAAACAGAATTCATTATATTGTTTTTTGAAGACCTCCGTAGAAATTTGTTTTGAGTCAATAACTTCTAAGAAAAACTGAAGATTGTCAAAGCCGGCAACTACAAAATATTGTTGGGCTTAGACTCTAAACTAAGTCCGAGGTACAAGTGCCTGCGATTGGGAGCCGATCAAAAAACTGTATGATCGAAATTTTGCACGATACTGCTTTGCCATACATAAATTCTGTATTTAAAAATAATGTACTTTAAATGAACAAAATACTGTAATTTAGAACACTACAGAAGTGTATTTTTCAAAATTCAGTTTTATAAATTTTTTTTTAAAAAAATGAGCACGATACAATATAATGGGTGATTTTTTTGAGGTTAGGATTTTCATGCATTAGTATTTGACAGATCACGCGGGATTTCAGACATGGTGTCAAAGAGAAAGATGCTCAGTATGCTTTGACATTTCATCATGAATAGACTTACTAACGAGCAACGCTTGCAAATCATTGAATTTTATTACCAAAATCAGTGTTCGGTTCGAAATGTGTTTCGCCCTTTACGTCCGATTTATGGTCTACATAATCGACCAAGTGAGCAAACAATTAATGCGATTGTGACCAAGTTTCGCACTCAGTTTACTTTATTGGACATTAAACCAACCACACGAATGCGTACAGTGCGTACAGAAGAGAATATTGCGTCTGTTTCTGAGAGTGTTGCTGAAGACCGTGAAATGTCGATTCGTCGCCGTTCGCAGCAATTGGGTTTGTGTTATTCGACCACATGGAAGATTTTACGCAAAGATCTTGGTGTAAAACCGTATAAAATACAGCTCGTGCAAGAACTGAAGCCGAACGATCTGCCACAACGTCGAATTTTCAGTGAATGGGCCCTAGAAAAGTTGGCAGAAAATCCGCTTTTTTATCGACAAATTTTGTTCAGCGATGAGGCTCATTTCTGGTTGAATGGCTACGTAAATAAGCAAAATTGCCGCATTTGGAGTGAAGAGCAACCAGAAGCCGTTCAAGAACTGCCCATGCATCCCGAAAAATGCACTGTTTGGTGTGGTTTGTACGCTGGTGGAATCATTGGACCGTATTTTTTCAAAGATGCTGTTGGACGCAACGTTACGGTGAATGGCGATCGCTATCGTTCAATGCTAACAAACTTTTTGTTGCCAAAAATGGAAGAACTGAACTTGGTTGACATGTGGTTTCAATAAGATGGCGCTACATGCCACACAGCTCGCGATTCTATGGCCATTTTGAGGGAAAACTTCGGAGAACAATTCATCTCAAGGAATGTACCGGTAAGTTGGCCACCAAGATCATGCGATTTGACGCCTTTAGACTATTTTTTGTGGGGCTACGTCAAGTCTAAAGTCTACACAAATAATCCAGCAACTATTCCAGCTTTGGAAGACAACATTTCCGAAGAAATTCGGGCTATTCCGGCCGAAATGCTCGAAAAAGTTACCCAAAATTGGACTTTCCGAATGGACCACCTAAGACGCAGCCGCGGTCAACATTTAAATGAAATTATCTTCAAAAAGTAAATGTCATGGACCAATCTAAAGTTTCAAATAAAGAATTGATGAGATTTTGCAAATTTTATGCGTTTTTTTTTTAAAAAAAAGTTCTCAAGCTCTTAAAAAATCACCCGATATTATAAGAAACAATAACAAAAACTAAAAAAAGTTAAAATTACAATCTTTTTTGTACATTTATTGGAAATTAAACCACATATCATTTACAATTTACAAATACAGCATTTTGAATTACAGTAATTTGACGATCTGTATGTTGTTTATACAAATTTTAAACAGGGTATAATGACCTATCCAACTTAAATTGATTTGATTTTCCACCGCAGGAATCTCCAAAACAATTTTTTGCAACGAAGAATAACGTTTTCAACATCTAGTAAAATTTTGAGAAAAATCGAATTGACCGTTTTTTTATAAAAAATAAAAACCTAAAAAAAGTCATTACTCAAAGTTGGTAAAAATTGAATTTCGACTTTAACATCTTTTCGAAAATTGGAGTTTATGGCTTGAGAAATATTGTTTTCAACATTCATAAAAATTTTGACAAAAAACGAATTGACAATTTGTTACAAAAAATAAAAACCTAAAAAAAATTAATAAAAGTTGAAAAAAAATAGATTTTCGACTCAATTATCTTTTTTAAAATTAAAAATATTAACTTCAAACTAATTTTACCCATAGAAAATATAATTTTCGACATTCAATAAATTTTTTATTAAAATCCAACAGTCAGTTTTTTCATAAAAAAAAATAAAATCTACAAAAAATAGTACGCAAATTTGGTAAAAAATGATGTTCGATTCTTGATATCTCGTAAAAAATAGAAGGTATTGACTTCAAATTCATTTCATTCATCCAATTTGTATTTTTTTATTTGAGAAATAAGAACTTTTAAGAAATGTTACTAAAATTGGTAAAAATCTAGTTAACAAAAATAGATTTTGAAATCGAAATATTTCATCATAATTATGCAAAATGTTGTTTGTGATTTTTAAATTTTTTAGAATAATTTAACTGATTAAATTGGTGGGATTTTCTATTCTATATTACCTACTTATAAACTTTAAGTTAAGAAGTATATACATAATTACTTCTGAGAAAGATTGGCAAGGCTACTTATCTTTTATAAAGTTTATTCAATTTCTATGTCAATCGTTGCTCACAACACTGAAAGGACTGATAAAATATATTCTCATCTAAAAAAATATCTCCCGCACTTACTCATAACTTAAGTAGGTTGATACCTTGTTTTACTTTTAATGGCTATCCCTTTTCTATAATTTTCTGTAAATTGTTTTCCACTAAAAACATCGTTATTCAAATCAAATCTGGTGTTGTAAAAATCCCATCAACACAACACAATGGCAAACGAAGATAAAAGCTCAAAATATCCTGTTTTTATACATGAAAATTATATTAACTCTAAACTCCATCATTTAAATAAAGGTGTAAACCCTATCTAAAAACTAAAATCCCTTTAATTCCAAAAAACACAATCATTACACACATTTTCACTGTCGTACAATGATAAATCGTACACCCATATTTAACTTAAATTACAACTCATTTGGATTTTCCATTGATCCGAAATTCAATCTTATACCACCATCATTGTTGAAACGACGACGATAACTCGACTCGACTCGACTCGACTCGACGACGATACAACGAACGCCCTCAAAATAGGCATTTATTATAGATACTTTCTGGAATACGAGCCATTTAAAAGTTAACAAACAAGAAGAACAACAATAATAATAATAATAATGTAAGCTTATAGGTTTTCCAATATATAATCATTATAACCACACTCAACAACGACAACGGATGCGCATTTAAATTGAGCTTTAGATTATATGTACTTCTTTTCTTTTATTAGGCTTTGATTGAGATTGAATTTATTTTTGTTGTTGATAAGTTTTAAAACAACAACAAAACATCTCCATCAGAAATAATAGAATCTTCTGTTGTTGTATAGGTCTTATTATAGCATGTCATAAATAAGATAAAGGTACTGATGAATCGGAATAGAAATCTAACCTACCCTTTGCGTACATACTCGTATGTATGACAGAGATGGTGTTTTTATTATAAAGTTGTAAAAAGGAATCTAGAGAGAAAGTAGAATAATTTTTAGAAAAGGATTTTGAATTTATTTGAACTCATAATATTTAATAGAAATATTTATATATGACATATCGTCAAATAACTTCGATTTCATTAAATACTCGTAAATAATAATAAGTGCGTTTTTTTTCGTATTCCATATATAGTAAAGTGAGAAATTGCCAACAAAACGATCCGCAGTAGTCCGGTTTTTATATTTGAAAGTTGATAAAACTGAATATTTGGCAGAATAATTTATCAACAAATTCCAAAAAAAAAAGAGGCTGGGATGCGACCCACACTGATAACTTCCCATTCCGTCTATCGATTTGTCTTGCTTAAAAGTTTGTCTAAATGTATCAATTCTTGCCAAATTTGCGTTCTATTTTTTGTAGATTTTATTTTTTTTATGAAAAAACGGACTGTTGGATTTTTATAAAAAAATTACTGAATATAAAAAACAATATTTTCTGTGAAATAAAATAAGTTTGAAGCCAATGTTTTTAATTTTTGAAAAGCTATTTGAGCCGAAAATCAATTTTTACCAACTTTTATTAATTTTTTTGTTTGTTTAGGTTTTTATTTTTTGTAAAAAAACTGTCAATTCGATTTTTCTCAAAATTTTTCCTAATGTTGAAAACAATATTTCTTATAAGTTAAAATTAGTTAGAAGCCATAATCTCAAATTTTTGAAAAGATATTTAAGTCGAAAATCAATTTTTACCAACTTTTGTTAAATTTTTTTTTTCGGTTTTTAATTTTTTGTAAAAAAACTGTCAATTCTATTTTTTTCAAAATTTTATTGAATGTTGAAAACAACATTTTTTGAAAGATAAAAGTAGTTTAAAGCCAATATCTCAAAGTCTTGAAAAGATATTTGAGTCAAAACTCAATTGTTTTTTTTTTTTATTTTTTTTAGGTTATTATTTTTTGTAAAAAAACTGTCAATTCGATTTGTCTCAAAATTTTATCAGATGTCAAAAACATTATTCTTCCTTGCACAAAATTGTTTTGGAAATGAAATCATATTTTAGTCGTAAAATTTTCGAAGTGACAAATTTTTTTTTTCAGTTTTTTTGATTTATAAAAAAACCGTTAATTGAATTTTTTTCCAAAAATATAATTGTTTTGTATCACGTTACAATATATAATATAAAATTTAATTCAAGTCTCTAGCGTCATTGGTTCATGAGATATTTAGGGTTAACCAACATTTTCACCTTTTTTTTAAACTGCTATGGTAAAAAAACCACCCACGCAATTTTCTTGAGAGCCCTTTCTGCATCTTTCTGCCTTATTATCTGTATAACAAAATTTATTTGAAGTCGATATCTCTTCTGGTTCTTGAGCTATGGACGACGAAAAAAACGTCGCGAACGTACGGACGTACGGACATACGGACGTACGGACGTACGTACACACGCACGCACAGACATCTTTCTAAAAATCTTTTATTTCGACTCAAGGGACCTTGAAACGTCGAGAAATGTCAAAATTTTCAATTTGACAAATCGGACCCATTACAATAACTTCCTATGGGAAGTTAAAAATAGCGAAATTCAGACCAGGGGTGAAGTCGTGTAAGCTGATTTTTGATAGTTGACTATCAAAATCAAGAAAATACGTCTGTGTAATGTGAAAATCGATTTCAAAGTGTTAACCAAACAATTTGACATAAAATAAAAACTTCAAGAAGGGGGTTTGTTCGTAGACTACTACATTAACATGTGGTGTTGAAGCGAGCTTGAAGCTCGCCTAAATTCTTTATATACCTGAATCGAGTTGAAATGAGCTTGATTCGCTCGATTCCGGTCGGGGATCGGAAAATTGTGAAGAAAAACCTGTGTGGAGGAGTTGGTTTTACAGATAATGCGTTATGGTCTGTTTATTTTCATGTTTGTGTACAAAAAAATAGTTTTGTTTTAATCAAATTAAAAAAAAAAATGCACATTGCTGAACTATTCAGTTTTTCATTGTTTAAGACGAATCAAACTTAATCATTTTTAAATCTTCTTGTGCGGTAAAAACACCAAAAAAAATTAATTATTTAATCTAAACTGAGATAAACCTTTGGTGGAAACATAGCAAAATTTAATTATCTTTTCTATTGTTTTCTCTTGCAAAATAAGACCAGTTAGTCCATTTTCACTAACAAAACTAAATAATATCAACAGTAATAGATTGTTTTTTTTCCCCAATGGAAAACACACATGATTCCAAATGCATAACTACTCAACAAACACAGCCATCGAGATACAAATGCAATATCAATCGTACCAACATTTGAGAACGAAATCACATAAGATCCATTCGAGGCTCGTATAAATGTCAAAAACCTATCCATAGTGAGAATCTACTCTGACTTTTATCGGTGTTATTCATACTATGGATATTGTTTTTGTTATTCGTGTAAAATCCTACTATACTATGGATAGATTTGCCAAAACACGGGTAAAGTTGATTTCATAAAAAAGTGCGTATACGCCCGAGTGCACTACCGTCAAAAATGTTCAGAATCAGAATCAGAATTTTTTGTGACACAAGAGCAAGATAATATTTTGAATATTCATCATTTTAATTAAGATTTTGTTTGAGCTTTGAACAAATTCAGCTTAGTTCTGAGATTTTATTTAAAACAAACATTTTTATTTATTTAAGAAAAGAAGTTGAAAGTGGCAAAATGGGTTTAAAAAATGTTGAATATCAATTGTGTCAAAAATACAAGAAGTAGGCATAAAGGTTTTCCTTTTTACCACAAAGTGCATGCAAAGAATGGAACATCGAGTTTTTTATGCAACTCATAAGATAATAAAGGTTTTATTTTTTAGCTATTATCTTTTTGGCAACACTGGTTTAAATAGCTGACGCACGTTTCGTGTTTTATTTCACTGTCAAACATCTTCAGTTTGGTCTTTAATTTAACCATGAATCGTCTTACAAACGAATAATGATTGCAGATTATTGAATTTTATTATCAAAATGCGTGCTCTGTTAAGAAAGTTCATCGCACGCTGCTTCCATTTTATGGTCAGTTTAATCGAATCACTGAAGCGGCTATTCGGGCTATTATGACTTAATTTCGCACCAAATTTACGTTGTTGGACATTAAACCACCAACTAGCTTACGTGGAGTGCAAACTGAAGAAAATATCGCAGCTGTATCGGCCAGTGTTAATGATGACCATCAATTATCGATTCGTCGCCGTTCGCAGCAATTGGGCCTCTGTGGAACAAACGTGGAAAATTTTGCGGAAGGATTTAGGTGTGATGCCTTTCAAAATAAAGCTGGTGCAAGAATTGAAGCCGAACGACCTACTGCAACGTAAAATTTTTGGTGAATGGGCTCTTGGAAAGTTAGCAGAAGATGAACTTTTTTACCGAAAAATTGGGTTCAGCGACGAATGGGTACGTAAATATTAAGCAAAATTGTCGATTTTGGAGTGAATATCAGCCAGAAGCATTGCAAGAGCTACCAATGCATCCAGAAAAAGTCACAGTTTGGTGCGATTTATGGGCTGGTGGCATCATTGGACCGTACTTCTTCAAAGATGATTCGAATCGTAACAACTGTGAATGGTGAGCGCTACTGTGAGATGATATCCAACTTTTTTTCTGCCCAAAATGCAAGAGCTTGACTTGCATGACATGAGGTTTCAACAAGACGGTGCCACATGCCACACAGCACGCGCAACAATGGACTTATTGAGAGGCGAGTTCGGTGAACATTTTATTTCACGTTTGGGATCGGTCAATTGGCCGCCTAGATCGTGCGATTTAACGCCTTTAGACTATTTTTTGTAGGGTTATGTTGAAGCTCATGTCTATACAGACAAGCCCGCTTCAATTGACACATTGGAAGACAACATTGAAGCATTTATTCATGAGATACCGGCCGAAATGTTGGAAAGAGTATGCTAAAATTGGACAATGTGGGTGGAACATTTCAGGCGCATTCAAGGTCAACATTTGCATGAAATAATCTTCAAAAATTAAATTATATGGACCGTACTATCGATTCAAATAAAGATTTCATGCATTTTTCTAAATTTTAAGTGTTTTTTTTTTTTTTTTTTTTGAAAAACTTTCCTATAGCTTTTAAAAAATCACCCTTTCTTTCTTAAATTGTGTTTATAATTTAAAAGACATTCTAAAAATCTCTTCTTATATTTCTTCGAATTTCCGAGTTTTTTCCAGAAAAAAATTCAAAAAACTTATCGATAGATTCAATATTCACATAGATATTATTATTTTCGTTCTACTTTCATTTTTCCTAGAATTTCATGGATGAAAAAACAAACAAACTAAATCCTCTTTTGCTTTCTTTGTCTCTTTAGTTTTTTTTGTTTGCTAACTAAAGCCTTTTCAAAAGTCTAATTTCATTACTTGACGTTTTGTGGTTGTGTGATGCACATTCAGGATATTCAAGAAAAATACCTTGCACCAAAGAATATTTTCTTTCTTTTCTTTAAGAAGAAAAACTTTTTCTTCTACTTCCATTTTTTGTATTTCATTTCGCTAGTGTATTTAAAAAAAAAATGAGAAAAAGAAAACAGAACGACAAAGTAAACATAAAGAAATCTACAAAACACTGTAAGGACGAAGACGAAATATGCATAAGTAAAATAAAAAAGTGTATACGAGTCCTAACAATGCTATTTCACGCCACTGTTATTCAGTCCATAATTCTTATTCTCACCGCATTTCTACGTCTTCTGTATAAACGGAATTCCTTACCACAAACAAAATATACCACGAAAGAAGAAGAAAAAAAAAATAAAAAAACAAAAAGGATTCAAAAAGAAAACTAGAAAAAAATATTTAAATGTTTTCTTTAGAATTTATCTATTTGTGGCGCGATTGTATGGCGGCAGGGCTCTGAAGTAAGATCCTTAAAAAGAGGATTCGGAGGTAGAATACAAATCCACTATTTTCACTTGTGATTCATATACTCCGTACTCCGTATGTTTGTTATGGAAAATAGGAAAAAGTCTAAGGACACCTTTATTTTTGGCACCTCGTACTCGTAGTAGCTTAGTACCTTGTTATCTTTGTTCCAATTCTTTTCTTTTTTGAGTTACGAGAAGGTTTATAAATAAAATCCTTGAAAAAGCAAGTAGCATAAGCGATGATGAGGATGATGAAGATGGTGATGTCAGACAGAAAGACACCGACAGCAACAGCAACAGCAACAACAACAAAACAAAACCCTTCGTGAGAAGAACTCTCAAAGCTGGAATAATTTTCAATATCTATAAAGGCTTAGCTTGCTTATGTCTTATGTGAAAGATATCCATTATGGTGTTGGTGTTGGCTTTGGTTTGGTTGTTTCCCGTCATCATAGGTGATGGGTCTGGGTAGATTCATATCCTTCCATATGTTTATCATTCAAGCCTTAGAGTTATAAATTTTATTGAAACACAAACGAAGGCAAGCGCTTTGAAATTTAATTAAAAAAGTTGACAATGCATTGAGAACTGGGTCAAATAATTGACAAACAACACACATATCGCATCCAGGAGTGAACCAGGGTTTAGGGCACTCGGCATCTACCATCAGCATCGGCACACTCATTTGGTGTTCACTCTCGCTTCAAGACTACTCGTAAAGAAGGTGGTTTAGATATACAATATTTCTAGGTTGTTGATGGTTAGGAAGGGAGTAAATTTAATTATATTATTCCACTCCCTAAAGAAAGCAGAAACACCACCCCACCACCAACGAGACGAATGTCGGGTGATGCTCTGGATGACGACGACGATGATGATGATGATGATCTGAAAGATACTCAAATGCACTTAAATAGGGAAACTTTATCTTCTTGTGTTGATAAAATAATTGGAATGGCAGATATGTATACTGTGATGATGCTGATGATGATGATGACTTTGAGGATGTTAAAGGACCCCACACGCCCATGTTGTCATCCTCATCGTCCATCGTTTTCGTTGGAGTCGTCATCGTCGTCGTCGTCAGTACCATCGACCGACAAGTCGACGGCCTTGTGATGTGCGCCTGCTGAAGATTAATTCATGACACAAAAACTACACAAAAGACTTGACATAATAAGTAATTATATTTGTTCTATTATAGTTAATGTTTTGTACTACTTAAGGGTTGAGTTATAGTCTCTTAGCAACAAAAAACGAAACTTTTTCCCAGATGTACATACATATATAAATGCAGAGAAAGTCTTGACAGAGCAAGGAACTATATACTAAAGACTGAAAGGTTTTACACAACTTTCAACCCTGCAAATGAAATTTCAAATATTCTATGCACCATCACATTGTTGAAAAGGCCTTAAAGCTTCTTTAAGTCTTCACTTTTATATAGGTATTGATTGAGGTTTAGAGACCACACTAGCACCAGCACGTAGCACGTAGCACGTAACGTAGATACCATAGTTTTTAAGAATGAAGTGTGTTTATGTCTACCTTCATCGTGCACCTTTTTGAGCCGACTATGGTGCGATTACTCTTGCAGATAAATTTCTCGCCTCAAAAGTTGTCTGGTCGTAGTTAAGTTTAGTTTTTTTTTTTTTTTTAATGTTGTTTAGAGGTCATGACACGGCAGCGTATAAAGAGCATTATGATACACTTTATAGAATTCAAGATAAATTTTTTATCGATGACGGCGCGGCGGCGGCGGCGGGGAAAAATTCAATCAAGAAAAGTACCTACCTATCGTAGATTAATGAGTTTTTGTTTTCCAATAACCAAACCTGCCACAAAGAACTTTTTTTCCATTTTATGCTTTTGTGGTTTGATTAAAGTGATTTCCTGTTCATCAAATCGATATCCATCATATTTGTGTACCGTTTTTAAAATCCGAAGCACGTATACAGAGAGACGATACATATCAATGTCTAGTTTTGACATCCTTCATAAACTATGAAAATTATGTTTGCATTGGAGAGTCCTTGTTGCGCAATTAAGGCAACGACGCTTTAAATAATGGTAAAACCAGAGACGGTGTAAGGCTCTAAGCTTTAAGGGACTTGTGACAGTGTCCGAATTTTAAAAGTTAGTATTTTAGAAGACGACTGGGTGTGAAATTTGTAAATCTTCAAATTTGAACTTGATCTTAGTAATTTACCCGGGGAATCCCGGAATCCCGGAATCCCGCTTTTTAAAAAACCCAGAAAAAAAAGTTTTATAATCCCGTCTTCTAAAATACCGATTTTTTGAAATCCCGTCTTTTAAAATCCCGCTTATTCAAAATCCCGATCAATTACAATCCCGAACTGAATAACAACAGGAGTCAAAGGTTTGAATGTTAAATTACTTGGCTAATCTACACTAATATTATATAAAGAGGAAAGATTTGTATTTTTGTATGTAACGAATAAAGTCAAAAATTACTGGACCAATTTTAATAATTCTTTTTTCTTTAGAAAGCTACATTATCACTGAGTAACATAGGCTATATTTAGTACTAGATTATAATATAAATCTTTAGAAATTCCTATTAAAACCAACCGAAGGTGTAAAAAAATTAGCCATAAAATGTCTTTCATCGCATACACTGCGAAGAGTATTAATGATAGGACAAAAAAATGTTTTCTAATTTAGTGATTCATGGTCGCTTTAATTAGCATGCCTATAACTTAAATATCTGTACCTATTTATGTCTATCCGTGCGAAGCCGGGACGGGCCGCTAGTATATAATAATTACAAATAAAACTAATATATAATATCGTAATTTGTTTTGTTTTTACTGTACATAAACAATAATTTTTGTTTACAATATTAATTCTTGCACAAACAAAATGCATCCTACAGCAAATCTACCTCTCGATAACGGTCTTACTATTATCGTTGACTTTGTTAATTTCTAGTTTGAGTTTGTTGTTTTGGTTTTAAAGAATACTGCTTTAGTTTATATTTTTATTTTTTGATATGTTATATTTGTTAAAGGTTACAGTAAAATGAATCAAGAAAAATACCTCATTTTTTAATTTGTTTTAATTTTTCATAATTTCGATTTCATAATCAAAACTAGTTGTTAAGTTTTAAAAAATCGCGCGATTTTTTAAAAATTAAACAACTAGTTTTGATTGCAAAATCTGGATAGTAAAAAACGGGATTATAAAAAACGGGATTATAATAAACAGGATTACAAAAAGGGGGATTATAAAAAATCGGGATTATAAAAAGCAGGATTATAAAAGACGGGATTTTAAAATCGGGATTTTAAGAAACGGGAATATAAAAACCGGGATATCAAACCCAACCCATTTAACTGAAATCGCAGCGATTTTTTAAAAACTAAACAACTACTTTTGATTGCAAAATCGGGATAATGACAAATTAAAACAAATTAAAAAATGAGGTATTTTTCTTGATTCATTTTATTTAACCTTTAACAAATAAAACATATCAAAAAATAAAAATATAAAGTAAAATAGTATTCTTTGAAAACAAAACAACAAACTCCAATTAAAAATTACCAAAGTCAACGATAGTGGCAAGACCGTTATCGAGAGGTTAGATTTGCTGAATGATGCATTTTGTTTGTGCAAGAATTAATATTGTAAACAAAAATTATTGTAAAAACAAAACAAATTACGATATTATTATACATATATTATATTAGTTTTATTTGTAATTATTATATATTACGCAAGTACTTTAACATTAAAACCTTTGACTCCTATTGTTATTCAGTTTAATGCACGTATTTTGTAAAAAAAAAACGGGATTGTCGGGATTCGACGGGATTTTAAAAAGCGGGATTCTAATTGATCGGGATTTTGAATAAGCTGGATTTTAAAAGACGGGATTTCAAAAAATCGGTATTTTAGTAGACGGGATTATAAAACTTTTTTTTCGGGATTTTTTAAAAACGGGATTTTAAAAAGCGGGATTCCGATACGCTCCCGAACTCTTTGATGATATGAACTTTATTTTTACTCAGGAGTTAGGGCAAATGAGTCTGTTTTTCATCTTCTTTTGATAAAATAAAACATTGAATTTTATTTTAACACCATCTTTACCCTTCTAGAAAAATATCTAGTAGTGTTTATGATGGTATACGAAGTGAATAATATAAGTCCTGTTCGATTTAGTAAAAATAGCGTTTTTGAAAACGATCCGAAAACGATTCAAACACTTAAAGCCAATATCATCCAACTAATTCGCGAACTACTGCCCAAAACCATCAACAAGGTCTTTGGAGCGACATTTGGAAATATGAATTATTTTTCGGAAATGTGAAAGATTTCACTTCTTATTTAGTCATTCTTAGATCAACTATCTCAGTTAGCTATCTTCTCTGTTTTGCTCGTTGAAACGTCGTATTGTTTAAAGAGCCTTCTTGAACATATTATAATGGGTGCTTTTTTTATAGTTGACAACACTATATGAACTGGCGACCATTTTGTCAACTGGTAAGTTATTTATTTTTAGTTTGGTTTGACAACATGAATAGAGTTACACCTGAATAACGCTTCTAAATTGTTCAAATTTATTTTAAAAATTATAGTTATTTTTCTTATTTCATTAAAGATACGTCAAAACTGCAGTTACTTTATGGCTTGGTGGAATTATTGGTCCTTGCTAAAAACGATGGTGTCCACAACGTTACAGTCAATGGTAACCACTATAGAGCAATGATTATTGACATTTTTGTTTATCAATTCAATATGAGAAAGCCAACTGGGAAGGTCTCAATGACTTCTTCAGGAACTTTAACTGTTAACTATGCTTCCTCGATAGTGACGTGGATACAAATTTAATTCTTTGTGGGATGAGAAATTTTATCCCGCATAGGGTAAAATCTATCAAACCCAAAGAACATTCTTGGTTTAATCCCAGCTGTAAAGAGTATATTAGGATTAAAGATTTTATTTCTCTTTGTTAAAGCCAACCCCATTAGATTTAACCGGTATAAGTTCAAATAAGCCGAGTTTTTACATTAATAGAAATTACGGCAAAAATACTACAATGTTCCAAAGGTAGTAAAAATGTCTGGTCAGTTGTTAAAAAAATTACTTAACACCACGTTATCCACGCTCGTTCATAATGACCCTCCCTTTGTAAGCTTGATTTATAAATTCAGAAAGTGTCATGAGTCCTCCTGTACTCGAGGGCGTAAACTAGTTTCGCTGACGACAGTACCCTCAGCTTTTCATATTCGTTTCTAGATTCACATCCTTGTCCTTTGGATGTGGAACTTCAACGGCAGCGTATGATAAGCTTATTAAATTCTGATCTCGACACCATTGTCCTATGGGGAATAAAGAACCGTGTAGAATTTAATGCTTCAAAAACTCAATGCTGTCTCAATGCTAAGCGGCACTTCCATCCAGGAAACTAATCAACTTTCAGTACTCGGTATGCATATTACAGATCACCTCTTATGGAATGATCACATATTCGATATCGCCAAAAACGCTGGCAGGTGCTTAGTATTCCTCCGATATGGTGCAAGAAATTGTTCACCGTTTCTGATCTGGATGTAATGTACAAAAGTTTCCTTTGTCAAAAGCTGAATATATCTCGCATATCTGGGCTGCGCAAACAAAGTTTAATTCTTTCGGATAGAGTCCAAACAAAACTTTGAAACTTATAAACTATAATCGAAACATTTGAATAGCTAGAACACCGCAGCAATATTTCCCCTCATGAACAACTCAGCTGTAATACTCCCACTTCCAGAAATGCTCATCATTTTACCCTTGAACTCAATTTCGGACGTACTGTCAAATATAAAGATTCTTTTTTTAACCACACATTGAGAATGTGGAATACTTTGGCCAACTCAGGAGACTTTCTTTCAAAAAAAGTATATTTCATTTGAATTTTTAAAAAAATCATCTTTTTTATGCTATTTCAAAGTTCTATAACTCTAAAAACACCCTTTAGTTCTACAAACAAAATTAAATTAAAATTACATTTAAATTTTTATCTTCCCATAGGAAGTTATTGTAATGGGTCCGATTTGTCAAATTGAAAATTTTGACATTTCTCGACGTTTCAAGGTCCCTAGAGTCGAAATAAAAGATTTTAAGAAAGATGTCTGTGCGTGCGTGTGTACGTACGTTCGGTTCGTACGTCCGTACGTTCGGTTCGTACGTCCGTACGTTCGGTTCGTACGTCCGTACGTTCGCGACGTTTTTTTCGTCGTCCATAGCTCAAGAACAAGAAGAGATATTGACTTCAAATAAATTTTGTTATACAGATAATAATGCAGAAAGATGCAGAAAAGGCTCTCAAGAAAATTGCGTGGGTGGTTTTTTTTACCAAAGCAGTTTAAAAAAAGGTGAAAATTTTGGTTAACCCAAAATATCTCATGAACCAATGACGCTAGAGTCTTGAACTAAATTTTATATTATATATTGTAACGTGACACAAAAGAAGTATATTTTTGGAAAAAAATCCAATTAACGGTTTTTTTTATAAATCAAAAAAAACTGAAAAAAAATGTGTCACCTCGAAAATTTTACGACTAAAATATGATTTCATCTCCAAAACAATTTTGTGCAACGAAGAATAATGTTTTTGACATCTGATAAAATTTTGAGAAAAATCTAATTGACAATTTTTTTATAAAAAATAAAAACCTAAAAAAAAAAACTTTACTCAAAGTTGGTAAAAATTGATTTTCGACTCAAATATATTTTTAAAACTTTGAGATATTGGCTTTAAACTACTTTTATCTTTCAAAAAACATTGTTGTCAACATTCAGTAAAATTTTGAAAAAAATCGAATTGACAGTTTTTTTTACAAAAAATTAAAAACCGAAAAAAAAATTAACAAAAGTTGGTAACAATTGATTTTCGACTCAAATATCTTTTAAAAAATTTGAGATTATAGTTTCCAACTAATTTTAACTTATAAAAAACATTGTTTTCAACATTAGGACAAATTTTGAGAAAAATCGAATTGACAGTTTTTTTTACAAAAAATTAAAACCTAAAAAAAAATTCAATAAAACTTGATAAAAATTGACTTTCGACACAAATATCTTTTCAAAACTTTGCGATATTGGCCTGAAACTACTTTTATCTTTCAAAAAACATTGTTGTCAACATTCAGTATAATTTTGAAAAAAATCTAATTGACAGTTTTTTTACAAAAAATTAAAAACCTAAAACAAATTTAACCAAAGTTAGTAAAAATTGAATTTCGACTCAAATATCTTTTCAAAACTTTGAGATATTGGCTTTAAACTACTTTAATCTTTCAGTATATATTTTTTTCAACATTCAGTAAAATTTTGAGAAAAATCGAATTGACAGTTTTTTTACAAAAAATTAAAAACCTAAAAAAAAAATTAACAAAAGTTGGTAAAAATTGATTTTCGACTCAAATATCTTTTCAAAACTTTGAGATATTGGCTTTAAACTACTTTTATCTTTCAAAATATATTGTTTTCAACATTCAGTAAAATTTTGAGAAAAATCGAATTGACAGTTTTTTTACAAAAAATTAAAAACCTAAAAAAAAAATTAACAAAAGTTGGTAAAAATTTACTTTCGACTCAAATAGCTTTTCAAAAATTAAAAATATTGATTTCAAACTTATTTTATTTCACAGAAAATATTATTTTCGATATTCAATAAAATAAAATCTACAAAAAATAGTACGCAAATTTGGTTAAAAATTGATACATATACACAAACTTTTAAGCAAGACAAATCGACAGACGGGATGGGAAGTTATCAGTGTGGGTCGCATCCCAGCCTTTTTTTTTCAATTGATTTTCTTAAGTCCTTTCAAAATTAAATTCACAAAACATAACATAAAAGACATCCAGATTAAAACTCTAGGACGAGGTTCATATTGGACTGTCATTTTGACATTTCATTTGGCTGCCATTAATTTTTAAACATTTCTTCCTAATATTCCTTTCTTTTGTAACTATAAAGTGGAAAATAGATACAATTTCAATTTAAAAGGAGTCGCATTATATCTATTTAATGTGTACACAATCTTAACTGAAGTTTGCTGTATTTTTTACAAAATGTTGGACATTTTGTTGAATGACATATCATCGATACCACTTTATCTTAGTTTTGAAGAATAAAAATGACCTTTGGTGGTTAGTATTCAAAATACCAAAATAAAGTCTTCATAAAATTAAAAAAAAAAATGAATGCCTATATTTGCATAGAAATGCTTTCATTTTCACGAAAGCTATTAACTTGATGGTTAGGTATGGGTATGGAATGAAAAATTCATTGAGTTGACCCGCCTATTAATTTCAACAAAAAAATCGTAGGTAAGGTAGTCACCTCAAACAAAACATTTAGTGTTTATTTTTTTATATTCACAATCGACTTTATTTATTGAAATTTTCCTTTAACCTAAATTTTACCTCGATTTGTATAAAATAAAACATCCTGACCCATTGAAACCTTAATGGCATCAGCCCAACCTCATCCGTTCATCCGTTTTTAATGACTCTTAAGTACAATCCCTTATACAAACAGTATACCTCCATACAGTATACTCGTGTACCTAAAACGAGAACTTCACCTTTTGTATAGGAAAATATTCCATTCAATATCCTTGTCAACGATGAATTTTAACTTAACACCACATCCTGAGTAAGTGAGGTTTCCTCTTTCCTTATGGTCTATGTTTTTACTGCTTCTGCTCCTGCTCCTGCTGCTGCTGCGTTGCTTCCGAAAGAATTTACAAGTAAGTTAAGAAAAGAAAAAAAAAAGAAAACAAAATTGTAAAATAATAATGTCAGGTTTACATCCAATCAACGTCGTCGTCGTCATCGGTCGTTGCTGATGCCTATTACTTACTATATGTGTTTTGTATAGGGTACACTATCATTCAACCTACACAACAACAGAAAAAAGTAAACGACACACGATCCTATCAACCTATTTGTAAGTTCCCTCCCCTCTCCTCCTTCCGCCCCCATCTCCTGCTCCTGCTCCTTTTGCATATCCTTTACTATCCTATGTTCCTGATTCCTAAGCTAGCTTCATAAGTTCTCGTCCTCGCCTCGCACAGGAACATATTCGTCCTATATCGTTTCTCGTTTCATATGAAAATTGCGTTACTCGTATCTCCTCCTCCAAACAGAATTTGCATTTTTTCTCCTTCAAAGGACTTAAAAATAAAACACACACACACAAAAAAAAAAGGAAAAACAAATTCCAGCAAAAAAATTCAGTACAAAAGACTAAAGTGCACTTTCCATTTCACATCCGGAGTTTCCGTTCTGTAGCCTAACCAGAGAGCGCGCGAGCACCACACAGGTCGTCCATTGAGTTAGAACCATGGAACAACTTTCAGAAGCACAACAGCAGCAATATAGGAGCAGCAGTTTAAAACAAAAACGCGTTTTCATTTTCCCACATAATAATCATAGGTTTTTTCATCACAAATTAAAAAAAAAAAGAAAAAGAAAAAAAAAAAAAAAAGAGAAAGAAGTAATAAATAAAAAAGCGCGGGAAAAAGCAAAGTGCAACAAAGCGATTTTTTTAAATAGATTTTTTATTTTTTTTTCTTTTGGCTTAGATTTTTGTCCTAGATTGCTCTGAGATAGTAATGGATTCTTTTTTACTGCTGTTATTTCAATTTAAAAGTAGAACTTGGGAATTGCATACAATAATATACACAAAAACATAACACAGGATATGAAAATGAGAATGAAAGAGAGAGAAAGAATAAAATATAAATTAAAATAAGTACATTTTATATAGTAGAACAAATTAAATCTAGATTTAAATTGTATTTTTCTTTATTTAAACTGACAGTTACCTATGTCAATTTTGACATTTAGATCGGGAAATAAAAATGGCTGACTGAAGGAAGTCCGTTCATTGACCCAAACAGACAACACAAGTCCGTTCATTTACCCAAACAGATAACACATATGTATACTATATTATGAATTTGATTCCTCAAGGGAATTAATTCTCCTTTTTAAGAAAGGTAATGGGATATGTGAAATTTAAGAAGATTAGGTCTTCTTCTTAAACAGGCATCTTTCTTTTGGATTCTTTGGATTTTATGTTTACCTACATATTTATTTTCAGAAGCAGATCACATAGACTGAATATAGTACTGGAAGTTGTACCACTGTTCAAGAGGGATTTTTATAAAATACAAAACGCCGCCAAAGCGGTCCTCTTATAGGAACTAGATGAAAAACATGCTAAGCATATGTTGTTCTTCATTAAAAATTGTTTAACTTTCAACGAAATATCGAGAAATTGATTTTAACCGCGCATCTCTAAATGGAAACATGGAACGTTTGACAGTTCTTACGTAGACAACAGTGTTATGGCTGAAACACAAACACGCTTCAGCTTCGCCTGACGTTTACGAGTTCAGCCATAGGAATTCAATGCATGCTATCACAATGAAGCTTTGACCTCACGTTTCGTTTGACAATCTTAAGGAAAAGAACCTAGTGTTACGTAATGTGACACTAAACGGAAGCTCTAGTTCAAATTTGCTGAAAATTTGCTTTGTCTGACAGCTCAACAGCTGTTAAAAAAAAGTCAACAAACAAAATACATTTGCTTTTGGAGGGATAACCATTGGTTATTAAAAAAAGTTAAAAGGTAAGTTATTGAAATATATGTACATAGAATAACTATACAATAATTTTTTCTTGAAAACGTTTTATTTTTGTAGAAGAGAAAATGAGTTTCTAAGAACTCTTCATAGATTGAAAAACTTCGTAGATTGACCCACCAACGTCTTTCAGTCTGCGCTTCTTCTTGATCAATGAGCTGAAGTGAACATACCCACGATATGCTGTGTAAGCTACTTCCGCCATAAATTCAGTTTTTTCGATTTCAAAATTCATATCTTTTACTACACGAAAAATCAAAACAAACTTTTGAGAAAAAATAACAGCTGCTAATGACAGAAATGTCATTTTAGAAATGTCATATTAGAAATGTCATTCAAAGCAACCTCGAAGCAGGCCCATCGTAACGCAGACGAAGCTGAATCGTGTTTGTGTTTCGGCTTTGAAATCGATGAAAAGATGGTGGGTGTCGATTTGATATTCTTGCGTTTTTTCCAGATATGACAATCTTTACTTCGTCTATTTTAGGAAGACGGGATTGTTGGCTTTTGTCGTCTTTATTGAATGGATCATCCTCCCTGATATCGGAATTCGGTTCGTCGTCGCCGTTATAAGTTCTTCAGGAGTGGTCCCACCATGTCACTTTTTTAATGTCGTACGTCTTATTTAAAAATAGTTAGTATTTCGATAAACCCCAAATTCTAAAAATATCGATTTTTTCTTGATCCATCGCCAATGACATGACATCCAGCTTTGCGAATGGATATTGGTATTTAGTTTTTACCTCTTGGAAACAAAAATAATATGGTAATCAGTTGTTGTATATTTGATGTATGTAGATACATGTCTTACATAGGTCTCATAGATTCAACTCTTTGGTATTTATTTGATGTGAACTTAATCTTACGAAATAAATTGCAGTGATGTTAGAAAATTCCACAAAATGAAGAACAACAAAATGACTTACATTTTCATCAATGTCAATGTCATCTATACTTAAAATGAAAATAAAAATAAAGAAATATTTTTTTAGTAGAACCTATCAAGTAATGGTTTAACACATACCTTATTGCTGAAAGTAGTACAATAGTAAGTTATACTACTTTCGACAGCCTCGTGCTCTTGTAAATTGTATTAAATGACAAGGGTGACATTTAAAGAAACATTTCCTACGTGTCATTTAACATCTACAACAAATTTTTAAATGGAAATGCGTTCCACAAACGGGCAATACAGAAATTCGGTCAAATTAGCAAATAATAACTTTAAAAAGGAAACTTCCCTGCTCATGGTATTATATAGGGTCCGCCATCTAACTTTTTTTCTCAACTAGTCCTTATTTCGTAAATGATAATACTTAGTTTATGTCTGATTTGACAGGTAATTAGTTGTATGATCCTTCCGCTAAACGAATATGGTTGTGTATACGCTTGAACAACGCTGGGAACAACGCTTAGAGAAGATGCCGATTTTGCCAAAAAATCATCTTTTCAGACAAGCAAAATTGTCGCATTTGGGACAAAGAAAACCCGCACTCATACATTGAAAAGTCGATACACCCAAAACGAGTCACTTTTTAGTGCGGATTTTGGTCGAGAGGCATAATTGGGCCATTTTTCTTCGAAAATAAGCAGGGAGTGGCCGTTTCAGTCAGTTACAGAAGAGGAGGATATTGGCGCTACGTGCCACACAGACGAAGCGACACTCGATGTTTGTATAGCATTTTTAAAAAATAAAAGTTATTTGGAGTTGATGACGAGTCAAAATTCAATACCACTCGTTATTCGTATGTTTATATAAAAAACATGAGTCTAATAAGCAATTTTCTTTTCATTACAATTTTTATCGAATAATGTCAGTACCATTTAAGTCACGTGCCCTTTTTTCTTAAAATACAAACTTTAACTTTATAGGCAAAACATACAAATGTTCCATTTTATTTGCTTTTTTGAGTCATATTACTTAAGTTCCACTTTTACATTTACAATTGCACTTTAAAATTCTACCGAAGATCGACATTAAAATTGATTTTTTAGTTTTGGGTAGGGTGCATTAAGGTAAATGTGCAGTAAGCTCGAAGTTAAGTTTTTAAATTTAATATCTCATCAGGAATCATTTTAATCTTTAATAAGCTTATATGACAGAATGTGAATTATTAGACCCTTTCGCGTTATTTATTATGGTCTGTGTTTGTTCCCCGGCGAAATGAAGAAATGTCTTAGTAAATGGGTACGTAAAATATCGTCCTTTGTCTTTTGAACTGACATGTCTGCAAGGATACATTAGTTTAACTTTAAACTTAAAGTTATTGTCACCAAAAACTAAAAAATTGCTTTTTTACTTAAGATTCAATAAGTACAAATTTGTATGTGCAATTGATAGCTGTATATCGTTTCCAATCATTCAAAAAAATATATTTACTTTCATTGAAAACTTTGTTGTTGTTTATCAATATTTCCATAAGGACTTCACAGTACAAAATATTTGGAAATATATTTTGAAAATATTATTTTTCAATATTAAATCAGTATCTACTTCTAATTTATGATAATTTTCCACTCCACGCCTAAATTCTGTTTTAAATTTAAATTGAATTGGCAACTTCATCTTATCAAATTCTATTTTCGCACTAAAATTCATTGCGTTACAGTTAATTTTATTCTTTTTTTTAATTGTTTTTTTTTTTTGGTTTAACGACCACAAAAACTTTTAAAATCTCTTTTTAAAACCAAAAATTAATTTCAGAAGTCAAATCCACCAGCAGTGGAGAGCAAAATACCAGAATTGGATTTCGCATCAAACCAAACCCGAATCTAAATCCAGAATCAAATCCAAAAAAGGATAGCTGATGCAGGATCCCACAAACTCAAACTACTCTTAAATACTGTACCCACCCCTTCGAGAATTTCGTAGGGAAAAATCTCCAAAATCAAAATAATAATTTTTATTCAAATGCAGTTGTTGGTGAGGATGTATAGTTGTTTGGAAAGGAGTCGCACAATGCCATCCTTGGGTTGGTTTTGTGCACAGTGCATTGTATTGTTTACCTATATACATATGAATGTGATGGGTGAAGCAAAGCTTGTTTAGATTAATTTATGAATCCACAAAAACAGAGCCATATCTTTGCTGCAATGCACAACGAATCACCTGGCAAAATTTCCGAACACACAAATGCGGTTTCATTTAGATCAACCGCCCCCTTTACCCTGATGGGAATACCCGTTTCCGCAAAGTACTGAAAACGAACATGAAATTCCCCAAAAAGCTATTCCCATGCTGCATTCACTTTATTCCGGAGGGAAAAAGGAAAAAATAGAAAAAAGGGTTTGGGTTTTCTGATAAACGGAACACAAAAAAAAATACCACACGAAAATTGTACTATGTTTTGAACTACATAAGCTCTGAAATATTTCCGCCCTGTGCATTTTGTTGAATTTAAATTCACACCCCGACCGAGAACGACGAACCACGTACTATCCCAAAGTACGAATATAGCCAAAGTTTATAACCAACATCCGTTTCAATTTTGTGCGAATTGAATTTTGAAAATACAACACTCAAAGCAAGCGACATACACACCGGTACATTACGATGCAAAACATATGCCCGATGTCCCTTCCCCCAAACCCAGCTAACCCAAACCAACCCTCCTCCATCACCATACCCATTCTCAGTGGCTCGGAGTGACTTCAGGGCCAAATCTGAAAATCTGCTAAATCTGTGAATTTGTTTTCATTTAATTATTCCATAAACTATACCAAGGTACCTACCTACCTACCTATTTTGGGATGCAGAGTGCGAGCTGTAAAACTTCGTTCAGAGACAAGTACAAAAACACATAGCTATACTATACAATACAGTGTTTCCAACACTCATAATTAAGGTTTAAATAACAAAATTTGTCCACCCCCACCCTTAACATATAGACATTAAAGACCTTCACACTCAGGTAGATAGAATTTGGGGTTTAATTGCAGTCAGAAAGTTGTGGAATTTATTATTTAATTTTCCAAGTACGCCATTGGATTATGGTTGTGCAAGCTAAAGCTCTATAGCTAGAGTTGTCAGGAAGGGGGGGGGGGAGTATGATGATGAGCAACAAAAAAGGTCAGGTTTTGTCGGGAATAATTTATTAAATATTGTATTCCCCCACCGAAACATTGTTCTACGTACCTTAATTTGTACCTGTAACTGAAATGTTTGTTTGTTATACATGTACATATATTTTTTTTCTGTTTTTGAAAATTTATGAATTTCTATTCCATCAGGATTTCAAAAATAAAATAATAATAGCTAAAACAGTGAAGGGATGTACAAATACCGCGTTACATTAAATTGGTTAATCTTTTTTCGCACTGATGTTTTGGTTTGGATTTTTAGAAAAAATCATCAAACATTAAGGGCTAATCGCGGAAAAAATTTCTATTAGATATTTTGCCATTTTCGAAAATCAAAAAAGTCATAATATAAAAGGTGTCTTACGGAATTAATATTTGGTTTCAATAATCTTAATTCGATCTTACAAGGAACAGTGCAAAAGTATTGAATTATTTCGATGATAAGAACTCTGAGAAAAATTTTGTTTATGAATATTATAGAAAATAAATTGTAGAAGGTACTTGACTCTGAAGTGATTTTTATGAAATATTCGGATTTTTTTAGTTTTACGGTCATAAAAACCAGATTTAGAGGGGAGCAATATTTCTCGCATCGGGAATGGGTCAAAATACTGTTTTTCAGAATTCTTTTTGATCAAAATTCTGTTTCATTCTGTTTGTTTATAATTCTGTATGTGTTCAATTCTATTTTTCTAAACACTGTAAACTTAGAAAACCATATACGGTATCTCCGAATTTCTCATCACAAATGACTGTATTCTTACAAAGTGTATTTTTTATAGTGATGTTTTTTAAATATGTATTATTTTTTTAAACCAAAACAAATGTTCTGTTAGAATTCATTAAATAAGATAATATTATAAAGGGTGTCCCAAAATTAACGCAAGATTTGAATTAAATAGAAAACGCCGTTTTTAGTCTTTTGATAGTTATATTTTTATTGACTCGTAAAGTACATAGGATAGGGTTATGTATGGAATAACACATCGGACAAATGGCCTCCACGGCTTTGCATGCACATGCGCACTCTTTTGTTGAAATTTTCCATGACCATTCTGCATAAATGTGGCTGAATTTCGTTGATGCAGCGTTGAATCTCCTCCTTTAATGCACGGGTGGTTGTGGGCTTGTTGACATAGACTTGTGATTTCAAATAACCACATAAAAAGAAGTCTAATGGTGTTAAATCACACGATCTAGGAGGCCAATTTTGATCACCGAAACGAGAGAGTACACGACCTGGAAATGTCTCATGCAGTAATTGATGTTCAATAATCCATTCAACGAACTCTCTTCTCTGTCCATGGTCATTAGGCTTCAATTGTTCTGTTAATTGAATTTTGTAAGCATGAAGACACAGATCTTTGGTGAGTATACGCTGTAGAGAGGTTCTTGAAATTTGCAATTCTTGTCCACGACGTCGAATTGAGGTTCCTGGATTGTCAGCAACACTCTCACGCACTGCTTCGACATTCACATTTGAACGGCTTGTTTTTGGACGACCAGTGTGTTTGGCGTCTCCAACGGATCCAGTCTCCATGAATTTTTCAATTAATCTCTTCACGGTTGACGAAGTTAAAACACTATTCCGACCATATTTTGTATGAAATTTTCGAACTGCAGCCGCCAAGCTTTCACTATTTTTGAAATATTCTTTAATAATGAAGACACGTTGTTCTCTCGTGTAACGCTCCATTTTTAATAACCCTATACTGTTAGCTGTCAAATTGCTTTTTTTCAGGGTTGCCAACACTTCACTGCACAAATGGCGGCAAATTTAAATCTTGCGTTAATTTTGGGACACCCTTTACAAAATTTAATGCATGTAAAAACAAAAAGTCCAAATATTGATACGTTAATAAAAAAGTTAACTTAACAATTTCAAAATTCTGTACTTCAAAATGCTGTAAACAGCTTTACTTTTTCAAACTATTTTCAACATTTTGAAATACAAAATTTAAGTAAACCAAAGTTTTGAAATACAGAATTTAACCCTACAGAATTCTAAACGTACAAAAATCTGTCCATACAGAACTTGTAATAAAGAATTTTGACATAAAGTAATTCAATTAAAGTATTATTACCCAAACACTTTTTAAAAGCATTTATATTTTGAGAAAAATAATACTGAACTAGGCACATTGAACACAATCTTATCACATCTTACCTTTGAAGTCCCACATATGAAGAACAAGGAACAAGGAGTGAATAATAGAGAAATACATTCTAAGAACTGACGAAACTATCGACAACAGTTTATAAGATAAAAGATTTCATTCAAGTTTTATTTTGACAAAAAAAGGAGAGAAGTGTAAACAAAATGGTACCCTGTGCCACACCAGTATTTATTTTGGATTATTTTACTGTCCAACCAAAATAAATTCGTAATGATCGAATTTCCGATAAGAAAGATGATTGCATTTGCCTGTTGTTGAATGTGATAAGAAAGTGGTACCGTGTGTTCTTCATAAATAAACTGCAGAGAGAAGAAACTCAAGTACATTTGGACTCCAGTAAAATTGTTTCAATTTTTAGGACAAGCTGGTCTAAATGGTAGTACCCGTGGCATGATGGTTAATGTGTTGGACTGTTTAAGTTTATGTTAGTTTTAAGTTTTATATTAAGGACCTTATTTTAAGTAGTTTTTAAGTAAAAATAAAATACAAAGAATATTGATATTAGTTTTTTTTTTTAATTTTCTAATAAATACAAAAATAAATAAAATTTAATTGAAGTAAAATGGATCTTAGGGCCGAAAGGCATTAGTATTAAGTGTTATAGTTTAACTTAGAGTGTCCGTACGGCACCAGTAAGTTAGTGTAAGTTATGGTTAATTAGGCTAGTTTTATGAATTTTTGTCTAGCTTTAAGATAGGTTTAAGATTGAAGTAATAAAAATGAATTTAAAAAAAAATTGTTGCACTGTCATGCAATGTCATGGTCTTGGGTTCGATCCTTGCCTATGCCTAAGTTTTTTTTCACGGATACTGCCTCTTGCGAGGAATTGATAAATTCTCCAAGAGTAGTTCTTGTCATAAAAAGTGCTTTCTCAAATTATCTGTTTGGATTCGGCTTAAAACTGTAGGTGCCCTCCATTCCTGACAACAGTACTCGCACACAGGAATGGTTGAGAGTTGTAAGTCACTAGACCCTAGTTTTCAAGGGACTGTTGCGCCACCCAATTTTTTTTATATATTGGTCCAAATGTATTTTCCAACTGTAATACTTTTTGTTGATACTAATTTTTTGTAGAATAGCAAATAATAGTATAGCTAATAGTATACTTAAGAAGCTAAGTCGAGTCAGCTTACAATAATAAATCTATATTTTGATTTTTGTTTACAATCTATACTAATATTATAAATGGGAAAGTCAGTTTTTTTGTTTGTTTGTTTGTTTGTGTGTTTGTTTGTCCTTCACTACGAAACGGAGCAACATTATGGAATAATTTTTTGTGTAGAGGTAATTACAAAGCTGTAGATTGTTTTAAGATACTTATCATCGTGGTAAAATATTTCACTTATAATTAGATACTCAATACATATTCATTTGACTGTTAACAGTCGAATTTCCCTTTCCTGAACACTGTTTATTTTAATAAATATGATTCAAAATCATGAAAAATATAAACCACAAAGTGTTCATATGTATATGCGTTTCGCCCCGATGAAATGGTTGAGCTCATCCAAAGATGACCATTACAACTTGTCTTGACGCATATTTTGCCAAATCAATCGAGACTCAATATAATCCGAGCTACATAAAGCAACTGCGAATTATATAGTTGCTACAAGTCTTCAGAGAAGACAAACTGTAGCTATTTTTATTTCCGTGCTATAGGACTTTTTTGAAAAAGAAGCATTTGACTGTTAACATTCAAGTTTCAAGTCAGGAAAGGCCAATTCGACTGTTAACAGTCAAATGCTTCTTTTTCAAAAAATGTCGTTTCTGAATAGAGCTACCAAACGCTTACAAAAAACGAATGGAAATTTTTTTTAGTTACGTTTTATAGGTACAAAAACACAGTCTTTTGACTGACAAAGCTTACGAGTTACGACATTCGAAAAAACACGAGAAAAGAAAGAATGTTATTCAAACACAGCCAATTTGATACTTTTATTTAGATCCCATCCCGTCTGTCGATTTGTCTTGCTTAAAAGGTTTGTAGGTTTTCGTGTTTTGTTAAAGAAGTTTTCAGATAAATTATTCTCAAAAATTTAAAAATTACCAACAACATTTTGCATATAATGAAATAGTTTTATTTCAAAATCCAGTTTTGTTAACGAGGTTTTTAGTCGAAAACCAATTTTTACCAATTTTAGTAGCATTTCTTCAAAAATTTTATTTCTTCTATAAACAAATGTAAATCAAATGAATGAAATAATTTTGAAGTCAATATCTTCTTTTTTATTTTTTTATTATAAAAAATTACCTAATGTCGAAAGCAACATTTTTTATGAGATAAAATTAGTTTGCAGCCAATTTTTAAAAAGACATTTGAGTCGAAAATCAATTTTTACCAACTTTTAGTATTGTTTTGTTTAGGTTTTTATTTTTTTGTAAAAAAAACTCTCAATTCGATTTTTCTCAAAATTTTACTGAATGTTGAAAACAATATTTTTTATAAGATAAAATTATTTTGAACACAATATCTTAGGTTTTAGAAAAGATATTTGAGTCGAAAGCCAATGTTTACCAACTTTTAGTAATGTTTTTTTTTAGGTTTTAAGGTTTTTATTTTTTGTACAAAAACTGCCAATTCGCTTTTTCTTAAAATTTTACCAGATGACAAAAACGTTATTTTTCGTTGCAAGAAATTATTTTGAAAACAAAATCAGTATTTGTTCGTAAAATATTTGAGGTGACGATTTTTTGTTTTTGATTTATAAAAAACCGTTACTTGGATTTTTTCCAAAAATATACTAGTTTGGTATCACATTACAATATATAATATAAAATTTAATTCAAGTCTCTAGCATTATTAGTTCTTGAGATATTTAGGGTTAACCGAAATTTTAACCTTTTTTTTTAAATTGCTATGGTAAAAATATTACCCCCTGTAATTTTTGTGAGAGTCCATTGTATAACAAAATTTATTTGGAGTCAATATCTCTACTAGTTCCTGAGATATGGACGTCGAAAAAAACGTCGCGAACGTACGGACATACGAACGTATGTACATTGAACACACGTACGCACAGACATCTCTCTAAAAATCTTTTATTTCGACTCTAGGGACCTTGAAACGTTGAGAAATGTCAAAATTTCCAATTCGACAAATCGGACCTTTGTAATCGGTTCCTATGGAAAGTTAATAAGTTCTGTCAAAATATTTAAGTTCATTTGAATGACGTCATAGTGTTTTGTATGTTAAACACTACTCTACGATCACATCGATCAAGTGTCAAATATACCAACGTCTAAAAATGAATGCCTCGAATAAAATTCAAATCACTATCCGCAGCAGGATTTTCTTTAACTTGTATTGCCAGTTATTCTACTGCGAATGTTGTATTTGTTATTCATATAAATTTCTAGTGTACTACGAATAAATTTTCCAAAAAAAACGCGGGTATTATTTTATAAAATAAACCGAAAAATTGGCCAAGGATTATATAATATAAAAATATGGTTTTTAAAAAAATTACCGATATTGGAACCCGAAAAGTTTAAAGTGAAGATTGATTTTGGTAGTACTAAAATTACAATCTTTATACAATCAAAATACTGGGAAGCATTTATACAAAATAACTCCAAATTGCTTAATGATTTTTAATCGAATCTAAACCGAAGCAAATTACAAATTACATTTTTAAATATGTAGTTTTTGTTTGTATTTAACAAAAATCATGAAACAAACATTTAACATCCAAATAACTCACAATTGAGAATCACAGACAACTTTATTGCTCTGTGCATAACACTCAAGGATTTTGTTTAAGCTTGAAGTTTAAAAATTAAATTATGAGAATTATATTTTGCTTCCATTTTGGTTATTGTTTAAAATAAAACTTTATTTTAAAAATAACCTTATTTCTTTGTCATTTTGCTGTCTATTTTGTTTGGAAAGCTTCCAAACTGCCTCGATATTTTATTGAATTTCATTGATTTTAACAGTTTCCCCCAAAACAAAAAAAAACAAAAACAACCTTCAACACATTGTAAAAGAGGATATAGGAGTTGACGTCCTTGCTTAACTTTCCATTTTTGTCGGAGTATATGCCAACAACAATTATTGCCATCTGTATATTTAAAACATGGCCAGTAGCAGTGGTGTCATAACAAGATATCGCAATATTGATTTTGGCAAAGTGCTTCCGCGATGTGTAATTTGGAGATTTTATTACTATGTCAACTCTATAGACGACCTTAACGTGTGTGTCCAAGTTCCAGGATGTAAAGTTACAGGGACGGAATATTTACACGAGTTTTATTCATGTAAGGGAAGATACATACTTATGTTAATCTGATGATACCCATTTGAATGAGTACTTTAAACATGACGTGCTTCGTTTCTTCCAAAAAAAAACAGAAATGTGTCAATTTCAATAACACCCGCATCAATCAATTTAATTTAATCCCATTGCCAAATAAAAACCTACCCTCTCTTTATCATCTTTAATATTTTCAAGGTATAAGGACACAACTTCGAACACTGGTAACGAAGTATTTCAATAACCCAACATCTAATATTTAACTTTTCTTGGCAGTGGGTAAATTTAACGCCCATACGATGTTTTCTTAATGTCCTGTGTGTGTGTGTGTGTACGAGTATTGTAACATTCCGTTCCTGGACATTGAAATAGATAGTTTGTCTTTAAAAATCGATATTATTTAAATATTCATGACTAAGCAGAACATTTAGATAGATGACCAAGGTTGTTGCAGATATAAATACAAGCAAGTTTATGTTTTGCCTTTGAAATTGAAACAAAACTTTATTTGTAATTTAAAGGTCACCATTCAGAACATGAGTGTCCAGTTTTTAGTTTTGTTTGAAATTATATTTCTTTTATATAATAAAAGGAGTCATTATTTTCTAAAAATTGTAGGAATACATTTTTTGTAGAATTTGAAAGCAGGATATATAGATGACCTTGTAGTGCTGTCAAAAAATAAATCCAACTATCAAACAATATGATTTCTGGTTTGGAAGGACAATTATCTTGGAATTAATTATCTTGAAGTTGAATCTGAAACACAGCGAAAAGTGAGTAAGTTTGAAAGAAAGTGCAATGTGGAATGATTTCTGATGGTGGAGGTCATAAAAATACAAATTTACAATACATATCCGTACTTATTGTACATTATTGATGGCGCCCAATGTGGGACCAGAAATATATGAAGTCTGTTTTAGGAAAACAAAGTGATAATGTCAAATGCATCTTGGATGAGTGTTGGCCATCGTGAGGCTTGAAATATATTTAAGTGTGTTTTCGTAAAACAAAGTGAGAATGCAGCTTTGGTGAGTGGCGCCCAACGTGAGACTCGAAATAGATTTAAGTTTGTTTTGGAAAACCAACGTGTTAGTAGTGTAACGCATGATATATAGTGTCGTTGAGCAAAGCATCATCACTACTATATACACTATCGTATACGTTACAAATGAAAATGTAAATTGGAATAAGAAAATAGACAAAGCTTAGGTTAAACAAAAGGATGCATAGATTGTAAAAAAACAAGAAAATAGTTAAAAATTCGAAATATTGTTTGTCCAAAGATTTTTTAACAAGTCTACTCCTTGCTTTTTTAAGACATTTAAATGCCAAGATTAAAGTTTCTACTGGCACTTGAAATTATTGATCTTCTAAGGAAAATTTTCCCGTGTCGATTAAACTTAAGGACGTGCGTCATAACTTCTACACTACTCTACTTATAGCCCGCTAAATTGAAACGTTAGCGTATTACGAGTGTTATGCTGAAGTTATTGTAATGGGTCCGATTTGTCAAATTGAAAATTTTGACATTTCTCGACGTTTCAAGTTCCATAGAGTCAAACAAAAGATTTTTAGAAATATGTATGTGCGTGCGTGTGTACGTACGTTCGTACGTCCGTATGTCCGTATGTCCGTATGTCCGTATGTCCGTATGTCCGTATGTCCGTATGTCCGTATGTCCGTATGTCCGTATGTCCGTATGTCCGTATGTCCGTATGTCCGTATGTCCGTATGTCCGTATGTCCGTATGTCCGTATGTCCGTACGTCCGTACGTCCGTACGTTCGCGACGTTTTTTCGTCGTCCATAGCTCAAGAACCAGAAGAGATATCGACTTCAAATAAATTTTGTTATACAGATAATAAGGCAGAAAAATGCAGAAAGGGCTCTCAAGAAAATTGCGTACCAATTTTGGTTAAACCAAAATATCTCATGAACCAATGACGCTAGAGACTTGAATTAAATTTTATATCATAGATTGTAACGTGATACAAAACAATTATATTTTTGGAAAAAAATCTAATTAACGGTTTTTTTTTATAAATCAAAAAAAACTGAAAAAAAAAATTGTCACCTCGAAAATTTTACGACTTAAATATGATTTTATCTCCAAAACAATTTTGTGTAACAAAGAATAATGTTTTTGACATCTGATAAAATTTTGGGAAAAATCTAATTGAGAGTTTTTTTATAAAAAATAAAAACCTAAAAAAAACATTACTCTAAGTTGGTAAAAATTGAATTTCGACTCAAATATCTTTTTAAAAACTTGAGATTAAGACTTCAAACTTATTTTATCTAATAAGAAATATTGTTTTCAACATTCTGAAAAATGTTGAGAAAAATCGAATTGACAGTTTTTTTTACAAAAAATAAAAGCTAAACAAAAATTAATAAAAGTTGTTAAAAATTGATTTTCGACTCAAATATCTTTTCAAAACATTGAGATATTGGCTTTAACCTACATTTACCTTTGAAAAAATATTTTTCTCAACATTCAGTAAAATTTTGAAAAAATCGAATTGACAGTTTTTTTTACAAAAAATTAAAAACCGAAAAAAAAAATTAACACAAGTTGGTAAAAATTGATTTTCGAATCAAATATCTATTCAAAAATTTGAGATAATGGCTTCTTACTAATTTTAACTTATAAGAAATATTGTTTTCAACAATAGGAAAAATTTTGAGAAAAATCGAATTGACAGTTTTTTTACAAAAAATAAAAACCTAAAAAAGTGTATAAAAGTTGGTAAAAATTGTTTTTCAACGTAAATATCTTTTCAAAAATTTGAGGCATTGGCTTCAAACTAATTTTATTTTTTAAGAAATATTGTTTTTAACATTCTATAAAATTTTGAGAAAAATCGAATTGACAGTTTCTTTTACAAAAAATAAAAACCTAAAAAAAAAAAACAATACTAAAACTTTGTAAAAATTTACTTTCGACTCAAATAGCTTTTCAAAAATTAAAAATATAGGCTTCAAACTTATTTTATTTCACAGAAAATATTGTTTTAGATATTCACTAATTTTTTTATAAAAATCCAACAGTCCGTTTTTTCATAAAAAAATAAAATCTACAAAAAATAGTTCGCAAATTTGGTAAAAAATGATACAATATAGACAAACTTTTAAGCAAGACAAATCGACAGACGGGATGGGAAGTTATCAGTGTGGGTCGCATCCCAGCCTCTTTTTTTCTATCTGCAATCTGCTATTGTCTTTTGTTTGTCAACACCATATGCATAGCAAGGATTGAAAGGCAAAACTCAAATTACAAAAATGGCGCCCGGGTAAATGCATATCTCAAAGCAAATAAGTACAAAAATTAACATTTACACAGGTTGGGTTTAATTAAAATCAAACACAAAAACAAAATTCAATCCTTCCTCATCAGCAATCATCTTTCTTTCCGAGTGAGTGCATATTAAATTTTCAAGAATTCACAACTTGAAATTTAATTACACAAATTTTGTGCAAAACAAAATTTGAATTTTGACACAATTTCCTAAGCAATTTCCAAATTCAAATTAATTAGAATTTTCAATTTTCATATGATGGAAAAGAGAAGAGAAATAGAAAAAGAAAATAAATTCCAAATTCAAAAATCAAATGATGCGCAATATTCACATTCCTGTTGAAGAGTGAAGGGAAACGAATAATAGAAAGGTACATATTCTCAAAAAAAAATCTATCACTGTCATAAGCATATTTCTGATCTTCTATTATCAAAACATAAAATCCATCAAAAACGCTAACGCAATTCAAAAAGCAATTAAAATTATTTGTTCAATCTTTTTACAATACTTCTTTTTCTTCTTTTTTTTTCGTCGGATGACGCCGACGACGAAAACAACGCGAATGATGATGACGACGCGTTGCTCGGTGACCAAATGGCAACAACGTGCACGTTTTATGATTCTACGAATTTTATAGCAGACACAAATTGGCATGAGAAACATTATTATTTTATACACCAAAGGTATGCATGTTTGTAGGTCTTTTTATTGTTGAAAACAAATTCCGTGTGATAAAATCGTAGGTCAGTTTCTAAAACGTTTCGGAATTTGAAGAAAATGTGGGCGTATGTATGTATATGTATTTGAGACAAGAGATACGAACGACATCAACATGTAAAACAGAAATAAAATTGAGTTAACATCTTAATTTAAATTCTTATGTTGTTACTTTTTATCGTTTTGCTTGATATCTTCATCATTCTCACCTGAGATATATTTTTTACAGTGAGGTAGAAATATATTTGAACAAGGTTCTTTTCGACCGAGTTAAATCAGAGGTTCACCTCTGCTGCAAATTTGTTTATACCTTCCTTTTGGTGTGTTCTAAAAGTAATTAAAAAGTCTCATAATATCTTGTGCTCGTAAGTAAGTAAGTTTTTGTACCACCAGAAGTCGTGAAAACGGCCTTTTTCGTGATTATCTCCGTATCTATGGGTCCAATAGTGTTCACTGATTAGCAATTTTTGAAATTAAATTAAAAGGCCATAACTTACAACACGGGCTCGAGATTTGAGACAAATTTCCAGCTTATTAACTAACATTCACTGGACTTTGAACATAACGAAGAACGAAAACATTTTTTTTTTAATTTCATGAGATACAAAAAGTGCGTATACGCCCTGGTGCACAATTTAAAAAAATCTTGAAACAACTTTTAGCAAATTCTTTTTGAGTGTCTGAGTGTCAAACGAGTAATTAAAAGTTCAAATCAAGTAATTTTTTTAATCACAAATGGTTTTTAAGCCTGGCGCACATCAAGTAACTTAGTTAGCGGAAACTTAAAGGGAACGGCTAAGTTGTCTCCTATCGCCCACAATGCAACTCAGAGAAACTTCTTGTAATATTCGCCATATTTTCATCTTTTTTATTATAAAATTTCCAACAAATAAAAATTGAATAGTGAACGAAGCTAGCAACAAAGTTGCGGAAGAAACTTTGGTTAAAGTTGCATGCAACTTAGTTGACAATGATGTTGATTTGTGAGCATTTTAAAGTTATAAGCTAATTTAAGCTGGTTAGTGGGTAGCAGGACTTAATTATTAAATTAAAAAAAATTTTATTTAAAATGTCTCACTACGTTAAATCAAAAAAAAATCTTTAAGGAGACAACTTGTTTACACTGTACTGTAGGTACAATCCAAAACCGTCATTTATTGGGTGAGCTTATAGTGTCATTTCGTGCTTTTTTAAGACGTGTGGTTTATTTTTATATATAGAGAAGATTTCTGATTCTTAAAATTGGTTTAGAGGTTTTAACATATACGCAAATTGTATATTGTATATACATACATAAGTAGCACATATACTCCTATGTACATACATTTATGTATATATTACACCTAGAATATTTAGTCTTAACATAATAAAGTGATGATAATAAATTTTTACATCATCAAAAGAGCTTAAGGTATATAACAATTTACTATTTTGTCTTAATAGATAAGCAGAAACGTAATATTAGAAAATATAATAAATATAATATGCGTGGGAAATTTGATTTTAACTGATGAAGATGATGCGTGCAAAATTTTGTGTCTGGTGATGTTGATTGCGTGTGTTGAAAAATTATTATTTTTGTTTTTATTTTTGGTTCTGGTTGGATTAAATATATAATTAAGAAAAATTATCTTAATGATTTTTTTTTCTTGTGGTGACGCGTATAATGATTCACACGTCATTTATTTTGACGTTTGTATTTTGAATCTTCTTTTGGCGTGTAGATAAATACAAACCTAACTTTTTATAGTTATAGAGAAGGTATAGTTAAGTGATAGGATAAATTTGAAATTCTTTTAATTACACCAAATGAGGAAGACTAACAAATTTGATTTCTAAAAAAAAAACTAACAAATTTTTACGGTGAAAATAATTGTGTTAATAGCTTGAGATAGTAATGACATTTCTTCTAGTGAAGGATCGAATAATCCTTTGAAAAATGAATGGTTCAAAAAAAATTTCTTCTCTTATTCCTCCGTCAAAGATGACGTACAAAACGTACAGACGTACCTGAAAACGTAAACTGTTCTAGTTCATTATGTTTCTTAGACACAAAACTAAAAACAAAATATTATCGTAAATTCAATTTTTGAAGAAATAATCTTATCTTTAAAATCTTAGGAGCCAGACATTTAAATGGAGGTAGAATTTTGGTTTGTGGAATGCAGGAGGCAGAGAAGATGATGCGAAAAATGGTGTGGGCAGACTTAAGGGTGTGTTCGTTGATAAAAATATCATTTTATGCTCCAACTGCAGTAGACTCAACGTATGATAGTTGCCGTTATTTTCACATTTATAACTAGGCAAAGAGATGGAGCAAAAGCATGTTTAAAACAAATAGAGTGCAATTTGAATGCCATCTGTTAAACTTTTGCATTCTATTGCCACGGGGCTGAAAGTTATACCTATTTTTTAACCCTTAACGTCAGGCTTTAAATTTTATCATCAGCTCAAGTTTTTCAAATATGCTCCTTTAAAAATGATAAAAACATCTCTTAACAATATATTGTATCACAAATTTGCAAAGTACAAACTTTTCTCTTTTAGATACAATTCAAATCATTTTAGTAGCTTAGTTTCTGAAAATTCTCATAAGTCTTTATTTGACTCAATATGAAGTTTTGAGCAATCCTTGAATTTAATACTTTTACAGTTATGAAAAATTGTTGTTATTTTTTAGTGCTGATTTCGATTTCGATTTCAAACTTGGATTTTAACTATCTCAAGTTTTAAAAATACCCGTTTTCAAAATTTTTTTTTGTATATTTTTTAATATATTTCAAACACTGTATAATATAATTGTTTAGACAATAGATTCATTTCAAAACCAAAACTCTTTTTCAAAACGTTCTATCAATTTCTAATTAATGCCGCCTATTTCATAAATGGTTTACTATTTTTTTCAGATTTTTGAAAGATGGGTGAAATCTAAAAACTTATGAAGATTTTTCGAATATTAACTGAATATTGAAGAAAGGGATTATAAATTTGGAAAACCATTATGAAATTTATGGAAAAAAAGCTACTTCTCCAATTAAGATTGCCTGAGAAAGCGTGTTTTTATTTGAATTTTTAAAAAGTAATAGCTCAAAAACCTGACAATACAATAAATACAATAATTTTGAAGTCGGATTTGAATTAAGGCCATCAAAACCCATTGGAAAAGTGCAATTTTATTGACAATAAGAAAACCTTGACGACCAGTGTAATCTTTTTAGCGACCGGTTATATATTATTCAAAAGTATCTATCCTTGGACGGTACTATTCATATTTAAATTTTCTTAAGTGGCTAATTTTTTCTCACAATAGCATAACCTCTTCACTTAATAGTTAAAAAAAAGACATTAAGGTATATATGCGGATAATGCTTTGTATTGGATTAATTAAGTGTCATTTAAAAATGTAAGCATATCAATAGAATTAAGAACTAATCAAATCAAAAGTTTCAGACAAAATATTATATTCTTTATACGGAAGAAAGAAAATCCAATGGACCCAAATAACTATAGAGGCACATCTTTTCTTAAAGCTGTTACGACTATCTTTACAGGAGCGTTATTGGAAAGACTCACTAATTGGGTAGATGAAAATATTTTTCTTAGTGAACACCAAGCGGGATTCCACAGTAAACAATATATTCGTCCTGACAAGTCATGCCCGATCCCGTCTAGAAAACGTAAAAAACTATATGCTTTCTTTGTACACTTCAAAGCAGCTTTCGACGCCATTGATATATAAGCCTTATTTTACAAACTCTCGAATTTAGGCATGTCTACAAAGATGCTTTATCACGAAAACCGCTCAGCTGTATGGGATGGTAATATATTATCAGAATGTTTTCAAACAGAAACAGGAGTAAAACAAGGTTACCTTACATTACAAATATGATTCAACTGATGATCAACAAACTCCAAACATATTGTGACTTATGGAACTTAAAGCTAAACACGAGCAAGTCAAAAATCTTGATTTTCCGAAATGAAACTGGAAGGTTTGTATGAAATGAGAAATGGTACCGGAACGAACGAAGAATTTTAAAAATTTAAACAATACAAGTATCTGGATGTACTGCTAACCCTGAAAGAGGCAAAAAGATCAATCAACAACACCTGGAATAAAAAAAACTCCAAAGATAGTTTATCAAAAAAATACCAAACTACATACTACACACAAAGACTGGATCACCAACATTGCTCACATAAAACCTAAATCTCCATCTTATCTACATGAAGAACCAACCAGAACATCGGCTTAAATTTAAAAGTGCAGTCAAGTACAGACAACAAATTATAAACGAAGACTTTAAATATCAAACGTAACGTAAGCTAATCAAAGTAAAACTTTGAACCTGCCTACCAACGTTTCAATTATTTTTTCCAACTTGATTTTTAAATTCAAAGAAAAACGGATTTTCTGAACACGTCCTAGCAAAATAAATTAACGAAGTGATATTCTTTCTTTTCTTAGCGTTTGAACCGTCGAACACAAAATTAAGTTTCTTTTCTAACAGGATATCCATTTTTGCGGTTTCAAAAGTACAAGGCTGGAATTCGACATCTGCCAAACTAAGTTGTTAAACCAATTTTTGTTGTCAGTTAAAAGTCTGATATTTACGAAAATGGATCCCTTAACTATCGCACAAGTCATAAAAATTGGTAAAACCTACTACAAAAATGGTGATTCTGCCACATCCACATACCGTGCTATAAGCGGAGTTTATGGTTTACATAATCGTCCAACTACGCAAGCAATTGACAAAATTGTGAAGAACTTTGAAGAGATTGGATTGTTTACAGATATTGTAAGGCCTGTGCATCATCGTTTCGCTCTTACTACTAAAAATATCGCAGCTGTACGTGAAAGTGTTGCCGAAGACCCGAATGTGTCGACATCGTTCGTTCTCAGGAATTAGGAATGTCGGCACATTATGGGGTATTTTGCATTTTGGTCTACACCTTCATCCATATAAAGTTCAGCTCACACAACAACTGAAGCCAGCTAACATTCAATACTTCGTACATAGATACGTCGAATGGGTGTTTGAACAACAGGCTGTGGACGGTTATTTTTTGAACAAAATTTTCTTCAACGACGAAGCACATTTCTCACACGGTGGATATGTTAATAAACAAAATTGTCGTATTTGGGGTTCTGAGAATCCTCAAGTAATTGAAGAGAGGCCATTACATCCACAAAAAGTCACTGATTGGTGCGCTCTTTGGTCCGGAGGTGTGATTGGACCTTACTTCTTAGAAAACGAGGATGGAACTATTCAATTCGGAGCGTTATGGTCTATCAAATGACTGACTTTTTTTACCTGCTATTGAAGAATACGACTTGGAGACTATGTGGTTTCAAAAAGACGGTGCCACATGACACACAACTCGAGCGAATATAGCTTTATTGCAAGAGACATTTCCTGGCCGCGTGATTTCTCGTCGTGGCGATATTAACACCGCTGGACATTTCTTTTTTGTGGAGCTACACGAAAGACCGTGTTTATGCAGATAAACCTTTAACTCTTGAGCACTTTAAAACCAACATTCGTCAACATTCAAACTTTACAAAGAAAAAGAAATATTATGAACAAAAGTTGTTTGTATTATTTTATAACCATTTTAATGTCATAAATGATTCAAACTTCAGGTTAAGATCGCTTATAATAAAAATGAAAATATGATGACCTAAGTGACTGCCTTGAGGAACACCGTTCGAAGGTTGCTAAAATAACAGATGACCGGCGGCGGCGGCAGATCAAAAACCAATACTGTAAATTATGGCTATTTCACGGGTAAGGTGTGATAGTCATCTCGTTCTAGACAGTGCAAGTTCGTGAAAATATCAAAGGCTTTTCTAAAATGAGTAAAGATTTCCTGAGATCTATCTATTTCCTGAGATATACTCGTATAGATAGAAAATCTGGATTCACCAAGAAAAGTTGTTTCATATCCAGATTTTCATATCTCTAAAATACTTGTCCAAAAAACGGAAGATTAACCAAAAAACTCAACTAAGCAACCTCACTTCAAACAATAATAAAACACTTGGTACAAAATTTGTATTCACAAAAAGAATCTAAATAAACACACCTTTTTATGTAGATAGTAAAATAGATCCCCCCCCACTCAAAAAAAAAGACCAACTTATGGTTCTTTTCTATATAAATATGTTAACATACTATAGACCAAAAATCAACATATAGAAATACCAAAATAAAGCCTGTTAACTACAATGCACTTTGTTCAAAAAACACACGAATTTCTATGATTTTTTTATTTTTTGAATTCGTTTTTGAATTTTTTCTCACTTATTCAAAAAACGCACAGAAAAACACAAAAGATAGACAGAGACACACACAGGATGTAAAGTGTAAAAATACAAAGGCTTTGAAGGAAAATAAACAGGATATGCATAACGAACACAAAAAGTAGTCATGTGGAAATCGGTTGGGTTTCTCGTCATTATTTTCATGGGTTTTTTGAGTTGAGTTGAGCTCGAGCTCTGCGCGACGATGGATGGTAATAGCGGCTGGGAAAATGGGCAACTGGGAAACACCTACAATGGAAAATTTATCTCAATTTGACTCTCCAAAAATTTTATATGTTAGCAACCATAACTAACATGATATACGGGCACGGGAAAAGGGAACGTGACGGCGCGGGCGGTGTGATGTGATATGGTATTGTTGGAGTTGAGAGTTGAAATTGCAATATTGTGATGTGTCATGTGTGATGCTGATGCCAAGTGACGATGACAGAAAACCATCATACATAGGTTCGGGAATAAAAATGCACACAGTTTCTGTTCCAAATTAATAATATAACAACTTTGCATTGAGCAGGTAAACCGGCGGCGCGGCGTCAGAGCAAACAGAACTTAGTGGATTCACCTTCATCGTCCTCATTCACCCACACCGTTCGGTCGTCTACATCGTGCCTATGCGGTTTTCTGTTCATCATCATACACAATTGTTTGACACTTCTCATATGGCTTAAGGCAAAATCGTTGAATTTTCTAGAGGCACTTGGCCGATTTCTAAGCTAACGTTATAATATGACGCCGGCCGCACCCGACACGACGACGACGCCGCGGACAACCAGCAACTAAACTTTTGTCCATTACATTGCTGTTTGTTAGGAAAAATGCACCTACTCTATAGACCGTTTATAATCTAGAGGAGGCCCCACAGATGAGTTATGAGTGACACTCAATAGTGATCTCAGCATTGAGGAGGTGTTAATAAGTAGTTCTGTTTTTGTTTTCCATAGCGATGAATGGTGGTTTAGTTTACAATAAGGTAAAAGAATTTTGTAGAGGAAGGGGAACTAAAATAATAAACATACGCCACAGTGAACGAATGTGAGCTAGTTTTAAACGCAAACAGTTGGTATATTGATAGAAATATGTAACATTTAACAAATGTAGAATGTAAATTCTTTGTATATACTTACATAAATTATTGACTTTGGAATTCTGGAATGAAAATAAATAAATTATTAGTTGGAATTACATACATACATATTTAAAAATGAAGAAGAAATATTGAGGTTAAGTATTAACAAAGTGACATTGAATGTTGAACAGAATAAAACGCTAAAGACAATATTGAAGAAAATAATAAATAGGTACAATTTACTTTTTATGGAAAAACAAACTAAGTGAAATATTTGAAAATATTGAATCAAAATAAAATTTTACATTGTCTTTTTCATTGTTTAACTAAGTTTCATTAATTAGAAAGTGTCAACTTCTCAGTTGATAATTGGACCACTATTCCAAGACGTTCTGATTTTTTTTAATTGGTCTCTTCAAAGACAAAACTTAAATTAACGATATGACTTTTAAATGTCATCTGTCGGCTGTCAAACTGCTTTTATAGAGTTTCCACCACATAAATTTAAGGCACCTTATTATTTTGTATTGTAAGAGAAAGAAAAATATAAATGCAGATGACACACAATGGATTCTATTTTATTAAAACAAATTATATAAAAGAGCCTGGGATGCGACACATATTAATAATTTCCCATCTGTGCCAGATGGAAAAAATATCTGTCACCTTGAACAGTGTTCCCATAACGGCATTATTAATGCTAGATCTAGCATTATAGAGAAGAGAAAAGCATTATGAATTTTTAAAATAATGCTAAATGCTTTTCTGGCATTATTGTTTTTAAGTTTTGCATTCTTGAATGCCAAAATTGATTTCAAAAGATTGATTTGATTATATCATATTTGGAAAAAAATAAAAATCATCATCTTTTTTTTTTTAAATTACAAACCATTGTGATTTAACCTTAATAACGTCAAATCACGAAGATTCACACATACGCTCAAAAAACTCATGAATTTTTCTAAGTATATGTGAATAGAAATAAATGAATGTATATTGTTTCATATTGGAATCTGGAAAGTCAATTACCATTCGATTTTCTTTCCATTCTCTATTGTCTTTGGATTTATTCAGAGTGTTGTGTTTAGTCATTGTTTTGTTGATGTTAATATTCAAAGATTGCAGTTTGCAGTTTAATGAGAAAAAATGATGGAAAGGTAAGATGAAGTTAGAGCCTCAACAAAGTATGAAAACCTAAAGGCGAAGAAGACTATTTATATGAAGAATCTTGGGATAACTCATTATTTATCTAAAATTATAAAATAGATAAGAAATTTATTTTTAAAAACTAAACATAAGAATGTGATAAGTTTGAATGATTTAAAATTAAATAATTAAGGCGCCAATTATAGCTATCATTGGTTTGCATCATTGAAAACAATCATTGGAATTTTTTCGACAGGTCGTTTATAGCTATCATTAAAAATTTCTGTCATTGAAAAATTGTTCCTGATTGAAAGCCACCGAAAAAGTTTTACTGACAGAAATCTGTCATTGGAATTGTGTGAAATTGGAACACAAATCAGTGGAACGATTCGTTTCACTTTTGAACATAAAAGTATCAGCTGTTCAGGAAAATGAATTTCCGTCCGGAAAATAGAAAAAAACATTTTTAGAGAAAAATAAATGTGCAATTACACTTTTTTTCCTAAAAAAAATTCTTTGTGTGATTTCCGATCGATCGGTATATAATTTTCATTTCTAATCAAAGGAAAACACCGTCAAATATCGATTCAAACATTTTTCCGGATCGATTTCAATGATAGATATAACTGGCGCCTAACTATAAAACATGTTCCTATACTTAAAAACATTGTGCTATTAATATCTATTTACATATAAAGCTTTAAGTTTTGTTACCTTTGAATTAATTTTGTTTTGTTTTTGTTATATACCTGTATTTGTATGTGAAAATAAATATTATTTTGCAGTTTTTAAGATGTTTGTTTTTTAATCATCGATATGGACGTTTAATATGGATTTTAAAATCTAGCATTTTGTTTTTTGAGCTCCCATACGATCTAAAATTATTATAAAATTTGAAATCTAGCATTATGAAATTTGAGATTATGGCAACACTGACCTTGAATACTTTTTTTTTTTAGGTGGCGCAACAGTCCATTGAGAACTAGGGTCTAGTGACTTACAACTCGCAACCATTACTGTGTTCGAGTAAAGTTGTCAGGGATGGAGGGGACCTACAATTTTTTAAGCTTAATCCGAACGGTTAATTTGAGAAAGCACTTTTCATGACAAGAATTACTCTTAGAGGATTTGTCAATTTCTCGAAAGAGGCAGTACCCGTGAAAACTTTTTTTTTTTTATTTAGGCGGCACAGGCAGGGATTGAATCTAAGACCTCTGGCGTAACAGCCCTACACATTAACCATCACGCCACGGGTACTACCTCGAATACTTTACGAACCCAAAATAATTGTATGCAACGCAAAAAATTACGTTTTTGACATTTTACAAAAAAAAAAACTTAAAAAAACATTACTAAAATTGATTTTTGACTCAAATACCTTTCCAAAACTCAAAAATATTGACTTAAAACTAATTTTATCTTATAGAAATAATTGTTTTCAACATTCAGCAAAATTTTTAAAAAATCTAAACAAATTGTTTACAGTTTTCTTACAAAAAAAAATCTAAAAAAAAACATTACTGAAAGTTGGTAAAAATTGATGTCTGGTTCTCCATATCTCGTGAATAAATGAAGGGAAAAATATATTTTGAAACCAAACTATTTCATGATATACAAAATATTGTTAATAATTTTTAGTTAATTTTTTACAATAATTCAACGGACAACTTTTCAACAAAACATGAAAACCTACAAACGTCTGCTATCGTGAAAACATATAACGATTACACTTGTTATAAAAGGTAACTGTTTATCAAATCATATATTTCCGGGGGTTTATTGACAAACTTAGTTTAAATCTGACTTTAAAATCGTTCACCACAGTTTTGAACATAAATTCTTTGGTTTCAAAGTACATTTGTGGCAACCTTATTTATATCAAATAATGTATCCAAAACAAATTTGGTCTAGAAGTGAATTAACAAATAAAATGAAGAAATTATTGACATTGGAAACTTGCTTGACTGTTACAATTTTGTCTACCATGAGCTGCAACTATCGACTGTGGAATCAAAAATTCTGAAAATGTACAATGCGCTTGTTTGAGCTCATGAATATTTATTAAAACAATATCGCCCTAACTGTGCACTCATGTGGTACTCCAGTGTATAAATTCAAAATGTAAACAATTTTGCATTGTGATCAGCTTTTCGATACAGTATACACTATAAAAAAAAATTATTTCTGAGGCTTTGAACGAAACTGATGTTTTGAAGATCTCATGAGTCCCAAAAATTTCACTCTTTGATAACTGAATATCGAGAATATGGATTTGGCTTTTTTTTTCAATTTCTAACCTATTGTAATCTATTATACAAATCGGTCCGTTTCGTCAAATTAAAAATCTTCACATTTTTCGACGTTTCAGGTCCCCAGAATCTTAATCAAAGATTTTTAGAGTGATGTATGTATGTATGTGTGCGCGTGTGTACGTATTCGTACATCCGTACGGGAAGCTTTTTTCGCCGTCAATACGAGTAATTCAATTTGCTAATTCCTTTCTAGACCAAATTTGTTTAGGACACATTATTTGATATAAATAAGGTTGCCACAAATGTACTTTGAAACCAAAGTATATGTATGTATGTTCAAAACTGTGATGATAGAACGATTTCAGTCAGATTTAAACTAAGTTTGTCAATAAACCCTCGGAAATATATGATTTGATAACCACATTTTATCACAAGTGTAATCGTTATATGTTTTCACGATAGCTGACGTGCCTCTGAAAATTGAAGTTTGGAATATTGAATTTTTTGAAAACAGCAAAATGTGTTTTGATTTCATGGCCTTAGGGAATGATCCCGACAAATTTCACACATGTATTTATAAAGAACGTTCAAAAATCTCAAGTTTCTTCATAATGACGTATAGTACAGATACAGATTTAGTAGCCAAAGCATAGAAAATTGTCAAACTAAAAATTTGTTGAAGATTTTTAAACAAATAAAAAACGTACTTTCAAGGTTGGTAAAAATATGTACTTTATGCATGTACCTATATACTGAATTTTTTTTTTTTTTGGGTTTTTATTTTTTGTAAAAAAACTGTCAATTCGGTTTTTCTCAACATTTTTCAGAATGTTAAAAACAATACTTTTTATAAGATAAAATAAGTTTGAAGCCTTTATCTCAAGTTTTTGAAAAGATATTTGAGTCGAAATTCAATTTTTACCAACTTTGAGTATTGTTTTTTGAGGTTTTTATTTTTTGTAAAAAAAACTGTCAATTCGATTTTTCTCAAAATTTGTCCTATTGTTGAAAACAATATTTCTTATAACTTAAAATTAGTTAGAAGCCATTATCTCAAATTTTTGAAAAGATATTTGAGTCAAAAATCAATTTTTAACAATTTTTGTTAAATTTTTTTTTCGGTTTTTAATTTTTTGTAAAAAAACTGTCAATTCGATTTTTTTCAAAATTTTACTGAATGTTGACAACAATATTTTTTGGAAAGATTAAAGTAGTTGAAAGCCAATATCTCAAAAGTTTTGAAAAGATATTTGAGTCGAAAATCAATTTTTACCAACTTTAAAAAAAACATTTTTTGTTTGGTTTTTATTTTTTGTAAAAAAAAACTGTCAATTCGATTTTTCTCAAAATTGTACAGAATGTTGAAAACAATATTTATTGAAAGATAAAATTAGTTTGAAGCCAATGTCTCAAATTTTTGAAAAGATATTTACATCGAAAAACAATTTTTACCAACTTTTATAAATTTTTGTTTAGGTTTTTATTTTTTGTAAAAAAACTGTCAATTCGATTTTTCTCAAAATTTGTCCTATTGTTGAAAACAATATTTTTTATAACTTAAAATTAGTTAGATAATTTTTGAAAAGATATTTGAGTCAAAAATCAATTTTTATCAATTTTTGTTAAATTTTTTTTTGTTTTTATTTTTTTGTAAAAAAAATGTCAATTCGATTTTTTTCAAAATTTTACTGAATGTTGACAACAATATTTTTTGGAAAGATTAAAGTAGTTGAAACCAATATCTCAAAAGTTTTGAAACGATATTTGAGTCGAAAATCAATTTTTACCAACTTTAAAAAAACATTTTTTGTTTGGTTTTTATTTTTTTGTAAAAAAAACTGTCAATTCGATTTTTCTCAAAATTTGTCCTATTGTTAAAAAGAATATTTCTTATATCTTAAAATTAGTAAGATAATTTTTGAAAAGATATTTGAGTCAAAAATCAATTTTTAACAATTTTTGTTAAATTTTTTTTGTTTTTATTTTTTTTTTAAAAAAATGTCAATTAGATTTTTTTCAAAATTTTACTGAAAGTTGACAACAATATTTTTTGAAAGATTAAAGTAGTTTAAAGCCAATATCTCAAAGTTTTGAAAAGATAATTGAGTCGAAAATCAATTTTTACCAACTTTAAAAACATTTTTTTTTTGGGTTTTTTATTTTTTGTAAAAAAAATTGTAAATTCGATTTTTCTCAACATTTTTCAAAATGTTGAAAACAATATTTCTTATAATATAAAATAAGTTCAAAAGCCTTAATCTCAAGTTTTTGAAAAGATATTTGAGTCGAAATTCAATTTTTACCAACTTTGAGTATTGTTTTTTATGTCTTTATTTTTTATAAAAAAAACTGTCAATTAGATTTTTCTCAAAATTTTATCAGATGTCAAAAACACTGTTCTTCGAAATCATATTTTAGTCGTAAAATTTTCGAGGTGACAAATTTTTTTTTTCAGTTTTTTTGATTTATAAAAAAAACCGTTAATTGGATTTTTTCCCAAAAATATACTTCTTTTGTTTCACGTTACTATATATAATATACAATTTAATTCAAGTCTCTAGCGTCATTGGTTCATGAGATATTTAGGACCAAAATTTTCAACTTTTTTTTTAAACTTCTATGGTAAAAAAAATCACCCACGCAATTTTCTTTCTGCATCTTTCTGCCTTATTATCTGTATAACAAAATTTATTTGAAGTCGATATCTCTTCTGGTTCTTGAGCTATGGACGACGAAAAAAACGTCGCGAACGTACGGACGTACGGACGTACGTACACACGCACGCACAGACATTTTTCTAAAAATCTTTTATTTCGACTCTAGGGACCTTGAAACGTCGAGAAATGTCAAAATTTTCAATTTGACAAATCGGACCCATTACAATAACTTTCTATGGGAAGTTAAAAATATAAAAAAAGCAACAAAACAACGTTCTATAATATTTTAGATGAACAACAAGGAAAATATAAAAAGCGAACGGCAGAAAAACTGGTCTTCAATTGCGGTATCAATCGAAATTTTTTTGGACAGCAAGTTGACGTAAAATTTATTTTATATGATTTACTTTTTCATTTTACAAATTAAAATAAAATATGACATTTGGCTGCGATAATAACTACTTAAACACAGCATTTCCTATGTTTATACTTAAACCACAGGCTTAGCGCTAAACTTATGTTTAAATTTATTTATAAATAGCCTAAACTCTGGACTTGCTTAGTAACAACTTAGCAAGAGTTTAGTAAACATATTCTATGAATATGACTTTAAAATTTTCAAAAATACGATTTTATCATTTTTTAATTGCAATATTTTAAATGAAATATAAAACTCAAAATTCTGCTTATCATCTTTAAGGTGAAATTTTTAATTTTAAAATAATAGCCTTAGGTAGGTTAGGTTGGGTTGGAGTGGCTGTCCAGATGTCATTGACTCACCTAGACCTCAAGGGTCCGTTGTGATACCACTAATGAGGTTACTCATGGGAGAGTAATGAACTTAATCAAACCATTTTGTACTTTTAATAAAGTTAGAGAGACATTTTGTGTCAATCGTTGCCAGTTCACTGGTATTATCGAAAAAGGGATTACCGAGGAAGTTATTCCTTCTAATGGAGAGTGCTGGACATGTACATAGAAGGTGTTGGACTTATTCCTCTTCCTCCTCGTCCATGCATCTTCTACAGAAGTCATTTGTGTAGACTCCTAGCCTCAGAGCATGTCTTCCTATGAGGCAGTGTCCTGTTATTACTCCAATAAATTGTAGAGCTTATATTTTGTCTGCTCAGGGATATCAAGCCTTTTGACCGTTTTAAGTCTATGCTTGGCCATATTTGCTTGGTTGCTAGGCAGGTGGTACTCTGTGACCATCTAGCATTTGTTGATTCTAGAGCATATTGTTTTAGAAGATATTTGCATGTAGCAAGTGGTGTTCCTATGTTATGTTTTTGTCTAACATTAGGCAGAAGTGTTCCGTTTTTGGCGAACTCATCGGCTTTGCAATTTCCCGGAATGTCTCTGTGGCCCGGCACCCAAATGAGGTGAATATTAAACTATTCCGTCATCTCATTCAGAGATGATTGACAGTCGTGGACTATTAGAGAATTTGTGGAGACAGATGCGAGAGATTTAAGAGCGGCTTCTGCCTTTTCGATTCAGGCTTATCGCCCTCGAAAGACCTATTGCGCTTTGACGTTGCAGGTCGGTTTGGTGTTACTGCTAAGAAAGTTACTAGCCCACTCGAGTTTTCGCGTTTGCTCCGGGGTTCTTTCCGCCGCCGGTATGACACCGACTGCGGCTATAGAATCCTCTCAGCATTGCGTTGGTCTCGATTGGCCTGTGACTTCTTGGACTTCTTGTTGGCCGGCCCAGAGCTATGTCCGTGTGACACAGATTTGGGTCCACCACCAGAATTATTCGCTACCGATACCAATCGGGGTGTGCCCTCACCCTTCGAGTCAATTCCACATGTCGCAGATTTTGTCTCTCCGGATGGGGTGTCCCTTCTTGGGGTCGCTTGCAACGTCCTAGCAGGAGCAGGGAAGGGGTGGGGTGTGGAATTGCCGCCCTTGGGACAGCCGAGCGTCACAGCTGTTCCACTGACGGGTAATTCCTTCAAGTAGAGGTTGCGGCTAGTAGAGGGAGAAAGACTCCCGCTACTAGTGCCAACCACAGGGTTGACAACCCGTTCACACCCCTGAGTTGGCTCGACAGCCTTTTCAGGAGATGTGACCGCATTGGCAGCCATGGCACGATTTTTTTGTTTTATTATTTTTCTATTAGATGTTTTCATTTTATTCCCACGAGTAATGCGGAAAGACGGTCGGGTAAGGCAGAAATATGACGGACCTTGCCGAAAGAGCTCGTTAGTGGCTGGTTTATCCCCCAGTCTTTCATTCTTCGGCACGGTTTTCGTACAAAGTACGCTCACACCACCACTGAAATTAGGAACCTCTAAATTTTGATTGAATTGGGTTTTCGAACGTTGTACTATTGAGGAGTTACAACAATTCGGCGACCCAACTCAACCTTAGCTAATCACCATCCTGCCAAAAACGCACAGGACTCCTGTGGTGATCATTGCCCGCCTGGCACCCACTTGAAAGGTTTGAATGAGGATTTTTACCAAGCAACATTTCTAGATATTCACATGAATCGAATTTTTTGAAATTGAATAGTGAATTAATATACATCAGTTAAATGGAATTTATGAACAGAAAAATGTATTTACATATGTCATAAATGTTCATATAGACACTTTTTAAAACCCTATTTTTAATTCATCTACAACAGAGTGAAAACGTCATTTTCAAAACAAGAATTAATAATGTTTTTCTTCAGAAAATTTTTATAATTATGCGTAGAAGTACATACATATTTGCATTTTTTTTCGTCCTATTGTTAAAAACATACGTTCATAGCCAACATCCTTTCTTTATTACTGATTTGAAATATGTACATTATAGTAAAATTGGGTCAAAAGTTAAGACTCTAATTACTTGTGTGCCTTGAATTCCTACCTAACCTACCTACCTCATACCTGTGATTTAACTTTAATAATGTTAGCATGAGTTCTATAAAGGTTTAGTTATACTCGTACACTAAGTATATGAACAAAATATATTTTAATAAAAAAAAAAGAAAATGAACAATTATGTGCTGCTTTTACAACACAAACCATTCTCTTTTCATCTCAATTACAAATCCAAACAACAAAAACCATTTAAAATTTAAAATGTAAATTTTTGCAGTTTTTCTTCAGTTTCTTTTCTTTAGCTGGTTTTTGCTAAAAGCTTGATGGGGCATCGCATCGTTTGCGACTCTTCTCTGTGTGCCAGAGCCCTACTTAGTCATTTAAATTTCTTTTTATTCTTTCATATCTCAAATATAATGAAAAGCCCATCATCAGAGTCGTCGCGCCTTGCCGGAAGCTTATCGCGGACTATGCCGGGTCAACAGAAAAAAAATGTCCTTCTTTTTAGGTTGATTTTTAAAAGACAAACACACATCCATGTAGCATACACAGGGTGGGCCAAAGGTGTATACCTACCTAATTTGAAAAAAAAATCATACCACTTCTGATTTTAATTTTATTTTTATTTTTGAAGCTAAAACAACTTTGAGAGAGAATTGAATTTTATTTTTTAAAAAACCACTCGAATACTGAAGGAAATCATTTTGAAACAAAGGCCCGGAGCACAAATGTCCTGTGAGGTTTTATGGAAAACGCTTTAGAAACATCCCGTCTCATTTGAGGGGCATTATGTTCCATACTTTGCTAAACAAATCTCTATAAATCAATCCTTGTGATTCTTGTATAAATGTTTAGTAAAAAAAAACTATAAAGTCACTTTTGACCCACCCTGTATAAAATCCTTCCTTATCAAATCCTTCTGCACCCAAGGATATATAAACATATTTCACTCAAACTTAAACACGAAAGACAAAAAAGGAATAATAGCAACAAAAAAAAAGAAAAAACTAAACCCGCGACAGTAATTTAAGTTCCCGTGTTTCTGTTCTCGTTCCTTTTAACCCCTACCACCCCCCCCCTACTCAAATTCCGTCATCATCACCACACTAACAGTACTTTCACAGGAAACAATTATTATTATCCCAGCTCCTACATATACATACATTCTCCTTCTCCTTTCCATCTCTTGCTTGCTCCACTAATTCCTTTCGACGTTTAATCCCGGACAATGGTAAAAGAAAAAAAAATTATTAAGTGTCATGCTGAGTTGACTATATCGCATCAAGGCTCTAGGCGGCTCTAAATCTAACGTTGGCGTTGTTCTTGTTCTAAACATTCTATGTTTCGTTCTTCGGGTATGTGGATGTGTGGTGTTGTTTCTGTTAATAGTCCTCCTTGGGCCTAAGCTCGGCTATTGTCCTCATTATATGTATCCTCTTTCCCATCAGGACCTCGAGGGATGTGTGCTTCTGCTTCTGCTTTAGCTTTAGTTGCTAATCTGCTATGTATCTGGTTAAGAGATAGATACGCAACTTTTTATAAACAAAGCACAAGAGTTAGTTTCACATGCACCTTCCTCTATTTATATATTTATACAAAAATATACATCATTGTCCTCTTGTTTGTTGTTATAGTTGTTGTTGTTGTCACAAGAACAACCATTTTGTTTTATAACTTTTACATCTCTACCTAACAGTTATCCTGATAAAGTTTATTATGTGTTTTGTGCGTTGTGCAAGGAACTTCAACATTAGTGGCTTAGGTATAGGTGCACCTATACTTTATTTGAAGACTACAAGTTTGAATCTGGAGGTAACAGATAAACAAGTTACAGGGTTGCCCTTATGTAAGTTAAACAAAGAGGATCATGAACCATTTAAATATAAATATTTAAATCATTAAAGTTAATATTTTATTGCAAGAAAATATAATTGAGACATAATGCAACCCTAAGGCACATCAGAATTAAACTTGTAAATATTAAATATGTCGTACTGTCAAGTACAGAGATTCGTTCTTTAGCCGTACTAAGCGAATGTTGAAATCTTTACCGCACTTCAATTCAAAACGAAGAGAAGAGTGTTTTCCTTCCCTCAATCTTGCCTTGTACCTTTGTCACAAAAAAGGGTACTAAAAACCCCTTGAAGGTGCATGTAAAAAAAAAAAAAGTTTTATTTGATGTAGAATAAATGTTTTTGAAATATCCAGTGAAAAATCTTCAAAACTTTTTTTCAGTTAAAGTAAGAAGTTGCAACCTAATTGAGGGTTTTTTGCCTTAACTTTTAATTCTATTGTTTATTACTCAAATTTTTCACTGTCAACTCAAGATTTTTAACTCTAAAGTTTATGAAGTCTAAATTTTTTTAAACTTTCAATATAAAGTTGAACACTTAACTTTAGATTTTCTATAAGATCCTTTGCACGTGTCTATATATTATATAAAAATAACTTTTAAAACTACATACATATGTCTCGAAGAAACTATTTTTGGTAGAACTTGCCATTATTATCAGAAAGCTAAGATACAAATTATGAAGAATTGTGAATTAAATGAAGACAATACAAAATGCAACCACGTATTGGACTTGGGAAACATTTGCGCTTACTATAAAAAAAAAAAAAACAATAATAAAGGGTGGTTACATTTTAAGGGCCGATGTTGAATGTGAACCACACCTAAACTTCAAGTTTTTTTTTGCATTGCATTTGAAATTTCTCAATTTCAGATCAATTTAATTTGAACCATGGAAAGATACACAATCGAGCAACGCGTTAAAGTTATTCAGGCTTATTATGAAAATGGGCGTTCAATCACTTCGTGCTTTTTTCTGTCAATTTAATCGTCCAAATTTATTTATTTAATCTACAAGCAATATTACAGCTAACAGATATAAGCACTCCAAGAGCAAATTAAAAAGTGAATAAATATAATACTTCAGTTTTAAATTTATTACGATTAAGATTAAAAAAGTCAATATGTATTTGAAGACACTTCATGGAAATATACAATAGATCTTGATAAAGTTTCATTACTACCATAATTTGTCATGTGAATTCTTTGGAATAAGAAGAATCTAGCTCTCATAGACCTAGCGGAAACATAGATTGGTACCAAGGTAAGAAGAGATGGACATTTAATATGGTAGCATAGTAAGTCTCTAATAAGCATTACACTATGAATTTTTCTTCTTGATTGTAACGACTTTATTCCAAGTAATTGGCATCTAGCCTCATAACTAGGACTAAAGTTCCAACCCATTTTATTAAATATATATTTTGTAAATCGTCTTTGAAACTTTTCAATCCGATCAGAATGAACTGTATAAATAGGACTCCACATAACATCTGCGTATTCCAAAATTGATCTGACGAGAGATATATACAAGGATAATAACACGAAAGGATCTTTAAAGTATTTTCCATTTCGTTTTATGAAACCTACCAGCGAGTTGGCCTTAGGAACCAAATAATCGAAATGACCTTTAAAAGAAAGTTGGGAGTCAAGAATAACTCCTAAGTCTTTAATGCTTGAAACCCTATCTAAATCCACAGATTCAATTGCATAGTTAAATAACAAAATATGAGATTTTCTGGAAAAAGAAATCGTGTTACACTTTTTGATATTCAATTTAAGGCTATTGATGTGACACCAATTTGATAAAGAATCAATGTCAGATTGCAAAAGTTGACAATCGCCCAAACTCGAAACTTTTGAAAATATTTTCACATCGTCAGCATATAATAAACATTCACAATAATTAAAGACCGAGACAATATCGTTAACGAACATTATGAAAGGGAGCGGACCTAGGTGGCTACCTTGCGGGACACCTGATGTACATTGAATTTCCTTTGAGTATGTATCTCCAATCTTAACTTGTTGTGTTCTACAAGATAAATATGACGATAACCAACGAAGAAAGTGAGAATAAAAACCAAAAATCTCAAGTTTTTTCAGAAGTGTTTGGTGGTTCACAGAATCAAAGGCTTTACTAAAGTCAGTGTATTAGAGACATACGAAGTGAAATAAGTTAAATTGGTAACAGATGATCGACCGGATACAAAACCATGCTGTACTTCTGATAAATATTCACTTGTAAGAAAATCAAGCTTTATTTTCACCATGCTTTCAAACACTTTGGGAATTGCGGAGAGTTTACAAATACCCCTATAATTTTCTACATCATTTTTAGAACCAGATTTGTGTATAGGGACCAAGTAAGAAAGTTTCCATTCATCAATAAAAATACCTTCTTGGAGGGACTTATTGAATATGCATAGTAAAGGAGCACAGATGGAATCAGAACAATTTTTTAACACTGCCGAAGGAATGCCGTCTGGTCCAGAACTATAATTAGACTGAAGTGATTTCAGTCCGGAATTAACTTCTTCAATACTTAACTGGATCGAGCCAATATCAAACCTACTTATTATGTTGTTTAGTGAACTATTATTAAATCCTGAATGAGAATAAACGGATTTGAAATAATTAGCAAACAATTCAACTATGGAGTCTAAATCTAACGATTCAACACCTCTGAAAAACATGGTATCTGGAATCCCTATCGATTTTCTTTTAGAATTGACAAATGACCAGAACGATTTACTGTTGTTTTTGATATTACTTTCAATATTCAAGATATAAGCTCTATATAGAAACTTACTAAGAACTACAAAATCTTTACGTAATTTACTAAAATTATCATAATCCGATTGATTTTGTGATTTATTGTATTTCACGTATGCATTACGTTTCTTTCTTTTTAAGTCACGAAGCTGCTTATTAATCCAAGGTGAATCCGATGATTTTTTTTTGAAAGAATAAGGAACAAATTTTTTAAAACCCATTAATACAATTTCAATGAAGCTGTTGTACATATTTTTCAAATCAAGAAACATAAATCGACAAAAAGTCCGTGAAAGACAACATATCAAGTCAAAAGTCACCAGTAGTGAAAAGCCCACAAAAAACTGATAATGAGTTTCATACTGATGAGGAAGAGCTCTTCCTTGAAACTGAAGGAAACCGAAATAAACGTAAGTCAAAGAAACGAAAAGCAGAGAGTAGCCCAGAGGCTGTTATAAAATGTCAGCAAACAGGTTCAAAATCAGATACTGCTACAATAATGAGAGCATCCAATAAAGAAATAAGACATTTACCCCAAAATAAGTCTCACGTTAAAGGTACCAGGCAAACTGCCCCACCTCCAATTATGATCTCCGGATTGGCAATGTTTGGCAAGCTAAAGAGCATAGTAGAAAAATGCACGAATAAGGCATGTAAATATACATCATACAATAAAGACAATTGGAAAGTCATTGTTGAAGACGCCGATGCGTATAGATCTGTCACTGAAGAATTGAACAAAAAGAAAATTCAGTGGCACTCGTACGAAAATAAAGCTACAAGATCGATAAAAGTAGTAGCAAGAGGCCTTCACTCTTCATGTGTTGCCAAAGAAATTGTCGAAGACCTTATACAAAAAGGCTTTCAAGCTCTCGATGCCAATAATCTTATTAAAAATGAGATAGTAAAAGACTCCACTGGGGTATCAACGACAAAAAAGATATCTCTACCTTTATTTATGCTCACGTTTGAAAATAAAGAAAGTCTCGATAAGATTTACAGTATTAAATCAATTATGGGCATAGTTGTCAAAATTGAACCACTGCGAAAGTCGAAAACTGTTCCACAATGTAAGCGCTGTCAAGCCTTTGGGCATACACAAAAATACTGCAATCGCGAGTTCGCTTGTGTTAAATGCGAAGGCAGACATGCAACTAATAACTGTCCCATGGGCAGAGAACAGAAAGCGAAATGTGTTAATTGTCAAGGCAATCATCCTGCAAGTTACAGAGGATGTCCAGTAGCAAAAAAGTTCCAAGACACAAAAAGAAAAAACAAAACTGGGAACAAGTTTAGAAACTCAACCAACACAAAACCAGTAGTTGAAAGCAAAAAAGTAACGGTCGATAACATTACTAAAAATCAACCGGGAAAAGCAATTGCACTAAGCAAAAGTGATGAAAATAAATCCTATTCCCAGATTGTAAAAAATGTGCGGAAGAATGAGGAAACTTCTATAAAAGAAATGCTGGAACTCATCCTGAAAAGGATTGACCAACAAGATTTAAACATAAAACAGCTAAGCGAAGAAGTCGCTCTTAAAAAACAATGATGGACAGAACACTCAAAATCGCAACATGGAATGCAAACGGTCTTTTACAGCATGTATCAGAACTAAACATCTTTTTAGACATAGAGCACATAGACATTTGTTTGGTGTCCGAAACCCACCTCGCTATTGAACAAAGTCTTGATAATAAATTACCAAACTATACATGTTATCACGCTCCGCACCCAGCTGACAAAGCCAGGGGAGGATCAGCAATACTTATAAAAAAGTGCTTAACACACTATGAAGAACCAAAATTTACTAAAGAAAACATGCAAGTAACAACAATTAGTATTGGTATAAGGTATAAGAAAGAATTCAAAATAGCAGCTATATACTGCCCTCCGAGGCGCTCTCCAACTGAAGAAGACTATGCAGAACTCCTACATTTGTTAGGACATAACTTCCTTGTTGGTGGTGACTTCAATGCTAAACACACCCAATGGGGATCTAGGCTCATAACAACAAAAGGTAAACGGCTATACCAAGCAGGCCGAAAATACAACTGCGAATTTTATTCTTCTGGTTCGCCAACATATTGGCCATCTGATACTAACAAAATGCCAGACCTTATAGACTTTTTCGTAGTTAAAGGTATTAAACGAAATCATATAAGTGTCGAAGGTAATTACGATTTATCATCAGATCATACTCCAGTAATTTTATCACTGAGCGAAACAGAAATAATAGAAAAAAGTAATCCCAAGCTCGTGAATAACAGAACAAACTGGAACGAATTCAGGGACAAACTTGAAAATTTTATAAACCTAAGATCCCCTATGCAAACAATTGAACAAATTGATCATGAAGTAGAACAATTTATTGCTGATGTGCAGCAGGCTGCAGAAGAAAGTACTCCAACTATTTCGAATGCGAGAGAAAAAGAAATAAAATATCCTATCGAAATAAAGGAGTTGATATTGGAAAAAAGAAGAGCTAGAAGAAAATGGCAATCCATGAGATTCCCAGATGATAAGGTAGTTTTTAACCGTCTTAACAACGAATTAAAAAAAAGAATCTGTGAGTTTAAAAATGATTCACTAAGTAGATTCCTGAAAAGTCTGACGACGGATGCTTCTACAGAATACTCCTTATGGAAAGCAGCTAAGCGCCTAAAAAGACCTCAGACACAAAACCCGCCGATAAAATCTCAAGATGGTAAATGGATCGGAAACCCGAAACAAAAGGCTGATCTCTTCGCTGAACATCTCGCGAATGTTTTCAAGCCATTCCCAGCAAGCACAGCTACAGATCCCTTACAGTTTGTTGACAGAAACGACGAATGTGAAATACCCTTTGTCACGCTCAAAGAAGTAAGAAGCATGTGTCAACATAAGTTGTCAAACAAAAAATCACCAGGGTACGATCTTATAACTGCTCAGGTTCTGAAAGAAATGCCTCTTATAGCCTTCAAGAAACTCCAATTTATAATAAACGCATGCCTTAAACTAAGATATATGCCACATCATTGGAAAATTGCAGAAGTCATTGTTATACCTAAACAAGGTAAGCCACCAACAGAAGTTACATCTTACAGACCAATATCGCTTATACCAATCATGGCAAAAGTTTTTGAAAAACTGCTACTGAAAAGGCTTAGCAAAATAATTGAAGAAAGAAGACTAATTCCGAGCCATCAGTTTGGATTTAGAAATAAACATTCCACGATAGACCAAGTGTATCGAATTACGGATGTTGTGGAAAAGGCACTTGAAGAAAAACAAGTATGCTCGTCTGTATTCTTAGATGTTGCTCAAGCTTTTGACAAGGTTTGGCACTTGGGACTTGAGTACAAACTGCATAGGGACTTCCCCAGGCAGTACTACGAAATACTGAAATCCTACGTTACGAACCGACTCTTTAGAGTACGGTACGACCAAAATTACTCGGAACTTAAGAAAATTGAAGCCGGTGTACCACAAGGAAGTGTCCTAGGACCAACCCTGTATCTGTTATATACAAGGGATATTCCAGTGGACATCAACGCTATCATGGCCACCTTGGCTGATGATACTGCAATATTGGTGCCAGATAAATCCGTTACGAAGGCTACACAAAAATTGCAAAATGCAGTCGATAAAGTTAGTGATTGGACGCACAAATGGCGTATCAAATTAAACGAAACAAAATCGACGCATATAAACTTTACAAACAAAAACATAAACAATGTTCCAATTTTTATAAACAGTACAGAAGTACCTTACTCCAATACCGCCAAATACCTTGGAATGAATTTGGATGCAAAGCTTAAATGGAAAGAACACATCAAAAGGAAAAGAGAAGAACTAAACTTGAAGTACAGAAAAATGTACTGGTTAATAGGAAAGAACTCAGACCTATCTATCCAGAACAAACTAATGTTATATAAGCAAGTATTGAAACCCGTTTGGACATATGGCATCCAACTATGGGGCTGTACAAAGAAAACAAATGCTGAACCCATCCAAAAATTCCAAAGCAAGGTCCTTCGTGGAATAATAAATGCCCCTTGTTATATAAGAAATAGCGATCTACATCGTGACCTTCAAATTGAAATGGTTACAGAAGTGGTTAAGAAACACGCTGTATCACACAATCAGCGAATGCAAAGTCATACTAACTCTGAAATGGAGACCGTATTAAATGTACGAGACAATGTTCGGAGATTAAGAAGAACCAAGCCTCATGAGCTGATGGTCTAAAAGCTACGGGAAAGTGTTATAACCTTAAACTTCCCCCAATGCGATTTAAAAATTAAGAAATAAAAATCATTTGTCGATCTTTCATAGATTGGTCCTGATTCACCGGTGGTTTTAGTGCGGTAAGAGTCCCACACTACTCGGTACCGATTCTTACCGAGTGTCTTTTGAAGATTTCCATCGGATAAAAAAAAAAAAAAAAAAAAAAAGAAACATAAATTCATTTAACCAATCAATGTCAGAGAAATAATTATTTAGTTGAACAAAATTAGTTTTAGAAAAATTATACGATCTAACAGTTTTTTTAACATCATTTAACGAACAAGTGTAAAACTCTATTTCAAAGAATAATTCCTTATGATGAATAGATTCGTTTAAAAGAGAAATAGGTGCATTACTTGAATTAACTTTGATTTCATCACAACATATAAAAATTAAGTCTAATATTTTTCCTAAAGAATTATCGATATGATTAACTTGCACTAAGTTTAAAGAATATAAAAAATCAATAAATGTAACTTCGAGACCTTGTTTAATATTAAATGGAAATAACATTTTATCCGTTTCGGACCAATTCCAATGTATATCAGATAGATTAAAATCACCTAAGACGCACAAATTATCAGATATAGAACAAAGATTATTAATAAAATCAATATTGCTAATATGTTTTTCATACAAATCAAGTGAGCTACTTGGAGGCACATAACTTACAACAAAAAATACATTTGCTCTGGAAAAAGCATTTAAGTTGACGGAGATGCAAACTTGTTCAATGTCCGAGGTTGGTAAAATGACTTCTTTAGAGCAAAGATGGGATCGAACAGCGATAATTATCCCTCCTCCACGTTCTCTAGAAGATTTACATCGATCGCGACGAAATACGTTGTAGATACTGCAATCAAATAGTTCTGAAGAGACAATTCCGTTATAAAGCCATGACTCAACAATGATGATAATATCATAATATGTAACACATGTATTTTTTAAAAAGATCAGATACTTTGGTTCGGAGGCCACTTGCATTGTGGAAATAAATCTTTAATGACGAAAGACAAACATATGTAGGCTTTAAAGCATTCGTTGTTAGGTTGTTATCCCTACGTCCTTCTCCAAGGAGTTTTTTGCCATATATACAAAAGGTCGAATTTTGACACCTATCGGCCAAAAATTTTCCGCAAAGACCAATGACGCAACATCCACCGGAACACCAATTTTAACTGACGAAACTATGCTTACGATCCTGTGCGTACAATCGGAAAATCGTACGTACAGCACGTACTGCAGAAAATATTGCTACTACTGAGCGATGCGGCACATTTTCACCGTCAATAAGCAGAATTGCCGCATTTGGGCGAATGGCGAAAGATAATTCAAGAGTGATTGTCGAAAAATCAATGCACCCACAAAGAGTGACTATTTGGTGCGGTTTATGGGCTGGCGGCATTATCGGGCCGTATTTTTTCCAAAATGAGGCCGGTCAGGCAGTTACTGTGAACGGTGTTCGCTTTGGTGAGATGTTAACAAAAATTGTATGGCCCGAATTGGAAGATATGGATATGGGCGATATGTGGCTTTAATAGGACAGTGCCACTTGCCTAACGAAACAATGGCTTTTTTGCGCGACATATTCCATGGCCCTGTTATCTTACGAGGTCGCGATGTCAATTGGTTGCCAAGATCATGTCATTTGATAACGTTCGACTTTTTTCTTTGGAGATACTTAAAAGAAAAGGTGAAATAAGCCAGCAACAATTCAAGACACAAAGGATGAAATAATTCGGCACACTAACGGCATAGAACCTCATTTATGCCTCAGCGTTATCAAAAATTTGGTCCATCTCATGGGGGTGTGCCGCCGAGGTCGCGGCAGTAATTTGGCCGATATTTTGTTCTATACATCACAGGTATACACACATTTTGGTGCCGATACTTTTGGAACTGTTCTTTAATAAATTCGACCTCCTGAACACGAATCTGCAATCGGTTTTTGCCTAGCAGCTCCCGTTTTCGTGTTATAGGGAAGGGTGTTGCAAACCGGACGCCACTTAGAAATACCCAAAATAATTGTGAAAAAAAGAAAGTAAAACATTTTTTCTTTGAAAATCCATGTTTATTTATTGACATTAACATACAAATATAAAAAAATAATAATTCCATTAACAAGATACCGAGTACATTTAAAATACAATATATTTTTTACTGCTGATTTGGTGTACTGGAACCCAAGAAACTCCGTTTTTTGCTTGATCTGCAATGTGGTTTTCTCGGACAATCTCTAAGCAGATTCCAGCAGTAATCTGCCATCATATGCGTATCCCACTTGCCCTGGTATCGTTCTTCCATTGTCCTTATATCCTGGTGAAATCGCTCACCTTGCTCTTCACTCAAGTCTTCCAAGTTTTCAGGAAACCGATCCAAATGGCTTTGCAAGTAATGCACCTTGATGCTCATGTTGCATCCAAGCTCACGAAAAGCAGTCAGCATGTTATGAACCAAATCCTTATAATTTGAAGCCTTCTTGTTGCCTAGAAAGTTTTCGACAACTGACACAAAAGATGTCCACGCTTTTCGCTCTTTTTCATTCATAGATTCAACAAAATTTGTGTCTTTTATTAACCGTCTGATTTGAGGGCCATCGAATATGCCAGCTTTTATTTTTTCAATGCTTAATCCTTTCATCTTTGTAGATATGAATTGAAAACATGATGAATCCTTATCTAGAGCCTTAACAAATTGCTTCATTAAGCCAAGTTTTATATGAAGTGGAGGCAGTATTATTTTATTCCGATCAACCAAAGTCTCATCAATAACATTTTTACTGGCGACATATAGGAACTATATGGCAAGTTTTGCATTCGTGCAAAATTTCGAACTCGAGATTTTAATCAAACATGATATTACGATGGTAGAGAAGTCAAAAAAAGTGGGTCCCGCGATTCCGTCCGGTCTGTTTTGTCTGTCTGTCCACGCTCCTACAGCCTAAACCATTGGGTCGATTGAGTTTAAACTTGGAAGTTAAGGTTTTGAGCAGATTCGCGTTAGGCGTTTTTTTCATTTTTTTTTTTAAGATCAAAACTAACAGTAGCCCCCATACAATTTTTTTGGTCAATAGATTTTTTTTTAATTTTCTCTAAAATTTTATTTTTTAACTTGGCTTCTTTTAATAAGAAAAACATATTTTTGTATTGCTCAGGAAAGGCACCACTCATAGAACCGTTTTTTTGTTTTTTAATTTTCTCAGCAACTTATGAACCGATTTCAATAATTTTTTTTGAATAAGCTCTTATATTGCCTTAACAATATTTGATTATCAAAAGTGCAATTTTTTATTTTTTGGATTTTTAAAAAAATATTGAATTTTTTTTTTTCAAAATTCTATATCTCAAAAACGGGTCAACATTTTTTTACGAAATTCAAATGTAGAGCGTATATTTACAATCACTAAACAACTGCATACCAAAAATATTTTTCGAACAAAATTGAAAAATTTTATATATACAAAATTAATTTAAAAAAAAACCGCTCTAACGATTTTCAAAAAAAAAAATTGAAAAATCAAGGGTTTTTTGATTTATAAAATGGCATTTAAATTTTTGAAGACAAACTTATTTTTCAGGTAAAATTTTGAATCTTAAAATAATTTTTTTTAAATATTTTAACTGTAATGTAACCCCCTCCCATCTCACTATGTCTTTACATAAAGCTGAGCACGCCAATGAACTATTCCATATTCGTTTTAGACACCTACCTAACTACACAACCAATAGGCGATCGCTTTACAATTTAAACATACATGTTTTTCCTCTTTCTTATCTTCAGATAATTTATTTTCCATCCTGGTTCTTCCAATATAAAATTAAAATAAGGCTATCCAAAGGAAAAAGCTTTGAACGAACTAGTTGAATACAGAAACAATTGTTTTCGTTAAGTATGCTTACAAGTATTTTTCATTTCCGGGATGAGTTGTCCTAGGATGAGTTGTGTCTTGGGATGAATCGCGCGGTTTTTTTGACAAATCAAATGGCATTTATATCTTTGAAGACAAATTTATTTAACAGGTATATTTTTAAATCTTATATAGGTACATTTTTAAACAGACTCTTTGCATACAGGAGCAAGTTCGTGCGACCCAGTCGTGCATTTTATTTCCTCCAACAACCATGTTCTCTCTTTTAGGCCAGTTTGTTTTTACCCAATGATCTTGTTTAGCTCTGCTATCCCAAAGGCACAAGAAGCACGGATATTTTGTGTATCCACCTTGCTGTCCAAGGAGGAAGTTAACCATTTTTAAATCAACACAAATAACCCATCCATGTTCGTGATACTTAATCTTTTCCAAGACTATAGCTATATTCTTGTACTCTTCTTTCATTTGGGTTGAGTGAGCAATAGGTATTGATCCCAATTCGTTACCATTGTGTAAAAGCACACATTTCAAACTTCATTTGGAACTGTCAATAAACAGACGCCATCGATCTGGTTCATACTCGGGAAGGCCCATTTTTGTTAAGAGACCTTTAACATCGTGACAGAAAACGAGATCTTGTTCCTGAGAATAGAATGTAAGCAACTCTGCCTCCCTTTTACGATATAAAGTTATTGTTGTTCCTTCAAGTAGATTTTTTTCTTTTAGCCGCGATGCAAGTAACTCAGAACATTGTTTTGAGAGGTTAAGATCCCTGATGAGATCACTTAATTCACTTTGGTTAAATCGTTGGGGACTTGATGCGTTTTCCTCATATTCACTGTCTTCATCTGTGTCGCAGTGGGGTATTTCATCCTCCGAAAGATCTGGTAGCTGATGAAATGTTGGTATGGGAACTTCATCGGAATGAGGGATGGGCCTTCGACCAGAGTCTAAATCAGGATACGTCCACTTGCTTCGGTTCTTACTATTGATGCCTCTGATATTCACTAGACAGAAATAACAGTCATCATAGTGATTTTTTGGTTCTCTCCAAACCATAGGCACACCAAATTTCAGACTCCTCCTTTTCCCATTTGTCCACTGACGTAGATGTTCAGTACACGTTTTGCAAACTACATGTGGTGACCAAGATTTATCTTGATCACCAAGTTTGATACCAAAATAAGCATTGTATGCTTTCTTCAGAAATTCAGTAATGGATTTTCTGTTCTGATTTGTCGTGTATTCACCACATATATAACAAAATTGCTCGGGATGATTCACACAGATTCTGCGGCTAGATGACATTTCTAAAAATTAGCTCTTAATGACTTACAGTATTAATTAAGAAGATGAGATTTTCTGATGTATATGCTCCTTGGGAGTACAAAAACTGACTAACTTAATTTCCCACAATGGCATATGAACTTTTAATAAATTAGGCTAAATTAAATATTTCTGTAACTCAAAACCTAGAGGTGCTAGGGAAAAATTAAAGGTACAAATAAAATCAGCTGCAAAATTAAAGGCACCAACAATTTTTTTTTGTAGACCTGTGAATTGAACCATATCAATATTATCATAATAAAAAGAAATGATTTAATTATGTACTCAAATTCAACATCGGCCCTTAAAATTTAACCACCCTTTAGTCAAATATTTTCTAAGCTACATACATAAGTATCTATCTATATCTTGAAAAAACTTACTTTGGCAGAACTTGTCATAATTATCAGAAATTGAAGTAACAAAACTTTGAAGAATTGGAAATTAAAAATAAAATTAGGTTGCACAACAGTCCGTTGAGAATTAGGGCCTAGTGACTTACAATTCTCAACCATTCATGTGTGCAAGTAATATTGTAGTGGATATTAATTTATTCACCTAAAACAAAAATAAATCAATCGCGTTTACAAAGATGCATCGCATCACATAATTTAATATAAGTTGCTTGTTCGAACGCGACCACTACTTACTTTCAGTTAACTACCTGAACGCTTTCGATTTCTAAACTCTGAACGTATCCTAAATTAGAATGTCAAAAGTTTTCCTTCTTACTTCTCCCTTCTTACTCTCTTTTTTTAAAACTATATAATTATCAGAATATTCTTGTCTTGTGTGCTGGACGCTGGTGCAACAAAGCTCCCAACCTAAATTTTATTAATTAATATAATAAAGCCAAAAAAGTTTATCCACGCGTGTTTTTGATTAACAAATATATAATCTATTTTTTAATAAAATAATAGCTACAACTAGCTATAATATTGTCAGAGATGGAGGGAATCTACAGTTTTAAGCCGAATCCGTACGGCTAATGTGAGAAAGCACTTTTTATGACAAAATTTACCTTTGGAGAATTTGTCAATTCCTCGCAAGAGGCAGTACCCGTGAAAAAAAAACCTTAAATGGCACTGGCAGGGATTGAACCCAAGACCTCTGGCATGACATTCCAACGCACTTTTTTTTGTATTTTTTTTTTGTTGTGCCACCATGCCTATTCTACTTAAAACTAACCCTAAAACTATAAAACAAGTATGTAAGCCGGCCAAGGCTTAAAACCCCATCCCGACTACCCACTATCAAGTGCCGATTGAAGCCACCAAAACTGGTTCTCCTGCTTCACCCTATCAATTCGGTCCCGTTCGGACACAGTCCTACTAAACCGAAGGAGCTCTGCTCCGTCTTGTGCCATGACGTTCCGATTGTACAGGAGTCGCCTATCCACGGTTCGTCGTCTGACGTGGTAGATTAGCGGAACTGCCAATCTACCCTGTATCAGACCGCATTTATCTAAGAAGAGGAATGCTTCTGGTGAAATGAAACCGCTCAAGAGTGCACTTTCCCATCTGGGAGGGGGCAACGTTAAACCACACAGGACAACCATAAACGATCATCTGCCGTATGAGGGCCATAATCCATATAGCAAATTGCCTTCACTCCGGGGTCAAGCCGACTGCTGTAAAACAGCCGTTTCGTCAGAGCGAAGGCTCCTCTGGCCCTGGTCAGAGCAGCATTTATATGTCTGTCGAAATATAAATACTGATCTAACCAGATACCGAGGTACTTCACTACACTTTTGCTCGTTAATCGCTTCCCGTGAAGATCAACGATGATCATCTTGCGCCAATTCTTGCACGTATCCCTCGTGACCCTAGCCAACGGAGTCCGGAGCAGAATTTTCTCCGACTTCTTTACATTTATTTTCAGTTTCCAGTCATCGCAATATCGCTGAATTTTGTCGAAATCACGCTGGAAAAGAATTCTAATAACCTCAACCTTTCGGGCCGTTCTGTACGCAATTAGATCATCGGCGTACGCAATTGCTTTTGTTAGACTACCAATCAGATCGCTGGTGTAAGTACTGAAGAGAATCGGCGAATTCACCGATCCTTGTTGAATGGAGCCTTCAACAGGGAGTCCTAAGCACTTACCATCACTCCACGGGTACTACACACATTGGGAATTAAAAGAAGACAAAATTATTCTGATTTATTATAAATTTCCCAGGGGATATTTTAAAAACTTCAAGAAGTGAAGAAAAACAATCCCTAATTTAACCTTTAACTTTAAGTTTGATATCAACTCTAAAGCTGATCAACTTCGAAGCTTAAAATAAGTTGAAAAATAGTGAAGAAGGTGGTTCTTAAAGATCACCAGAAAAAGTGTCAGAAAAAGTTTTTGACATAATTTAATTGTTAATAAATTTACGCATACATAAACTTGACAATTATTTCGTTTTTCACTCAATGAGTAGCTTGAACTCAATAAACGGTGTACCTCAAGGTAATGAACTAGAACCAGTAATTTTTATATTTCATATCGATTATGTTGTTTTGATACTAAAATACTGATCCCAGATGGTTTATAAAAGAATTCTTTCGAATGACTTACGTTTTGATTATTGGTCTCTTATATCTTTCCCTATAAATGAGATACAGAGAGCTATAATTTTCAAGCGGTGGCCGTTCTAAACCAAATTTCTTCTATGTGATGTGACAACAACTTAACGCGGTGACTTTAAGCGCGCAAGGCAGCCTTGCAGTCTATAATCTGCAGTTGGTATCTCTTCTTATGGAAATTTCGTACATGCTTCCGCAAGCCCCGCAAAAGTGCAAATACTTACTATCGCTTTCATTTTCGAAACAAGAATTGGTATTCTTATAAGATCCTGCTTATAAATAGATACAAAAGATAGAAAGGTTGATATTATTCTTCCTCTCTACTTCATTATGCAATGAAATTCTGGACAAAAACTTAAGCTTATTTGTTGTATAATTGTCGCCCTATATTCTTAGCGAATTGATTGTAGAGCAGCCTCAGCATAAGTAGAAGCAGCAGAAGCAGAAGCAGCAACAGTGGAAAGAAATCAGGACAAGAAGAAAGATAAAACAAAAAACTTTCATACCAAATAAAAGATGGCACACACAAAGGTACCTACATTATAGAACAGGAAATGAAGTCTATTTGTACAGGAAAAATGAATCCAGGCACTTTGTGTAATTAACTCAACGACTCGGTCTTTCTGTCCTTGCAATACCTATGTATATGTATACTCGTACATACATACTGTATGTAGAATCCATTTCATTTTCATCTGCGTCATACAATGCTTCATATGTATAATCTGCTCCTATCCTTTTCCAGGATGGGTTGAATGTCCTTGCATAATAATTGCTTTTTGATTATTCCATTGTAAAAGAAGCCCTATTCTCGAATCCATATATGTGCTGTGCACTATTAAAGAGATATAAGTACAGACAGGCAGACAGAGATAGAGACAAAGAAATACAAAGAGAAAGAAAAAGAAAGAGACGATAATAGACTAAAGAAGTCCTTAATTAATGGGCGCTAGTCTGGAAGCTTGAATTAACATTTGAAGTGCGGAAATGTAAAGTGGTTTTTGCTTATATTCAATTTGTGCGTTTTCAATGCTTATTTGTTTATTTATTTATTGTGATTCTGACTATATTCATATATATTGTTGTTATTGTTGATAGTTTGTAGTTGTCATCCATATGTTAAAATCCTTTTCTAAAGGACAGTATGTATTGCAATGGTTTGACCTGATTGCAATTTATTTACATAGATTATAAGGAACATAACATATCTTCATGTCTATAGAATAAAATTACACTTCTTGTTTGTCCGGATTTTCATACATGTATAACATATATACACAAAACTCAGATATACGAAAGAGAAGTTTCCTTTAAACTAATTGGTAATATCCGTTCTTGCTATTGAAGTCTTTGAAAGTCAATAGTCATAGGTTACCTATACTCCTAACTATTGATTTTGAAAGGATTTTAGAAAGCAAAGAATTTAATTTAGTTTTAGTTCTAAAGCTTGCAATTATTGGATTAATGTATAAGTAGATTATAATACTCTCAAGCACCTTACATATATTCTTCAATCTATTAAGCAAATACCAAAATTTTGCTTCATTTTTACCAATCGATAAAATTTATAAACGATCCACTTTAAAAAATTTAATAAAAAAATATTACATTGAAATTGAAACGGGCCCAAATGAGCTACATTCCACTAATTACACATTGAATTAAAAATTTAAACGTCAAAATGACATTTACCATCGCAATTTGCATCAGTTATTGATTTACCTTACGTCCATGCCACTTTTGACAGTGTGCGAATTGCGTTAAAATGTAGGTGAAATGTTACTATTTGGTTAAATTTTGACACTAGTGTGGTGAATAAAATGGCTTAAAATGTATCATTTTGTGGATAATGCTAAATTATGACACTAGTGGTTAAATTGTGACGTTTCCCAAGATCAAAGGAATGAAAAAATGAATAGAGAGACAAAAGATCTAGAAAATCATATACCTAAAATTGAAGCAATTCAATCGACAAAATAAAATTGAAATATTTTCTTAGTCTACACAAGAAATCAAAGGTTTAAGAGATTCCACAAATGTAGCCTTTTCTTTTTCTTATAGGCGTTGAATTGAAATGATTGTTTTATTATATTTGAATTTGTTGACATTTGTGAACTAGTGTTTGAAGACTGAATAAACTCACAATGGGAAATTATAGACGCAAAATTAAAGAAAGCAAGAGGTCGAATTTAACATAATATTACTAAATTTTTTGTTTTTTAATCATTAAACTAGATTTTGTAAAAAAAAAAATCAATATCAATTTTGTATGGTAATTTTTGTGTATCAAAATAAGTTTTGAAAAGTGGATCCCAGTTTTAATCCAAGGTCAAACTATTTTATCGTGGTAGACAATTTCACCTTTATTTCAACTCAATTCACCACACACCGCCATAGTCTTGGAAGGGGATCGAATCGAAGCTGCATTACTAATGACTGTCAAAATACTGATTAATTACACAAATTTAACGTGAAAATTTAAGGCTAAGACAAGTAAATATAACGTAACGTAACGTCTTTCGTCCTTGTACTTCATCATGATGTTATTGACAATGACAGTTTTTTGAGCGACTTAAGGGTACGTTCACAGATTAAACGATCAAAAACGAACAACTTTATTTAGTGACGGTAGTATTAAAGTTCATTTGAAAAAATAAAGCATTCATTGTTATGCAGTTTAGATTTATTATTTTCATTCTTGTGTTATTTTATTTCTCGACATCTGCATTTAAATATTTAAAACATATCCTAAACCACTATGATATATAAGAGAAATCTTAACGTTACACAAAGTGTAGTGTATTCCCTTTAAAATATATCAAATAAGACAGGACATATGAAATAACATACATTCATCCGACAGATAGCGATAAATTCCATTTCCATTTCAGTTTGACGCATTAATTTATTTAAACAAAACAATTGCATGTTCCATCAGTTCAAAACCACAGAAAAATAACCTCAAAGAAGTCATGTTTTGCTCCCAACAATCCAACAACTATAAATGAATCAATCTCATGGGATTTTATTTCCACCAAAAAAAAACTTAAAATGTTTTACGGTCTGCTTACATTATTTTATTTTATACTTTTTCACTTTCAATTGTAACCATTTTCTTTATTCGAAAGAATATAAACATCTCAAAGAACACAAAGAGTGTTGAAACAAAAATAAATCGTTTTCTATATTTTTTGTAAACTGGCTTGAGTCAAGTTCTTCAAGGAGAACTTTTTCTTCCACACAATATTGTGTGTGTGTGTGTTTACACTGTACAAACAAGATCCTTTAAGGATATTTCAGGACAAAAGAACAAAACGAAACCAACAACAAGATAAAGAAAAAATAAAATAAAACTATGTATATAAAACTTAACACAATCACTATCGATGAAATAAAAATATTTGCTCGTCTTACTGCAACTTTTCTCACTCTCTCATCGTGTATCTTTGTATAATCATCGTCGTCCCCCGCTCATATCAACACCAAGCATACAAACAAGTCAAGAAAAGAAGAGTAGAACCTATGTATACTATGTACGTAACGTCGTCGGTCCTCGTATAAGACTATTATAGGATTTAACCAAGGAGAATTTTCAATCGAACACCACCCAGAGGCAACCATGGCTTCCGCTCAATTGCTCCTATAGCTCCTTCTCCGCACATCTTAGAGGAAATACCAGGAAAAATAAAATAGAAGAAAAATATTGTTTCTTGTGCATTTTCAGCCACAAACCACAAAAACCTTTAAAAAATATGTACAAGGCTCAAGAGTATTAAATTTTCTTGTAGAATACAGTACAGTGCCAGTAATGCCACAAAGACACAAGTTACATGACTTCTATTTTATGTGTACAACATTATTTTGTTTTTGTTTTATTTTTTCAAAAAATGACATATAAAACCAACCAAAAAAAACAAATTGAGCTATTTATAGAATAATTAGGCTACTTTTTTGTTAACTTAAGCCTAGTACGCTGCTGATGCGAAACGAAATTTCCCATACAAAAATGACATGACGAAATCATAAACGAAAAATTTCGCTGTGCTTTTCGTTTTTCAGTACGCTGCTGAACGACGAAATGTGTCATTTTAGTGGATAGCTGTACTAGATTTCGTAGTACAATTCTCCACTCTTTTCGTTCTCAATTTAATTGCCCGGTATATTAATTGCTTGCGAAATTTTGACGTTTTATTTATTTATTGAAAAATTTTTCGAATATTTTCGTTTATGATTTCGTCATGTCATTTTTGTATGGGAAGTTTCGTTTCGCATCAGCAGCGTACTAGGCTTAAAATTGAACTTCAACTTCCAGACAGAACTCTCCACAAATATTTTTCCGCTGTGGTTTTCGTTTTCATTTCGCTCTGCACTTGGAGACCGCCGAAAAAATTCGTTTCACTTCAGCTGCGTACTAGGCTCTACACAAGAAATTTCTAGTATGACAGCTGAATCGTAATTGTGTCTACAACATAATTTTATCCAAAAAAATTTACAACAATTGCTGAAATATTACATTTTAAACCAACAAAACCAAATTGGGCTATTTATAGAAAATTGGGCTATTTTTTTGTTAACTTGCAGAAGAAATTTTCGGTATGAAAGCCGAATCGTAATTGTGTCTTCAACATCCTTCTGTCAAAAAAAATTACAACAATTGCTGAAATATGACATTTTAAACCATCCAAAATAAATTGATTTATAGAATTTTGAGCTATTTTTGTGTTAAGTTGCAGCCGAATTAGAATTGTGTGTACAACATCCTTTTGTTAAAAAAAATTACAACAATTACTAAAATATGACATTTTAAACCAACAAAACTCAAATTTATAGAAAATTGGGCTACAATTCTGTTAACTTGTACTAAACAATACCAGTATGACAGCCGAATCATAAGTGTGTCTACAAAATTTATTTGTCAACAAAAATTAAAACAATAGTGTATACAACATCCTTTTGTTAAAAAAAAAAATGGCAACAATTACTAAAATATGACATTTTAAACCAACAAAAAGCAAATTGGGCTATTTATAGAAATTTGGACTACAATTCTGTTAACTTGTAATAAACAATACCAGTATGACAGCATAATCATAATTGTGTCTACAACATCCATTTGTCAGAAAAAATTGAAACAATTTCTCAAATATGACAGTTTAAACCAACAAAAACAAATTGGGCAATTTTTTTTAGAAAATTGGCTACTTTTTTGTTAATTTGCAGAAAAATGTCAGCCGAAACGTAATTTTGTCTACAACATAATTTTGACAAACACCAATTGCTGAAATATGACATTTTAAACCATAAAAAACCCAAATTTTGATATTTATAGTAAATTGGGCTACTTTTTTTTAACTTACAAACGAAATTTCCGGTATGACAGCTGAATCGTAATTGTGTCTACAACATAATTTTGTACACAAAAATTTACAACAATTGCTGAAATATGACATTTTAAACCAACAGAAACCAAAGTGGGCTATTTATAGAAAATTGGGCTACTTTTTTGTTAACTTGCAGATAAACATTTCAATACAGCCGAATGGTAGTAATAACTCACATTAAGTTGCGGGAACTTCATTTAAACGCGGTGTTGCCCGCAACACAAAGCAAAACGCCCACTAGACTGCTCTAAGCAAGTTTCCAGAAGTCGTGTTTTTAAATCCAGTTTTTGTGCTGACTTGGCGTATCTTATTTTTACTATCTTCCTTCTCAGCTCATAAAGAAATTTTAATAATCTTCAATGTTATAGGTTTGATCATTACCATTATCTAAATGTTATTTAAATTATCGAAAATAACTCTTTTCAGCAAAAAAAAAAAAGAAAATTAAAGTTCAATTCAGAATGACAGATGGAAATATCACTTTCGCATTTGAATTTGTTATGTCAAACGTAAATTTAATTTTAACATTTTCTTAAGTACTGTTCATATGAGAGCGAACATCGACCGATGAATTAATGAAAAGTGATTTTAAACAATTTATAAAACTAAATATTGGTGCAAATTGCAAATCAAAAGGTATAAACATAGCTTTAGTTAATCCTTAGATAATAAGATTATCCTTTTCATTGCCAAAATCAGAAATTAAGAAACCAAATTGTTCGTCGCGTATTTCAAACTGATTGTAACCAACTGTCAAACTCAATTCGCGTTCCACATACAATCCACACTTCAACAAATAAAATTTTCGCTCGTGTATTAACGTGTAAATTTCCATTTAGTCTTTGTTGTGCATCGGTAATGACTATAAAAAGTAACAAGCAATGTGAAAGAAATGTCATAATGCACGAAATATTAGTTCATTCTTCGAACGTTAGTCGCTCTTATATTAATAGTCCTTTACAGATAAAATTGTAGTTAACTAAAAGTTGATACAACCTCTTAGATATCTACTTCAATCCAGAGCAAACAAAAAGTTGCAATTGTGGTTTTGATAGATGGAAAAAGCCAAAATTTTATTCAGAATTATTTACACTTATGAAGAAGCATGCAAATTTTGGACAGCTTAACCGTTAAGCAACCTTCAGCTGTCTAAAGGGGACACAACTCTTAATTAAATTGCATTTAGAATAATTGTCACGACTGACAAACTCAATTATAGTAAATGGATATTTTTGACAGCTGAGAAATATTTGACTAAATCCCGAGAGATGGCGTTGTGAAGAGAAGACTATAATACACTCTACATTGCCCTAATTGGTCAAAATCGAAGCTAAACTCCGCAGGAAAGAGTTTTTTGGTGTTTTTAGGAGGAAAAAAACTATCTCACCTGGCCAAATTATTACCACTGTACTGTTCACAGGTTCCTAGACAACGAATATACCTAACTCTTCGTTAGAGCATTGCAAAATGCACATTGCACATCTCCAGCCAACACAGAACGAGTGTTTAGTAACGAAAAGTTACACATTTTTTACTTTCAACGAGTTGAGGTGAGTGCAAAAATTGAATTTAAGGTCTCTCGATGTTTTATGCCCCTCTGAGGGAATTCAGTTTTTCCCACAAAAAAGAAAAACTGAAAAATGAAATAAAACACGAATACAATATTCAGGATATAACGATATGAAATTACATCCTGAAAGTAGATTTTTTTTTTTCGTTCATCGTCTGTAACTGTGATACACATTGAATCCCGTTAGGAAGGTTGTAGGTACGAAAAGCTGAACGAAACACAAAAAATGTTGGATGTAAAATTCTTTTTATTGCAAAATCGTTAGCAACAACAACGACTACGAGCGACGACGAGGGACGAACGTTGAGAGTTCGAGTCGAGGTTGATATCTCTTTTATACACGTATACACCGATAGACACAATATATGATATAATTTAAAGGACATGTCAACCTGGATTTCCTTTTGGCTGTTTCAATAGAAATAAAAAGAATCCTTATTATTTCTTCTTCTCATTTCTTTTTGTTTTTATGTTGCAATAATAATTTCAGTCAAATGTCATCCTTGATGGGATGTTTCGTTCTTCTTCATTTTTGTTAAAGGATGTGCATCTATGCCGCTTCCTCTTCTTTTTTTTTAAGGATTTATCTTCTTGTTTTGTTTCCATTTTTGTTTTTGTTTTTATTATTTTCTTCGTTTGTCATTTTGAGTTTATGTGTGTTATAATATGAGGCATTGTGACGGTTTTCATGGCTTCGATTGTTCTTTTCTTCAGGTGTGACCTCGATTTTGCTTATTTTTCATCCTTTTTGAATTGTATTTTTCAAATGTGACCTACTCTACTTGTGCAGACACATATAATTTTGAAGTTGAAAAATATGTATAAAAATAAAGATAAGAATAATAAAATGCATGTGACTTTGCATTAAATCAAGGAAAATTGTCTCATTGGTAAAAATATAAAATATATGACACATCCTTTTATAATGAACAGGATACAAATTTGTTGGTTTCCCTTTGATGGTGAATTTTATAGACCTTAAAGTGTTGTTGTTGTGTTCGTCATCATCAGCGTCGTCGTCGGCTTTTCAAGGCAAAATTATTGCAAATGAACACACAAATGTGTCAAGTGATCAAAAGGATATGTACTGTACATACCTGGTATAGGTGTATAAAATGTCAAACATTAAACGATTCAATTTATGGCAAGAGAAGAAACACTGGAAACAGTGGGTGTTTTGTTTGTTGATAGTAAGACACCATTGTAGGTAAGTCTTTTCACATTCGTTAATAACATACGTTTGAGTACATTGTAAGATATTTAAAAATTTCAGAATTTGACTGCCAGGGGACTGACGAGGTAACATAGTACTGATAAAATACACAGTTTTGAAAGTATTATAATGAAATTTAATAAAAATTAGTAAAAATCTCTTAGGATTTAATAAAGGTACATGTCTTTTAATAGTATTAAAATCACTTAGGAACAATTAAAAATAATTATTAATATGTAATACTGCCATCGTGGGGAATGACGGCCAATTCCCTCCAAACTACCCATCAAACCAAGACCAATCCAAAAACACTCTAGACATTTGTAGATACATACAATGTAAGAACATTAGCTACAGAAGCAAAACAATCAGAACTAAGACTAGCATTATCAACTATCAACTGGGATATACTGGGACTATCCGAGCTAAGAATTTTTGGACAAAACATAATTGAAAACCAGAATGATATATTCTGTTACATTGGTGAGACTAAAGGCTTGCATGGACTTGGATTTCTCATCAAAAAGAGTTTAAAGGACAGAATAATAAATGTACGATTTTTAAGTGAAAGGATTTGTAGCCTATGTTTAAAAATACAAAACACAAAAAATGACGATAATTCAGGTTTATGCCCCGACCAAAACAGCAACTGACGAAGAAATTTCGAACTTCTACAATCTATTGGACAAAGTATATAATGAAACAAAAACGGAGATAATGTATGTTATAGGAGATTTCAACGCCAAGTTAGGGAAACAGATTGACAATGATGAAGAAGTAATGGGACCATTTGGATACGGACGAAGAAATAAAAGAGGAGACCTACTTATAAAGTGGCTGGAAGAGACGAATCTCAGATTTGCAAATTCTTTCTTCAAAAAGAGAGAAACACGAAAATGGACCTGGATTCACCCGAATGGGATAACAAAGAACGGAATCGACTTAGTTCTAACAAATAAACTGAAAACTATTAATGACATCTTCGTATTGAATAATTTTAAATTTGATAGTGACCATAGGCTAGTAAGAGCAAAAATAAAAGTGGACCATAATACGTAGAAAAGAAACAAACAAACACTCAGTATTCCTAGAATAATACCAACCGAAAATATTGAAAAATATAATGACATGCTTAAGAAAGAAATAAGACTTAATATAACTACAAATAGAATAAACGAAAACTTTCAAAATACATATGATTCATTAGAACAGATAATAAAGAACTCGGCGAAGGTTTCAATCATGACTGCTGTTACTCCAAAACCTGATAAATTAACCGATGACACTAAAGCGCTGATAACCAGAAGAGATCATCTACGAAACAAGGACAACTTATCAGACCATGAAAAAAATGAACTAAGATACCTTCGGAAAACCATAAAAGAAGATGCGAAAAATGATATCCAAACATATAACGAAACAATGATAAAAGATATATTAAGCAACACAAAATCTATTAAAAAGACAAAATCATTTCTTGACGACGGAAAAGAGTGGATAACATCAATTAAAAACAAAAATAACAACGCTATTAATAGGAGAGATATAAATGAGTCTGCTACCAAGTTTTTCGAAGAACTCTTCAAATCTTCAAAAGAAATAAAAGATAATAATATATCGATGGCGGACAGTTATTCCAACTTAAATACTATTACACTTTTTACAAAAACAGATATTGAACAAGCAATTGACGATCTAAAGACAGATAAGTGTACAGGAAATGACGGTATTGTAACAGAAATTCTCAAATATGGAAAACAACCAATTTCTACAGTCTTGACCACGATTTTTAATGACGTACTTATAACACAGCAGATTCCAACACAATGGAAACAAGCTTCAATTACGCTTATCCACAAAAAAGGAAATAAAGATGACATAAATAACTACATACCAATAAGCAACATTTCTATATTATATATACTGTTTTCCAAAGTAATGTATGTATACAAAAATTAAGGACACATTAAACAGAAATCAGCCAAGAGAACAAGCAGGATTCCGAGAAGGTTTTTCAACAACAGACCATCTGCAAACAATGAACCAACTCATTGAAAAAACTAACGAATTTGAAAAACCTTTGTATCTTTTATATATTGACTTCAGTAAAGCATTTGACTCAGTAGAACATGACGAAATATGGACAGCGCTGACAAACCAAGGAATTCATCCTATCTTTATAAGGACGATGAAAAATATATATACAGACAGCGTGGCGAAAATAAAAACCGAAAGAATAGGAAGAGAAATAAAAATAAAGAGAGGCGTAAGACAGGGGGATCCAATGTCACCACCATTATTCTCTGCGGTACTGGAAGAAATATTCAAGAAACTAAACTGGGACAATAGATATGGAATAAATATTTGGGGACAATATTTGAGCAACCTTAGATTCGCTGATGACATAGTTCTCATCTCATCAACTTCCGGACAAATACAAAATATGCTCATAGAATTGACAAATGAATGCAAGAAAGTTGGACTTCATATCAATAAGTCAAAAACTAAGATAATGACTAACCATATTAAAGATGAGATAATGCTGGATAACGAACACATAGAATATGTAGAAGAATATACTTATCTAGGACAGACTAAGTCATTCATTAACCAAGAGAAAAAAGAAGTTTCTAGACGCATTACCAATAGTTGGAAACAATTTTGGAGTCTAAAACAAATATTACAATCAAATCTAAGGGACGAAACACGAAAATATATACTAGACTCTGCTATTCTACCTGTTATGACGTATGGGTTACAGACTATATCCTTGACTTCAAGTTTACTTGACAAAATAAGAATATGCCAAACCAAGATGGAAAGAAAACTACTTAACCTACGAATAAGCCAGAGAGTGAGAAATAGAGAAATAAGACGAAGAACTGGTTTAACGGACGTGGTTGAACGAGCAAAACTCCTTAAATGGAATTGGGCAGGACATATATCTAGAATACAGGACCAAAGATGGACAAAAATCATTACAAAATGGACACCACCAGAAAGCAGAAGACCAATTGGACGACCGAAGAAAAGATGGGCAGACGATTTGCTTAAAGAAAGACAAAGTTGGTACAATGACGCAAAAGATAGAGATCTCTGGGCAACATTGGGGGAGGCTTATGCCAGATCATAGAATTTTGACACGCATCCATTTATTTATTCAAACTTTGCTTACAGTTGATTAAAAAAAAAAAAAAAAAATTATGTCAATTTTATATAGTAATTAATTCAAAAGAAACAGAAAATGTAAACAAAAATGTAAATAAATATTGTACAAAATATCAATAATGGCAAATAAAAGCTTATAATAATAATAATAATAACTGGGAGAAAATACGATATCAGTTTTCAAAAGAACCTTTTGACATTTAACGTAATGTTATTCACTTTTCTTTTACTACTTTCACATAGTATTACTAAATATTTCTAATCTAACAATATTCATCTTAAAAGTACTAATGATCATGAAATGAAGAACAATAACAATATAATACCTACTACGAAACTATCCCAGTCTTCATAACAAATGTTATAATAATTAACTTTTATATTATTTTAAGGTAATTTTATTTAACCGTGCGTTTTTTTCTAATAAATCAAGTAAATAGAATAAGCTATGCCTTAAAAGCATCTAAAGTGATAGTAATACCTACTTAAAATAAAATAAGATCTTTTTCTCATCATCATCATGACATCAATTCTTTTTTTAAATTGGTAAAAAACTCTCTTTCCTTTATTGGTAAAGTTTGATATGGGTAGTTTTTTTTATTATTTGATTCATGGGAACTTCTGACACATCTTTTTCGTCTAATCAGAAGCGATACCTGACACAGGACTGACGCCAGCGGACTGACGAAAAAGACAAAATTTGAGGTTATAATCAGGACTAATGTTTTTTTTTTTGTAATTTCGAATATCATCAAACTAGATTTTAACAAATCATAGTCCAATATATATAAATAAAAATAAACTTTAGATGAACAAACAAATGACGACTCACCATAGGACTAACATGTTGACTGGCTTAGCACGTGTATAGACAACAAACATAACCCAAACTCTGGTACAGTTATGGTGGCCGTCAAATTGTGCGACCCACAACTAGCTTAATTACCAACATTAAAATTCAAAGTTGGATTTGACGTTGAGTCGGCGATATTTCGCACGAATTTCAAATTTAAATAACACACAACGGACTGACGAATAAAACTAAACACAAAATTTCTTATTTTTTTTTTAAATAAAGTGGAGAACACTTTGATTATGTATATACATCACAGATTGTAGTAAATTGATAAGTTTTCTTAAATCAATGATAATGTTTAATAGACAGTCACTTAGTTGTTGGTATTCGAGGTTGTGACATACCAAACGACTGACGTTTTAAGAATTGATTGTGTTTTTTTTTAATAGCTTGTATTCAAAATGAAGAACTGAAATTGGGTGACTAAATAAAGGTCTTTCCATTGTTTCAAAATAAATTGTAATCTCAATAAAATATAATAAGACTTTGTATATATTGGTTCTTGACATCGAGTAACCCAACTTCACCCATAAGAATTTAAAATACCAGAGCTGAAAAAACGAACTTTTCAAGGTTACCAGAGCACGAATCAAATTTTGATAAATCGATCAAGGCGACACTACCAATGGTGCAAATTAAGGAAGTATAGATACTTTATACATCTTTTAAATGTATAAAGGGTGTTATTTAAGAGTTATAGAACTTTAAAATGGAATAAAACAGAGGTGATTTTTTTTTGAATTCCCAAGAAATTTACTTTATTCCAAATACAATTTTCTGGAATTATAATTTCTAATGATTTCTGTCATATGACTGGCACGGCCAGATCGAACGAAGTCTAATCTGGAGGTTCAATTTTTTCCCACATTTATTCTAATAACGCGGAAAATGTTGTAATCTAAGTGATCAATAGTTTTGGGAAATAGTCAATCGACGTAAAATCGAACGAACTTGGCGGCCAATTCACGGGTCCGTAATTGTGAAAATATGCGTTTAACAAACGTCTCCTTCAAGAAATTAATTGTGGCACGAGTTATGTGACATGTTGCACTGTCTTGTTGAAACCACAGCTTCTGCACATCATGGTTGTTCCATTGATGAACGAAAAAGTCAATAATCATGTCTCTATAGAGGTACCATTGACAGTAATTTTCTCACCAGCATCGTTTCTAAAAAAGTACGGACAAATTAATCAACTAACCCATAAAACACAGCAAACAGTCAGTTTTGTGGATATTACAATGTCTCAACATACACATGAAGATTATCATCATTTCAAATACGGCAATTTCGTTTATTGACGTATCCATTCAACCAAAAGTGAGCTTCATGGCTCATGTAAACTTAGATCAACGGCAATTTTGTTTTGGTCCCAATCACCCAATCTATGTCTAACTACATATAGGTGATCCTCTGGTTTTAATTCTTGAAATGCCAAACCAAACTTTAAATAAATCACTTGACAGATGACTTTTTTTTTTTAACAGTAAACAAAACAGCGTTGACATGAACTATGAACTTAGTCGGAGGACTATCCACTGCTGATACATAGGTTGAAGTAGAGCAAGAAATCATGCCTACCTAATTACATTGAAAACATGTTTCAACTAAAATAATCCAGAAGTTGATAAGATAAGTAAGTAAGTAGTATGTAAGTAAGTAATTCATTTATTTACATTTATTTATACAAAATTGTATACAATTTTTGAATTTAGATGCTATGGCTATGCCGTCAGCCAGGTTGACAAAAAAAAAATAAGAATATTTAAATTTGTGTATGTTTTGAATTTAATAGAATTCTGTTATTAATATCGTAACAATCTATACTAACTTGTAAATATCTTTCAAAAATGTACTTAATGTTTTCCAATCATGCTCGTTAAGGATGTTTATAGTCTCTTGTAGGGTAAGAATATTTTTCCCGAAAAAGTAGCGTCTTTGAGTTTTGAATATTGGACAGATACCAATGAAATGTAGACAATCTTCTTTTGATTTTAAGTTTCACAGCGTACAGAATTGGTTAAAACTACCATTATAAGGACTTCCATTTAAGTTGAGAACTTCACTTCTTGCTTTAAAGATTAGGGATATCTCTTCATAACTTAGTGAATCCTTGAAATAATTTCTGGAACCAAGATTATAGTTGAGCTGACTATATAGATAATTCTACTAAATGAGTCTTGAGCTTTTTCTATCAGTGAATGCCTCATTCTGTCCTAATTTTTTTTATGATGCTGTACATTTGTTGTTTCACATGGTTTACATTGCTGAAATCATCATCCAATATCACTCCACACTCATTGCCAACAGATTGCCATCTTGCAAACCACCAGTCCTTGTTTCTCAGCTCATATAAAAGAAGTTTTTTCGAAAGTCTTGTGCTCTGATGGTTGCTGCAGACTTTGATGATGTAGTCAGCTTGCGACTTCAGTGTGCTTATTAGAAGTTTTGGAAGTCCTGTTTCTAAATATATGGCCTAACAAGGCGTATTCAGAGGTAGGTTGAAAAGTTTCTTTTTAAAATTCCTATAAAATTTTTCGATTTCTTCATATTCTTCTGATCCCCAAACCTGAGCAGCATACAAGAGAGTAGATTTCATTACTGAATTAAATATTTTGGTTTTTGTAGATAAATTAATTTGTTTGTTGGTGAAGATATTTTTCCATGTTAAATTTATCAAACTTTGCGAGCTTTGGGCTTTCTCCGATAAATGAATTTTGAAATTTAATGTTGGATTCAATTTCAAGCCTAGATATTTGATCTCTTTTGCTACCTCCAGTTGCGTACCATTTTATTTCCAGCTTCTTCCATTATAAGCGCTTTGTATACGGGCAAATACCATTATTTTGGATTTTGTTGTGTTGATAGAAAGTCCCCATCTGTTAAAATATGTAGATAACCGATTGATCATCAATTGTAAACTTTCAGGTGATTCTGAAAGTTATGTATAAAGAGGTCATCGGCGTATATAATAACACATTCACGGTGCAGCTAGCTATTCTTATTCGCCCAGGAAGTTCATCCGCAAAATCATTTAGAAATAACGAGAACAAAGGAGCGCTAAGTGGGCACCTTGTTTGACTCCTGTGCTGGTACTAAACCATTCTGAAAAGCTCACTCCATCCCAAATAGCAGCCTTCGTACCCTTGCACATCTCTCTAATTACTTTCAGGAACTTTGTAGGTATATCAATTTGTGTCAGCTTATAAATAAGAGCATTCCTATTGATTAGATCAAAAGCAACTTTAAAGTCAACGAAAAATGCGAAGACCTTTTTGTTACGTGCTTGAAACGCTTTGACTATATAGATGATAGTGTACAAATGTGATCGTTCGTTGAAAAGTTTTCTCTGAAACCAGCCTATAGATCAGATAAAATATTGTTCTGTTCGATCCATTTTTCGAGCCTTACAACTAGTATACTGCAAAATATTTTTGCAATTACATTCATGAATGAAATTCCTCTGTAATTTTCGGGTGAGTCTAGTGAGCGTCTTTTATGTGTAGGGAAAATGACGGATTTTTTGAACGATGAAGGTATGTCGGCATTCATAAAGATTTTATTGAAAATAATTTTTAAATGGTTGAGAAGCATAGGGGTTGCATTTTTAATGAATCCGCTGTGAAAGTTGTAAAGCTGGAATCATTGGAGAGAAGAAGCTTAAAGTGAGTGGCAAGGGTCTCGGTAGAAATACCCGCACCTATTTTATAGTTGGTTCCGTTAATTTCTTTCGCAATTTTCCAGAAGTCCTTTGGGTTTTTAGTTAGGCCTAGTTCAGTTGCTTTTTTATTATCATAAGCATATTTTTTTTTTCCATACATAACATTTTATAACTTGCGTTCGCTTCCAGATACCAGCTTCTCAATTGAAGATCATTTGATGAGCGCAGTGCTTTTAGAAGTGAACACGATTTTTTCCGAGCTTTGTAGCAGTCATAGTGAAACCATTTTTGCTTAAATTTTAAGTTGCGTGAAAGTGATTTGTTATGCGTTGAATTTCGTATGTATTCAGCCAACTTATAAGTGAGAACTTCAGGTAGTTCTGATGAAGCGTTGCTGTTTAAATGAAACGAATCCAAGGAATGTTGGTATAGGGTAGATGATTCATTTTTCCAACAAAGTCTAGGCAGTAGATTCAGATTGTCGTTTGTGAAGACTTCGCGATTTCTACTTTAATAGGCATATGATCAGAATACGGCTTGCACTGAACTTCAAAGTGTTGAAGTGTCAATACAGTAATTATTGGCAGCGCAAAGATCGATAACAGATCTACCTTGTCCTCCATTGAACGTGTAATGTCCATCCATATCACCTTGTGTGCAACCATTAAGTATATATAGGTCATACAATTGTAATAGTTGTAACATAATATCGCGTCCATATTGTCTTTTGTCTGTCTATTTGTATATGAAACTACTGGGTTGGTTATGTTATTTGTTGTTGTAATTTGAAAATTCGCAACTCTTGCATTGAAATTTATAATCAATAATACATTTTTGCTGGTTAGTGTTTGCAAAATATCATACAATTTTTCAAAATCATTGCTCCACTTGTTACAATTAATATAGTACGGGACTATGTATAGGTCATTTTGTTGCATACATCAAACAACTATAGTTGCTCCAAGTTCGTCGAAATCATAAACATGCAAAAGTGATGTACGTATTCCAAACAGGTTTCCCCCACTAGCGCGGCCTTTAACTGCCGTTTTGATAGCTTCAACCCAAAAAAGTTTAAACCCAGAAAAATAATTTTAAAAACATATTCAAAATTTATTATAAAATTAAAAAATTCTAAAAATACGATTTTATTACTTAAACCTGATATATTATATGCTAAGATTTTAATAGTAGTATTAGAATTAATGATTTGACTGACGGCATTTACATTTCAAGATCTAATCTTTTTGGTACTATTTTGGTTTACAGTCGACACCCCTGGTACATCTGATGTAACTGGTCTAGACCAATCATTTTGGCATCTAGAAGACGTACGAGTATTTGAGCATTCCAGTTAATACTCGAGATCAGTGTTGGGACTTCTACCACTTAAGTGGTATTTCTGCCACTTTTTGGTGTTCATGAAAATCTACCACCTAAAAAGCAAATTCTACCACTTTTTGCAACTCACCGTCAGCGTTGCCAAAATGTGCCCGATCGGGCCATTTGGCACTAAGTTTTCTATTTTGGCCCGTGGCCCGGGGCCAACATGAAATGGCCCGCATATCATATATTTTCTTTTTTCTAAAACAACAAATGCAATCTTTTCATTCCATCAACAAAATTATCAATGTGTTTCCTCCATATACAACTTCCCATATTGAACTCATTCATTCAGACTGACATGACGTTTGCTTTTCATTTTGTTTTCACCAATCGCCACTTTATTTTTTTTCCCTACCTAGTACGTATCTCGTCTGTTTGTTTTGTCATATCTACAATTTCTTAAAACACAGCCCAAAAAGGCAAGAAGAACTTAAAGTTTTTCAAGAGTATCTTGATTTGAAGAACAATAAAATAAAGAAAGTTGTTGCAACGCAAACAAAAAATTTAATGTTATTTTAAAAAAAATTGTTAAAGCTGAGTACTTAGAAAGCCTAGACAATATATTTGAAGTCGAATTCGAACAGCTCTCTTTGAAACCCTTAAATGGAATCTATATTTTAGCTACGGATTTGATGACTTATTCGAAAATTTAATTTAATTCAATTAATTTAATTCGAAATACATATACCTAATAAGTTTATTTATAAAAGATAAATTGTTATTATTTTCTTAAACAAATTTTTTCTATTACTGTTGATATTATTTAGTTTTGTTAGTGAAAATGGACTAACTGGTTTTATTTTGCAAGAGAAAACAATAGAAAAGTTAGAAAAGGTTTATCTCAGTTTAGATTGAATAAATCTTTTTTGGTGCTTCCACCGCATTAAGTTAAGTTTGACAGGATTTTTTAAAATGCAAATGGTGTTTCGATGTTTCTTATGAAGTGCAAGTCAGATAGTTTGATTCGTGTTAAACAATGAAAAACTGAATAGTTCAGCACTATATAGGAATATGCTACCTACTCCATGTGCATTTTTTTTTTTAATTTGATTAAAACAAAACTATATTTTGAATGTTTTTGAACAACAACAACAACTTAAAGGTGCTACCACTCATTGTTTTGGCTGGAGATATAGCTATTTCGTGCTTTGCCACTTTTACACTCATCAGTCTCCTTTTTTTGTGGTGCTGAGCTTTAATCCAATTTTATTTGAAAAACTTTATGCACAACATAGGATTCGAACCCACGCATATCAGATTTGCTCAGTCTTAGAAGTCGTGTGCACTACGCACTCCACTACTTTAGACCACTGACGTCACAGGTCGAGATGTGCTAATTGTTTATCAAATGCATTTGAAGCATCAACCTTTTTATAAGCTCCTTTAAGTATGCTGTTTTGTTCCGCCTCCATTTTTCTCCATACCTTATTTGATAGACTAACAATTCGTAGTACGTATCAAAGGGGGAGAGGTTGGAAGATCGGTAACGAACCAGACTAAGTTATTATTGTTATTATTTGTATTGTACTATTCGTACTAGAATGTCAGCTTGTTAGACTTGACCATTCCTTTTTTTTAACCTGTGACGTCAGTGGTCTAAAGTAGTGGAGTGCGTAGTGCACACGACTTCTAAGACTGAGCAAATCTGATATGCGTGATACGCGTCCACTCCACAAACACAACAGCATATAAAATCGCTATGATGGATTACTCCCGTGCACTTTTTCACCTCAGTTATTTTTCTTTTTCTCTGTGTTGCTGTTGTGTGATCTTCCTTGTACAGATCTTATATAGTTGGCTAATCTCTGTATAAAATAGATTGTTTACTTTTGCCACAGATAGATGAATATTATCAACGAAGAAGTTTCATTTAATTTTTCCAAGTATTTAATCCACTAATTTATTATCTTTGAAGTTTTGGATCTTTAGAGTTTGGAGTTTGTAGTTTTTTTGGAGATGAAAGCACTGATGTTTCATCAAAAAAGTGTCTTGTTGTTCTTTTGAGGTAGGTATTTTGATTCAGTTGAGGGGTCAGTAAGAGACAAGTTTTTTGGGTTGTTTGAGCTAGAGAACTCAACAGCCGAATCAATTTACAATAAAATTGTAGAAACATTAAATCATTTTAATGTTCCCATTCAAAATATGATAGGATTCGCTTCAGACAATGCTGCTGTTATGACGGGTTCATTAAGCGGTGTAGCCTCACGTTTAAAAAATATTAAACCTAATATTTTTACCATTGGATGTACCTGCCATAATTTGAGTTTGTGCTCCACTTATGCTGCTAAATGTTTAACCGGGCAAATAGAGAAATCAATAAGGGATATCTATTTCTATTTTTGCAACAGTGCGAAAAAACAATAGGATTTCCTTACCTTCCAAAAAGCACTTGGGGTTAATGAACACCAAATTTTAAAGGTTTGCCAAACTCGTTGGCTTTCAATGGAAATGGTCATAAACCGAATTATAGAGCAGTGGGATCCCTTGTTTCATTACTTTATTTTGCTCGCATTTGAAAAACCTTCTTCTAAGGCTTCACAAATTTTAATTTTTTTAAAAAACAAAGACAATTTAGTATATTTAAATTTTTTGTCAATAAATGTTAAAATTATAAACGAGTTAAATAAAACATTTGAATCTGAGAACTCAAAAATACACTTGATATTCGAAAGTATGACTACATTAAAATTAAATTTAATGAAAAATTTTGTAAAACCAGAAAATATTAATGTAAACAAAAATATAAAAAACAGTGAAAACTATTTACCATATTCTCAAATGTATTTTGGCCTTTACTTTGAAAGGTACTTACTTGAAAATGATATTGTTGAACAAGATGTAATGCAACTACGAAAAGTTATGTGCAGCTATTATATTGAATTATGTGTTCAAATTGGAGAAAGGTTTAACCTTTCAAACGATGAACTAAAATTTTTCAAATATTTAAACCCGAAAAACGTCATTGATGGAACAATGCCATCAGTTTTAGGTCTCACGACACATTTTTCACCAAATATAAATAACTCAGAACTAGAGTTAATTAATAATGAGTGGAGAAAATTAGTTGGAGAAAATCAATTATTCCAAATTTTTAAAACTGATGACATTGTTTTACAATGGCTTTTGATAAAAAACTTAAAAGACGGAATGTACAATTTAATTTTTGAAAACATATCTTCCTTTATGTTGGAGCTTTGTTGCTTACCGCATAGCAGCGCTGCTGCTGAACGCAAATTTTCAGATTTAAAAAATATAAAAAATTAAAAAAGAAATAAATTAAAAACTAAAACCGTTCACAACATTTTGGCTGCAAGGGAAATTTCAGTAAATTTTCAGAATTGTAATCCTCCGGAAGCATTACTGAAATATGTATGCTTCAAAATTTAAATTTTCCGGCGGTCTATATAGCAAAAAATTATTTTTAAGTTTTTCTAACTAATTTAATTATTGTGAATTGTGATATTTGAAACTGAAAGAACTGAATTATTGTTTATTTAATTTTTTGTATTTTTTCATAAGTTATTGAATATAAGATTTAGGTACTACATAAAAATGGGTTTTAATTTCTACCACTTTTCTACCACTTTTTTGACATCATTTCTACCACTCTTTTGCTTCTGCGAGGTCCCAACACTGCTCGAGATATTCATAGGCTATACTATGACACATAATCGGAAAACCAACTGATAGCTGTTGGCCATGATATTAAACACAAAAAAGCATATTCTAGTCTCTTACAAAACCAAAAAATGTTTGTATCGTCTCCATGTCGTATTTTTATCTTCGTCATCATACCTACAAGAAACTTTATGATTTCACAAGTTTATTGTTTATCAGGTAACTAACAAACCTTATTCTTTTTATTTTTAACAATTGTTCTCCAATTTAAAAAAAAAATCCAAAAATTTCATTATTATTGATCTTAAGAAAGTTTTTGTGGTCCAAAGACGCAGTTACAAAATCGTCACCGAACTAAATATGATTTTGTGCGATACAAACTGGGGTCTTGTTCTTAATAATCAGTTGTATAGTAGTACCCGTGGAATGATGGTGGCGTTGGGCTGTCATGCCAGAAGTCTTGAGTTCGATCCCTGCCTATGCCATCTAAAGTTTTTTTCACGGGTACTGCCTCTTGCGAGGAATTGACAAATTCTCCAAGAGTAATTCTTGTCATGAAAAATGCTTTCTCAAATCAACAATTCGGATTCGGCTTAAAATTGTAGGTCCCCTCCATCCCTTACAACAGTACTCGCACACAGGCATGGTTGAGAGTTGTAAGTCACTATAGGCCCTAGTTCTCAACTGACTGTTGAGCTATCCAATTTATTTATATTTTATAGGCTCCTACAGAAGGGAAGGCTAAAGAGAAGTGACACATGTATTGCGACATTCTCACTTGTTTTTAAAGACTTGTCTGCTTGACTCAAAATTGAAAAATACGGCGTCGAAGAGCGACATCGAAGCGATCACAATTGCCAACCAACAAATTATGGAGCTTAACCTCCAAATGTCAAATAAAATAATCGCTTTGGAAAAAAGAAATGAAATTTTAGAAAACCAGATGGAAGAATTACAAAAGAAAAATTCGGAAAATAATTTGTTGTTAAGAATAACTCCACAAGCAGGTAGAGATGAAAAAGATCTCATAAAAAATACGTTGGTAAGGCTAATTCAACCAACCCCGTCCATTGAAAGTCAACATATCCGCTAAATAAGAACACATAATGCCGATGTCAAGAACTTTATTGTTAAGCTTGAATCAAAACAACAAGTTATTACAGCACTCAAAGGATCCATCTCCAAAGATCTTCCACTGTCAATACGACAGAAGAGAAACAAACTTTTAAGGATAAGAAGTAGTTTAAACGAAATTAATCCGCAAATAAAAGTATTAGTACGAGATGATAGAATGTATGTTGATAAAAAAGTTTTCCGATGGAGTTCTTCGATGGGACTTTTACAAAACAACACAAATGGGATTGCCGTGCTTAACCAAATCTATCAAATTGATTTAAGCAATCAGCTGTGTTTTAGCGTGGATGAGCAGATGACAGTTGGAAACACCAGAGCCGAGCCGGTAGCGCCATCTACATTTTCAGCTGCAAACTGTTCAACAAGAAAATCAAACAATACAAATGTTATAGCATAGGGTGTAGTTGCCGTCTGCCAAAATAAAAATAGATCTATAAAAATAAATAATAAAATTATTAAAATATTAAGTTATAATATAGCAGGTCTTAGTAATAAGTCAATATTCTTAAGATTTTATGAGCTTATACATAAATAGTTATGATATTGTTTTACTTTATGAAACATTTTTGATGGAAGAGGATTATAAATTATATTTAAATCGTTTTAAAAGCTTTGAATTTGTTTGGCTACCTGCTATAAAACAGAATACGAGAGGAAGAGCTAGTGGTGGATGCTTCTTCGGATATAAAAAACAACATTTAAATTCTATTTTTTGTGAATTTAAATCAGTAGATGAATTCAAACTTTTAAAAATAACCATGGGTTCAACCAAACTTTTTATACTGCCAGCATATATTAATTGCAATCACTGGGAAAGAGATTTTGTTGCGTTATATAATTTAATTGAACACAATCAATACGACAATATCATGATAATAGGTGATCTAAACGCAAGAATAAGAAAAGAAGAGGGAAGAGAAAATCTATTCGCAGGTAAAATGAGGAATTCAGAAGATGAAACTACAAACGCAAAGGGACTTAGATTATTAGAATTATGCGATGCATTTGGATTTCGTATTCTTAATGGTACCAGTAGATCGGATACAAGTGGGAAATATACGTTTATAGGACAACAAGGCTGCTCAGTCATAGATTACTGTTTAGTACGAGGCGAATGGATATCTTTGGTTAACGATTTTGAAGTTTTAACTGAACAATACTCCGACCATATGCCTATTGTAGCTCATTTTGGTACAGCGCCGATTGAAAGAGAAGACACGCGAACTATGCAACTGCTCCCGAAGCTGATATGGAAAGAAACATATGCAACTGAATATAGACATAACCTCGAACTCAATTTACAAACTGATGCACAATACAATATAATGGATATCGAAAATCTTGTAAATATATCATATCCGATCGTTAGACAGAGAGAAACAAAAAAGTGCCAGTATAAAGAGAAATGGTTTGACACGGATTGTGAAAAGGCGAGAAGAAAATCATTCGGATGGCTCAAGGTGTTTCGAAAGTTTGGTGGTCAATATTTTAAAGGATTATATATTCAGACAAATAAAATCTTTAAACAAATCTGCAAGGACAAAAAGAAAGACAAAAATTTAGAAAACGAGGCTCTCAAACTTACATGCTGTAAGTTTTGGGTTGCAGTAAATAAATTTAATGGCAAAGAACCACAAATTAGCGTTCAATTAGATGCAAGGACACTCATGGACCATTTCCAAAGGCTACTGAACACAACAACTAGTATGCCACCCATTCAATATGCAGTACCCTGCATTACAAATGAAATTTTAGATGCACCTATTACAGAGGAAGAAGTTGTGGAGGCTTTAAGGAAACTCAAAGATGGAAAGGCACCGGGAGTTGATAGGATCCCCGTAGAATTCTTTAAGTATGCGACGTCAAATTTCATCAAAAAAATTGCGAAGACCTTTAACAAAATGTTGGAAACGGGAAATATACCAACACAATTTAAAAAAGCCATCATATATCCCATACACAAAAAAGGTAATTTAGCCGATCCAACTAACTATCGAGGAATATCGTTTCTGAACTCTTCATATAAGTTATTCACTAAACTTCTAAATTTTCGAATGACAAATTGGATCGAAAGGCATAAATTGATTAAGGAGTGTCAAGCCGGATTTCGGAGTGGTTATGCAACCGTAGATAATATCTTCATACTGCAAAATATAGCGGGTACATTTGTCGAACAAAACAAAAAATTATTCGCCTTTTTTGTTGATTTCAAGGCAGCCTTCGACAATATCGATCGAAAAGCTTTAATATATAAGCTATATAATGCTGGAATGAGCCAAAAGTTTGGAAGGGTTCTCGAAAACATCTATCAGGATATAATCAATCGGCTGTGTGGAGTGGAATTCAGATTTCAGAATGGTTTGAGACAACAATGGGGGTTCGGCAAGGTTGCACTCTAAGTCCATATCTCTTTGCCATGTACATCGATGACCTGACCGACTTTCTACCAGGTGGCATAGAGATAGATAGAGTTCTTATAAAGGCCCTTTTATTTGCAGACGATGTAGTTTTATTTGCATACTCACCAGATTCTCTTGAACTTATGATTAACCGTCTTGATTCGTACTGCCAACTATGGAATCTTACGAAGTCAAAAATAATGATTTTTAAAAAGGGATCTGGCAGAGCTTGCAGAAACGAAAAATGGTATCTGAATGGACAGCCCATTGAAATTGTAAAAGCATACAGGTATCTTGGAGTCACGATAACTAGCAATCTCAGCATGGAACCTCACTTGAAAGAAAAGTTAGTAAAAGCTAAAAGTGCCATATCCGCAACCTGGAAAAGATGTTTTTCAAATAACATAGTTGATCACAGTGTAAAATATAAAGTATTTCAAGCTGTATCTGAGTCTGTGATGTTGTATGCAGCACAATCTTGGGGGTACTATCAGTATGAAACCGTTGAGAAACTGCTAAGGTACTACGTCAAAAAATGTTTCAATCTGCGAAATACAACGCCCAACTACATGATAAATATAGAAACAGGACTACCACCACTTTTTATTAAAACCTTAAAACTGCATGTTGATTATGTAACGAAAGTTCTAGAAATGCCAGATGATAGACTTCCAAAGATAATTGCTAGAAAGACAATTGAAAGAAGAACTCTTTGGTTTAAACAACTAGAGGAGCTTGCAACGTACTGCGGAATAGAATTCAATCTCGTGAATGGAAATGGAAGGTACTGCACAGATGTTTTCCAAAACATTATTTCAAAAGTAGATGAACAATACAGAGCTGACTGTATAAGCTTAGCTACTGCATCGGTCCACAGATCTACATACAGCATTTTAAAGCATAATTTGCGCGAAAGAAATTATTTTCACAACGAAAATGTAATGGAAATTATAACGTCTATTTTTAAAATGAGAGGAGAGCTTATTCGTCTTAATTATATCCCCCACCGTCCTGACTAACCAATTTACTGTAACCTTTGCAACCTATCGGAGAGAGAAGATGTCATGCATTTCATTGGAAGATGCCCTATTTTGAAAGAAATACGAAGAAGTTATCTTGGAAGTAATACGTTATCGGAAGAAGAAGTCCTAGCACATCTCAACTGTGAAAACAATTTAAAGCAACTTTTTTATTTTTATAAATATGCTATGAGCTATCGCAATCAAATTATCAATGAAGAGTTCTAACAACAAAACAAATTTGTATTTTTTTACCACAAATATTTTTTTTTTTATACATTATGTTCTAACAAATAGAAACAAACTTAATACTAAATGTTTATTTTAATGTCAATCAGGCAGACGGCAAAGCCATGCTTATCGATTTTTTGTAAAATAATTTGTAATATAAACAAGAACAGAAACAATAAAAATCAATCTAATCTAATCTATAATATCTTTTGGATTCTTTTAAATTCTATGGTGTGCCACCTACGGATACAGATTGTAAAATTCGCTTTTTTGATGCTAGATTTTGTGCCCATGTAAAGATTCTTTAACAATCCCGAGTTAGCTTATTGCTTAGTGTCCCCTTTTTTTTAATTTTTGTCACCAAACTTTAAAGATCGCGAACAGGTTTTAAAAATCACTCATTTTTATTTTCATTTAAAATTTGTATCACTTAGACTACCCAAATCCAAATCCAGAGAATATTTAAAAAAAGCCGAAATGTGTTTAAAGAAGACTTCTTTTCCAGGAAAGGTTAAGAAGTACAATTTAAATTATTCTCCTGAAGAATTAAATAGAAACGTGCTGTTTTTGAATGTATAGCCAAATCTGGTGATATTAAATGAAGTCTTCTTCAACCATCACCATTGACAAAAATTGCATTGGTTGTTATTTTTTAACATCCTTTTCCGGATTAAATATTCCCAAATTTAGTCTTTTTTTCTTATGTTATTAAACAAAAGCTTTTAAAGATCTACAATAACAAAACGATTAGAATTCCAATAAAACCTTAAAATGAACATCTTAAAATATGTATAAAATATAATTTACTTATAAATCAAATTCAATTTAAATATCATCCTATTGGAAAAATAAAAAAAACCTTCACCTATCCATTGTACGAGTATACAAAAATACCCAAATAAAGGACAACATCTTTAAATCATTCCTGACATCTTTTAAACTAATGCACAACCATTTGTCCTTTTTTCAAAATTTAAATAGCATGTATAACCTCAAAATGTGACATAGGGAAAGAAAAGCCCACACGCCATCCATAAACCGTCCCCAAAAAAAGCTAACCTCAAACAAACAACAAAAAAAAATCAAAAAAAAAAAGGAAGAATAATTTGACATAGCTAATGTTCTAAAAATGTCGAAGGAAATTAGAAAACTGTCATTCTGACAATGACACTCAACACACATAAAATATAAAGTTTATCGAAAAAGATAAAAATAAGAAAAGAATATCCATTGTTAGAGTTTATTAATTAAAATAACAAATAACCCAGTGTTAAACGTATTCTACAAGATGATGGGTGTGAGGAAATAGATATTATATCCTTACACAAAAATAAAATCGATTTTAGTTTACAGTTTTATTTCGTTATGAGCATCACACTCGTCCTGTAAATATCACAAAACCTATCCCAATTCAATAATTCTTTTGATATTTGTATCTGTCTCCACTCTCCAACTACAAGAAGTACGTTTTATGGTTCATCTTGAAATCTCTAGTTCTCTCTCTCTCTCTCTCTCTCTCTCTCTTACTGATTCATAAATCAATAAATACAGGGTGTTATTTTCATGATACTTTCTAAGCAAAAAAAATATCCCAAGATTTACACAAGAATTGATGGTAAATTTGTGTTTTGATACAACTCATAGAAAAAGATTGTTTCCAAAAGTTTGTACTTTAAAACATAGTTTAATCGTGCTATTAAGATTTCTCTGTCAATTTGAAGATATTTCTTAAAATCACAGCTTTTCAATGTAAACTAAAGTTTAAGTTAATTTAAATTTGGCATACATACATTAAAAACTAGATTCACTAAACAGAAGTGAAGGGTACCCTTGTGTTAGATACTCTGAAAATAAAACAATTTGACAGTGACAGCTGTTGTCAAAGTTAAAATGGAGACTTTTGTATTTTTATCATAAGTGATTATTTAAAGGGAGATTTCATTTTGAATAGCCTGCCATTGCTCTTGAAGCTGTCACATTTTGACAATCCACACAAAATGTAATTTTACACTATTACTAAATGTCATTCTACGCCATTTCTAAGAATTGAAAAATATGATTTAGAGCTTAAGTAAACTCAAATTTTGTATACATACATTTTAACTGGGTTCAGTAAACAAAAGTGAAGGCAACCTTTTTATGTAGTAGTGTTTTAAACTCTAAAAATTCAAAAATTTGAAAATGACAGCTATTGCGATGGTTTAAATAATGCGATATATTAAAGATCTACATATGTGTTTTTTGTTATAAGGGAGTCTCCAAAAAGAGATTTCATTTGGATAGTAGACTCATCGCTTCTTTGTCATATTTTGACATTTTACACAAAATGTCATTCTGATCCATTACCTTAAAATTTAACGATACATGCTTAAAAATGCAGTGCAATTCTTTAAAATTAAATACAAAATGGGAGATACGTACCAAGTTACAATGGACATACAGCCGCAAATGTGTGAATTGGCCATGGCAAATTATATGAAAAAGCTATGGTCATAGCGGCCATTTGGATCTTTACAGAGAAATAAATATTTATTCATTTATCAAAAAAAGATTATGGCGTAAACAAACCTTTAAGGGACTATTCACATAAAATGGACCAATGACGGACGAATAAATGAATAAATGTGATTTTAAACAATTTATAAACCCAAATTCTGTGCAAATTGTAAACAAAAAGGTTAAAAGATAGCTTAAGTTAATAGAAAGGTAATAAAATTAGCTTTTTTATTAGCCAAAAACAAATTACTAGTCGCGAATTCCAATCTGATTGTCAAACTCATTTGGCGTTCCACATACGATCCACACTTCACCGAATAAAATGTTCGCGCACGTCTTACCTTAAAAACCGTGTTCTAGTCTTTGTTGTGCATGAGTAATACCGAAACTAGAAAAAACTAAATTTATTAAACAGAAAAGAACAAAGTTTTGGAAAAATAAAACAATTTGACAGTGACAGCTGTGGCCAAGGTTGAAAAATGTTTTTATTATAAGAAATTCTCAAAAAAGAAATTTCTTTTTGAATAGCCTGCTATCGCTTTTCAAGCTGTCAGAAATTGACAGCTTGGAATATAATATGGTCGTCATGGCGGCCATTTGGCTCTTGACAGGGAAGTAAAAATCCATCCATTTCTATAACAATACTTTTTTTTTAATTTTAAATTTTCCTCCAGGATATCAAACAAAGATTATGGCGTGGGGAAAACCCTTAAAGTGCCTTGCACATGAGAGCGAACAACTAATGGACGAACAAACGTGATTTTACATATTTCAAAAAGTCAATTCCAAACAAAAACACATTTAAACTATAGGAAACCAATTGACAATAATATTAGGATAATAAAATTTGCAATTTGTTCTCTAAAACAAGACAACTTTGTAAAAACAATTTGTTAGTAACGAATTGCAGTGTGGTTGCTACAAACTGTCAAACTTTATTCGCGTTCCACATACCATCCACACTGCAACGAATAAATTGTTCGCGCTCAACTTAACCTCAAAATTATACCACTCTTGTTTTGTTTTTGTGTAAAAGATCATGGCTGAGGAAAATATGGAGAAAAGGGGTCGACAATTCGTCGCTGTCTGCAAATAGAAATAAAGCTCATGTGAAAGAAAAGTCAAAATATGCGAACATCCACAGTTCGCAGTTCGTAGCTCATGTGCAAGATACTTAAGTGTTCGGTTTTCGAATTTTAGAATGCCTTGCAAAATCCATGATTTTATGCTACTCAAAACTTTAAAATGTGATGTGAGGCGCTGATGTCTGTCAGTAGTCTTTCAAAATAATTGAGACATTATAGAAAAATCGCTGCTTAGATTTTTAAAATAAATCATTTCAAAAAAATAATTCGAATCAATACAATTATGTATCTATAAAAAAAAAACAATGATGAAATGTCTGTAATCTGGATTTGTTTTGTAGTATTTCTGAATAACGGTATATAACACATTATAAATTCAAAAACTCATGACAGTTGGTGAATTTATTTAATTTTCCGACAATACGAATTTTTCAAACTGTTGCCGCTAAAAATATTCTTTATTTTTGAAAGAAAATTTAACAATAAGTTTACATATTTTCTTTTGTATTGACGTCTATTGTATTAATTCTTAACTGTCAACTGTCACATTATTATAATTTTATGGTTGCAAAAAAATTTACTCACAAATGACAGATTGGTCAGTCAATCTTTAAAAAAAACATTACTAAGCTAATGAAATGCTACCATCAGCTATCCTAAATACCACAATAAAGTTATGTTTTATTTTTTTTTATGTATATTTCAGAACACCCTGTATACCTTGGGAAAAATCTCTATGACTCATAACACAAATCTCAGTCGAGCCATAAAGGAATTAAATTTAGTTTTTATTTTTATTGTCATTCACCACCTCAACTTCAACAAAACAATCTCCCACAAAATGTCCTTCATGACTTGGAAGTAACAACAATGACAGCAAAAAATTGGTCACATAAATAGTCAGACATCAGACATGTTGCCGTCTTTAAAGCAATTCAATTTCCTTTTCCAAAATATACGAGTACATATGTACATACATCTTACACATGTAAAATATATAAGTAACATTTTGAAGTAGAATTTGCGATGATGATGTTTTAATCTAATTCACTGAGCGTGCTGTTACTGTTACAACTACTGCTCCAATCATCCCCCTTAAGTCAAAACCCTGATGCGCAAATAGATTGAGTTTCATCCAAATTGGGTGGTGTTGCTGATTGTGGTGGCGGCGGCGCGGCGAGGCGGCGGCATCGACAGTGGCTGAGACAGCAGCATCTAGCACTAGCTAGTTACATTACCCAAATCCGCAGAGGCTGATGTCATCTGATTTTATTTTTTCCGTAAATTGGCGTAGTATGATCTCATTTGTTTTGGGGGTATTGATTCAATGATTTGAAAAATATTTATACATCGAGCTAATGGGATGGTGTTGGCACGTCCGTCTCCGTCATCGTCACCATCGCCCTAGCTGTCGCCGTAGTCGTTGAAGTACATAAGATTTGGCAATCCGATTTTCCAACCCCTAGAGAGTTAAAAAAAAAAATCCCCTAAAACAACTAGAAGGCCATTTAACTAACGATAACGAATAAGAAGAGCAACACAGAAAACAAAAAATCCAAAGGAAAACCTTAAATTGAGAGTGAAAAATCTGAAAATTGACTCAGATGTATAGAATCTATTGCATCATACGAGTATCTCAACGGCATAACTACGAAGGTTAAAGCAAAAATTTATATCTCTCACGTCCTGAATTTAAGTTTTTTGCCAAAAACAAAAAAAAAATCACAAGGATAATAGGACTTCATATATTCATAAGACTTTAGTATTCCCTCAAAAACGGATCTCTGGGAAAATCGTTTATGAATTCCAATTGAAACTATCGAATTGGGATTTGGTGTTTTCTTTTTTTTTTTTTTTGGCCAAAGAATATACATATGAGAATATTAGACTGTTTCAAAAAACTAAAAACTGTCTTGAATTTGTAATGCAAATAGCTTAGTTTTATTATTATATCCATCTCTTTTTACCTTACGTTTGTTTACTTGTCAAGCATTGTCTGCTCCTTTTCTTACATCTTAATTTGACACTACCTTACCATCTACAACACAAACTAGCCATCTATTCGCCATAACGAAAACTACTTTTTTGGTTTTTAAAATTAAGCCATATGAATAATAATCCTGTGTAAATTATAGTTTTTTGAATTGATATTTAGCGGTCGTTCATCGCGTTTCGTTCTATAACTTAAGAACCCGTTGTTGGTATTTTTCAATTGGGCAAACATTTAAATAGCACCAGTGGCGCGATGGTTAGTGCGTTAGACTGTCACGGGTACTGCCTCTTGTGAAGAATTGACAAATCCTCCAAGAGAAATTCTTGTCATGTAAAGTGCTTTCTCAAACCAGCCGTTCGGAGTCGACTTAAAATTGTATGTCCCCTCCATTCCTGACAACATTACTCGCACACAGGAATGGTTGAGAGTTGTAAGTCACTAGGCTCTGGTTCTCAATGGACTGTTGCGCCACCTAATGTTTTTTTTAATTTAAAGTTATTAAGGGAAAGGTTTAATTGAAATTCAAGAGGTCAACATATTTATCATTAGCTGCGTTTTATTATCGCCAAAGACCCATACAGGTCAAACTATGTAGATAAGACGTTCATGCACATCTAGCTCCTCTTTTCCTTATGTTTTTTTACTTTCCAAAATTCTTTTGTCCCTTTTCTTTTAACTAAAGTTCACACTTCCTTACCATTTCAAACACAAGCCATCTACTCGTCACAATGTAAACTATTTTCTAGGTTTCTAAAATTGACCCAGATAGAAACCAGGATCGCAAATTGTTATTGTATTGCTTGTTAAAAGATCATTTTCGATAATAACACGCAGCTAATAAATATAATATATCGACTTTTTTAAAAGGGACTTGACATTGTGAACGCACCCTTTTACTAATCATAGAACTGTCATTGTCAATTTATTCAGTAATCTTAACATTTTCATCATCGTAGAGTAAACAATCGAGCAATGATTACAAATTTAAACAAAATTTGATGCCGAAATTTGGGGTCGATGAATGCAGCTTTAAAAGCGATAACTCAAATTTTAGGTCGTAAATAACAAGTTTATTGCAAAAATTTGAGTCTTCACATTCGTTGTGTGATTTTGTCGTTTTATTTCGACAACGGATTGGTCGAAGTGTCAAAAATTTCAAGCGTCCGTAGCTAAAGATCAAGCTTACTCAAAAATTGAAGCCGAGGGATCACTTAAAGCGGGTAAGTTGTCAAGTACTTATTGGAAAACCCCTTGATAACTTTCTTTGAAAATTGAAGAAATTTAAAGATTTTTTGAATCAGTCTAATTTATATTATATTCGTACATGTACAGTACCGGGGGGATTTATGGATGAATAAATCGGAATACGATGGAGGCAATGATGAATCTTTTTATAAGGCCTTTATAGCTTTTTATAAAGAAGATATAAGGCAATTTCCATCTTTTATTTTGAAAATGAGAGAAAGAGACAGAGAGAGGAGAAGAGTCTAACAAGAAAGAAATAACATGAATAGTTTTAAGTTGTTTTATATAAAGGAAAAGATGATTTGAATAAATGATTTTGTTCGGGCGGGAAATGGTTTATTTCTGCTGCTGGCTAGGTTACATCATATATACAAAAAGGTATAAAATTACTTCTGGCCAGAATATAGATTACTATCAATAGAGGTCGATATAAATATTTGCATAAAGTTCAAAGTTTATAAAAATATCAGTATATGAAGATACTCTATATCCCGGTCCATTTATAGAGAAAGAGAGACAAAAATTGAGTTCAAAGGACAAATAGAATTCAATCTGCTTTTTTAATAATTTTCTTTTGTTTTTGTTTAATTTCCATATAAGAAAATTCAATGAAAAAAGTTTAAATTTAATATTTATTTCTTCTTAAAGAATTCAGACGAATGAAGTAAGTTATTTTAATCCTGTATTCATTTGTTAAAGTTGTCACTTTTTCGGTTTATTCATTAAATTCTACGTAAATAAAAGTAAAAGTATGACAGAGCTTAAATTTATTTATTTTTCTTGATGGTTTTGTGTCTTCTTAGGGATTTTAATGACGAATCATGGGATTTAAATATTCCTCATTCAATTAGTTGTGATTGATAACATCACAAAAATCTTGTTAAGAATATTAAAGTGACATACAATTTCTAAATCAGAAGATTTGACCTCCTTATTTCCAACCATAATTAAATAGAAGATATAAATGAGAATAAAGGTTAAGTTCAGGAAAGGACAATGGGAAAGTAGTTTGTTATAAAATTAATTTAGTCGGGTTAATTTATTTATAAGGCTGTTTATGGAATAGATGAGACAGACTTAAATCACTATTCGTTAAAGAAAATCATTTACCTAAAAATACTTTCACACATAAATACAGGATTTTCAACAGGGACGCTACAAAAGTATAGTGACATGGACAGCAAACGACGCCATATTTCTTGCCGCTCTTTTGACATTTCCCTTCAGTAAGGTTTGCCATTTCATTATGGAAAGATATAGATACGCGCCAACAACGAGTCGAAATTATTAACATTTACTACCGAAATTCGGAGTCAGTATGGCCTCAAAACGTTAAGAGCGCTACGTCCAATTTATTGTCGTCGTCATAGCGTCTAGTGGAAAAATTTTAACCCACAGGCACAGTACAAAATGTTCCTGTGCCAGTGAGACAAAGAAGTGCCCGTAGTGTAAAGAATATTGCTCCCACTGAGGCTTCAGTTGCAGAAAGCCCAAATGTGTCTCTCAAACGTCGTTCTCCAGCGTTGGGCTTCTCTGTGACGTCGTTGTGGCGAATTTTGTGAAAAGATCTTGACCTAAATCCTTACAAGATTAAATTGACGCAAGAACTAAAGCCGCTTGACCACCAGAAGCATCGCATGTTAGTGAATTGGGCTGAGCAACAACTTGAAAATGATTCGGATTTTCATCGAAAAATCATCTTCAACATTGAGGCTCTTTTCTGGCTGAATGACTTCGTCAATAAACAAAATATGCGGTATTGGTCCACACGTACTCCATGAGTCATCATTGCATGCCGAAAAAATTCCGGTTTGGTGTGGTGTATGGGCCGGTGGCGTTATTGGGCCGTACTTCTTCAGTGATGATCAAGACCGCACGTTACCGTTCAATGATAACCCAATATGTTTGGCCCCAATTGGATGGACGACATGTGGTTATAACAGGACGCCACACAGCGAATGTCACAATCAATTTATTGGAAACCAAGTTTGACGAACGTGTTATCTCACGAAATGGTCCAGTCACTTGGCCGCCTCGGTCGTGCGATTTGACGCCGTTAGACTATTTCCTGTGGGGTTACGATTGATGAACTTCGTATGAATATCGAAAGTGAAATTGCAGCAGTATCGGCCAATTTATGCTTGAAAACCGTCGAAAATTGGGTTCAGCGTGCCTGTGGTGGCCATGCAGAAAAAAAACGAGTTCCATACATAATGGCATCAAACGTACTTTCACAGAAATAAAGAATTTCATTGATATCCGAAACCATTTTTGTTTTATTTAAAAAAAAATTGTAGCGCTCTTATTGAAAAACCCGATATAAGCAAATGATCCAATTCAACACATTGTGCTTTCTAAGACTGAAGATCTGTTCGTTTGCTTGCTTGGAACTGCCAGTTTATTTTTTAATTTCTTTTGTAATTTGACAGATGCTGGACAAAAATTTGTTTAATCTCGAAAAAACTTGTTGTTATGATCTAAATCAAAACATTTTGCTTTTTACGTTTGAAGATCTGTTTGATTTCTTGCATATAATTGTCAGTTTTTTTTTTAAATTTCGTTTGTAATTTGACAGATGTCGGAACAAAATTTGTTAAATCTGGCATCCGTTAACAAGTAAGGGAAAAGACGCATTAGGTGATGCGTAATGCCTCACGTAAAAACATTTTCGTTGTGTAGAATTTGTACCTAATGAAATATTTAATACCAAAAAAGTAGGGTTTTGGTAAGTTTTTTTTATATTATTACTTTAAGTCCAACAAGGATGTACAAACGCACAAAAGTAGAAAAATTAAGACTAGGTATGTGTTGATTTTTTTCTTAATTTCAATTAATGCGCATTAATTCGTATTTTCAAATTCAAAATGTTGTTGATTTCCCTCGAGGTTTTTTTTTTTCTTGTTTTGATTTTTCTGCATGTTTTTATTATAACTAAAAATTTCGCAAATTTTTTCGTCTGGGGAAAATGGAAATCCAGTTATAAAGTCATTAGTAAGCACGTTTCTCCAAGTTATCTTTTTGTATTTTTTGTTACCAAAACAAAAATCTTCTTTAAATCGTAGTCTCATTGTTTTTGTTATGAAACCACTTTTTTTAATAGATTTATAGAACAAATAACATAATTTAACTTTAATATTTAAATAAATTACCCACATTTCGAGCTAAGTCCCAAGAAGCAAACGAACGCTGCCATCTGCATTACGTTTATTCACTGTGTCTATTCACAATTCATTTCGGAACGCAACGCAACATAACACCGCATAGGTTTGCTTTAACGAATATTTACGGATTCACAATGAAGGCAGAGATTTCTGCACTTAGAAAAACAGCCTAGACTTTTTTTATTTTATCGGGAGCTTAAAAAGAAATCAAAACCTACAATCTAGCAATAAAATAGGTTACCACGAACTTTCGGCTATTTAAAATTAAGTAAACTTATTTTGAATCGATTTCAATGAGCTTAAGAACATTAACCCTTAAAAAGGCCTTTCAAGTGTGGTGACGAAAAATAAATTTTTTGGAACAAAAATTCGAATTTTTTAAGTGTTCGATGACACGAACTTTTGAAGATAATTTTTTCTTTTATTTAAATTTCACTTTTTCTTAACATCTTTTCTATACATATTTCTAAATGGAAAAATCGAATTATCTGAAAATCAAAAAATTCAAATTGATTACTTTTTATTCGAATAATAAGGCGTTAGTTTTTATAATTTTAAATCGAGTTTTTGTGATTCATATTAAGTGCTTGATTTAAAACATTTTGAAATTTGGTGATTTAAAAAATGTGTATTTTAAGTTTGGCTTGTCCGCTTTCTATGTCTGACAGCTTGTTTGACTCTATACTCGTAATCTCAACAATTATTTTAATTGAAGAGAAATAACCTTCACGGACGCCATCTACCACCAGTCGTCGTTACGTCATCTTTCTGACACATAATTTCCAAGAATAAAAAGATTGAAGCATGTTTTTTAAACTGCATCAGACGATAACTTTTCTATTGTAACCTAGCATTTCATAATCAAAATGTAAAAGAGCTAGTTATTGTACCTCTTTCTTGTAAAGTTAAATTAAAATCAGTTAAACTTCATCACAACTGCTGGAAAAACCTGACTATAATGGAGACTATTTAGAAGCTACATAAATATTCTCCTTGTTTAATCGAAACCCCTTTCTCTTCTCCGCATCTGAACAAACAAATAAACACGATTTCAACAATTTAACATTTATTGTATTACATAATTACTTCAATTACTCGTATATATTATTTCTAATTGTGTACAACAAAATGATTAAAGATTAATTAATTTAATATTTAAATGCAAATTAATTCCTTGTTAAATCTTTATCTTCCCGTCTTTCTCTGGCACTCACCCTCCCCCCTGCTATATAAATGCTTTGAATACAAAATTAAAAGTCAAAACCAGCCCCTTCCCATCTCTATATATCTTCTCTATTATAGGGCCCGGACTTCTGGGTTGTCAAACATGACAACGTTCCCAATCAATCACTCAATATAAGGTGGAGCTGATATGCACATTATTAAATGTCATAATAATTCTCGCTAAATATCTATCGAATCACATCAACAATAACGCATTCGCGTGTAAAAATCACATTCGAATTACCATAACGTCAACAAAACAAAATTCTCATTGCATTGCACAAACATCCATAAATAGTATAGGTAGGTAGTAGGTACTCACCATAATGTTCGCACCTCCTCTCATACTCTCTATCTGTCTATTTACAAAGATGATTATTATTGATTCAAATTTAAAAAAATAAACGGTTTGCCCGCCTAAATGGATGCGCAAATATCGCGCCAGCTATATCCATTAACCTAATGACCGGCACCCAGTTGTGATGCGAGTATGTATGAGCGACTGCCGCGGCCGACCGTCTTTCTGGGTGAATAGTAATACTAGTGTCAGTGTGCTTAATTAAACAGCACGACTTACGCGACGTGAGTTGGATTCACAATCCCGCTTAGTTAAGGGAGAGGCACGTTTGAACTTCGATTTCCCTGCTGCTGCATGTTGTAAGAGAAAATCCGAGGCTATACGTTCTGACTGACGAGGATGCCGCTTTGATGAAAAGGACGGGGAAGGCGATGACATGACGGTGACAAAAAACTATCACCACAAAAACAAACATACCAAAAAGAAAGAAAAAAAAAACATAACGGACTAACTGCAGATAAGGTTTGGCACTTTGCCAAAATCAAAAAAAAAAAAAAACATAGTTTTGTTTGTGATAGACGGAGGGCCGTTTTTCACCCCATCTGGTGAAAATTGCAACTATGAACTAGACAAATGTCAAAACGTAAAGCAACCGAGATTTTACAGTCCTTGCTGTCATCGTTGTGACAATTTAGTGTCATAACTCAACATCACGTCATCAGTATGTCTACATTATTATTTCTATATATTCGGGTTGAAGCATTTTTTCGTTTTCGGAGAAATGAGGATTACTTACTTTTATACTTATACATATATATGTATATATCTCATAATAGAATCTATCTAAGCTTTTGCACCCATGAACAAAAATTTTAAATCAAAGTTTATTGACCCAACAAATCAAACATTAAAAAGAGTGATGTTTAAATGTCACACTGAGCTATGTCGGGAAAGAGGCCATTGCTCATTTTTGTGTATGCAGACTGCAGGATTGGAAAAAATAAAATATCGGTAATATATTATCTTAAGTAGAATATGCTTGAAAGAGAACACCCCAAATACATATGTATGTATGTATGTTACTTTCTGTCGCAGATGATTGTTTAAATTGGAAGCAAACAGAGCTAATATTTTATAAAAATTATTGACAGTTGTCATTTTTTCACTTTTGGAATTTGATTGATTTTAAAAATGATTATCATGTCAATTCTTGACAAATACAGGTGGCGCATGTTGTATGTTTTTTTTTTAAATAAATGTCATGTATTGACTATGTAAGGGTACTTTTCTTCACTGTGTTAAACGTAACTTTAGAAATTCGTCTTCTAGATATTTATACGCTCAATGTTACTACTTTTGTATTTGCTTATGTTCTAATATGTAATAAATAGATATAACTGTTTCTTTACTTCATTTTATGTGGTTTCTGAAAACTACGCACTGTTGCGGATATCAACACTGACAGTTTGAATCAAAAATACTCCATTTACCAAGATCGGAATCTTTCGTACGTTTCACTCTCCAAAACCCGTTTGTTTACATTGTTATATTTGTAATTTTGACAATTAATCCATGAATAGATGTGAAAACAAACAAAAAAACACGATGCCGTGGGCTAGCGGCACTTTGCAAAGCAAAAACAAAATGGGGAGGTTGATAAGTTTTTTTTCAGATTTTTCTTTTTACTTTTTTCGATGAACAACTCAGTTTTAAGCTTTAGTTTTGCAGTCATTTTGTTGATAGCGAACCAATGTACATTTTTGTCTTGAAAAAAGCATGTTCAACATCAGTTTAATATAATTAATTCACTCATTTACAGCAATCACTACGAAATTCTTTAAATTTCATAAATAACTTCGGATTATTGTATCAAAGGTGCGTTCGAAGAACCATCAAGTTAAGGGTGCGAGCGCAATTTATTGAATTCAAATATTTTTTTTTTTTGCAAGTAATTAAAATCTGTATCAATTTAATTAATCCAAGTATATTTATAGTTTGTTTTTAATGATTTAAGCTTGCAACTATTTTTCAATTCCATTTTGATTAATAAGTATTAAATTTAAAAAAAAGTTATAATCGAAAAATACCTCATCCATAACATTCTTGATTGATGGAAGCATACATGTATTTGCTATCAAGAAAAATGATGCTTCAAAAGAACACCAATATTAAAAAAAATAATCAGAACGATTATAGCGAACTTGTTGAATAAATGCAGAGCAAATAAAATGCAAATTTTGACATGTATCACAAAATGAAAACGTTTTAAAATCGTTTTGAATTCATGCACAACTCATTTAATAGATCAAGTAATCGACATGAATGTTTATTGTTGACGTACAGAACTTTCTTTTAGTGAATTCCCACAGCAAAATATTATTTTCATTCATTCCTTAAAAATGTTTAGTTACCAAATTTCAAGTTTACTTAATATTGTTTGAAGGGTATGTTTAGTAAAAGTGCTGCTAATAATGAAAAAAATTAATGAGGTTTACGTACATGTTTTTGTTTTTCTTAATATTATAAATACTACCGTAGATTACATTTTATAAATGCAGAACATAGAAGAAAATATACATAAACAATAGTTTTCACATATAAAGCAGAGGTTAGTGTAGAAAAATATTTTTGAGAAAGCCAATAATATTTTGGGTATGTTCATCAAAGAAATTTCCGAAAAAAAAAATAGCATTAATAGCAGCCAATTATTTCATAGCATATTTAATTGTTCACATTGTAAAATGTCTAGAAATGTTCATATGCTATAAAATTCTAAATTTTATGCGTAAGCATAGAAGATAACATTATTTAGTCAAGAAGTATGCATTTTGGCGCGTTCACCGATTTTTTTCTATTGGGTGTTCGGTTTCCCCATACTGGAATAAAAAAAAGTTACTTAAATCTATTTATTGCACTCATTTAGTTGGTATTGTGTGTAAACATATTGCCCTTAAAAATGCTTTACACAAAGCAACTTATTTTTAAAACATGGTTCCCTCAAATTTGTATTCCAAAATCTAAGTACAAACAAAATTATAACTCTAACATAGTCCCTTAAAAAGAAATTTTCAGGAATATTTCTGCAACAAACAAAACTAAAATTTGGTCTTGCAACTACCGAACTGCTTAAATGATGAAAATACTAAACTAATTGAGGAATCTGAACTAGCTAAATTTGGCAATGGAACTTCACAAGTAGCATTTTCTGTACAAAAAAATACGGGGGCACCCGCCTATTGTTTCCAACTGAATTTCTAACGCCGCCAAAAAATGCTCTAAGCAAACTACAGCTGAGAAAATTGTCTGTTTTTTTGTTTTACAAAGTATTGAGTTACACTTTTGTCCATTTCCAATTATACTTAACCAGTTGCAGCGCATGTTGCGTTCGCAAATAATTTATGTAAACAAAATACAGCACTAAAAACATTAAATATGTATTTGGTCAATTTTATTTTATTTAATATATACATTAACAACATTTATTTGGATTGAAATTAAAAAGCTATACAAATCTTCCAATTTAAGACCATGTCAGCACTTCAGATTTTGTTGGTTAGGATTGTTTAGTTTTTGAACGAGGCCATGAAACATTCAGAATGAAGCATTTAGATGGGGCTCATTACTATAATGAAGCATTTTAATGGGCCTGAGGACTAAATGTGAGAATGTGTTTGGATTTTTGCATCATTTCACGCACACTTTCTCACATTTAGTCCTAAGTAGCTTGTAGGCAAACCGAAATGTCAGTCTGAGATTCCGATCTTGGAATTGGAGTATTTTTGGTTTGAATGCTGCTATTTTTTTGACAGCTCCCATTGACGTGGTATGATAATGTATATTAATTTATACTTATACTTCATTTAAATCTTTAAATTTAACTAACTTATTTTATTACAATCAAAGATTTTTTTTTTTTTTTTTTGTTTATAAAATGATTCTGAGAAGATTTCAGAGGAAGAAACTTAAGAATCACAAATGTCAAAAAATGAGAAATGAGGTATACGAGTGGCTTTAATGTCATGAAGCAACTAATGTGATTTATTTTTTTGGATATTTAAAAGCGAAGAACAGTTAGAATCTGCCATTCATTTGCACAATTGTTGATTGTTTAAAGACTTCTTTGTGCAAGAATTATACGGTTTTGACAACTTTTGTCACATTTGTTTTTTTTTTTTTTTTGTGAGACGTTAAGGAACATATAAGCTTCATTAATATAAGGAATTTTGTTTGTTTTAAAATAAAGAACATGTTCAATTCAAATAATTCGCATTTGTGAAGCTAGGCCCAGAGCCCACTAAGTAAATTAGTTGCTAGCAACTTCGAGTTGTTAGAAGTTGCTTTCCATAATTCCAGATGAATTTCGTAATTTATATCCTTCAAGTGCACCAAAACAATTTAAATCTTTAATGTTATTAATTATTTGCTATCCGAAAAAATAAATTACATCAATAAAAGTCGCATTTTGATATAAGTGAAATAAAATAAGATTTGTTTAAGATAAAGTTGTCAGCAACTTAAATTTGTCCAAACCTTAATTATTGGCATTGTGAATTGACCCTAAACTGTCAGTTGTCATTTTTTTTTTTTTTTTTTTCAATTAAAAGCTTGAAAATCTGAATACATTTTTAAAATGTATTGAAAATGAAATGAGAGTGAGCTCATTCACTTACTTCACTTAAGGCTGTGTGCAGTCTATTTTGACACTCTAAATCGTTTGTCATGTGGTCTGTGCACATATACCTTATTCCCTAATAGACACGATGCATGCTCTGTGTTCGAAAGCATTGTGCTTTAATCTAGGCAATTTTCTTGTTTAGAAAGGCGAATGGAATGCTATTTGATCCCTCAGGGAAATGATGCAAATGATGCAAAATTGTATTGTGCCCCCAGCTGCTTTCAATTTCCTTCTAATGTAAGGAATTAAGTGTTCAATAAATGAAAGTCGCCATATGCTAGGCATCTTCCGTATTTTAAATTAAACTAGTTGTGGTTGTTTTATTTATACGACCTTTTATAGTATCTCTTTTGTACAATAATAACTTTGAGGTGGCTCTAAAGACCCTCACATAAATAAATTCATATCAACAAATGAGGACACGATTTCCCTTGTTCAACATTTTCTCAAGCGGAAAATTGTCCATAAGGCTTTTTAGGCATTATATTATGTTAACCTTTTCCAAAAATGAGATTTTAAGGATAATAATTGCCGGGATGGTTCGTTAATTTCACTGTTCCCCCTAGAATCCATCAGATAATCAGATAAGAGTGAGCTTGAGGTAAGTATTACAGGTTAAGAGATCATATCGACGTTATATTGAACCAATTTACAAGTTGTTCTATAGTCAATTAATAGCTTTAAGAAGTTAACAGTCGAAGCTTTATTATACACATTCTTTTAGAACATTGATATTTTGAAAATGATAAGCTAAATAATTTATCAAACCATTAATAAGGTAACTTCTGCATAAAACAGAAAGATAACCCCTGACTTTCCCTTTGAGAGAAACGTCACAATCGAGTACTCACGGTGGCACAGATGCGACACAAACAACTCAAGGAAGGAAGTAAAAAGAAAAAGAGAATTTACATATCACCTATCGTAAAATCACTAAAAACATGTAATTTATCAACTTGCAAAGAACCCATCATTTAACGCAGCTCCACGTCCACAAGGTATCCTATGTAATGGGTGATTTTTTTGAGGTTAGGATTTTCATGCATTAGTATTTGACAGATCACGCGGGATTTCAGACATGGTGTCAAAGAGAAAGATGCTCAGTATGCTTTGACATTTCATCATGAATAGACTTACTAACGAGCAACGCTTGCAAATCATTGAATTTTATTACCAAAATCAGTGTTCGGTTCGAAATGTGTTTCGCGCTTTTTTATCGACAAATTTTGTTCAGCGATGAGGCTCATTTCTGGTTGAATGGCTACGTAAATAAGCAAAATTGCCGCATTTGGAGTGAAGAGCAATCAGAAGCCGTTCAAGAACTGCGCATGCATCCCGAAAAATGCACTGTTTGGTGTGGTTTGTACGCTGGTGGAATCATTGGACCGTATTTTTTCAAAGATGCTGTTGGACGCAACGTTACGGTGAATGGCGATCGCTATCGTTCAATGCTAACAAACTTTTTGTTGCCAAAAATGGAAGAACTGAACTTGGTTGACATGTGGTTTCAACAAGATGGCGCTACATGCCACACAGCTCGCGATTCTATGGCCATTTTGAGGGAAAACTTCGGAGAACAATTCATCTCAAGGAATGGACCGGTAAGTTGGCCACCAAGATCATGCGATTTGACGCCTTTAGACTATTTTTTGTGGGGCTACGTCAAGTCTAAAGTCTACACAAATAAGCCAGCAACTATTCCAGCTTTGGAAGACAACATTTCCGAAGAAATTCGGGCTATTCCGGCCGAAATGCTCGAAAAAGTTACCCAAAATTGGACTTTCCGAATGGACCACCTAAGACGCAGCCGCGGTCAACATTTAAATGAAATTATCTTCAAAAAGTAAATGTCATGGACCAATCTAACGTTTCAAATAAAGAATCGATGAGATTTTGCAAATTTTATGCGTTTTTTTTTAAAAAAAAGTTCTCAAGCTCTTAAAAAATCACCCGATACATATAGGATATGGGAAAGGGAAGACATTTGCATGAAATCACAGATAAATCGAGAGAGAAAGAGAGAAAGTTTAAAAACAATTTCCATTGACATTTCCTCGTCCATCTTGTTTTTTTTTTTTTTTTTGTGTCTCTTAGTTGGTTTTCTCTAGGGAAACACTTACAATATCTCATTTTACTCATCGCATTTGTAAAACTCTTTTCACTTACACCTCGTAGAATTGCGGATGTGAAACCTCATTGACTCCACTTTCATCTTCTTGAACTTCCAACCCAACCCAACCCAACTTAAACCCACCGATGAACTCTTAACCCACCCAAAAATCTACCTTGCTGGTCCTACCAACCCTTACCTATGTTACCTAATGGCAGCTACCAACCATGTTCATTTATAAATCTCTCCTTTTTCACTACGAAAATGTGCTATAGCACCGCACCCGAAATAACTTCTGTCTTTCTTTCTCTTTCTCTCTGTCCCGCATGACAAATGTCATACGATAAAGCATAAAACTTTTTCCGGGAAAAATGCTCCAGGATAACTACATTTATACTCTTCTTCGACTTTTTGTATTTCTTTGGACTTTTTCATTTTGGGGAGGGAAACGCGTAGCTTTGAGCCCTTTGATTTACTTGACAAGCATGCTAGATGACTTGAAACGAAAACGACCGACGCGACGAACGAGAAAGGCCTAACTTTTATGTTCCAAAATGTACAAATACTCCTTCCTCTCTCTCCCTCTCTCTCTAATTTGGGTTCAATTGGTTTTTGCAAAGTTAGCGCAAAGTTGGCACAAAGTTCCACAGGAAGTTTGTTACAAACTAAACAAGCTTTGGGCTGACATTTAGAGTTAGATGATGGGTTTTTGGTCTCGAAGCTCTCAAACAAAGTTGATATGAGTTGCTTTGGAATATTATTATATTCTCATGCAAATATTAATATCGGGCTAACGCTAACTGTTATTCAACCATTATCCTTATGTTAAATATTTTGTTTTCTTTTCTCAAGCAAGCTCTTAGACTCAACTTCCGGCGCGGCGTTGTACTTGGGCATGGGTGAAGCCTTATAATGTTTCTTTTTGGAACACACATTCCTTTATTGGTGTCGCTTGTTTGGAGGATAATTACTCTGGTTGTAGATGTGGTATAGTCCTTAGAACGTACGTACATATAAATTTTAAAGGAATGTTTGGAGCAAGGAAGAAAAAGGAATGCTTGCATGATGCATTGTTTATAATATGCGCACTTAAGGGCCATTTTTGAGTATAAAAATATTCCACAGTGGGCTATATATCGATCCCCAAAAGGGGGACTTAAGTTAAAAATAGAATTTTCGATGAATGGTATGGTGTGTTGGTGGATATGATTATGTTGTGCATAAGCCCTAATGAGTTTTGCGTGCTTGGAAGGCTTTTAGTTCATTTTTTTTTCGTCTGTTGTTGTTACTTTTTACATAAAAGGGTATTCAGGTTTTGGTGCGGTTGATGTTGATGAAAGGTAGAGGTAGGGATTATAAGAGCTGTTTTTAATAGTGTAACCGATATGATAAAGAGTCTTTAATGAGAAAGGGTAAGGAGGAATGTTTTTGGAATTTTCGAATTATATTAATTAGAGATTTCAAACCCTATTTACATATATACATACATAAACATTTTACCCCCAACCTAATATACTCTAAAACTTATAGCTATGTCAAGGAAACTTTTAACATAAGGAATGTGATGTTTTGTACCTTTAAATTGTTTTGTATCAAGTAAACTTAAACTATAGCTACGTGCGATGTTTGAAACTATATCAAAATATTATGAAAACGGGAAACTATACAACTTTGTTTTGAGTTTGATTGATTACGGAATTAGCTATTCAAATATTTTTGTTTTGACTATATTATTTTTGGAATCTTTAGCCTTTTGTTCGTAGAATGAGTTATGGGAGGAATTACTAAGTACATAAAAGAGCAAAACAAGGAATCAACAATAAAAAGTTTGTGCAGCAAAACTTTATAGTAAACACCTGATTCTAACGAATCCACGATTAAATAACTTCTTTGGGGCGGGTTCAGAAAACCTAAGACGTGTCATTTTTGACAGCTGTCTCTTTTTTTAGTAGAAGTCATTTTCTTTTTCTTGATAGATATTTTAGTCAAATTTTGAATATGTTTCCCACTTAAAAGTAAATATAGTCTGCTACCTTTTTTAGCTGAAAGTAAACCAATCACTTCTCCTGCTTATAAATGGTTTTTCACCTGGCGGCCATTTTGTTTCGGTGACATCTGTCAAATCTTTTGTTTATTATTCAGTTGTTTATGCCAAATCATCATGGCAAGTTACAAGATTAAACAACAAGTTCAAATGATAAAACTTTATTATCAAAGTGAGTGTTCGTTAACGCAAACATTGCGCGCATTGGGCTAATTTTACGGTAGACGTGGTGACCCTTCACAGTCGACTCTTCAACGTTTTGTGGCCGAATTTGAAACGACCAGTTCAGTAAACAATCAGCCAACACCCGTACGTTCAAGGAACGCAAGATCGGCCAAGAACATCGCCGATCGGGACTTGGGCCTACACCCGTACAAGATCCAACTGACCCAGGAGCTCAAAGTTCATGACCATAGACAAGGCCATTTGTTCGCAGACAGGGCTTCGAATCGTTTGGAAAATGATCCCAATTTTGGCCGAAAATCATTTTTATTCAAGAGGCGCATTTTTGGATAAATGGCTGTGTTAACAAGCAAAATTGCCGTGAAAATGCATCCTCAAAAAGTTACCGTTTGGTGTGGATTTTGGCCCGGCGGCATATTTGGTCCGTACTTTTTTGAAAACGACGTTAGTGTTGGTGACCTTCAACAGCGAGCGCTACATAACGATGATAACTAATTTCCTATGGCCCAAATTGAACCATTTGGACCTAGACGACATGTTGTCTCAGCAGAAAGGCGCTACGTGCCCCGTAGCAAACGCCATTTCATTTCAACATCTACCCGCCCTTATTGAAAAACCATTTACATACAAATGCAAAACAAGAAATCAACAATCAAAACTTTGTGCAGCAAAGCACCTGATTCTAACGAATCCACGATTAAATAACTTATTTGGGAGTGGGTTTAAAAAATCTAAGACGTGTCATTTCTGACAGATGTCTCATTTTTAGCAGAAGTCATTTTCTTTATCTTGATCGATATTTTCGTCACATTTTGGACGTGTTGCCCACTAAAAAGTAAATATAGTCCGTTACCTTTTTTAGTTTAAAACAAACAAACCATTTTTATCAGGTGATTTGACAGTTTAACTGCCAACATCAAAGTAAATATTATACTTAAATCAGAGGATTTTAACCAAAACTAATCCAAATCGAAAACAAATTGGTGCTAATTTTTTTAGACGTTTTATCATAGTGACATGTAGCGGCATAAGTCTAGCCTAGGTTTCAGTTATAACTTTCACTAGTTTTCACCATTCAAAATTTTGTTTCGAGATTTAAAAGCGATTAAGAGTGTCAAAATTGTAATGTTTGGTGTCAAAATACATCTGATCAGTGAAAGATTTTTTCACCTAAAAAAAAATACATCATTTAACCCAGAACTGTTTATTTTGTTTTGATTCAGTTTTGATTTTTCAATGATAAAATCGTTTTCATTTTCATTTCACATTTCGGAACATAATCGTTCCACTAAAAGCGTTTCATGTTTCTTATACTCCCACCTGTCAGTTTTACTTTCAATGATCAACTCTAAGGCGCCAGTTATAGCTATCATTAGTTTTCATCATTGAAAACAAAATTTTTGTGACAGGTCGTTTATAGCTATCATTCAAAATGTCTGTCATTGGAAAAAATTTCCTCATTAAAATCCACCGAAACATTTTTAATGACAGAATTCTGTCACTGGAATTGTGTGAAATTGGAACACAAATCAGTGGAACGATTTGTTTCACTTTTGAACATAAAAGTGAAAAAAGGAAAAAGAACATGCGCAATTACACTTTTTTTCTCAAAAAAAAAACCTTGTGTGATTTCCGATCGATCAGTGTATAATTTTCATTTCTAATCAAAGGGAAACACCGTCTAATGTCGATTTTTCCGGATCGATTTCAATGATCATTGGAATTTTTTTGACAGGTCGCTTATAGCGATCATTAAAAATGTATATGTATTCCTATCAGAAATATTGTGTCCAATGACAGAAATTTTCAATTCCAAATTCCAATGATTGGTTTCAATGATGAAAACCAATGATATCTATAACAATTGACCTCTTACATAAGATTCACAGAAGTTGCTAATTGGTTGTTATTTCTGCAAAATTTTTCCAAATTTTTGTATCTGGAGATGTGCATCAAAATATTTGATTTAATTAATCAAAAACTTCATGTGCTTAATACATGAGTTAGTATCAGCATTATCTTAATTCCTATTACTAGTTGCCAAATTTCTTCAATTCTTTTGAACTTACAGCAAAATTATAAACCCAAAAATAGAACTCTTAAAAAGGTGTAGGATTAAATTTTTAATTTATGTTTTAATTTTCTTTATTCTTCAGTTTAATCACCTTTTTCGGTATTTGTAGTTTTGTTATTCGTCACTCACAGTTTGGAATTCGTTATTCTAACTTTTGGTATAATTTGTAATTATTTGTTCTTTGCAGTTCAAATTCTTTGAATCTAGTTCGGTAAACTGTGTTTCTACTCTTATGAACTAACTGTAAAATTGTAAACCCAAACAAAAAATAGAACTCTTAAAGAAGAGTTTATGATTAAATTTTTAGTTTGTGTTTTAATTTCCTATATTCTACAGTTTAATCACCTTTTTCGTTATTTGTAAATTTGTCATTCGTCACTCACAGTTTATAATTCATTAATCGAACTTTTTGTATAATACGTGGGTTGTATTTATTTGTTCTTTAATTGCAGTTCAAACTCTTTGAATCTAGTTCGGTAATTTATGTTTTTAAATTCAAGTTTGTAATTCTTCGCACAATTTGGCATTTAAAATTTCAAAAAATAGTGTTTTATCCACTTTAAGAAACATCACATACAAATTGGTAACCCAAATTTTTAGTTTTAAATGATTTTACACTTTAATTAAATATTTCAGTTGCTTAATCGTTGTTTTCAGTTCGTTAATATGAGTTTTTAATTTTATATCGTTATTGGTAACTCGTCGAACGTTATTTATTATTCACTCGTTACTCATAGTTCATAAGTCATAACTAATAATTCGTTATTATTATTGCAATTTGGCATTTAAAATTCCAAGAAAATATTGTTTGATCCACTTCAAGAAACGTTACATAAAAATTGGTAGCCGAAATGTTTAGTTTCAATGGATGTTTAACTTTATTTTTAATTTGTCAGTTGCTTAATCGTTGTTTTGAGTTTGTTATTATGAGTTTTTAATTTTATATCGTTGTTGGTAACTCGTCGAACGTGATTCATTATTCACTCGTTACTCATAGCTCATAAGTCATAACTAATAATTCGTTATTATTATTGCAATTTGGCATTTAGAATTCCAAGAAAATATTGTTTGATCCACTTCAAGAAACGTTACATAAAAATTGGTAGCCGAAATTTTTAGTTTCAATGGATGTTTAACTTTATTTTTAATTTGTCAGTTGCTTAATCGTTGTTTTGAGTTCGTTAATATGAGTTTTTAATTTTATATCGTTATTGGTAACTCGTCGAACGTTATTTATTATTCACTCGTTACTCATAGTTCATAAGTCATAACTAATAATTCGTTATTATTATTGCAATTTGGCATTTAAAATTCCAAGAAAATATTGTTTGATCCACTTCAAGAAACGTTACATAAAAATTGGTAGCCGAAATTTTTAGTTTCAATGGATGTTTAACTTTATTTTTAATTTGTCAGTTGCTTAATCGTTGTTTTGAGTTCGTTTATATGAGTTTTTAATTTTATATCGTTATTGGTAACTCGTCGAACGTTATTTATTATTCACTCGTTACTCATAGTTCATAAGTCATAACTAATAATTCGTTATTATTATTGCAATTTGGCATTTAAAATTCCAAGAAAATATTGTTTGATCCACTTCAAGAAACGTTACATTAAAATTGGTAGCCGAAATTTTTAGTCTCAATGGATGTTTAACTTTATTTTTAATTTGTCAGTTGCTTAATCGTTGTTTTGAGTTCGTTATTATGAGTTTTTAATTTTATATCGTTGTTGGTAACTCGTCGAACGTGATTCATTATTCACTCGTTACTCATAGCTCATAAGCCATAAGCATAACTAATAATTCGTTATTATTATTGCAATTTGGCATTTAAAATTCCAAGAAAATATTGTTTGATCCACTTCAAGAAACGTTACATAAAAATTGGTAGCCGAAATTTTTAGTTTAAACGGATGTTTGACTTTATTTTTAATTTGTCAGTTGCTTAATCGTTGTTTTGAGTTCGTTATTATGAGTTTTTAATTTTATATCGTTGTTGGTAACTCGTCGAACGTGATTCATTATTCACTCGTTACTCATAGCTCATAAGTCATCATAAGCATAACTAATAATTCGTTATTATTATTGCAATTTGGCATTTAAAATTCCAAGAAAATATTGTTTGATCCACTTCAAGAAACGTTACATAAAAATTGGTAGCCGAAATTTTTAGTTTCAATGGATGTTTATGTATATTTTTAATTTGTCAATTGCTTAATCGTTGTTTTGAGTTCGTTATTATCAGTTTTTTAATTTTATTTCGCTATTGGTAACACGTCGAACGTGATTCATTATTTACTCGTTACTCGTATTTCATAAGTAAGCCGGATAATTAATAGGATTTGTGAGTTCCTTTTGTAAATGATTAATCTTTCACGAAATGGATAGGTAACCTGCGTAAGCCCCGAAAGACCCAAATAAAAACTTCTAAACTCTTTTGTAAGATATACCTATTTGATGACCCTTAAACGTATATAACAAGGCACAAAGTTCCAGTTATTTTCTAAACCTCTTATATTTGGTATGAAAATGGTTTTCTAACAATTTTTTTTTTAAATTTTACTTCTACTTAATTAAATTCAATACCGAAATCTTTCCTACATAAAAGTGCAATCCATTTCTTCTTCCACTTCAAATAATCACAAAATCAAAATATAATATTTCCTTACAACATTTTAATATTTTTCTTGTCTACTTCTAACCAAACAAAGCTTCAAAAACAAAAATATTAATCCAACAAAAGCTATATAGCCAGAAGTCTGTTTTACCTATATAATCTGCATGAAATGGTTCATTCGAAATCTAATCACTTCTGCCAACATCTCTCATTTAATATCATAAAATTTAACATAAAACTCAGCTATAATACATAAATAAAGCCTTAAATACGACTCACGAAATTATGCTAATCGCTATTTACTGGATCTTTTATTTGTAATGAAAACATTTCGACTTTTATGTTCTTTTAGCTAAAACTACTTTACCTACAGTCACTCAAATAAGAGTAATGACCAGACCAGTCGTCATTCCAACGACGACATTTCGTGACAGCACTTTGAGAGAGAAAGAGAGAGAGAGAGAGAGCTATACATTTTCATCTTGGTAAAAGGTTTCCTTTGTTCCAGACCAACCAGCCCTATGAATATTATAGTAAACCTTCAAAAGACCGAATAATTTAACAATTGGCAAATAATTTTACGACCGCTCAATTTTATTTCAAGAAAACCAATAAAAACTTACTTAAGGAAAGGGAGTTCCCGCAAACGTCACGTCATCGTCCGTCATTGTCGTCGTTTTATGTATCTTCACAGTCACAAATTGTAACTTCAAAACAATGTTGACAACTTCATCAAACCCTTACCTTACAGTGTCATGACGTTTTATACGTTTATATGTTTATACCTATAATGTTAACCTAACCTATGTACCTTATATAGACATTTCACAGTTCCGGTGAATCATTTCCAATTAAATTATCTGTCATGTCGGAATGCAATATCAGAAATCAATTTAATTTACAAATCTATCATCGTCGTCGTCGTCTTGTGCTCAGTCAAGCAAATCGCCCGCATTCTTAAGTGGGCCAAACGATAATAATCGTCATCAACGTCATCATCATCTTTGCCGCACATAAACCACATAAATACCACTTAACATCCGTATAGCCCGCGCCAAAGAACACACAACATGAAATGGGTTGTTTACATAGATGTTAATGTACACTCTGTGTCATTTGATTTTGGTCTATTTTTTATGAAACTTAAAAGAAAACAATAGTGTTACTATTTATGGTTGGCTAAACTCAATTGTCTATTTGTAGCTGCAGCATGTAGTGCTGTCAAAGTTAAAATGTCGGAAAATTGTTTACAGTGGGGATACAGTTTGGAATTTCAAAATAAACCAATGACTTCAAAAAAAATGCAAAGACTTCTAATGGTGTCAAGTGATTGCAATCAATTAATTGCAGTCAAATGATTAATGATTGTTAAATTTGAAGCCCCTATTTGAATATTAATTCAATGAATGTAATCTTCAAATTGAAGTCATAAAAGATTGCAGTCTCTTAAGATTGCATTCTTTTATAAGTTTGTCTTTGCTAAATCAGTAGACGATTTTAATGAAAGCTTTTGTCGCTGAGATTTGTATTAAGCTGCAGCTACTGTTCAGTCCCTTCAAGAAGTAAAATTCAATAGAATCCAGTGACATTTGTGAGTATACTTTTTTAATAAATAATTAATAATAATTAATGGCAAATTAAGTATTTTGACAGCTGAATGTCATTGGTCCCTATGACAGCTGAAAATTACGTTTTACAAAAATTATCAATGCTATTTGAAAACGCTGACATCAAATACTTTTCATAAAACATACATAACATTCAATTTTCTGTTTCTCAGATTTCACTGAAAATATTTTATGATTTTGACGTTTCGCTATTATTTGATTTTGAGGTTGACATTACACATTTTTAACGAGATCAACATTTTTTTTTAATCAGTACAAATTTATCATAATTAAGCATTTGAATAATTTATAGATTCACAATAGTAAAGGGTCTTCCGATAAGATGTTTTATTTTTAATAACATTCTATTTGAACAGCTGTCACTTTTTGACACTTAACAAGACGACACCAATCGAATGACACAAAGTGTTCATACCCAGCCTCTTTAGGGCAAAAGAGACTAATGTTTATTTACACTCAATAAACTAACTCATGCCATGGTCGTTTTTGTTGTAAATAGTTGCTGATGTTGCTACTCGTTTAAATTATATACATTCGCTGTACCCGCACATAATAATATTGCGGCTTGTCTGGCAGACTGCATATATCTTTCAATCAATTGATCGAATAGTAAAATTAACATTATTCCGCATCAATATCAGAAAATACACTGTTATACTGTATAGAAAAATCTATTTTTATTCCATCATCTGATAAATTAGGATAAATTCACCGGCACGGGCGGGCAGCGCGGCGGCGGCGGCGGCCGGCTGGCGGCAGTAGCGAGTAAGTATCTGGCGTTTATTTCGATCATTGATCTCGCCTCTTTGCATGATTGTTCTTTTTATTTCTTTTATCTTTTTTGAAGTCTTTTTGGTTTTAATTTTTAAAATAAATTTTATTTTTATTGTTGGTGTTTATATTTTCATATAGGGCAATAATAACGACAGGTGGTGGCACGAGATGGCGTTAAGGTGATAATGCAATGAACTATATACAAAGTGTGGACGGTGCTGAATGACGTGAAGTAGTTATCTAAATCTTTTTGATGATGGTTGATTGCGTTTATAGAATGATTAATGTGTTGACACGTCATGTCATTGGTTTATCTGACATGAATTTTAATTCACATGTTAGTTCTTTTTTTACGACTTTTTTAAGCAATTAAAGATACCTAAATACTTGAAGTGAGGTTATTACTAATTTGTATTCTATTTTGTATGTGTTAGTGGTGATCTTAAAGTTAAACAACTATTGATTTACACATTTCAACACGTAGTTCACACTTAGATCATGTTTTTGAAAAAAATGTTGCTAACTATTTTCGTCGATTACGCGCGCCCACTCTTTAGATTTTATTTATTTTAATTTTATTGAAGTATTTACCACATTTTAACGATGTTTATCTCTTATGTGAAAAATTTTATAAACAAAACGGATAAGTGAAATTATTATAATTACATTAAACAGAAAAATGTTCAAGCCGGACAAAAACGTTCATAATATGTATACAAAAACAAAACAATGTAGAGGGAGCTACCAACGCTGATATAGGTTCAATAATAATGCGGATTGTGTCTTGATAACAACCAAGTACATAAAGTTGGATACAACACAAAAATCTACGGGTCCAAAATGATATAAATGAAACAGCTTGTGAGAACTGTCAAATCAGCTGTTATATGGTGCTCACAAAAGTAATACAAAGCTGACAATTTTCATGACAAGAATTACTCTTAAAGGATTTGTCAATTCTTCGTAAGAGGCAGTACCCGTTAAAAAAAAAAACTTAAATGGCAAAGGCAGAGATTAAATCCAAGAACTCTGGCATTACCTTCCAACGTACTTAAATATTACATATGGACGTCACAATATCAAAATTTTGTTTGTTGTTCCTATAAAAAGTCATACACTGTAAAATCCCATTACCAGATGGATTAAGAACCAAAGGTTTTTTTCGGATTTTTTTATCTTAAACTATTACGAGACTCCCTGGCGTAAAAATGACGTCAAAATCTGTCCCAAAGGTGTCACGTCGAGTAATCGTCAACGAAAAATGTTGTTAACGCGTTAACATTGACGCTCTTTGAGTCTTTTGTGTGACCGTGTAATGTATGAGTCAATGCTTTTGGGACACGATGACTCGTTTTTGGCACGATCGAGAGTTTTGCACCGAGTCAACGTATATTTTTAATGTAATCCCATAGCAAAGTATAATATGGAAATTAAGTTGACATGTATATGTACCTACATGTGATTTTTATTTTTGTTTGTTTTGTTTTTCCACGTTTTGATAATAATTTCTATAAGAACTATAAAGCCTAGTACGCTGCTGATGCGAAACGAAATTTCCCATACAAAAATGACATGACGAAATCATAAACGAAAAATTTCGCTGTGCTTTTCGTTTTTCAGTACGCTGCTGAACGACGAAATGTGTCATTTTAGTGGATAGCTGTACTAGATTTCGTAGTACAATTCTCCACCCTTTTCGTTCTCAATTTAATTGACCGGTATATTAATTGCTTGCGAAATGTTGACGTTTTATTTATTTATTGAAAAATTTTTCGAATATTTTCGTTTATGATTTCGTCATGTCATTTTTGTATGGGAATTTTCGTTTCGCATCAGCAGCGTACTAGGCTTAAAATTGAACTTCAACTTCCAGACAGAACTCTCCACAAATATTTTTCCGCTGTGGTTTTCGTTTTAATTTCGCTCTGCACTTGGAGACTGCCGAAAAATTTCGTTTCGCATCAGCAGCGTACTAGGCTTAAGCCTTGAAAGAGCGACTGACAGTGCAATGACAGAGACAAATTAAAAACTCCCAAAAGTATACTTAAATTGTACCAATGTAAATATTCTTTTCCAGCTAAAGCCTAGTACGCAGCTGAAGTGAAACGAATTTTGTCGGCGGTCTCCAAGTCCAGAGCGAAATGAAAACGAAAACCACAGCGGAAAAATATTTGTGGAGAGTTCTGTCTGGAAGTTGAAGTTCACTGCTTGTCTTCATCACTTCTTGCACATCACCAATAATATCCTGAGTTTCCGATTCAGAAATGCAATGTTGGAACACATTAGAAAAATCCATTTTAAATCAATGATAAATCCAAATCAAAACACCGAAAGTCACGAGTAAACAATTTTTTTCAATAAATAAATTAAGCGTCAAATTTTCGCAAGCATAATTAATATACCGGGCAATTAAATTGAGAACGAAAAGAGTGGAGAATTGTACTAAGAAATCTAGTACAGCTATCCACTAAAATGACACATTTCGTCGTTCAGCAGCGTACTGAAGCCTAGTACGCTGCTGATGCGAAACGAAATTTTTCGGCGGTCTCCAAGTGCAGAGCGAAATTAAAACGAAAACCACAGCGGAAAAATATTTGTGGAGAGTTCTGTCTGGAAGTTGAATTTCACTGCTTGTCTTCATCACTTCTTGCACATCACCAATAACATCCTGAGTTTCCGATTCAGAAATGCAATGTTGGAACACATTAGACAAATCCATTTTATTTTAAATCAAATATAAATCAAAGTCAAAACACCGAAAGTCACGAGTAAACAATTTTTTTTTTTCAATAAAAAAATTAAACGTCAAAATTTCGCAAGCAATTAATGTGCTCAATTAAATTGGGAACGAAAAGAGTGGAGAATTGTACTAAGAAATCTAGTACAGCTATCCACTAAAATGTCACATTTCGTCGTTCAGCAGCGTACTGAAAAACGAAAAGCACAGCGAAATTTTTCGTTTATGATTTCGTCATGTCATTTTTGTATGGGAAATTTCGTTTCGCATCAGCAGCGTACTAGGCTTAAAAATGAAAAAAATATAATTAACTTTGACTCACACTGATTTGCGAAAGTTAACTAAACGTCACTTTGACTCATAGGCGTCAACGCATTTTAGGACAACATTGACCGGAGGTTGTCATTCGTATGATAATCAACGTTTTGTTTATTGACACTGTGAACGTTTACGGTACGTTGACAGAGAAAATGTGTATTATTTGGTAACGTCAGAGAGTCAACGCATTAAATCTTTACGTTGACCGTGAAATTATAGCTTTGGAAATCAAATTTTTTTTTTCAGATATATTATTTTTGTCCTAAAAAAGGACGGCTTTAAAGCCTCATGGAGTTATTTTAAACAAAATATTATATGAATTTTAAAATGTGGTCTGCTGCTCAAAAAATAAACTAGTTAAAAACTGATTTAGGTCCGAAATGAACTAAGTTCAAGCCTCTGATGGTTAGCGCTTGTTTACAAATTTAAAAAAACATTTTTTGTTATAATGACAGAAGTCGTGGGTTTTTCAGCTTGACAGAAACAAATCCTCATAAACCATCATACATTTTATATTAAGAATGTTTTTCTAAACAATTTTCATATCGAATCTGACATGACTTAAAAATTTAACCTAAAAAAAACTCACCTCTACAAAATATTTCCGTTTAACTTGTTTAAATCTCCGTCAACAACATTAAAAATCTGCAAAATAAATACAAAAATATCTCTCATTAATTTTATAATTCCATAGCAAATTTTTACATTTTATTCAACTTTTGATAAATATTTAAAATTTTTCAATAAAATATGTGTGTACGTTCGAAAATATTTCATAGACTGTAAAATCCTAAATTCTCTAACAAATAAAAGCACAAACTAAATTTATTTATTATAAATGCATGTTTAGAATTTTATCTTTGTGATGTTCATTTTGAAATAGAAAACCAAAAAAAAAAAAGAAACACAACAATTTATAGAACATGAGTTTATCTAAAATACGAGTACGTTCCATAACAAAAAGTATTTAGAAAAAAAAAAAAAACAAAGGAATTAAAACATCAAACCCGTAATCGCAAATATCCCCCAAATGACCACACCCCTCCGGTCATTTATTGATTCAATTCGGAAGCATCAAAAAAAAAAAAAGAAAAAACAAAGCCTTTTTTTCATTCTGCGCCCACAGGGAAAAAATCCGATAAAGTTATTTTTGCTCATATCGCTCCAATAATATTAAACGAACTTTAATACTTTAATATAGCATTTAAGGTGACCATACCTAATTTCTGTTCTTCAACAAAGTATATATTTTTTATATTTAGTTGTTTTGGCTTAGAACAAATTATTTTAACGAACCAAATTTCACACACAAAATAATTTTTTGAAATTTAAAAAAAGAAAGGATAGGGACACGTTTTTGACTTCCGTCTGACAATTTTCTGTCGAAAAATTTTAATTTAGGTACAACATTGTACTATCTTAAATCCACGAAATAATCAAGGACAATTAGATATTTACTTAAAATTTAGAAAAAGCTCTCTTTTTGGAAAACCATGTTTCAAAGTGGCGTTGTCAGGATTTAAGAACCTACAGTACAATTATCTTTAAGATGACATTTTACTTATGCCTAGATTATACTGATCCTTCAATTTTTCGTCAAGAATAGGACTTTTTCTGTGGTAGCTCTCAAATATGATAACGCCCTGATAAACTTTTTTATAAAACTTTTAACCATCATGAATATCATATGCAGTATTGTTTAATTCTAAAAAAAAAAATAGAAAGCTCTGAATTTTTCACAATTGTTCGATATTCATGATATTTCATTTCAAAGGGTTTTCAAAGAAATACAAAAACGATTATGAGCCTGGCATACACCCCAAACTGATAACTTCTCATTCCTGCTCGTCTGTCAGTATTTCTAAAAGTTTTACAAAATAACAAAATTTTATGTAAGATATAAAAGTTTAAAGTCAATATCTTTCTTTATTCTCAAAACACTTGATTCGAAAACCATTTTTAATCAGTTTTTAACTGTTTTTGTAGGTTTTCGAAGTGAAATTGATTTTTCTAAAAACTTAACTCAAAGTTAACAATAACATTTTGCGTATGATAAAATAAGTTGGATTTTAATATCATTTTTTTTTGTAGTGAATGAAATAATTTAGAAGTCCATACCTTCATTTGTTCTCGAGATATTCGAGTCGAAAATCAGTGTTTACCAATTGTATGTAATATTTTTCTAGATTCTTATTTTTTATATAAAAAAAAGTACTAGCTATGTTTAAAATAATACTTAAGATAAGATACAATTTATTTGAAGCCAATATCTTTAATTATTGCCAAGATATTCAAGTCGAGAATCAATTTTTACCAACTTTTAGTAGAATGTTTCTTATATTTTTGTAAAAAAAAAGTGCCAACTCGATGTTTCTAAAAATTTGACCAGGGCCATATTTCATAAATATTGACAGGTGCGACAGGTGACAGGTGACAATTTGTAAATGACAAAACTGACAATTGTATAAATTTAGTCCCATATAAAAATTGACAACTTTGTAAAATTGTCGGGGAATTTGCCACAGTTGTCAAGATTTCGGATCATAAAAAAATTGTTATGACAATAAATTGTCAGGGATTTTTTGAAAATTCTCACAAATTCCCCAACAAATTTGTAGTGAAATTTTTTTTATAAAACAGAAAAAATAGTACAAATTACAATTTTGTCAGTATATAGATGACAATTGTGACAGGCAATTGAGTTTCGGTCGTAAGGTGACAATTTTATTTTGATATAATGTTTTCAAGTGAAAGTGACGACGAAAGCGAGGTACGCCACCTCGAGTTTTTAGACAAAGGATAAACAATGATTTCGCTTCATTAAGTGATTATCAATTTAAGGAAAAATTTCGCGTCTGCAAAACAACAGCAGAATATATTTTGTTAAAAACCGGTCAGCATCCCACAAAAAGAAACCATGCTCTTGATGCTAAGACCCAAATTTTATGTGCTTTACACTGGCTTGGAAGTGGAGCTCAGTACCATGTAGTTGCTGATGAACGAGGTGTTTCCATTCAGCGCTGCGTCAAATATTTTGCAATCTGACGGTAGATAATCTAATGGGGGAAGAAATCCGCTGGCCTTCGGAAAATATTTTATCTATACCTACACTTTTTAGACATTTTGCTAATTTTTCTTGTGTTGCTGGCATTTATGATGGGTCATTAATAAGAATTGATGCACCAACTGATAAATGAGTCAGCATTTGTTGACAGAAATGGTTACCACTCAATTAATGCCATGTTTGTATGCGGCCCAAATTTGGAGTTTTTTTATGTTTCTGCACGCTGGCCTGGATCCGTTCACGATGCTAGGGTTTTAAGGAATAGCTCATTAGCACGACGACGCTGGGAAAATGGATAAAGGCCATTTCCAAATGCTATAATATTAGGAGACAGCGGTTATGGACGAAAAAATTGGCTGATAACACCAGTTATTCCACCCCAAGTTGAACAATCTGAAGCATTATTAAGATTTTTCAGGGCTCATAAGAAAACGAGGAGGCTTGTAGAAAATGCATTGGGCATTCTGAAGGAAAAATTCCCTTGCCTTAACTATTTGAGATTGTCACCAGCAATTGCATGCAAGGTTATTTTGACTTGCACAGTACATACTGCATAACTTGGAAAATCGTTTGGGAAGTGAACATACACCATTTGAAATGATGATAACGGTCACGACAAAATTGTCATACTATGACAATGACAAAATTGTCACGACAAAATTGTCGTTGTATTTAACTGAAAATTATGTCACCTGTCAAAACGTTATGCAATGAAAACTTGTCACTTAAGTGTGACAAATTTGTAGAATTGTCACCTGTCAATGTTTATGAAATAGGGCCCAGGTGCCTATTTTATAAACATTGACAATGACGATAGGTGACAGTTGACAATTTGTTAATTTAAAACTAAACAATTGTCAAAATCTGTTCCATGGACAATTTGACAATTTTGTAAAATTATATGAAAATAAGCGACAATTCTCATCTTTTCGTTTTATAAAGAAATTGTCATGACAATGCATTGTCAAGTACTTTTTCACAACTGTCAGAAATTTTCCGACAATTTTGTACTGACAATGCTTTTACGAAATGGAAAACAAAATTAAAATTCTAATATTAACAATTGCGCCAAGAAACTCAGATATGGTCAAGTGTTGACAGTGAAGAGTACTACAATTATAAACGATATATTTTCAAGTGACGCTTCTCAGTGTAATACGTCGCCGAAGATTTCGGAATTTTGAAAAAAGAAATAATGATTTAGAATCGTTAAATGGTCTCTCGAAGGTGCTTCCAGTCTTAGCTTGAATACATTGCGTTGAGACATATTGACAGTTCTGCGATATCCTTCCAATTAATAATATTCATATTATAGCTCAAGGTTTCGCTAAGTTTTGCGATTAAAATGTCTATATTTTCTAAAAGCAACTTTAGTACACTTATTTTCAGAATGTTATTTATTTTAAAGCTCTTGATTTATATTATGTTTTATGTTCTTCAATTTTTAAAAATAAAACACAATTTTGCTAAATGTGACATTTTAAAATTAAAAGATTACCAACGTTCTGTTACTTGAAACATCGAAAAACTTGTTTAAGGAACGATGAAAATGGAAACAAAATGCAAAGGTTTTGTTCCATATTTTATCATTCTTCGATCATAACACACTTCAAGATTATTCAATAAAATTTTCAAAACAATTGTGTCATTATATGACAATGACAAAATTATCATAACAAATCTGTCATTATATTTTTCTGACAAATTTGTTACCTTTCAATATTTTATAAAACACAGATTTTTCAGACAAATATTAAAAATTTGTAGAGTTGTCACCTGTCAATTTTTATGAAATAGTGTCCAGATGTCAAAAACGTCATTCTTCGATGCATACAATTATTCGAGGTGAACATTTTTATTTTAGTTTATTAACAAAACCGCTAGTTGATTTTTAACTTCCCATAGGAAGTTATTGTAATCGGTCCGATTTGTCGATTTGTCGAATTGAAAATTTTGACATTTCTCGACGTTTCAAGGTTCCTAGAGTCGAAATAAAAAAAATTTACGTTCGAACGTTCGTACGTCCGTACGTTCGTGACCTTTTTTTCGTCGTCCATAGCTCAAGAACCAGAAGAGATAGCAACTTCAAATAAATTTTCTTATACAGATAATAATGCAAAAAAATGCAGAAAGGGGTCTCAAGAAAACTGCGTGGGTGGTTTTTTTTACCATAGCAGTTTAAAAAAAAGGTGAACATTTTGGTTAACCCTAATAATCTCACGAACCAATAACGCTAGTGAGTTGAATTAAATTTTGTATTATATATTATGACATGATACCAAACTAATATATTTTGGGAAAATATTCCAACTAACGGTTTTTTATAAATCAAAAAAACTGAAAAAAAAATATTTGTCACCTCGAAAACTTAACGAACGAAAATTGATTTCATCTCCAAAATAATTTTGTGCAACGAAAAATAACGTTTTTAACATCTGGGTATAATTTTGATAAAAATCGAATTGACAGTTTTTTTTATAAAAAATAAAAACCTAAAAAATATTACTCAAAGTTGGTAAAAATTGAATTGTTCTCAAATATGTTTTCTAAAGTTTGATATTATGGCTTCAAACTAATTTTATATTATAAGAAATATTGTTTTCAACATTCGGTAAAATTTTGGGAAAAATCTAATTGACAGTTCTTTTACAAAAAATAAAAACCTAAAATAAAAAAGTTGGTAAAAATTGATTTTCGACCCAAATAACTTTTCAAAACTTTGAGACAATGGCTTTAAGCTAATTTTATCTTTTAAAAATATTGTTGTCAACATTCAGTAACATTTTGAGAAAAATCTAATCGACAGTTTTTTTTACAAAAAATAAAAAACCTAAGAAAAATAACAAAAGTTGGTAAAAATAGATTTTCGACTCAAATATTTTTTGAAAAGTTTGAAATATAGGCTTCAAATTAATTTTATTTTATATATAAAAAATATAAAAAATATTGTTTTCAACATTCGATAAAATTTTGAGAAAAATCGAATTTAAATTTTTTTTTACAAAAAAATAAAACCTAAAAAAATATTACTAAATAATAATAATAGAAAACATTGACTTCAAATTAATTTCATTCATCCAATTTGTATTTGTTTATATAAGAAACAAAAATTTTAAATAAATGGTACTAAAATTGCTAAAAATTGGTTTTTGACTAAAAATCTCGTTAACAAAAATAGATTTCGAAATCAAACTATTTCATTACATGCAAAATATTTTTGGTAATTTTAAAATTTTTAAAAATAATTCAACTGACAACTTTTTTAATAAAACACGAAAACCTAAAAACTTTTAAGCAAGACAAATCGACAGACGGGATGGGAAGAGTTATCAGTGTGGGTCGCATCCCAGCCTCTTTTTTTTTTGGAATTTTTATCAATTTGGTATAAATTTACAATGTACAATGTAAAATTTAATTGAAGTCGCTATCGTCATTGGTTCGAGAGATATTTCACTATTTTTTAAATATGTTTAAGAAAATAATAAAGGAATTTGTTTAAAAGACCTTTCAGCTCATTTTAATATTATTATTTATAAAGCAACATTTATTTGATGTCGATATCTTTGAAAGTTCTTGAGATATGCAGTACGAAAAAAGGTATTCAGAACTTACAGACTACGGGCGAAGAGACGTAAGGACGTACGAATATACGAACACACGCAAAACCTTTTATTTAAATTCTAAGGCCCTTGAGCCGAGAAATGTCAACATATTTAATTCGTAAGATCGGATTGATTTCAATAAAACTCCTATGCGAAGTTAACAAGGTATTTGAGATACCACAGAAAAAGTCCATGTCTTCTTACCCCCATCCTAGACTATAAGAATCAAAGAATTATTTTTTTTTGAAGCGATGGTCTGGTCACTCTATCCAGCACATATTTTTATTCCAGCATAGCAAAAGTATTTTATGGAGTGGGTGAGTAGTATAACAATGTATTCTATAAATATATTTATTTATAAAAACTTCAGTCATATCCAATGAACATTAATAAAGGCATTTTTGGTCAACGAACAATTTATCCAAACACTGGCGTACCGATATCCGCTGCGATATGAGCTGACATCTCCATTAAGGAAATTAATACAATAAATCCCCTTTCAACAAAAAAATATAAACAACAACAACAAAAATACCACATAATTATTCGGAAAATGTAACGGGCAACAGCTACGTCTGTCGGTCGGTCCTGGAGAGGTAGCGCTCGTTGACAGGAACATATAAGTGCACACAAATTCTAGTATAATCCCTCTTTGTCGAATAAACCTCAAACAAAAATTACAAAAAAAAAAAAAAAACAAGCATCGAACTAAGGACGAAGGCTCCTTCCACAACCAACATAAGTATAATAGGACATTATTATTTCTTGGCACTTTTCATGCGTGTCAGTGTCAAGGTCATGTAAAATGCGATTCAATCATAATCACCACGCACCGCACCGCTTCTCCATCGTGTCCTTCACAAATTTATAAGATACGTAGTACGTTCAACCAAAACCATCGTCCTCCTCATGATTTTGATCAATGCCAACACAGAACCTAAAATACCACCAGATTGAGTAGACCACTTTGCTGCTACGCTGCTGCCTTCACCATCACCATCATCATCATCCTCATCATCATTTGCTCCCACATCTCTGGGACGGACGACGTCTCTTGTTCGGTTGGGTGTTTCATTCAAAATTACACTACTCAGAGCTTGGAGCTTGAAGCATGGCTAATGGTTTTAATGTGGAATCACAAGGGAATGAAATAACCAAAAGGTAAAAGAACACCGAAGCCGTAAAGTTGCCGGTTTGTGGATGTCATTGTTGGACTTATCGAGGATTTATAAATTACTTCACACCCACACCCATTGCCACTCTCTGCAACCACCTACAAGTACGACACTAGTATACTATACCACTGTACTTGGTAATCAAACTGTCACTCCATCCAGTCCTTGAATCCTTAGATGATATCCTCGTTAAGACGAATGTTTTTTTTTGTTGTTGTTGTTTTGAGGTAACGTCTATATGTATAGAAATTGGTAATACGTATACTCGAGATATCCAAATATCATGTTGTTGGTGTGGGCATTTGATATTCAGGAAATAGATTACCTGACACTTTGGCCTGTGCTGCGCTGTGCAAGGACATGCGTGTGGCAGCCACCAGCCATCAGTTCATCACCCCATACACAAAACGCCCCCCCCCCCCAATTCTTGATTTGAAAAGCAGCTTGACTTGTCAGATTATATGCAGAGGTAAGGTAGGCGCATGCATTACGAGCGACGCGTGGTGTCTGATGTATGGCAAAGCTTGAGAGTGTCGATTGATTTAAATGCACAGATTGTTCGAAATGACAGATGATTGTGGGTGAGTGAGATGGGGAAGTCTGATGGATTTGCCACAGGCACAGGGTTACCGGTAGAAGGTGTGTAATAGTCAGCGGGTCTAATCACTACCGCACAACGACCACCGCAACGCCTCCTCAACAACGACAACGACAGCGATAACTACAACGACGAGACGGTGGAATATTGTAATCGATTACACACTCGAGAAAGCATTCTTGACAGATAGATATCTGTTCTTTAAATATAGTCGTACTTATGTAGACTTGAGGCATCATCAGGAAGGACAATGGTTTCAGCTATAACGATGTTTTAGTTTAAGGCAATTTGAAGAGAACCATGTTTGATTGTTGTTCTGGCGTAGTAAAGTATATCTTGCATGTCTATAAACATATACAGAGAATGCTAATGCCTTGAATGTTTTATTGGAGGCCCTTTGGGTATTCGATAGCTGTTAAACAAGTCTATAATGGATGGAATTAATCGAATATTAAGTATTTCAAACCCCATAGGTGGGAAATGTTATACTTAAGGTGTATATTTTATAGACTAATCTAGATATTCTCTGTTGGTTTGAGAATTTAACCGGATGCCGAAAGTATAGTGATCTGAGGGTTCACACATCTATTTTAGATATGGGCATTTACATTATTTGACCAATTTGGAAATTAGTGCTTAACACATAGCAGCGCATTCATATATACATACATAGATAATTGTATATCAAGTGACTTGAATTTTAATAAGAAATGGGTAACTTTTGACTCCTTTTTTTATATCCTGTGTATTTTTATTCTTCTAATGAATATTTAAGGAAACATGACTTAATAAAAGAAGATTTTACAACGTTATCAAAGCTAAGAAAGTCGATAAAAAGCGTTTAATAAAGATTTTTGTTGATAATGTTCTAATCAATCTTATCAAGACATAAAGAGAACATATCTAATTTGTTTGAAAAGTCAAGTCTTTTAACAAAATCGCTCTTGAAAAATTAAAGAATAAATATGTAGATACATACCTACAGTTTTTCTATCGAAAATAAGTCATTATTTCGATATTTTGAATTTTAAGAACATCAGTTTTCTCAACACTGTATGAGAAAGAAAAATATAATAAAAAGAAAAGGCCCGATTTGACTTCCTTGAGGAACTCCATTTAATTACGATATAGGAAGCTCTCAGTCAAGATGATAAGCAATTGAAAACACGGGCATACAAAATATTGGAAATTTTATCAATTGTCTTGCCTATGTTGTCAACCTACTACCCCCCCCCCCCCCAAGGTTTTCAACTTTAGCTGCAGTAACCAAGAAAACCAAAAATAGCGAGGATGGAATCAAACGTCAGTATAGAGAATAAAATTCGAGTTGGCAGAAGTACAGCTGTTGGCGATGGCTTGGCCTCAAAAGAGGAAAAGTCGCTAGTGGCGTTTTAAATAACAACAACAACACATAAACTCTGTACCTAGTAGTGGCGACAGTGCAGTCGGTGAGCCCATTCCTGGGTGTCTCATGGATTTCTCTGGCTGTGACGATGGGGATGTGAGAGCTTTTGAGAGAATGATATCATCAGATGAGGAGAATCTTCTCGTGGAAGATGCCTAACAGTTCTCCGCAAGCTAAGACTTAAATAAAATTAGGTGGTGCAATTAGTGACTTACAGCTTTAAACCATTCCTGTGTGCAATTATTGTTGTCAGGGATGGAGGGCACCTACAGTTTTAAGCTTTTCATGACAAGAATTACTCTTGAAGGATTTGTCAATTCCTCGCAAAAGTCCCCGTGAAAAAAAAAAACTTTAGATAGCATAGGTATAGGGATTGAAACCAGGACCTTTGACATGACAGTCCACCGCACTAACCACCATGCCACTGGTACTACAAGCAAGCTCAGACTACTCCGATGCAAATGTCACCGTGGCGGCAAACTCAGAAACAAGGCAATTAACAAAAATTACTATCGATCCTGCGACCAAAGCCTTCACAATGTTAGGTGCAAAGTTGACCTCGACTCCGAAAGGAACTGGTGAGGGAAAGTCGACCAGCAAAGGCTCATAGCTACCCAATCTAAACCCAAATCTGAGGACAGGAACACGAAAAATACCTCAAACCGCACTCTGGTAAAGATGCAAAGTTGTTAAAATAAGAAACATAATAGAAGGTGCAACTCTAAAGCTTGCTTTAAAAAATTAACTCTCCATCAGACCCAGAATCTGACGAAAGAAAGGTTAGAATTTGTTTTAAAAAGACTCAACCCTGACTTCGGACTTCGGAGATGGAACAGCCTTTTGAGAAAGGCAGGCCCATATCTTATCCTCTGTCACCTTATCCTTATTTCTGTCAAAGGATAATTTTGACATTGCCCTAATCCAGGAGCCTATAGGATAAATAACGGCAAAATGTGTGGTCACAAATTCAAAGACCACTTAAATAGTTGTTAGTTAATCTTTTCCTTCTCTCTTTCCATTCTAGCATCAATATGACGGTGGTAAAGTGCGAAAGAAAAGGGCCCCCGCCCCAAATCCTAACATCAGCTTACATGTTACATGATGAACCGCGCCTTCCACCATCTATTACCTATGATAACTTGGTGACTTTGGCAGGTAAGAACGGATGGGCCAGGTGACCGACTGCAATGCGAATGCCCATCATAATTAATAAGGCATTCATTTTGCAATCTGAACACGTCACATATCAAAACTGTCAAATATTTTTTTTTTTTTCAAAATCCAATATTGTCTCTTGCAAAGAATTGACAAATCATCTAACGGTAATTATTGTTTTTTTTCCGGATTTAATAGAATATTGTTTACGTTCTAAATTCTTACCATATTACACAAAAATAGTTTAAGGTTGTATTTCACTGTCGTTTATTGTTGAGTTTCTTGAAAACTTGTTTAAGGGCAAAACTAGATTTAAAGGGGTTTCGAGTTTTAAGTCTTACAAAATTTTAAATTAGATATCAATAGAACTCAATAGAAATCATTTTATTAACGTTTACATCAAATGTCTGCAATACTTAAGACTCAGAACCATTTTAATACTAAAAAGTAAAAGTAGTTTTAAAGAAACTCAATGATATGGACGTTTTGGTTTTTTTATTTACTTTATGAAAAAGGAAAGGTTTAGAAAGAAGACATATCGGCGTACATTGATTTTGAAATCTTGAATATTTCATTTTACATTCACGTAGTACGGCTAAAGAACGAATCTCTATAATTCACAGTACGATCCAAACTATACTCAGGGATAAACTGATGAGCATTCCTAGAAGAAAAAATAAAACCGTTAACTAGTTCAGGAGAGGAATTCCGCTGGCTATTTCATTAGAGCATAGTCCATTAAAATACTGTATTATTGTCCCATAAAGTAGCCGTGTTTTTTTGGTATTCCATATACATATAAATAGTACAGTGATAAATTGCCAAAAAAACGATCCGCAGTAGTCCGGTTTTTATATTTGAAAATTAATACAATTGAATATTTGCCAGAATAATTTATCAAAAAATAAAAAAAAAAAAAAATAGCAAAATTCAGGTCAGCAGGGGTGAAACCGTGTAAGCTGATTTTTGATAGTGGACTATCAAAATCAAGAAAATACGTCTGTGTAATGTGATAGTCGATTTCAAAGTTTTAACCAAAGAATTTAACATAAAATAAAAACTTCAATAAGGGGGTTTGTTCGTAGACTACTACATTAACATGTGGTGTTGAAGCGATCTTGAAGCTCCCCTAAATTCTTTATATACCTGAATCGAGTTGAAATGAGCTTGATTCGCTCGATTCCGGTCGGGGATCGGAAATTTATGAAGAAAAACCTGAGTGGAGGAGTTGGTTTTACAGATAATGCGTTATGGTCTTTTTATTTGCATGTTTGTGTACAAAAAAAATAGTTTTGTTTTAATCAAATTAAAAAAAAAATGCACATTGCTGAACTATTCAGTTTTTCATTGTTTAACACGAATCAAACTATCTCACTTGCACTTCATAAGAAACATCGAAACACCATTTGCATTTTAGAAAGTGCTGTCAAACTTAATCATTTTTAAATCTTCTTGTGCGGTGGAAACACCAAAAAGATTTATTTAATCTAAACTGAGATAAACCTTTGGTGGAAACATAGCAAAACTTAATTATCTTTTCTGTTGTTTTCTCTTGCAAAATAAGCCCAGTTAGTCCATTTTCACTAACAAAACTAAATAATATCAACAGTAATAGATTGATTTTTTCCCCAATGGAAAACACACATGATTTCAAATGCACAAATACTCAACGAACACAGCCATCGACATACAAATGCAATATCAATCGTACCAACATTTGAGAACGAAATCACATAAGATTTATTCGAGACTCGTATAAATGTCAAAAACCCATCCGTAGTAAGATTCTACTTTAACTTTTATCGGTAGTATTTATACTGCGGATATTGTTTTTGTTATTCGTGTAAAATCCTACTATACTATTGATAGATTTTCCAACAAAACACGGGTAGTACGAGTATATTTAGAGATTGCCATCAGGTATTTAGCCTATTTCTATTCATAACTTTCAATTAATAGCTTCTGTTTTAAGTTTCTCCTCATTATTGATGAAATGCTATGTACTTGTAAACATTCTTATAAAAGGGAATAAATATGTATACGAGTATTAGTTGAACTTTTCATTGATATTAATTTTTCTCCGGTTGGCCGTTAATGAGCTTAAATGCATTTTTAAATGTGGTGTAACTTTTTTTTCTGATGACGAGGTAGGGTGATGAAGAAATTTTATTTCTGTTTGCTGTTTTGCTTTGAGAAATATAATTAGTTTATATTATTTAATACCGAGAATTTAAAACGTTTTTAAGCTGCCATTTCATCTAATAGACATGAGAACAAAGTCTCTTAAAAATAAAATATTAGTTAAAAATCTTATTAATATGATCATATTGTATTAGGGGTTGAAGCCGAAATGAAACGTTTATTTGAAATAACTTGTCAAAATCAGTAGTAAAAAAAGTGTACTCAAAATAATAATAAAAAAAACAATATACATATAAATAAACTGCCGTAAATTTGTCGTAAAAAGTTCGTAAAAGAAAAAATTGACACGCTTAGTTTTTCAAAAAAAAAAATGACTCCTATGTGTAGAAGTATTTTGAATTTGTGATTTTTTTGGTTAATAAACCTGGCATCACTTCTTCATACCTTAACACATTAACTTTGTATTCCAGCGGGATTTTCAGTATTTAAATAGCTGCCATTTGATGACTTTTTTATTACACAACTTAAATAATTGGTAATTATTTAAGCAAATGAGAAATTTAAGTGACATTTTTATTTTTGCTTAAAGGCAACACGTTAGTGTTTTTTATTTATAAAAAAAAACTTAATATCAAAAACACAATTAATACTAAAATAGACACTTACTCGAGATTATAGCCTAAAAGCGGTGAGGTATTCTACATTGGTAAAAAATGATTTTGATTTAACTTAATAAGTTCAAAAATAACTTCAACTTAGAAATGGCCTATTTTGACAAAATTTTCTCTTTTAGAGTTTCTTTTTACTTTGTCTTTTAGTACTTGACGTATTATGTTGAAATTTTGCATACATAGACACTTCTGCGGTTTATAAAAAATAATAAAGGGTGTTCTTTTGCTTTCATGAGAAGGTTTGACGGCTTGACAGTTGAAAAAGTTGAACTGTGTTGACTTTTCTGTTGAGTAAGGTTTAGCAAATCATCATAAAAGCCAGAAAAACGATCCCAAATTGTGAAAATTAAATTTGCACAAACTGAATGTGTTCGCGAAGTTTGTTCATTTTACGGTGTTCAGTGATAAAGTTCATCTGGGACAAGGACAATCCTCAAACCATTAACAAAAAAGAGGCTGGGATGCGACCCCCACTGATAACTTCCCATCCCGTCTGTCGATTTGTCTTGCTTAAAAGTTTGTAAGTTTTCGTGTTGTCAGTTGAATTGTTCTTAAACATTTCAAAATTACCAACAATATTTTTCATAAAATAAAATAGTTTAGTTTCAAAATCTAGTTTTGTTAAATAGATTTTTAGACGAAAACAAATTTTTACCAATTTTAGTAGCATTTCTTAAAATTTTTTATTTCTTATATAAACAAATACAAATTGCATGAATGAAATTAATTTGAGAGATATCGAGAACCGAGCATCAATTTTTACCAAATTTGCGTTCTATTTTTTGTAGAATTTATTTTTTTTTTAATTTCGAAAACAATATTTTCTGTGAAATAAAATAAGTTTAAAGACAATGTTTCTAATTTTTGAAAAGCTATTTGAGTCGAAAATCAATTTTTACAAACTTTTTTTCATTTTTTGTTTAGGTTTTTATTTTTTTCTTTTTTTTTTTATTTTTGTTTTATTTTTCTCAAATTTTTTTCTGAATGTTGAAAACAATATTTCTTATAAGTTAAAATTAGTTGAAAGCCATAATCTCAAATGTTTTGAAAAGATATTTGAGTCGAAACTCAATTTTTAACAACTTTTGTTAAATTTTCTTTATGTTTTTATTTTTTTTTGTAAAAAAAAAACTGTCCGTTCGATTTTTCCTAAAATTTTACTGAATGTTGACAACAATATTTTTTAAAAGATAAAAGTAGTTTAAAGCCAATGTCTCAAAGTTTTGAGTTTTTACCAACTTTTAGTAAGGTTTTTATTTTTTATAAAAAAAACTGTCAATTCGATTTTTCTCAAAATTTTACAAGATGTTAAAAACGTTATTTTTCGTTGCACAACATTGTTTTGGAGATGAAATCATTTTTTATTCGTAAAATTTGCGAGGTGACAAATTTTTTTTTCAGTTTTTTTGATTTATAAAAAAACATCGTTAATTGTATTTTTTTCCAAAAATATACTTGTTTATGTATATATTTAATACAAAATTTAATTCAAGTTTCTAGTGTTCGTGAGATATTTTGGGTAAACCAAAATGTTTACCTTTTTTTTAAATTGCTATGGTAAAAAAAACCACCAGACAATTTTCTTAAGAGCCCTTTCTGCATTATTATGTGTATAAAAAATTGTATTTAAAGTCGATATCTCAGCTGTTTTTTGAGCTATGGACGACGAAAAAACTTCACGAATGTACGGACGTACGAACGTACGTACACACGCACGCACAGACATCTCTCCAAAAATATTTTATTTCGACACTATTCGACAAATCTGACCCAATACAATATTTTCCTATGGGAAGTTAATTACCATTACAACGAATAACATTGAATTTTTGGTGCGGTTTACACGCAGGCGGCATCATTGGTCCTTATTTCTTTCAAAATAATTAAGTTGCTGGCGTTGCAGAAAATGTCGAGCGCTTACAATCAATACCAAACAAACAACGAGTAGATTTGGTTCGAACGAGAAGATTTACCATACAGCAGGAACTATACAACTTTCAGTAGTTTCTCAAGGTAGTGGTTGGACCACTGTTCTTTTTATTCATATTCGCTTAACAATTTTTGCGCGCCCATACCATATTGTAACTTCGAGTGTAAAAAAACTTTTTTTTTAAGTGTGGAGAACGAACAATATTTTTTTAACCGGTGAAAGTATCTTACGAGTACTGAAAGAAGATATTGCTTTAAATCCATAATGTGCTTAGATCATTTTTAATATTGGTCAATTTTGACGCCTAGAGACTTAAAATCTTTCACTATTTAAATATTGAAGCATGAACTGCAGCAGGTCACTTCAGAATTGAAGCTATTAATTGGATGAGATACTAAAAAATTGCTATTGAAGAGTTTAAAATTAGAGCAAGACGAAGCATGGAACAATACTTAAATGTCATTTAGTCCATAAGGCTCAATGTAACTTCTAAGTTTTTTATTATAAAAAAATTAGCAAAAAAAGACAAAGAAATAAAACATCAACCACTTTGTAAGAAATTTTTTTTAAATTGTATACAATGTATGAATATTTCAGTGCACAAATATGTCTCATTGTCATTTTAGAGGAGGAACTTATCCAACCCCTCATGAACCCGCAACCCTGACTCGTATATGATTACACGGGCCTCTGTCGCTGCCCAGCTTTAGTCTGTTGTCTGTCCCTACACATGGGAAATCTGCAAATCCGGCTCGAAGGACCAAATGTAACGTCTAAGTTTTTTATTATAAAAAAATTAGCAAAAAAAAGACTTAGAAATAAAACATCAACCACTTTGTAAGAAATCTTTTTAAATTGTATTTTAGTCATAAGACTTCATGTATACTCGATCGTACAATAATTTCATTTATTCTTTGACATGAAGATTTTGTAGCTTATTTGTGGACTGTATTTGATATTTGTAGTAGGTTTGTTTCCTTCAAGTGTTGAATTGTCCTCTCTCCGTAAATTTGATTCTTTTTGTACTTGTACTTTCGTGCACTCAATGCTGTACATCATAAGTATAGTTTTTTTTACTGACTACAAGTTTAGGGTGGTTAATTATGTTAATTATCAATTATGTATGGAACATTGGCCAAATGGCCAATATCAAATGGTCAAAATTTCAATGACTTTGAGATATAATTGAGAATTACCCATTCTTTAGCTCTAGAATTATTGCTGGCTTATCAGGGTACACCTTTTCTTTCAAATAACCCAAAAGAAAGAAGCCAAACGGTGTCAAATCACATAATCTTGGCGTCCAATCAACATCGCCATCACGTGAGATAACAAGACCACTGAATTTGTTTTGCAAAAGAGCCATTGCTTCATTATCTGTGTGGCAAGTGGTGCCGTAACGCGTTGCTCGATTGTTCATCTTTCCATGGTTTAAATTGAGTTAGTCCAAAATTGAGAAATGTCAAATGAAAAGCAGAAAAAAAACTTGACGTTTAAGTGTGGTTCACATTCAATATCGGCCCTTAAAATTAAACCACCCTCTATGAGGCTATTTTAAGTCATTCGTCTTTAAAAAAAAAAAAAAAACACCCGGTACTATTATTTAGTATTAGTATATTAACCGACGATAGTATTTTAACCTTTTATATTATTTATCTATTTTCTTCTATAAACATTTTTCTAATGAAGCCAAAAAAAAAACAATTAATATCTTTAACTCTTGTTGAAAGACGAAAATATCAAACTTTTGTGGAATTTTTTTGTTTGCTTGCTATTTTTACGAAGTATGCACATATTTTGTGTATCTATCAATTCTTGGAATTCAATACAAACCTGAACTTTGAGTAACTAACATATTTTTTTTTCAGTAAGGTATTTCTACAAAATTTCACCTTATACAAATAAAGTTTAATTGAATAGGAAATTTTGTAGAAAAATAGCAATAATAATTTTCAATTAACTAAACGAGTATTTTAAGAACTTTTACAAAACACAAAATATAGTATCCGTTTTACGAACATTGTCTACCTATAAATGAGATTTGTTTTTTTTTTTTTTTAAATAATTCTCACTTTACAATTTAAAAAAGTGTTAATAAACTTTTCAATGGTTTCCTATCACAAGACTTATCCATTAAAATAAACAACACTTGTTTGTATAATGTAGACATTTGTATATTAGAATAAGCTTGTTAAGTCCAGACTGACTGGAAAAAATGTTTACCTATCGTAATAAAATTCCACGGACATACAATATCTAATTGATTAAGAAAATTGTCAGGAAATTAAATACAAATTCTTTACATTTTATCCCCACAACAACGACCGACGGCGACCACTACGGCAAGGGTCGATAAAGTATACCTATAACTACTTCTAAGACTTTCAAAGCCAGCAACAATGGATAAAAAAAAAAACATAATAACTATTCGCTATCAATAAGGCTTCTTTGAATTGCCCATTCACACATAATCCTTTCCTCATCAAAGCTTTCCTTTCGATTAAAATTACCATCAGAAGCAAACAAACAAAAGAAGAAAATAAAACAACCTTACTTAAAGCGCTTTTGGTCTAACTTTAGTATATATGTATGTATGTATGAATGTATATTTAATGAGTGGAAGGCTCTATACGCTTTCCGCTTCCGTCACATAAGCAACATCACAATGAAATTGAAAGTGTTAATTAAGCCTTGAATCATGGTTAAATCAACCCATTTATGTAGCTTTAAAGGAGGCTGTTTAAAGGATTTATTAACAACAACAAAAGCACAGAGTGGACTTCTAGAATAATTATGGTGACCAGTTTTCATGTATTTTATAGATATTTCTAATAAAAAGAACTAAATTCGACCATTTTGTTTTGAAATAAATCATTAAAAGATTTTAACATAGAAACATTTTATCTTATCAGTAAAAAGTCTACATAACAAGGTTAAACATTGAATTTTAAGTAGGTTATCTTTTTAAATATATTTTGCAAGTGAAATATTATCAAAAAGCAAATATACAAATATAACCTACAAAAAAATCTATAAATAGTACGTATACGTCACAGTGTACCATAGAATAATTTGATGAAACAACTACATCATGTAAACAAATAAATACATATGTTTATTTTATGATTAAAGAAAAATTAGTTAAAAATTCGAGATAACAAATTAATAGTTTAAATAATTTATTTAGAAGTCTGAATTTTGTTGGAACAATGAATTGGAATTTTAAAGATCTTAGATGTATTTGAAAACTTTTTGTTCCAATAAGAGGTTTCATTTTCAACAATTCGTTATTTGCTCAGCTGTCGACTTTTAAGATGTTTTTTTTTTAATTTTAACAATTAAAAATAATGTTATTACTCACAATGGAACGATATACTCTTAAACAATGCACTGAGACTGATAAAATTAGCAACAAAAATGGTAAAAATTTAGTAGTCACTGCTTGTTTGCAAAAAAAGTTTTCCTGACCGTTTTATGTCTCAAAGAGTGTTGACGACGATAATTAAACACTTTAAAACTTTGTTCTTTAGGTAAAAGCCTGATGGAACCTGGACAGCCTCTCCAGCCGAATCTCTTGAGCTACTGATGAAAACGCACTTTCCGGGTTGCGAGAGCGACAACCCCGAACCGCGTGAAACCACAGAGCTAAACGTAGCTCATGTGGAGCAAATCAATTCCGTCATAACCAGAGAAAATATTGTGTGGGCCATCATTACTTTCTCTCCATATAAATCCCCAGGCATGGATGGTATACTGCCAGTTATGCTTCAAAAGTTGCATGTTGTGTCAGCTCCATGGCTGGAACAAATTTTCAAAGGATGCCTCCTTCTCAAACATGTGCCCATGTCGTGGAGACAGGTCAAGGTGGTTTTTATCCCGAAAGTCGGTAGGCGTGGTCACGAATCCGCGAAGGATTTCAGACTAATAAGCTTAACATCTTTTGTACTTAAAACCTTGGAGCGCATTCTTGATTACCATATTAGAGAAATCCTAGATGGAAGACCTCTCGAAAACTCTCAGCATGCTTATCTTAAGGGCAAATCTACGGAGACTGCCCTCCATGAGGTAGTGCGTACTGTAGAAAAAACAATCCATTATAAAGAATTTACTCTTGCCACCTTCTTAGACATAGAAGGTGCTTTTAACAACGTCCTTACTGAATCCATAGAAGAATCGCTCGTTAAGTTCGGTGTAGAATACTTTATTCGAGAATGGATTATTTCCATGCTCAGTGGTAGGAAGATTCAAGCCACTCTAGGCAATACAACCGCAACAAAACACGTAAGTAGGGGAACACCCCAGGGTGGTGTCCTTTCGCCTCTTCTGTGGCTTCTGGTCATGAATACAATTCTTGTTAAATTAGAGAGATGTGGAGTGAAGGCGGTAGCCTATGCGGATGATTTGGTGCTATTGGTGTCAGGAAAGTACACCTCTGTGATTAGTGAAATCACGGAGTCAGCTTTGAAGAAAGTTAGCAGCTCGGCCACTAGTTGTGGACTAGGAGTTAACCAAAGTAAAACTGAACTGATGCTCTTTACCACCAAAACTAAAGTACCGCCCTTCACGCTACCTCGACTCAACGGTCAAATCCTATCATTGTCTTCCAGTGCAAAATATTTGGGAGTTATACTCGACCCAAAATTAAACTGGAAACGAAATATTGAAGTGCGGGTTAAGAAGGCCTGTGTTGCCTTCTACGCCTGCAGCAAAACTTTCGGCAAAAAGTGGGGACTTCAGTCGAAGATGATTTTATGGACGTACACAGCCGTAGTACGACCAATCTTAACTTATGGTTCGATTGTGTGGTGGCCTGCTCTTAGCAAAGCCTATAATATCGATAAGCTTAAGAAGGTTCAGAGAACAGCTTGCGTGGGCACCACAGGGGCCATGCGTACTTGCCCAACGGACGCCTTAAACGTTATTATGGATCTTCTACCAATCGACCTTTTTATTAAATACATAGTTTCCTGCAGCGCTATTAGACTGAATGAATCAAACAGCTGGTTGTCAAAACCTTATGGTCACAGCAACACAGCGAAATTGATTCCCTCAGATATTATCTCGGTAGACACTGACTACTGCACTCCTACTTTGAGCCTTAGTAGGGGTTTTAAGGTCTTTTTCCCATCCAGAGAGGATTGGGAGGATGACATCGTGTCGATAGGTTTCGATACAACCATCTTTACTGACGGCTCAAAGATGGAGTGCGGAGTTGAATCTGGGATCTTTTCTGAGTCCCTAAATGTAGCTAAATCCTTTAGGCTTCCTGACTTTGCTAGTGTTTTTCAGGCTGAACTGCTGGCAATTAGGGAGGCATGTAAGATTCTTAAACAAAGCCCAAACCAAAACCGAAATGCGGCTATCTTCACAGACAGTCAGGCAGCTATCAAAGCCATTAACTCGGCTACATCCTCATCTAAATTGGTCCAGCAATGTCGCGATGAGCTTGCGAGCCTGAACATTAACCTCGGTATCACCCTGATCTGGGTTCCGGGCCATAGTGGTATCGTGGGAAATGAACGGGCCGACGAGCTAGCCAGGCAAGGATCGGCCCTTCATAGCTCACTTGCGGAAATGGTTAACATTCCTCTTGGTGCTATGAAGGGTAAAATCTTTTCCATCTACCAAACTGAATCAAACCGAAGGTGGAGCAATTTACCCAACTGCATTATATCTAGGAAGATATGGCCCACCTATAATAAAACCCGTACAAACGATCTTCTATGCAGGCCAAGGCAAGACATAGCCAGGATTGTTGCGGTTTGTACCGGACATTGGCCCATAGGAGTTCATGCAGAGAAGTTGGGTATCTCTTATAACACCTTTTGCCGTAGTTGCGGCGACCAAAGAGAAAGTGAAACGATAATCCATTTCCTCTGCAAATGTCCTGCCTTGGCAAGCACTAGAATGAAATGCTTTGGGAAAGCATTCTTTCACGAAATTTTGAATTTTCCGTGCCTGCACAAACATGTTTGTGTGGTGTGTATTGAATTTTGTTCAAACCGATGCCAATTTTCATAGAGTTAACATGAATAAACAAGAGGAACACATTTTTTGGACTGAATTCATTGAACTTTATAAAAGTTTACCGGTATTGTGGTGTGTAAAAAGTAATATCTCTCAAACATGTTTGTGTAGTGTGTGGCGAAACTATGTTTGCTCAAACACACGTTTGAACAAACGTGTTTGCGTAGTGTATTGGCCCTATAAGAAGGATAGCCATGACAGCCATTTTCCTGATATAGTTATTCCTAGAAATAAACATTTATTAATTTCTTTTAAAAATTACTTGGGTTTATCAAAACGAAACCTCTTATTGGATATAGAAATATACTTAACTGTTGCCGATACACGAGAAAATATTACTTCATGGCTAGAAGAATTAAAATTTGCATGGTTTTGCAGAAAAAAAAGTCTAATATACAATTATACATAAAACGTCTTAATCTTGAATTCTGATTTAAAATAAAAATAGAGGCTGGGATGCGACCCAAACTTATAACTTCACATCCCGTCTGTGGATTTGTCTTGCTTAAAATTTGGAGGTTTTCGTGTTTTGTTCAAAAAGTAGTCAGTTGAATTATTCTTAAAAAACTAACAATATTTTGCATATAATGAAATAGTTTGATTTCGAAATCTAATTTTGTTTACGAGATTTTTAGTCGAAAACCAATTTTTACCAGTTTTAGTAGCATTTCTTAAACATTTTTATTTCTTATATAAACAAATACAAAATTGAATTAATGAAATTAATTTGAATTCAATATCCTCTTTTGTTCACGAGACATCGAGAACCGAACATCATTTTTTTTATTTTTCTATTTTTTGTAGATTTTACTTTTTTATGAAAAAATAGACTGTTGGATTTTTATAAAAATTTACTAAATGTCGAAAACAATATTTTCTGTGAGATAAAATAAGTTTGAAGCCAATATTTTTAATGTTTGAAAAAATATTTCAGTCGAAAATCAATATTTACCAACTTTTAGTAATGCTTTTTTTAAGGTTTTTAATTTTTGTTAAAAAAATTGTCAGTTCAATTTTTCTCAAAATTGTATCAAAACATAAAATTAATTAATAAATAATTATAAGATAAAACTAGTTTAAAGCCAATATTTTTAATTTTCGAAAAGATATTTGAGCCGAAAATCAATTTTTGACAACTTTTATTAATATATATTTTTTTTTTTTGGAAAAAAAAACTGTCAATTCGATTTTTCTCAAAATTTTTCCGAATATTAAAAAACGTTATTCTTCGTTGCACAAAACTGTTTTAAAGATAAATCATTTTTTTTCGTAAAAATTTCGAGGTTACAAACGTTTTTTTTTTTTGGTTTTTCTGATTTTTAAAAAAACCCTTAAATATTTTTATTTAGTATCACGTTACAATACATAATATAATATTTAATTCAAGTCGCTGCGCTAGCGTTATTGGTTCGTGACATATTTTGGGTTAACCAAAATGTTCACCTTTTTTTTAAATTGCTATGGTAAAAAAACCACCCACTCATTTTTTTTTGAGAGTCCTTTCTGCATCTTTCTGCACTATTATCTGTGTAACGAAATTATTTGAAATCGATATCTCTACTGGTTCTTGAGCTATGGACGACGAAAAAAATGTCGCGGACGTACGAACGTACGTACACTCGCACGCGCAGACATCTCTCCAAAAATCTTTTATTTCGACTTTAGGAACCTTGAAACGTCGAGAAATGACAAAATTTTCAATTCGACAAATCGGACCCATTACAATAACTTCCTAAGACTTTTGGATAGGTCACTAAGGAATGACTCTGCTTTTGAACGCAGCTGGTTGTTAAGCTTCTTTCGTTTTTATTAAAATATTTTATAATACCCCATTTTTACTAACTTTTCCTAAGATGTCCACTCTTCAACTGTTTCAAGGGTTTCCAGTACTAAAATAAATTTAAGTAAATAAATGGTGTCAAATTCAAATATAGATAGATAGATAGATAAGTTAGATAGATAAGTTCTTTATTTTTTTCAATTTTCTTATAAGTACAATATTTCATAATAAAAGATATACAAAGCATGGCTTTATAAGCCGTCTGCCGGAAAAAAACTAATTAAATAAAAAAAATACAATATTTGAGTAAAAAGAGAGAATATTATACAAAATAAGTTCCATAGTTAAAAAATATGTAAATATAAATATAAAAGAAGAAAATTTTTTTTTTTAAATTATTATTTTCATAATGTGACTTTTAGTTTAGTCAAAACAAAAAAATTAAAGAAAAAAGAACAATATTGGTGATGGGCTTTTAGTTTAGCTAAAACAGATAATGATTTGTAAGTGAGAAAAAAAATTAGCAAAAAAAAAAATAGGAAAAAGAACCGCATATTTCTCAAGTTTTTTTTTTTTTTTTAATTTTAAGGGTTTTTAGTTTGGTTAAAATGATAAAAAAGGAGAAGATACAATCACTTTAACATCTTGTTACAACTCAAAACAAATTCAAACACTCGTTTCGATATTTTCTTGCATGTGAGACATAGCGTATAAGAGGCTTCCAGCCACGATCTCCGTTTAGTACACCGACACATTCCTCTTGGGAAAGAAAACTAGAATAAAAGTAGAGCCTTCGAATTTCCTGTAATATTGAACAAAGTGCTAAAAAATGCAAAAACATCTTCGTTTTGACCAAGGTTGCAAAGGGAACACACAGGGTTTAAGTCTGTTCTATGTGGTCTATAATTCAAATCGAGCATTTCCGTTCTGATCTTGAAGATCAAGCTCATTTCCGAAACTGTAAACTCTTCTCTAAAATAGTTTCCTTCACCAAGTTTCAGATTAAGTTCTCTGTATATATTCCTATATGTTGATGCAGTCCCTCGCGCAACACAAAGCCTATACATCGAGTCATCTATAACAGAGATATATTCATATAATGCATTTTTTAATGCTTCCACATTGTCCACTGGCAATGATAATGAAAGGTTATGTGCTACAGCAAGATCATACCAGTTTTTGACCGGACTATATCCACAACTAAAACAAATTTTAAGGAGTCTTTTTTGCAAGTTTTGGTCGGACCGCTTCATAACTTTGATTATAAAATCGGCGTTAACCTTTAAGTTTTTCAAGAAAGTTTGAGGTAAGCCTGACTCTAGGTGGATAGCATAATTAGGAATGTTGATAGGTAAACTAAAAATTCGCTTGAAAAAATACCTCTGTATATTTTCCATTTCCTCCAACTTTTCGAAACCATATACTTCATTACCATAGCAAAAACAAGTATTCACGGTGGCATTGAAAATTTTGAATTTTGAAATTGGATCTACGAGTTTATTTGCGAAGAGCTGGGACCACATTGTACTCGTATTTATTGCAATTTTTTCAGCGGTTGTTTTTTCTTTTATAAAGGTTTGAATGTTAAGATTATATGTCATTGTATACCCAAGATACTTAAATTCATTTACGACCTCAATTATCTCACCATCTAAAGTCCAATCCCGCCCATAGCCAATTGATCTATTTCGAGATCTGAAAACCATTATTTTGGATTTGGTGGTATTTATTCTAAGATCCCATAGATCACAAAACTGTTTTAGCTTGTTAATCTGGAGCTGTAGAGTAAGCGGACTGTCTGATAAAATCACTAGATCGTCAGCATAAAGCAAGACTTTAAGAGTAATATCCCCGAACTGAACTCCCCCAGGTATACTTTTTTCGACATCGTTCATATACAGTGCAAACATGATAGGGCTTAGAACACATCCTTGAGGGACATCTGCTTCACAACTAAATTCTCTAGATACTTTTCTACCATTCTGAACAGATGCCATCATGTTTTCGAGAAGTTTTTCGTAGACTCTGATAAATTTAGTAGATAGGCCAATTGCTGAAAGCTTATAGAGTAAGGACATCCTATTAATAGTGTTAAAAGCCGCTTTTAAATCAACGAAAAAGGCATATAAGATCTTTTTTTTATCAATAAAACGCCTAGCAGTGGTGCTGAGTACAAAAATTTGATCAATAGCTGAAAGGTTGGCTCGAAAACCAGCTTGAAAGCAACTAATCATACTATTATCTTCTACCCAGGTCATAAGTCTAGTATAGAGTATTTGTGTAAACACTTTTCTTAATGAGTTAAGCACAGCAATTCCTCTATAGTTCTCTGGCAAATCACGGTTACCTTTTTTAAAAATGGCTGTAATTCGAGACAGACGAAAATTTTCAGGCACTATCTCTTCAATGAATATTCTATTTAAAAGTTCTAACAGATATTCCAAAAACTCAGGAGTAGCATGTTTATAAAACTCTACTGGGATCCCATCAGATCCAGATGCTTTGTTATTTTTCATTTTTTTTAAAACAGCTACTAGTTCAACCATTGTGAGGTTGGAATCCAGTTCAGGAATAATGACATTGGGGAATGCAAAGCTCATTCTGTTTAGATTAGGGTCAGGCAGAAGCAGTTTCAAAATAATTTGCAAGTAGATTTTCATTAATTGTGAACAATACCCTCCTCCTCCAAATTCAAATATAGGGTCATTAGGTTTTCGGAATAAAAGTCCAACGGCTTAGATGGCTGGGTCATGTAGTGCAAATGGACATTAACGCTCCATCCCGGAAGGTCTTCGAATCCAATCCCGAGGGACGGCCGGCGTAGTAAAGGAAGACCGCGACTCAGGTGGCGCACTCAGGTGGGTGAAGACCTCAACCAACTTGGCGTGCGAAACTGGAGACAGCTAGCTAGGGACCGAGCTGGCTGGAGACGCATGTTGGTTGAGGCCCAGGTCCACCCCGGATTGTAGCGCCACCTTAAGTAAGTAAGTAAGTAGGTTTTCGGTTTCGAAAATAAAAGCTAAATTGAATAGACCCAGCGATAAATTTTTGAAGAAAAGTTTCGCAACATGTAATTTTGTTGAGGTTATATTTCCGGCGATATATTGGCTGCATGTTTGGCATTTCTATTTTTTCAATTCGTCATGAGTTAGGGATAAAACCTAACAGTGTTACATAATTTTGGTGGCCAACTTACATCGCCAAAACGCTACCAGGAAATTTTTCAGGAAATCAAGCTATAATTGGTCGTATTGTGTGGCCCAAATCTTTAAGTCTTGATCTTCAATTACAGTGCAAAAAAATTGGTAGGATACGTTCAATAACTGCGAATGCCCGAAAATCGATCATCTGTACCTCCAGCAGCATTATTTTCGATAGAGCTTGCTTTACGATGATACACAGGTTTGAAGACAGTTATGCTTCCACTCTCTTTAAATTTCTTCACAATATTACCATACCAGTTGCTTGTGGTACCCGTGGCGTGATGGTTAGTGCGTAGGACTGTCAAAACAGAGGTTTTGGGGTCCTATCTGTGTCACCTTATGATTTCTCTCGGGTACTATTTCTTGAGAAAAATTGGCAAATCCTAGTCACTAGATCCTGGTTCTCTACGAGCTGTATCGCCACCTAATTTATTTATTTATTTAATACCATTTACTCAGTCGTTTATTACGACCATAAAATGTCACTAAATTTGAATCACAAATTTCTTAATTACTTTTGATTAATTTCAACGCGTAGTTTGACTACTAAACGATCGATTATAGTAAATAAATGGCAACTAAAATCATATTTTGACATTTCTTCTGACAGCTAAGTTGATATGTGTCAAATGCCAGGGCTACCAACTTGAAACTGCGAATTGAATTGTGGAATTTTTGGAAAACTATTAGAATAAATCTAGGTATAAATTTTTTGGATTATTCAAATTTGTTATTCAACCAGATGCACCTTCGACACTATCCAATTTGATCAGCTCTAAAACTGTTTAGGAGTTCTAATACTTATTGAGCCGGTCTTTTTACCAAATTTTGTCATGCATGTCCCTAAAAATGTTACTTTATTATTTGTTTAACATAAAAAGAATGGTCACCGCGTAACCATGCATCAAAAGCAACCTACCTTAATATGCTACAAATTTATTCTTTTAAGAAAAACAACCCTTTGAAGCACATAGTTAAATGATGCCTAACGTGTCCCGTTTATATTAAAATGACTTCCTGCATGCATACGATGCACGAACACCCATCATATAGTCAAAAAAAAAACTCAGTTCTCCAAAGACGTTTTTATAGTTGAAGAAATGAAAATTCAACAACAAAAAAAAAAAGAATAAAATAATAAAACGATTTCCACTTAAAAGAATTGGAACAATAACCCCGGTCGAGTACCTTGTTGAGTTCAGAATTCTGTGCTTCTGTGCATTAGATGGTACTAAATACATACATACTCGTATATATATAATTTGTATAGTTGGAATGGAACAGACATCATCAGTTAACAATAGTGCTGTAGTTGCAACAACATCAGAGGCAGAGCTCTGAGCTCAGAGCAAAGAGTTCCAAGAACCACCCATGCGGTACAAAAACAGACAATCTCTAGGATAGTTTTTTTTATTTCTTGGAGTAGCTATATAGCTACCTAGCAGCGCAGCAAATAAGATAGAAAAGGGTATCTAAGTCTTTTGTGAAATAAATACAAAAAAATTCACATAAGAACGGCACCATTGCTAAATGATTTCGTGTTTTTGCAACTTTCACAGTACTCTACGAATCTACGAGTATCAAGAGCATACTACCAATTATACGGAAACAATAAGTCAATTTAATGGATGGCTTCGCTATGGTGTATCATTTGCACCCAAGAAGTTGTGAAAGAATAAAGAAGAAAACAAATTATTAAAAATACACGCAAAAAAAAAAAACACCTAGAGCAAATTACTTTGGATGATAAAGTCAGGACCGCCATTAGTACTTTGTTAAAGTGTAACAGGCCAAAGGGCCCTACAGTAGATGGTCGTTGAGTATACTTTGAACTGATTGTTTATTGAGCATTGATAAATAATTTGTTTCTTAGATCACCGGGAATCGAACCAAAAACCAATTAGGAAAGAATAAAAAAAAACACACACTTTCTTAAGGTGTCAAAACAGAACTTTTAAAAAAATACTAACTCTATACATTTTATTCCTTCCGATCTTTTCAACTCAGGTGATTCCTTATGACGGACTGACTGATTTTTTTATGATTTATCCCTACAGCTTTTCACAGACAAAAAAAGTTCAAAAAATGGTCAAAATATTTCTTGTTTCTTTCTAACATTGAATTCCATAGGTAAGGCCTTAACGTTTGTAACACAATTTTCATAATGGTGATAATGATAATGAACCGATGTTTAAAAAAACACTGGGTTTACGATTATCTTAAACACGGATTGGGCAATTATCAATCATTAAATAAATAAAAAGATTATAATCAGTTTTTCATTTAAGACATCATACATTTGTTTGCATTCATTTGACGTCATTGTAATTATAAGCATTAACTTCAATATATTATTGCAAAGACTTTAAATGAATTCAAAGACTGTAATTGAATACAAAGACATCAAGAGAATGCAAATAAATACATGAACTCTCAAATGATTGCAATAAATTGATTGCATTTAAATGATTGGAATCTTTTTAAGGTAAAATTTTTTGGTAATGCAGAATAAAATCATTAAATTGAAAAAAGATCGCATTCACAAAAGATCGCACTCGCAAAAGAGTGCATTCTTTTACAAGCCTGTTCGTTGAGGAATTTTTGATATGACAGCTAGGTTCTCTATTTCACTTTCATTCGGAATAAAAGCGATCGAAAATAAAATTGGGTGTTCCAAAATTCGACTTTATCAATTTCAATTTCGAATTTATCGAAATCGAAACAAAATGAATTTGCAGTTTCTGAGCGATTTCAAATTGATTTTGTTAATTTCATGTGAAATAGTGAAACAAAAGAGGCGTGATTAAAAATATAATTTTTTTTAATCATACTTGATAAGTTTATTGCACTTAAAACATAAAATTAAAACAGGAGTAGTCACACAAATACTGCACATGAGGCGATATTTATAAATTTTATTGATCAGCACAAGGATCTCGCTACAGAATTTATGAAAGGAGATCGAGTTGTCGCGGAAGCATTGTGGGAGTATTTCAAAACCGAGCTCAACACACACGATCCACCGCAGAAGGACGCGAGAGGTTGACAGAAAAGTAAATAATATTAAACAACTAGCAACAAGGCACAATACAAATTTGAAGGTTTAGACGGACTGGAAGAGTTTAATAAGAAAGAAGCTATCGCATAACAAAGCCGAAAATGCATTAACTGGAGGGAGCCCCTTAAACAAATTTGTAGTATCATCATCAGGAAGATGCAATAGCTAAAATCTACGGTATATAAATCGTAGTCGTTGAGTCGTTATTCCTTTCAGTCAGCAACACCAAAACCGTTATAAAATATGTAGTAATTAATAAGAACTTTTATATTTTTAAACGCGTTAACAATACAAAAAAATATTTACGAGAAAACAATTTACTAAAATAAAAATACTTAAATAATATACCAAATGAGTAATGACAGATGTCAGCTGTTTCCAGTTTCATGAAAGGTGATTTCAAAAAAATTCGGAGTAACCAAACCGCTAGAACTGGGGCCCTACTCTGTAATGCGTTTCGAAAGCAAATATTTTCAAAAACGAATATTTTGTACTCTCTATTTCGGGGAGAGTACGATAACTTTGGCGACAAAGTTTAATGACGGATTTGTATAGAACAGTTAAAAACAAGCATTTTTTACTATGGGAGGGGGGTCTATCTCCCCCCGTTTAGGCGGTAGGGGCAGTTTAAAAAAATATGTACATTAAATGGAAAAAAAAATAATTAAAAAATAACGGTAATACTTATAATTAAGTATTATACCTTTTTTTAAAGCCAACACTTTTGTCTATTAGCTTGTTTTTAAATCAAGTCAAAACTATGCATAGTTTTTGAAAAAAATTGTTTTAAAGTCAAAATTTGTGCAAAAAAAAGTTAAAAAAAAGGTTTAAGGTGTAATTTTTCAAAACTATCAGATTATCTACTATTTTTTTTATAATTCATTGCTCTTATTTGTTTTTGATCAAAAACTGAAAACTAGATGACTTGATGTCTTCTAGTTCTTGAGAAAATTGAAAATTACCAAAACAAAATATTTTAATTAAATTACTTTTTCCTTGCTTAAGTATTAACGTAGTCTTATTTTGATAATAATAATCGAGTATGGATTAAGATACATATATGTACCTAGGGTAAATTAATTTTTCTTAAATCCAGTTTATTTAAATGCAAAAGAAACTTTGCAAACTTGCACCCACCGCACCTTGCACCCTCCCCACCATGCACGCACTCCAACTTGCACCCACCCCAAATCCTATAGTGTGCCCAAGCAGGGGGGTTGCCGGGGGGCAGCACCCCCCCTTACAGATGCCACTGTTGCATACACCCAAACTTGCGCACACCTTACTGTTGCATACACCCAAACACGCATTACGCATACGCAAATACCATTATTACTATCAAAATAAGACCACTCAAGCAACAAAAAAGAATTAAATTAAAATAGTAGTTGTGGTTATTTTCAATTTTCTCAAAAACTAAAAGACATAAAATCATCTAGTTTTCAGTTTTGATCAAAAACAAATAAGAGCAATAAATTCTGAAATAAAAACAATGGTAGATAATCTTGAAGTATTGAAAAAGTTACACTTTAAACCTTTTTTAACTTTGTTTACTCAAATTTTGAGTTTAAAATTAAATTTTAAAAACTACGCATAGTTTTGACTTGATTTAAAAACTGGCTAATAGAACAGAATGTTGGCTTTAAAAAAATGTATACAACTTAATTGTAAGTATCACCGTTATTTTTTAATTATTTTTTTCCATTTTAAATAATAACTTTTTTAAATTGCCCCTCCCGCCTAAACGGGGGGAGATAGACCCCCCCTCCCATGTAAAAAATGCTTGTATTAAGACCCTCTACCAAAAACCGTTATTATATCTTGGCGCCAAAGTTATCGTACTCGTGCCTCTATTTCTAATGCGGATAAGAAATCTAGTACTTACGGAATGACAAATACGAATTCGGATTTTTCGTACCTGGCAATGCGTCTCCAAATGTCATTAGCGTTCGAAAACGGAAATTTTGTTTCTACACCAAAGAGGTAACGGATTGTAATTCGAAGGTCGTTTTTAAAGGACACAAAAGGAAAATTGTTTTAAGTTGTGTGAAATAGATAAAATGTATGTAAGTAAGGAAATAATAATTTTATTCAAAATTTAAGTAAATAAATTTCATTACAGGGAATCATCAGCGAAAAATGTGCATACCAAACAAAATCAATTTGAAATTATTGTGGAATTCATGTGTGCTCATCCGGATTTAGCCAAGGGACGTTTGAACGCCTTATACGCCAAAAACACTTCAAACAATTTGTGGGAAAGACTATCGTCATCGGAAGGACCACCAATGCGAGACGGTGTCGGCTGGAAAAAAGTTCTACGTTCAACTCGTTCTTCTCTATTTTCTTCATCCATCCACAGCGCAACCGAATCCATTTTATTAAATTTTTATTGAGTTTTATATTTTCTCTTTAAAAATTAAATTTAACTTCCTCGTCTTGTTTGTGATTTGTTTTGATTTTTTTCGTAATTTCGCTTTGACACAGCTCATGAGAAATACTTCGAGACTCGGCAAATCTATTCTATAAATAGAAAAAGTACTAGATGATTGTTTTGTTCGATTCAAACATTTTACAGAGTACGAATTCATACACGAATCGAATATCAGATTCGACTCGGATTGGCTTTTGAAACGCATTACAGAGTTGGGCCCCAGAACACTGAAAATGAATTCCAAAGCTAAAATAAAGTTAAATGATTTCTAACGAAAATTATTTTTTTTTTCTCGATAAAGTAAAATTAGATGTTGAACTTCCCTTAAATAGTGATCTTTGTCTGATGGAACGACCAATGCAGCACTATTAAACTCAATAAACTAAAAATTGGTCGATTTAAGACATCGCAAATAAATCACACTTTTATATTTAAAAAATCTTTTTAGTTTTTTAGTTAAAATTACTTTTTCTTATAAAAATTGATTTAATGGTTCTATATATGCACTCAGGCGCTATAAGGAACCAAGGTGGCCCTGTATATTTCACTGTAAAGTTTACTGGATTATGTAATAATAATGATGATGATGATGATGGTGATGACAAATCTCTTAGATATCGTTTACAGAGCACATCTCAAATAATCTCTGACTATTTTTCTTATTTTTTTTTTTCTTTTTACTTTCAAAACATTTCATGCGTTTTAAAGTTGTATAGTAAAAAAAATTACGAAATAGAAAGCAGTAGATTTTGCCTGTGGTTACCACAGAAACTTAGGAAAGTTCTAAAGTTTATATAGCTTGAAGAAATGTTTTACTTAAAAAGTAATATTTTATTTTATTTTATTTTTTTGTAGAAAAAATCTATCCTAATTGTAATTTATACGTAGAAAGATTATACAGAAATATGTCCATATGTACTTTATAGGAAGAAAAAATATTTCATTCAATGATTTTGTTCACAAAATAAGTTAAGAGTAATGGACTTTTTTAATCCAATATTTATGTAAGTTAGAAAACATTTATCAGAATGACAGGATATAAAGTTGGAAGAAAAATTAAAGCGAGCTTAAATATGTAGCTGTCAAGGAACGTTTAACCTTTGTATATATAATCTATAGTACTCTTATGGAACACGAATTTTTAGTTCATTGACGTGAGACTGGCGGCGCTAGGAGTATGATGAGAGTAAGTGAGGCAACAAAATAATACAGTTGCTTATGTTTTTTTTTTGTGTGTTGTCATGGAGATATTCCTATGTATTGAACTATGTAGGTTTTGTTTTTGTTGCATTTGATTTCAAATTTTCAAATTTATAAAATCTAAAATAATTCAAATTTCTTTTCACAATAAATACACTGTTGTCATATTTTGAATATTGTACATAGTTGTGTGGATGTGCATATTTAAAAATTGGCAACAGATTTTTGTAGGTTTTTTTTTGCATTTTTTGGAAAGAAATAATACGGTAGGTAGGGAAATTCAATTTTGAGTCAGATATGTATGTAGGGAAACACTAATTAGATAGTGTTTACAAATTTGTACCTATGCACATGTAGGTATAGGTATAGATTCATTTTTATCATAGGTTATTCGTATTTGGTATTCTATTGTAAGCATAGTTATAAAGTATATTATAGGTACATAGGTATATAGAAAAACTGTAGGTCGAATTTTCTAAAAACTAATTAATTAAATAAATTAAATTTGAAGACAATAGTTTCAACTGTCCTCGAAATGTTCGAAGCAAAAAAAAAAACTTACCAATCGTTAGTTAATTTCTGTTTTGTTGAAAAAAGGTGTCAATTAGATCTTTTTTTAAACTTTACCTAATGTAAGAAACAATTAGTTTGAAGCCAGTATCTTTGTATATGAAGTATCCTCATTTTGGCCAAGACATTCGAGTCGAAGTCAATTTAATTTTCCAAAATTTGATCCATGGTCCATGATTCTGGACCGATAAAAATAACTTATTATTGGAAGTTAATAATTTTAACTAAAATAATAATAAGAATAATAATGCGACCCAAACTGATAACTTTAAATCCCGTCTGTCGATTTGTCTTTCTTAAACCTTTTACAAAATATTCATAACAATATTTTGTGTAAGATAAATAATTTGATAAAAAATTTTTAAATTGCTAGCTATTTAAAAGTCCAAATGACCCAAATGATATATTGTTTATATTATATTTATCAGCAAAGAGTAAAAATTAAAAAATATGGGTTAAATATGGGTTAGTCTAAAACAGTTGGGGGTACCGACTCTGGAACAGGTAACATAAAGTTGGTCATGGATATTGTAATCTTTTGAATTCAAATGGTATATCAGTTGGAATCATAGGGATACGCGGTATCAAACACACTTATCCTTTTGATTTACCAGTTAAGATTGTAGCTTCAATCAAATTTGGCAATAACTTTTTCACTGCCTATCTGGTGCCATTACAAAGTTTTGGTGGATTAATATTTCGCAATCATATAATCAAAGAACCAATTTTCAGATTCAAGCAATGGTATACCAGCCGGTTCCAATGAATTTAAAAATTCAATTGGATAATTCATTACCTCATCTTGATTCATAACACTGTCAATTGATTTATATGTCGTGACCCTGGCAGTTTCGCTTGAATTTGAAAATTAATGGCATTGATATGAATGTTCTTCGGTACTAAAATGGCGCGTTCTCTCAACCAATCATAATTTCTGTAGTTCTGAAGAATATTCGGAAAAACACATTCAATCGGTTGGTACTGTCGATTGGTATTTTGACATCACTAATTTCTAACAATTATTTTGAAAACTCATGGGCCCGGGCAGTTTGCATCATTATGTGGGTGAATACGCATATTAATGTTCAGGTTCAATTTTCGTATATCTACATATCTCCAAAGAACTGATACCTTCAAAAAGGCGTTTATTTCATCATCAGGAGTTGATCGAGAAATGACAGGCAATGTTTGACGAAAGTCCCCTGACAGCCATATTAGAGCACCACCAAAAAGCTGTTGATTACTGCGTAAATCTTGCATTGTTCGATTAAATGCTTCTATTGCATTCATTGTGCACTCATCCCATAAAATAATTGACGTTAATCGCATAACTTTTGCCATAGCAGAATTTTTCGAAATATTGCAAGTTGGAGTTTCAATCACCTGTACATTCAATGGCAATTTTAATGCAGAGTGTGCGGTCCGACCTTCTTCTAATAATGTAGCAGCAATTCAAGAAGATGCAAGTGCAATTTTCTGTTCCGATTGAGTAGTCGCTAAAATCAATGATACAACGAAAGTTTTGCCTGAACCACCAGGTGCATCCAAGAAATATAATCCACCTGCATTATTGGAAACGGCTTGTGTCATATACATGTTTTTGTTGAATATTCAATTTGGTGCTATTACAATTTTGTGATTATCAGATGGCATACGATCAAGAGCACTTTTGAACAATCGAACTAATGCGTTATGCTGATGGAAAAACCTTTGTATCTCACGAATAATTTCTCGTCTTGTATTTGAAACTACGCACAACGTTGATCCAATTCACGATTTTCATCACCAATAAAATAAATTTGCAAAAATTGATGATCAGGGGTATGGCAATAACGAACCAGATTGATGATAATTCTGGCCTTAATCTGTAACATGTATGCAATTTTAGGTAGATGTTGAATCAGAATTTGTAAGACTTTATTATTCAGATTGATATATAAACATGGGACAATCCTGTTGAGGTATTTACCTAAAAAGTCGGCATAAAATGATCTCTAATAATTTTAGTAGCACAAAAAGAAGTCATTTGAAATGCCGAATTGTATTGTTGAATATTACTAAAAACTGCTTCGATGTTTGAGATGTACCAAAAATAAATGAATACAATGGTTCAGGTGGAGTTTCTAATGTTGGCAATCTCACTTTGCCATTAGCACAACACATTCCGGGCGTTTCACCTGGAAAGTTAGCCGCATCACAATGTGGACATATGCGTCGCAGCACGCGGCATTTCATCCAAAACAGCACGACGTATTCGTGATCGCCGTGCAAGATTAAGTACAGGTACAGGGTCAACAGATCTATTCTGTGCAGTACGTTCACGCTGCGCTGCATTAGCTTGTGCGCGTTCATATGTAGCCTAAAATCATCTTAATATTGCCACTTGATTTGCCTACGCGTTCGCCGGCCTATGTTTGGTCGTCTTGCCCACTAAACAACTTAACAATATTTTAGAAAATATAAACACAAAGCAATAACTCAACAATATTTTGGAAAATATAAACACAACAAAGCAATAATTATCGCTGATAAAATGAAATGACATTAAATTTGTTTGACAGAACTAACGTCACTTTTTTTGTCTTCGATTGTTTTGCCAAATTGGCTTTTAAGTATTATTACAAATTGTTTGTATATGGGAGTATAGAAAGATGTTGATTTTACACTTTTTCAAGATTTTTTTAAATTTTCTCTACGTACAAACCTTCTCTGGGCTTCCACGAATAATTCAAGACCAAAATTAGCCAAATCGGTAAAGGCATTGTTGAGTTATAACATTACAACGAAAATTGGCATTGATTTTTATATATATAGATATAGATAGATAGATTAAAAGATATGAAAAATTTATTACGTGTTTCAATTTGCCATTAGTTTGACGAAAGTGTCACTTTTGATGTTTTTGGGACTTTTTTCTTAGTTCTAGAGCTTCCAAAGCAAATTCACTTCAAAAAGTAGATTTCTTTCATTTTTAAGATATTAAAAGATTTTGTATTTAATAGGAAATCCATTTTGAAAGAAAAAACACTTTAAGAATGTCTTACAATATTTATTTGCTTCAAATCGCTTTTTGGTAAATATCGTTAAATTACTAAAAAATCTTTAGATAAAGTCTTTAATTATGCAACTTAACTTAAGAGGTGTGAAATCCATTACGGCAATAGGTACTATAAGTTTTGAACTCAACGGAATTTCTAAGAAAATGAAAAAAATAGCTTCCAGGGGGGTGTCATCACCCCTAAACAACCCCCCTGGATCCGCCATTGACTTTTATTTGTCTTCTTTTCAAATATACTTACATATCTGTATTGATAGCGTATTCTTTTCATTTCAATAATAATAATTCCTACTTTCATTTGACCTAATATACATATGCAGATGCATATATACCTAAGAAAAACAAAACATTGTACCTATTTTCTTTTTGTTTTGAAAATGTGTATTTCAACGTATTTTTGTTGTATTCATTGGCAATCGGCTAACCGGCAACAGTTACAAAATTTAAATTTGAATTGGTATTTGGCTTATTGGTATTTGTCTTTATTATTGCTTTACATAAATAAATAAACAAAAAAATGTCTCTTTATTGTCCCCTCCAACCATAGCTTCTTTTGTTTTCATTCTTCTCTTTTTGTATTGTCAAATTGTCTCTTAATTTCCTCAATTAAAATTCTGCACAAACTTTGCAGATTTAGTTCATTGACGTTAGGCCAGACGTCGCTTCGTTCGTTCCTCTTCATAATATTACTATTCCACTTCATATACAAAGGTTTAACTTTACTTTTTTCTGCAAGTGTCAAAAACATAAGCTGGACAATTTGTTGATATTAAACTCATTTAAAATTAATTATAAGAATCAAATGGAAAAATAAGATTGAAACTTGTTTCAATCTTTTTGTAAACCAAAATTAATTTTAAAAACATGGACTTTGTTTCACTTACCAACAAATGAAACAATGGGATCTTGAGGTAATTTTAACTGGAAAAATTAATAGTTAAGTTTTTAGTTTTTTTTTTTTGTTTTTTCGATAACTGATTTTTTCGATAACTGATGGGAACTTTTTCAAATTTAATTCAATTTTTGTTTTAAAAAATCTTCTTAACCGTCAGCCTGGTTAGTAATTTTCAAAATGTATACATTTGTATTTTAAATTTCAAAGTTAGAAAAGATATGCACCGTTTTAATTATATTCTATAATTAATAGCTTTCTATATTTATAAATTGTTTTAAAAAACTACTACTGAGAATTTTCCATTCAAAATCGTTTAGTTATTTTAAGGTTTCGAGTTCGATAAGCCTAGGGTAGAAATTTTATAAATTAAAGAACTCCTGTTAACCGTATCAAAGGCCGCTTTTAAATCGATAAAAAGAAAGTAAAGTTTTATTTTGTTCTCTAAAAACATTTTGACTATAGTAGTGAGTGTAAATATATGATCAACTGTTGACAGACCCGATCGAATACCGGCTTGGAAAATACTAAGTAGTTGATTCTCTTCAACCCATTTCGTCAACCTATGGTATAGAAGATGGGTGAATATTTTCTGGAGGCACGGTAAAATCGATATGCCCTTGTAGTTGTCTGGGCGCTGGGGATCACCTTTTTTTAAATATTGCATAAAACTATGCTCTTAAAAATGATTTTGGAATAGATTCTTCCTCAAGAAGCCTGTTAAAGAATAAATTAATACGAACCAAAAAATTTACTGATGAGTTTTTGTAAAATTCAACGGGAATACCGTCAATTACCGCAGACTTATCATTTTCCATTGATTTCAAAGTATCTTGCAACTCTTTCATTGAAATTGGCCCATCAAGTTCCTGGATTTTCAACGATAAAGGGTTCAGGAGAACTTTGAAGTGATCAGCAAGTTTTTCAATTGCAAACACCGAAAATGCCACATTTTTACAGCCACCTAACAACCTCTTCTTTGACCAAAATGTTTTTGAGTCCTTACATGATGAGAGACCGGTTGCTACACCACTAAAATAAAGTTTCCGTTTTTTAACTAAAAGCAGTTTATATTGTTTTGTTCGCCGAAGTAAAATGTTTTGAAAAACACGGAATTATTCTTCCGAAGAAGGTTAAGAAGAGCGAAACACTTTTTGCGAAGTTTCATGCATTCTCAGTCAAACCATTCAGCCACGAATATGCCACCACCTTGGGGTTTTTTCTCATACTAGATGCTTGCCGTACGATATCTAAAATATTTTCACTAGCCTGGTCACTACTCCAAATTTCTTTTTCAGGCAGGTAGTTTAACTGAGCATCAAGTCTTCGTCTGTACTCTTCCGCGCGATTTTCAACCCACCTTATGCTCTCAATTGCGTTATTTGTCCCCACCGTCACCCCTGGTAATATGAAAGAAGTAGTTACTGTTGGCATATGACCCGAGTAATTCTCAGTTTGAACCTCGAAGTCACTGATAATACTTAGCCAGTTTCCTTTTGCGAAACAATAATAATCGATTACTGAACTGCCTTGACCCGATACGAAAGTGAGTTCACCATTTTTGTCTGCTTTAGTTATTCCATTTAATACCATGAAACCAAATTCATCAATAAATTCTAGAATAAAAAGTTATAATTCTGTAAATTCACTAAACCAATAAATTATTGCAATTAAGATAGGTGGGAATAATGTATCATTAGTTGCTAAACTACTAAATCGTTTATTAAATAGAAAATAATAATGAACTCAGTAGGCAGCCTTGCTTTACTCCTGCATACATATATCTGTTTCAAACCAATCTGAACATGATGAACCATTTTAAACTGCTGTATTGATATGTGCATACATTTCTTTGATCACCTTATGAAGTTTAAAGATTTTAAAAGTTGTCAAAGTTTATAGAATATAACAGCTGGCAGGTGGATTAGAATTTATTTCTGTTCAGTCAATTTTTTCAATCTTTTTACCAAGACTCTATAAAATATTTTTGCAGTTTTATTCATGAATGATATTTTTCTTTAATTAATTACAGAAAATAATAATATCAAACTAAAACAAAAAAAGTTAAAAATAAACCCCATTGCAATAAAAACATTTCTATGGCAAGTTTGAAGGACTAAACATTTTGTTTTTAACACTAAAAAAGTTCCAAAATTATAAAAATCGTTATAACTTAATCGAAAAGGAGGAAACGAAAGGAGGAAGTGAAAAAAAAACTGTCAAAGTTGTTCTATGATATAAATATTGAATTTAAGTATTTTTGAAGTTCAATATTTTAACAGCTAATCCAGCCTCAATTTAAATTGCAGCTCGTCCGGTCCGTCAAAAACATTTGTGTTAAATGTCCTACATTCTTCAAAACTTTAGTCTTTGGCTCGTCTATTGATTCTTAAGATAATACAACGTAACATTTATTTGAAAAGTTATTGTAAATTAATTTTTTTTTTTGTTTTCCAATTTTATTAGACAGATTTTTATAAAAAAAAAACTTCTTTAAAGTTGACCCGTCACAAACGTAACCTTTTAAAATTTACAATTTTTTACGTTACGTTACGTTGGCGGTTATGAAAAATATCAAGGAAAAAATAGTTTCGTAAAGTGTTATATGTTACATCCGTAACAATACTTTATTTCAAAACTCAAGAAACAGATTTTAATCGAATTAATATTTTGCGGAAAGAAGAAAATATTAAAATCTAACGTTCGACAAACTTTTATTTAATATTAGTTTAAAATACAGGTTTTTTCAACAGGGACGCTACAAAAGTAGAGCGACAGGGACAGCAAACGACGACATATTTTTTGCCGTTCTTTTGACATTTCTCTTCATTAAGCCAACTACGCGTCGAAATTATAAAACTTTACTACCGAAATTCGGAGTGGCCTCAACGTTAAGAGCGCTACGTCCAATTTATGATCGTCGTCATAATCGTCAACAATTGAGCGTCTAGTGGAAAAATTTGAATCCACAGGCACAGTACAAAATATTCCCGTGCCAGTGAGACAAAGAAGTGCCCGTAGTGTCGAGAATATTGCTACCGCTGAGGCTTCAGTTGCAGAAAGCCAAAATTTGTCTCACACGTCGTTCTCAAGCGTTGGGCTTCTCTGTGACGTCGTTGTGGCGAATTTTGCGAAAAGATATTGCCCTACATCCTTATAAGATTAAATTGACGCAAGAACAGAGTTGCAAATAATGCATTGAATTTTATAATGCATTTTGAATAAATTAGAAAATATTTTTCAATTTTTAATTCTATTTTTTTAATTATTTATTAAATTTTATTTTTCAATGTTACCGTATGGCATTAATTATTTAATGTTATTTTTTAATTGTGTTCTATCAAATTAAAATATTATTTTCCAATGCAAAACTTTTAAAATAAAAATACTTATTTTTATTTTATTTGGCAGACTTTCGCAATTATTAATTAAAATACTTTAAGTTTTTATTTCCAAAATTTTTAACCCGATTAATGTTATGACTTACGGTTATCACGCAATTATAACACAAGAAACAACAATTATTCAAACATTATAATTTATTATTATTATTGTTCGACCGAAAAACGATTTTTTTCAAAATTTATTTGTTAGTATCTTCAACCTGGGACATTTTTACGTCAAGATTTCGAATATTAACTGAAATAAATGGAAATAATTGAATAAATTTCCACTAGGCTAGGCATTGAATTAAAAAATTGTAGCTCATTTTGAATAGAAGTTATTTTTTAATTTTAATTCAATTAAACTTGCAATAAAATAACATTTATTTACTAATTCAATAAAACTTGTAATAAAATAATTTTTAGTTTAATATTGATGGCAATAAATTAAATTTTTAATGGGTAATTCATAGATGTACAATTAGCATTATATATTTTATTTCAGTCAAGAACAATGTCCATTAAAAAAATTTTGAGTAATGCATTGAATTGACATTGGAATTTTTGCAACTCTGCGCAAGAACTGAAGCCGATTGACCACCAGAAGCGTCGTATGTTCGTGAATTGGGCTAAGCAACAACTTGAAAATGATTTGGATTTTCATCAAAAAATCATCTTCAGCGATGAGGCTCATTTCTGGCTGAATGGCTTCGTCAACAAACGGTATTGGTCAGGCAGCAATCTACACGTACTCCACGAGTCATCATTGCATCCCGAAAAAATTACGGTTTGGTTTGGTTTATGGGCCGGCGGCGTCATTGGGCCGTACTTCTTCCGTGATGATCAAGACCGGCACATTACTTTGAATGTGGATCGCTACCGTTCAGTGATAACGCAATATGTTTGGCCCCAATTGGATGATATGGAGTTGGAGGACATGTGGTTCCAACAGGACGGCGCGGCGGCGCCACAAGCCACACAGCGAATGTCACAATTAAGTTATTGGAAACCAAGTTTGTAGAACGTGTTATCTCACTAAATGGTCCAGTCGCTTGGCCGCCTCAGTCGTGCGATTTGACGCCGCGCCGTTAGACTATTTGCTGTGGGGCTACGTCAAATCTATGGTCTATGCCAACAAGCCAGCGACGATTGATGAACTTCGTACGAATATCGAACGTGAAATGGCAGTAGTATCGGCTGATTTATGCTTGAAAACCGTCGAAAATTGGGCTCAGCGTCTGGACTTCTGCAAGCGTGCCCGTGGTGGCCATGCAAAATAAATCGAGTTCCATACATAATGGCATCGAACGTATCTACTTTCACAGCAATGAAGAATTTCATTGATATCCAAAACCATTTTTGTTTTATTTAAAAAAAAAACTTTTGTAGCGCTCTTGTTGAAAAACCCGATATGTACACACATACATACATATGTCCCATGAGTAATATATTGCCATTCCAGAGAATGTTTCTATTTTACAAATTACTTCAATTTTTTCAATTGTATTTACAAATACTTAGGTAAATTTTTTAGGAGCGTCCATGACATTAACCTGTCAAACCAGTAACAATTCCAAACTTTTTTTTTTCTAAGACTAGAAGCTCCACTTTGTAGACAGAAACCAAAGGTGGCAACTCATATATCGAAGTATGCCCATACATTAGTAAACGTCAAAACCCAAATATTAAGCGTTAAAAGATGAAAATAATTTCGGAAAGAAATAATAACACGTCTTAATTCGTCTGTATTTTTATTTCAACTCAATTTTTCTAAAACTATTTACAACTATTTATACCTACTTAAATGCGCAGCTGCACCCATGCAAGGATCATGTTCATTTATGAACAATTGAAGTTTCTTTAAAAATGTTCAAAGAATCTGATGTGCATTCAACTTTAAGCTAAAACAGAAAATAACCTATATTTTTTCTTAAAGATGACAACGAATACAAAAATAAGAAACTGTGCCATCATAATATGTATGTAGTTAGAAAAAAGCAATCTTTTTATCATCGTTCAAAAATATACACAAAACGAAGAGAAAAAAAAGAGCAATAGGTAAAGAGGATTACTTTGCTTTCAAAAATCAAAACTAGAACAGGGTCGAAGAAGGCGCAGAGAAGAAGACAATATCCAGAAAATATGTAAGGAGGCCAAGAAACACCTTGCCTATATATTATATAGAAAATTTCTTTTTTTTAATAATAATACATTCTATGGCTTATAACACCATCATCCTTGTATATAAAATATTTTACAAAAATGACACAAAAAAATCAAATTTTTCTTTCCTCGTCCAAAAGAATCGTCGAATAGAATTTAAATACCATGTTAATGTTATTAACCTTTAAATTTTCCAAATGCAATCAACCATATAATATAACAAACAAATAAAGATTCTATATGGGAGCAGCTTTTAACAGTGCATACGTACTGCCTCTTCTTTAGGTGCATATAACATCAGCTTACAAAGATCAATAATATACATATACCTAGGTACTACCTTACCTATCAACAAAAATCAATAACAACTCATGCGTTTTCTGTCATTGAATTCGAATTGGATTACTTTGACATTACAATGAACTGTCGCATTGTGTGGGGCTTGCAGCTTAAGAAGACAATTTTCAAAATATGCAAAATGCAAATAATGTGTGTCTTTCTACATAAATAGCGTATTATAGTGTCTACAACTTCGAAGGACTTTTGGGCTTCAAGGGAAAAAAGCTATCATTTTAATTCTTCTAACTACATATACATACATATAATATCTAACGTATAAATGTGCCTACTAATATGAATATATGGTAGATATGCGTATGTGCCTATAATGTGTCTTGAATGTTCACTAGACAGTAACATTGATTTGTTCGGATTGATTGAAAAAAGTAGTGACATCTTTATAATCTTTTATACATTAAGTATACGTTACGTATACATATACATACGTATCTGTTGAAATGCAATACCGGAAAGACGGAGAATGTTAATCTGATAATAGGTGAACGCATGTCAGAATTGTCAGACAATTTACTATAAGCTGGTTATCATTATTGCACTTGGTGACAGAGAGTACTCTTGTCAGAGATTATTAACATAGGTAGTTTACATTATGTATGTTTGTAGGTGCAGCAGAATGGAGATGTGATACGATTATAAATCATATAATATTAAAAACTATTTATGGTACCACATTGATGTGCTAAGAGAAAGAGAAATTTGTTAAAATCAAACAGGTCCAAAGTCAAAACGAACCAAAAAGGGTTCTTTTATAAATGTTCTGAACAAACTCACACAACTTGCAAAATGTAGTCGCGGCCTTATGTGATAAATGTCGGCATTGATTCAACTTTGGCGACTGCCAATTAAGTTGTCATGACTGTCTGAACCAAAAACACTCTATTACCAAGACCGGAATCTTTCGTACGTTTCACTCTCCAAAACCCGTTTGTTTACATTGTTGTATTTGTAATTTTGACAATTAGTCCATGAATAGATGTGAGCACAAACAAAAAAAAACGATGCCGTGGGCTAGCGGCACTTTGCATAGCAAAAACAAAATGGAGGGGTTAATAAGTTTTTTTTCAGGTTTTTCCTTTTACTTTTTTCGATAAAAAAGTCAGTTTTAAGCTTTAATTTTGCAGGCATTTTGTGAATAGTGAACCAATGTACCTTTTTGTCTTGAAAAAAGCATGTTCAACATCAGTTTATTATAATTAATTCACTAATTTACAGTAATCACTACGAAATTCTTTAAATTTCATAATAATCCCCGGATGTTTGTATCAAAGATGCGTTCGAAGAACTATCAATTTAAGGGTGCGAGTGCAATTTTTGTATTGAATTCTAATAAATTTTCGTTAACGAACGGCCCAAATATTTTGTTTGCAAGTAATTAAAATCTGTATCAATTTAATTAATCCAAGTATATTTATAGTTTGTATATTTAAAAAAAAGAGTTATAATCGAAAAATATCTTATCCATAACATTCTTGATTGATGGAAGCATACATGTATTTGCTATCAAAAAAAAACTATGCATCAAAGGAACACAAATGTTTTAAAAAAGTAATCAGAACGATTATAGCGAACCTGTTGAATAAATGCAGATCAAATAAAATGTAAATTTTGACATATATCACAAAATGAAAACGTCTTAAAATCGTTCTGAATTCATGCACAACTAATTCAATAGAACATGTAATCGTCATGAATGTTTATTGTTGACGTACAGAAGTTTTTTTTTAGTGAGTTTCCACAGTTTAACGCAAAATATAATTTTCATTCATTTCTTAAAAATGTTTAGTTAATAAAGTTCAAGTTTACTTATTATTGTTTGAAGGGTATGTTTAGTAAAAGTGCTGCTAAAAATGAAACAAATTAATGAGTTTTACGTACATGTTTTTCTTAATATAGTAAATACTTCCATAGATTACATTTCATAAATGGAAGAAAATATACATAAACAATAGTTTCAGGTATAAAGCAGAGGTTAGTGTAGAAAAATATTTTTGAGAAAGCCAATAATATTTTAAATATGTTCTTTAAAGAAATTTCCGCTTCGGCTAACCTTCATCAACTTTTCAGAAAAAAAATTAGCATTAATAGCAGCCAATTATTTCATAGCATAATTAATTTTTCAGATTGTAAAATGTCTAGATATTTTCATACGCTACAAAATTCTTAATTTTATGCGTAAACATAGAAGATAACATTATTTAGTCAAGAAGTATGGATTTTGGCGCGAGTACCGTTTTTTTTTCTATTGGGTGTTCGGTTCCCCCATACTGGAATAAAAAAAGTTACTTAAATCTATTTATTGCACTCATTTAGTTGGTATTGTGTGTAAACATATTGCCTATTTCTATTCCTTAAAGATGCTTTACACAAAGCAACTTATTTTTAAAACATGGTTCCCTCAAATTTTTATTCCAAAATCTAACTACAAATAAAATTCCAACTCTAACATAGTCCCTTAAAAAAACAAACTACACCTGAAAAAATTGTCTGTTTTGTTGTTTTACAAAGTATTGAGTTACACTCCATTTGCAATAACTATACTTAACCGGTTGCAGCGCATGTTGCGTTCGCAAATTATTTAAGTAAACAAAATAAATAATAATAAACTAATAAATCATTAAATAATATGTATTTGGTCAATTTTATTTTATTTAATATACATTTACAACATTTATTTGGATGGAAATTAAAAACCTATACAAATCTTCCAATTTAAGACCATGCCAGCACTTCAGATTCTGTTGGTTAGGATTGTTTAGTTTTTGAACGAGGCCATGAAACATTCAAAATGAAGCATTTAGATGGGGCTGATTACTATAATGAAGCATTTTGATGGGCCAAAGCACTAATTGTGAGAATGTGTTTGGTTTTTTGCATCATTTCACGCACACTTTCTCACATTTAGTGCTTTTTAGCTTGTAGGCAAACCGAAATGTCAGTCTGAGATTCCGGTCTTGGTAATAGAGTGTTTTTGGTCTGAACAAATTAAAAAGGTTTGTTTCATACGTTACGTGTGTTGAACAAACCCATAGAACTGTCAAAAGTAAGCCTCGTTTACATTGTAGCAAAGTATATATTCTAAATTTGACAGTTCAGTATGAACTCTATTGTGTTTATACAGTTGGAGCCATTTAATAATAATTGGATATTTCCTTCAACTTAAATATTCCCTTAGCCAATTGTTTTTATTTACTGAATAAGAATTTAAATACTTTAAAACAAAGCAAAAAAAAAAAAAAACAAATATGTACGTATTCAAATCTAGACGATTTATTTATTTCTTCTTAAATGTTTCTTTTTATGCTCCATTTGTCCATATGTCAATCCATCAAATAAAATCCTCAGTCTGATGCTTCAAGCAAATAAATAAATAAGTATGTATAAATTTACAATTTTATTTAAATTTGTATTCTCAAATATAAAGATTCAGTCATGTGTGACATCATCCACAAATCAAATACAAGTAAAATAAATATACCTACAAACATATGAATATAAAAATCAAATCTCCAAATAACATTCACCTTTAATATTTCAAAGCTCTACGCCTAAAACACATATTTTATTGTATAAAATAATGCCATTGGGTCAAGTTTAAACAAAATTCCCTAAAAAAATATCTTCTATATTATAATTATGAATTTTTAAGACTTAATTCGTTTTACTTCATAAATAAAAAATAAAATTCAAAAACGAAAGAAACAAGCGAGAGATGTCAATGTACGCTTGGATGTGCATATAGCTTAACATCAGAACATCATCTTTCTGCTGAGACTGGGCAGTAAAGCAGAAAATTATATTTTCGGCATCAAAAAATTAAAATTGAAAAGAAAAAAGAATACATATTTCGGTGACATCATTGTTTTTATTTACCCTAGTCTTTGGAGTAAGATCGTATTTATGACAACAATAAAATATAAAATAATAAATAAGTTCGTATTTGTTTTGGTTGCAAAATAAAATAAAAAAAAAAAACGTAAATCGTGCCAATAGCAATATGATTGTTATCTCTGTCAATTGGTAGCCAATCTTTATTTAGACTTAATGAGTGAGTTCTACACGATGGGATTTCTTGTCAATGTAATTTGACAACCAATAGATATTTAAATTAGAATGAATTCGATACATTTTAAACTTCGGTTGGTCAGTGTAAGTAATATAATGTTGGTACATTGTTAGAAGGAAAAATGACATCTAACTTAAACGAAGATAATTTTTTTGACGTTTGATTTCTTACATCAATGACAGGTTTTTACTTAATGGCGCGACGTATGTTGGTGCTTTTTTTTTTTGTTGAACTCCAACGATTGTTTTAGGTACACGAGCGAGTAATTAGTACCGAGTTACTTACACTTACAAACTTTTCAACTCGTTATAGTCGCTAATGTTTTTCGAAGTCAATCAGGTAGCAAGTTGTTTAACAAGGTTAATGAAGTTTACTCAATTTAAACTTATATTATATTTATCAAAATTGAAAATTTAAGATTAAATGAAGGTGATACAGCTATATACAATTTGTCTGTCATATTTGACTTATATGTGTCATATGTGCTAATCTTTTTTGCTAAATTGAATTTATTGCCGTTAGCTTACAGAACGCGTCCTGTTATTATTTTATATTGTGGATTGTACCGTTCATTGCATTTGACATTTCACAGAGTTTCTTGGTATTGAAATGCCTTCTTCAGAAGTTGTTAAATTCAAAAAGAATAAATTCGCTTCTGGATTTGCAATCAGATTGAAAATAAACTTAAACGTCAAACTCGACAGTATCAGTTTTTTTTGTATTCTTTGATGGTGTTCATCTTGGTTTTTTATAGGCGCCTCCTTTTGACGTTTCATCATTTTCCATTTGTGACAGTCCAGTTGTCAATCGGTGCTCCTTATTAATCTGTAACTTTAAAAATGACAGGCATCACTTTGAATAACTGACAATTACAGCTGTCAAAGTTGCTTATTTCTAAGAAAATTGTCTGTCAGTCTTCTCTCTCTTCTTTTGAAGAAAATTTATAAGATACCTTCAACTACATATATAAAAGGATACATTATTTTACCAAGATTTTTCTTCAGTGTAAAAAAGGTCAATTTTGAGTTCTGACAGAACTAACAAGTCAGAACATAAATCATTTAACTACAGCTTCTAAAGCAGCAGTAAAATTTTAATAGAATTAACAAAAAATTTAAATGTCTCGCGGGAGTGTTGTTGCCCTCAAGTGAAAAAATCATTTAAATGTTTCGTTTCTTTTCGGTTTTTTTTTTTTGTTATTTGCTTAGCTTTTATTTTTTGGTCACGTAAAGTAAGAAATTAAATATTCATTAAAATTAATTGAGAAGTTCACACGTTTTTTTTTGTGTGTTTTTCTGCTTAAGTCAATCATTAAATATTCTCCTCTGATGAAGTGGGGTGACAGTGACAGCTGTCAAGTTTCTTCTAACTATGTACGTCTTTTTTTTTCTTTTCATTTTGTAATATGCATAAATCGTCTACTAAGTTGTTATACATATTAATGGATATATTGTCAACTATACATTATTGCATGACCTAATTTATAAAATAAGCTTCCATTGGAGATTACTTTGTGTTAACCTTTTTATTTTTTGCTATGGTAGATACTTAATAATAAAATTATGGTCATGGTGTATTTTCTGTGTCACGTCACATTGCTGCCTGCTTTTTCCTACCATCATATGTATATACTCGTACTAAAATCCAATCGATATTGCACGAAAGTGTAACCACAAATAATGCGATTAAGTGTTTGCTTCTGCGGTAATAATAAGAGTGGTTTCCGTCTGGCCTTCTATACTATGTATTTCCTAGAAAAAAAAATATGGTTTTCCTATAATTTTATTTTCTTCTTGTTTTTCTGTAACAATCTAGTGGAATTACATTATACAAGGCTTAATATACTAGTACATATATAAAATGGAACAACGCATCTGGGTATGGAAATTAAAGAAAAAGAACATAAACAGGCTATATCAAGGTTGCTGGCAATAACATTTGTTTTTATTTTTTAAACGTTGAATTAAGAACATTTCAGACTTTATGACCGTTTTTCAATGTTCCGTAGTTATGTATAATTTTGTCAACTATGCGGTACTTGAACAATTTGCAAGCAATTTAACATAGCTGAAACAGAAATACGGATTTTTTGGATCATAGTTTGAGGGAAAGTATGGTGAAACAATCCAGCCCTTTTCATATGTTTAAGGACATTTTAAAAATGTTAGTCCCGTAAATTATAGTGACAGCCCAAACTGAAAATAAAACACTGAAAGAATTTGATCGTTCGATAACTGAAAGCTGAAATGTCAAATAAAAAATCGATTTTATTTTGACGGTCAGTTTTGTCTCTTTTCAAATAATTTCTCAGAAAGATTAAAACTATACAACATTTTTGTTTTTCAAGTGTAAGCTAGATAAAAGTTTGAAACGTCAAAATATGTCATTTCCAAATGTTGATAATTGAAAGTTTTTATTGAAAGATGAAACTTTCAAGTTCTTCAAATTGCTATCGGACAATTTTTTTATGATTTTGAAGTCTAAAAATGGAAATCTCAAAAAAATTTGCATCACGAACGGACTTCGTGGTACGATTTTTCGGAATTCGTAAAAGTTTCCAATTACAATAGAATTTGTGATAGGGCTGGTTGTTTGTTGTGAATTGCAATCTAATTGTAACGAACTGTCAAACACTAATCTCATTGCACATACGATCCACATTCCATTGAATAAAATGTTCCTTAAAGCATCTTGCACATGAGCTTCGAACTACGAACTGTGGATGTTCGCATATTTTGACTTTTCTTTCACGTGGGCTTTATTTCTATTTGCAGATAGCGACGAATTGTCAATTTTGTCTTCATATTTTCCTTAACCATGACCTTTCACACAAAAAACAAAACAAGATTGGTATAATTTTGAGGTTATGTTGCGCGCGAATTATTTATTCGTTGCAGTGTGGATGGTATGTGGAACGCAAATAAAGTTTGACAGTTCGTAATAACCACAATGCAATTCGTTGCTACTAAATTGTGTTTACAAAATTTTCTTGTTTTGGAGAACAAAATGCAAATTTTATTATTCTTACGTTAGTGCGTCAATTGGTTTCTTATAATTTAAATGTGTTTTTGTTTAAATTGACTTTTTGAAATGTGTAAAATCACTTTTGTTCGTCCATTCGTTATTTCGTTGTTCGCTCTCATGTGCAAGACCCTTAAAAGCCTACAAACTGTTTTATAATGAATATTTTTTTAATATTTGATAACAATCTTTTAAAGCGACGATTTTTTTAAAAAGTAAATTTATTTTTTAATCAAATTTTTTTTTATATATCAACCGATCCCTGCACCTATTCAATTTTTGTATCTGTCAGTTTGATAAATGTGAATAGTGATTTGTTAAATTGAAATCAATTATAGAAATAAAATAGGGAAGCATTTTTAAATGAATCAGTTGATATTATATAAAGCTTATTTTCTTCTTCCTTTTTTCCGAAATGAAAACAATATTGAATGAATATTTGCCAGCTAAACCAATAAGAGGGAAAACGAAAAAACAAAAATTCAATACAGAAATACTCCTTTCGTTAAATTTTATTAAATCATTTATACAAAAATTCACAACAAATTAATCATCACCAGTTGTAAATGACGATCTAAAATATGATGGAATTTTCGAGTCACCAATTCTGTGGCTATTTTCTTTTAATAATAACCATTCCAAAAATTGTATAGATAAAAAAAGAGCTCTCGAATTAAGAACGTTCTCCGTTGTTTAGGCGCTGTTGAATTTGTTTATAAAATTTAGGACTGGGGCATATTTCATAAACATTGACAATTGCGACAGGTGACAATTTGTTAATTTACAAATTGTATTTTTATTTTTCCACAAATGTCAGGAATTTTCCCACAAATTTGTACTGACAGTTCTTATACGAAATAAACAAAATAATACAATTTACATAAATTTCAGAATTTAATTGACAATTGCGATAGGAAATTCAGTTTCGATTAAGTGTGGACAGTGATTTTGTGAATAAAATACCTTTATTTTCTAAAAACAATTTCAGTGCACTTATATTGAGAATGTTATTCACTTTTAAAACTCTCGATTTTTATTATGTTTTTATGTTCGTTTAAACTTTGACATTTAAAATTGAAAGAGTGCCAGAGTTCTGTTATTTATAAAATCGAAAAAAAATTGATTGAGAAACGATGAAAATTGAAACAAAATGCAAAGATTTTGTTCCATATTTCGATCGATCATAACACATTTCAAGATTATACAATTAAATTGTCACGAAAAATTTGTCAATAAGTATGACAATGACAAAGTGTCACGACAAATGTCATTGTATTTTTCTGACAATACCTGTCACCTGTCAATATTTTATGAAATACAGATTTGTCAAACAAGTGTGACTAGTTTGTAGAATTGTCATCTGTCAAATTTTACTTTGAGTTTCATTTCCTTTAAGATAGAAGAACTGTCATTTAATGTTATGCAAGCGTTTTTAAAAGCATTCAATTTTAATCCAATAATCCAAAATTGGCAATAGTGGCCAATTTGTGTGTAATTGGACAATTTGACTATTCCACGATAAACAAAAACAAAAAGGTATGCTCATTAGATACACCGAATTCGCCATCTTGCCTATGCTGTGACGTCATCGTCATCTGCTAGTTTGACAAGCGAGTACGTTTATTGGAAATTTTCAATTGGTTTTTAATATTTTATTTGTTTTCCGGTTTAAAATTGAATTTTAAAATTTAAAAATGGTTGTTTGTGCTGTGTTAGGGTGTAATAATACACCAGACAGAAAAAACAATGAAAAAACATTGAAATATCACTATTTCCCGAGAGACGCTAAAATGTGCAAATTGTGGATTAGTGCTTGTGGGAACAAAAAAGAATATTCTTTAAAAAACAGTCGTGTTTGTTCCGAGCATTTTATTGAGAGTGACAATACACTTAAAGATATACTTTTAAATGTTCCTATGCATAAGAGAGCTTTAAGGAAAGAATCTGTGCCGTCAAAAAAATTGCCTAATGAACTTGAGCTATCTGCGAGGGACAAGAGACAAGAAATACGAGAAAGCAAAAGGATCGTTAATGACTGTCTATCTGCTTTCGAAAAGTAATTTGAAATAAACTCTTATCGCTATTATTTATTTAATCATGTTCAATACCTACAGTTGTCAAAACCCCTCGACAAGTAACTTTGTCCCGGGAAGTCCACAAAAGGAAGAATTTTGTGAAGACCAAGATCAGGAAAATTGCTTGTATTACACAAATGGTAGCACTCAGACAGAGTAAGATATACTTGGGAATAATTTTAAGTTACCTAAAATATTATTTTATTTTATTCTGTTTTTTAAAAATAGAGTTGAATACAACTGCAGCAAGGAACTCAAAATTATGGAACTGGAAAGACAAGTCAGCAGATTGAAGAACAGTCTAAAGCGGAAGAACCAGCAGGCACAAAAAGATGAGGCTATGAGAACGGCTATGAGGACATCTTTAAAAAGGATATTTACATCTACCCAATCAGATCAATTGGAGCATCCCAATAAGAAGGCACGCTGGAAAGCTGAGGATATTTCTTCAGCAATGTCCTTATATTCAGCTGGTGCCAGATCCTACAGGCTACTCCGCAAACGAAATTTCCCCCTGCCCGCCCCTTCAACTTTGCGTAGATGGGCCAAACAAATCGAAATAAAACCAGGTATTTTAAACAAAATAATTCAATTGATGTCTAAGTGGGACTATGACCAAAATGAGCGGCTATGCGTGCTCTCATTTGACGAAGTTAAAATCAAATCAACTTATGAATACGACAAGGCTAATGACATTGCGATGTGCCCGAAAAAATATGCACAAGTTGTTATGGTAAGAGGGCTGGTCAAAAACTGGAAGCAAGTGGTCTACTATGATCTTGATGCACCCATGACTGCAACTATTTTAAAATTTATTATTTCTAAGCTAGAAGAAATATGTTTTACAGTCATAGCTGTAGTTTCTGACATGGGGCCAACAAATGTTTCTTTGTGGAGAGAACTTTCCATTTCGGAAAACCAGCCTTTTATTTTTCATCCATGCAACCCTATGAAAAAGATATTTTTCTTTGCAGATATTCCACATATGATAAAACTTTTAAGGAATCATTTCATTGATACTGGGTTTGTCCTTAACGGAAAAATAATTAACGTCGAACCAGTTAAAAAACTCCTTGGCTTAGAAAAAGATGATTTAAAAATTTGCTTCAAAATGTCTAATAAGCACCTTGAGGTACGACGTAGTGACCGGCAGAAAGTTAAATTTGCCACTCAGCTGTTTTCACATTCAGTTTCCGCATCCATAAGACGATGTATAACTTTGGGAAAATCATTTCCACCTAATTCCTTAGAGTGTGCTGATTTTCTGAAGGCTACTAATGACTGGTTTGATATTTTCAATTCAAAATGTCCATCCATTGACTCTAGGCCAAGGATGAGAGCTTTTGGATTAGCCTTAGATGACCAGCGGGTAATAATTAACACTATGACTGAAAATATACGCAATATGCGAACACCGACTCGACGCTCACTTCTCCCTTTTCAAAAGGGAATTTTGCTAAGCAATGCATCTCTGCCTCTTCTATTAGATTACGTAAGTTTTAATCATAGTTTAAAATATATAATTACTAATAGACTTAATCAGGATGACTTAGAGCTCTTTTTTGGAGTTATTAGATCTAAGGGTGGTCTTCATGACCATCCAACACCATTAGAATTTAAGTATAGGTTACGTTCCTGCATTTTGGGTAAGCATTTTATATTCAATAAAACATATATGTTCGTGCTGTCTTTAGTTATTAGTTGGTGGAAGTTTTATTAACAAAATGATGTACCTTATAATATAACTTACTAACAAAATAAACAAACAATTGCTATTCTCTAACATAAAGTTAACTTATCTTTTCAGGAAGGTCGGATGCCACGCAACAAGTGAGTGACTACAGCAACGTCGAAAGAAGAGACGAGGACCACTACGACGATAATCAACTAATAGCACAAATGCTTTCTAAAGTTTTGGAATCAAAAATGAATCCAGAAGCTGCTGATGTTGAAGAAGACGAATCGCCAACAGAAGAAGAGGAAGAAATTTCATCACTTGAATTCGACGAGTTGAAAGAAGACGCTATTGATTACCTCGCAGGATTTCTTATAAAAAAATGTAAAGTGCCGAACGATCCTTATACATCTTGCAGCTTTACTTGGGTGGATCAAAAGTCGGAAGGTGGACTTAAGAAACCCAACGAAACATTCCTTAAAAATGTTACAATTTTGGAAAGTATTTTTATGAAATACAATAAGGAACATCTGTACACAGAAGGGAAGTTCATGGAAAAACATTTAAAAAAAGCTGAAGCTGTGCCTCTAGATATAAGTGTAAAAAAACTATTTTTTAAGTGTAGACTGTATTTTAGAATTAAGCATTTAAACAAATTATTTTTAACTCAAATTAACTGTAAGGATAGAAAAATAATAAAAACAATACAATGAAATGGTATTCTTTTCTTCCATCGTATATCCGAACCAGATGACGATGACGTCACATTACATCTGTCAAAACACAATGAGCATACCTTATATCTGTTTATCGTGGACTATTCGTCAAAAACTAAAGACTTCAAGTCTTCTCAATTCCTTCTCATTTCGAAGTAAAGACTCAAAGATTATGAAAAAAAAATTGAAAAAGAAAACACTAAAAAAAAGACACGTTTGGAATTATTTTTGTCTGTTTATTTTCCAAAAAAGAATTTAATTAAAATTCGATGTTGTCACTAACCACACACGACAATATGCATTTGGATATTGCTGTCGCAGCCATATAACCACATATCGCATCGTTGTTGGCCATCCGTCGTCGTAGTCGTCGTGGATTCCATGGTCCATTTAGAAAACCCACTTTGTGTTTGTTATTTTTTTCGTTTTCTTCCTTTAAGTACTTAAATAGCTTCATATGCAACCATACAACCTGAGCCCACTCAAAGTTGCAACTTGCAATAATAGGTCTCTCATTCTTGGTAAAAGAATATATTGCAATAAAGGAGGCGGAAAATCAACAACAACAACAACAGTAACAGAACAACAAGCCAACTCATTCAAACTCATCCCGCCTACTATCCTCAAATAAAAGCATCGAAGTCTGAACATTGACCTTAAAAGGAGATTAATAAATTTATTTATATACCAACCCTGCATATCTATATTTTTATACTACTTCAATTCAATGGGGTCATCGCGATGCAATTAAATTGATTGCCCAGAAGTTGTTTTTGTGTTTTTTATTTCTTCTTTCATTTCATTGAAAATAATGTAATTATCAGATCCGATAAAAGGCTTTAATGAAAGAAGATATAATTATGTGTAGTTCCATCTAAATTATACTGGACTCTGGAAATTGAATTTAGTTTCAGCAATAATTGATTATAGTAAGAATATACATACAATATATTTAGATGTTCACTACATCCGATGACATTCATTCATGTCGATATTTTCAATTAGAAGGAAAAAAAAAACTTAATGAACTTAAAAATACAACAGGGGCTTATTGAAGTCGTATAAAACATTAAGTTGGCAACACTATTTTAACTGGCGGCCATTTTGACAGCGTTTTATTTTTAAATTAGTTTGACATTTCAACAACGTCAATAAACAAGTGAAAAATATTGACATATCAATTCGTCAGTCTATTCATGTTGAAATGTCAAACCAAACTAAAAATAAACAACTTGACAGCTAAAAACATGGCCGCCAGTTAAAATAGTGTTACCAATTTAATGTCACACATCTCGTGCCACAATTCGTTTATTGAAGGAATCGTTTGATAACCGCATAGTTTCATGTTACCTGTGAATTGAATTCCATGATTATGCGATTTAAGGACGCTTGACTATTTTCTGTGAGGATATGTAAAGTTTCGAGTCTACGCTACTTGGAGGAATACATCATCCGCTTTACGTCCACAAATGTTGGAAAAAGTCATCGAAAATTGGACCTAAACTACGGGCGAGCTAGCCGTGGTGGTTATTCCCCAGAAATCATATTCAAATTTGAATGTCAAAAGTCATCTTTGTTTTTCTTTATAATTGGCGCATACGCAAAGGGCTTTGAATAACTTTAATCCATAGACACAGTGTGAAAAGAGAGAGGGGTTGGAAAGGAGATTTTGGTGTACATTGGTTTTGAATTCTTGAACATTGCAATGATAGGGGAAGACAAAGTATGGTAAGCCATTCCACATTCGCGTAGTACGGCTTAATAACGAATATCTGTACTTCACACGACAGAAGTTAGACTCAATGATATGTTGTGTAGATTGTAGCCAAAGAAGGAGGGAAACATTTCTTGAACCATCTCAGAAAACCCAAATATCTTGCCGCATTTTTGCCGACATCGCGTATATGATCGTTCCACAAGAAGTGTTTGGTAATGCACATACCGAGAATATCGAAATGCTTAGTTTCATTGAAGCAAATGCGACTCATTTCAAAGTTGTATACCTCTTAAAAAAACACCCTTTATATACCTACTTGTGCTTGTACCTTGTTGTTCAAAAAGCCATTTTATTCATGTGGGTTGACTTTGACTTTATCTTATCGTTAAATCAGTATATATATCTTATTTAAACACACAAAGCTCTTGAAAAAAATATCAGAGTTAGTTTAATTCGAATAAAGTACCTATACCTAACCTACCTACAAATTTATTATCAGAGAAAATGTTTTATTTTTGATTTTTTCCTTCTTTTTTAAATTTTTATTTTTTGAAGGAAATACCTCTTGATTCTTGATAAAAAGAAAGGAATGCTTCATGAAAGAATTTCTTGATTTAAATACTAAATGAGAAGCTCTAAATATGTACAAAAAGAGAAAAATATTTCAAAAAAAGTAAATATAAATAAGCCTTTATACGAGGATGCTTACCAGAAGTATCGTCTATGATGTATTCTGTATCTTAAGATGCTTCCAGGAAATTTTGATTTGTTTAAATATATAGATATAAATATATTATGTATGTATATGTATTTATAAGATTGAAAAAGGAGTTTCTTTATAAATCTTTTGAAACCTTTACCACAGTATAATGTTTGACATAAGAGAACTTAATTTGAGTATTAAATACAAAACGGGTGCATTTACCCACATGGTTATCGCAATGGAGAATCAACCCAATTTGCAAGAAACGAACATAAGATGTTTTATTTAAGTCGTTTTAGATTCAAACGAATTTAAAATCATAATATCATGTTGACATTCAATTTGAATTTAATTCAAGAAACTCATACATTACAGCCAAGAATACCGTCTTCACAAGAAAAATCGGTTTTAGTATCGATAATAAGTACATATGTTAATTGTGTCGGTAATACAGAGTTGTCTCCTAGTTACTTTAACCTAAAGCCACACAAAGGTAATCGAAAGCGAGTTTTATCTTATCTTTCAAAATTTATTAACGAACTGTCACTATTCTAGCAGATAGAAAAGCAGCGAGTAGAGTCACTAGTTATGCGATAAAAAGTGTATGTAACAAACTCGTTACAAAGTACTCGCATATGTGGTCTCTAATTGTGGATTAAGTTATGCATCGAAAGTTTTGTGAATGGGTTCCATGGGTAAAATAAATCAATTTATTTTTGATCTTGATCTGTCAAAACAGAAATTCCCTCTGTTTTTGTATTACATAGGCCAAAATAAATTGATTTAAGATCAAATCTGAAGATCTGGATTTTTCGACAGATTTACCCCTTTATGTACCAATACTAATACAAATATAAAAATAAAACTATTTAGCTGGAAGTAGGGCAGCCCTGCCTCACTCGTTAACAAGTACAGGAAGTTGCACTAAAACAATGACAATAGAAAGAGTTCCAATCGTGTTCCATGCGCCACGAAAATAAATCTATTTTTGACACGGAAATCTGAATTTACCGATGGAAAACTCGATAAGTACCAAGGGAATTTGGTATGTATGTAGTTAGTAAGACCATAATTGTTTATGTCAGCAAATCTTTTATATTTACTTTAACAAAATTGAGCAAAAGACAACGAAATAATCAAATTCAAACTTATGACTTGAAACTAATTTGAAATAATAGTCTAGAATGGCATTTAAAAGATAATTTTGCTAACTTTAAACAAGTTTAATAGTTTCTATGTCTTAAAATAATACTAAAATAAACTTCATAAACTAGCCCTTCCCTATACTTTGACTTTCAATAAGTCGCTTAATTTATATGACTTTTGAATTTTTGACATTTGATTTAAATTTTATGATTAAATTTTATGATAGTATTATGATTACTATTTTTTGACAGCTACTCTATTTTTATACTACAGATAATAAAAACTTATAAAAAGCTCTCAAATTTATTGATGACACACTTATTAAATTTTCTTTACAACGAAATTAACGTCGAAGTTAAATGTCTAAGTTGTAACTTTTTTTTTATATATTTTTTTCTATATCACATACATATGTATACATACATACATATATGAATTGAAATCAAACAATTCTGAGTTCATTGCCATTTCGTAAGTTAAATTTCATTGACAGATGTTAGTGTTATTCAGTTCCATAGTTGTAAACACCCTATAATAGTCACATCAGAATTGTTAAGAAAAGTGTAGACGATTGGAAGATCTTTCAATATTGGCAGATTATTTGCAAAACAATTTAACTGATTTTCTATCAACTATATGTAAACACCCAATTGTATTTGTCAAAAGTGACAGAAAAAAAATTGACAGCTATTCGTTGGCCAACAACAAAAGCTTACAGGATTTTGAAAGATTTTAGAAACTTTGAAAGTGGAAAGAATAAGAACCCCGTTCGGCTAGGTAACGAGCGACAATATTTCTCCATCTCCTAGAAATTCTTTAAGACAATGCTGTATTTCGACAAAAACAATTTGTGTCTACCAATTTTTTATTTTCTATTTCACAATTTTTAATTGAGGAAGACCAAAAATTGTCGCCAATAGTCAGCTGATTTACTACCAAAAATGTCTAATATTTGGATAAAATCAACCAAATATACCAACGGACAATTTTCACTTGTTACAAAATTGTCAAATGTCACCTCATTGGATGCTATTGGAAGACTTTTTTAAAGTTAGGCCAATATTTAAAGATCTTCCAATCGTGTTTACTTAGCTTTAGTTTTGTATTTTCGGCGATAGTCATTGAACAAACCGTCTGTCTTAGAAAGGTACGACAACATCTAACTTTTGAGCGCAAATGACGTACAAACAAACAAACAAATTTTTTCACAAAAATGTCTTACTTCATCCAGTAACTGTCATAAGTTTCTAAAAACGACGAGTGTCTAACGTCGTTTTCAATTGGCAATCTGGAAGTGAAAAAAAGCATTCTGAATGTGTTCAATTGGCAAAAGTGACAGTTCTGATTCTGAAAAGAAGAGAATTTCCCTTCTGGTTTTAAAAACAGAATCAGAAGCAGAATCACTCACACATTCATAAATTTTAAATGTCAGATGTCACACTTGACAAATGACATTTTTTTTTGTAACACATTTGTTTGCATAAATTATACCAGCAGTGAAGTGATTTCTTAAAATTGATATAAAAATTATAAAAAAATATAATCAAAATGGAAAACAATTTTTAGCTAAAATAATATCGCAGCAATCCAAATTCACTTCCTCCATGTTTGCAGCACAAAAACAAAATGAAATTTAGCGCGAATACACATATGTATATGTGACACATGTCATACTCAACCAATACATTCTCACCAAACTTCAGATTCTTCGGAATAAAAAAAAACTGTTCAATTGGGATTCCGAATCGAAGAACAATTCCAGATTGCCAATTGAAAACGACGTAAGTGTGACATATTGTCACGGATTGTTGACAAAGCGAAAAAATAAACATTCAAATCAAATGAGATTATATGCATTTGATTTTGTTTTAAAATTGAAATATTGCTTTCAATACTTCCATTTTCCGACTACATTTTTCACTGCCAAATAAAATTTATAAATTGTTGACATTTACAGCACAGCACGGCAACAAAAAAACAATCACAAAAATCACCCTGTGAATTACACACCTTTTCGTATAAAAACAAAAAAAAAAAACATGGAAATACTTTTTCGTAAACGATTATTTATTTTTGTTTTTGTGAGAAGAGAAGTAATATTAAAAAAAAAACATTATTATTATGATATTTATATTATATATATATATATATTATTTATATGAGTTCTTCCCTTTAGTAAGAAACAAAATATAAGAAACACAAAACAACAAAAATAATAATTTTCTGAATGATTTATGGAAGAGAAAAGTGGCCAAGAAAAATTACAAACTTTGCTATTTTTATGTAAATGATTAGTCATGTCTCATATGAATGTACATACATATATGTATGTATTTATGTAATCATGTATGTACATATGTACATATGTAGTATGTTTTTGGATTTTAGAATTTTCCATTTAATATTAATCTAAATATACAACATTACCATCATCGCTAGTGTTTTCTAAGTATGTTTCTTTGAATTGATTGTTTTTTTGTTTTTCTCAATGAAATGTTTTTTTTTTTGAACTAATTGTCATTCAAATTAGGTGACAGATGAATATATATAAATTATTTCATTTCGAGTTTTCAAATGACTCATAATTTCTATGACAAATATTTTAATTTTATTTTAAAATTAGAAAGGGAAATCGAAATTTGCTCATCACATCATAATACACACTTATTCAAATTCTTTTAAAAGCAAACTATTAATTAACCGATTACTTTCCATATTAAAATTTAATTTAAATATTTACTATCAACTTCAATTTTGTAAATTGCACTTAATAAATAAAAAAACTTATATGTAAATAAAATAACTAATTAGTCCCTTTCACTAGATTGCACACAAACATTGGAGAAATATTGTTACCAAAAAATGTATAAAACCAAAAAAGTGCGTATACGCCCAAGTGTACATTTTATAAAAACACACAAAAGCTGGATAAGGATTTTTTCAATTTGTTATTTTGTTCATTTTAACATAAACTGGACATTCTTAATTTGTGCATAACGAACCATCTCTTTTGAAACGGTCATATACAATGCAATAATTATTTATTCTTCATAAAATAATACTGAGACTTCCAGTAATACTCATGAGAGTATACCCTCGAAGTTAATTTCAGTCGAACTGTCAAGCAAAGAGATTTGTTCTTTAGCCGTACTAAGCGAATGCTTTACCACATTTTGGCTTTCCCTGAAATTGCAATATTTAGGAATTCAAAAGCAAGTATAAAAAAATCAAAGCCTAATTTCACCAAACACTTTTCACTTTGCCACCTTTGCAAATTAAGTTTCACCAAACACAATTTTATTAAGAGGAAATTATTAAATTGAAAAATGTTCCTCTTTGCAAAATACGGTTCACCAATTTAAAATTTGCAAAGTGCAAAGTCTTTTGTGAATAATAAAAAGTTTTGTTATTTTGCAAATGTTTGTTCGTTTTGTTTCACAAAAAAAAATAAATTTTGGAAATTATATTTAGAATTTTGAAAAACGTTTCATTAATATGGCAAGAGACATTTTCATTTGCAAACAAGAGTTTGTTTTGAAAAGTTGTCGAAAACTAATTAAAAATATATGGATCGTTTTGAAAATAAAGAAGTAAATAAAATTTAACAAGACAATGGAAATAGGCTATTTTTATTTATTTTGACAAATTAATCAAAGTACTTGACTTTTAAATTTTTTGGTAAACCCTTTGATTTATTTCAATTTCAAAAATGTCTGATTTTGTAGAGGTTTTGTAATCCATCGACATTGTAGCCATCCTTATGACAGTTTATAGCAAAAGATATTGTAAATAATATGAAGAAGTTGAAAATAGTGACCAAAGAGTAGCCAAACTAACAGCCCTATTATGGTTATCAAATATCAACACGATATTTGATAATAGTTGATAATTATCAACAAAATTAATGAATCGGTATTATGGTGATCAATTATCAATATTTTTGATAAATAGTGAATTAAAAGATCTATTGTGAATAGCTTTATTAATAAACTCGGTATTACGGCTATCAAACATATTGATACCCATCAAATATTCTATCAGCTACAAAATCTTCGTTGACAAATGTATCAAATATTCGTAAATGGTATTGAATTGTAATTTAAATACGATTTATAAAAGTTTTTTTGTAGTTTTTATTGAATATACAAATTGAAGAACGAAATGCCTTCACTAGAATTGTTGTTTGAAGGCAATTGTACTGAGGAAGGAAGGTTTATCGTGCAAGCTAAAATAAACAGTATTACGAGATGCTTCAAACCCACTGGACAAATTATAAATTCATGAAATTCAAGAGAAATTTATTTAATGAAAACAACTTACATTATTCCGCCGAAATTATTTATAGACCAAAACACAAGAACTCAACACAGATGACAAACGTCAAACACCAAACAAAACCTATTCACAATCGTATATTGATTAGTATTCACAATGGGTGAAAAATTATCATTTGATACTCATAATACCAAATTATCAATAAATTGATAGAAGTTATCAGTTATCAAATAATTGATAGTTGATATCTAAAATGATTATTCGACAAAAGATTGTCTTTCAATTAAAGAAAAGTACCATCGAATTTGTGTTGTCTGAAATCATAAATAAAGTACAATTCAAAGGAATATGTGTTTAAGTCCCTTGCAACAATTTTTATAAGCTGGGAGCTGGGAATGGAATAAAATTCATGGTGTTGGTTTTACGCACGGAATAAGCAAAGAAACCGTCTGCAAAGTATAGTTCATCAAGTGCCGAATATTATCATTGATGAATGTTTCTCTAACACTTAGCAATTTTATTCTCAAGGAGGATCTACTAATGAAGCTAGATGTGTTGACGGTAAATACATACAGTGATACGAGTAGATATTAATTCACCAAATTTTTTAATGTAGTACCCGTGGCGTGATTGTAAGTGAGTAGGGCTGCCACGCCAGGGGCCTGATTATGGGATTCGCGGCGAATCGTTTTGCTAGCGAGTTTGCCATTTTTCAATTATTGCTTTCGCTTTCACCTTCTTCGTTTTGAATTCGACCAATTAACGAATTCAAAGGCGAATTTGAAATGTCATAATGTTTGTTGGCGAGTTGAAATCCGACAGCTTTTTTTTTGGCGGATTCACAGGCGAAAGAGTGTTTATTATTATTCACTGTTCGATTTCGTGGATTCTTTCTTGATTGTAATTATATATAAAAATGTAAGTTAGCTTTATTTTAGTTTTCTTATAATTTATCCACAATTCACAATAAAATATAATTTTTTAAAATTTAATATTGTTTATTGAATAAAACACCGCAAATTTCACAAATTCAATCGAAACAAAATTTGTGGCAAGCTTTCAAACCAAAAGCGTCAAATCACTGGAATATAGGAAGAAAAAGTCAAACCAAAAGTGTCAAATCACTGGAATATAGGAAGAACTATTTTCGCTTCGCCGCAAGTTCGCCCTGGTTCTTTTTTTTGCAAAGTTGCAAAGTGAAAAGTGATTGGTGAAATAGGCCCGGCTCATTTGTATGACACTTAAATACCGACGTATTTATAGGAAAAAAAAGATTTTTAATTTGCTTTTTAAAAAATTTTGTCAAAACCTTGAGTTTTCAGATGGAAAAAATTTTCTTTACAGATTCACTTTTTTCGCTTTAACTATAGCCGTATTTTTGTGTAGGTTTTAATTAAATTACATGTAGTAAAATTGGTACCAAATATTGCTTAAAAAGAAAATTAAAGTTTTTACTACAATGCTTTTTGAGGCTATGTAAATGATGGTTTTCCAAATCTATAATCCCTTACTTTAATATTAACTTATAGCCTTAAAACCCCGTTTTGGTTGTCTTTAACATTTCAAGGGGCATATTTTAAGAACTTGAAGTTAGATAAATATTAAAAGGCAAAATACACATTCACGACATCTTAATCCTTTCAAAAAAGTATTATATTGTTTGTGCAATAGTCAACTAATGCATTCTAACTCACATTTTGTTGGCTTTTTGGAATGCTATCTTATCTAAACTTATTTTCTCTTGTCTCAAAAGCTACCTTTTAGGCTGTATAAACTAAAACGGTATCTTTTTCGAAAACAGTATTTAAGATAAGATAAAGGCCCAATTTGTCAGTGAGATATTGAAGTTAATTAAGTAAACACAACTTTGTATATATTTTTCAGAACAAAACTAAAGTTAGCATTTGAAATTGGCTAAATAACTTGAGTTTAACTTTAATCTCACTGCTAAAAATATTGTATGGTTAACCTCTTGTTTTGTCACTTAAAATAATCATGAATAATTTTCAAATATTTGTTTAGTGAAATATGTACATATGTAGTACATACATATATACTTCATTCACAATAATGAAATAATAAAACCTAAGCTGCCATATGTTAACTATTCAACCATTTCGAAAGTAAATTAGCATATATCTACTTTCCTCTTCATCTGTCAATTGTCTTATTTGAAAATTACAAACTAGGTTACTTATCAAATTAAATACACTTATCTATTCAAAAAGAAAACAGTAATTACTAAACTGAACTCCTTAAAGGAAGCAAAAGCAAGCCTATATCTATGTATGTATATTTTTATCTAACCTAAATACGATCCTTTTGTTAATTATCAAATGTCTTTCAATGAGACACATCATTATTTAACAACTCTTTTCTTATGCAGTTCCTTTCTCTTTTTTTTCCATTCCAATTTTAAAACCATCTCATAGTCATTGCTAATTTTCAAGTCAAAACATTCAAAAACGTTCGTTTCTCATTCGTGAAATTGAAGAAAAGAACGGTAGAGACTCTATGCTCCATCGTTGATGATACAATCGCAAAAAAAAAACACAAAACTAACTACAAAAAGAAAAACAAACAGGTCCTTGCACCCGAAGTAGTTTGCTCCTATTTCCCGAATACTTAGTGATAACAAAAACAATAATAAATAAAAGAAAACAGAACAAAATAAAAAATAACTAAAAAGCAATCGGAAGAAACACAACAAACCGAAACGAGACCGAAGCATGCATCTAACATCTAGTTCTAGATACTTGCAACAACTTCCACAATCCACCGTGTACTACATTACACATAGAGACCAGGGTTGCCATGTCATTTTCTAGCTATAGATAGCCTATTTTTTTTTTGTAAATATTTGTATTCAAAATTCTGAGCCCAAAAAGTAGCCCAATTTCATTAAAAAATAAATTCATCGATTTATTGATTCTGTTTGAATATTTGTTGCCCAAAATCAGATTCGAAAAAGGAGCCCAAATAATAGCCTAATTATTCATTAAAAAATCTATTTATCAATTTTTTGATTCTGTTTGAATAAATATTCCAAAATAAATAGCCCAAAATCGTTGCCAAAAAAGTAGCCCAAATAATAGCCAATTTTGTTCATTAAAAAATCTATTTATCGAGTTATTTATTTTTTGAATATTTATAGCACAAAATCGGAGCCGAAAAAGTAGTCCAAATAAAATAGCCCAATTTCATTATAAAATATATTCATCGATTTTTTGATTCTGTTTGAATATTTGTTGCCCAAAATCGGATTCGAAAAAGTAGCCCAAATAATAGCCTAATTATTCATTAAAAAATCTATTTATCGATTTATTGATTCTGTTTGAATATTTGTAGCCCAAAATCGTTGCCAAAAAGTAGCCCAAATAATAGCCAATTTTGTTCATTAAAAAATCTATTTATCGAGTTATTTATTTTTTGAATATTTATAGCCCAAAATCGGAGCCAAAAAAGTAGTCCAAATAAAATAGCCCAATTTCATTATAAAACACATTCATCGATTTTTTTATTCTGTTTCAATATTTGTCGCCCAAAATCGGATTTGAAAAAGTAGCCCAAATAATAGCCTAATTATTCATTAAAAAATCTATTTATCGATTTATTGATTCTGTTTGAATATTTGTAGCCCAAAATCGTTGCCAAAAAGTAGCCCAAATAATAGCCAATTTTGTTCATTAAAAAATCTATTTATCGAGTTATTTATTTTTTGAATATTTATAGCCCAAAATCGGAGCCGAAAAAGTAGCCCAAATAAAATAGCCCAATTTCATTACAAAATATATTCATCGATTTTTTGATTCTGTTTGAATATTTGTTGCCCAAAATCGGATTCGAAAAAGTAGCCCAAATAATAGCCTAATTATTCATTAAAAACTCTATTTATCGATTTATTGATTCTGTTTGAATATTTGTAGCCCAAAATCGTTGCCAAAAAGTAGCCCAAATAATAGCCAATTTTGTTCATTAAAAAATCTATTTATCGAGTTATTTATTTTTTGAATATTTATAGCCCAAAATCGGAGCCAAAAAAGTAGCCCAAATAAAATAGCCCAATTTCATTCAAAAAATCTATTTATCGATTTATTGATTCTATTTGAACAAAGTTCCTGCTGACGCATGAGTTTATTGATTTTATAAAACAAATTTCCTGGTTATATCATTTAATTTTACGAAGAAAACTATGGTCCAAGAATAAATTTGAGCTACTTGTAGTATAATTTTGATTGGTCTGTCATACTAAATTCTTTAATTTAAATAAAAATAGCTCAATTTTCGATAGAAAAAAATAGCCCAACCTGGCAAGCCTGATATAGAGACTTTCTATTCGACTTCGACCGACCCGTATTCTGGGGATTCATTCGAAATGCATTGCATACTCGTATACCTCAAGAGATGGTGGCAGATATACGTACAACACGTAATAATAATGGTGGCGGGCAAATTGGTGGGTGGTGTGTTGCTGGAAAATATCCTTTTGGAGCACTACAAGACGACGACGACACGACACGAACATACCAACAACATATCCTGTTGGAGCCCGAGGTTCCGCGCTCCGCTGTGTTTAGTGTTGTTTGTTTCAAAGAAAAAATAAAACAACAAAAACAAAGAAATGAAATTAAAATTCTACTTGCATGACTTGTCTTTGGGATTTTTTTTTAGAAAACAGCCCGCAGGAAAAAAAGCAATGAAGTAAAAAGGCAGGACAAGCAGTAGAATAAGAGGAGCAGAGACATGGGAAGATACGAGTATGAACGGTACGTTCTATGCGAAAAAAAAAGGACATAAAAGATGAGTTACTATACTGCGGATGTTGCTTTATTTTAACTCCTCTTTAGCTTTTTTTTCAATGGTACTATTCTCTATTCAATCGAAAAATAATAAGTAAATAAAATGCTTCACTGGGTCGCATATTCTTGCTCGAGGCCACAGTTTTTCAATGCCAGATAGCCCAAGTTTTTATAAGTTTAACCCAATTTAAACAAAAATGTTTGTAAATAAAAAGAGCTTTTTTCACTTTATGAAACCGTAAATTTGTTTTAAACAACAAAAAGTCTCAGCCGAGACATTTTTAATACAACTTGATTCAAACAAAAAATTGACCTCTTTTTCACGTTTGTCAATTTTACAACTGTCAGTTCCACATAATTATGGATATTACTTTTGACAATGACAGCTTTCAAAGTTGCCGTATATTCATGTTGAAAGTTTTACAAACTGTTTCATTACATGTTCCAATATATACATACACTAAGTGCTTCTCAACTTAATGTGGATTTAATTCCAGAATGATTTCAGTTAATATTTGTAGTATTCCCACCTAAAAATAATGTTCTTTAGCTTGACATTTAACGCCTGACATATAAAGGCTTCAAAAATATTGATTTTTTTTTTCTTTGCAAATTTTGTTTTTGATCTTAATTGTAATTGATGCAAATCAAAAGCTCTAGTTTTATTGTAAGAATGCAAAAGTGTAAAATTTTACATTATACCAACAAAATATACGGAATTCAATTTTGCAACAGTGTCGCATTTTAGCTATACCCGAATGCAACAGGAAAATACAACAGTGTAAATGTAGTCGCATTTTTGACAGTCCACCAAATGCCACTCATTAGTTAAATGTCCTTGGAAGCCGAAAGAAATTTCATATTGTTCTTTTTATTTTTATTAAGCGCCGTGAAGGGACCCCCATTCAATCGTGGATTGAAATGGAAATTATTACATTTACTACATTGTGAACAGATTAAAAAATGTCTGATCTCGAATGTGTAAATTTTAAATTTGATTAACGACAAAAAGATAGGAATCTTAAACTGTCAAATAACAAAACAAAAATGTTAGGTCTGTTCTTTAGTCTGAGTGTTTGTGATTTTCTGTGTCAAGTTCTGGTTTATTTTTTATAAACATGACAGAACTTTGCTCTACTGAAAATGTCATTTTGTTTAACCCTATGTATGCGATAAATACTTACATAATTAAGTTAAAATAACATAAATAAATTTAATCAATTTTAAATTAAATAATTTTTCACTTTGTATATTGCGTCTTGCAGACTGGTCTTCTTTGAAGCTTCATCGTCTTAAAACTACAAATACACGAGTAAGTTAACTAGTATAAAAGCAAATACCTACCTACTTATTTTATATTAAAAACTTTATTATTAATTTACTTAAATACAATCGAAAGCGTCAACCAAAATATCAAACTCTATCTTTCGATTTCGATAGTTTTTTGACAACTGAATCGATAACTTTTCAGTGATACCAAATAACTCATTTAACTCCCATTGAAAAACTTGCCCGTGAGTTAACACTGAATTCAGGATTAACTATAGCTCTGGGCTTAACTCAGAGTTAACTCAGCACTGAAAAACTGGGCCTAAGAGTTTTTTATTGTTGTCATTTCAATATGTAGTATTAAACTTAGGAACTTTGTTAAATCTGGTAAATCACCCTTATATCATATTATATGCATCACCCTTAGCCTTAAATACTACGCATTACATCACCGCAAGTGAAGTTCATCAAATGTTGTTTGCCGACATTTTTCTTATCACCGTTATAGCGCACGTAAAAACACAATTATGTACATACATCTCAACATCAAAAACAACAACAATAATACTCTTCTCAATGAAAAACGATCGAAATGCATTTTTCATCATTAGTTAAGAAAAATAAAAGATTTACGTTTTGCATGTTTAGCAAATTATTGTAAGGTATATCGTATATAGGAGTGAAATGTAATTGTTAGCAAATGTTGATGTATGATGAAGTATATTTAAGGTGTAGTGCATAACAAACGTCACAATGAAACTGTTTGTTTATTTGACGTGACGTTTGTATGTTAATATTATACAGTGTTTTGTGTATGCTCGATTTGCACTTGTCACAATTCAAAAGAAAATTGTCATGAGAACAAAGTATAGTGTTTGTTTCTTTATTAAGGAAGAGTAATAATTGGTTAAACAGTTTGTAATTGTACATATGTACGTACTTTAGCATATCACAGAGTTAGTATTTGTTTAATTTAAAACATGACATTTAAAGTGTCAATCAATTATATTATATGAGAATTAAAATGACGGAATGTCAGAAATTTGTATCTGTAATTCTGATTGTTCAATAGGGGTGTGTATAGGTTGATAGGTAGGTGGCATGTTATTTTGTCATTTCCATTAATAAATTAAAGAAAATTGTGTCATTTAAAATTTAAGAAGAAAATAACATAATTTCATTCGTAGATTCAAGAATAAAGCAATTTAAAAAAAAAAAAAACGGAAATGCTTGCTTAGGTAGGTGTAAATTCTGTATAGTAAATTAAAAATTTTATAAAGAAACACAATAGAGATCTGACATTTGTGAGGTGGTTATCGAAACTATTGAAAGAAGTACTTTCAAGTTCATCAATTATTAATTGGTTTTCATGATACAAATGTCATATCACTTGCCTTTTAAATCGAAACTTACATTTGCTAAAATATGTACATTAAAGGACTATTCACTTGAGTGCAACCAACAACCGGCTAATAAATTAATAAATGTGATTTTTAAAAATTCATAAAACTAAATTCTTTTTAAATTGTAAACAGAAAAGTAGAAATCTAGCTTTCGAATTTTAAAGTAATAAAATTAGCTTTTTCATTGCCAAAATACGAGAAATTTAAGAAAAGAAATTGTCCGTCGTGAATTGCAATCTGATTGAATCGAACTGTCAAACTCAATTCGCGTTGCACATACGATCCATACAAATAAAATATACGCTTGTGTCTTAACCTAAAAATTGTATTCTAGTCCTTGCTGTGCATCTGTAATGACATATAATGTCAAAACATGTTAATGTCATAATGAAAGAATATTCGTTCATTCGTTGGTCGATGGTCGCTCTCATCATGAATAGGGCTTAAGTAGGAAAACGCAAATTAGCAACGCGCGTCTGATAATGATTTTGTTTTTATTAATGGCTGCGTTCAATCTCAGACAGATAGGGTATCCAAATACCTTTTTGTTAGTGTTTTACGTGTAAAATAACAGCTGATCAAAAACAGCTGAGATGTCAAAAAAGGAATACAAAGGTATCCAAGAATTTCTGGGGTATGTAGGTATCTGACAGAACAGCTAGTTCAACACATGGTTGAATTTCAAGAAACTTGAAAATTGATTTCAGCTTTTTGTATTTGTTGGTAAACAAAAAGATACAAAATGTTAGTTGAAGTTGTATTTGAGGATGTTCTGTACATAATAGACGATAAAGAAGCTATTTGCCTCCGAATTTTAGAAGGTAATTATGATCTATTTTCATCGTCCGAAGAATCAGTTGAATTATCTATTAAATGTTTTATCTTACATCAATTTTGATTTCGAAGCTTAAATGTTTCTCTGCTTTTTGTGAACAGCTGAAAGTTGTTTTTATTTTTTGACAGCTATCTCAATACAGCTATCCAACTCGTTCAACAAGGTATCTAAAAATTCACCTATCCAAGATACCCTATCCAACACGAGATTGAACGCAGCCAATGTAAACATGCCCAACCAATTTGAAATTTTGGAAAAAACGTAACATTTACATACAAGTTAAAAAAAGAATTTTTTAAAACTTTCTTCTTTCTTATTTATCCTGGGAAAAACATACATACATATATGGAGACTTTTATCAATAGGATTTTTATCTCATATGAAGATTTGACATTTATCTATTTATTATTTAAATATTCTGATTCATTAAGAGAACAAATATTTTTGTTTTGTGCAACACGAAACAATTAAATTAATGATGAACAAAGTTCCAAGCGACAATTTGACAAGTAAAACCTTTTGTGTGGGTGGTGTATGGTCAGCTTTAAATCAAAAATACTTGAATAAGATCGCATCATCTATACCAGCCCTTAAGCGTGTTGGCTGTCGCTTTTGACATCAACAAATTCATAGCACTGAAACTTCAAAATCTTAGAGCATTCGTTCGTTGAGTTCATATTTGTATAGTCAGTAGTCACACCTTTTTGAGAGAACTTTTTGTACTGCTTGCTTAATCTTTTCTGAGAGAAATTTGATCACAGCTGATGTTATTAAAATCCAAATTTAACTTAAGATCACACCTCATTTCTTTTTACCCGTTAAATCTGTAGACGTCATTGTTTCACGATTTGTGTTGTCAATTAATTAGCCTATTGTCATTTAAATTGACAATAGGTAATCAAAGTCATACATGGAAAAAATATAAAAGTTTCTCCTTTTCGCTCAAATAAATTTTATTCATGCTAAACTTCAAACTCATGCCAAAAAACGATTTAAACTAAAAACACAAATTTATATAAACACCGGCAGCGAAATGTTCAACATTGAAAAAAAAAACAACTTGGCGCACATGTCCATATCTCCAACTCAAAACTAAACACTCATTTCTCAGACCACTTTCGCTTATCAATATGCCGCGTTATGATTGTGCGACAGCTATATGCCATACCATTCAGCTTCAACCTTAAAAAGGCGTGTAAAAAAATAAAATTAACAAAAACAAGCAAAATGTATGCTTAACGCCAGCGGGAATAAATGTTTACATTTCCATTTTAGAGCTAATATTCAGAAAGAAAAGAAAAACAAAACTAGCTAGTGGACAGACAAACTAAAAGGAAAACACTAAAAATTACTATACAGTGTTCTGTTACTGTTCCCTCTCTGGTCTCTGCACTTTGCAACTTTGTTCCGGTTGTTTGTTACTTGGGACGCGTGCCTCCTCTATTTGTCGTCCGTTTTATCATGTCATAATACTCGTACATTGATAAACGAGAGTACACCCTTTCCAATCGTTCGTCGTCGTCTTCGTGGTCGTGGTCGGTGTCGTCTCCACCGCGAAGCCAGAGAATGGCAAGTAATCATACTTTTGCGCACTGCAGTTAGGCTTCACTTTTTTGTTTTTAATATTTCATATCCACCCGCATTGGTGGGATTGGGGTTCTTTTAAATGCCTACTTTTGGATATAACACAGATAAAAGGTATTACCAGATAAGTATTTCAGAAGTATGATAGATATGCATTGGATCTCGAAAGTAAAGTTATGTTTTCAATAAAGTTTACCGGCTACACTAAAGAGGGCAATCCCCTCGTGCTCAAACGTCAAATATATAAGTTTGGAGAAATGTCAATAGTTGGCTGTCACTTTTCGGTAAAAGATTCGCAAAACTTTTTATCAATCTTTTTCAGAAATGTCAAAATGCCTTATATTTGTGTGTTGTTTAAGCTTTCATTAGTTGTTTTAACAATATATGTAGGTTATAGAACCTTAAAACTGCCCGTATAACTGCGGATGTGCATACCTAATATATACAAGGAGATAAGAATATACAACTGTCACAACATTGACACAATCAAAAGTACATATGTCGAACTCTGTTTATAACTTAACGCCATAATTTCCTTTGTGATTGTATATAAGTAAAACGTTTAACTTAATTGTAAACTGGCCCTTTTTCTTTTTAGTGTCAGTATAAAGCGCACATAAAAATAATACATACTATATGTATACATGTATATTGGAATTTTTTTTGACATTTACACTAAAGCTATAACGAGAGAATTTCACCTTTCTACCAACGTCAAAAATGACTGGCAAAACTTTGAAGAACCAACATGTTAAAGTCTAATGTGACAGCAAATACTTTGGATAATTTGCAGATACAAATATATAATAATGGGTAAATGTCAAACATTGGATGTTTTGACGTATAAGAAAATACAGGAATGAATTGGATGCGTTCTATCACAGACAGATAGGGTATCCGGGTACCTTTTTGTTAGTGTTTTACGTGAAAAAAACCAGCTGATCCAAAAGAGCTGAGATGTTAAAAAAGCAATTCAGAGGTATACAAGAATGTCTGGTATATGTGGGTATCTAACAGAACAGCTGATTCATGAATTTAAAGGAACCCGAAAATCGATCTAAAATGTATATGATTTTTGGTAAAAATCCGTTGATATCCATTGAAAAAGTTTTTTAAAGTAATTTTGGACCCCGAAATCTTAATGCTTGTCTTGTTTTTATTTTTGGCCAGCTATCTCAATTTATTTATCCGACTCGTTCAATATGGTTTCTAAAATTTCACCTATCCAACACGAGGTTGAACGCAGCCATTGTAATTTGTTTAAAAGCTCAATATGGCAAGAAAACGGAAGAAATTATGACATTTTGCAACAAATTTCAGAAATGGAAAAATGATTGTGTTCAGCGAACAACACAATATTAAAAATATTTGCTTATATAATAGTAACGTTTTCTGAATACTTGGATTATTATAACTAAAGCAAAAAATTACCTACATCAACATGCACACATACTTTTTGACATTTATTAAATTTTTGTATGTCTTAAAAGTTAATTTGATTTTTTTTGTTTGTGTGGTGAGAAAAATGTCATCACCTCATCTCATCATCTACAAACAACTTTGTTTCTTGCATAAATAAAGTTCAAGCATTCAGTACAAATATTTGTTTATTATTCTTTAATGAGATTTTGTTTTTCTTATGATTTTAAATTGGATTAATTTTTGTGATAAGAGGAAAGTGAATATTTTTTTTTAATTAACTTCAATTTTAAAATTATACAAGTAAATTGTAAGAAATGCCGCACGGTTAATGGTTTTATAATTCTGGAAGCAAAAGTTTTTATCAATGTAAAACAAGAAACTATAATGTTATACTTCTATATTTCTTAGAAATTTCTTTAGAAATGTGCAACTTGGAGTTTATAGCGTTCTGTAAATAATTTTATAGGAACATATTTGAATACGCAACACTTTCCATTTTTACATAGACATTTTTGTTTTCTTTTTTCTAATTTCCTGACTGAAACGGCAACATTTATGTGTCTATCCGGCACATTTCTCTGCTTCACGATTTTGCTTTTCTTTTTCTAAACGCAATTAAAGAAATATGACAAGTGATGAGATCTGATTTTTCTTTTTCAATTTTGAAATAAGCCAAAAATTAAACAAAAAAGAAAATACTGATTGCTAATTTTAGGTCACGGGTCGATAGGGTTAATCAGAAACTTTTGTTAATTTTACCTTTTCAATTCTCTTTTGGAAAGTTAAGATTATGGGTACGTTACATAAGTTGTCAAAGTCAAAAGCAGCTGTCATGCAATGCTTTAGAACAAGAACAAATTCGATGAAAGTCCCAAAATCATTTGTGGCAAATTGCAACAGTTCCAGAGTCCAAATTAATTTGCTGTTTGCAAGTGTCACTTCATTAATTTAACTTTATAGGTATGTAGGCTTCTTTTTCCTTTTTAAGGAACGGAATAAAACATTCGATTTTTGTATGCAAGGGTCTCTATGTCGTTGTTTTCAGATATTCCCAGACAAACCTTGTTGTTTTGTAAGAATATAAATTTTGTTAGGCTCTGTGATATAATATATAAAATATATAATAATGAAAATAAAATAAATAATATATAAAGTTACCCAAAATTAGACTTTCCGAATGGACCACCTAAGACGCAGCCGCGGTCAACATTTAAATGAAATTATCTTCAAAAAGCAAATGTCATGGACCAATCTAACGTTTCAAATAAAGAATCGATGAGATTTTGCAAATTTTATGCGTTTTTTTTTTTTAAAAGTTCTCAAGCTCTTAAAAAATCACCCGATATAACTCCCTTTAAAATAAACCCTTAAAAACTGTAATAACCCCACAAATTGGTGCTTTGTTGCATTATTAAATAAATCACTTAATTCGAAAAACGAAACTAGCCCCCACAATGGATGGTTCTTTCATATGAAAGATTTTTGTCCAAAAAATTGTTTGGGGGTTATTTCATATCTTCTTTGGGGTTTTTTCTTGGTGAGTTATTTCATGGAGCCATTTTGGATGTTAAAAGGAATTCGAAATTATTCGTCCGCTCTAAAAGTGTTGTGTGATTTTGAAAACAGAAGTTATGAAAGTCAGGGATTCTTATAGCTCAATAATGTAATCGTAACAGTAAGGCTCTAAAGAAAAATATTTATTCCAATATACACGCCAAACACACAACTTTTGAAAGAATACGGCTTCAGTGGAATCGTGTTGTTTGTTAAAAACCTTACGATTTCATCAATTGTTATTTATGTTATTTTTTTATTTTTACTGTAAAGAACAATTCTAAAGAAGATGTCAAAACATTAACTGTTTTTCTAGATTACGTTTTCACTGCCACTAAAACAATTATATAAAAATACACATTAATTCATTGTGAACAAATTATGTATCCGGTGTTATACTTTTCAATCGTTTCTTTTACTTTTATCCAAAAAGAAATACCCAAAGTATTTACCTAACTACTCTCTTTAATGCTAATGTTATAAGTACCAAAATACATTATAATAAAAAAAAAACTACTAGGAACTGAGGAATTGGCTCACGTTGGGCGCCGTTTAACTATTTATTTAATCTGGAGTAAATCTTATAATTCCTTTAAAAAAAGGAACGCACATATATACAATGCAGTCATGTATTTTTTGCATATGGTCATAAATTTTCAAGAAGCAACATTTTCTGAAGACAACAAGGTTAAACATCTATTGGAGATGTAAAAAATTTCAGAAAAGAACTAAAATTACTGTTGGACTTTAAAAGTCCTACAAAACTTGCATTGTTATAGAAGAAACAACGAATAAAAATTCAAGCTCCACATATGGTTTGGAGAAAAAACACGGTCTTTTTTTACAAATATACCTTTGAAAATTTCTTGAAACAGCTTGAACACCCAAAGAGTTAAACTTAATTTTTGGACACATAAGTATTTAATGTTTACCCTGGCAACTCTGTAGCTCCTTCGACTACTCAAGAAAGGAGACAACAACTGCAAAAAAAGAACTCATTTTCCCTTCGATTTTCACACAACTCCATTACACACTGACAGTATGCGGGGCTCATAAAATCTTCCCCCAACAAAAAAAAAAAACTCACCTCAAACTCCAAAATTGAATTCCGGAATTTTAACCTTCCCCGGTATTTTTATTTTGTGTTTTGTTATTGTTTATTTACTATTTTTTGTATTGTTCTTGTAAATTCAAAAACAATAGCCAGGTATAGTAATTTCTCACAGCTTCGAACTACTGCGACTGAGGACTGACGGATAGGTGAAGGTGAACACAAACACTCGCGCAATTGTCGTCGTCGATGTCGATGGCGATGTCGACGTCGCGTTTCCACACACCAATACCAATTTGAAAATCACCAAAAAAAAGAGTGGGCAGGTAATCTCAGATCACGAAAAGAACACTTTAAGGAATTTAATAATGCGGCACAGCTTTCGGTGAAAATTTCACAAATTCGGAAGCAGATAAAATATTTTTGCACTTTTTTATTCTTCTTATTTTTTCTGGGTTGCTGAAAATTATGATGGCGCTTTAGTTTACCTTTCTCGCCGCCGCCAGACACAAAACACGCAACTTTCTTTCGACAGCCACGTTCTGTTGGAATTAATAATAATTTTTTTCTTCTGTCGAGTTGTTATACACCTGCAGCAGCAGTTTCTGATTAAAATTCTTAAATCGTAGATAGAATTTAAATTAATCAAACAGATCGAACCGCCTTTGTGTATTGCATTCGCCGACACAGCGAATTTCAATTTAACAAGAATAAAAACGATAATTCACACCAGACAAGCAAAATCAAAAGAAAAATAAAATAACATTTATTTCTGAAGACTCATAGAAGCGCACAACACGAAACACACCTTTCGCCGTCGAATGGAAGAGAACGAATGACTGACTGACGGTGACGGAATCACAGAAGACAGAACACAGAACTTGGATTCGGATTCGGTTCGGAATCTCAGTAGATACTCTATTCTGTCTCGATGTCTCAGGGTTTGGAAAATGACAGCCAGTAAATGGCAGACGAAGCGAATTGAACTGACCGAAAGTCGAAACTGAATGAAATGATGGTATCCCTGTGGTTCTCAATTATTGAAATTTACTATTCTCTTAAAAATTGGTGTTACTTTGGTTCGTTTTGGTGCAGTTTCGGAGAAACTAAATGACAGTTTGGTTTTGTTTTCATTTAGAACGTACGTTATACGAAAAAGTGGGTGGAATACATTGTTTGTAGAGATACCTGTTCTGGGATCCGGCTCCGTTCGAGGAATTGATTATTTTTACAACTGAAAAGAGAAAATACTGGTTTAATTTAAAGATTGAATCCGAGAAGTTTTCTCTTAAATACACAAAATAGATAGATAAGTGGAGGAATGAGTTGAGTGGTACAATAAATGTATAGATCTATCTCGCTTTAGTCATTGTAGTTTTGTTTTTATTGTTATCAATAAAAATGACAGCAGGTGAAGATGAGATACATCATACAAACAGATACAATTACGTATATAGTTCCTATTCTCTCTTTCATAATTGAGAAATTGAGTAATGAGAATGAGAACGAGAACATTATGAATGAACAAATTTGTATGGGTATTTAAGAGATAATCATGCGCAAAATGTCAAAAAATATTTAAAGGTGTAGTTGTAGTTGTTATAAATATCGTATACGAGATTTAGGTTGGGAATTGCCAAAAAGAAAATATATTGTGTTTTTTTTAACTCTGAAAGAAATTAAGATTTTTTTACGCAGAACTTCATATTAGATTTGGACTGAAAAATTCTTCAAATTCTGAAGGAGATATTGTTTTTCGAACTATTTTGTCATATGGATCGATAGTGTGATGCTCTGCACTTGACAAGAAATACAATATCGACAAACTAAAGAAGGTTTACTACAGGGGTCCTACGATCCTGTCCAACAGATGCTTTAAATGTTAATCTCTACCTCCTAACAGTAGACTAAGGCTCGTTTCACACTACGCGATTTTGACCGTACGGCAAAAAACCGGACGGCGACATTTTGTTAGAGACGCGAAGAAGAGCATATGAGGGGTATAATTTCAAAACTCTTCTATTCCACTTTTTTTCAAAAATGAGTTAAGTATGAGAAAGTGTTCTTTAGAAGAGCACTCGTCTATGTATTTAGCTAAAATTTATCAAAACTTGTTACTTCCTATACTTTTGAGTACTCAAAAAGTGAAGTTTTTTTTCAAAACTACACTATTCCACTCAGTCGTTTAATTCAAAACTCATTTATTCCCATACAAACCAAAATCCGCACCAAAACTCTTCTTTTCCTATGCAAATTAAAGTAGCCGCTTTCAAAACTCGTGTATTCCAATGACATTAAAAAGGCGGGAATCTTTGTTGTTTTGAGAGCATTCATGGGTTACCTAAACTATTTAGTGTTGCAATAATTCTTGTTAAGAAAACATCTTTGGTAAGTTCGCAGATAAAATAATGTTTTATAAGTAGATTTATATTTAATAATTAAATATATTGTATTGTATTGTCCTACAGCATTGAAAATAGCAAATTCGTGATCTAGGGATCAACGATATATCATAAGATGCATTTTGTGGACATTTTTTTTAAAAACTTTGAAGTTGATTATCTGGAAAACTAAGCGTCCTACAGCATTGAAAATAGCGAATTCGTGATCTAGGGATCAGTACCCAGTGTTGCCAAAAGTACTCCCATAGGAGTATTGTACTACTTTCAACAGCTGCGTACTCCCGTACTCCTCCTTTCACATTCGTACTCCTATTTTTTAAAGTCTTAAAATATCCTATACTCGCAGCAAGCTGTAATGTCAAGTGTCAACTCAACCGAAACATATTTAATTCATTTTAGATTTAATGCAAATTTGGCAGTACTCTCATTATCTAAAAGGGAATTTCCCTTTCTCGTTTTTCGTTGGCAAATTTGGCAGTACTCTCATCATCTAAAAGGGAATTTCCCTTTCTTGTTTTTCGTTTGCTTCACTCTGTCTCATCTGTCAGTTAAGTGTTTTTTATTTGTTCTTATCAGGAAAGATATTTAAGTTGTGTAGTTTAATAATATGAAAAGGTTTGTTAAATAAATGGTTCAAATATTGTTTTGCTTTTAAGAATAATCCAAAATTCAACAACTTATACATATTACAGATATTTACTAAAATTGGATGCCTTTGAGGCCAAAACAAAATCGGTAAAGACAAACACAGATACTGCGGCTAACATCCATATGTCTCCTGTTGCGGCTACAAAGCCAATTGAGTCTGCTGCTGTTCCTGTTGTTGTGGAAGAATCACTTAAATCCTCTACGGAAAGAACTGATGACATTGAAATGTTTGAGGCTGGTGGTGATGGTGAAGTTAAGAAAATTTCCAATTCTTCAAATAAAATCATAAATCGGAAGCAAATGTTCCGTCAAGGATGGTTAAGTGATTTTGATTTTCTTAAAGAAATCGACAAAAAACCGTTTTGTTCATATTGTAAAACAAAACTCACAATTAATAAACAACATATTATAAGACATGAACAATCAAAAAATCATCAATTAATACTCAAATCTCTCAAGCAACAACCAAAAATAAATAATATTAATCCTGAATCAACTAAAAAGCATGAAAATGCAAAAATATCTGAACTTAAAATTATAATGTTCATTATACAATACAATCTAGCCATGTCTTTGATTGAACCTCTGATTGACTTAATGAAGAGCATTGACAGTGATACGATTAAAGATATGAAACTTGGTAGAACGAAACTGAAGGATACAATAACATCAAGCTTATTGGAAGAGGCGAATCGCGAAATAGTGGACGTTTTAAGAAAACACAAGTTTTCGGTTATAATTGATGAAACAACAGATGTTAGTTCCTCAAAGTGTCTTTGTGTCATGGTAAGGTATTTTGATTTCAATTATGGTAAAGTAAGAGATCGATTTTTTTCCTTGATTGAGCTATTTGAGTTTGATGCTAAATATATTTTCAACGTAGTATTTAAGTGCTTTAATGATCTTCAAATACCGTTTAAAAATTGTATTGGTTTTGCTTCTGACAATGCTGCTGTGATGGTTGGAAAAAAAAGTGGAGTTCGTTCTCTGTTTTTAAAGAGAACGCAGCCGCAGCTAAGAAAATTCCACAAAATATTGAGGTCTTCCTAAGAAACATCTATGTTTACTTTTCACATAGTCCAAAAAAGCAAGTCCAATTCAAAGAGTTTCAAGAATATTTTAACGTTGCAAAACATAAAATTCTTAAAACTTCTTTCACCAGGTGGCTAGCTCTTGAACAGGTTGTGGCAAGAACAATAGAGCAGTGGCCTGCTTTACTTCATTATTTTTTGGAATATTCTTTCGAATCTGCTGACAGCAACCTAGATCTTGTTCACAAGATTCAAGAAGAGCTAAACGATACAACAAAATTGTACTTATTATTTTTAGCCTATGTTCTTAAATTAACTAAACAACTTAACTTATAATTTCAAACTCAGTCTGTCCGGATTCATAAATTCTTACCATATATTAAAACTTTTTACAAGACTATCTTACAAAATTTTCTTAAATCGGAGTTTTTAAGCGACGATTTTCTTTCTAATCCGAATTTTTCTGATGAATATTTAAAAAACATTGAATCTGTATACGTTGGGGCTAAGGCTGAACTTTTTATTAAAGTAAATAAAATTGAAGTAAGACAAGTACTTGAATTTAAAGTTGTTTGTCGAGAATATTATAAAACCCTATGTGTGCAAATTTCACAACGTATCGATTTTGATTGCGAAATTTTGAAATGTATTCAAGGCATTGACCCTTTAAATTTAGCAGAAAGTGCAACCACAATTATATCATCGATTCCGGATTTGATCAATGAAAACGAAATTGAAAATCTTGACATCGAGTGGCGAACACTACTAAACCAAACAATGGTTCCTAAAACCTTGGAAATAGAAACGTTTTGGTCCAAAATATTTTTATTAAAAAATGTTCTTAACGAAACACTTTTCCCTCTGACAACAAAATTTGTAAGTGCTTTGTTAAGTCTTCCTCACAGTAGTGCAGCAGCAGAACGAGTTTTTTCCCAACTTTTTCTCATTAAAGATAAAAAACGGAACAGATTGGAGGTAAATACGTTGCATGCAATTATGAGTTGCAAGGAATTATTAAATGGAGTTGATTGCTGCAAATGGAATCCTTCCAAACAGCTTGTGAAATCATATAAAAAATAGTTATTGTTTTTTTATATTTTTGTTAGACTTACCATAAAATATGAATCAAAATACCTTGCTTTTTGCAAACCTACTTAATATTTAATGTATTTAATACATATTTTGTGTTGACTATAAGTGCCTGATTGTAGTTCTTAAAACAATATACATAACTATGAATTAAGCTACGTACATACATATCTGCCAAAGGACAGCTTTATTATTATTATTTATTTTTATTAGAATTGAAATTTATTTATTTATGTTTTGTTTTTTATTCAAGTGAATTTTAATTGATTTTTTTCTGTATTTATGATTTTATTCTTATTGATGATTTCGTTTAAATAAATATACAAAAATTTTCGCGAAGCTATTTTTGAAGAATAAAAATGATGTACTCCTATTTTTTTCAAAATACTCCCCTTTTCTGGGCTCAGTACTCCCTTCTTATATTTTTCTCCGGCAACACTGTCAGTACCTTTCCAACGATATTATACGCTTTCATATTATACGGTCACGGCAAAATGCCCGCGCCGCGCCGTGTAGCAACCGTCTACTGCCACTACAGTATACGGTAGCCGGACGGCGCGATAAGCTTATTGGCGTACGTGACGAAATGCATGTTTTCATATCATACGATTTTATTCGTGCGGCAGAGTTCGATCAGCCACTTCAAGACCTGTGAAAAAGTATACTAAGCACAGGAATTCTGCATATATCGTGCTTTACCGTACGGTTAAAACCGTATAATGTGTAATTAGTCATTGATCCGGTTTATGCCGTCCGGTTTTGACCGTACGGCAAAAAACTGCAAGACGACGCGTCGCAAGTCATAAATAAAGCGAACAACATTATTAAACGCGACTTGAAGTTTTCGTTTATTAGCGCTGTCAAGGGCACAGAAAATGGGACTGCCATAGAAAAGTATTGGTAGGACAAGAGATTTTGCTATAGTCATTTTGTTGAAACTGGAAGACAACTGGCAGATATATATAAAACCCGCAAAGCAGCATATATTCGACCAACGGCACAAGTCAAGTGATCGTCCCATGTAAGTTTCTGGTTAAAAACAATCCCAAGATTCTTAACTGTTCTAACGTAGCTTAACGTTTTCCCCTCAAGTTCAATACTAGGGAAATAAGAAGTATCTATTGCAGTGTTACTGATGACGATTGCCTGACATTTCTTAGGGTTAAGTTTAAGATGATTCTCCCTGCACCACTGGTTTATACACATCAAATCTTCGTTTATTCTGGCAGTTGCGTCTTCAACCATGCCGATTTTGTAGCTCAAATGAATTTGAACGTCGTCGGCATACATATGAATTTTGCAATGCCTGAGTACAGATGGAAGGTCATTATTGAAAAGTGTGAATAAGAGTGGTCCCAAAATCGATCCCTGGGGTACACCATTAGGGGTAGGGAGGAAATCCGACAGCCTAGAGTTAGCAAAAACAGCCTGAGTTCGATGGCTTAGATACTGTGCTATGAGGGTTAAGGCTGAGTTTTCAAAGAAGAAGAAAGAATTCAGTTTTTTCAGAAGAATTGTATGTGAAACAGTGTCGAACGCCTTAGAGAAATCAAGGAGAACCAGAGTTGTGACTTTATTGTTATCGATTTGTTGTCGTATGTCGTCGCTTATTTTAAGAAGCGCAGTCGTACAGCTGTGTTTCGGTCTAAAGCCAGATTGCGTCGGTGTAATTAAATTCCGTGTTTCCAAGAATGCTGTTATCTGCTGATTAACGATCTTTTCGAACGCTTTTGAGATGAATGGTAGGATAGAAATTGGTCGATATTCTTTTTGTTGCGAATTTGACTTTTTAAGAATTAGCAATATTTTTGAAGCTTTCCATAGTGCCGGGTAACAGGACTTTGTTAATATTGAATTAAAGATATGTGTCAAGAAAGGAGATATAAAAGTAAGAATAATTTTTACAAACTTAGGATGCATATTGTCTAGTCCAATAGCATCCGATTTTATGTCTTTTACGGCCTTAAATACCTCAACTTCAAAAACTCTTTTAAAACTGAAACTTAAGAGAAGCTCATTACTTCTTTCAAAGTTTGTGTCAAACGCAACACCATTATTTGTGTCAGAAACAGTACTTACGAACTGTTTGTTTAGTTCATTTACATCACAGTCATCCTCAGCAATCTTTTGTTTCGTCGTAATACCAAGAGATTTTATGTTCTTCCACAGTTTTTTGGAAGAAACATTGTTAAATCTCGACGCAAAAAATCTTCGCTTGGAATTTCTGATTTGAATATTCACTGCATTTCTTAACGTTTTGTACTGCATGAACAACTGTGGTAACTTGAACCTTTTCCAACGTTTGTAAGCTATATTTCTTTTCAGAATAAGTTTATGAATGTAACTAGTGTACCATCCTATTTCAGGGTTTTTGATTCGCACGTTTTTAATTGGCACAAAGGTGTCAAAAAGGTCATTAATTTTGTTAGTAAAGAAATAAACTTGCTCATCTACGTCTGAGATGTAGTATATATTTTCTAAATTAGAGTTATATATACTTGTTACCAATGATTGCATATCGATTGCATTGAAATTCCTAAATGAAATGCTTTCTGTTTCTGAGGTCGGATTTAGGTTAATGTTATAAAAAGCGATAATTAAGTCATGCTTGGAAAATCCGGGAACATCAAGCTGCCCATAGAAGTTCACAAGATGTGGTTGATTGACCAGGAATGTATCAAGTAGAGTGGAGCTAGACGAAGTAAAATGCGTGGGTTGATCAGTGTTAACTGGAAAAAGGTTGATGGATAATAGATTTTCGTTGAAATTTTTGGTCCTACTGTTATGTTTATCTAATAGATCAATATTTAAGTCTCCTGCAATAATTATGTGGTTAAAGTTAGGTGTTACTTCCTCTAGAATGTCTGTAATGACGTTTGTGTCTGTTATGTTAGGTGGTTTGTAGATAACACCAATCAGACATTTATTGGAAGCACAAGTGACTTCTATAAATAGGTATTGCAATCCACTATTATTGTCTGTACTCCTTATTAACTTGCTTTTGAAACATTTTTTTATGAAAATAGCCACTCCCCCTCCCCTAGAAACAATACGGTCAGATCTGAAAACTTTAAAGTTACCGGTGCTCAATAAGCAGCTATCAACTTGTTCGGTCAACCATGTTTCAGATACGCAAATGACGTCCATTTTGGAATCATTGAAAGTACTTTTAAATTCATCCAAGTGTTTGAGCAGACTTTGAGCATTTATGTGACATACAGATAATCCATCGTATCTGTTTCGAAAAACTTTGAGCATAGTCCCTGTTTTGTTGAAATTTGTATTGCTGCTGACCTGTGGAACCCCTCTACCTCTAGCTTGACTCATAAGTCATGTTATATATAAAACACCACCTGAGAAGAACAAAACAGCGTAATGAAGAACTTTGTTTCATAAAGAAAGATGCTGAAAAAAATGTAAATTTTTTTGGGTAGAAAACTGCTGAATAGATTTCCAAAAATAAAAATCGACTAGAAACAATTAAACAGTTTAAAAGAAGAAAATATTTAAAAGATATTAAAAAAAGTGAAATAGAATTAGTTAAATTAAATATATAAAAAGAAAAAATACTAAAAGTGCTAAAATTCCTTCGGAGACAGCACTGATGTGTGTGCATTGCGTATGCATTATTGAGAAGCTTCATTTTTGTTGTCATTGTTTTGCTCAGCTTCGGGACTTGAGTTGTTGCAATTAATAAGAATTTCATTGTTGTTGTTTTCTGCTGGCTCTTCTTCATTATTATTTGTATTTGCTTTTCGCTTGCAAGTTTCGACCATTGAGTTCAGCATATCAACTGAGTTAACTGTTCTAGGCATATCATTGTTATTTAATTTAATCAAAAACACTCCATTACCAAGACCGGAATCTTTCGTACGTTTCACTCTCCAAAACCCGTTTGTTTACATTGTTGTATTTGTAATTTTGACAATTAATCCATGAATAGATGTGAGCACAAACAAAAAAAAACGATGCCGTTGGCTAGCGGCATTTTGCACAGCAAAAACAAAATGGGGTCGTTAATAAGTTTTTTTCAGGTTTTTCTTTTAACTTTTTTTCGATGAAGAAGTCAGTTTTAAGCTTTAATTTTGCAGTCATTTTGTGGATAGTGAACCAATGTACCTTTTTGTCTTGAAAAAGCATGTTCAACATCAGTTTATTATAATTAATTCACTAATTTACAAAAATCACTACGAAATTCTTCAAATTTCAAAATTAAACTCGGATTTTTGTATCAAAGATGCGTTCGAAGATACATCAAGTTAAGGGTGCGAGCGCAATTTTTGTATTGAATTCTAATAAATTTTCGTTAATGAACGGCCCAAATATTTTTTTGCAAGTAATTAAAATCTGTATCAATTTAATTAATCCAAATGTGTTTATAGTTTGTTTTTAATGATTTAAGCTTGCAACTATTTTTGAATTCCATTTTGATTAATAAATATTATATTTAAAAAAAATAGTTATAATCAAAAAATACCTTATCCATAACATTCTTGATTGACGGAAGCATATGTACATGTATCAAAAAAAAACTATGCATCAAAGGAACACCAATGTTTTAAAAAAGTAATCAGAACGATTTTAGCGAACCTGTTGAATAAATGCAGAGCAAATAAAAAACAAATTTTGACATATATCACAAAATGAAAACGTCTTAAAATCGTTCTGAATTCATGCACAACTCATTCAATAGATCAAGTAATCGACATGAATGTTGATTGTTGACGTACAGAATTTTTTTTTAGTGAATTTCCACAGTTTAACGCAAAATATAATTTTCAATTATTCCTTAAAAATGTTTAGTTACCAAAGTTCAAGTTTACTTATTATTGTTTGAAGGGTATTACATTACATTTTATAAATACAGAACATAGAAGAAAATATACATAAACAATAGTTTTCAGATATAAAGCAGAGGTTAGTATAGAAAAATATTTTTGAGAAAGTCAATAATATTTTAGGTATGTTAATTAAAGAAATTTCCGCTTCAGCTAACCTTCATCAACTTTGTAGACAAAAAAAAATAAGCATTAATAGCAGCCAATTATTTCATAGCATATTTAATTGTTCAGATTGTAAAATGTCTAGAAATTTGCATATGCTACAAAATTCGTAATTTTATGCGTAAGCATGGAAGATAACATTATTTAGCCAAGAAGTCTCGATTTTGTCGCGTTTACCGGTTTTTTTCTATCAGTTGTTCGGTTTCCCCATACTGGAATCAAAAAAGTTACTTAAATCTATTTATTTCACTCATTTAGTTGGTATTGTTTGTAACCATATTGCCTATTTCTATTCCTTAAAGTTGCTTTACACAAAGCAACTTATTTTTAAAACATGGTTCCCTCAAATTTTTATTCCAAAATCTAACTACAAACAAAATTCTAACTCTAACAAAGTCCCTTAAAAAGAAATTTTCAGGAATATTTCTGCAACAAACAAAACTAAAATTTGGTCTTGCAATTATCGAACTGCTTAAATGATGAAAATACTAATCTAATTGAGGAATCTGAACTAGCTAAAGTTGGCAATGGAACTTCACAAGTATGCTTCTCGTAGCATTTTCTGTACAAACAAATACGGAGGCACCCGCCTATTGTTTCCACCTGAACTTCTAACGCCGCGCGCCGCCAAAAAAAATGCTCTAAGCAAACTACAGCTGAAAAAATTGTCGGTTTTGTTGTTTTACAAAGTATTAAGTTACACTTTTGTCCATTTACAATTATACTTACCAGTTGCTGCTCATATTGCGTTCGCCAATAATTTAAGTAAATAAAAAACAGCACTAATAAATCATTAAATATGTATTTGGTCAATTTTATTTTATTTAATATACATTTACAACATTTATTTGGATTGAAATTAAAAAGCTATACAAATCTTCCAATTTAAGACCATGTCAGCACTTCAGATTCTGTTGGTAAGGATTGTTTAGTTTTTGAACGAGGCCATGAAACATTCAAAATGAAGCATTTAGATGGGGCTGATTACTATAATGAAGCATTTTGATGGGCCAAAGCACTAATTGTGAGAATGTGTTTGGTTTTTTGCATCATTTCACGCACACTTTCTCACATTTAGTGCTTTTTAGCTTGTAGGCAAACCGAAATGTCAGTCTGAGATTCCGGTCTTGGTAATAGAGTGTTTTTGAATTTAATGTAAACAGTTCCGCTTGAAGTGAAAACAAAAAACAGTTGATGTTTGCGCCTAAGACGAATTGCGTGTCGTAATATGTTTCGATTATTTTTGGTTAAGCTCTCGTGGAAATAGATCGGAGCGTTCGAATCTTCACCGATGTCTCTTAAAATTAAGTGTCGCGAGTTTCTTTTGCGAAAATCGGCAAACGCCTTAAGTGTTGTGTTTTTATCGTGTGCGGGCAGAAATTTTACAATAATAATCGAGTCTTCTCTTTGGCTTGCGCGAAAAATTCGGCACAGTTTTGGTGGTTGCAAATTCAACGTGTGACAAATGTTATTAAAAATATTTTTTAAAATTTCACCTGCAAGCGTCGGTATTCCTATGAGAATGGCATCTGCTGCTAAATTATTTACGTTTAGCGCTTAAATTTGTGCTTTTAGATTAATGATTTCGGCGCAAACGGTGTTATTTATGAACACAATTAACCAAGAATGAAGAGTATAGATGTATGGGCAATCTCTAACAAGGACCTATAAACCATCAATAAGTATCTACAATGGAAACACACCTAAAGAATGAATCAGTGTTATATTAACAAAAATAAAGTTAATTTAAAAAGCAATTAATTGGAATGATTTTTATATTCTTCAAAAAAGTGGAAATGTAAAGGCTTTAGAGTGATATTTGAAATAAAAGATCTGTTTCCTCACTCTAACTTACTGTAATTGACATATTTCAATTAAAATATTAACTTGATATGGCTGTGAAATTAATAAAACAGAAAGTTTTTAAGAAAAAGACCTTGTAGCATTTTGACGTCTGATCACTCCATTTCACTTTCACTTATTGTATTTAAACAAAATTAAATATTTGTTTAACGTCAAGTGAACACGCTTTTTATTTTCTATTCTTTTAGTCATGAATTTTTTAAAGTTATTGAAATATCTAATAACATTGGTTGATTGTCGATGTTAACATTCGACTCCTTTAAAGGTGACTTTTTTGACACCGAATCCTTTAATCTTGCTTCTATACAAAAAGTCTGTTTTTCTTCATTTACTTTTTGGCGAGAAGTCTCCGTTTATAAAATTGATTGGGATGTGATCCCTGAATATTTACTTACATATGTATGTACATACTTGACATTTAAAAAATAGAATTTGCATGCTTCAAGTTTTTCTATTCACGAATAATTGCCTCACACTTAGTCGAATTGATGGACGCAGCGACACAATGCCCAGCAACTTAAGTCCTAATATTTCAGCCAGGTTCTACATTTAACTTTCACTCCAAAAAAAAACGAAATCGATTCAAAATATAAAAAAGAGGCTGGGATGCGACCCACACTGATAACTTCCCATCCCGTCTATCGATTTGTCTTGCTTAAAAGTTTGTCTAAATGTATCAATTCTTACCAAATTTGCGTTCTATTTTTTGTAGATTTTATTTTTTTTATGAAAAAACGGACTGTTGGATTTTTATAAAAAAGTTATTGAATATAAAAAAAAATATTTTCTGTGAAATAAAATAAGTTTGAAGCCAATATTTTTAATTTTTGAAAAGCTTTTTGAGCCGAAAATCAATTTTTACCAACTTTTATTAATTTTTTTGTTTAGGTTTTTATTTTTTGTAAAAAAACTGTCAATTCGATTTTTCTCAAAACTTGTTCTAATGTTGAAAACAATATTTCTTATAAGTTAAAATTAGTTAGAAGCCATAATCTCAAATTTTTGAAAAGATATTTAAGTCGAAAATCAATTTTTACCAACTTTTGTTAAATTTTTTTTTCGGTTTTTAATTTTTTGTAAAAAAACTGTCAATTCTATTTTTTTCAAAATTGTACTGAATGTTGAAAACAACATTTTTTGAAAGATAAAAGTAGTTTAAAGCCAATATTTAAAAGTCTTGAAAAGATATTTGAGTCAAAACTCAATTTTTACCAACTTTTTTTTTATTTTTTTTGTAGGTTATTATTTTTTGTAAAAAAACTGTCAATTCGATTTTTCTCAAAATTTTTCCTACTGTTGAAAACAATATTTCTTATAAGTTAAAATTAGTTAGAAGCCATAATCTCAAATTTTTGAAAAGATATTTAAGTCGAAAATCAATTTTTACCAACTTTTGTTAATTTTTTTTTCGGTTTTTAATTTTTTGTAAAAAAACTGTCAATTCTATTTTTTTCAAAATTTTACTGAATGTTGAAACCAATATTTTTTGAAAGATAAAAGTAGTTTAAAGCCAATATCTCAAAGTTTTGAAAAGATATTTGAGTCAAAACTCAATTTTTACCAACTTGTTTTTTATTTTTTTTTTAGGTTATTATTTTTTGTAAAAAAACTGTCAATTCGATTTTTCTCAAAATTTTATCAGATGTCAAAAACATTATTCTTCGTTGCACAAAATTGTTTTGAAGATGAAATCATGTTTTAGTCGTAAAATTTTCGAAGTGACAAATTTTTTTTTCAGTTTTTTTGATTTATAAAAAAACCGTTAATTGAATTTTTTTCCAAAAATATAATTGTTTTGTATCACGTTACAATATATAATACAAAATTTAATTCAAGTCTCTAGCATCATTGGTTCATGAGATATTTAGGGTTAACCAAAATGTTCACCTTTTTTTTAAACTGCTATGGTAAAAAAACCACCCACGCAATTTTCTTAAGAGCCCTTTCTGCATCTTTCTGCCTTATTATCTGTATAACAAAATGTATTTGAAGTCGATATCTCTTCTGGTTCTTGAGCTATGGACGACGAAAAAAACGTCGCGAACGTACGGACGTACGGACGTACGGACGTACAGACGTACGTACACACGCACGCACAGACATCTTTCTAAAAATCTTTTATTTCGACTCTAGGGACCTTGAAACGTCGAGAAATGTCAAAATTTTCAATTTGTCAAATCGGACCCATTACAATAACTTCCTATGGGAAGTTAATAGAGTTCTGAATTTCACTTTTATCGATATCGATTTAATTTTTTTCGAACTTAAAACGAATTGAATTTACGTGTTTTACATATCGATTTTTTAAATTTTCAAGTGATTAGAAATCGACCGGACTAAGTTGGTGTTATTTAAATTTGGCAAGTGAAAATTGTTTAAAAACAGTAATAATTTAACTTAAAGGAAATAAACTTTATTTTTTGTTTTATAGAATACGCTTGATTCGGGAGAAGTTGCAGCTTCTACTATGTATTTGAGTGAAGAGACAAAGCATTTAAAACGATTTTTCAAATGACCAAATGTCTTCTCTATACGAAAAACAACATTCTTTCAAAAACTTTTAAGGTACATTTAGAAACTATACTTCGATACCAGTCGTAAAGAATAGCAAAACTGATGGGAGTATAGTTGGTTATTCATTTATTTTGGAAATACTGTACTGGCCTTTTTATCTTTCGACCGTTGAATTCCTTACTCTTTCTTATTGCACGGAAATTAATTTTATTATGGAGTCTTAAAAATTGTTCACGTAGTTTTAAAGAATTTTTTATTTGAAATTTACTTTTCCTACAGGTTGGTATATATGGAAGCCTTAATTATAGCGCTGGAATGGAATGTTTTGATACCATATACTCCTTAGACCTGTGGTTTGAAAAAGATTAACTTTTAAAAAAATATCAGCGACGCTAGTCATTTCGTCGAGTTCAGAAATTAAATCTGGTATTTGATTTTCATATTAGAAAGTTCCTCAAGATCGTTAAGGAATACCCTTTCGAATGTTGACATTTAGGTTCCCTTTTATATTGGTCTCCGTAACTACGTCGCTGTATTGTGAGTATTGTGAGGGATGCCCAACTTTGCTGCATACTCTACTATCAGCCAGTGTCCGGTAATTATTGTAGTGAAACTAGCTACATCATGCCTGGATCTGTATAAAAGATCGATAAAACAGTTTTTGTTATAGGTAGACCACATCTTCCTTGATGTAATACAATTAGACTCTGTCAGAAAAATTAAGAAAATTGTGCCCTTCATAGCTCCAAGAGGAATATTTACCCTTTTCGCAAGTGAGCTATGTAGGGCCGATTCTTGTCGGGGCAACTCATCAGCCCGTTTAATTCTATCAATGTCACTACGACGAACTAGAATCCATATAAGAGTGACACTGCGATTGATGTTTAGACTGGATTGTTAATCCAAACATTGTTGGACCAGTATAAAGGATTTTGTAGTCGAAGTGATAGCCAAAACAGCCGCACAGCTTTGAGTTCGATGTCGAGTATTTTGCATGCTTCTCTGATTGTTAGTAATTCAGCTTGAAATACACTGTTAAAATCAGGTAGCCGAAACACTTAGAGGCATTTAGGGACTCGGAGAAAATACACGAACCAATTCAATTTTGCCCTGTCATTCAGTAAATAAAGTGAAGAAGTATTTCTTAACCATGATGTCCTGATCCTCCCAATCCTTTCTGACTTTAAAATCCTTACTGATGTCGGTGTCTGTCGCATATCCGATGGAATCAGTTTAGTAATATTGTCAGGTCAAAACCAACACTCTTAGCGCCCTGCACGGTACAAAACATTTAATGTGTTAGGCTTGTTTCACACTACACAGTTTTGACCGTACGGCGACATTTTGTTAGAGGCCGTGACCGTATAATCAGCCCTCTTGAGGTAACCGTCGGAGCGGAACTTTTTCCGCAACGCATCCTTTTTCGGAGATTGAATTCCGGTTTGAGGTAGCTGTCATCAGAAGAAATTTTACAGACATGAGACGACGCAATGCGATGGATATATATATTTCAGGCAGAGATGAGTAAATTAACCGATATATCGAAAATGGGATATATTTTCGATACTATTTTATAAAATAAGGACAATAAGCGTTTTAAACCATGAAAATTGGTAGTAGAACGTAATTTATTGCTTATAAAAAGTAATTTTTTCAATTATAATTCGCTGGCATTTTTAAGACATGCAACGATTTTTAAATCAAAACTATCGAATAAAATCCCCTCCCTATTTCAAACATATCTATGTTTTTGTTTCCATTTGAAGTGTCAAAGAAAAAGAATAAATTGAAAAAAAAAAAAACTGTTGAAACATAAGTTTTATTTATTTATGCAATAATAATAAGTTGTTGGTTTATTTTTGGACGCTGAATCCAATGAGCTAAGGGCGCAAAATAAAGAAAATAGGAGAACATTGCGAAATGAAAGCAATATACGTGAACTATCTGACGCGGCGTAAGTAAACTTATCTTATAATCTAATTTTTATCTTCTAATAATTCTACGATTCTCTTACAGATTCAAGAAAAACTTTCGCCTGAATAAAAATGCGTTTGCTTTTGTTTTGGAGCAGATTCAACACAAATATCCCTTTGCCTTGGTCCCAATGAATTTAGCTGATTGGCCAGATCTTCCCAAAACACAGCCACAGTTTCTGGTCACCTTTTTGTATAGTTTTGAGCTATGTCTGGATATTCGCTCAGCAGATTTACCATTCCCTCATATTGCTGAGCGCTTGTTTTTTCGTTTTGCCTAAAAACAAACAGTCCATTATTAATAACACAAGATAACGAAAATAAAGTTAATTTTTTTATTACTTACATTTTAATTAACTATTTTTTTAAAAAAAAGAAAACACTTTCCGCAACAAGAACTTGTCGGAGGACTTCGGAAAATTTTGTGTTTGTATCTGTCAAGAATAAAACCAAACAAGTACTTCATCGCATGCAAATTTTATGCGTTGAATTTTGTCGGAGAGAATGTCCGATCAGCTGATCGGACAACTACCTTGAAGTAAAAAGTCTCCGGTTCGGAGGAAATCGGAGAGAATTCCGCTCCGACGGTTACCTCGATAGGGCCGAATATGAAAGCGTATACATATATGCTCTTCTTCGCGCCTCTAACAAAATGTCGACGGTTCGATCATGTTTCGATGCAAGCAAGTAGTGTTTTCAACATGACCTTCAACAACTACATAAACTATCAAACTTTGACATTTCTTTTTAGATTTATTCATACTAGATCTCCTGAATATCTATACGAAAAGCTTAGGTTCCCAGTATCACAAAGAAGTAATGTTCTAATTGTCCCTTCTTTCAAATTCAGAAATTCAAAACAACAGTTCTTTGTACACGCTGTTGCCCTATGTAACTCCTTGCCTGCTAACCTGAGAGGGATACACAGCAGCACTCGTTTTGAGAACTCTTTAAAGAACTTATACAAATGCTGAAATTGTTTCCAAAATAAAAATCACTTTGTCTTAGAATTTAAAAATTTATGTTATTTAATTGTTTTTTTTTTTTTTTTTCTCTTGTGTACATTGTATATATAAAGGATCATGTCATCATGACCATTTATCTAAAAACAACTTTTCTCTTAACTTCAAGCAAATTGTAAATTTAGCATACTAATTTGTTTCCTCTTTTAATTTGATTAAATTTAAATCTGAACATAATAAGTATTAAAAATAAGACTCTATGTTTTAAAATGCTTAGTGATAATAAATAAATACAAATACAAAATAAGGGTGTATTAAGGTACCCCTAAGTAAAAAATATTCCAAATACATAATACTTTCACAAATATTATATTATCCACTGTCTTCAACAGTTTCAAACTTTTAAGCCTTAATCAATAAACTAAACTCTAATCCAACTATTAAGTACGATGTCAATTGTGAGTCACGTCTTTACGTAATATTTTTTGCTCAACTTTATTTGACATTATAGTAAAGTCACCCAAACAAGATTTTAACGTTTTAACTCACGTCAAGGCGTCATGCAACAATGCCACAATCATGTGACTTGACACCGTTATACTTCTTTCTTTGGGGATATATTAAAAATTCTATACATTGAAATTCCGCGTCAATGAAAATTTGGACTGTTGATTTGCCACGAAGCACACCAAGCTTTAAGTCTACTATTTTTTCACGCACTTTTCCATTATAACAACAAATTTAAAAACGTCGAAAAGCACCAGTGAATTAAAACAAAGGCCATTTAAGTAAAATGTAATTTTAATCCCTTGTCGAAAATAGGGAACACTACTTAAGTCCTTTTACTCAAAATTTCAAGAGCTTACTTAAAGTAAAGGTTAAATTAAATTTCTTTTAATTGATATCAACTAAAAACATAATCACAAATGTTTTTCATCTATTCGGTCTATCCACGGCTGAGTCATATCAGTGGCATTCTGCACAACCATCACAGTGATTTTTCCATCTTCCGCTACAATAGTCTCATCCGATTTTGTTCTCACTCGCAATCCCAAAACTTCATCCTCAGGATCAATTTGATGCAACATATAACGAACTTTTTGATAGAGCATTTCATATAACCCACAATATTCAACTGCCCTTTCCTGTTCCATAGTCGATCGAATCGGATTCGCTAATTGATTAAGTACAATAACATCTTTAACGCCCGGTTGCTCTTGAAGAAGACGAAATACCTCATCTACGTAGCTTTTTGTTCTTTTGTCTGTCTTTAAAAAACATCAAATTTTTGCTTAATTTAATGACTTAATTTATACGCAATCGATTACCTTCGGAGGTTTATCCATATTTTCAATAAATCTTTTTTTAGAATTCCCAAAGGAATCATACACAATCACTGAACTGAACTGTCAGTTCTGATAATAATTTCAAAAAATTCCTTGTGAACTAATGGAGATAGAGTAGGTGTAGAAGCTACAGAAACAAAAAAAAAAAAAGGATAAAGTTGGAATTTCACAAAGGCGACACAGGACACAATATACAAGTTAACTGAAGTGAAATGGCAAACGCGTACCTATTTTATTACTTCCTTCCAACAGGTTGAAAACGAAAACTTTCCAACTGAATCAACGCCAAAGGAATAATATCTGACATTATACATGTGCCTAGATACATACCTCTATCCTTCGTATCCCTTAGCAATCCCTATTCAGTTAGGTATATGTATGTTCATTATTTGTTTAACTGGGTCAATAGGAAAGGAATATTACAATATGGTAGTTTGGTAGTGGTTTGTATTTTCTGGAATATCGATTTCGGGATTTAAAAAAAAACATCAATTAGGAGGAGTTTCATGCGAGTGTCAAACAAAGTTTTTAATCGAGTTTGGAAAGGGAAAGTTTGCTTCAAATCGAAGTTATTGGAAAAAAACCATCTTTATAAACTGTTTAAGTGGAGACTATTGCTGTTTTGGGGGCCTATTTTGTGATCTAAATTTTTACTATAGTATAGATAGTAGTGTAGAAGAGTTAAAATAAATTAAAGGGTAGGTATAGAATTTCAAATTAGAATAACACTAAGATGATTTTTCTGAAATTGACATGAAAGGAAATCTTCAGACAGTATAATTTTAATATGTATTATTTCTGGCATATGACCGCCACGCCTTGCGCGGACGTAGTGTTATTTGAAGGTCGATTTCTAATCTTATCGACAATATTGAGGCAAATGTTGTACTTCAAGTGGCAATTTGTTTTGGGGTTATTGGTGTAGGCTAGCAACTTTACATATCCACACAAAAAATATAGTCAAGCGGTATTAAATCGTACGATCTTGAAGGCCAATTCAGAGGTCCGTAATGTGAAACTGCAGTTGATTTGTTGCAACCATAGAGGTCTGTTCTTTTTTTCATACTATTGTTAACTACTGTTGATATGTCAAAAAAATGTTGTTATGTCAAAAAAATATTGTTATGTCAAAAAAAATGTTGAAGTGTCATTCTTATGAACTGTTATGCGGCATATACATTGTTCAAATGCTTGTCAAGCATGTGAGAGAGTATTAGTTAAAATGAAACACGTATACAATGTGTGTATGCTTGAAGCAAAATCAAAATGTTTTGATTTTTCTTCAATCAGATAGACAGCATTGAAATAATGTATATTCGAAATTGATTGCTTGATCAATCTTTTATATTTTTTAAATGAAATGAAACGATCAAATTCGCAAAAAATATTTTTCCCGATAAAACAACCGCACGTCTATTCAACTCAAAATTAAAATAAATATAAATGATTGAAAGCTTATGCATGATGTGTGTATATGACACGTCAAACAAAATTTACTAATACACTCTCACATGCTTGACAAGCATTTGAACAATGTATATGCCGCTTTAGAATTTGTAAAAATAATTTGCAGCGGCTATTATTAGAAATTGTTTATCTGTCAAACTACCAATATCAAAAATGAAGAAAATTGTTTTCACAACTTAAACTCGCAATATGAATAGCGATAAAAAGAACTCAAGCTTGATTGAGAGATTAAATAAAAATGTATTGCTTAAGTTATTTATTATGTTTTAAAACATGTCCTGAATCATTCACTTTGACAGTCAAACACTTTCAACTAAACTGTAGATTATTACAAATAGTAAGTAAATATTTGACACTTCAACAATAAGTTTAGGAACGATGTGTGTGAAACTATTGTTGTTATGTCAAATAAAATGTCGAAGTGTAATTCTTACGAATTGTTGGAATTTGTTAAAATCATTTAAAAACAACGAAATTGTTTATCTGCAATATCAAAAAAGAAAAAAATAGTTATTACAAGCTTACTTACTTACTTACTTACTTACTTAAGGCGGCGCTACAATCTGGGCGGACCTAGGCCTCAACCAACATGCGTTTACAACCAGCTCGGTCCCTAGCTAGCTGTCTCCAGTTTTTCACGCCAAGTTGGTTAAGGTCTTCACCCACCTGTGTGCGCCACCTGACTCGCGGTCTTCCTTTACTGTGTCATTCTCCATCTATGCAGACGGGACCAAAAATCACCCGAAGAATTTTTCTCTCGAAGCATCATAAGAAGCTCTTTAACGAAAAATATAAGTTTAATGTTATATGAAAATTTGTGGTTCGATTTAGATGTCAAATTGCATTAGATTCATTGTTTTTTCCCAAAACAAAAAAAAAACAATGGCTTGTTTGTAAACAATATGTATGTACTTCACTTCCACATTTCAACACTTTCGACTCATCCCCAGAACTGAGTTGCGAAATGTTACAAATCTTAACTATTTCACACTTCAACAGTGACATCATATTATGAAAAGTTGTAATAATCTTAGAAACGTCAATCGTTGGAAAATCGCACGATCTTGGAAGCCAATTCACGTGTTCATAAAACCGTGAAAGGTAAAACTATGCAATTACTAAATGATCTCTTCAATTATTCAATCCTGGCAAATCTTGTTGAAAACAAAGATCAACTAAAAAGCTAACAACAATGGATCTGCAGCGGTCACCATTGACTGTAAAATTCTGGCCAGCATCATTTTAAAGAAGTACGGACCAGTTATTCCACAAAGCACACTAAATAATAGTAAGTTTTTGTGGATGTAACGGTGTCTCAAAAGCTCAACATAAATTGAGAATTATCATTTCTTTATTAACGTTAATTATTAATTAATTAGATTTAGCGCTAAACAAAATTCACTTATGAAAATTGTTTTGGGCCCATTTACCTTCAAGAGATTCTTGGTTGAATTTAAATAAGAATGTCGAGTGCGGATCATTTATAACGTTTATAAACCTGGATGTCAAGTGGTTTCATTGAAAGTAGAAAATACATTTTGTTTAAATATCTTGTAACTAAACATGAAACATCGTTAAATGGGATTTATTTTTTTTAGGCCCTATAATATTCAAAAATGATGCCCCTAAAAATGATGGCCGTGATAAACCTTTAAGTACTCGGATTTCGGATATTAGAAATAAAGTTATTACAAAATTATCCGTGATTTTCTACTGAATTTTTTAAGTTGGCCGGATTCAGTATACATATAATCAGTGGCGTCTTCATCCATGGGCCGGTGGGCCAGGGCCCAGGGCCCCGCAATTATTTGGCCCCCAAATCCACCATCTCAAAATGAATGAATCTGTACAAGAATTATATAGAAAACAAAATACTCGTAAAATTAGTAGACAGTAACAGAAAAACAAGTTTCATTTTACTCTCCATTCCGTTGAAATTCTCCTCCTCAACATCTTAAACTTCTGGCAACATGAATCTTTAATCATACACCTGCAAACGCTGTCAACATTATTTTAACAAATCTGCTTTCGTTCTACTCTACAGTTCTGCACACATGTTGACTTTTCAACTCACTCCATAAACAATCACAAAGTTGTCCCATGATGATTCATTTATCGCAGATCATTTAAAAAAAATGTGAGAACTCAGGAAAGGGGTACACTTCCTATTTATCAACAAATATTTGCAACGAATTCATTGATATAATGGGAAAACAAGTCCTAATGAAAATTTTAGGTGAAATTAGATCGACAAAATAGTTTTCCCGCACCATCCGTCCAGCTAATTGGGAAAGAAAAGTTTAAAATATCAACCTTTTGACGTGACAACGTCTTAAATTAGGTTGCGGCTGGGAGTCACTTATGAAAAAGTGTAACGCCCGGTAACGTTACGATGAGTCACCGAACGAGAGAGAGGACCGCCGAATGCCTTGCGTCTCTCTCCCACTCAACTATGATCGGTCTGCCGCGCGCGCAGCACTAGAGAATTAGGCGCATTGAATCGGCGCATGCTTGTGTCTCTGTCTTTGTCTTTCTCGAACGTTCTTGGCGTTGGAAAAACAAGAAAGCGTCATAATACAAGTTCACACGTGTGGTTAAAGTATCGTCAGCTGTGTCTGTAGTGAAAATGTGGAGTGCTTAGATTCGTCATTTACAACAACTACAACAATAACGGTAAATAATTGTACACTGATATTTCATTATCGTAAACTATGATTGATTGATTAATTGTTAGATTGACATAAAAGTTGAGAAACTGAGTTTATAGGTTATGTCATACTATTGATAAATGTTGATAGTGTTAAGTAAATTATTAGTTTAAAAAATTTGTGCAATTCTTATTTTCATTCAATTCCTTGTTCCTATTGTGCAATTTAATTATATTCATATCAATAAATATTCTACCGAGAAAAAGACGTTGTCACGTAAAATCTTCGCCCGTAAAACCGACTTTACAGGCAACCATTTTTTTTTTCCAATTATTGACACTATTACTTTGCAATTAAAAATACGATCCAATTGTTATCAAGAAATTAATGCATTGTTTGGCTTTTTTGTCGATTGCAATATTTGACTTCAGTGGAGTTGCAAAATTCTTGCGAACAGTTTTCAAAAAACCATGGAGATGTTAATGCGTTCATTTTCGAAATTGAACCGGATAAAAAATGAACTTCGAAGCACAATGCTACATGATAGACTAAACAGTTTGTCAATTTTATCAATTGATGACTTAATTCATGATTTTGCAACTGACAAAGTCAGAAAAGTATGCCTTCAATAACATTTTATTGTATACTTAAACTTACATACACATACATACACTGCCAATCACTAGGATGAGGCCACATATTTTTCAACCGATTTTCGTTCTTTATACCTGCTGGAAATTTCGTACCAATAAAAATTTACTACATTTGAGTAGGTAGATATTTTCTTTAAAAAAAGTAATAAAATTAAGGGGTTAAATAGAAAAAACAGTTGGAATTTCCCTACATTAATTAAAGAGCTACTTAAAAACAGTATGAAAAAGTGCGTCACTTGGAAAAATCTTATAAAATATCAAAAAAATGAAAGAAATGTTTACAGTTTTTGGTTTTCAAACATTTATTTATTAAGTTTTTCTCCATTAATAATGAGTATGGCCCCCATTTTTCGATATGACCTCTATTAGACGGTTTGGAATGGAATCATAAAGTTTTTTTAAATAGTCAAGTGAAATCTCGTCCCAGGCATCACGGATAGCTTCAATTAAGGAGTCCTTTTCCTCAAATTGTCTACCGCCTTCATAAACTTTTCGAGATAGCCATGCCCATACGTTTTCGATTATGTTCAAGTCCGGTGAATAGGGTGGCCATGGCAAAAGCTCTACGTTTTCTGATAAAATCCAGCTTTTTGACAACCCTGGAAGTGTGGATGGGGGCATTGTCTTGTTGGAAAATCCAAGGCAGAGGTCCAAAAATATTTTTCATCTTCGGAAATGAGCGTTCCAACAAGTATTTGTAGCTGTTTCCGTTCATTGTTAGAGAAAGAAACTCCAATTCGATTTTGCCATAGTAGGTGATAGCTCCCCACACCATAACACCTGTGTACGGCTGTGATGTCTTCCCAAAATTAGTTCCTCTTTTCTTAAATCATGGAAATAAAAGTTGTAACCATCGGGGCCGTCAAGGCTAAACTTTTTTTCATCCGAAAAGACGACGCGTTTCCATTGACTGCTCCAAGAGACATGTTCTGTTGCAAAGTTCATTCGCAGCTCCTTGTGTACTTGCTTTAGAACAGGTTTCTTTTTTAGTTTTCTTCTCTGGATAGTACCATCTTTTCTTATTATCCTTCGGACTGTCGAAATACTAGCTGATACTCCGCTTTTGGACCTTATTTTAGTAGCTGATTGAGTAGAATTTGAAGCAATACGTAAAATTAACCGCTTTTCTCGGGATGTTGTTGCTTGGGCTGTGCGTCCTTTTTGGTTTTTTCCATAGTTTTGAGGATCAGAAAGATAGTTGTTTACAACTGTCTTACTTCTGTTCAGCTTCCTTCTCGGCTTGAGAGTCCCATTTCCTTGAAAGCATCGATTTGTCCTCTTTCTGCTACTGTCAACGTCTTTCCGGAACCCATTTGTAGTTGAAATTTAATAGAAATAGTTATTTGTAAAACGTTCTTAAATATTGTAACCCAAATTTTGAAAAAAATTGCTGATCTGAACTTCTACAACGAAATATTCGCAATGGCCTCATCCTAGTGACTCACTTTTTATATCCTTTTTAGGTAGCTCATTCATTAATGTAGGGAAATTCCAACTGTTTTTTCTATTTAACCCCTTAATTTTATTACTTTTTTTAAAGAAAATATCTACCTACTCAAATGTAATGAAAATCGGTTGAAAAATATGTGGCCTCATCCTAGTTATTGGCAGTGTATATCTAAAAAAAAAAACAAATCAAAACAAAACAAATATAAAGGCATAAACTTACATAAAATTAAAAAAAAATATAAAAACATTAGAAATCAACCAAAAAAACAATACAAATTATCAAAAATCAACTACATATATATAGAAAAATGTTCAATTATTGAAGGTAAAAAAAAAATTAAAAGTATAAAAAAATATCTGTTTTATGTTTTTTTTTAGTTCTTTTTAAAAAGTAAAAATATTAAAAAAAAAAAAAACACAAACTAATTTTAAAATGATTTTTTAACCTAAAGAATTAAAAAAAAAATATTATACCTACTTTTTTTGGCCCCAAATCCTATTGGGCCCAGGGCCACCAAAAGTCTAAAGACGCCCCTGCATATAATCAAAACAAATCGTTGATGCGCTGCACAGCGGCCATTTTGAAATAAATTCTTTAAAAAATATTGTAATCAATCACTGATATCTGTATGAAAAATCTCGTTCCACAAACATCTACAAGATGTAAAATCTTGAAATAAAGGTTTCGTTTTATACAGATCACTATTTGGGGAACTGACACTTTTTAATCTGTCAAAATGAGTCACCTAAAACAGATCAATGTGAACACCGTCTTAAATTACAAACTTTTAAATCTGACAACGACTTTAAATTGATCACACATCGTGAATATACCACTTTTTAGTTCACATTAGTTTTTTAACTAAAATTATGCAACGTGGAAAAAATATTTATGGACACGATTTAAATGAAATTATATTATATTATTTTATTGCAGAACAACAATAGTAAAATCTTCTTCGGGAGCAATTAAGTATTCGAATTTTTTTGTTCCAATTCTCAAAAACGTCAAATCATTAGTTGAATCTAAATCTCGTACAGCACTTCTAGCGGAAAATACAAGAGGTCCAGCCATTTGCTTCATTATGCCTTGAGTTATTGAATTTTCCAATGTACTTTTCATAGCCATAGCATTACGATTATTTATAACAACATAACCATGAGATTTTTCAACAATTCGATCAGAAGTTGATTCATTTTTGCGTATTATTTCATCAAAACCAGAGGACTTCACGTTTAAAAAAAAACAAAAATTTAATTGTATTTAATAAAAGTTAAAATAAAAATTACCATTTTACTCTTTTTGGAAATACACAAAAAAAAATTAAATGTGGACATAAACTAGAAAACAGTTTCGATTGATTTTTAACTAAGTTTGAAAAGAGCTGTTTTGTGTAATTTATTAGAACATCGTGAAAATGAAATTTGCCTTTCAAAAGCTATTAGAACAAAACCTTTCAGTGTTTGAGCTGAATTTAAAAATGTCAAGACAAGGAGTTTTTTTTTAATAAATCAAGTCAAAATAATCAAAATTCTAAGAAAAGAAACTATGCAGTTCCATAATATTATCGCGTTTATAAATTTAAATTTCAATGACTAAATTAGTTTGTACCCATATCCGCATTGCTATCAGAAATTGATTTTTCAGTCAACATCAAAATAAGCATCGTTAATAATTAGGTGTTAAAAACTTAATCCGATGTGAACAAACAAACCCTAATTTAATGTAAATGCATCAGCATCTGATTTCTACATAGGAAAGGGATACTGCATATAAAATACCTATTTGTCAAATAGAGGGAAAAGACCAACATGATATTCATTTCTGCATTATAGGAAATTAGAGCAATGCAGAAGTCAATATTATAGTAAAGACGAACATGTTCATCTGTATTATAGCATCTTCGTCTTTAACAGCTTTTCGACGATGTTGCAAGTGTAGCAAATCTTCACGTCTCTTCTTTATTTTTAAGTTTTGTTACTATATTACCTTTTCACATTTTTCTGCACTTTATTTCAAGCATTTTATTTAAATTTCTTTCAATTTTGAGGTTTATGATGGATTTAAATTTATCTGCGCTTAGAAGTCTGCAAGCAAAGAGAATGAGGATAATGAAATCACACTGATTGGATAGAGAGAGAAGATACAAAATGTCTTCAAAAAAATGGATCATAGGAAATCGGCTAAAGATTATAGTGAAAAAGAAAATGTTCAACTTTATTATAGCATCTTCGTCTGCATCAGTGTTCTCACAATGTTGCAAGTGTAACGAAAGTTTTTGTTCAATTTTCTTAAAGTATTTTAGCATTTGTTTTTTTTTTGTATTATTTCTTTGCACTTTCGTTAAAAAGTTATAGTAGTCTATAGGCAGTAAAAAGAGTTACCACTGGTGTGTTCTCATCCACTTTCAGGTTTTGACATATGCGTCTGCCTCCCTCTACTTTTCTGCATTATGCAGGTAAATCCACTTTAAGTGCCTTCAAACAATTATTTTAAGTCTACAAAGAAAAACTGTTAATTTCGTTAAATTTTCGTGAAGGATTGTGGCAACACTGCACTGTCAAAAATACTTAAGCTTAGTGTACACGATTGCCAGGTCTGACAATCATTGTCAGATCTGCAAACGTCTGACAATGTGTGAAAATGAGCTGACAATGAGCTGAAAATTTTAATTTGTGTGTACACGGTTTGCAGATATCTACAAACATCTGCAAATCTGTTGCCAAATATTTGTCTGACAATGTCGACAAACTAATTTGGCCAAATAGCCAGCAATAGATTTGCAAACATTTGTAGATTTTCTGCCAACCGTGTACACACCAAATCAAATTTTGGATCTGCAAATTTATTTTCAGCTCATTGTCACACATCGCATCAGTCAGAAAATTTGTCTGCCAATGAATAAATTTGCAAATGTTCCTCAAACGGCATCTGCAAATTTATTCATTTTCAGACGTTTGCAGAAACGTCAGAAAATGAAAAAAATTTGGTGATCTCCCAATGAATTTTGTGTACACACGATTGTCACATCTGCAAATTAATTTGTCTTCAAAATGATTGATGAACAAATTTTTCTGCAAATCAATTTGGTGTGTAGACGGTTGTCAGCTTGCTTGTACACGATTGCCAGATATCTACAAATTAATTGGCAGATATTTGTCTGCAAATTAGGAGCTAAACCATTTGTCTGCAAATTAATTTGGTTTGTACACGATTGTCAGCCATTCGAGACAAATTTTTCAGTGACAGATCTGGCAATATTTGCAGATCTGGCAATCGTGTACACTTAGCTTTATAGTAGTTTATAGGAAGTAAAATAGAGTTACCAGCTGTGTATTACAAGTTATGATCAACAGTGTGTAGTGTGGTACCCCTGTATATGGTAGGGAAAAAGCTGTCAGCTGTTGCATTGCAACAATAAATTTAAGATTTATGTCTAAAGCATCTTGCACATGAGCTACGAACTGCGAACTGTGGATGTTCGCATATTTTGACTTTTCTTGCTCATGAGCTTTATTTCTATTCGTAGACAGCGACGAATTGTCAATTTATAATTACCCTTTTCTCCATATTTTCCCTTGCCATGATCACACACACAAAAACAAAACAAGAGTGGTATAATTTTGAGGTTAAGTTGAGCGCGAACAATTTATTGGTTGCAGTGTGGATGGTATGTGGAACGCGAATAGAGTTTGACAGTTCGTAGCAACCACACTGCAATTCGTTACTAACAAATTGTTTTTACAAAATTGTCTTGTTTTAGAGAACAAAATGCAAATTTTATTATCCTAATATTATTGTCAATTGGTTTCTTATAGTTTAAATGTGTTTTTGTTTGGAATTGACTTTTTGAAATATGTAAAATCACGTTTGTTTGTCCATTCGTTGTTCGCTTTCATGAATTATTGAAATACATTGGATCTAAAACAATTCCCGATGCTTTTGCTGTTTGAATCTGTTTCTCGATATAGTATTTTTTAGGAAGTAAAATAGAGTTAAAAGTAAGACCTGTTAATTCTCTTCTACTTTTGGGTTTTGACACCTCCCTCTAGTAGACACATGCAAATTGAATTTCAGTCTTAAAAGACTTTTAGAACATGAACATCGAAAATAGTATCTAAATAAATCGACTTTGAAACAATTACGAACCTTGAAGTCCGGTTGAACGTTACTTAACCTACCAAAATCTTTCCCAGAGAACTTAATTTTTCAAATATACCTTTAATTAATTTGCCCACATTCCTTCTATTTGCAACAACTTAATTTTTCGTCAAAACAAGAAAAACTTAAAACCAGGATTTAATCCCTGTCTGAAATGTTATTTTAATAAATGAAATTCAAACTTCTTGTAGTTCAATGAAAATGTCAGGTTATGCTTCAGCCTAGTTAATGCACCCGTGGCATGATGGTTAGTGCGTTGGACTGTCATGCCAGATGTATGGGGTTCGATCCCTGCCTATGCCATCTAAAGTTTTTTTTCACGGGTACTGCCTCTTGCGAGGAACTGACAAATTCTCCAAGAGTAATTCTTTTCATGAAAAGTGCTTTCTCAAATAAGCCGTTCGGATTCGGCTTAAAACTGTAGGTCCTCTCCATTACTGACAACAGTACTCGCACACAGGAATGGTTGAGAGTTGTAAGTCACTAGGCCCTAGTTCTCAACGGACTGTTGTGCCACCCAATTTATTTATTTTTTAGTTAATGCGCCAAAATAAGTGATCTAAAATTGCTAAACTGATCAAATTTTGAATCATGATTAAACGTAAACAATGTATTTTTATTAAATGTATTCACTTTCAAATACATTTTTTCTTAAAGAATACGCTTAAGACTAAGATTTTGATTTACTGAAAGGTAATTTTTTCTCAGTGAGTTAAGTTTCAAACAAAACTTTCATAGATTCTGGTTCAATGACTGATTAGGCTTAATCTATAAAAAGTCTCTCAAATTATGGATTAGTTTTTATAAACATTTTATTTTGCATGCGTACTTAAGGATAAGCAAGATAGATTAACTGTGGATTAAAGACTACCAACTTCGAACAAATTAGCCTTTCATTTCTAAAAAGAAATAGAAGTCAAACATACATTTTTTGTCGTCTTCTCTATAACTCCTGCAATAACACATGCTACGCAATGGTTAAGAGTTATAAATTACTGAAACTATTGCACCACCCAATGCATTTCTTTTTTGTTTAATTACCTATTTTTTATTTAAACACTTAAGCATCATTCACATGAGCGCGACCAACGAACGACGAATGAATTACAAAATGTGAGTTTATATACGTTTGAAGACATATTTCCACACAAATTCTTAACAAAACGATAGCAATATAATTTCTATTTGATTTATGATGCATACTTTTACTTTTCAATAAAAAAAAATTATAGTTGATACGAACTGTCAAACTTTATTCGCATTCCACATTATCCACACTCGCAACGAATAAAAAAATCGCGCGTACTTAACCTAAAAAAATCGTTCTTGTTTTGGTTTTGGTGGTGAATGTCAAACTTAATTCGCGACGAATTAAAAACTCTCATGTGAAAGAAATGTCAAAATCGACGAATATTCGTTCATTCGTTGGTCGTGCTCATGTGAATATTGCTTTAAAGCAACAAAATAAGTTGCGTCGTTTAAAATCAATCGAGAAAATGGACAAATGTTTGTGTACATCTGGCATCACTTCGATTCGTTGAAATTCAACGAGTGAGTAAATCCAATTCAACGAGAAACTTTTTTTGTGACGTTTTGTTATGTTATGACTTTATTTGGCATCTGTCAAAAACTGGGTTGGTTGATTCGTCAGCGACAAAATAAAAAAGTCGTGAAACAATATAATTTATTAAAATGGTAAATATTAACAAAATAAAATATGTTAAACTCTTTCTTGCAAATAAACTATTGATTATTTTCAGTCGCAAGAAGTAGAAGAAACCTTAAAACGACTTCAATCACACAAGGGAGTTGTCGGAACAATTGTTGTGAATAACGAAGGTTTGTGCCAAAAAAAAGATTACTTTTATGCTTAAGAAATAAATATTTTCATTTTCTAATGATTAAATTACACAAATAACAGATTTTTTTGCATTTAAATGAAAATTTGCAATATATTGACTTAACATATGCGTTGCTAAGCAATTAAAAAATAAATAAATCGTATTTTGTTCAACAGGAATTCCTGTCAAGAGTACTTTGGACAACACAACCACTGTCCAATATGCTGGACTAATGAGTCAACTTGCAGACAAGGCCCGGAGTGTTGTCCGCGATTTGGATCCCTCAAATGATCTAACATTCCTACGTGTTCGTTCGAAGAAGCACGAAATAATGGTTGCACCAGACAAGGACTTTATACTGATTGTCATCCAAAATCCAACTGATTAAGCGAGATTTTCTCTAGAGTTCAAGACTTCAGAGATTGATAGTGGTTGATTTTGTGTGTATTATTGTAAATTAAGGGTTTTGTTATTTTCTCGATTCCATAGGGGCTTAAAGTTCCGGTGGAAGCGAAGAATGTAACTAAAAACTGCCTGAATGTGCTCTTTTTCTTTCTTTTATTACTAACTTAAATTGCATTAATGCATTGAAATTTATAATACCTAGTTGCACATACCTATTTTTAGTTTTTATTTAAAACAAAAAATATTGTAGAATTTCATAAATTAGAAGCAGAAGAAAAAAATATAGTTAACAATTCCACAGAGTGAAATTGTGAAGAAAAACTCAATTGAAGTTTCTCTGTTTCTTTATTTCATGTACCAAAAATAAAACTATTTACATGTAACTACCAACTGTAGGTACCTACAACGAGAAGGGATGTAGATGTTGGATTCCATGTTCGATATAGAAATGCATGCGGCAGCGGCAGGCAAGGAAAGGTTGATAACTATTATGTATTTTCTCTCAGTAAATATTTATCAACATTACATTATATGTATCTATGTACTTTGAGAGAAAGCATTTATTTCTGGATCAGCGACCCCCGGTTTGGGTGGATGATGTTTGCCACTGTACCTTATATAAAGAAACTTCTGTTGTAACTGAAAATAACTACAACGAAATGAAATGAACATGTGTTACCTATTTACAACGTATAACACTCAGTTTTTGAGTGGAAACTGCGTGTTGTACAGCTGCTCATGTGGCAGGGGTGAGCAATCTTTCAATCGGCACGTAGGTAGTTAGGTAAGAAATAATTTCCATGAATATTGTGAAAAAGTTGTTGAGACTTGCTGTTCACAAAGAAATTGTATCCCTAAGGGTAGCAAGCAATAGTTATTTTAGTTGATTTATAATTCCACATATAGCCAGGGAGGGCCGTAGACAGAGAAATATTTCGTGGGGGATTATTATTTTTGAATAAAAGTAAGTAGATAGAATAACAAAAACTTCTCAAGGTTTTTTTTTTAAATGAGAGCAAAGAATGTGAGGGAAATCATAATAGAAATCTCAAATACCTTCATAAACATGCTAAAATGTCAAAGGACTTAAAATGTGGATCTTGACATCATTTTGTTCACTAACGAGTTCTAAATAAAATAAAAAATAATAGGGAGCTCATCACATAGGGTCATTTCCCCTATAGTCGAACACTTAGTTAGTTGTCTATGGTAAAGTAATCGTCTACTGTGTGGGGACCGTTTAACGTAAATATGTGATGTAAAGTTAATAAGAAGCTTAAACTCAAAAATTGTGTGTTTCTTTAAACATTTTTTTATTAACTTTAACTACTTTTTTTAAACAAATTAAAAGTTGAAAATAAGCAAATTTTCCAGTAGTCGAACAGTAATTGCCTGAACCCGAACACAAAGTTTCCTAATTTCGAACATAGGATTTTATATACAGTTTCAATGTAAGATATTTAATGAAGACTAAAAGCACTGTTAAATTTTCTTTTTCATTAGACAATTTAACGTCATATAAATTTTTAAATCCTCTGGGACCAATTACTTTTCCAGTTTTGGGGGCTAAAGTCTCATCCCCATTGAAAATTCTTGCAGGGTCATCTTAAATATCTTTCACGTTCATCTCCAAACAGTAATTTTCCCAATCACGGAACCATTTTCGAATGCTTTCTTCTGTGACCACTGCTCTGGCCTTGCATAAGGATTCAGGCACCCGTAACCGTAAGGTTATCTCTTTGTGCCGATTCAAAAAATTATACCTACAAACTGCTAAAATTTGGGACATTAGAAACCATTTACTTTTTTAATTGACACTCGTTATTGAATTTAGAGTTTTGAGCTTTTAAGTACGTAGGTATTAAAAAACTACAAAATAAAACTTTTCGCCTACGCCCGGAATATGGTCTATTCCGAAGACGCTACAATCATGAACTATATTGTGACAAAAATTAAGCTCGGTAGACTGGACACCTTTGAGCGAAGAGGAACCAGATCGGAAAGTTCTTTGTAGTACATTTTATTGTAGATGACAATGTGGCAGACCACACTTACGATTGGGGTGCGCAACTGGATGGCGTCGGCTCACAATCGGAATAAATGGAGAGACTTGTTGTATGACGCCAGGACCGTATCCCGGTTGTCGAGCCGCTGATGAAAATGAATCTTATGAAAAACTTTTTATTTACCGAATGAAAATGAATATTATGAAAAAATTGTTATTTACATTGAAAATAAACTTTTATTTTGATAAAAAGAAACAAATTATTTTAATTTAACAATTTTACATTTCTAAGGTTTTAAAGATTTCCGCATTCTCAGAGATGTAAACCAAATTTCACGTTTTTGCTTTAAAAACTAGTAACATAATTTCTATGACTCCTTTTCTCAATTTTGCAAAGCTATTTTGGTTTAAATATTTACAAAAAAAAATTAGGAGTCAAAAATTAGAGTTATATTTTTTCACTAAAATAGTAAAACATATTGATTTGAGGAAAACTAAACTATTTGTAATGAAATTATTGCGATTACAAGGAAAAAGCCTTGTAGAATTTTTTACAGATGAACAAAGTCGTAGTGAAAGTTTATACAGGATTTACTTGTATCTTCAAGTATGAAGAAAAATAGAGCGGGATATATCGATACAAGAACCCGAAAGACTTAAAAAAGTCTCTATATCTACTATTTCTCTATTTTTGGTTTACTTCATTTCTATTCAATGTTATCATTTCAATATTTTGTATCCTCTTTATCTGCTGATTTTAAATAGCAGAATAAAAATGCAAAGGTTCTATTTTTACAAAGGTTCTATTTTTATTTAACATTACCTTAATGTTTTCTTTGTTATCAATTTAAACAAAATTATAAAGTTATAGAAATTACCTTTCGGACCGTTCAATTCAAGTAGTATTGAACGGGTTCAAATCTAATATCCACAAAATAAACGCTGGTGTGCCCCAGGGCTCCGTTTTGTCTCCGACGCTTTTCCTTATTATTATAAATGATCCTTTGTCTGAAACTTCTTCACTTCACTTTTTCATATTCGTTTTTAGATTCTCATCCTTGTTCTTCGGATGTGGACTACCAACGGCAGCGTATGATAAACTCATTAAATTCTGATCTTGACAGCATTGTACAATGGAGAATCAAAAGCCGTGTAGAATTTAATGCTTCGAAAACTCAATGCTGTCTACTGTCGCAAAAGCGTAGACCTCCCCCAATTCCACTATCTATGAGTGGTTCTTGCATCGAGGAGACTGAAAAGCTATTAGTCTTAGGTATGTGCATTACAAACCACTTGTTGTGGAGTAATCACATTATTGACATCGCCAAAAATGCTGCTAAGTGTTTAGGTTTTCACCGACGATGCAAGAAGTTTTTTACCCCTTCTGATCTGGCTATAATTTATTTATAAAGCCTATAATCGTCCAAAACTTGAATACAATTCCCATATTTGGGCAGATGCTCCTATAACCCTCTTGAGTATCTTGGACAGCATTCAAAAGAGAGCTCTAAAAATGATAGGGGACCGTTGTCTAACTGAAACTTTTGCATCTCTCGAGCACCGTCGTCGTAAGGTTTCATGTCTCTCATTATTTTATAGCTACTTCCATAAGCAATGCTCTAACGAAATAGCCAGTTGCATTCGTCTTCTCAAACAATTCAACCGTAATACTCGTTCTTTTAGAAATGCCCATCTGTTTACCCTTGAGCCCAATTTCGGTCGTACTGTAAACTACAGATTCTTTTTTTAGTCGCACTACACGAATGTGGAATGCTTTACCAGACTCAAAATTTCCTACTCATAACAATGTGCAGGCAATCAAAACTAATGTGCATCGGTGTCTCCTTTCAAATCCTATCCCCCCTTCCTAATTACTCGCACTGTGTATAATCATTATAAGGGTATTCATATCCCTTTGAGTGCGCGTACAATATAAAAAAATGTACTTATATAGAAAGATAGGTACCCATGTGCACTCAAATGGGTCTTATACATATATCCGCCTTACCCGGGGCATTAAAGTTGAGGCACTTATCCGGGTTTTACTGTGTTTAAATCATTAAATTTTATTGCAATCATAAACTAATAAAATTATTTTGCCTATAAATGAAAAAAATTGATATTATAGGTATACGGAAAACCCCAATAATCATAGAAAGATAATACGTACCTCCATACATATGTATTATCAGTATCAGTATCAGTATCTACCTACAAACAACTTATGAGGGATTTTAAGCACTTTAAACTTTTAAATTTGTTTTAAGTCCTTAGTTTAGCTAAGTAGGTATAGCTAGAGTCATTTTTTTAAAAGAGATTAATCCACTAATATATTAAGACAGGTAGTTAGCTACCTACTGAACTAAGTCTTAATGGTATAGGATCCGTTTGGAATAGGTAGAAACAGTCGACTTAAAATTACTCTCAATTTATAACATTGATTGAATTTTTTACTTCATAAAACCAAGTCATAAATAAATAAGAATTAGGTAGGTATTCCATAAAGGTTAAATTCATTTCACTTACTATACCTTTATTGGATTCCAAATAAATAAAAACTGCACACGTTTGAAAACCTTTCCCATCTACTGTAAGAGTAACAGAAAAAAAAAGTTAAAAGAATAGCAGAATAGATAATGTGTAGGTACAATCCACTCAAAATATATACCACCCAACCTATTACTCAAAAACTTTCACTCAAATATCATCACGTCTTGTCTTTTTACCTCCGGTCATCGTCGTGTATACTCGTTCACGCTCACGTTCGTCATCATCAGCTGTGTTCTGTTCCGTGTTCATTGTTCAACTTGAAATTGAAATCATAAAAAAGTAAATAGGTGTCTACACACCTACTAATATCGTTAACGTTTCGTTTAAAATCATAAAACATACCTACATAAAATCGTAAATCTCGAAAATTTAAAAAATCTTTTCCATCGCGAAGAAGAAAAGAACATTGAACCAAAAAAAGAAAATTCAAAAACGCACCACACACGAAATAAAGAAAAACCCAAAAACTCCACACCTGCTGCATTTACCCGCAGCCCTTTTTGCGATTGTACTTCTACTATATAAATAAATATGGAGGTATATAATGTACACTTAAGAAATCCATACTAATGTGTACATATAACCTCTATTTATCCTTCTTTCCCCCACACATCTCTTCTTTCCCCTAACTTTAGTAGTACCCGACCCGAAGCCGAAAGCGAACCCGACATCGATAACGAAACGACGAACGAAACTAAAAAACGACAACCACGACGACGACATGCTATGGAAAAACAAAATATAAAAGAATATATATACCCAACTCCAACAACAATAACGTAGCTAGGAGTTGTTGTTGTCTACAGAAAAACAGGCAAAAAGACTAAACATCGAAAATCGAATCGACGAAACCAAATGTCTGTTGTCGCTGTCGATTGTCGTCGTCGTTGTCTGCCTTGTGCCTTGCCTTTTCTCAGTTCGAGTTCATCCAACAGCAATACCAACTACAACAACAACATATGGTCCTCCTGAATTTATTTTCCGCTTCATGCATCACTTTTTCCTATATACAACGACAAATATCCAACTGCCGTTTTCCCGTTTTATTTCTCAACCATCATCATCACTTCAAGAGTAGCTATCGACATCATCGAGGTCCTAAAAAGCTTCAACTTACCTAACTTCAAACAGAAACAACAATAAAAAAAAACGAAATTCAGAACAACGGGACGTGAGCTGAGCGTTCAGCGTAAACAGTAAATCCAAAACGACAGCAGGCAGCAAGGCACAAATCGGAATTCAGAAACCAGAAAGTCTATCTTGGAAATTCAGCTGAAAAAGTAGTCACAATCTCACAACACAATCAAAAATTTTCTTTTACTCAGAAGCAGAAGAAGGGATGATTTTTGGGTAGGTAGGATGTTGCCAAGGATATTTTTGAAATTAAAAATCATATAAATCGTATAATCGCTTTTCGCAGTGTACCTACCTACTGCTGTAGTGCTGTTAGTTTAGTAGAGGATAGTACATTGTTGTTGTACGTTGTACCTACTCTAAAACTACCTTCCATTCCAATCCAACCCAACCATTGCCCATTGCTATTGCTGTGTCGTTCGTCGTTCGTTGTTCATCGTAACTCGTAATAATAAAAGTACATAAGGACCGTGAGACCGAATCGAGAAAAAGAGGAGAAATAAGAAACGAAAACAAAATTCAGGAATTCGATATCCTTTTGGCTGGCTGGCTGGCTGCTGCTGCTGCTTTTGCTTCTGCTGGTGTGGTTGGTATTAAAGAGTGTGGTGCTGATTGCTGTTTGCTGCTGTCGCTGTGCTGCTGGCTCTATTCGTTTAGAGTGTTTTGTGTCAGGCTCAGTCTACATTTGTACATTGTTTGGTCGAGGACTTATTCGACGGGCATCGTCCTTGATTCGTTCGGTATTCTGTGATTTTTCCCTTAAGTTGAATTTTCTCATCCCCGTGATAAAACTATTCGATTTAAAATACATAATATTCTGATTCTCATTGCTGCTTGCCAAGAGTGAAGGAACAAAAACAACGACGACGACGACGATTTTTTCCTACTCCCATTGTGTGCGGTGTAATGGGGAGTCCTAATTTACTTTTGTCCAATGATGAAATAGCTATTGTTAATAATTTAATATGGGAGAAGCCAGTACGGGAAGTTGCGGCCAAAATTGGACGCAGTTTGATGGCACTACATTACTACCTCAAACATCGCGATAACTATCCACCCAAATGTCCATCGCCCAAAGAAAAAGAAAAACAATTATCCCCGATAACAGCTCGATTAGGAAACAACATAATCACACAGACAACAACAACCAGAAGTGCACCAACGAAAAAACCCAAAACCGAACCCACCATGTCTCACCTATGGAAGGAAGAACGTTTAGCTTTCGCCAATCTGTATAAAACATGGAGTGAAACGCATTGGCGAAGGGTGATCTTTCATGATGAGAGAAAATTTAACCTAGACGGACCGGATGGATTCACACATTATTACCACGATATGAGAAACTATGAACGAAGTCTTTCGCAACGACCAAGAGGTGGATCTGTGTATATTTGGTTTGCCTTTTCCTATGCCGGAGCAATTCGCTGTGAAGTTTCAACTACAAAGTTCAAATCAGAGTCCTATATTGAATTATTACAAAAGGATCGGGCGAAAATCACCGAGAAATTAGACGGAAATCCTGATTTTTGGATACAGGATCATTATAATTCATTTCAGAATTTTAGTACCTTACAGAGTGGAGCAGATTTAGCGGGTATCAAAGCGCAGAAGTGGCCAACTTTATCACATGATGTAAATATTGTGGAAAACGTGTGGGGTTGGTTAATACGTGAAGTGTATGACAGCGGCAGGCGATATTCACGAAAGGATGATTTGCGATTGGGTATTCAAATGGCTTGGTCTCAATTGCCGACACATTTCATACAAAATTTATATAGTACGTTGCCGGAAAGAATGATGGAGCTATATTATACGAACGGTATTTACACAAATTGCTGATACCACACCACAAACAAAGGATGATGTGTCTCGAAGAAGGAGAGAATGTTGAATGTCATGTTAATTTAAAAAGATTTATGTTTCCAATAAATAGAAAAATCGTCGTTTTCCATCGAAGAGGTGTTTTTTTTTTAAATTGTTATGCCAAAGGTGGGAGTGATAAACGGAGTTAGTGATGGAATGAACTTGATCAATCTCAAAGTTAACGAGATGCGATATTATTTGGCTAGAAACATCGTTCAAATCAAGGCAGAAATCTTGGCGAAGTCATCTTAAAAACAAGAAATTAGCAAACACACTTTATTTAGGATCATCCCAGCAATTCCTTAAACTACCAGCGGCGCTATGATCACTATGATTCCTTACAACTCAAACCAGAAGACCTACATAAAGACACACGGATTTAAGTACTTTTTCGCTTTAAAACGACCACCGGAGGAGATCACTAAACAAAAATTTTCATATCTACGCGAGTACATTCAAAGAGTAGGAATATTTGTACCTATCGTTTTTTTTTTTTTTTATTTTCCATACGAAAATGAATTCGTACTGCTTTATCGATTTTTCTCAATTTATTGGCCAAACTTAATTGACATTATTAACAACAAATTAAAACTTTAGTAACTAAATACCTAATTAAAATAGTTTTTAGCCAAATATGTAAATAAAACATTTTTAGTAAATAAATTCGCTAAGGTAGTATGTATTTTAGTTAAAAATACAAACAAAATATTTAAATATAAAAACCTGATTAAATTCTAGTAATAAATAAAACTTAGAAATTATATTATTTAAAAAAAAAATGTGATCAAATAATAAAGAAAACAGAAAAAAATGAATATCTACCTACCAACTTGATTGTTTTTCCTTTGTTCATTTAGTTTTTTGTTGTTATTTTCTTCTTTGTTTCCAAAGAACACCTGGAAGATTTTTAGTTTTGTGCAAAAATCCACAAGTGATCTTTTGCAAGGTCCTTCTCTAAGGTTCCTTTCTTTTCTTTTGAATCAATTCCGCCTTTGTATGATTTTCTGAGACATCGTCTTCGTCGTCATCATCGTTGGCTTTGATACAGAGATATTTTCTACAAAGAAAAGAAAACGATTTTGGAACAATCAGGTTTTAAGTTTTTCAAAAGAGTTTTGAGATCAGCAACATTATTAAAGGTACAACCTCCCTACCTATCTACCTAAAAGAGGGTTTTCTTTGTGAGTCGGTGAACATGTGATTTTTTTTGGCTTTTGTTATAAGACTAAGGGTAAGGAAGATATTGAATAGAAAAAGATTAAGGAATAATGTGCAAAGGTATAAATGCGTACCTTTGATGACAAATTTTGTGAGTATTTTTTTAAAGTTCAAAACGAATTTTAAAGATAACAATAAGACAGCCGTTCCAAACTACGTTCTTAAGATAAGTTTTTATTAAATATTATTAAGGAAGTAGTGTGTTCTTTTTTGGGGAGAGAATTGATCATCATTAAATCTCAACCATGAAGAGTTTTAGTTAGGAAAGAAAACTGGAGAACAGAACTAAGCCTAAATAAAATAAATCTTGTAGTTGTTGCGGCTAATTCGTTTGCGTGATAATGAGTAATTAGTCCCCTCCCCGTCTATCTTTGATGAATGTTCGCGATATCTCAAAAACTTCTGAATGGATTTTCATGTGGGTTTCGTTTATCAACAGTGTGGTTCTTGCGAAGGTGGAATATTCAAAAAAAATTGAGAATTTTTCAGTTCCTCGCAAGTGGCAAGAGGCAGCACCCATGAACAAAACTTGAGGTACTACGGACAGGGATTGAACCCAAGGCCTCTAGTATGATAGTCAGTCCTAAGTACTAACCATCATGCCATCAAGGTGTATATATAGTTATACAAAAATAATAATAATAATTAAATAAAGTTTAAAAATTCATTTTCGTTTGTTATTGTTGGATATTGCTGATTGTGGCTGAAGGCACGTACGGCAGACAAGATGAACAAATGTAAAAAACAAAACTCGTTTCTAAAAATAAAATTTTTGGAAACTAAGAAGCAGGCAAAATAATATCAACAAACATAATAATTATGTTTCTATTCTCTAAATTCGTTATAACTTTGTAACATATCATTATTTTAGAAGTAGATATTTTATAACTTTTTTGGCAACATAGATTCTAAATTTTATAAATTGTTAATGTTTAAGAAATTATCGGTGTTTGGATTATTTTATTTATAATTTGTCGATTTGACATTGGAAACTGTTTAGGGATAAGACTTAATCATCTAAAAGGAAAATGTAATCACATTTAATTAAATTAATTATACAGTTAGTTTCAGTCATATTCGTACACCTAGTTTTTCTTGTATAATTCCACTCCAAGAATGGAAGCAAATAATTTTGATATAAAAAGAACATTAATTTATTTAAATCAATATTGTTCTACTTGATAAGAACAAAAACAAAAATTCCTTTAAGGTGATAACAACTAAAACAATGGGCAGGTTCAGACGACATAAGGGACTTGAAAGTTAGGCAAGTTTCTATCTAGTATCTGATTGGCCAGCTGCCAAAATATTGCTTTCCAATTTAGGCAACATTAATGGAAAGTTGACTGGAAAGTTAGTGAAGAAAAATCTCCCTAACTATCAAGTCAAGTCTACTTCTGTCCAAATGACAGTTGATCATGTTTTTTCATTCAACTGCAAGCTGAACTTTATCACTCTATGATTTGTTTATTTTCTGCACAACTTCATTTAATGCTTTTTGTAAAAGGGTTTCTTGTCAATTTGGAAAAGAAATAAATAATATTTCCTTACAATACAATATACAAATCGTGATGGATTTGTTGCTTGCCTGAGTAGTGTTTTGTAGACAATAATTTTTTTGTTTATTTATGTACGAGTACTGTGAACTTAAAGTAGAGGTTTGTGAAGTAAAGTTCTGAATTTGAAATTCATGACACTTGAAAAACTAACTAGTTGCCTTAGTCAAAATTTACGTTCATAGAATGAAGTTGACTGCAAATGAACTCCCTTATATTGCCTAAACCTGCTCATTACCTTCCAACTAAGGCAACCTTTAATGGAAAGTTGACTGGAAAGTTAGTAAAAAAAATCTCCCTAACTATTAAGTCATGTCTACTTCTATCAAAATGACAGTTGAACATGTTTTTTCATTTAACTGAAAGCTGAACTTTATTACTTTATAATTTATTTATTTTCTGCACAAACTTCATTTAATGCTTTCTGTTAAAGGGTTCCTTGTCAATTTGGAAAGGAAATAAGTAATATTTGTTTACAATACAAAATACAAATCCTAATGGACTTGTAGCTTGCCTGATGAGTGTTTTGTAGACAATAATTGTGTTGGTACTTTTTGTAGGTACTATGAACTTAAAGCAGAGGTTTGCGAAGTAAAGTTCTGAATTCGAAATGCATTACACTTGAAAACCAACTAGCTGCCTTGGTCAAAATTTACGTTCAAAGAATGAAGTTGACTGCAAATGAAGTCCCTTATGTTGCCTGAACCTGCCCAATGCATTTTACAAGATACATTCAAATTGAATCACTTATCGTATTCGTACATTTCACCCTTTTGACATTATTTTGGAAAAGGTGCTGGTGTAAAACATACTTAATATTTTATACTATACCCTTTATTCTGTATGATAGCTTCAAGGTTGCCAGTCCCCGCCGCCAAAAAAACACAACTATTACGGATCCACCCCCAGCTCCAGCTCCGTGTTAGGTTTTCTCCAAACTCTCTAGCAACCATCAGATCCAAATAAATTTAACTTACTTTCTTAGTTTACCGTCTCATTTTGGGACCTCTTTGCAAATTCCAAACGCTTTATTCGATTGACGTGTGTGATCCATGGCTTTTTTCGTGCTTTACTTACTATTAAATCCACTTTTTCTTATTGCTCGTCTATTGTTTAGGAGCTAACATTTTTGTTAAGGTCAGTTTTAAAAGGAGTTTTAAAAAGGATTAATTAAAGTTTGTTTACTTACAAGAGGATATACATATGTAAATAAAAGTCAAATTCCAAGGATATCTTAAGGAAAATACGTTGTGTACAAATATGAATGTAAGGTATTATCTTGATTTTCGGTTCTTTTAAGCCTATACATATATTAATTTGTTTATTTTAAAACTTGACGTTTTTTGCATTAAGCATTAAAAACAATTTTCTAGAGTTTAAAACTAATAAGGATTTTATTTGCTATTTATGCTACTTTTTTCAACTATTCAATTGAATTTTAATCTCCTGTACGAATATTACTGAGAGTGACTGTATGTGGTATATAAAATGAGGTTTTTGAGAAACCCTATTCTTTTGCACTTTGTTGAGTCTAAGTTCAAAAACTATCATGAATTTTCCAGAACATCTTATTTTCTTTTATGTTTGTTAAGTTTGATTTTATCTTAATTTGCACAAATCACAAACTGATTAAAAATTATGTATGTATATGTGTTTTAAATGAATGTTTTAAATTATTGTTTTGTCTACTCTTATGTATGTATAGAGAGTGTAGAACTTTACAAACATTTCATATAGTATTTATTAAATGACATTAAAATTACTTAAAATTTTAGTCAGTAAATTAATATAAAAAAACAACCCTACAATTTAACGGACCTCACATATACATGGACATTTAATATTTAGTACTTATTTAAGGTGTCGAGGTATTGAAGAGGCCACCTTAAGATCCTGAACATTTCTAAATTTTTGTTTTGATCATTTCTATGTCCTAGTTCATCCCATATATGCTCGATTGTATTTCCGGCACGGTAACTGTGTTTTAAGCATTTCAGGGCAATATAACTACGATCTTGTTGTTTACCTTTTAGCTTCCACAAAATGTTATTTATCAATACCAAAACTTTCAACACGTGCCCGCAGAAGCTCGTGTTTGCTTATGAGATAATTCTTCATTTGCTTCCCGCTATATATACATTCTTCCATTTGACCCTTTAAGGTTAATAATATTGTTATGTCTAACGGTTTACTAACAATGCAAACATATGTATGTAGTTCTACTTTTATCCAAGAAGACAACATTTAAAAACGTTTCAGAAACATTTCTGAAATATTTTTTTTTAGTCGGACACTCGCGAAACATTTTTGAAATGTCTCTGTTTTTGATTCTGAATGAGAAACTTTCTTTGCTTCCAAAACATTTACGTAGGTTGAGATTGCGTTATTCGTTATAAAAATATTAAAGAAAATTAATAATAAATATTATATTAATATAAAATGTCGTAAGAAGTGTGGTACAACGATAATTTTATCCAATTGATAAAAATATATGAAATACAAAAGTTTTGAAGGGTCCACTTAATGAAAATTTAAAAAATTAAATCGAAAATGTCCATTCTGTCAAAAATTTCCAAAAATACAAATTATTAGAAGATGAGATAGAAAAACAAATACAAAATTAGATAAAAAAATTGGAAACAAAGAAACATTTCTCCAAACGTTTTTTAAACAATGCTTCCTGAAATTTTACTTTCCTGTTTACACAGCTTAACGCGATTGTTACGGTCATTTTTTCAAATGATGGTTCTTCTTCGTATAGTTTTGTTGCTGAATTCTTCACTCGTGGTCGCTTCTTTTCTACTCACATTACACTGGTCGACAAAATTACTTTTTTTCTGTAGCACAAACAAAACAATACTTTTTCAAAGGATTAAGATGTTTTAAATTCGGATCTCGCCTTTTAATTTTTTTTATCACATCAGGGTTTTTAAATATACCTTTTTAAAAATACTAAAAACAACAAAAAACGATGTTTTTGAGCATAAGCTAAAACTCAAAATATCTCTTAACAATAATATTTTATGATGATCCTGAAAAGTACAGATCTTTCTCTATTTAGTTACAATTTATAGCATATTAGTATCTTACTTTCTGAAAATTTCATTAATTATAAGTCTTTATTTGAATCTATGTACATGTGGGTGATTATACAAAAGTTGGGTAACTTTTGAGGATATTTTATTTACGATAGTTTTTAAATCAAACTTCTATAAATTCGGGTGTATATGATAGCTAATCTAATTAATATATTGTTCCCAATCGAGCCAGTCACTTTTTTGAGTACATTGTAAGATATTTAAAAATTTCAGAATTTGACTGCCAGAGGACTGACGAGTACCTATACACAGTTTTGAAAGTATTATAATGAAATTTAATACAAATTAGTAAAAATCTCTTAGGATTTAATAATGATCACTTAAAATCACTTAGTAACAATTAAATAATTATTAATATGTAATACTAGGAGAAAATACTACATCAGTTTTCAAAACAGACTTTTGACATTAAACGTAACGTTATTCACTTATCTTTTACTACTTTCACATAGTTTTACTAAATATTTCAAAGTAATCAACAAACAAAATTTAACAATATTCATCTTAAAAGAACTAATGATCAAGAAATGAAGAACAATAACAATTTACCTGACACAGAACTGACGCCACACTACTGACGAAAAAGACGAAATTTGAGTTTATAATCTGGACTAATGTTTTTTTTTTGTAATTTCAAATATCAACAAACTACATTTTAACAAATCAAAGTCTAATACGAATAAATAAAAATAAACTTTAGATTAACAAAAAAAATAACGACTCACCATAAAACTGACGTGTTGACTGGCTAAGCACGTGTATAGACAACAAACATAACCCAAACTCTGGTACAGTTATGGTGGCCGTCAAATTGTGCGACCCGCAACTAACTTTATTACCAACATTAAAATTCAAAGTGGGATTTGACGTTGAGTCGGCGATATTTCGCACGAATTTTAAATTTAAATAACACACAAGAAACTGACGAATAAAACTGAACACAAAATTTCTTATTTTTTTAAATTAAGTGGAGAACACTGCATTATGAAAGTTGTAGTGTATATTAAACTATATACATCGCAGATTGTATTAATTTAATAAGTTTTCTAAAATCAATGATAAATTGATAATGTTTAATAGACAGTCACTTAATGGTTGATTTTCAGGGTTGTGACATGCCAGAGGACTGACGTTTTAAGAACTAATTGTGTTTTTTTAATAACTTGTATTCAAAATGAAGAACTGAAATTAGGTGACTAAATAAAGGTCTTTCCATTGTTTTAAAATAAATTGCAATCTCAATAAAATATAATCAGACTTTGCATATATTGGTTGATGACATCGAGTTACCCAACTTTTGTATAATCACCCATATGTATGTACTTATATGAAGTTTCGAGAAAAGCTTGAATTTGATACTTTTATAGTTTTACAAAATACGTTTTGAACTTAATTTTTAGTGCTGTTCAAGTTTATTTTATGAAATAATATAAATATTTCAATTAAATATTGAAGAATTATAGATTTCGAAAACCATCAAGGATTTTATTGAAAAAGTCTACTTCATAAATTTCAAAAACCTGACGTGATACATTAATTTTGAAGTCAGATTTGTATTAAAGCCACCAAAACCCATTGGAAAAGTGAAATTTGAATGCCAGTAAAAAAAACTGCTCTTTGGAGAAACTGCATTGCAAAAATTTAAATTTTCTTTGTTCGTTTATTCGTCCGAGCCACTGTATATAGAATTTGTATTAAAAAAGCTTCCCTTGCTATTTATTTGTGTGGCTGTAAGAAATTATTTTAGTTTTTACTTACTTTTAGTCTAAGCAAACAAACATCTCTTGCAAGTCTTATCCCTAGCTGGCTATTCTCAACTTCATGGATTACATCTTTTCCTGTTGCTCTAGAAATAACAAGCTTAAGACTTTAAGACCGAATTAAAAGAAAAAGTTTTAATAGACCCATAGCCGAAACTTTTACATCGCTTAGATACCATCATGTCGCAGCAGTGTTTTTTAGTCCTTTGTTGTTTTATCGATATTTATATGAGCAGTGTTCTACTAAAATAGACAATTGCATTCCATAAATCTTCTTCTAAAAATGCAAATTAATTTATCAGATTTTCGGGATTCGTAAGTCTCGGATTACAATGGAATTCGTGATAGGCCTGTATAGTAATATTTTATCGTGACATTTTATAACCGAGACAGTGAAATGAATATTCCTTTCTACGAGAAAGGATAGAATATACATTATTTTATCTTAACTAACAGACAATACCTTTTTTGCCGCCTCCGATTCAAATTTAAACAAGCTTCATGTAAAATCGGATTTTTTGAGTTATGTATGTAGGCCTTTAAGTAAAAGAAATGGGAAAACCATTATACTAGGACACCTAGAGGCTTTACTTTTGCCAATTTATTATCCTTACCTTCAAAATTCTGCTTAGATACTTGCGGTATCTCATTTACTTCCAGAAAAATTCACATTAGTTGTTAGTATTTAAGTGTTCTAGAAAAAATAATGAAGGGACGCTAGTCAAGCCTAACAACTATCGAAAATAACCGAACACCATTATTGCGAAGATCAATTATCAATTGATAAACGGTATATGTATATCAATTTTATTAAATGTTCATTGTGACTGTTAATTACCAATATTGTTAGCCATTTTGAATATTTTTTAATTATCTGGCTAGTTTTTAATTTTTCTTTCGATACTAAATTTTACATCCGATGAGTTGGTATATACATAGTAATAGCTTAAAAAGAATAAAAGTTATTTTGCTTTCAAAGAAGTTAGAAACTAGAAAGCAACAAAAACAGTTGTGCAGATTGGCCCAGTTAATGGAAGAGAACGTCCAATATCAAATATCTGTGATTTGCACATTCACAATATAGATATAAACAAATCGGAGGTAAATATTCACACCATAATATTTTATCACTTCACTTTCGCAATACCGATTTTTATTTCAATTGATACTTTTTATCAACCGTCTATTGGTTGATAGTTATCTTCGCTAATAGATTGTGATTTGTTTTAGTCCTGAAAGTCCGTATTCCGATTCTTGAAGGAGTATATTTCTAAAAACCGGACGTAATTCAAAAATTAAGTTTCCGATGTAATCGGGGAAAGTATAATGTGACAATAATTTATTATTATTGCACTGGTCGACAAAGTTTTGTTCCTGACAATCAAACTGCATTTTCCGATGGGGTTTGTTATCCTTAATAAAAATTACTTTATCAGGACACATTTTTGAGACATTATTTTTTAAAATTTGAAAATAGAAACTTAGCATGAAGTAGTTTTTTTTTTTAGATAAAATTCATGGTTGGAATATTTGAAGTAATCCATTAAATAAAATCTGCATAAGCTGTTTTCAACAGAAAACGCCAAAACAATATTTGTTGTTCTTGTAACGAATCTGTCGTCTAAATCATTCTATTATATCAATTCGAGCAGATAGTTAAACTCGAATTACATTCGAAATCAGAACTAAAAATTAACTCCAAAACATTTGTTTCAAAACCACGAATGCGTTAAATTCCAGTTTCTCAAAACAGAATCCAATAAAGATTCAAAACTAATGAGAATTTTCAAAAACTACGCAAGATACTAAAATGATTTAAACTGTATCTAGAAGACAAAAGTCTTAACTTAAGCTAAGTGTAAGAACTTTCAATATTGGTAGATCAAAAAATTATTAACAATTTTCAGTCAACCATTTAAATAACCAATTTTATCTTTGACAGAAAACAAAATTTTCTGCCAGTCGTCGGCCAATTTTCTAACAACAAATTGTCTTCCAATGAGCCTACCCATTTTTTTTTCTTAAGTCTTTCAATTGTATAAACAGACAATTTAAAATTAAAATTTTCTACCAACAAATTGTCTAATATTTCGATAAAATCAACCAACCATACGAGTATAAACGGACAATTTTCACTTGATAGAAAATTGTCATCTAATTGGATCCCTTTGAAAGACTTTTTATAGTTTGCTTTTAGTTGTCTTAAAATTTTTAAGAGACCTAAAATGTTGGCCAAAACAATGGGCAGGTTCAGCCGACATAAGGGACTTGAAAGTTAGGCAAGTTTCTTGCATCTGATTGGCCAGCTGCCAAAAAATTGCCTTCTAATTAAGGCAACTTTATTGGAAAGTTGACTGGAAAGTAAGGCAAGAAAAATCTCCCTTACTATCAAGTCAAGTCAACTTATGTCAAAATGACAATTGATCATATTTTTTAATTCAAATAAAAGCTGAACTTTATTACTCAATGATTTATTTATTATCTGCACAACTTCATTTAATGCTTTCTGTAAAAAGGTTCCTTGTAAATTTGGAAAAGAAATAAGTAATATTTCTTTAAAATACAAAATACAAATCATGATGGACTTGTAGCTTGCATGAGTAGTGTTTTGTAGAAAATAATGTTTTTGGTAATTTATGTACTGTGAACTTAAAGTAGAGGTTTGTGAAGTAAAGTTCTGAATTTTAAATTCATGACACTTGAAAAACTAACTAGTTGCCTTGGTCAAAATTTACGTTCAAAGAATGAAGTTGACTGCAAATGAAGTCCCTTATGTTGTCTGAACCTGCCCAATATCAACTTTAATTGTCGCGGTTATTAAACAATTAAAAAACAAATTTAGGATACAATTATTGTATATTTGTTTTTAAAATTTAAATAAATATTTACAGTTTCTAACGGAAAATAAAACAAAATGGTTTTTGTAAGGTTTGTTAAATAAAGCACAATTAGTACAATTAGTTCAATATTGGGCTGGTCAAAACAAAAACAACTTTTAAAAATTTACATTTATTTTTTTAAGACTTACTAAAATACTGCTAGTTTTTGGTAGCAAACCCCTTGTATTTAATTAATTCAGCACATCTTCGAAGCATGGAGTGAATTAAATTGTTTATTATGCTGTTTGGGATACTTTCCCAAGCCAATTTAATTTGATCAAACAGATCGTTTTTATTTTTGCAATTAGTCCTTACAATTCGTCGATCTCCAATTTCCAAAAGACTTTCTTTGGGGTTGAGATCTGGGGAATGTGCTGGCGATTGTAACATGTCAATCCGGTTTTCTTGAAGCCACGTCTTTACTTACAAGTAAAGTGTAACGAGTATTTAAACTCCAAGTAAACCGATGTGAATAAAGCGTCGACTTTACCTGTGACCGTGTACTCGTCAACCCGAGAGTATACTAGCAAGTAGATATTTACTCGCGAGACAACTGAATTCACAAAAAAGGCAAGTAAATACTTGTAGCGCCACACAGACTACGCATCATTTCCTGGCCAAAAACTCGTTCAATTATTACTCTTTCCTGAGCATGGGTCGAATTGTAATTCCGCTCACGAGCATTTCTTGGTTCGTCAAAAGGAGTCAGTAACCAAGGAGTAATTCCATATCCACTATCACCAAGGAGACAAACATCACCGTCATATCGGCGCACCACGTCCTGAATTCCACTCATTCGCCAAATCCTGCCATCATGTACATTCCCTGGCCATTGAGCGTCCACACTTGTAATTTTTTCATTAGCGTCCCAAGTCATCTGAATGTTTATTGTTTTTTTCCTTTTCTGATCACATACTCGTCGCCGAATTCCGAAGGTTTCATAATATGCACGTGAGTGCAATCTATAGCACCAATGACAGTCGGAATGCGAAATTTTGAAGCCCAATCTGCCTTGGCCTGATCCATATCTTCAATAGTGCGTGGAAATTTAATCCAATCTTCATACTTCGACACTATTTTATCCAATACGCTTGAAAATGTTCTGCTGACGGTACTTTCTTCAACCTCCATCTCGTTGGCAACACCACTTTGGAATCCTGGATCACTAAAGTGTCTCAGAAAAATGTCCATCTTTTTCCGTGCAGTTAATCCTTCACCCCTTGTGTTTTTATCAAGAAAGTGCGAAGTGAGAAAATCTACGTTTTCGCTCTCAAACCGTAATAGTCCCTTAGATAGATCGGGGCTTATATCACGCCGCCGGTTTCAAACCACGCAGGTTCATAATTGCAGCCATCTTTCGTGTACAAGTACGACTGCAAGTCCTTCTACCTGAGCGTCGAACTTGTCGAGTTGTAGAAGCTGAGTAAGGTCAATGATTCTCGGGAATTATTTCTCCAGAAGAGTCCTGAAACCAAAGGTCGCTCACCCCTACCCCTCCCAATCCCTACCCCCTCCTCCGTCGGCTTTGTGTTACTATGCTGGCTGATGTCTCCTTATCTCCCGACTGTATAGTATATCACTCAGCCCAATTCTAAATATTCCCCGGGAAAAGTTCTCCCCGGGAGATGTGTTCTCCCGGGAACAGAATTCTCTCATTCTGAACTCCCCGGGAGATTATTTTTCCCTTCGAAAGCGGGAAAGAAAATTATGAATGTTCGAAACAGCTGTTTTGCAATATTTGACATAATGAAACAAATTTTAAAGGAAAAAAATGTTTTATTGAATTTGAACAGTTGTCCTTAAAATTCTTTTATAATATTATTAACAAATAAAGTAAAACTCAACAAAAATGTTCAGCATTGCACGCAGAATTTTACATGAAGAGGAGGTTGAAGAAAGCCGATATCGACAGCCAAGAGCTATCAGAAGATCTTTAAGGGATGCATTCAATCCTTTGGAGTTGCCACAATGGCTGTGTGTACATTTCCTCTTTTTTTGTTCTTGGACGACATGTTAATAAACCTTTTGGTTTTTAGGTTTCAAAAATATTTTAGAGTCAACAAAATTGCTTTTAAGTACTTGTTGGATGTCTTCATTAGATCCTGTGAACCAGGTAAAAAGTGTTTTTCAGTTCCTCCAATTATAAAATTGAGCGCTTGCTTGCGTTTCTTCGCTGAGGGATCATACCAAACAGGGGTTGGAAAAGACTTTAATGTTGGTTTATCCCAGCCTTGCTTCAGTAAAGTGCTTAGAGAAGTCCTGGAAGTCCTAGAAGATCAGTTATGTCCACAATGGATAGAAACATGTCAATCAACCGCGGATAAAAGAAAAGTTGCGTTGGCGTTTTACACAAAACACAACTTTCCGGGCATTATTGGATGTGTTGACGGAACTCATGTACGGATCGTTGCCCCTTCTGTAAACAAACATTTGTTTTACAATAGAAAAGGAATATATAGCCTTAATGTAATGCTTGTTTGTGATAATGAATTAAGAATTCGATACGTAGATGCTTCCCATCCAGGAGCGTGCCATGATTCCTTCATTTGGAATGTAAGCGCACTAAGAGAGCACTTCGAGCAGGAATATTTGAATGGCACAAGAAATTTTTGGCTTCTTGGTTAGTAACTTATTGATAGCTTAAAACCATCACATCACTTCTTAATTAATTTGTAAATTCCATAGGAGACGCCGGATATCCATTGGAACCGTGGCTTCTAACCCCTCATCGGACGCCTTCATCGGGGTCAAGCGAATCTAAATTTAATGAGGTCCACACCAGCGCTCGAAACATTATTGAACGCACAAATGGAGTACTTAAAAATAGATGGAGGTGTCTTCTGGGTGCAAGGGAATTGCATTACAGTCCGACGAAGGCGGCCAAGATTATTAATGTGTGCTGCGCTTTACATAATATATGTATTTTCTACAGATCAGATTTCACCAATGATGAAACCGTTTCTATCGAACATATCGAAAATCACGAAATTGTTAATGGATTCGCATCATTAGAAAGATCTGATTATATCATAGCAGCGCGTAGAATTCGAACAAATATAGGAATGAACCTTTAACTTGTTAAAAATAGAAAACACATATAATTCAAAAAGAAATGAAAAGGTATTTTTAATAAAAAAGTTAACAAAAAACATAAAAATTCTTAATTCGAGAATCACAGTAAATATACCTATTAAAAAAATAAACAAAGTAAATAAACAAAATTAAATTCACACACCATGGTCACTTTAAAACATACATATCACAATATGTTACTATAAATAAAAATAAATATATGTATTGTACAGCTGGAAACGGTGTCTATTCAAAACATTGTTTTTTGAGCTCTTCAATTTCAAGAGCACGACGATTGTACTCAATTTTGTCTTCGAGCTCCCGCTTTCGTAACTCCTCCAAAACCAAGTTGTGTCGTTTAGTTTCTTTTAATTTTTCCTTTTTTATGTTAAGAAGTTCTTGGCTGTTTTTATTTCCCAGATCAAGTGCATGGTAAATTTTCGAAGTGTGCCGACGGATTTCTTTTGCTTCTTCTGATACAGCTTTGAGAGCTTCACAAAGTTCCCTTTGTACTGTGAAGTTCTCTTTAACTCCTTCAGCCAAATCCTTCATTGTCTTACATAAATCTTTTTGAAGTTCCAATTCCTTTTGGAAAGCTTCGGAGGCAGAACTTTTGTAAGAACTTCCTTGCGGGCGAGAATAAGGTTTTTTTTGAGAAATATTCTTTGGGGAGGGCGAGGCTTGTTGAAAAAGATTTTGTATTTCTGTATCGGTGAGCTCTCCTTCAAGAAACTCAACTGGTGATGAGATCAAAACTTTTTCGGGTGGCCCTATATTTTCTTTATTTCCTTTTCTCTTTGGAACGGCGCCCAAACCAAACGTTGCTGCAGCGACACCTTCCACAGACTCTTTCATGCCAACTAAATCATATATGGCCTGTTCAAAATCGGAAAATTTGTATTCCTTGTTAGGCCCACCACCAGTGGCATTTTTCGACTTTAAATTTTCAGCCGCCTTTGCTCGGACGTATTTCTTTTGATCACTCCACACCTTAGATAATAAGGTAATAAACAAATAAGTGTAAAAAAATTGTTATTAATGCTTACTTTTTTCCATTCTGGAATTGTTTTTATCGGCGGCCCACATGAATTTAATTCCCTTTCTGTCTTCTCCCAAAACTGTATCACTTCTTCCTTTGGCCTGCTCTGGAATCCACAGGCGATATCCCGACATTCCTCCATTAAATTCAGCAACATTTGCAGCTGTGACTTATTAGTTGTTTTGGACCTATAAAATTATTAAAACTTTAATTTATTTCCGATGCAATAAACAAAACTTACATTTTTTGTTTTTATTTCTCCAACAAATTTTTGGGGAACAATTCGGCGGGAAACGAGTAAAAACTTTCCCTTTTTTTGACATTTAGAATGCCTACTTTTTTCCCCGAGAATTTTTTCCCATTTTCGAACTTGTTTAGAATAAGGGAAATTTAAAAGGGAACAAATTCCCCGGGAATTGCTTATTTAGAATGAGAGAGAAAGGAAAAGGGAAATATTTCCCCGGGGATTGTCATTTAGAATTGGGCTGACTATATGTCAACCTAGCTCCCTTCTGGGACGCTTATGGCTTAATTGCTGTTCGTCTCTCCTGCTCCAAAACATATCCTTCCTTCAACTTCCCAATTGGGCTGGATCTAAGGTGTTATACGACCCGTGCCGATGATCAGCCAGTCGTTAACGGAGTATCCGGATACCAGGCGACCTCCGGATTAGCTAGCCTTATCTGTGTAAGCGAATCTCTGCACAGATGGACCCCCCCTTTACTTCGCTACTCGTGGGAATCCAAATGTATTCAAAACAAAACCAAAAACAAAAACAGTACTGGAAGAAAAAACGTCAAACCGGTACCGGTATTCCAGCTACACCGGGCGGCAGCTCGGCGGCAACGTCGGCTGTCGTTACTCCTGTGCCGAGCACCGGAAAAGGGTCTGTGCCAAGTCACTGCCCTTCTTCTAGTGCGGTGCAGGATGTATCCACACCGGGCGGCAGTTCGGCGGCAACGTTGGCTGTCGTTACTCCTGTGCTGAGCACCGGAAAAGGGCCTGTGCCAAGTCACTGCCCTTCTTCTAGTGCGGTGCAGGATGTACAATTGGCGAAAACGCTTCCTCATGTCGGTAGTGGAAAGTTCGTGAATAATGATCTTTCCACTACTAAAGAGAGTAAACCTCTCCAGTATGCTCCTATGAGCTCTTATAAACAACGGCGGAATGAGATGAGGATTATAAAATCCTCTGGTTCAACACTGGGGGATGGAAGTAATCCCATCCTTAACAAAAGGCTGGAGTGGGCTAGATCCATTCTAGACAATACTAGTCGCCCCGACTCTACGTCAAAGCGACAAAGGTCTTTGGAGGAGTCCACTCCCGTCCCTAAAAAGCCTAAAGTGCAGAACACCAGCACTCCTATCATTCCTAGAGTTCCTCTCACTAAACCTTTTAGTGATGTACTCAAGGAATCTAATAGAATCATTATCGCGGTCATTGATAGGAGCAATATTGATGGCACGATTACATCTGAACGTTGGCAGAGGGTGAATCTGGAGCTCTCGGCTGGCTTTCTAAAAGTCATGCGGGATCATCCGGGTCCACCGCCTGTAACAAGCGATGAGGGTTGGCATCAAGGTCATGTCAAGCTCATCGCTTGTAAAGATCAGAGGTCGCGCGATCTTTATGCGCTTGCTGTCGGCATGCTGGGCGAAGTTTGGCCAGGTGCAAAACTCGAGGTCGTTGCAAAGGAGGACATTCCATGCAGGCTGAGAGCTCGCACGTGGATCCCTAAAGAACCCTCATGTCCGGATGACATACGCGAAATCATAAAGATTAGCAACCCGGACCTCCCTTGTCACGACTGGAAGATCGTGAAACTGGAGGAGCCAAAGGGTCTTTATCGAAATGCGATTATCGTTATCAATAAAGACTCTGTGGCTTCTCTGGCGCGAGATAAGGGAGTGATAAGATACGGTTTTGGGACAATTACATTGCGTATCTATAAAAAAGATGAGGTAGACGCTTCATGCGAGCCTCCACGACCCTTTTCGGAAGCCGTGTCGCAGGACGTCGGGGGTTCCAGTGCTACAATCACCTTCCCTTCCTTGGATGTGGATGAAGTTGTACCTGGGCCCTCTTCTGTCGCAGCACGGTCTTCCTTTGAACCCTCTTCAGAAGCTGTGCCGCAAGACGTAGAGAGTCCCAGTGACATCATCACCTTCCCATCCTTGGATGTGGATGAGAATGAAGCAGGGCCCTCTTCTGTCGCAGCACAGTCTTCTTCTAAAAACGTCGGAGGTTTATCCCTAATGGAGACCGAAGACTCAAATGACAAAGCTCTCCCCAGTGAGGAGGAAGATGAACTATTAGGTTCTTCTTCGTCTGATCTGGATGAGCTGGATCTAACAGTGGTGGAGGTTGATCTGCCCACTTGTAGCCAAAATGCTGCAAATACTACAGATTAACCTCCAACACTCCAAAACGGCTTCGGCCTCCTTATTTCTCCGCCTGACAAAAACTGGAGAAGATGTCGTTCTCATCCAAGAGCCCTGGATTGTGAAATCCCTGGTTCGAGGATTGAGAACTCCTGGCTACTACGTGATATATGTAACAGGAAAAGGTAACCCAAGATCCTGCATACTAGTAAAACGTAATCTAAACGTATTTTTACTCCCTAATTTCAGTGATAAAGACGTCACCACAGCCAGTATGGTAATAGACAACCATACCTACTGGCTGGTATCAGCGTATTTGGGCCATGACCACCAGGGCCCACTACCTGGTACCACTCTGGAGAGGACGGTCGCTGAATCAACAAGACTTAAAACCAACATAATTATCGGTTGTGACGCCAATGCGCACCATACTACGTGGGGTAGTACCGATATAAATGACAGAGGTGAGTCTCTTTTTGATTATATTTTAACAACTAATCTGGTAGTATGTAATGTAGGTAGTGAACCAACCTTCGTTACTAAAAATCGACAAGAAGTTTTAGATATGACTCTTGTCTCGTTACTCTCTCAAATAAAATATTGAATTGGAGAGTATCAAAGGAGCACTCGTTCTCCGATCATAGATACATCCAATTCACACTTAATGAAGAGTTCCCAAAACCGATCCAATTCCGAAACTATAGGAAAACAGATTGGCCAAAATATAGGGCAACTCTGAAGAATCTGATTAAACCAGAACTTTATGATCCGCCCTTATGCGCTTTTGAACTCAATCAAAAAGTCGACGAGCTTACAGCAGCCCTTAATAAAGCCATGGAAACTGCCTGCCCCCTCACTACAGTGCGGGGAAAGAAGAAACCATATTGGTGGGCTGCTGAACTGGGTTTACTCCGGAAAGGCTGTAGAAGGCTTTTTAATCGTGCAAAAAAGACTAGACATCCACAAGACTGGGACTCCTATAAGGAATCCCTCAAAAAATATAAACAGGAATTGAGAATAGCCAAAAGATCCTCTTGGAGATCCTTCTGTAGCTCAATAGAAGAATCCTCGGAGGCATCAAGGATAAGGAAGATTCTCTCGACAAATCCAACCATGCCTAGTTGTCTTAAAAACTTGGATGGTACTTGGACTAACTCTTGCGAAGAAACGCTAAACCTGCTACTTGACACCCACTTTCCTGATAGCTCCAAATACGTTAATACAACAAACCATCCTGGGTCGGGTATTAACTTAACTTTTCCTCAAGGTCTTGTTACTAAAGAGAAATTGACTTGGGCTCTGAATAGTTTCAAACCTTACAAATCTCCAGGGCCAGATCACATCATACCAGCTGAGTTACAATTTACGACTGACATAACTCTGCCCATCATTGAGATGATTTTTAAGAGTTGTCTAGATATGGTCCATATACCTCAGCGATGGAGAGAAGTAAAGGTAGTTTTCATTCCCAAGGCGGGCAAATGTTCGCATGTCAACCCTAAAGATCTAAGACCTATTAGCCTATCATCATTCATTCTCAAAACTCTGGAACGGTTGATTGATATCCATGTACGTAACAGCATTGATAAGAGACTATCGATGTCTCAGCATGCTTACTGCAAAGGGAAATCGGTAGAAACAGCCTTGCACACCTTGGTAAGAACTATCGAATACTCCCTAGAACAAAAACAATATACTATGGTGGCCTTCCTGGATATTGAAGGCGCTTTCAACAACGTTGACACATCCGCTATCACTTCTGCTATGACGACCCTAAACGTCGAATACTCACTCTGTGAGTTGATAAATCTAATGCTAAAAAGCAGGATCATCAACTCTAAGATGGGGGATTTTTGTGCGAAAAGGTCTGTCAGTAGAGGCACTCCGCAAGGTGGTGTTCTGTCCCCTCTCCTGTGGAACATAGTGGTTAACGAGCTACTAATATCCCTTGGGAGAGAAGGCTACAGAGTGATTGCGTATGCCGATGATGTTGCTATCGCCGCCGTCATAGGAGAACATCCTAATACACTGAGAGACCTCCTCCAAAACGCACTCAATATGCTCACTAGATGGGCAGATCACTGCGGACTTAGTATTAATCCTCAAAAAACAGACCTCGTCCTTTTTACGCGGAAATACAAGATCCCAGAAATTGTACCTCCCTCAATAAAAGGTGTACCACTAATTTTCACCAATGAGGCCAAATATCTTGGTCTGATATTGGACAAAAAATTAAGTTGGAAACCTAATATTCAGGAAAGAGTTAAAAAAGCTACAGCAGCTCTTTTCTTTTGCAAGAAAGCCATAGGAAACAAATGGGGGTTTCAACCTCGCATAACTTATTGGCTATACACATCGGTCATCCGACCAATACTTATGTACGGGGTTGCAGTGTGGTGGACTGCACTGGAGAAAGTCACATATTACGACAAACTCAGCATTAGCGGGGCTTTGAGAACCACACCCTCAGCAGCGTTGGACACTCTCCTCCATCTGACACCCCTCGACATTTTCAGCAAACAAGTGGCAGTGAGTACAGCCATAAGACTCAACGCCTCATCTCAGTGGACCAACAACAATGTTGGGCACTCCATCATTCTGAACCTCTTTGGTTCTATACCAAAGTACATAGACTACACTATCCCAAAACCCCAATTTGATAAAAACTTCCAGGTATCCATTCCATCCAGGGATGAATGGGAAGATAAAAAACTCCTGGATGACAAAAGCATCCATTTTTATACAGATGGATCCAATACAAATGGGGGAGTTGGTGGTGGTGTGTACTCAGAAAAGCTTAATCTAAGCATCTCATTCCGCCTCCCTAATCATTGTAGCGTCTTCCAAGCGGAAATTTTAGCGATCAAAGAGGTTCTCTCCTGGCTAAGAGAAAACGTGATATCAACTTATGATATACGCATCTTCTCTGACAGTCAGGCTGCTATCAAGTCTCTTGGCGGCGCGGCGTCTCAACCAAATCTCTAACGGCCCTCGATTGTCGATCGTCTCTTATGGAGATGGCGCAGCAATTTAACATTCACCTATGCTGGGTGCCGGGCCACAGAGACATCGCAGGAAATTGTAGAGCCGATGAACTCGCTAAAAATGGAACCGTCATACCTATTTCACCTGAAAGGGAGAAGATAGGTATACCGATAGCTACATGTAAACTTCTGCTAAAAGAAAAAGCTTTCGAGATAGCAAACTCTAGGTGGTACAATTTACCAACATGTGCAGCCACAAAACTAATATGGCCTTCATTGGACCTAAAGCGCTCTAAAGACTTGTTATCCCAAAGCAGACTTCATATTACCTCCCTCATAGGTGTCCTTACGGGACACTGTCTTATAGGCAGACACGCAATACGACTTGGTGTAGCCTCAAATGACTTCTGCAGGAGCTGCATGGACGAGGAAGAAGAAGAAACAATCTCTCACCTCCTCTGCACCTGCCCTGCTCTTTCACGAAGACGCAAACTTCATCTGGGAGAATACTCTTTTGATGATCCCAGTGAACTAGCTAAAAAGGATATCAGATATCTCCTTCGCTTTATAAAAAGCTCAAAATGGTTCGACTAGTGGGAAGTAATTCTCTAGATTCATGTGGTATCACAATGAGCCTTTCTTCTGGCCTAAGTGTGTGGTTTTTGTATCCACAGCCCACATTAACCTAACCTAACCTAACGACTGCAAGTCTGGGGTCGGGTTGACTTGCGAATAGACAAATATTTACCTGCTACAGAAGTATTTACTTGCGTTTATTCACACCAAAATTGGCATTTTTCCGGGTTTTACTAGCCTCTCAAGTATTTACTCGTGAGTAAGAGTAAATACTTGTTTTATTCACTTCAATTTTGGCGTTTACTTGTTATTTTGATATGTTCAAGTATTTACTTGTCCTACTCGTTTTTATTCACACCGCCCATTGTACCATCTATTTGGTGAATCGGTCTGAGTACATGCCTTTGAAAACATCCACACACATTAGTTTCGATGTAACTTGGAGTTAGTCATCCTTATCACAGGCCCCGTCGTAATAGATTCGTAGTACGAACCCCGAAAAAAAGTATCATTGCCCCCGTCGTACGAAAAAAATTTGCTACGAAATTCGGAGTTCATGAAAAGTGGTATCACTAGCCCCGAATGAATAGGAAGTTTGCAAGTTTTTTCTACGAACAGTTATTTTGATCGGAATTCAATTGAAAACGAAAAACAAATATTTAGCGTGCGAAGATAAATTAAATAAAAATAAAATATATGAAAAGAATCATGTAAGTTTTACTATTGTTTTAATGTGAAAGTGTTTACCTATATTTTTTATATTTTTTTTGAAGGGCAAATAAAGTTTTCACAAATAAAATTCAGTTCCAAAGGCTTTATGAAATGCTTCAAGAAAAACCTGAAATTGCCCAAGGATTTTCGAAAATCCAAAATATTTAGCACTATTTTAAGATTTGTGAAAAAGGTTGACTGGGCCATTCCGATCTAAAAATCTTTGCCAACGCCGCCGTATCGGTATTCTCCTTCCACAATGAATCTCAAAACGGCTGCCAATCTGCTGATTGGTGTGATTGAACTCGAAAACACGCAAGGGTCGAGTTCTTGATCCAGGATCTACAATATACATATGTATATGTATATAAACGCTGCCTTATTCACCCGAAAGTTTTTTTTAAATCTGCAAATCCATTTTCTTTGTAAGCAGTGGAATGTTTAAAATATGTCACCAACACTTTTTCATCAAGATCCAAGGGGTTAAAAGCATCTCTTAAAATTTTGAGCTGCATTTTTAGTGTTCGTCGTCTTCGTGTATTTTCTTCAAATATTGCAAAGATTGCAACAGCAATATTATCCATTTTTAAAGACAAAAACAAATAGAACTAAATCGAAAGATGAAAAACGAGCTTTTATTTATTTTTCTTATTTTCACGCAAATCAGCTGATTTTGACACTCCGAAATTAGTATTTCTGTGTGGCAATGCTTTTTTGATTTCGTTCGGGGCTTATGATGTAAATGTATTCGTATTCGTAGCGTAACAACATTTTCGGGGACTCGCTACGAGGGACTCTGTGATAGGGGTGATTGCCTCTTTGGCTGGTATGCAAACACACGAAACCATCGGAACCCTTAAAATTGAGTTTGGACTCGTCCAAAAAGAGTACGTTCCTCCATTTTCTAATGGTCCAGTTAATGTGGTCATGAGCAAAATTTAATCTCGCCAGCTTGTTTCTGGTTGAAATAAAAGGCTTTTTTACAGCTTTGAAAGATATTAGTCCACCATCAATAGCTCTTATCCAAATTTTTCTTGCGCTTACGTTCAGGTCGAGTTGGCTTCTTATTTCTCTCGATGATATACATATAAGGGTCTTTTTAAATTGATTTTATTATTGCAAAATCCTCTCGTTTTGTTGTTTTTCTTGGTCTGCCAACTCGATGAATCATTTGGAATGACTTTTTGAATTTGTAAAATTTTATTAATCGGCTAATCATTGATCTTGGAATGGAATATTTTTCCGACATTTTAATTTGACACATTCAACTTTTATATTTTTTTCTTTTATATAGTTAGAGTATTTGTTTCCGGCCGTTTTACAAAAGTTAGCTAGGAACACTGATTAACTTGCCCGTGAACTGAATAACACCTAATAAATAATATTCAACTGCATTTGTTTGCCAACACCTTTAATATGAGCTATAGATTTTGAAGTTAACGGACTAACTTTTCTCTATTGATAAGAAAGATGGCAATAAAAAGTTGCTTTTGTTTTGACCAACAAAAAAATTGGGTTCACTTTCCTACTTATGCCATATTTAAATGGACCCTTATGAAAACTATGTATATTCCCTTGTGGTCATATGTACATACATACATAATGTATTAAATTTTGGAAAAAAAATAACATGATTTGTTTAAGTTATTAATTTTTGAATGACATAAGGATGGAGGTAGTTTTAGTTGCTAATGTTTTGGCCAACACTGTATTGTATATATTTTGAAATCCTAATGTGATAGAAATCTCTTAGAAGTCGACGGTTTTTGTTTGTTTTGTTTGTGTGACACAAAAAAGAAAAAACAATTAACAAATACTAATTAAAGTAGTAGTTTCCTTTAACTTACCATCTTCATCACATGCAATGGTTCTTTGGGATAGGGACCCACCTGAATTATTATTATTTCCCCTAAATTCGAGACAACCAGAATTTTGTTTTAATTGTTTCTTTCTTTATTATTCCTTTTTTTCATCAATAATTAAATATATATATGTGTATGTATTATTTTTACTTGTAATTCCCTTAAAATTTTCTTTTTGTTCTTCTTTGCATCTTTTAGATTTTGTTGTTTTGTTCTTATTTAATTTTTTGTTTTTATATTTCTCATTTTAGAAACGCAAATAATTTTTTTATCATTTTGTTTTTGTTGTAATAATATTTTAATATATTAGAATAAATATACATGTATGTTAAACAATTTTGTTTTTTTTTCTTTTAATTATCTTGAAGATTATATATATATATTTATATATATTTTTTATCATTTTTTGAGTGAGGGCGGGTATTTTTGTTGGTTAAGTTTTTTTTTTTTTTAATATAACATGTATTACTTTTATAATTTGTTGTTTGTTTTTGTTTTGTTAGATATATATTATAATAATATGTTTTGTAGTTATGAAATTTGAATATTTATATTTTATTAATTTTATTGTTTTAAGATTCAATCACAATGGATGACTTAATTCAATGGAATTCAAAGAAAAACAAAATTACGAAATTGTACGTATACTTTTTAACTTTATGAAAACAAAAATTTTGAATTAAAAAACAGCAGACCGTAAAGTCAAACAACTTGATGACTTTAGTTGTATCGATGATTCTTAGGGTAAATGTGAGCTTTAATTGAATAACCAAGAACCAATGCTCATTTATCCACAAAATAATTATGCACATTAAAGGTTTTGTTCTTAACCGACTCCCAGATAGAAGAATATCGACTTAGTGTAGGAGGTAAGCAACTTGACAAAAAAAAAAAAAATTCAAACTCATGTGAATTTTAATATTCGTTTCTAGCGATGTACTTCCATTTATATTTTTAAGCAACCTTTTCCAGTCTTCAAAGTAAGTTAAACTGATAACTATTTTGCTATAAGCATAAACAAACAATACACAATTATTAACAACAAATCTTAAACTTTCTTATTTTTTCATCCACAATAAAATAGGGCTTTATACTTATTTAAAAAACTCAAAAGAGTGGTTCAAAATCGTTCTTACCTTTTGCCGAGTATGAAAAAAATGTTCTGCGTTACTTTTAATTTGTAGTACCGAGCAAAAATAGTTTCTATATATATTTATAATGCTCCATAGATCTCAAAATCTAACCTCATAATTATAACCTCAATAATTATAAGTTATTTGATTAGTTAATCAATAATTGTAATTTGATAAAAGAAAAGATTTTAAACAGAAATTGCTCAAAGTGCAGCCATCCATTGCGGCATAAGTTTGTTATTCTTATCGTTTAACATAATTTATTCATTGTGTTCTTATTTTGATTTTAAATATTTAAAGATTTATTTGAATTTTTTGTTTTGTGTATTTTTATTTAAATTTATATTTTATCATAACTGTTTTGTTTTTTTTTTTTAAGAACAACAGATTAGTGTATTTAAGAGTTTTATAATAATAAAGGTTAGTATCATTGATAATTTGTTTTTGTTTTATTTATCGAAATTTTATAATTATAATATATTAAATAGTAATTGTTATTTTGTTTTAAATTGTTGATTATATTATAATATTTTTTTTTTTTTTAATTTTTTTGTCTTTAATAATTATTTTGTTTTATCTTTTTTATTTTTTGTATTTATGTAGAATATATAGAATATTGTTAATATACTAATTTTTAGTTTAAGATTATTAATGTGTGTATATATATTTCTTTCTTTTGTTTTGTTTCATAATTTTATGTTTATGTTTATTTTGTTTTTTTTTTTTTTTCTTTTTCAATGTGTTTTATGTTGGCAAAAATATGTTTTTGTTTTTTGTTTTTAATTTGCTTGTATTAATTTCATTTTTTAAGAGTTTCTCTTTGTTTTTGCATGTGCCCTTCTTATTTGTTGTAATTTTTTTAAATGTTTAGTCTATTTTATGTTTTATTTTTAAATATAAATTTCCCTTTTTTTTGTTTCAGTATTTCATTTTTGTTCATTTGTTTTAAACGTTTCTTATTTTGTTTGTTTGTTTTTATTTTGTTCTTATGTAAAATGTGTTTTTTCCATAAATTAAATTTAGAAATAAATAATAATGATATAATATATTTATATATATATAATATGTGTTTAAAAATTTTATCTCATTTTCAATAATTAATAATATAATAATAATAATAAAATTTGTCAAGTGTTTTTTTTTTGTTTTTTTTGCATTTTTTTTTTTGTTTATAGAAACTGCACAGGCAGAAATGGTAATTTACCGACGTGAAGCGAAGCATTTGCCGGTCTGTAAATATAGTTGTTAGGGTAAAGTAAATTTATGTAGTTAATGTTGTTGTTTTGTTTTATTAATTTTTGTTGCTAATATATAATTTTGAATTTTTTTCTGTTGAAAATGAAATGAAGTGCATTTAAAAGGTGGTGTTATGGCGAGTTGTAATAATATGATGGTGAACTTTGCTTTTTTTGTAAGTGATATTTTGGGATGTTTAAGAAGTGAAATGTTCCAAATTTGTTTTTATTTTTATTTTAATTTTTTTTTAAATTTGGTTTGAGCACACTTTTTGAAACAAACTAATGTTAATAGATGATTTGTTTTCTATTTTATTTGTTAATACATTTGACCTTGACCCGCCTGATGCAGGTTTATTTGAGATTTAGAGAAATATTTGAAATCTAGAAAGTTCAACTGTATTATGAGAGTCCTTTAACGATTGACTGTTGAATGATGGCGAAGTTTTGTATCATCATTGTATGTTCATGATCATTGTCGAAGAGTTGTTAGGGCGCGTAATTTGCTCATTGATTGTTGATTGCTTGAGCTGAAATATATCTTTCTGTTAAGTATCTTATAAGGAAGAAAAAACATTTTTTTTTTAAATAGAGTGACCTCAAACTGTTGAAATATCTATCTAAAGCAAGTATAAAACAGAAAGAAGATTCATGTGTAGAATTGTTTAATCGAAATCTTATCTTGTTTGCAACGTTTAAACGACATAACAAATAAGTTTGAAAAAACATTGTTACTGACAATGAGTAGCAATATAGACATCTTTCTAGGAACTGAGCTAGATGGATATTGTTGGGTAAAAACCTAGTCACCTTAAGTAAAAAAAGATTAGTTGTTTTGGATAAGAACATACAAATATTTTACAAGAGAACTCTGAAGAACAAAAACTGCACTGCTTTTCGCTTTATGATTGCTTTAATGATTTTTCAAAGGCAAGAAGAAGAAACACATACAATGTTCATGATAGATTAACTCAATTAAACTCTGTCAAACTATTACGAGAGAGCAAGAGAGAGAGATTCTTATCAAGACCTAAAACGATAAAGGTAGATTTAAAGTAATTTGCCCTCTTTAAATATCATTTTATGTGAATCTCAATTAGCAATACCAATGGTATTAAAAGGAATCGCACACTATTACAGTGCGACATCTGAATGTATCCTATTTCAACACTGAATATATCCTCCTATTCGATTTAGACCGATAAACACAATTATGAAACGTCATTCAGGGATTTTTTAAAGTAAATACACACCGAAAGATCCCGCTGAAAACGTTGAACATTATATTTAAACGACCGTTCAATTGTAAAAAGCTGCGTGCTTATCGTAAAAAAATTCAATGACCGAAGATCTTTCCGGTCTCTCTTGCGAAGTAAAAATACAAAAATGTCGAATTCGGGGGATACAGTACACATGTTAATCATCATTATGGGGCATTTTATGAGACTGCCAATAAAGAAAAAATGTTTGAACAAAATTAATCTTCAACGCTACACCGCCGCCGCTACGCCAAGTTCTTGCAGAGCATATTCCTAAAAAGCGTTGTATCAAAAAATTGACTTTTTTCTGGATAATGATTTAAGAAGTAACCACCAAGCCGAAGAACATTGACGAGTTCAAAGCTGAAGTACGAGCAGAAATAGCTGCTATAACGCCTCCCGCAAAAAATGTTGTGTTTTGTGTAACAAATAGGGGTGATCATTTAATCGACGTTGTATTCTAAACCGGTTTTGAAATAAATCGCACAAAAATATCCTAAATATAATTTGATTATCATGAAACAATCCGCTGAAAAATAGTGGAGTTATTCATTGTTTCGATTGGATACGTCAAAATATGCGCATCCAGTATTATTCTTAATATTATATCTTAACAATGGTATTTATAAACGTTTTAAAGAAGCTGCGTAAAGTTACAATGCCTCTAAACACCAATAGGTTTTTTTTTTTGTATTAAGTTTATGTAAAGTTGAAAAGAGGGATTTCAAACTAAATGCGTTTAGAGACTATTAAGAGTTTTTGATCTACGCATAGTTGAAGAGAGAGTCTTGATAAATGCTGAATATTTACCCGTTGAGAGTTGTTTGAGCGAATTCTAATCAATGCGACTTTAATAATGGGTACAAAAATGGAAAGCACAATTTTCTATAAATCATGGTTTTGTGTAAAAATATGACTTATTATATTGAAATTAACCCTTTAATTATTATTTGTATAGCCCTTGCCAGAATTTGCTCGTGATTAAAACAGAATTCAATGAGCCAAAAAATTTAAACAAGGCCAAGCTCAATGTACAGAAAAACTACTCGTAAATATCAAAGAATTTTCTATAAACATTATTCCGTAGATAAAAAGTATACTTAAAGAAGAAACTGAACAAATTTTTGTCTTCAATAACTTTTTACTTTTTAACAAAATTTTGAAAATGTTTCTTTAATTTAAACTTTGGTACTCGATTTCAATGATATTGGACGTTAAAAAAAAATAGTGGGATTTTGCGCACAAAATTCTTGATGGTGGACCAATTTTCAGGAGAATCGAAGTTGCATTTGAAGTACTTCCAGGCTTAAAATTTGAAAACTTTTTGAATTTAAAAGCTCTTTTGTAAAAGCAGGAGCTAAAAACCTATCCAATTTTGTTCTACTTTTTGGGCGGATATTATTACAAAAAAAATATAACAAGTTAAGTTTGGGTTAATTGTATGTTTATAACAATCTGGTTTTTTGAAAGAGGATGAGGCATTAGAAATAAACCCAAAGCGGTTCTGTCGGAGAATAAGTGTTCAATTTCAAAAGTTAGAACCTAACTACGGAAGGTTTTTTTTTTTTATAGATTTGGACCTTTCAAAATTTTCTTTTCGTAACCATCTCTCTAAATTCAAACAAATTTGCCAAAGACAATTATTCCTAGCCTACTTTTGTTCAAATAAATTATAATTGAAGTAAGCTTTTTGGTGATATGTTTTCCAAAGTTTAGTAAATGTAAAATATCCGATTAACAATTTTGAGGCTAAGCTCAATTCATTTGGTTAATAGTTTCATTTTGAACAAAATAAAACGAAGCTTGTAGTAGATTGTACCGAACGAAAAGATATAACCGTAAATAAGTGCTGTAATGTAAATTGGCGTTTTGCATGTTTTTCTGTGGAAACAAACGATATTGTCGTGTACATAAGAACGAAGTAATCGATCTACAGACTAAGTTAACGTATGTGAATCTGCCTTAAAGAAGTATCAAAAGCTTTTACCTGCTAAGCATTAGACAATAAAAAACGAAAAAAAGACGGGTCAAACTCTTTGCATGTATATAACATTTCTGTTAAATAAGTGTGTACTATCGGTTTTATAAGCAGAGTTAATAGGTGGTGGTTTTAGAAATCATGGGATCAACAACTACTGAATCAAAAATACCGAATCAGCTTCATTGCAATTTCTCAAAAAAAAAAATTAACTAATTTTCTTTTTTTTCTTGTTTTTGTTCTTAAATTCTGGGAATTGTAAAAATATTTTGAATAGAAAATGAGAGGAAGAGAAATGGTATCAATTTGATTAGTACCTTACAAATAGTAAATTTGTTGCAGCAGCTGGACCCTGAATTCTGTTATTGTTTTGTTGTTGTTGAATTTTTGAATTTGAATTGCCCGTTATCGTTTCATTATTGTTACTGTTGTTTATTGTTGTTGTTACTGGTGTCGTACTTAAGTTAGATGGTGGGGGTTGTTGTTGTTGGTGTTGTAATTGTGGCTGTTGTTGGTGTTGCTGTGTCTGGGACAGCATCGTCGGCGCTGCTGATGATACGGTTATAGCTGATGAACTAACGCCACCAGCGGTGGCTACCTTCACTCCTCCTACTCCTCCTACCGTATTACTAACATGACCAGCTGCGAATATGTTTCACCTGTTAACGTGACTACGATTGTGATTTGGATTTAGACCCCCCGTTGGATTTGTATTGCCCGAGTGTTGAGATGATGCACCTGGTCCTAAACGATCACAACAAAAAAAGACATTCGAATTTAAGTCTAGATTTTAAGATTTTTGAATTAATTTTGAAAGTAAGTAACCTCCATAATTGGGTGAATGCTGATAGTAGTCTCGTCGATTGTAATCCTGTTCATATTCTTGTGTATCGTATGGTGTTCGAGATGTTTGTCCATGTGGCGGTCCATGCGTTTGTGCATGGCCATAGCTGTAGCTGTCATATGTTTGTGGTTCATAGGCTGTTTGTTCGTCATATCCGCGACTGTAAAACCATATAAGATTATTAAAATCAAATTGTTTGTAGTTATACAACAAACAAAATTAATGTTTAAAAAGGGCTTACCTATAAGACTCGTCCATAGCACTGCGAGCCTTTTCCAATATAGACATCACTTTCTGCTTTGGGGGTATTGAGTTTTTTGCAAAGGACGGTTGCTGCTGTTGTTGCTGCTGCTGTTGTTGTTGTTGTTGCTGCTGCGGAGGTTGTTGCCTGGAAGAAGCGGGAAGAGAAGACGAGAAATTGAAATTGTTTGCTGGCACCGCCGCCGCCCCATACATGGGGAGCAGATGATTATTCTGCGGTTGTGCACTCCACCTATATCCATGATGCGAAACATTTGGTTTGGATGTCATGTGAGAGCCACCACCGCTGCTGCTTCCAGTAGCTCCTACTCCACCGACACCAATGCCTCCTCCACCTCCACCACCACCTACGCCTCCGCCACCACCACCACTGCCACTCACAGCCGATGTCTTTTTGTTGAATGATTTCGGATCGTGATCCGAAATTCCAGTATTGTCCATTAGTTCACGCAATTGTTCTTGTCGTATAACATCGTTACTATCCGGTATAAGATATTTTCGCAATTCTGCCATTGCGTATGCTATTCGAGCATATGCTTCAGCAGGTGGTGCTATTGTAGAAATTTCTACATGTAGATCGCTATTCAAATGGGCATACTTGGGATCCATCGAGGCACGTAACTCTTCTTCTTTAGCACGATCTCGCATTGAATTTCGGCCGAGTACAGTCATTTTGCAGAGAGTTTCTTCTTGAAGTCGACGTAGAGAATTACCCTTGGGACCAAGAAGTTTGCCCACGAAATTGAACTAAATATATAAAAATTAAATAACCGATTTGGTTGTATACACTTTTGCTGAAACTTACTTTTGGATGCTCGCGTATAGGCACAAGTACTTTTTGTGATACTCTCAAAGGTTTCTCACGATAGATATCGGCATATTTTTGATCACGCGATGGTATGCGGCCTGTTGACTGCACCTTTTCAATTTCTAAAATAAAACAACAAAGAACTGAGTATGAGAGAAAAATATTGCAATAATAATAAATCAATAGTAACTTAAAGTACATAAAAATGTTCCCCTAAAATCCTTTAGAATTTCAAGTGTAGACAAATATTTTTGTCTTACTTCAAAAGGATCGAATCTGATTGGAACTGAAGTTATACAGAAAAAATGCAGCCTAGAAAAATGTTGTTAGCAATCAAGGACTAACTACTCAGTTGTTTGGGTGGAAAGATATTTATTTAGTTTTAATTTTTAAAATAATAGGAGAACTGATTAATTTTTAGTAAATATTGTATTTAGAAAAAATTCACAAATTTAACCATTGAATTCAATTCCCAAGTACTTTTTTAGAGTCTGTTTTCTGAAGGCTCAATATTTCGATTTGATTTAGAAAACAGTTCCAAAACAACAATTTTTCTTTTAATAACCAGAACACCATCTAAAGTTAAGACTAAAATGGGCTATATTTTTAATACGAATTTTTCCTTATTATTCTATTAATGGACAGTCGACAAAGCGGACTTTGAAGGTAAGGCCGGAACCTACCAAAAAATGCTAACTTTAATGAAAATGCGACTGGAAAGTTAATCAAGAAAAATATCCCACTCTAGTTTATTTGTGTCAAAATAGCTTGTTACGATTTTCATTTTACTTAGAACTGAACTTTAGTATTCAGTTAATTTATTATTATTTTTGGTTTTATTTTGTTTAAATTTGTATAGTTGAAATGATAAGTTTTGCTTTGTTTTTGTCTTAGTTTAGTCTTCGCATCTGTTGAGCATTTGTAAAATGCCATTAGGTATATTGATTTAAGTGCAGTGTTTTGGTCTGCCTGTTCCTGTCGTTTTTGAAGAAAAACTCAACTAAAATTTCAAAATCAATATCATATTAAAAATCTCACCAAAAACTAGTTTGGTATTATGTTTAGGTGTTCCTATTTATTTTGAACTGTAGTGTATATATTTACCGTTAATATATATTTTTGTAACATTATAGTTCATTACTCCAACAATCTTCAAGTGATTGAAATTTGGATCATATCGTGGAAAGTTCTTTTATAAGAGACGCAAATGTTATTAACTATTAAGTGATAAAAATGTTCACTTTGTTATAGCTACATACAGTGTTGGCCAAAAGAAAATCAACTTTTATTGCCGCGGTTACTAAATAATTAAAAAAAAAAAAAATAAATTTATAATGTAAATATAAATAAAATTTAAATAAATATTTACAGTTTCTCTTTACGATGAAAAGCAAATACAGGAGCTGTTAGTTTTGCCGTGGATCCTTAAATCTATGGTAGAATCGGATAGTGTGATTTTTGATAAATGACAGCCAAAATTGATGAGTATGATATTCAAATTGATAGCTAAAAAGCTGCCACAACAAAAAGGTGATTCTAAGTTATTTTAAAACAAACATGACGCTTCTGTAGCAATGTGAGTATAAACACCAATTGCTTACACAAAACGACTGTAACATTTTCTCAGTTACTCTTTTTCCGTTAAAAATAAACATTGCTGTGACCGAAAAAGCTTACGAAATTTGGAAAAAAAACAGGAAAAGTGGGAATATTATTACAGGACATTTCGTGATTTTATTTGCCACATTAAAATCTTAACATGGCAACATTGAAATTTGACAATTCTAATCAGGAATTGATCAATCAAATTGAATCGAATAATTTTTACAACAGACAGTGCATTCGACTATCAAAAATGTGACACTCACTTTTTCACTCCTGTTCCTTTTGTAACTATTTTAGTTACAATTTTTCAAAATACACAACTCATCGATATTTATTACATGGACAAACAATTGAAGTAATTTGAACTATTTTACCAACATTTATTTTATTATTTAGGTATTGCTTTCCCTTCATTACGATTATTATATAGCCCGTGCTCCTAATTGAAATTAAAAAAAAAAATTACACACATTCACATTCTGGAAACCTTTGGAAGTAGGTATACAAAACAAATCTGATCCCTAGGTTAGGTTAGGTTAGGTACATACCTAACATTTTAAGATTTATCACATAAAATACACGTAAACTTTGACCTTTTTTCAAGTCTTATAGCGCCGCTTGAAAAAAAAAAATAAAAAATGTTATCTCTCCCAATATAAGATTTTTCTCTGAATTAAACGCTTAAATGTCTCTATTGTGGATTATCTCTAACTATCTAACCAACGGGGTACTACAAGCCACTAAAGCGTTTTTTTTATATTAAAGTTCTTGTTTTTCTGTCAATATCTTATAAATGGCAACAACTACAGAAAGAAAATTATGGAAAAATTGTATGGGAAATTTAATTTCCTACAAAAAAGTCCTTAGAACAAAACCGCCAAGAATGACATTTTTTGAGATATTATAAATTGATCAATTTTAATTGGCATTGAATTTGTATACATTTTTGAGTTGTCAAATTTTCTGTAGTAGGAGTAGTAATTTTTAATGAGATTTTTTTATCATGTTTTACATTGGTATTCAATATGTTTCTGTTTAGAAAATTAGAACCGTACGAGTTTTTGTGGCAGTAAAAACTATAGCAAAATGAATAGTGTTGGCCAAAACATTAGCAACTAAAAATACCTCCATCTTTACGTCATTCAAAAATTAGAAACTTAAACAAATCATATTAATTTATTTCTTACAATTTAATACATTATGTATGAACTTCTTAATAGACCACAAGAGAATATAGGGCAAGAGTACGATAACTCAAGCGACAAGATATTATAACGGATTTCTTAAGAACAGTTAAAAACAAGCATTTTTTACTATAGGAGGAAGGGGGTGGTCTATCTCCCCCGTTTAGGTGGGAGGGGCAATTTAAAAAAATTATTATTTCAAATGGAAAAAAATAATTAAAAAATAACGGTAATACTAACAATTAAGTTTTATTTTTTTAATCAAGTCAAAACTATGCGTAGTTTTTGAAAAACTTAATTTTAAACTCAAAATTTGAGTAAAATAAGTTGAAAAAAAGGTTTAAAGTAGGTATAATTTTGCAATACTTCAAGATTATCTACCATAATTGTTATTTCACAATTTATTGCTCTTATTTGTTTTTGATCAAAAACTGAAAACTAGATGATTTTATAACTTTTAGTTTTTGAGAAAATTGAAAATAACCACAACTACTATTTTAATTTAATTCTTTTTTTTTTTGCTTGAGTGGTCTTATTTTAATAGTAATAATGGTAGGTGCGAGTTTGGGCGTATGCAACAGTGGGATGTGTATGGGGCATGATGCCCCCCTGCAACCCCTTGGGAACACTATATGATTTGGGGTGGGTGCAAGGTGTGGAGGGCGCAAGGTGGGGAGGGCGCAAGGTGTGGTGGGTGCAAGATGGGGTGCATGCAAAGTTTCTTTTGCATTTAAATAAGCTGGATTAAAGAAAAATTAATTTACCCTAGGTACCTATATCTTATCGATTATTACTATCAAAATAAGACTACGTTAATACTTAAGCAAGGAAAAAGTAATTTAATTAAAATATTTTTTTTTGGTAATTTTCAATTTTCTCAAGAACTGAAGACAAAATCATCTAGTTTTCAGTTTTTGATCAAAAACAAATAAGAGCAATGAATTCTAAAAAAAAACAATAGTAGATACCTAATCTTAAAATTTTGAAAAATTACACTTAAAATTTTTTTTGCACAAATTTTGAGTTTAAAACAATTTGTTTTCAAAAACTATGCATAGTTTTGACTTAATTTAAAAACAAGCTAATAGACGAAAGTGTTGGCTTTAAAAAAATGTATAAAACTTAGTTGTAAAAATTACCAATATTTTTTAATTATTTTTTCCATTTAACGTACATATTTTTTTAAATTGCCCCTACCGCCTAAACGGTGGGAGATAGACCCCCTCCCATAGTAAAAAAAAATGCTTGTTTTTAAAGGCCCAACTATAATAGACATAAGCTCGCATATGCGCGCATAAGTAAACGTACGAATACAAAGAATCTAATACGAGTGACCATAATGGAGTCTAGCTCCGTTTCGTTCAATTTTTCTCAGTTTCGTTCACTTAAGCAAACTTAAGCAAGAGCGATCCCAGTCGCTCGCCGCATAAGTAAATCTGACAGTTTGGATCAAATACACACAGGCCAACTCCACTGCAGATAATTTCTCTCAGAATGTTTATCATAACCGGAAATCAGCCTCATAAACTAATTCATAGTGTGCGTGTCATTTCTCTTCTAATTTGTGAAATTTCCCCAAAAACCTCATTAGTTATTTCTATGTATGTATGCGTAAAAACACGTCAATTTTTCTCTTTGAATTCTTTCACATTACAAATACAACGATGTAAACAAATGGGTTTTGGAGGGTAATACGTACGAAGGATTTATATCTTCATAAAGAGCTGCGAATATTATTTTGACATGTAGATAAGTGAGCAAAATTGCATTATGGCTACCCGCAGTAATTTCACAAACTTAAGTGAATTTTCGTTGGGTTTTTGACATAAGCTTATGTTTGCTTATGCCTATTATAGTTGGGCCTTAACTGTTCTATACAAATCCGTCACTAAACTTTGTCGCCTGAGTTATTGTACTCTCCCCAAATATAGTTTTCATAACGGTCCATTTAAATATGGCATTAGTAGGAAAGTGAACCCAATTTTTGTTGGTCAAAACAAAAGCAACTTTTTATTGCCATCTTTCTCTTTCTTATTAATAGAGAAAAGTTAGTCCGTTAACTTCAAAATCTATAGCTCATATTAAAGGTGTTGGCAAACAAGTGCAGTTGAATATTATTTATTAGGTGTTATTCAGTTCACGGGCTAATAAGTATTTTTAGCTAACTTTTGTATAACGGCCGAAAACAAATACGATACAAACGATATAAAAGAATATAAAAGTGGAATGAGTCAAATTAAAATATCGGACAAATATTGCATTCCTAAATCAGTGATAAGCCGATTAATAAAATTTTACAAATCCAAAGTCATTAAAAACGGTTCATCGAGGTGGCAGACCAAGAAAAAAAAAAAAAAACAAAACGAAAGGATTTTGCAAAAATAGAATCATTTAAAAAAGACCCTTTTATATCATCGAGAGAAATAAAAACCCAACTCGAATCGAATTATGACCTCATCAACTGGATCGTTAGAAAATGGAGTAACGCACTCTTTTCTGACGAGTCCAAATTCAATTCAATGGTTTCCGGGGTGTTCACAGAAGAGTCAAAGAGGCACTAAATCCACGTTACACCAAAGCTACTGTAAAACACGAAGAAGGTAACGTAATGGTGTGGGGATTTTTTCCAAGGCATTTTCTGTGACGGATTCACCAAATAGATGGTAAAATGGATCGTTTTATGTACCGTGACATACTGCAAATTGTAATGCTGCCACACGCTGAGGATCAGTTGCCTCTGAAATGGATATTTCAGCAGGACAACGACCCAAAGCACACGTCCAATACGATTAAGACGTGGTTTCAAGAAAACCGAATTAACGTGGTACAGTGCCCAGCACTGTCCCCAGATCTCAACCCCAAAGATAATCTATTAGAAATTGTAGATCGACGAGTTGTAAGGACTAATTGCAAAAATAAAAATTATCTGTTTGATCAAAGTAAATTGGCTTGGGAAAGTATCCCAAACACCATATGTATAAGCATTTTAATTGGCTCCATGCCTCGAAGATGTGCTGAAGTTATTTAAAACAAGGGGTTTGGTACCAAATAATAGCAATATTTTAGTAAGTCTAAACAAAATATATAGGTACCTATGTATTTTCAATTTTGAGTTGTAAAATTTTCAGTTTTTTTACCTTTTCAACAAATTTGTAGAATGGAATCGAAAAAATAAGTAGTCGCAAAAAAGCACCCTAATATACCTACCTAAACGTTGATTTGAAATGTTTCAATCTTTAAAAACTATTAAATTTATTTTTTTACATTATTTGAATTACTATTACTATCTACATAGGTAGGTACATAGAATCTAATCTAGTTTAAATAAGATAAAAGAATAGGTAGTTATGTACATATTTGCAATAAACATAATACACATGAAAAATTATCATATGATTTTTAAAGAATAAAGTTTATCTTTCTCTGTTTTGAATATTTTTTTTATTTGTTTCATAATTATACATATTTTCTCGATTAACTGCCGGCCCGGTACGGTACCCACTTTAATTTGTATTCGCTTCGACTTTTGTTTGTTTTCTTTTTTTCCAATTTATTATGAATTTTTTCACCACACTCTTTTTGCTTGATTTTTCATTTGGAATCTACTCGTCTCTTTTACTCTTTAATTCAGACATAGAAAAAGGAAAAGCATAGAATATTGAAAAAATACCATCACACAAATCTATGTACGAAAACGAAACACGAAAAATTAATGAAAATTAAAAAAAAAGGAACTAGTGAAAAGAAAATTCAATCGGAAAAAAAGAAAAGGTAAAGAAATCTTTTCTGTTAACATTTTTCTATTCCAATTAGATGAAAGTTCAACAAATGGACGAATAAACTTAAACAAGTTAACAAACAATACAAAAACAAACAAATTCATAATAACATAATCAATTTTAGATAGACAGAAAACCAAGAGAAAGAGGAATGAAAAAGAAAATTCAAAAGCCGCAATCAGAAAAATGCCGACGAATGCATTGATTTTCCCTTCTCTCTAACACCCCAGCCCTTAGACCCTCCCTGTCTATTGGAAAAATGTTGCGTTTCCGGAATTAGGTACCGATTTTCGTTTTTTTTTTTTTTTTCTTTCAGATACAAAAAATAACCTTTCGAGACTTTGACTTACCGCTTTCAAGTAGTTTCTCAGCAATTGGATACTTCTTGTCCATGCGATTCTTTTCAGTCAGGCAATCACGAATGTATTCGTTAGCTTTGTCATTTAGCTGCGGCCCATCGCCCGAATGATGGTCATGATTCGAGTTGTCCCCATTGTGTGATGGATGAGGTCCTCCGCCACCAGCGTTACCGCCGCCACCTTTTCTCTTGTAATCACTTTCGTCGTCGTTGTAGGAGGAATAGTCGCCATTACCATCGTATGTTTCCGTCATTTTTTTGTTACACCGTGTCGTCGTCGCCGTCGTCGACGTCTTCCAAGACGCTCCGCCGCAGTTGCTAGCAAAACCGAAAATTTTTCTTTCAAATAAGAAACCAACGCAACGAAAAAGAACCTAGTGATAGACGACTAATATCCAATTCAAATAAAAAGAAACCAAAATGGCAAATCACGAATTCAAAATGTAGGAAACTTTTTCCTTGCTGCTATTTTTCTAACGATTTTATAAATTGAGTTTTCTTTTATTTTCCTTTTCCTGGACTGGCACTTGGCATTAGGCAGTAAGGCAGTCAAGAAATTTCCACACAAATTCCCTTCGGCTTCGGCGAATTGCAAAATGAACTTTTTCGAACTTTGTTGGATGAATTGATTTTCATTTATAAAATAAAATATAAAAGGAAATAAAAGAGACACAACGACGAGACGAAGACGAGTGGGACGTTCAAGCAGTCTTTCAGTCACACACGTCGTCGAGTCGACTGACCGCTTTTCTTTTATTTCTTTAGAATTGAAAAAACAAAACTAAACTCAATAGAAAATTTTATGTATCTTTCTTTTTTATCCACAAAACTCAAATTTTAACCGATCGCCGGTCGACTCGCTCGCTCGCACGCAAATCTACGATGATGAAAACAATTGTCGTCTCCTCGACTCGAAGGAAAATAATAAAAAAGTGGAAATGGACAGATAAAGGGGGGAAAACTTAGGAGCAGGGCGGCAGAAGCTGTAGCTGACCTTTTACAAAATGTTTTTCTCTTGCAGGCTACGTAGGTTTTATATTTTTCAAACACTGTTTTAAACTATAAGTCCATTTATTTTCATTTCGTATTTATGAATAAAATAAAAATTTACTAAACTATGAAACAACTAAAACACCAAGGAGCAGACACACTGGCCACTTGCATTCTCTACGAACGAAAAATTAAAATAAAACAAAAACTGAACATGTACATGAAACATGAACAGAAAACCGTGAGAAGAAGATATGAGAATGAGAAATTTAAAAAAAAAACTGGACCTGAACAAAACCAATTGATTGCGATTTGCGATGCAAGAGAAAACAAAAGCGAACCAACAAATGCCAAAGACCGAAATTATAACAAGAATGAAAGAAACAAATGGCTTTGTTTTCTCTCTCAGTTGCACGTTAAATCGCAAACTCACCGAAGAATTATGGTATGGTGAGAATTTACTAGTTTTATTTCATTTTCGGTTTATTCATTCATTATCATTATTATTTATCTATTCTCTCTCTTACTCTGTGTGGGGAGTTTAATTTACAATTTCCCAGGTGATTGGATTTGTTTTGTATTTTTTGTTCTTACTTTTTAAAGAAGAAGAAAGACGAAGGCAAAGCGAAACAAAATATGGACTAAGAATGAACGCATTCAAAGATTAAGAATTCGATATATCGATGGATATATGACAGGACCTCGTAAGAAGTTCTGGGGTGTTTTACAGAATCGATAAAAAACTGTTTTTAAAGAGTTACTAAGTTGAAAATAAATAAAAATATTAGTCAATTATCCAGTTTTGGCTTTCTTCGTGGTTTAATTGTATTATTTTCCGAAATTATTTGTCCTTTTAGCTTTTACGGTAACATACGAGGTATTGTCTTTTTTTTTTATCTCTTACGGGGTCCTGCAGTGTAAGAAATTTTGTGTTTCTTTGATAAAAATAAAAATCAATTAATGTTTCATAGAATTCATATTAATATTATTTTTTTTATTAAACAAAATAATAATTTTAACAATATAGGTAAACTAATATTATTAATAGTAACATTGCTTGGTTCAAAAAAGCTATTCATTTAAATAAAAAAAAACGTAACAAAAACAAAACTTTTTATTTATAAGTAAAACATAAACAAGCGTTAAAAATTAATTTGTACATTATTAGGTACTAAATTGCACAAATAACTGCAGTTGTGTTTATGTAACATTTAACGTTTATATTAATAAACTTAAGAAAATAGTGTAACAAAACGAGTCAAAAAGGAACAAAAACTATTTAGGTTGAGTATGTTTTTATAGCTAAATAAACAAAAAATCAAATAAAGCCTTCTTAGGTAATTTGCACATTATTATAATTCGAAAATGGTTGCAGTAGATAATCGTTCAAATAATATTTTATTTAATTATCGATAAATTTTAGTGAATCATAGTACGGCCAATAGTCTCTTGGTATGACAGCTTTTATTTCCTGAAGGTGGTAATATTTTTTTTTGGAATTTTAAGAGGAAATAGATGTAATTGTTCAAATATAATATCAGACATAATAACTTTGCTGGGTCTAACAGGTAAAATCTCGTATTTATCATTCAAATTTAATTTGTAAGTAATAGTTCCCTGGAAATATCGGAAATATTTAACATCTGTGACACAGGGATCATTATCTTTTTTCCCTGCTTCAGTTTCATAAAATGGTTGGTTCACTTTAGCTTCCTTCGTCAGTCTTATGTAATCATTTGGAACGTAGATATCTTTGTTCTTTATTTTGCGTTCAATTGTGCTGTTAAATATTTTTGAATAATTTCTGTTCCATATTTTTCTGTCAAATATAAAAGGCTATTACTGATTATACTATTTCTATTTTGAGCTGTGCAACCATCGGAATATATAATAATGGGAATTTTACTTCCCATCTTCAAAAACTTTTTCTCTAGGTAATCTACCAAACAAGACGCATACGTGGAAGCCTGCCCCTCAGAAACAGTTTCGTCAAACCAATAACAAGTAGCAGCTTTTTTGGCTAAATCAAAGATGGTGAAATTATGGCAGCATAATTTTGTTCTGTAATATAAGGCACTTGCGTTAATACATGGGCAAATTTTTACAGCCTAGACATCCATTGTCAAGACATGACACAAATTTTGTTCAGCATCAGTTTTGTCCTTTTCTTTTTCATCTCTCGCCCTGTTTTTTTCATCTATGTGCGCAAGATATTCGGGGTCTGGTAAATTACCGCTCTTATGTTTAAAACATAAGTCACACCAGTCTTTTTTGGGCCTGTACAGTCCAATATTCTTCTGCTTAATTTGTGTTCTCATTACAAAATGAGAGAGGGCATCAATTTTCAGTTCCTTGCATTTGGTTTCGTAAGCCCTATAAACATCCATTATGCTCTGAAAATTTTGCTCTAAATAAAGCTTTTTTGTGTCTTTTCGACAATAATGGGACGGGAGTTTATTAAGATCATCAAGAAATTTTTGTAAAAAGTTTAAACGCAAATCACTTTTTCCATTGTAGGGCGAATCAGAAATGGAGGGTGTATCCTTGATTCCTCCTTCACTTCGTTTGACCCAGTTTTGTATTGACCACTCTCTTAAACTTGTGGTTGAAATATACATTTTCTTACATACCTGTATTATTTCATTATTAACATTTAGAGTATATTTAAATGTATTTTTTCGTCGAGAATCTATTCCAGGCAACTGCATTAATGTAACTGATCCGCAGACAAAAACCTTTCTCTCCTCCCAGTTTAGGTTTGACCACATTCGTTTAAAAATTGTTTGCCTTTGATCATCCGAAATCTTGAAACATTTGTTTTGTAGTCCTTTCTGTCGTCCTTTACATTTGCATCGCTCTCCAATAATTCGGGCCTGTCTTTGTACGTTATGAAATGTTTTTTTTTTATCTTTAGGCTTAGAGTACCCCAAAAACTTTTTGCCTCTCATTCTGAGCTCTCGGTTTTTCTTCTTTTTATTTTTCATAATATTTACTTCAGAGAAGGATAGCTCATCAACATCAATATCTAAAGTAGAATTAACCGTTAATTATTTTGAAAAAATTCCGGAGAATATACTATGTAGTCGTCCTCATTTGTTAAATAGTTTTCTTCAAACTCAAATTCATTTTCTGTTTTATTTTCAGCTATTTTAACGGTGTAAACAATTAATTATTTACTATTTTACAATGGTCAGCCAAATTATGAACAAATTACCGTTGTTTAGCATTGAACTGGTTGTTGTTTGAAAGTTTTCTCTTTTTTTAAGGCTAATTCCAGCAATAATTTTCCTCTCGATGTCATTATTACGATGAAGTACCTCGTAAGTCTTAAAAAATTTCTTTAAATAATAATGAAAGGACCTCGTAAGTATTTGCCTCAATTAAAGTTGTCTGTAGCAAGTTTATTTAAAAAGATTCTTAAAAACTTTTTATCTTACTGTTAATTTAAGTTTAAATACTCACCAATTAACACTATTTTGTATATTTAAGTAAAATTAATTCGACAAAACAGTCACTAGCTCGAAAACTTTCCGCACGACACTTAGCTTCACATTCAATTTAAAGAGACTAACGAGGTACTGCACATTATTTGCAAAATATTTTTATTCGAGGTTTTGTTTTTTCAAGTTTTCTTATTTTTTTAGAACAAACTCTTTTAACAAAAAATGTCAACAGGTGGCGCTGATTTTTCTGCTTTTTATGAGCCCAAAATCAAAAAATTGATTTTTTCTTCTTGCGAGGTCCTGCCATTTAACCATCGATATTAGAAACGAGCGAAAAGTTACTCGCTACTATATAACGTTGCATGGATCCATTTAAAAAAAGAGCCATTTTTCAATTCATTTTAGACACTAAAATTTATTCTTAAAAAAGTTTTAAACGCATTCAACTTAAAATGCTTCCTTTTCAATGTTATATTAATGTTGTAAACAATTTGTTGGTGTCTTGACTTAGAGTTTTTGATGCAGCCTCAATGCACCGTTTTAATTTTTAACGGTTAGTTTGTTAACAGTCGATTAAGTTTTTCTTTTCTTCTTAATTCAAACGATCAGGTTCGATAACCTTTAATCCATAAGGTCTCAAAAGAAGAGTTATAAAAAATGTTGGTTTACAAGCCCATTTAATGATATACGAGGTGAAATAATCATGGATTTGCTGACGTGAACAAACTAGCCGTTAGTATTTCCAAGTCATTAATTTCTATAGATTGATTGATGTTGACTATTGAGACAAGTAAGAACCTATAACCATGTTTAAACATCGATCGCAATCGAAGAATTTAAATAAATGAGCCACGGATTTTGTACTGAACACCGATTTATTCTTATGTCATTAGTTCTGTTCTTGGCAATAGTTTGTTCAGAGTGGGTTATGTTTCTGACAAACTTTCAGAATTTCTAGTTAAATGACACTAATCAACCGAATAAATGGATTCCATCAGTGAAAAAAATATAACAGTAATGTTTTATTGACAGTGTTTATAACATTAGAACAAGTAAATGTACGTCAATAAATTAGAGCTTTTAAATCACCACGAACTTCCTACCACAAACAAAAACGCGATTTTTGTTGCCCAGTTTTCTAAAGCTGTCTTCGCAAATGAATTAAATAAAATTAAAATAAATAAAATTAAATAACATTTATTAAAAAAAGTGATACACAATGAATTTATGGAATTTGAATCACATTACATTACTGACATTAAGGTAGTTTGCCTCGAAATGTCGAAATGGGATTTTTAAAGTTTTCTTTAAAGAGTACTTTCATTCATCAGGTGGCGCAAAGAAGTGCAAAGTGACCTCACACAACTTAATGGTCTAAGGTTACAAATGACTTAAGTAAGCTTTCATAATTGAAAAGTTGTCAAAATATTATCACTGTTTAGCTTTTTACATTGGTAATAATTCGAATAAAAGCCCAGTTTTCTAAAGCTGTCTTCGCAAATGAATTGAATAAAATTAAAATAAATAAAATTTATTAAAAAAAGTGATACACAATGAATTTATGGAATTTGAATCACATTACATTACTGACATTAAATGGGGTTTATTCTATGTCAATAACATTGAAAAAAGATATCAATTTTAAAGAATCAATCCGTCATTATTAAACGCAGTTTTCTAGCGCAAACGATTCCAGGTAACATATTTGAAATATTTGTAAAGGGGTTTTCTTGCCGCTCTTCCAAACAATGACACGTAAAGAATGGAAACGATTTTCATCAAACATTTTTGAATTTTCCCAGTCTTAAATGCGATCATTCTGCTTATAGGCGTAGTTTCCGTGTTCCTGAGGTTCTCGTCAAACCTATAAAAGCTACGTGAGCAATATTCTCAGTTGTTTTTATGTGACCCATACGGTTTCGGTTCTTCATATCACTAAACCATAGAGAACTATAATAGGTAATAGGTGGATTTAATTTTCTATGTCACTAACCTTGTCACATAGAGATATACATACATACATACATACTTACCTAGATATATTTCGCTGTCAGGCAGGATGATCTATTCAACTTAGACGACGAAAACCAACAATCCCGTCCTCCCGACTTAGATGAAGTAAAGATTGCCATACCTAAACTGAAGTCTAACAAAGCCGCTGGAGCAGATAGCTTGAATGCCGAGCTCTTTAAAGCAGCTGGAGATAAGTTGGTTAGGAGCATGCACCAACTTATCTGTAAGATATGGTCGGAAGAAAGCATGCCCGATGAATGGAACCTCAGTATTGTTTGCCCGATCCTGAAAAAAGGAGACCCTCTAAACTGCACCAACTATAGAGGAATCAGTCTACTTAACATCGCTTACAAAATCTTCTCTGCCGTAATATGTGAACGTCTAAAGCCCATCGTCAACAACTTGATAGGTCCTTATCAGTGTGGTTTTAGACCAGGAAAGTCCACAGTCGACGGCAGATCCTGGAAAAAAACTCAAAAACACCAAATCGACACCTACCATCTTTTCATCGATTTCAAGGCCGCATATGACAGCATCTAAAGGGACGAGCTGTATATAGCCATGTCTAGTTTTGGCATCCCTGCCAAGCTCGTCCGTTTGTGTAGGATGGTTGGAAACCTTACCTTACCTGGAAACTTAACCGAACCTTTCGATGGTTTTAGACAAGGTGATGCGCTGTCATGCGATTTTTTTAACATCGTACTTAAAAGAATAGTGCACAGCTCACACGTCAACACTAGAGGCACTATCTTTCGAAAGTCTGTCCAATTACTAGCATATGCTGATGACATTGACATAATCAGAAGAACTCAGCGTGATGTCAATGGGGCTTTTGTGAGTATTGAGGCAGAGGCGGCAAAAATGGGTTTAACGGTTAATGAGGTCAAAACAAAGTACATGCTGTCGTCAAGAAAGGACCACAACACCGACGTCTTGGTCAAAAAGTCACCATCGACAGGCGTAACTTTGAGGTAGCAAAGAACTTCGTCTACCTAGGCTCTGTTGTAAACGCAGTAAACAACACCAGCGCTGAGATCAAACAAAGAATAACTCTTGCTTACCACTTTTTCATTGGGCTAAGAAAGCAATTGAGTGGCAAAGCCCTATCTCGAAGGACCAAAGTGTCGCTATATAAGACCCTCATCATCCCCGTCCTGCTATGCGGTGTAGAAGCATGGACTATGACTAAAGCGGATGAAAGCACCTTGGGTCGTTTCGAGAGAAAAGTTCTTCGTGTGATCTATGGTTCCGTATGCATCGAATGGAAGTGTAGGAGAAGATGGAACGACGAGCTTTACAGCGACTTAGACTTAGCCAGAAGGGTAAAAGTCCAACGACTAAGATGGCTGGGTTACGTAGAGCGCATGGAAACCAATGCTCCGCCCCGGAAAGTCTCCCAATCCAGACCCACAGGACAGCGCAATAGATTTTCAGTTTCAGTTTATTGTTATAATTACTCAGTAAGATACAATATCTTTTAATTTAGAGCAAATATCAGTACGCAGTACTTTCTATAGAATATAAAATATTATATGTTGCATAAATTGACAATTCATTTCATATTAAGTAAATAACTAGCTAATTAATTGATAATTTAAAAGGAAATAAAAATTGAATATCAAAATAAATTCTAAGAGAGGAAAAATAAAAAAAAAAAAAAGTTCAAGATTATGACACAATCATCACCACCACCGCCACCACCATCAACCACCATCAAGATCATCACCATCATTACTTTAGCCCCTAAATAATGCATCAAGTCGCTTTATAAAATTCCTTTAACATTCTACTAAATTGAGTAGTGCAGATTACCATTTTTAAATGAGTTGGGAGAGAGTTCCATAGTCGAACAGCATGGACATAAAATTGGCGCTCAGATACAAGATATGAGAAACGAAGAGGAATAAGATTTCCAGATCTATTAGATCGAGGGAATTTAATTCTGTTAAAAAGATATTCAGGTTGGCGAATTTTTATGATATTATGCAACAAGGTTAAAGTTTTGCATTTGAAGAGATTTTCGAGCGTCATATCATACATCGACTTCGAGTAACTAGATATGTGCTCACTCCTTCTTATTCCGAAGACATACCGTGCTATACTATTAAAAGCTACGTTAAGTTTATTCTTATGTGCATAGTCACAATTGCAATAGATTTCGCAACAAATAAGTAAGTTATATGTGAGTTATATGGTGGGAAGCCCAGAGTAATAGTAGACCTCCATATACCTTTCCTAAAGTGAGTCTTATATGATTATTCCAGGTCAGAGTAGGATTAAATGTAAGTCCTAGGTTTTTTGCAGAGTCGACAAACTCAATAGGGGTGTTGCTCATGTAAACCACAGTGAAATAAGATGTATCTACATATATAAGTTTTCTTGATATAACAATACATTTTGATTTTTTGGCATTCAGACAAGGATCATTTTGCTGAGACCATATTGCAATTTTTTGCAAATCATTATTTATTTCATAAATACCATTCTCAAGCATTCCAATAGGAAAACTGTTGTATAATTGTACATCGTCTGCGTACATGTGCACAGAGGACTTTAGGGGACAGGTAGAAAGATCATTAATGTACATTGAGAAGAGCAAGGGACCCAGAATAGAACCCTGGGGAATACCTCTATGCACTGGAAGAGGAGAAGACAATATACTGTTCACAAAAACAGATTGCGATCTTTTAGATAGGTATGAGTAAATTAATTTAGCTGATGACGATGAAAAATTAAATTTGTTAAGGAGCTTTATGCATAATATATTTTTATTTACCGTATCAAAAGCTTTTGAAAAATCTAAAAGAGTAAGTATGGTTACTTTGTCATTATCAACTGCGCTTCTTATTCCTTCAGTAACGTCAATTAGAGCTGTTGTACAACTATGCTTAGCTCTAAAACCAGACTGATAAGAGCAAATCAGTTTTTGCTCGGATTAAAAACAGCGTATTTGTTTGTTCATGATTTTTTCCAAGACTTTCGAGAGAAAAGGTAAGATTGCAATTGGTCGAAATTCATCACAATTCCGATTTTTTGGTATTGGAATGACCTTAGCTTGTTTCCAGGCTGATGGAAACGTGCCTGTCATAAAAATACTGTTAAATAAGTGAGTAATATATTTAAGTAGGTATATAAGGTAGAATTGCTTTGAGAAAAGCTGGATTCATGCCATCAGAGTTGGATTTTATTGCTATCAAACTTTCAAGTACATAAGTTTCTTCAACAACCGAGAAATTAAACTTTGACATTTGATTGTCAACCGAAACAAAATTCATTTCGCTCTCATCAACTATATATGTACATATGTAGCTGCGACCTAAACTATTTAGTTCAGTGAAATTTTTGTTTAGAACTTCGCCGTCAACGTTAGATAAGTTATTGTTATTTTTACTACCTACTCCAATATCTTTGAGGTTTTTCCAGAGTTTACCTTTTGCTAAACTAGGATCAAGTTTAGGAGCGTAAAAAAGCTTTTTAGATTCTTGTATAGCACAAACTACTCTATTTCTTAACCTTTTGTAACTATTATGCAATGCATCAAGCTTAAATATTTTCCATCGTCTGTATGCCATATCCCGTTCTCTGATGAATTTAACTATGTTGTTATTTAACCGATACTGAGTCTTGTTTTGGTGTAGTACTGTCTTAAGCGGAACATGCAGATCATAGAGATAGTTAATGTTCATATGCAGAAAAGATAACTGGTCATCTACCGATTGTAGATAGTAAATTTGACACCAATCAATTAAACCCAAATCAATTTCTAACTGATGTTTATTACAATTTTTAAAATCTCTGAATTTTAAATAAGAAGGAGAAAAGTCTGGCGAGTATTCGAAAGTCAGGTAAATAAGATCGTGATTGGAAAAAGCTGAGGCAGAAAGTTGGCTGTAGAGAAGAACTTTACTTAAATGGCTTACAAAAAACATGTCTAAGAGGGTACTATTGTTTTTAGTGAAATGTGTCGGTGTTGAAACATTTACTGGAAACAAACTCAGTGATCTCATACTATCAGTTAACTCTGTGGTTTGAAGTACATTATTGTTGAAATCTCCAGGGACTATAAGAAAAGGTGAAACAAATGATAAGTCATCAAGAACAGAAAAAAGTGGAGACAAATTGATATTCTGATGAGGCCTATATACTGATCCTATCAATAATTTAATATCATCATGAGATCTAACTTCAATGAATAGGTACTCAATTTCACTACCAGGTGGAGCCTTACGGATAAATTTGCAGAATAAACCTTTGCGAGTAAAAATTGCTACACCACCTCCAACTCGGCCTACTCTGTCACATCGGAAAACATCAAACCCGTCGACCTGACAAACAGAGTTATGAGAAAACCAGAGGAAGGCCGCGAATCAGGTGACGCGCACAAGTGGAAAGTGACCTCACCCAACTTGGAGCGCAAAACTGGAGACATCTAGCTGGGGACCGAGCTATATAGAGAAGTTTGTTGGGTGCGGCTCTAGTTCAAACAGGACTGTAGCGCCACCTTAAGTAAGTAAGTAAGCAAGATATATTTCTATATGCCTTGTCCCAATAACTCAATTTCTTCCACCAATTTTTCACTATTGACGGCTGAGAAGATGCTTCACGGCAGAGTTGGGAAAAAAAAGATAACAATACAAGTTAATTAAAACTGTGTTATTGTAATTGAAATCTCAACATATTTCTTCAATTACTTTAAATTACATATTATTCGAAAGCGTCAATTACTTGCAATTTAATTAAATACATTTTAGAACAAAAGTAATGATAAAAAAAAAGAATAATTATTGCGCTTTTCCAGAAATCATTACAAAAATACAAATGTAATTAAATATTATTTTCGTCAATTACAATTTAGGTTACAAAACAATTTCCTGTGTTACTTTGTCTCAAAATCATATATTTTATTTGCTTTTATCAATTTTTTTCTTAATTTAAATTTGTCCAATTGTTTTACCACTATAGTTACATTCCATAAATAAATAACATTTTTGTTCTACTATGAATGAATAAAAACCAAGAAATCAATTACATTAACTGTAATTTGAGTGCTTTTCCTCTAGAACTTGTACAAACCCAATTACATGTAATTAGTAAAGTGCTATTACAAGTTATTAAAATTTATATTTTTCCAATTACAATAACGTGAAATTGTAATTAAAAAAAAAAATAGTATTTTTAATCATTGTTTCCCAACTCTGCTTCATGACGACCTATAATTGCTTCCGATTTGCTAACTTTGACTACAAAATATGTACCATTCGAATTTAAACAATTAAAAAAACGTGTATTGTTGATGACAAAAGTTTAAATAGAGGGTTATTCAAAATGAAACTTTTTATTGAAACCCCTTTTCTACAAAGAAGCTAGAAGCCTTAAGCTAAGTACGATTATACACGATTTGAAGATCTTCAGATATTGGCAGATTTTTTCCAAAACATTTCAACCAAATTAAAAACATTAAACTACGAAATAACGAATAGGTAATACAGGGTTATCCATTTTGCGGTTTCAAAAGTAAACGTAAATAGAACACATATAAAATATTTGTTTTCATGATATTTGTATTATAAATTTTGAATGTTGACATTATGTGTGAAACACTACATCATTTAAATGACCACAAAGTCCAGCGATGTCAAATCTCATGATTTTGGTGGCCGGGTAATATCGCAACGACGAGAAATTACGCGGCCAGAAAATGTCCCTTGCAATTAAGCCATATTCGCTCGAGTTGTATGGCATGTGGCACCGTCTTGAAATTACATTGGGTAGGGTAGGTTCAGCCGACATAAGGGACTTGAAAGTAAGGCAAGTTTCTAGCATCTGATTGGCCAACTGCCAAAAAATTGCCTTCCAATTAAGGCAACTTTATTGGAAAGTTGACTGGAAAGTTAGTCAAGAAAAATCTCCCTAACTATCAAGTCAAGTCAACTTATGTCAAAATGATAATTGATCATGTTTTTTAATTCAGCTAAAAGCTGAACTTTATTACTCAATGATTTATTTATTTTCTGCACAACTTCATTTAATGCTTTTTGTAAAAAGGTTCCTTGTACATTTGGAAAAGAAATAAGTAATATTTCTTTACAATACAAAATACAAATCGTGATGGACTTGTAGCTTGCCTGGGCAGTGTTTTGTAGAAAATAATGATTTTGTTAGTTTTTGTACTATGAACTTGAAGTAGAGGTTTATGAAGTAAAGTTCTGAATTTGAAATTCATGACACTTGAAAAACTAACTAGTTGCCTTGGTCAAAATTTACGTTCATAGAATGAAGTTGATTGCAAATGAAGTCCCTTATGTTGCCTGAACCTGCCCATTTTCTTCAAGTCTTATTCTTCAATAGCAGGCAAAAAAAGTCGGTTAGCATATGACCTTCACGCTACGAATTGACGGTGACAGTCGTTCCATCGTCGTTTTCGAAGAAGTAAGATCCAATCATACCGCCGGACCTAAGAGCGCACCAAACAGTGACAGTTGTGGATGTAATGGCCTCTCTTCAATTACTTAAGGATTGTCAGAACGACAATTTTGTTTATAAACATACCCACCGAGTTCTTGATGCTTCGGAGCTGAAGAAAATTTTGTTCGAAAAATCACCGTCCACCGCCTGCCTGTTGTTGAAGCACCCATTCGACGTATCCACTACGTTTTGAATGGTCAACTGTGTGAACTGGAATTTATATGGATACAGGTGTAGATCCGAATGCAAAATACGCCATAATGTGCCGTAAGACAGTCCAAAACGATGCGATGCGCATTCCTTACAATATCTATAACCAATCCAGTCTCTTCAAATTTCGTCACAATTTTGCCAATTGTTGCGTATTTAGACGATTGTATAAACCATCGCTGTGCGATAGTTAAGCGATCCATTTTCGTAAATGTCAGGCTTTCAACTGACAAAAAAAATTGGTTTAGCAGCTTAGTTTGTCAGATGTCGAAATCCAGCCCTGTACTTTTGAAACCGCAAAATAGATAACCCATTTTCATATTCTCTATCATTTGTCGAGAAAATTGTCTTCCAATGAGTCTACCAAATTGTTTTATTTTCTTAAGTCTTCCAACCGTGTAAACAGGCAATAATTAATTGGAAGATACAATATTGTCAGCAAATATCAGGCGATTTTTTACCAAAAAATTGTCTAAAATATAGATAAAATCAATCAACCGCAGAATCAGGCAATTTTCATTTGATAGAAAATTGGCATTTATCTCCTAATTGGATGCTTTTGACTTTTGACAGTTAGGCCAATATTGGAAGATCTTCCAATCGTGTATACTTAGCTTTATAAAGTCCTTAACTTAAATATTTTATATTTTGTCTTTATGGTTACCTTCAATAAACTTTGTGTTAGATGTTAATGTATCTTCCCTTTTACTTTTATATAAAAGAAGATGCAAAATAAAGAATTTGCACGAGTTTGATTAAGATAGGTAGAAAATGTACATACATACATGCAGATTTAAATGAAATTTCATTATGATACACTCTTTAAAAATGTCAGCTTCTTTGCATTGATTCTTCCCATTTTTTGTTTTACAAAATAACATATTCAAATACACGTAAATTCAGCATAATTGGATGACTACAATGGCGGATCCAGGGGGGAGGGCGGTCGTAGGGGTCAAACAATGGTTAAGCTCTTACAGCTCACTAACGCTGCTTTAAGACTTGCTTACGTACCCACGCAATGGAAAGTCGCCGAAGTAATAATGATCCCCAAACCGGGTAAGCCACCGAATGAGAAAAAATCGTATAGACCAATTTCTCTCTTACCAATTATATCTAAAATATTTGAAAAATTGCTTCTTAAACGAATGCTACCAATTATTGAAGAAAAACGTTTAATTCCCGACCACCAATTCGGTTTCCGGAATAATCACTCGACAATTGATCAGGTTTACCGAATAACTAACGAAATTGAAAAAGCATTTGAAGAAAAAAAGATTTGCTCAACTGCATTTCTTGACGTTTCTCAAGCTTTTGACAAAGTTTGGCATGACGGGCTAAAATATAAATTAAAAGTCTTTCCAGAGCAAATATATAACATTCTTGAATCGTACCTAGAAAATAGATTCTTTCGAGTTAAGCAAGGAACGGAGTATTCGGAGTTTAAAGAAATAAACGCTGGGGTTCCCCAGGGTAGCGTCCTTGGACCGATTTTGTTTGTTCTTTATACCCGTGATATACCCCAAACAGAAGGCACAACTTTAGGCACTTTTGCCGATGATACAGCTGTACTCGCAATATCGGATTCAATAGAAACGGCAACCTCTAAGCTTCAAAAGGCATTAAATAGCATTTCAGATTGGACAAAGAAATGGCGAATTGCTCTTAATGAAACGAAATCGACGCACACGAATTTTACGTATAAAAAAGTATATAACTTACCTATTTATATAAATTCTGTGCAAATTCCATACGCTAATGAAGCGAAGTATCTAGGCATGACTCTAGACGCGAAACTTAAATGGAAAGTTCATGTAAAAAAGAAACGCGATGAACTCGAAAATAAACTCCGCGAATTGACATGGCTTATTGGAAGATATTCCAATCTAAGCGTTTATAACAAGCTTCTTATTTATAAGCAAGTACTGAAACCAGTTTGGACGTACGGTATACAACTTTGGGGTTGTACCAACGAAAGAAATATACAAATTTTGCAAACATACCAAAACAAAGTACTTAAAATAATAGTAAATGCTCCATGGTATGTAAGAAATAGCGACTTACATAGAGATTTAAATATAAAATATGTAGAAAACGAAATTAAAAAATTTGCTACAGAGCTAAGATCACGACTTAGAAATGATAGTAATAACTTAATCCAACAATCTGTTAGCGAGGCGTTCGTTTTTCGGCGTCTGCACCGAACAAGACCTTCTGATCTAGCGCAAACAAATTAATCTCTCCACTCGAATTTTGTGGAATCTTCAGGTCCTCTCGTTGGGGAGCTTCCTGACAAAACGCGAACAAAATGACGCTAAAACTACTTGTTAAGCTGGACTTAGTTGTAGTAATAATATAGAAGATAAGGGAGGTGAGTTTTAGTCAGTAAAAATCTGACACTACTATAAGCATCTGAAGATTTCTCACCTTCCTGCGGAAAAAAAAAAAATTTTGTTTACAAAACTCGATATCTCAGAAAGGGGTCAACATTTTTTAAGGAAATTTAAATGTAAAATGTATATTTATAAGTACTTTATTTAGTGCTTACCAAAAATATTTTTAAGAAAAAATTTAAAATGATTTTCGAAAAAAAAATTAGTTCATCTAAATTTTTTTAGGAATAAAATGGCAAAAACTTATTTTGCAGGTACATTTTTAAATCTTAAAATATAGGAAATATTTTTAAACAGACTTTTTGAAAGAAATTAGCAAGTTCTAGCGACCCAGTTGTGCATTTTATTTCTTTCAAAATTGATTTTCTGTTGAATAAAAAAAAATAAACAAATCTACTTTTGAAGTGAATTTGCTTTGGATGCTCTAGAATTGAGATTTAAACACGAATTTCAATAATATAAATGTCCAAAAACAGCAAAATTGACACTTTTGTTAAACGGCACGAGTACGATAACTTTGGCGCCAAGATATAATAACGGTTTTTGGTAGAGGGGTTTAATACAAGCATTTTTTACTATGGGAGGGGGGTGTATCTCCCCCCGTTTAGGCGGTAGGGGCAATTTAAAAAAAATATTATTTAAAATGGAAAAAAAATAATTAAAAAATAACGGTGATACTAACAATTAAGTTTTATACATTTTTTTAAAGCCAACATTCTGTTTTATTAGCCAGTTTTTAATTCAAGTCAAAACTATGCGTAGTTTTTGAAAAATTTTATTTTAAACTCAAAATTCGAGTAAAAAAAGTTAAAAAAAAGGTTTAAAGTGTAATTTTTCAATACTTCAAGATTATCTACCATTGTTTTTATTTCAGAATTTGTTGCTCTTATTTGTTTTTGATCAAAAACTGAAAACTAGATGATTTTATTTTTTTTAGTTTTTGAGAAAATTGAAAATAACCACAACTACTATTTTAATTTAATTTTTTTTTTTTTGCTTGAGTGTTCTTATTTTGATAGTAACAATGGTAGGTGCGAGTTTGGGTGTATGCAACAGTGGCATCTGCCACCCTGCAACCCCCCTGCTTGGGCACACTATAGGATTTGGGGTGGGTGCAAGTTGGAGTGTGTGCAAGGTGGGGAGGGTGCAAGGTATGGTGGGTGCAAGATGGGGTGATTGCAGTTTCTTTTGCATTTAAATAAGCTGGATTTAAGAAAAAAAAATTTTCTAGGTGTATCTTAATCCATATTCGATTATTACTATCAAAATAAGACTACGTTAATACTTAAGCAAGGAAAAAGTAATTTATTTTAAACAAATTTTCTAGGTGTATCTTAATCCATATTCGATTATTACTATCAAAATAAGACTACGTTAATACTTAAGCAAGGAAAAAGTAATTTATTTTAAATATTTTTTTTGGTAATTTTCAATTTTCTCAAGAACTAGAAGACATAAAGTCATCTAGTTTTCAGTTTTTGATCAAAAACAAATAAGAGCAATGAATTAAAAAAAAAACAGTAGATAATTTGAAAGTTTTGAAAAACTGCACTTTAAACCTTTTTTTTAATTTTTTTTGCATACATTTTTAGTTTAAAACCATTTTTTTCAAAAACTATGCATAGTTTTGACTTGATTTAAAAACAAGCTAATAGACAAAAATGTTGGCTTTAAAAAAAGGTATAATACTTAATTGTAAGTATTACCGTTATTTTTTAATTATTTTTTTTCATTTAATGTACATATTTTTTTTAAATTGCCCCACCGCCTAAACGGGGGGAGATAGACCCCCTCCCATAGTAAAAAAAAATGCTTGTTTTTAACTGTTCTATACAAATCCGTCATTAAACTTTGTCGAAGCTACTGTAATATATACACACACATATATACATCTGCCACGTGTTACAACGGAAACGGACCATCTGCCGTCAGTTTTTAAGAAGCAGTTGACCTGTGAAGTTGAGGTAGGAAATTCGTGTTTTTTTTGTGTGTGAAAATTTGGTGAGTAAAACAAGTTGTGTGATAATGACAAAGTAAGTACAAATATTCTAGTTATGATATTATTTTGTTATTACTCTGCTCATGGCATTTGTTTGTTTAATTAAGAAATAATAATTATTGCATTTTTTTTATGTGACTAAGCAGTTTTTTTCTGTTTTGGGGTTACTTTGCCCAATCGCATTCGATGAACGGTAACGATCAACTCTATGCAAAAATCACTTAAGCTATGGAAATGGCCATATCAAAGAGATGAACTTACCTATCCTTGGACCGATGTTTTAGGCTCCATTGAACCACCGAAACAAGTATCTAAAAGAGGAACTTTTTATGTCGAGGAGCTTAGTTTCATTTTTAATTGAAAAAAAAAACATTATTTTTATAATTACTGTTTCTCAAATTATTTTTGTTTTTATAAATAAATGTGTTTTTAATTCTATGTATGTTTTTATTGTTTTTAAAAGTGAACTATTTTTTCGTTTATTAAAAATTGTTATTTATGTTTATTTTAAACTTATTTTGTTTAAATTAATGAAGTTTTCTGTTTTTTTTTTCTTTAAATTTGTATTTATTTATAATCAATTAATGAAATAAAATAGGCTGTTTTGTTTTTTGTAAAAAAAAAAACAAGTTTTGTGTGTACACATTTTTTTTTCTTACAGATTTGAAGCTTTGATCCAGGGCTATTAAAATACAACACTAACTTTGCTCCAGCTCTTTAAATACAGGCAGTTATAGTCAAACATTTCAGGTGAAGCAAAGTAACCCCGTCCCTTGGACTACTTTGCCCCACTTTTCAACTTAAAAAAAAAATATTTTTACTGTTATTTGAAAGTTTTTTTTAGAATAAATGCATTATTCCATGTCTTATCAATGAATTAAAAAAAAAAACAAATAGATAAAAAACTGTGTCTATCATTTTTGAGAGGTTTTCTAAAAATAGTGCAAAAAACGGAGCAAAGTAACCCCATGTTACGGTACGCATTATGTTATTTAAATTTTGTTAGCCTCCTTTACAAAACATTTAATAACATTTTTAAGCGGTGAGTAAAAACTCACCTATGTAAGTGTAGGACCCCCCCCCCCCTGATTAAAAGCCTGGATCCGCCCTTGTATGACTATTGAGTTTTAATAGCACATCGTGAAAAATTCTACAAATTTTCCAATCTTATTAAACACCTTCGCCGCACTCACATTGAATTAAGTTAATACTAAATTTGTTTTAATAGCTTGATTTTTCCATAAAGTTCCTTTCTTAGTCCAGGTGTTTTAAAAATTAAAATCATGCATTAATGAATTACCATCCGAGTACTAACAAATTCCTAAAATATGAATCGAAATTCAATTTAAAACAGAATTCCGGTAAAAACGCAACAAACTCCCTGGCAATACTGTCCAAACCCAGAAACATCTACATATTTGTTTTCATGTACAATACACATTTACACTATACCATGATTGCCAGGTATAGTGTAGTGTGATGACAGCCTTATCTTAATTTGGGCTATAAATAGCTTGAATCAAATCTTGAGCGGTACTTTTCTTCGTACAAATAAATGATACCTATAAGCAGAATTTTTTGTTTAACAAATTGATAAAATTATATTTGATGGTTAAAATAATTTGCTTCAAACAATATTTCACCCAAATTTTAAATGCTAATTTGTATGTACCAATGTGATTTCTACATGGACAGACTGGTTTTTAACGGTTATATCAAATGTCATCTATTTTTATGAAGAAAAACTTCATAATTTATATTTCATTGTTTTTTTTTTTAATAAAAATAAGTTTCAGTTGAAATTCACATTATTTTTTATTTTAGGGTACAAACATTTTTAAATTAGTTCAGGACCTGGCAACCCTGCATTGTATACCTTTCTCTATTTCTCTTCCCCCCTCACCAATACTACACTCCCCTTCACTCACACACACGCATCCACACAAATTCAAGTAGTTGCTACATTTCAGTATAAATTTCGTATGTACTCATTATTCATTAATCGTTTCCATTATTCAGTTTCTTGCTTTTAACTTGTTCGCTTGTAGTTGCGGCTTGCGCTGTAGAACAACAAAAACATACAAAACAAATAAGTGGGTACCTATACAAATTGATTTTTCCTTTTGTTTTGTGTCTTTTAATTTACATGAAAAAATATTTTAATAATTTTAATAGATAAAAATGGACAGAGACACTCTGACTCCGATGATGGAGGAAAAATACAGTGATTCAGCGATGTTTCATTCATCGCCGTTGTCGCCTACTGCTTCAACTTCAACTACATTTGATAACAACGAATACACTGTGTCGGCGGGTGAGAATTCACCCATAAATGGCACCACAAAAACCATGACAATTGTGGATGGACGTTTTTTTAGAATGATTCCGGATAAATGTGTAATGAATACAACCGTGGCGACTTGTGTTAAATGTGAGCCGCGCTATATTGAAATCAAAGGTAATGTTAATTCATCATCCAATTTTCTATGCCATCTAAAGCGAAAACATGGAAGGGAAGCTGTGCTAGAATACACAGAGTATTTACATTCGAAAAAAAGATGCAGACGTGGTCAAGCATCCAATGCTTCCGAAGCTGCTCGTCAGGTGCAGCTTAAAGTAAGACAAATTCAAGAACAATTGGATATGAAAATTTTGAAATTCATTGTTAATTCAATGGTGCCAATGGCAACCGTTACAAATTCGTATTTCCTAGAAATTTTCAAACACTATAACGTAAATGAACGGGATTTGAGAGTTTTTAATCGTGAAGTTTTGAACACAAAACTTCTATCTTTGTACAAAAATGTCTCGGAAAAATTGCAACAAGATCTGAAAGCAGCAATTGAGGTTTTCTTTGTTGCAAATGTATGGAAGTGGCAAGAGAAGAGGAGTCTAGTTACAATGGCACATTGGATAGATGGCGAGATGAAGAGGCAATCGGCTGTTTTAATGGTTAAACCACTTAACGCAATCGATTGTCGATACGACTCTATGGAGCATAATCTCATGAAGAATAGAGAAGAATTTAACATAAGTCAAAGTATAAAAATTAATTCTTCTTCAGGTGCAAGCTGTGACCTCTTGAAGGCCTTTCTTGCATATGGAATTGGCAAACACTCAATAGCTGATAGTTTTCAGGAAGTAAATGATGAAATCACTATGGAAAATGATATTCTTCTGCCATTTAATCCATCTTTTTGTACGTGTTATGTCCAGGTTTTGCGTAACTTTGCTTCGTTTGATGTTATTAAAATGATATCGAACTGCAAGATGCTGGCTAACTTACATGGCAGAGTTATGCAAAAATGCAACATTCTTTGGAGTCATCCAGATGCAAATTACATTTTAGAAGAGATTACAGGTAATACACTAACAAAGCCTTCGGTAAAAAGCTGGATTTCATTGTATACTGCCCTTGGAGAAGTTCTTACAATACAGGATAAAAGTGTGGAGATATTTCAAGCTTTCGAGATCAAAGACTATCTAAGTGTTGTAGATTTTGTATATATTGAAGAGCATTTAGCGTGCACGAAACCCCTGGCCGATGCTTTGGCTATTTTAGAAGATCCTAAACACAGTCTTTATGGTTCATTATTGCCCACACTTTTAGCACTGCGGAGGCATATCATAAAATTGTCCAGAAGGGAATGGCAGTATTGTGGTCCTTTAGTTGCATCTATTGCAAATATGGTCAATGAGAAATTCCAGAAGTTCTACAATTTCGCAGACCATGAAGCTGTTAATGCAGCAATCGCCGCATTTTCCCATCCAGAATTCAAAAATAGATGGCTCTCCTGTGTTGATATGAATTTCCAGACAAATTTACTAAACGCATTCAAAGAAGCTGTTGAAAAGGAAATCCCACAAACTCAGCCACAAGACACAAAAGCAGGTGCACTCAATGCTCAATCACGTTCGGATTTCTTTGATTTCGGTTCAGAAAATGAAGTTATCGAACCAATGCCATCAAAAGCTGTTGCTGATATGCAAGTTTTGAATTATTTCAACTACTCAAGCAGAACTTTGGATAGTCTAGAACATTTTCCAGCGATTTATGCGGTTTTTATGAAATACAATTCTCCATTGTCATCGTTTACGATTGCAGAGCAAATGGTCGATCATGATATTTTGCAGAAAGTCTTGACGGCAGATAGAATGGTAGATAAATATTTAGAAATGACAATTTGGCTCAAAGGTAATAATCATTTATTTTAAATGTATGTAAGTAAGAATGTTGTATAAGTTATTGGTAAGATAAATAAATGTGATTTTAAATATTGAAATTGTGGTATTTTAATTTTACCCTGGACTCTAAACTTGTTGACAAAAGTCTCGAAAACTAGTTTTTGGTTATTAAACGAAGTGGTTTTTGTTTTAAAAATAAATAAAATTTAAATTAAAAAACAAATCAAATTCTCAAGGAAATAAAAGTAGTTTTCTTACAAATTCTTAAATACCAAGATGATAAGTCATCAATAAGATAAAAGTTTTGATACTTGATACTTAATGGCATTGATTGTACCAGTTTTTTGGTTACCAAATACTCGAATAGGGCCCATTCCTCCTGAAGTGTTTCTTGTTGGTGAATTGTCTTTCCTTCACACTTCAATTTGTCTCATAGGTGCCTTATGGAACCCAAGTCAGGCGGTTGGTGTATTTATTCGTTTTGTGTGGTATACAAGCCGTTCTTCTACTAGGCATGATATGCTTAAGGTCGTTACATTGCTGGAAATAAACAAACCAACTAACCCTTGTTTATATCCGTTTTAGATTATTATTAAGAATTGAGTCAATAAAGAGAAGGTGTCTCTAAGGTTTTATTAGGCTAACGCCCAATGATTTCCTATCTGGGGCCCTACTATATAGGATTCGATTCTACTTTTGATTCTATTCGAAACTCATTTCCGATTCTACTTTCAAAATACTTACGTTATTTGGCGGACCCATTATCTATACGGTAGAATATTTGAACGCATTCTTAATGAAAAATATATACTTTTGTTTTAGTTTTGTTAAGAACTATCGTCTTTCTAAAGACGGATTTATGTTCTTACTTAAAACCATATCATCCGACATGACTACTCGCTTTTCCGATTATCATTAAGTTATCAGCAGCATTGAAGCAACAAGAGGTTACCAAAACCAAATCGGTGGTGAAAAGAACGCTGGGCGTGCACAGCAAACCATGTCAAAAATACTTGCCGAAGTTTTGACTTCAATCGAAAGAGTCCATTTGTGCCCGGTGATGATGAATTTTGAAATGAATGAGGAATGAAGAGAAACGAAAGTCCAAACGCTATTTTTGGCCAAAATCACGAATTCCCGGTGTAATTGGGGTGGTAAAATAATAAACCACAAAAAGTTGAATGAAAAACTTCGTTCGCAAACACATTTGATGTAGAGTGATTATTTTCGATTTTGCCTTGTTTTGAATTCTACTTTCGAGTTACGTAGTTCCTCGTTTATTCGAAAGTTCATAAGAATATAGTTGGCACTACTAGAACTATTCGATTCTCGTTTGTTCGAAAGTAGTCAAACAGATACATAGTACTAATTTTTCGAATTCGAGCAATTTCATTGTAGAATCGAGTTACATAGTAGGGCCCCTGAACCTTATTATACAACAAGTTCCCGTTAGACTTCGCGTACCTCAACGCTTTGTTCCAAAAACTGAAATGCCTAAAAATCAAATGGACTGAAAAAAAAATTAAATATCGTTACATCCTTCGAGGCCTACCTTGGCAAGATCCACTGATAATGCATGCAAACAGTTAATATCTCAACCAACAAGAATCACTCCTACATCACGCACTTTAATTGATTATGTGGTTACGAACAATTTAAAAGTTGAAGCAGAAGTGGTTAGAAATTGGAAAATTAGTGATCATGAAAGCATCGAAGTAACTATGGAATCTAGAAATAAAGTAGAAACGGTTAAAAAACAAATACAAATATTAAAATACAACAAGTTTAAATTTTGTGATAACATACGAGAGAATGATTTATTAAATAGTATCTATGAATGTGATAATATTAATTTAATTGCTGAAAATTTAAGTTTGATAATTGCTCGTGCGGTTAATTGCCTTAAGGTTGTAAAAACAGTGAGGGCCGGTGATAGAAACGAATGGTTTAGTAACGAACTAAAAAGACTTAGAGAAACTAAAATTGCTAATTATAACCTAGCCATTTGGTCGAATTGTATTCATGATTGGAATTTGTATAGACTTGCACGTAAAAGTTGAAATCTGAAATAAATAAGGCAAAGAATAAGTATGTGTCCAATAAAATCCAAGAGTCTAGAGACCAAAAGACAATGTGGCGAACAATAAAATCATTGGTGTTAAAACAAAAGAAGAGTTCAATAAAAAGTATTACATTCGAAAACGTTTTGATAAGTGATAGTAAATTACTAGCGGGAAAACTTAATGAATTTTTTGTTACAAGTGTTGTAGACATAAATAAAGCTATACCGAAAGAAAACTATTTTGATTATATTGAAAACCATGACAAAACTTTTGAATTTCAGTTTGTGACTTTTAATGAGTTAAAAATTATCAAAGACATGAATAATAAAAAGATTCAAATATGTTGTCAGTTAACATGATAATTGATTCGTTTCACATTATTGGAGGTCACTTGTGCAAAGTAGTAAATGAGTCAATGAAAGGTGTTTTCCCGGATTGTTGGAAAGAATCATTGGTGGTTCCCATTGCCAAGAATACTAACCCACTAGGTCCCGAGGAGTACCAACCGGTAAATAGGTTGCCTAACGATGGAAAAAATTGTACAAAAACAACTACAAAAGTACATGGAAGATAGTCAACTATTCGTGGAATGTCAATCAGGATTCAGGGAAGGCCATAGCTGCGAATCCTTGATTAACTTAATAATTGCCGACTGAAAGACGGAAATAAATTCGAAAATGAAAATCGTTGCCGTATTTGTTGATCTGCGAAGAGCATTTGAAACAGTGGATAGAGACATCCTTCTGAAAAAAACTGGATAGATATGGAGTCAGAGGCAAGGAGTTAAGATGGTTCCAATCATATTTACAGAGGAGAACGCAAAGAACAAGAGTTGAAGAAGCTGTTTCTGAATCTATAAATGTGAATTTAGGTGTTCCGCAAGGATCTGTTTTAGGAACTTTGTTATTTATAATGTATGTAAATGAAATGCCTAAAGTAGTGAAGTATTCTTTCTTAAAACTATTTGCTGATGATGGATTGTTGTATGTCGTAGGCAATAATATAAACGAATGTGTTGAGAAAATTAATTTTGATTTAATGCAACTAAGTAAATGGTTTCGTATGAATAAATTAAGTTTGAATATAGGAAAAACAAAGTGTATGATGATTAACGGAGAAACGAATGCAGAAGTTAAAATTGAAAACCAGACTATAGAAATAGTAGACAAAATAAAGTATCTGGGAATAATGTTTGATAAAAAGTTAGAATTCAATACCCATATTGATTATATATCGAAGAAAATTGGCAAAAAAATAGGTTTTTTTTCGAGAATTAGAAAGCGAATGTCAATTCTGTGTGCAATAAATGTGTATAACACAATAATTAAACCTCATTTTGAATATTGTTCAACAATAATTTATCTCGGTAATGTAACAATGATTGATAGATTACAAAAGTTGCAGAATAAAGCGATGAGAATAATACTTAAATGTCATTTGTTAACCCCGATTGTGTATATGTTAAAATGGCTAAGCATAAACCAGAGAACTATTATGAATGTGTTAATTTATATCTTTAAAATGAAATATGGGCTGGTTCCCAATTATTTATGTGATAAAATTAGATATGTAAGTGATATTCATGGTCATAATGTGAGAAATAGATGATATTCGTCTTCCTTTGTTAAGAACGAATTATGCACAAAATATGCTTGTTTACAATGGTCTAAAAATATTTAATGAATAGCCTAATGATTTGAATTTGGAACAAAATTTTAAAATGTTTAAAAAGAAACTGGTAAATTATGTAAAAACAAAGTATATTTAAAGATAAGTTTATTTATATTGAATATAAAGTAGTTTATACAAATAGCTAAATAAATAAAGAAAGAAAAAAAAGAGATATGCTATACTGATCCTTCCTCCATATCAAGACCGCCTTAAATTAATTAATTTCGCAGCCCTATTATGGTTATCAAATATCAACACGATATTTGATAATAGTTGATAATTATCAACAAAATTAATTAATCGGTATTATGGTGATCAATATTTTTGATAAATAGTGAATTAAAAGATCTATTGTGAATAACTTTATTGATAAACTCGGTATTACGGCTATCAAACATATTGATACCCATCAAATATTCTATCAGCTACAAAATCTTCGTTGACAAATGTATCAAATATTCGTAAATGGTAAAGAATTGTAATTTAAATACGATTTATAAAAGTTTTTTTGTAGTTTTTATTGAATATACAAATTGAAGAACGAAATGCCTTCACTAGAATTGTTGTTTGAAGGCAATTGTACTGAGGAACGAAGGTTTATCTTGCAAGCTAAAATAAACAGTATTACGAGATGCTATTATTATTAAGAAAAAAGAGAAATTTATTTAATGAAAACAACTTACATTATTCCGCGGAAATTATTTATAGACCAAAACACAAGAACTCAACACAAATGACAAACGTCAAACAAAACCTATTCACAATCGTATATTGATTAGTATTCACAATGGGTGAAAAATTATCATTTGATACTTATAATACCAAATTATCAATAAATTGATATATGTTATCAAATAATTGATACCCATAATAGGGCTGAAGACTCTGGGAGAACGTAGACAGATATGTGTCATCTTGTTCGCCCATTGTCTGCTTTCCTGGGTCTAAATTGCCCTAATCTTTATAATTCTATCTTCCTTAATATTAACCCCCGTTATTAAAGAAATACTCACCTTTTCCCCATCCACCGCACCTCTTATGGCTCAAATGAACCCATTATTTCAATGGCTCCAAAACTGTCCCTTTCACCAGCCTCATCGTTAGCTGTTAGTTCTTAAGTTAGATTAAGTTTATAGCTTGAATTAATCCGAATAAATGAATAAATAAAATTTGATGGATTATGAAACCGTTAAGTGTTTATTTTGAAAAACAAAAACTGTACAACTAGCAATGGTTTCATAGAGAACAATTAAAATGCATAACTGTTTCTGTTTACCAAAAATTGTATTCGCATATTTAAACAAATGTATTAAGGGAAATTCATACCGTACCCAGACTTTCGTCAACAAGTTTTCGCCTGAAAAATGACTTAATTAAATGCAGTTATCCTGACGATAGCTTCCTCGAATCCGGTAAGGACTGCAAGATTGTTGTCATTGAAGCCCGACTGTTTTTTTTTTCTAATTTGATTTTCCATAAGTTTTTTCTTTGTTTTGGATTTTAAATCAGCCTAAACCTTGAACCATTTTTTATTTTAAAAAAGGTCCTTTCCAAAATCAATCGGTGTCAAAGTGATTTGTTGGAAATCCCTTGTCTGAAACTGCTCACCGTTCGTCCAATTGAAATGTGTCATTCCTATATTTAAAAATACTTACATTTGAGTTCAATACAAAAAATCTCTTTCAAGTAAAACATTTACATATGAACTTGTTTAGTTTGTCCCATTTATTTATTAGTCAATACAGATAATGAATGCAATTGTGCACTTACCTCAAGAACCGCAATAATAATTAATTTAGTACATATTTATATGTTTAAATATTACTTAAAATTATTGCAGTGTTCTTATCAATTATTTTTCTTTTTGAATTACAAGTTAATTTTTTTTAGATTATAATATTTCAATTTCTTTAAATTACATTCTTTACAAATTATGACTGACTGAATTTTTTACTTTATTTTAATAGACAAAATTAAATCATTGATAAACTCTCAATGATTAAACTAATTATTGATTAGTTGTATTTCATTTTATATTTTACTGTAATTTAATACGATAATTGTATTTATTTGTTTGTTTGTATGGTAGTTATAGGTTATGTTTTTATAAATTACATTGATTAATAGTTTTTACCCTCGAACATCATATCTCGTGTGCGCTTCTGTGGATTTTCATACCTTCTTTGTTGAAAAGATGATGGTTGTTCATGTACGAATCTCTTGCCTGATGGTCTTTGTGACATTTGTCGGACTATAAGATTTAATTATTGCATTTATTTTGACTCTTTATTGTTTATTTTATTAAAGCCCACACACTTTTAGTTCAACAAAAGAAAAAGGAGAAGAAGAAAGAAAAGATGAAAAAGTTATTATAGATACTTACTTGGCTCACGGTTATAATTTCTTTCATCTGGAAATTCAGGATCATACTCAATTCCTCCCCCTTGACGCTCATCTTCCTCCTCATAATCTTTGTATCCAGTGACTTTTTTCAAAATACTTACTACTGGTCTACCATCAGATCGGTAGGTTTGTCTTAATTGTTATAAAATTAATATTAAGTAACTTAAACAACTTAAATCCAAACTAACCTTTCGCCTGCATTTCTGTTTTGGTAAGGAGACGGTGGTTCTTGCATGGATCTCTTCATAGGTGGTCGATGTAAGGGGCCTCTTGCTAAAAAAAAAAACGAACATTTTTTCAAAAACAATGTACAAATACTGCTTAAACACAAATTAGAAAAATGAGCAATTTTCTAAAAGCTTTGGATAGTCAGTTCGAAATAAGGATATTTTTTAATGAGGCTTTTTTGATTTGTTTAAAAGAAAAGAAAAACGTTGTTCATTACCTGGAGTCCGTTCTTCGTCATCATTGCCGTCCTCTATTCCATCCATTCCATTATCGTATGTTTGACCTGTGTAACCCGTTATTTTTTGCAAAATACTCACCCGAGGTTTAGACTGAGCTCTGAAATCAACAAACAATAACCATTATAACACCCATACAAATAAATTATTATTATTTAAAACTAACCTATCATCAGAAAAGGATTTACCCGATTTCTTTACAAACTCTGGGTCTTCTGACATTTCTTTCCTCTGACTTTGACTAACTTCGTCATTGCTATCAGGAATGAGATATTTTCGAATCTCAGCCAAAGCATATGCAATTCGAGCATGAGCTTCGGCTGGAGTTGCAACTGTTGAAATTTCAACATACAAATCTTTGTCCAAGTGAGCATGTCGTGGATCGCCAGATTCACGTAATTCTTGTTCTTTTTCTGTATCACGCATTGAATTACGACCCTTAATAAGAATTCGGCATAGAGTTTGTTTTTGAAGATTCCGTAGTGAATTGCCTTTTGGTCCGAGAATTTTTCCATTGAAATTGAAATTTGGAAATTGTTTGGTTGGAACGAAAACCTTTTGGGTGACTTTTATTAATTTCTGCTTGAAGACATCGGCATGCATTTCTCGACCGGGAATTCGGCCAGTTGCATGAACTCTATCAATAGCTTCATTGATTAACATAGCAGCGACTGGAAAATCGTTGCTAAGACGTTCTTTTTCAGCAATACAATCGGCAATGAATTTCTTTGACATTTCATTTAGACGTGGTGGGTGTCCCTCATCTTCGACGGCTTGAACTTCAGCTACTGGTGATGAATCCCTCATTGTTATGAATTATCTGCAAGTTAAATATTCAAATGAAATATTGATCTTGGTTTTTTTGTTGCTTGCATTTGGGAAGGTGAAATTTAATATTGTCCTTTAGGCAAATTGTCGTTAAAATTTCTAAGATTGTAAGGTAATAATAATCAAGAATTTCTATTTTAAACGAAATAGTGGCAACAAAATTGCGAACGGTCGTGTATTTTTTGTACGCTTGAAATTAAATTGATAGCAAGAAAAGTACAGGCTTGGTAAAATCCTCATTTAAACCCTCCAAGTGGGTGCCAGGCGGGCAATGATCACTACAGAAGTCCTGTGCGTTTTTGGCAGGATGGTGATTAGCTAAGGTTGAGTTGGGTAGCTGAATTGTTGTAGCTCCTCAATAGTGCAACGTTCGGAAACCCAATTCAATCATAGTTTAGAGGTTCCTAATTTCAGTGGTGGTGTGAGCGTACTTGTACGAAAACCGTGCCGAAGAATGAAAGGCTGGGGGATAAACCAGCCATTAACGAGCTCTTTCGGATGCTGTGGCAAGGTCCGTCATATTTCTGCCTTACCCCGGTAAGCGGCTCTGCCGGGGCTGACCGTCTTTCCGCCCTACTCGTGGGAACAAAAATGAAACAAAACAAAACATCAAACAAAAAAATTCTAAAGAACAATAACAAAAATCGCGCCATGGCTGCCAATGCGGTCACATCCACTGGAAAGGATGTCGAGCCTACTCAGAGGTGTGAACGTGTTGGCAACCCTGTGGTTGCCGCTAGTAGCGGGAGTCCTTCTCCCTCTACTAGCCGCAACCTATACTTGAAGGAAGTACCCGTCAGTGGAACAGCTGTGACGCTCGGCTGTCCCAAGGGCGATAATTCCACACCCCACCCCCTCCCCGCTCCTGCTAGGACGTCGCAAGCGACCCCAAGAAGGGACACCCCATCCGGAGAGACAAAATCTGCGACATGTGGAATTGTCTCAAAAGGTGAGGGCACACCCCGATTTGTATCGGCAGCGACGAATTCTGATGGTGGACCCACAACTGTGTCACACGGACATAGCTCTGGGTCGGCCAGCAAGAAGTCCAGGAAGTCACTAGCCAAACGAGACCAACGCAATGCTGAGAGGATTCTAGCCGCAGTCGGTGTCATACCGGCGGCGGAAAGAACCCCGGAGCAAACGCGAAAACTCGAGTGGGCTAGTGGCTTTCTTAGCAATATCACCAAACAGACCTGCAGCGACTCAACATCAAAGCGCAATAGGTCTTTCGAGGGCGACAAGCCCGAACCAAAAAGGCAGAAGGTGCATTCAAACAGCACAACAGCCTTCAATAAGGATCTTTCCTTTAGCGACGCGCTAAAAGGTAAGATCATAGCAGCGGTCATTGACAGGGGTCATGTGGATGGTAACATCTCTCATGATCAATGGGCAAGCGTCAAGGCTCACCTCGGTTTCAGATTTTTATCTGTCATCGAGGAGAATCCCGGACCTCTCCCAGACACAGCCGATGCAGGATGGTACCAAAATCGTATCAAACTCATCGCCTGTGGTGATCAGAGATCTTTCGATCTGTACAGGGCTGCTGTAAATGGCTTGCCAGAAGTCTGGCCGGGTGCCAAGCTCGAGGTTGTTACAAGGGAGGATATTCCTTGTCGGCCAAGAGCACGCTTAATGGTCCCGGCTCTACACAACTGCCCGGATATGATCATGAAATTGATCAAAGCAAGTAATCCGAACCTGCCAACGCACGACTGGAAAGTCCCAAAGGTTGAGAAGGAGACGGTGGGTCACTATAGATCAGCTCTCGTGTTGATCAATAGGGAATCACTGGCTCCACTGGCCGCGACCAAAGGCGTGATTAGGTATGGTTTCGATGAAATCGTGATCCGTATCTACAAGAAAGACGAAGATTCGCTTGACACGCCCCCCACAGAAGCCCCTTCAGCGGAAGGAAACGCTTCACTACCACCAATAATGGAGGTCGATGAAATACCAAAAGTGGAACCATCGACCTTCACAGCCCCAAACAAGCCATCCGACGTGGAGGCAAAACTTACAGTCGACAGTAACTCCGACATGGAGACTGAAGACGCCACCTTAGGCATCACTCTGAGTGAGGAAGACCTACTTCATTCCTCCTCAGACGATGAAAACGCCGATAATACAGTGGTGGAGGTTAATCTGACTAATAGTAGCAATGCTGCGATTAGTACAGATTAATCTTCATCACGCCATCATGGCCGCAAATAACCTTATACTCCGACTGCACGCGAACAAGGATGACATCGTCTTGATACAGGAGCCGTGGGTCTCAAACTCCATCATCAGAGGCCTCCGGACTCCTGGTTATAAGCTACTGCATGCATCGGAGAAAGGTGAACCAAGGTCATGTATGTTAGTAAAAAATGACTTAAATGTATTTTTACTCCCCAATTACAGCGACAAGGACACAACCACCGCTGTCTTAACAATGGATAAAGCCACCTACTGGCTCATATCCTCCTATCTTGGCCACGACAGCCCAATTCCAGGTGACACCTTGAGGAAGGCAATTGCGGACGCGCAGTCGAAAAAAGTTGGTCTCCTAATTGGATCGGACGCTAACGCTCATCACACGGTATGGGGTAGCTCGGACATAAATGAGAGAGGTGAGTCCTTATTTGATTACTTACTAAGCACTAACCTACTCATAAGTAATATTGGTAATGAACCCACTTTTGTAACCAAGAATAGGAAAGAGGTACTTGATATTACACTTACCTCTGACTCGATCCACAATCTGATTTCAAACTGGCATGTCTCAAAAGAGAATTCCTTCTCTGACCACAAATACATTCAGTTTGAGCTCAGAGATGTGGCAAACATATCTACGGGTTTTCGAAATTACCGTAATACAAACTGGGAACGATATAGGGAGGTACTAAACTAACACAATCACTTGATTACAACCTTCTTAAAAGCTCCTCCAGTAAAGATGAACTAGATCTTTCTGTGAATCATCTCACTGAAGCCTTCAATGAATCAATGAGAATTTCATGCCCTGTAACCATTTTAAAGGGAAAAAAGAAACCTCATTGGTGGCGTAAAGAACTAGAACCATTCAGAAAGAGTTGTCGCAAACTCTTCAATAGATCTAAATACACTAGATCTCCTTCTGACTGGGACTTATACAAACAAGCTCTAAAGCAATATAAAAAAGAATTAAGGAAGAGTAAGAGGTCTTCTTGGAGAAACTTCTGTGGCAAAATAGAAAATACTTCAGAAGCCTCAAGACTCAGAAAAATTCTCTCAAAAAGTCCAACAATACCCAGTGCTTTAAAGACAGATGCAGGCACATGGACTATCACAGATGAAGAATCTCTTAATCTGCTATTAGACACCCACTTTCCAGGTAGCTCTAACATACTTAACGACTTAACATCAGAGTCTCAAGCTTCTACAAGCGATCTAGTTGATCTAATAACGCGGGAAAAACTGCAATGGGCCATAGATAGTTTTGATCCATATAAATCTCCAGGACCAGACGGAATCATCCCGGCCGAACTACAAAAATGCTCAGACATGATCATTCCACCATTGGAAATCATTCTGACAAGCTGTTTAAGGCTGAGATATATTCCCAAAGCCTGGAGAATGGCAAAAGTAGTCTTTATTCCTAAAGCAGGGAAACCCTCCCACGTTAACCCTAAAGATCTACGACCAATCAGCCTATCATCCTTCCTTCTTAAAACCTTGGAAAGATTGATTGAAATTTACATCAGACATAACCTAAGACCATGTCTCATTTCCACAGCTCAACATGCTTACTCTAAGGGAAAATCAGTAGAAACAGCACTTCATTCGCTGGTTCGCAGTATTGAATACTCCCTCGAATACAAAGAATATAACCTAGTAGCTTTCCTAGATATTGAAGGAGCTTTCAACAACGTCAGTTACCAGGCGATCACGACAGCAATGGAAAAGCTGCAATTAAAGAAACCACTCATAGATTTTATTAGTCTCATGCTCAAAAGCAGGACAATAACTTCAAGCATGAGAAGCTTTACTACCACCAGATCGGTGCATCAAGGTACCCCCCAAGGAGGGGTCCTTTCGCCTCTCTTATGGAACATGGTAGTAAACGACCTTCTAACATCATTAGAAGCAGAGGGTTTCAGGGTGATTGCCTATGCTGACGACGTTGCAATATCTGTATCTGGAAAACACTCCCAAGTTCTCGCGGAACTCCTACAAAATGCCTTGAATAGGCTAACAAAATGGGCTAAGCAATGTGGCCTGGACGTCAATCCACATAAAACAGAACTAGTACTCTTTTCAAGAAGGTACAAAATTCCTCAGCTCAGCCCACCCAAGATTAAAGGAATACCATTAAGGTTTTCCGACCAAGCTAAATATTTAGGCCTCATTTTAGACAAAAAACTAAATTGGAAGGCAAATATTGATGAAAGAGTAAAAAAGGCTACTGTAGCGCTTTTTACTTGTAAAAAGGCCATAGGATCAAAATGGGGCTTCTCCCCAAAAATAACCCACTGGCTATACACTTCGGTAATTAGACCGATACTCACTTATGGAGTTGTCGTATGGTGGACCGCACTGGACAAGATGGTAAATCTAAATAAGTTCATCAAGGTCCAGGGGTCAGCAGGTATGTGCATCACAGGAGCACTTCGCTCAACACCAACTGCAGCCCTGGATGTGCTTTTAAACCTAACACCTCTTGACATCTTCTCCAAAATGGTGGCAGCCAACTCATGTGTGAGGCTTAGAGCCACCTCTCAATGGAACAGTAACAATACTGGACATACTATCATTCTAGACAATTTCAGATCTATCCCAGATCGCTTAGACTATACCACCCCTAAAATGGTATTCGGTAAAAACTTCCATGTGTCCATCCCTTCAAGATCCTCCTGGGAAGAAGAGAGACCCCTGGAAGACAATGCGATACACTTCTATACAGACGGTTCAAAGACCGATTACGGAGTTGGAAGTGGTATCTATTCGGAACAACTGAATCTAAGTCTATCATATAGACTTCCCAATCAATGTAGTGTATTCCAGGCAGAAGTAATGGCGATTAAAGAGGCACTATCCTGGCTCAGAGAAAACGTTATATCTTGCAAGGATATACGAATCTTCTCGGACAGCCAGGCTGCTCTTAAATCTCTCGCGTCTGTCTCCACAAACTCACAAGTGGTCCACGATTGTCGATCATCTCTGAATGAGATGACAGAACAGTTTAATATTCACCTCATTTGGGTGCCGGGCCACAGAGACATTCCGGAAAATTGTAAAGCCGATGAGCTCGCCAAAAACGGAACACTTCTGCCTAATGTTAGACAAAAACATAACATAGGAACACCACTTGCTACATGCAAATATCTTCTCAAACAATATGCTCTAGAAGCAACAAATGCTAGATGGTCACAGAGTACCACCTGCCTAGCAACCAAGCAAATATGGCCAATCATAGATTTAAATCGGTCAAAAGGCTTGATATCCCTGAGCAGACAAAATATAAGCTCTACAATTGGAGTAATAACAGGACACTGCCTCATAGGAAGACATGCTCTGAGGCTAGGAGTCTACACAAATGACTTCTGTAGAAGCTGCATGGACGAGGAGGAAGAGGAAACAGTCCAACACCTGCTATGTACATGTCCAGCACTCTCCACTAGAAGGAATAACTTTCTCGGTAATCCCTTCTTCGACAATACCAGTGAACTGGCAATGACTGACACAAAGTGTCTCTCTAACTTTATTAAAAGCACAAAATGGTTTGTTTAATTTTCATTACTCTCCCATGAGTAACCTCATTAGTGGTATCACAATGGACCCTTGAGGTCTAAGTGAGTCAATGACATCCAGACAGCCACTCCAACCTAACCAACCTAACCTAAGAAAAGTACAGTGAAATTAAATAATACATTGGGCTCAGTCTGTAGAGTTTTTGATTCTGCATAAGATAAACCCAGTGTCATTGTGTAATTAAAATTATTTGTGAAAATATAAATAAAATTAATTTCATAAAATTTCAATATAATCGGACATTGCAACAAGTTTGAGTGAAAAGTGAACAAAGAAAATTAAAGCTTAATATTCATGCATAAATATGAATTCAGGTGTTTGTGCGGAGTGTAAAAAACTAACAGGGGCAAAAATGACTCAGTGTTGGTCTCATGCAGAGGGGGGTGCGGATCTTTGTACCATCCTAAATACATAAACTTAGCTGAGTTTGACATTGCAAAAACAATGGAAAATAAACCATTTTTGGTAATATTGTGTGAATTGTGCCGCGAAAAGCTCGTCTCTATTAGACACATTGAAGAGAACATTAGACAAATAAAAGAAAAGTTTGATCAACTCGGTGTTAAGTTCGAACAAGTATTAAACAGTGACTCAAAAGAAAATAATGATAAGAAAATTATTTCAACAATTAAAAAGACGATAGATGAGAGTTTGAACAGTGACAAAAAATCGTGTGATAATAATGTTAAGAAGAGTGCTTTAATAATTAAACCAAAGGAACACCAGGATGCAGAGAAAACCAAATCGGAAGTGAAATTGAGCGTTAATCCTGGGACATCTTCTATACAAGTATCGGGAATTAAGAAAGTGGATAAGGGTGCAATTGTTGTATCATGCGAGAATGTTGAATCCATGAATAGAGTGAAAGATAAGGTTAAAGAGAACTTAGGTCAGAATTATGATGTGAATGTTTTGAAAAGAAAAAATCCAAGAGTGCAAATCTGTAATATATCGGAAAAATTGAATGAAAGTGAGTTGATTAGTTGTTTAAAAAATCAGAACGAAATTTTGAAAGAAGTTAACTTGGTGTACAAAGCAATATGGAAAAATAAATATTCTTATACTGCGGTGATTGAGTTGAACAACAAAAGTTTTAATGAAGTGATGAAAGTTGGAAAATTGAGTGTTGGATGGGACAAATGTTTGGTTAAAGAGTCATTTTACGTGAAGAGATGTTTTAAATGTTTGGGATTTAACCACAACAGTAAGGACTGTAAGGCTGAGAGTAAGTTATGTGCTAAGTGTGGTGGATGTCATATCTTTTCAGAATGCACTGCTGAATGTTTGAAATGTGTGAACTGCGTACGAATGAATGATGAACTTAAATTAAATTTGAAAACAAATCACAGTGCGTTTGATAATGAGTGTGAAGTCTATAAGCGTAAGCTTAAAGTTGTGCAGAATAAATTTTTATAGCAAACAAGAATTAATTCAAGAAAGAATTTGGTATTTTATTATTTGAATATTCAAAGCTTACTGGCGAATAAGTGTGAATTGGAACTTTTAGTAAATGATTATCATCCTGATTTTATTATACTATCAGAAACCTGCGTAACTAGTGAAATTGATGACTCAGAAATAGGTATTGACGGCTACAAGAAAGTGATTTGTAATTCACACTCACGATTCACAGGTGGTGTGCTTATTTATATAATATTAAAAAAGGAATTCGTTCACAAGTTGTCGAGATTTTGAACTTATCAAATGTGTGGTGTATAAAGATGTGTATATGGATGAATGATGAAAAATGGACAGTAGCAGTGTTTTATAGATCCCCAAGTTCTTCAACAATAGACTTTCTTACATTTTTTTCGGATTGGTGCTTTTGTTCCATTAAGGATGAAGATAACATTTTAGTGATGGGTGATTTTAATATCGATCTACTCACAAAAAATCGGTACGCGGAAAAAATGTTAGAAATTTTAACCGATCAAGGTCTGTGCCAAATAGTGAATCAACCAACCAGAATAACTGAACATTCGGCTACCTTAATAGACTACGTTATTACAAATAAAGACCTCAAATCTCGAGTTAAATACGTGATAGATGCACGCGACAAAATTACTGATCATGAAACTATAAGTATTGATGTGCAAATTAAAAAGAAACCAGAAATTAAAAGAAAAGAGTATAGTGTTTTACGCTATACAAAAGAACATTTTGATTCCTGTCTTATCACAGAAGGTTTTCATAATTTTTTTTCGAAAGATGATTTGAATGATTTGTCAAATTCTTTTAGTGAAAAACTTAATAAGTGTTGCGAAAAGTTAACGGTTAAAAAACTTACTCCTCAATTTGAAGACAAAAAATGGTTTAATTTCGAACTACTAAGATTAAAGAATGAAAAAATAAGGGCATATAAAATAGCAAGTTTAAACAAAACAAGTGATAATTGGCTGAGGTACAAGAATATTCGGAATAAATATAAAAAAGAAATTCGAATGGCTAAGAGTGACTACATTATTTCTAAAATATCTGCTACGGAGGGTAATCAAATCGAAATGTGGAAAACTTGAAAAATATGGTGTTAAAGAATACTAAACAAAACAACATTGAGTCTATCCATTTTGGTGATATTATCTCGAATCAATCTGGTGAAATAGCGAATAAATTTAATAACTACTTTATTGATAGCATTTGTGAAATAAATGCCTCCATACCATATATTCCCTTTGTGTCACCTGATATTAGTGTAAATTCTGTTTTTGCTTTCAGTTTTTGCAGCGAAAGATCTCTCTACACTTTAATAAGTAAATTAAATAATAAAAAAGATATGTTTAGATTAAACAAAGAAATGATTCTGCAATCAATTGAGATAATCGGTCCGGTGCTTATGAAAATAATAAATACGTCATTATCAACGGGTAAATTTCCTGAAAGTTGGAAGGAATCATTAATTGTCCCTGTCGAAAAAGTGAGCAATTCGAATAAGTGTGAAGATTTCAGACCTGTAAATATGTTACCGTTGTGTGAAAAGATTTTGGAAAAATTTGTTGCAGAACAATTTCTTAATTATTTGGAATGTAATAGTCTGTTAATTGAAGAGCAATCTGGATTCAGAAATGGACATTCATGTGAAACGGCGATTAATTATTGTGTTGTGTGGAATTGGAAAAGGAAGATGGATGGTGGACTTTCGATAGTGTCTGTTATACTTGATTTGAAAAGAGCGTTTGAAACGATTGATAGAGAAATATTACTGAAGAAATTGCGATTATATGGTGTGTGTGATCGTGAATGGAAATGGTTTGAGTCATATCTTTCGAATAGAAGCCAAAGAACTAGAGTAAATGGTGAAACATCGAGTGCTAGAGTTAACAATTTGGGAGTGTCTCAAGGTTCTGTTTTGGGAGTGTTTTTGTTTCTTTTGTATATTAATGACTTTAAAAAATGTTTAAAATACTGCAGTATGAAACTCTTTGCAGATGATTTATATTTGTGGAAAAAATAGTGAAGATATGTGTGCCAAACTGAATGAAGACTTGAAAAGACTTGATATATGGCTGAAAATGAATAAACTTAAGGTGAATGTTAATAAGACGAAGTATATGAAGTTTGGAATGAATGATAACATTGATGTGAGAATGGATAATGAACCGTTAGTTTGTGTTGAAAGTATTAAGTATTTAGGTTGTGTCATTGACAAAAAACTAAATCTTAAAGAACAGCCAGTCATGTATGCGCAAAAATCTCAAAGAAAGTTTATTTTTTTAGTAGAATCCGTAAAAATTTAACATTGAATGCTTCGACTCTTCTGTATAACGCGATAATTTTGCCGCATTTCAATTACTGTTCAACATTATTATTTGGTTCGAATGCAGACGTCAAACAAAGACTGCAAAGACTACAAAATAAAAGTATGAGGATAATTTTAAGACTAAACGTGTATACACCAATCCGTGTTTTGCTCGAATGTTTGTGTTGGATGAATGTGAAACAGAAATTGATGTTTGATGCTATGATTTTTATTTTTAAATTGAGAAATGATATGTTACCGGAGTATTTATCAGATGGATTAGTGGAAGTGGTGGCAGTTCAACCTTATAGTTTGAGAAATGGAACCAACATCAGACCGGAGCGATGTAGGTTAAGTAGTACCCAAAGTTTAATCTTCTACGATGGCATTAATTACTTCAATAATTTACCGAATAGTGTGAAGAGTGAAACTAATATGAATGCTTTCAAGAAAAAGTTGTGTGAATTTATTAAAATTGATATAACCTAGTGCAAATGAATACACGAAAGAACATGATTTTATAAATTAATTATTAACAAAAGTATATTTTAGAGTTTTATAACTAATCTCGTTTCTTTTATACCTCTAGGGTTAGGGATAAATAGAGCCCAATCTTATATATGAGATGGGTACTCTTGGCTTTAGCCGAGATGGTATGCGGAAATTCTAATAAATAATAATAATAACGTTTATATTTCTAATATGGTTAAAAATATCTCATACACATTTTCCACATGCTTTCTAAATTTTGATGTAATAACCCTGACAATAGAATAAATACAATCCTAATTTGACTCTTAGTTGTTCAGAGAAATCTTAGGAATATAACTGGCCAGAGGTCTAGAAATAGAAAACATAGGCACTCATTATGAGTAGCGAACTTAAAAACTTGCGAATTCGAAACTTTGATTCGATTCGCTTAAATTGAATTCGCTTCAAATGTCAAAAAATTATCGAACTTGGTTATCGCTAAATTATCATTAGCGAATCAAAATATTCAGTGATACCCTAGCGAATTCAGAGTTTTCAGTTTGTTTGTTAAAATGACTGATAAAAGAAAAAGGTATTTGCAAATAATTTTTATATTATTATAACAAAAAAAGAAAATGAAAAATTATATTTTCAAGGACAAATGCAAATCAATTTGCTAGGCTGGTGCAATTGATGAAAAGGTATATGGCTTGCGGCATAGGAGTATTCGGTTCATCAAAAAGGAACCAAAAAGATTATTGACAGAGTTTTGCAGAAGAACTGAACACTCTTGGACCTCCGTTTCATGAAGGAAAAGATTGGCATAAGGTTTGTTGATAAAAATTTGTTGTTTTCATTAAAGAAGTTTTTATATGCAAACTAGTTTGGTTGGACTACGATGTAAAACTAAAAAAATCCACAGCTACTGGTGGAGAACCATACTGCCAGGCGTCTTTGTATCCTTTAAAGCAAGCTTTAGACATACTTCTTAGTCTGAGCCAGACAGTTATCCACAAGGCTTTGGCACACATTCACAGGATTTACTTTCAACCGATATGTGACGACTAATTCTAAAAAACTTGAAGAAGATATTAGTATCAACCTTGAAGCATGTGAACAGGTTGAAGGATCTTTTCAACAAAACTCATTGATGCCGAGTGCAACGGAGAATGACCAAGATAAAAGAATTATCTGCACAACTAAGTTCTTTGCCAAATCGGAACAGACCAACAATTCCAATGCAAGGGAATCTGAACGATTCAAACAGAGACTGGGACCCAGGCAGATCTTTTAGATGTATGTATCTTTATCCTTTCTTCCCTTTTTCTGTCATAATCGTTATCTTCAAAATAAAACAAATCAACGTTGCTTAACATTACCCGTGTTATGTTGGAAAATCTATCCATAGTATAGTAGGATTTTACACGAATAACAAAAACAATATCCATAGTATGAATAACACAGATAAAAGTTAGAGTAGAATCTTACTATGGATGGGTTTTTGACATTTATATGAGTCTCGAATGGATCTTATGTGATTTCGTTCTCAAATGTTGTTACGATTGATATTGCATTTGTATCTCGATGGCTGGGTTCGTTGAGTATTTGTGCATTTGAAATCATGTGTGTTTTCCATTGGGGAAAAAATCAATCTATTACTATTGATATTATTTAGTTTTGTTAGTGAAAATGGACTAACTGGGCTTATTTTGCAAGAGAAAACAATAGAAAAGATAATTAAGTTTTGCTATGTTTCCACCAAAGGTTTATTTCAGTTTAGATTAGATAAATCTTTTTGGTGTTTCCAACGCACAAAAAAATTTAAAAATGATTAAGTTTGACAGCACTTTTTAAAATGCAAATGGTGTTTCGATGTTTCTTATGAAGTGCAAGTGAGATAGTTTGGTTCGTGTTAGGCTAGGCGCGCACATGCAATTTTTGGAAACCAAATAATTCGATCGTTAGTTGCCCAAACATCGCGCAAGTCATAAAAAAATATTTTCTTTTTTGGGACTCAACCCTACTTTTTTTGTATTTCGTTTTTTGAACCTAAAACAAGTTTTTTTTGAATTGATAATACCGCCTGCTAACAGCTAGGTATGCAACCCCCGTGCTTGGAATCACTATAGGATTTGGGGTGGGTGCGAGTTTGGGTATATGCAAAGTACTTTTTGCATTTGAGCACTAAAATCAAAGAAATCCCCAACAAAAAATGTAATGGAAAGTTGAGCTTGATTTTTTTTAAGGTACATAATTTGAATGGCTTTCAAAAAGCCTTACTATAAATTAAATTAATAATCTCTTATAATTTCCATAGTTAGAAACCGAACCAAATAAGAATATTGATTTTGAATAGCAAATTGACAATTCAAAACTACGCAATCACTAAAAATGCAACGATACCTACACAAATGATGAAATGCGTAGTCACAATTTGCTTTTTTCCTTTAAATTGCGGTTACGATTACGATAAGGTCTATACCAACGCCCCACAAACAATTGAAGACTTTTACCGGGAATATGCGTACGCACATGCGAAAAGAAAATGGTGCCGAAAGCAGCGGCGGCGGCCATTCGTTAATGACGCACCTTCGTCTTACAATAGAGTAAAAACACATGCAATGATTTCTCTTAAACGGTACTTGTGCCAAAAGGAGTATATCTGTATATACATACGTATATAATATTTAATAATCTGCAATAAGTCAACAATTTATAAATAGATACATAGATACAGATGTTGTACTCGTGTTTTAATAGTTTTTAATTACGCTAACACCAAAAGACGCTTTGCAACTCGTTTATCCTCAAGACGTATTTGATTACCAAAATGTTTGCCAAGGAACCGAGTTAAACCTCGGACAATAAGATTCTTTGAAAAAACAAACAATCAAGGGTCTTACCCAACATGTGAACATGAGACAATGAGAAATCCCCCAGGAAAAGCAAAGCGAAGCCTTCAAAATGGCCGACCAGTTTTTTTTCTTTGCACTGTCTCGCAAACTGAGACATCCTGAATTGGGTCGCGCATTCCTGCGTAATTAATTCTTGGTTTTTATCATAGAGAAATATATCTATAAGTAAGTAACTATATTTCTCTACGGCTTTTATACTAGTTACTAATTAAGTAGCAAGTTAAATTACTCAATATATGTAATTCTTATTTCAATTGAACAATCCCATTAAGTTGTTGTTTCAGGTACATAAATATTTTACGATTTACATAAAATCAAATTAGAAGTCTACTGCTATTATAACAAGCTCTGAAACTTACCTTTTTATTTTATTAACTAAATAAATTTAAATTGGCTTGGCTTTTTGGAGATTGATATAAATTATGTATATTATAAGAGAACTTGCGCGCACCCCGAATACGAATTCACTTGTGATTGTAATTATTGTTGTAATCAATATTTTAATCTCGGCTGAACCGGCTGCCCAAAAACAACTCTAGTAAAGATATAAATCCTCGGTAGCCATATTGGTTTGCCTACAAGCTAAACCGGAAACTGGCCTCATAAAGTATTTCTTAGGGTGCGTGTAATTTCTCCTCTAATTTATGAAGTTTCCCCTAAAAACTCAGTAATTGTGTCTATGTATGCGTGAAAACACGTCAATTTTTCTCGTTGAATTCGTCCACATTACAAATACAAAATGTAAACAAATGGGTTTTGGAGGGTGATACGTACGAAGAATTTATATCTTCATATAGGTGTTTTTGCGGCTGCGTCTTCTTTTATCTCTGTCGTTCTCGTTTTCAAGATAAAAATGTGTCAAGTGAACCACCGAATAGAATGTATCGAAGAAGAAGAAGTAAATGGGTGCGTTCATGATCAGAATTCCAAAAACATTTGTTTAGAAAATTTAAAGTCTTCACTTTGGAGAATGATATTTGTACAGTTTTTTTTTCTACCACGATTAAATTGTGGATTTTTAAAACACTAGTTTGATAAAGATTCCCTTAATGCTCTGTTGAAATAAAATATTAAATTAAAACTTTGTATCGAAACATTTAACAAATTCGCAATTTTAATAACTTTCTTTGGTCTTACAACGATAATTTCCCAAATCATTACGAAAAAAAAAATCGAAATGTGAGTCGCATATTTATTTAACAATTTTAACCCATTTTATTTACCATGCTAGTGTCAACCAGAGTATTCATAGAACGAGCTAATTTTCCGCTTTATAATAAGGTGTATCCAGTCACACGATTGCTTCCCATAAAAGAATTGTGGATATTCAAGAATATTATTGTTTTATTTTACCAATGCCTTCCTTTTTTAAATTAGGTTTTGATCTGTGAAATTTTAAATTTGCTGTTAAATTCTTTTATTAAACGACACTTAAGTTTATCAGGCTCGCCATTTTATTTCTTGTATTAGATTCATAGAATATACATTAGAGATCATGAGGTTTCATTTGAAGCAGTTACCCCTTGAACAGAATGAGATGCAGCTGTAGCTAAAAAAATCGCTGTAGTACAAGCTGTCAATAAAAACGCTCCCTAATGTAGCAAAGGTCGCCCACAATGGTGCAGCGCATTGGGCATGTTCAACGCATATGAAATTTATATTTGAACTGAATTTGTATGATAGCATACTATAAAAAAGTTACAAAACCAGAAAAAATTCTCAAATGCATTGAACGTTCCCAAAAAAAATGAAAAGTCAAAGAATGAAATGGGTTTCCTCCATCTGTCATCTCAAATGCAGCTTGTAGCGCCGCCAAAAGTTAAAGTTGAGTCAACTTGCGCTGCAGCTACAGCTACAGCTTCTCATTGTGTCGATGTATAGTATTTTCGTATCTTTTAACTTTGTGCCTGTCTATACGCGTTGTGCCCACAACGTTGTGCTCACAACACTATGTGTCTACATGTGTTGTGACTACTCATGACCGCTTTTTCATTTTGTGTTGTGGAATGACAAAGTTGAAACATTTGTGTTTGAAATTTTGAGCCGGTGATACTGCCGACCGACATGCAGTTACGGTTGCCACTTGAAAAAAAAGTTTGTGTCCAAATTTGAAAATAAAAATGACCACTTTTTTTTATAATGAACTGGCACACAAGGGTTTATTAATACCCTTAACATGTTTAAAGTTTAAACACAGTGCGAGTTTTAGGAAAATAGGGAAGGATTAAAGAGGTAGGTAAAAATGACCAACAAAATCACATTTTGTTTAACATATTTTCCATATTATTCAGATGACATTTATTTTTTGATTACGTACAAATAAACTCACAAAATCCCTAACATACTTAATTAAATTAGATTAACCCAAATAAAGATGACGAAATATAAAAACAAAGCTTGAACATTAGATCAAAGTTGCTTAAATGAGTTGAACAGTTATTTCTATTTAGTCAAGTGAGTATGTTAAAAGAACGTTTTCGTTACTCAAATTGTCGAACATATTTTGTCGTTTCCGAAAAATATGACCAAATGGAATAAAAAATGACCATTTGATCAAGTAAAAAATAATAACCAAATTTGGTCACAGATGACTAATGTGGTAACCGTGTATACAATATGTTCAAAGCCGAAAAGCAAAACAAGTATACCTTTCGCATCGACGAACAGAAAATAATGAGAAATTCGGAACGAAATGAGAAAGGAACTGTACTGCCCAAGCAGAAAATTCAATTTCTGTCATGAGCATCCCGTCCCTTTACTCAGCTCCTCTCTTGCCCACAAACTCTCGTCACAACGTTATGGGCACAACACGTATAGTGCCTGGTTACACGAGCGCAAAAAAGAATTAATTCACGAAAGAGAACGGATGATTTTTAGAAAGAAGGAAAGGGATGGAAAAAAATGCCAAGTTTCGTCTTTTTCCTCATCTTCAGATATGAGTTTTGCGTTGTGCCTGGTTACACGAGCGCAAAAAAGAATTACTTTTGTGGATACACACAGAAAAAAAAATTAAGTGGGCATGCAAGAAATAGAGGAACAGTCGGAAATTAAAACACAAAAAACTTCGTTGGATACTCAGCCGCAGGTACAGCACGAGCAAAACAAAAGCAAATTTGCTGTACATTCTACTTTGCCGGCAAATTAGAAATGAAAATGTCTGTCAAAAGGAGAACGTTTGAGAAAGAAACATGATTTTTAACGCAAAACTCATATCTGAAGATGAGGAAAAAGACGAAACTTGGCGTTTTTTTCCATCCCTTTCCTTCTTTCTTAAAATCATCCGTTCTCTTTCGTGAATTAATTCTTTTTTGCGCTCGTGTAACCAGGCACGTTAAAAATAATGTTTCTTTCTCAAACGTTCTCCTTTTGACAGACATTTTCATTTCTAATTTGCCGGCGAAGTAGAATGTACAGCAAATTTGCTTTTGTTTTGCTCGTGCTGTAGCTGCGGCTGAGTATCCAACGAAGTTTTTTGTGTTTTAATTTCTGACTGTTCCTCTATTTCTTGCATGTCCACTTAATTTTTTTTTTCTGTGTGTATCCACAAAAGTAATTCTTTTTTGCGCTCGTGTAACCAGGCACATAGACAGGCACTTTGACAGTGCTACAGGCAACAGCTACACCATTGTGTTCAAGGGGTTACTGTTTTTCTATATTCTGTGTAAGCCCACAGCATTTGAAACTTACCACAGGAAGGTGAATTTTTTGTTGTGAGGTAACCCAGCTTTTCTCAACAACCAATACAAGTTTCTATACACGATTGTGCTAATCTACTAAATGACACAACTGGCGAATGCATTTTCAGATAACAATCAAAACCTCCTCCATTTAATGAAAATACTTCAAAATGAGCTCGAGTATATATACGAGCATGTATGTAAATTCTTACTTTTCATTTCTATATTTAACTTTCAATACGAAAAAAGTCGAAAAATCAAGTTAAACAGGAGTTATGAGGTTGCACTTAACATTTCAGATCTTTTATCTTTGCTTTTGCCAATAATAGCTATCGTATTGAAACAGGTCGTTTAAAGCGATCATTGAAAGTTTTTATCCAAACAAATCATTTGTACAGTTTATATTTCTCATCTCAGATCTTACTTGGGGTCTCCAATAGATCCAATAGAGACCAACCAGTCCATGATCCGGTCATCGCAGTTTGAATTTTTCGAGCGGATCAAAATCCTGTCATCAAATTTGACGTTTGTGTTGTATTTAGTGGTTAGCGTCTATTTTCCAGTTTTTTTGACATTCAAATTTCATTTCGTTTAAAATGTCGTCGAGTGCGGTCATGCCTACATATGTTTAGTGTATATTAAGTGAAATATATTTAATTTCTAAAAATATTAATTTTTAAAAATATTTATGTACCTAAATATATTAATTCAGGGTTATCTTTACTAGGCACAGAACAGCTTTCTAGCTGTCGACCGACATATTACAAAAATTTGTATAGTCTGCACCGTTTTCCCATAGTAGAGTAGGTGCGCCTCCAAATCGAGAAATGGATTCACCCAAAACCTGTGTTTTCTTTTATCCTCTTGAATATTTAGTTGTTTTAGTTACTCCAGCTTCAACCACCATTATTTTTTTTAAAAGGGCTAATTTTTGTTTGCTCAAAGGCATTTTTGTTTATATATTTTTTTCTTTAAATTTAAGCTTGTAAAAAACAACAACAAGAGATTTCCGTATTCATAGAAATATAAACAAAATTTTGTATACACATTTTTCACTTTTGCCGTGAGAAATCTGAGAACAGAATTTGTATGATTAGAATTCTAATCTATATCGCACAATAAATCAATAAGGATGAAAAGAAATGCAAAGCTAATTTTATTGCTAGGTGAGAATGAATTGTGATTATATTTCATTCTCCTGCTCTATCAATTCGTCTGAGAAAATTCTTGTAAATCCTAATATAAACTGGCCAATTGGAGTTTTTTGACAGCTTGATTATAATTGGCTTTCATTGAAAATTTCTGTCATTGGCACAAATTTCCTGATTGGAATCAAGCATTTAGGTTAGAGTTGATCGTTGAAGGAAAACTGACAGGTGGAGATATAAGAAATTATAAAATAAAAAATCCGCAGTTCATTGAACACGATTTCATCAACTTACCTGGGGTCTCCGTTGGACATTTCCGATGACAGGACTATCGGTCTGTCATCAGAAAATCCAATGGAGACCAACAATCCAACATCCAGTCCATGATCCGGTCATCGCAGTTTGGATTTTTCGAGCGGATCAAAATCTTGTCATCAAATTGACGTTTGTGTTGTATGTAGTGGTGAGCGTCCATTTTGGTGGTTTGTATGTAACACTTCCAAGAATTTCGAGAGAAAATCATACAAAATTCTTAAAAGTGTTACATACAACCCACCGTCATTTCATAACTACTCTCTTCATTGGGATGGTTCAAACGGTTCGGAGTTTAAATTTATGTCTGCTAACTGATTCCGTAAACTCTATTTAATTCAAAAAATTATTTCAAAAAATTTCCATCTAAAAATTGCTTCAACTTTTATATAAATTGTTTGAAATTTAAATTTTTAAAAAACCACAACTACCGACAAAAAAGTAAACAAGAGATTAACCGTTGTGTCAAATGTGACATTTGAGGTTGCTCATGACAAGACATAATATGCCCAGTCAAAAAAAGAACACTGGATTGCGGATGAGATTGCGGAAGAGAAGTTGGATTGGATTTTATTCTTGTGGAGCCTCAGGGTAAAAGAAAAGTTCGGGGTTAAAATAAAGTTATTTTTTAGTAAAAAATAACTCAAGCTTTATTTTAACACCAAACAGTACAAATTTGACTCTCTTAATCACTTTTGAGTCTCGAAACAAAATTTTCAATGATGAAAACCGGCTCTTGATTCCAATAATACAAATTTTATCAATGGCTGCGTTCAATTATAGACAGACAGGATATCGGGATTCTTTTTTTGTTAGTGTTTTACTTGTAAAAGAACAGCTGATCCAAAATAGCTGGGATTTCAAAAAAGGAATCCAAGAATTTCTGGTATATGTGGGTATCTGACCGAACAGCTGATTTAACATATGGTTGAATTTGAAGGAACCCGAAATTTGACTGCATATTTTGTGTGGTTTTTAGTAAAAATCTGGTGAATTATTAGAATTGTCGATTGAAAATTGTGTCTTACAATAATTTTGGACCTCGAAATCTAACGTTTGTTTGCTGTTTGTGAACTGCTGAAAGTTATTTTTATTTTTTATCAGCTATTTCTCCACATGTAAAAGATAGTCTATCCAACTCGAGATTGAACGCAACCAATGAATGCTTTAATCAACCCTGTCAACAAAATTGCAATATTTGGTGTCAATGATGAAAACCAATGTTAGCTATAACTGGCCCATAATTCTCCAGCAGAAATACAAATGGCTCAGTTGAGCAGTTTTTATTTTATTATTGAAGCCATCGGAATTAATGTTGGACGTTTAACAAACAACTTTATTTCTTCTTTTAGGTATATATTGTTTTCCTGTAATTTAAGTAGGTACAAAATTACACAAGTCGAATTATACTTTTGATTTCGTATGCTTGGAGGCAAAAGTCACTAAATGCAATTTTTTCCAAATTCGAGAAAGTCATTGTGTGTTGATGTAATCATTTCCCATAAGTATGAAAAGTCACTAAGTGAATATAACTGCTATAAATGCAAATCAGAGAATGAGAAAATTTTAATGATTTATCATTTTCATATTTTTAATGAGCGTATCCCCTTTTTTTGGAAGTGAGTGAAATGTTGAACTTTTGTGTGGGTCCGAGAACCAAGGAGAACAACTGGAATAAGGAAGTTGAGAATAACATAATAAAATTTCATCGCTATGCATAAATGTTGTCAAATTCTGGCACTACTCTCATTTTACAGTAACAAACTCAGCCGGTGTTTGAACCTCTTTAACCTTAATATTCAATCGTCGAAATTCTATTAAAATCCCTTAAGTCAATTTTTCATATTTTGAGACATTTGCATCATTACAATCAGTATTCATATATATGTACATAATCAGATTTTGGGAGTTTTAATTCTTTGCAATTAAATAATAGAGCAATGACTGAATAATCGACTGAACATCGAAATTATGAAGCACTTCCGGGAGCGTAGAACCTTCAAATTTCGCAATAAGGTAGGCCTGATGGTGCAATATAAAGAAAAAAATGGAAAATTGAGTTTAACGAATTAGCGGGTGGTGCTTTCCAATTTAAGGCATTGTAAAATTTAGTAAAGTGATAGACTTATACATATATGTACAGACCAATAAAAATATAGGCACTACAATTGTGCATTAAGGGGGCGTGGTATCCACCCATTTTTTCATGAATTTGGTATGGTTTATATCAAAGATTTCTGTACTTTGACAACATACAATATCTGAAATATCTGGGTCCAGATTCTATTTAAACCGAAACGAAATAGAACATTTCTTCTATTTCAAAAACGAAAGAAATTTTGCGTTAACGATATTATTAAAGTCTGTAACGCATCAAATCGAATTTGTTCCTTTTTTTGAAATTACAGAAGCAAATCGTTTGCATTAGCAAAAACGATCGTTAATTTTTTCTTTACAGAATGTAGCCCCAGTCCCACGCATTTTAACACTTTTTAACAGAATTTTTCAACTTAAATTCCCCTGATTCTAAAAATATGTGTCCAAGACGCATTTTAACACTTTTTAAAAGCACTTTGTTATTAGTTATTACTAAGAAAACATCATAAACACTTCATAACAATAGAGGAATTTGTTTGCAAAATTTATAAAACAACCGCCCTCAAAGTGAATGATGATATAAACTATATTTTATATATATTTTACAAAACTTGTAAACTGTTGAAAATTTAATTATCTGTGAGTTGTTAAGTGTTAAAATGCGTCTGGCAAGGGGAAGGCTGAAAGTAAAACGTCTTGGACACACATTTTTACAATCAGGAGAATTTTTCTGATTTTTTGATGTATCATTCATGTGGTTATCATTTCGACCGAAAAAGTTTCGGCGGCCGTCTGGCAAGGTGAAGGCTGAAAGCAAAACGTCTTGGACACACTTTTTTGACATCAGGGCACCATCCCCTTTTGTTTATATATCCATTTAAGTGGTTATCACTTCGACATCAAAATCGAAAAATTGACAATTTTCGAACGCCCATCCCGCCCCCGGCTGAAAAAAAAATCTGCCATATGGTTAAATTTGGCATTATGTTGCGTATATCTACACATACATGTACATATATATATTTTGGTTATCACTCCACTCCCAAAATTTGCTGCCGGCTCTTGGCCTATTAGCTCTAGATTTCTTGTGTTCTGTAGCAGGCTAACCGATCTGTTAATATATTTACAAAATTGGCAAGAGTACGATAACTTAGGCGACAAGATATTATAACGGAATTTTTTAGAGCAGTTAAAAATAAACATTTTTTACTATGGGAGGGGGGGTCTATCTCCCCCCGTTTAGGCAGGAGGGGCAATTTAAAAAAATTATTACTTAAAATGGAAAAAAAATCTTAAAAAATAACGGTGATACTTACAATTAAGTTGTATACATTTTTTTAAAGCCAACATTCTGTTCTATTAGCCAGTTTTTAAATCAAGTCAAAACTATGCGTAGTTTTTGAAAAATTTAATTTTAAACTCAAAATTTGAGTAAAAAAAGTTAAAAAAAAGGTTTAAAGTGTAACTTTTTCAATACTTCAAGATTATCTACCATTGTTTTTATTTCAGAATTTATTGCCCTTATTTGTTTTTGATCAAAAACTGAAAACTAGATGATTTTATGTCTTAAAGTTTTTGAGAAAATTGAAAATAAAAATTTAATTTTAAACTCAAAATTTGAGTAAAAAAAGTTAAAAAAAGGGTTAAAATGTAACTTTTTCAATACTTCAAGATTATCTACCATTGTTTTTATTTCAGAATGTATTGCTCTTATTTGTTTTTGATCAAAAACTGAAAACTAGATGATTTTATGTCTTTTAGTTTTTGAGAAAATTGAAAATAACCACAACTACTATTTTAATTTAATTCTTTTTTTTTTGCTTGAGTGGTCTTATTTTGATAGTAACAATGGAAGGTGCGAGTTTGGGTGTATGCAACAGTGACATCTGTAAGGGGGCACGCTGCCCCCATGCAACCCCCCTGCTTGGGCACACTATAGGATTTGGGGTGGGTGCAAGTTGGAGTGAGTACAAGGTGGGGAGGGTGCAAGGTGCGGTGGGTGCAAGATATGGTGCATGCAAAGTTTCTTTTGCATTTAAATAAGCTGGATTTAAGAAAAATTAATTTACCCTAGGTATATCTTAATCCATATTCGATTATTACTATCAAAATAAGACTACGTTAATACTTAAGCAAGGAAAAAGTAATTTAATTAAAATATTTATTTTGGTAATTTTCAATTTTCTCAAGAACTAGAAGACATCAAGTCATCTAGTTTTCAGTTTTTGATCAAAAACAAATAAGAGCAATGAATTCTAAGAAAAAAAAATAGTAGATAATCTGAAAGTTTTGAAAAATTACACTTTAAACCTTTTTTTTAACTTTTTTTTGCACAAATTTTGACTTTAAAACAATTTTTTTTAAAAACTATGCATAGTTTTGACTTGATTTAAAAACAAGCTAATAGACAAAAGTGTTGGCTTTAAAAAAAGGTATAACACTTAATTGAGGGTATTACCGTTATTTTTTAATTATTTTTTTTCCATTTAATGTACATATTTTTTTAAACTGCCCCTACCGCCTGAACGGGGGGAGATAGACCCCCCCTCCCATAGTAAAAAATGCTTGTTTTTAACTGTTCCATACAAATCCGTCATTAAACTTTGTCGCCTAAGTTATCGTACTCTCCGCACAAAATTAGTACAACATAAACCAAGTTCATGCAACAACCAATATCCAACAATAGTATTATACTTTAGGGTCTGCTTTTCTTGGTCTTGGTCTGTCTATAAAAAACGTGCTCCAAAGATGACGAAACCAGCAGGATAACGGCCACATTTAAAAAGCTCTTACTCCGCCTAAACAAAAATGTGATCTTCTTAATAACACTCGAGAGTTATAATAAATTAATGCTGTGTTAAAAAAATAAATCATTTTCCTTTATGTATTAAATAAATATGTAAATATAATCTATTCAAAAGGTGCAAAAGTTCAAATGGGCTTCAAAATCTTGTTACCCAATATAATGTTTTAAAAAGCAAATATCTTTGAATAAAATTACGGAAGATTTTATTTATTACATAAGAGTTTTCGAATCAAAAACTAGTCGTGTCAGCTGTTTCTTTATTATTAAGAAAAGTTTCATAGTGAGGTTTGATTTATAATGTGAAATAACAAACATTCATTTGAAAATGAACTTAAAATGTCTATTAAAGGTTAAAGGAACAAATTATGACAGTTCTTTTTGAAATGTTGGTCACGAATACCTTTGAGATGGTTCATTTGGATGGTCAAATGTTGGGCGACTCGTTCAAGCATAACACGAGTACTATTGGCTTCAAAAGCGTCAATTGTAGCTTCTTATTCCTGAAGACTTAAGACTTTACATATGTATGTACATACATATTCCTAGAGTAAATATTAAAAACGTTGTTTGATTGCACGATCTATGCGTTCAATTTAACATAGCAAAACGTGAAATAAAGTACTCACGAAAATGATTTCTCAACATGTTCATAGTTTTATGAGCTGTACGGCTCGTAGCGCCGCGCGCCGGTGTCTTGTTCTAATTAGAGACCATGATCCTAAATTTCAGAAAGAACATAATAAAGTTCGTTAAGATGGTGCGATTGACGGTTGATTTGCCTGAACATCATTGTCTCGGTGAGCTCTGATTACAACAAGTCGGCGTTAATTGAGTTTTTCCAGACTTATTCATTGAAATTACAACATTAATTTTCTTTCTATTATGACTTTCCAAATGATACTAAACAAAATTTTTAAAGTAGTGATGTGATAGTAGTCGATTAATCCCCCAATAATACCCATCCGATCAACCTCTGTTAAGAATGCCACCGGAATCATTAGCCTTTATGAAAAAAAAGATTACTTTTCAAAAACACATGCTTACTTTGTTGGCCTCTTAATAATTTTGAACGCTTTGTATTAAAAGTAGCCAAAGTGTATGGACTACCTTTTATTTTTATTTTTACGGGATTGTTGATTAAAGTTTTAGGGACTTCTGCTATTACGTTATTAAAAAATGAAAACTAAATACATTATTTTTCTCTTCTTTTTTACAGCTGAGCAGTTTGTCTGCGATAAAAACACGTTCACCCATTATTGCTGGTAATTTTGCCGTTTGGGGTGTCATTTTCAGTACCATTGACTGTACTTTGGTACATTTCCGCAAGAAGGAAGATCCTTGGAATTCAATTATCAGTGGCGCTGCCACTGGTGGAATTTTGGCAGCTAGAAATGGTATGAATATTTATTTTCTAACTTCGTTATAATATTAACATATTTCTTTTTCTGTTGTTTTCAATTTAATTTAAAGGAATTAAGGCGGAGTTCTTCTTGCCCTTATCGAAGGTGTTGGTATACTATTCACACGGATGTCAGCCGATAAGTTCCGCAATCCGCAACCACCAACTAAGGAATTCTAGTTTTGGAGCGACGACGCAAAGCCAATAACAATGGCAATTATTGACGACCGACATATAAGATAATTTATGGTTAAAATCCCTTCGTAGTGGTCGTCTTCATTAGACCTAGTTTTTTTGTCAAAAAAAAAAAATAACACCTGTACTGAAAAATTTTGATTTTGTTACTTACTGACTTTTACCTCCAAGCAGACGTATTATGTACGTTGCTTTTGATTTACAAATAAACACAGTGTTATTTATTTGTTATCATACGATTATTTATACCCGTAAATAAAATTATTTGAATAAATGTTTCCCCCCCGAGTCATTATCGTCAACTTTAAAAACAAGTCTTGAAGGTTCATGTACTGACTGCCACGTGCGATTACATGCGAATAAAAAAAAAATAGTAATTTCAATAAAAATATGTCTTACGGTTTTTCGAGCGATTTGAATGAAATAAATAAAAAAAATGTTCAAATGGTAGACATGTGCATTCAAGAGGACACAAACGTCCACAGGTTTTTCTCAAACCCCACCTCTGTCTATCAACTCCTACTCTCACCTCCCCGCGGTGAACATCGGGTGCCTAGTACCTCAACTGGAGATTGGGTTCTAACCCCAGTGGAAAGTTGTTGGGGGCAGCAAACGAGAGAGGGGGCAGAGGTGTTTCCACTAAGGCACCTCTCCCTAGCCAGACGGCAGCGGACGAATTCTCGAGATGGAATCAACGGTGGCGTCTACAGTTCCAGTAAGGTTAAACTACTTAGTGAACACCTTATAGGGCTTCTACGACTTATTCGGAGCCCAGGCCTATAAGGAGCGGTTTATCCGGCTCCCCGTCCTTGGAGTTATATTGTGCCGTCGGGGTGACTTCCTTACCACGTAAAAATCTTCTAGTTGCGAAGCACCAACAAGCCTCGGATACGGACGGATTCACTGTTGACAACCCAAGCAAACGAAATAAGGACAACAAACTTCGGATCTGTACGTGGAATGTTAGGTCCCTTAACTACGGCGACTGCTACCGAGAACAAAGGCAGCGTCTATTTGGGTGTGGATTTGTTGTTGGAACTAGACTCAGGCAAAAAGTCTCGAGTTTCAACATTGTGAGCGAGCGCATCACGACAATCCGCATCAAGGCTAAATTTGCCAACATAAGCCTAATATGCGCGCATGCCCCAACAGAGGAGAAAGATGAAGACACCAAAGACATATTCTTCGAGCTCTTGGACAAGACATAATTATGAGCAGTGCCCTGGCTATGACATTAAAATTGTCTTAGGAGATTTTTATGCCAAGCTAGGAAGAGAAGACATCTTTGGTGGCACAATCGGGAGATACAGCCTGCACGACACCACCTCCGACAACGGATTCAGGCTGATCGATTTCGCTGCAGGGCGAGACGTTCTGGTAGCTAGTACGCAGTTCACACATCTTAATATCCACAAGGGGACATGGAAATCTCCTGATCAATCAACTGTCAACCAGATTGACCACATTGCGATCGACGCACGATACTTCTCCAGTGTACAGGATATCCGAACTTTCCGAGGGGCTAACATTGACTCGGACCACTACCTATTGGTAGCCAAGGTATAGCTACGGATATCCCGGTCTAAGCCAAAACAAGGAAGTACTGTGAGAAGTTTCGACGTTAGACGGCTACAATCGCAAGAAACTGCCATGTCCTTTTCCGATCGAGTCTCTAGTAACCTCTTAAGGAGTCCTATGCTGCATGCATTAAGCATTGAAAACCAGTGGCAATATTGCCTTGCAGCCATCAGAGATGCCGCCTCTGAAGTGCTAGGTTTCACACGTCCACAACAGCAAAACCCCTGGTTTGACGACGAATGCCGGCAAGCGCACGCAGCGAGGCAAGAGGCATACAAAACGGCGCTGCACAGAAGGACCAGAGCTGCTCGCGAGCTCTACGACCAGAAGAGGAGAGAGGAACACCGGCTTCTTAGATGGAAAAAAAGAGAACATGAGAAGCGCGCGATCGAGGAGATAGAGGGATGTTACAACAGGAATGAGGTTCGTAAATTTTACCAAAAGGTAAAAAAAAAACTCCCAAGGGTACCAGCCACGAACCGAAGCCTGTAAAGACGATCAGGGGAACATCGTAGTAGAACCGCAATCTATGTTGAGAATATGGAAAGACCACTTCTCCAAATTATATAACGGCGATGACGAACCGAATCCCGCTGTAAGGGAGGCGACGCAGATCAACAATTCCGCCTACCCGACCTAGACGAAGTGAAGATAGCTATATCTAAACTGAAGTCAAACAAAGCTGCTGGAGCTGACGGCATAGCTGCCGAACTATTTAAAGCAGCAGGCGATGACTTGGTAGGGAGCATGCACCAACTCATCTGCAAATATGGTCGGAAGAAAGCATGCCCGATGAGTGGAATCTCAGCATAGTTTGCCCGATACATAAAAAAGGTTTTTATTTTTCGTTTTTATATATATTATTATACCACAACCGGAGACTACTAAACCATGTCATGTATATAAAAAAGGAGACCCTTTAAATTGCGCCAACTACAGAGGGATCAGTCTCCTTAACATTGCATACAAGATACTTTCTGCCGTATTATGTGAACGTCTGAAGCCGTACGTCAACAACCTGATAGGTCCTTATCAGTGTGGCTTCAGACCAGGAAAGTCCACTATCGATCAAATATTCACACTACGGCAGATCTTGGAAAAAACCCAGGAACTTCAAATCGACACCCACCATCTCTTTATCGATTTTAAAGCCGTGTATGACAGCACCTACATATAGGGAAGAGCTCTACAGAGCAATGTCTAGTTTTGTCATCCGTCAAACTTATCCGTTTGTGCAGAATGACGATGGAAAATGCACGGGCACGCTGCTCCATCAAGGTCGGAAAAGATCTCACCGATGCATTTGATGTCAAAAAAGGTCTTAGACAAGGCGATGCACTGTCATGCGACTTCTTCAATATCGTTCTGCAAAGAATTGTGCAAAACTCAACCGTCAACACTAGAGGCACAATCTTCCAAAGGTCCATCCAATTACTCGCATAAGCAGATGATATTGACATAATTGGAAGATCAAAGCGTGGTCAGTGGAGCATTGAGATGGAAGCGAAGAAGATGGGTTTAGTGGTCAATGAGGGCAAGACCAAGTATATGCTGTCATCAAAAAAGGACATCGAACAACGACGTCTTGGACAAAACGTCACCATGGACAGCTATAACTTTGAGGTAGTTAAGGACTTTGTCTACCTAGGCACCGCTATTGACACAGACAACGACACCAGCGCTGGAATCAAACGAAGAATAACTCTTGCAAATCGCTGCTTCTTTGGACTTAGAAGGCAATTGAGTAGTAAAGTCCTCTCTCGAGCATCTAAAATCAACATCTATAAGACACTCATCATCCCTGTTCTCATTTATGGTGCTGAGGCCTGGGCCCTGTCAAAGAAAGATGAGAGCGTCTTAGGATGCTTCGAGAGAAAAATTCTTCGGGTGATTTTTGGTCCCGTACATATAGATGGAGAAGATATAACGACGAACTGTACGGGCTGTACTGCGACACTGACCTAGTTAGCAGAATTAAAGTCCAACGGCTTAGATGGCTGGGTCATGTAGAGCGAATGGACATCAACGCTCCAGCCCGGAAGGTCTTCGAATCGAATCCCGAGGGACGGCGCAGTAGAGGAAGACCGCGACTCAGGTGGGTGAAGACCTCAACCAACTTGGCGTGCGAAACTGGAGACAGCTAGCTAGGGACCGAGCTGGCTCGAGACGCATGTTGGTTGAGGCCCAGGTCCGCCCCGGACTGTAGCGTCACCTTAAGTAAGTAAATATAAAATCTTTGATCTCATCGCATTTTAAATTTCTTAACGTTAAAAGATTGTTTTGCCAACAAATCAGACAAACTTTGAAGGCAAAATTATAGAGTACAATTCTTCGAAAATTAAGCACTTATTGATAGACTTTATACTATTCTGGTGGTGTAGCAAAAATAGTAATTTCCAAAACATAGCGCTAGTTATATCCCATCCCTGAGCGTGTTCGCTTTGTAAATTTCTGAACTCAACTTCTTACCGTTTTAGAACTGCCAATTATTTACTCGTAAAATTTTCAAAAATCAAAACAAATGTATTTTCTTTAATTCAAATTTCATCATTTTATTTGCTTTCAAAAAATAAACAAAAGAAAATAAATGTATATAAAATTAAAAATTAAAACTAAAAATCACTACATGTTTAAATGGTGTAAAAATAAAATATCCGATTTTCTGAGCGGGTGCCAAATTTTGGTGAGAGCAAGCATCTTACGTGTAGCACCGTCTTAAAGCATGGTCGTTGCGTTTCGTTTTATGTTTTATCGTAATTTTAAGCGAAAACTAAAATATTAATAAGCTAAACTGAAACTTACCATTGGAAACGGCTAAGTGGTACTTGTTATAAATTTATTTATCAATTATAATATTTTATATGTTTTATTTGAATTGCATTTTTTCGTTTTTTTTTTATCAAAAAGTTCAAGTTATACATTTCATAAATTATTATACCTATTATAGGTTTTTATTTAAATTTAATTATTTTAATACGTTATTTTCCCTTGCGGGTTATAATGAATGCATTTTTTAGTGAAATAAAATATGATTTGTTAATTTCTTTATAAGACATAAAAATGTTTCGATTTTATAGTTCTTTGTTAAATTGACCAAAAAATGATGTTTCACGATTACGCTTTTGTGGACCTTGATATTTGTATGTTGGTTGGGATGGCTGGGGTCTCTTCACAGGGGCTCTTTGCGAATTATTTCGCACTATAATATTTAATTTTTGTAATTTATTTATTAGATATATTATTGTGTTATGTAATATTATTATATGATTTGTTTTTGAAAAGTTATATACATATTTAAGTTATTTTGTTTTGGTAATTTTATGTACCACCAAAAGCTATAAGGTTGTAGACTAGGAAAAGGTTAAATAAATTTCAAGTATACTTACAATAGCTATCTCTTCGATCATCTTCTACTTCTCTTTCTCTTGGTCTGAAGTCATCGTCTGATCTACCTGTAATCTTCTGTAAAATACTCACGGTTGGTTTTTTGCCAACTTGACTCAAGTAAGATGACCTTAAAAATAAATAATAAAAAAAAAACTTTATAGAACTATTCAATTGCTTTGAAATATAATAAAGTATATACTTTGTAGCGAATTTTTCAGCATAAAGTGTTGCTTTCCTTGAACAATCTGGATCGGCCATACTTTCCTTCATCTGAGTTTGACTTACTTCATCGTTCTTGTCGGGAATCAGATATTTTCGTATTTCAGCCAAGGCAAAAGCAACACGCGCATAAGCTTCAGCTGGCAAAGCCACAGTAGAAATCTCAACGTACAAGTCTTTGTTTAAGTGAGAGAAGCGCGGATCGCCAGCTGCTCGCAATTCTTCCTCTTTTGCGGCATCTCGCATCGAGTTTCTACCCTTGATTTTAATTTTACACATAGTTTCTTCTTGCAGCCGACGAAGTGAGTTTCCTTTTGGGCCAAGGATTTTACCGTTGAAGTTGAATTTAGGGAATTGTTTAGTCGGCACGAACACTTTTTGGCTGACTTTCATTGGTTTTTGTTTGAAAACATCGGCATACATCTCCCGGCCAGGGATACGACCAGTGGTCAAAACCTTATCGATAGCTTCATCGATAAGCATGGCCGCTAGTGGGAAACGTTCGCCTAAGAGTTCCTTCTCAAGAATACAATCGGCAATAAATTTATTTGATATTTCATTTAAACGAGGTGCATATCCTTCTTCTTCATTTTCATTGGTTCTAGCTGGTGCGGAAGCATCACTCATATTTTCTTTCTGTAAGAAAATGAATGACACAATGATTGATAAAGTAATTCTTCAAAATAAATTCTTTTGTTTTTATTATGTATCTTCTAAATTAATATTTTTGTTTATCGCTTGCTATGAATTTGTTCGTCTATATATTAAATTAATAAAAAGATGTATGAACTTTTCTTTACCTTAATTTCAACTTCTTCGGTATTATTGACCATGTACTTTATCGTCGATCGGTAACCGACTGTTTGATTGATTTAGAAGGGAAAAATAAAACCAATTGTTTTTCGAAAAAATGTTTTCCAGTTGTTTGTATTTGGAGCGGTACGAGTACCTCCTATTAAATTGAATGAAAATTACGATTATTATGCATTCATATACAGATACGATAGACAAACGGGAAAGTATTGATTATATTTTACTGAATACTTTTTAAATTGTTCTGAATACTTGTTGTTATTAAATTCTAGGTTTGTCCTTTGAACTAAAGCCTTTAGTAACTATGTTTTTATTAAACTAAAGTTGAAGGTATATTATTTTATTCAATTCTATTTTAAAAGTAGGTAAGTACCTAGGTAATAAGTTGTCTACAAGAAAATTGAATACATTGAATCTCTTGGCAATTTATTCGTTACTTCAACTCCTCTCAACAAACAAAAAACTTTGAGCTGATTTAGTATGAGTTCAGGGTGAACATAAATCTTGAAAGTAGAGAATTCAGATTTTTGAAAACCGCAACTCTTTCGAGGCAAAAAAAATGACAAATTTTATTTTACAACTTTTGGTTAATCTAACCTCAACTGGAAGACGCTTTTGACATAAATAAAACTGGCTTCAATTCTCATTTCTTTTTCAAATTTTAATTGATTACGATTCGTTGTCGATAATATCAACTTTTAAAATTTTAAACGGCCAAACCCCAACCTTTTTACTTTAATAACTTAACTTTCTCCTATAAGTTCACATACATATATGTACATATGTACATACCTAGGTAGAAGGGAAACAAAACTACATAAAACGCATTTTATTAAATTAAGTATACCTATGTAGGTACATAATGAGAAATCACAAATCTTTTGAGCATAACTGTACACACGCCACCGAGTTGGATACACACAAAATTAAAACAAGATGGCATATTACATTATGTACATAGGTATAACAAAATCAACCCTAAAACCTAGAACGTGCAGAAGGGAGATTACCCAAGCGCAGTTCGTAAAAACTCCAAGGAAAATCGATTTTATTTACATTTTTATTTAAGGTTGAACAAGAAACATTAATATGTAATATACATAGTACATAACCATTTTATCAAAGCCTCAGTTCATTGACTCCATAACAAACAAGAAACGAAGAGTTATGAAAAACCAAATGGAAAGATGAAAAGTTTAAACATTTAAGATTAGACTCAATGAACAAACACCTGTTTAAAATAGGTATTATGTGTAATAATTTGTCTACAACATTAAATTCATTGAATTTATTTGTTACTTAGGAAAATATACTTTGAGACGTACGAGACGAACGAGTTTATCTTATAATTAGAAAGAGAAGAGTACAGATACACAACTATAAGGCTTTTTTATGACAAAAACTGGCTTTACTTCTCATTTCTTATTCAAATTTCATATTAAAAATTAAGAGAGTGTACCAAGCGTTATAAAATAAACGAAGGTAACGTAGTTTCACTGTACAGGTACAGTTATCAGTTTTAAATAAAATACCTATTTGTTTGCTGAGTTTATTTTGTATATCTTTTATATTTGTTTAAAGAATACCAGCTCTATATCATGAGACTGCATCTTAATCATTATATATCTTAATTGTGTAAAGGAAAGGGGACTACGCCGTGTACGCGACTTTGGGCGTTGTCTACAAATAAAATTAAGAGATGTTGGATGCAGTCTCCTGATTTTGAGCTGTTTTTCTTAATATGGTGTTGTTCAGATGTCTTTGCTGATATACATATATGTATGTACATATATGGGTCAGCATTAATTAATATATACATACATACAAGTCATTAATTAATTATAAAAAGAAGGGGACTCTGGCTCGAACATCGACGTCATTTTCTAGTATTGGGCAATAGAAACAAACAATTTGGTTTATTATAAGAGGCTCTTTTACTCATTGAAGGGTTTACTCTATTTAGTTGTCTAAGTAGGTAGGTATAATAACATTATTCCTACTATATTATAGCCCAAAACACAAAATAAGAACATCAATAAAATAAAAACGACTAGTCAACCCACCTTAATCCCATAGAGGATGAAATATTTAACTTTTTATTTAAAAAAAAAACTAAAAAACCTAAATTAATATACCTGCAAATTCACCTACACATAATGCGTTTAATGGGCATTTGTGAAGAATCACTATCTTTTTAGAGCACAACTGTACATATTTGCCTATATGCTAATATTTTAAATAACATGCCATCAAAGAAAAACGGATACACACAAAATTAAAACAAGATGGCCGACTTTATAAAAGCGCATGTGGTAAATACTGAATTAAGAATCGATTCAATAGCAAATTTCGGTAGCTTCTATATTTTCTGAGCAACTAACAAGAAAAATAAGGAATTTAATTAAAGAAAATCTAGGTAGGTACATGGCCATTTTATCAAAGCGTCAGCAAATGGATCCCATTAATGAAAAAAACCAATTAGGACGTACCCTTACCCATAGTTATATGAAACTTCAAAATGTTGATATTTATATTAAAAAGTATAGTTATGTCTATATCTTATATATATATTCTGTATTAGATTTATTATTTTATAATTTACCTTATTTATTTTTATTTAATAAAAAAAAAAGTAATTTTTTCACAATTTCACTTTGTGAAAGAATAAAGTAGCAAAATGTTTAAGATAACCACACCCGACAAGAGGTAAAGAAAGACTGTACGGAGTACAATACAGGTCAATAAGATTACACTTTCCAACAAAATTGAAATGGAAAATAATATATAACAGATACTAAATTTCCGACGCCATCTCGATCTCAGGAATTCTAAACAAAATCAGCTTGCTATCTCATCATGCTACGTTATATCAGAAATGACAAAGTGTGTGTAAAAATACTCACCATGCGCACCGCGCACACTTGTTAACTGTTGGTACGATACTTATTCCAAAAATGTTATTCTTTATAGAAGGGTAGGTATATCTACATAACCCGTGCTTTTATGAGATTCAATTTACACTTCGTGTCACATGGATAGGGATAAACTTTTTTCGTTTTTTATTTGCCGATATTTCTTAACCCTTAGGTTTTTTGGAAAAACCCAAATGTGGAATGAATGAGTTATGTTCAATACAAATTGTATTAGATGGTTTCAAGTCTGAAATTCATAAAATAAATGCTGGTGTCCCCCAGGGCTCTGTTTTGTCTCCGATTCTCTTCCTTATATTCATAAATGATCTTTTGTCTGCCACTTCTAATCCATTAAACTGTTTCGGCGACGCACGACTGTACCCTCAGCTTTTCATATTCGTTTCTAGATTCACATCCTTGTCCTTCGGATGTGGAACTTCAACGGCAGCGTATGATAAGCTCATTAAATTCTGATCTTGACAGCATTGTTCAATGGGGAATCAAAAACCGTGTAGAATTAAATGCTTCGAAAACTCAATGCTGTCTCCTGTCGTTAAAGCGTAACACACCACACACCCCTGATGCCGCTATCTATGAGTGGCACTTGCATCCAGGAAACTAATTAACTGTCAGTACTCGGTATGTGTATCACAGATAACCTTTTATGGAATGATCACATATTTGACATTGCCAAAAATTCTTCCAGGTGCTAAGGATTTCTCCGACGGTGCAAGAAATTTGTCACCCCTTCTGATCTGGCTGTAATTTACAAAGCCTTCATCCGTCCAAAGCTTGAATATAATTCGCATATCTGGGCAGGTGCCCCTAAAACAAGTTTAAATCTCTTGGATAGAATTCAAAAAAGGGCTTTAAAAATGATAGGCGATAGAACTATAATCGAAACATTTACATCGCTAGAAAACCGTCGCAATGTCTCATGCCTTTCGTTGTTTTATCGATAATTTTACAAACAATGTTCTGTCGAATTAGCCAGTTGCATTCCACCCCTTAAACGATTCAGCCGTAATACTCGCACTTCCAGGAATGCTCATCAGTTTACCCTTGAGCTCAATTTCGGTCGTACTGTCAAGTATAGATTCTTTCTTAAATCGTACATCGAGAATGTGGAATGCTTTGGCCAACTCTGTTTTTCCCTCACATTTTGATGTTCAGAACTTAAAGACCAATGTGCACCGGTATCTCCTTTTAAATCCTTCCCTATTTTCTTAACGCTCGCACTGTGTTTAAATATAAACATATAAAGGGTATTAATAACCCATTGAGTGCCTGTAAATTATAAAAAAAAATGTATTAAGTTTATATTGCATTTTTGGATTAAGTTGATAAATACAAATTTTATGACGGTTTTTCCAAAGAAGGTCATAAAAAGTAACCTGTTTTTGTGTGTCACATGGATAGGGACAAGATCTAAATTTACCTGTAAGACCCTTTAAGGTAAAGAAACAAAAATCTTATTGTTTAGGTAAATATTGGTTTTATTGAATGGATTAAAATAATTTTTAGTAAAGTGTGCTTCCTCCTGATTTCTGAATTACCTACTTCAAGTAACCTGTGGTGCATGGATTCATAGATCACTGTCAGATAATTGAGCGAAAATTGCGCCCAGTACCGTTCTACGGCTTTAATAATCTCTTCGGGTTTTGGTATTGCCGTCCTCCTTCGAAGACTTTTTTTGAAAGTCATCCCCACGTTTTTCATAATGTTCAGGCGAGGAGAATATGGGGGTCATGGTTATAGGTTCACATTTTACCCCTGAATTCGGGCTTTTGTTGTCCGTGCGGTATGTATTGGTGCATTATCTTGTTGGAAAGTCCATCGTTGTCCAGCAAATAATTAAGAAAACTGCGGAAAAGCTCGTTCCAGAATCGATTTTTAAGTGATTGCCGTCATGTTAGAGCTTTGAAAATCCAGCTCCACTGTCCCGTAATAGATATGATTACCATTACACCGCCTCCTTTGCTGTGCCGTTTTTCAAGATAGATTTGTTCCTTTCTTAATTCATGAAAATAGCAGCTATATCCATCAGGTCCTTCTAAATTAATTTTTTGTTCATCGGAAAAGACGACGGTATGCCAAGCTCGATTCCACTTACGGTGATTTGTACAAAATTAAGGCGTTGGCCTGTGCAGCATTCTATGGTGTTTTTTTCTTAATTTTTTGCGGTCGTATATGGTCTGCCTTTTGTATCACCGAGCAACAGTCGATCTACTAGCATTTATCCCAGCTTATGCCTTGAATTTACTAATGGAAAGCCTTGAATTTGAAGCAGCTCTCACGATAGCCCGCTTTTTCTGAAATGATGTGGCTTTCTTGACTCTTCCTTTGTGGTTTTTTCCATACCTCCTGGGTCCTTGAGGTAGTGGTATACAACATTTCAACTTTTTCTAATTTGTCTGGCTTTAAAACGGATGATTTTGCCGAGATACCGATTAGCTCGAATTTTGCGTATTTGCTCATTGGTTAGACCCTTACCTCTATCCATACTTTTTGATTTTATCAAATTAATACTCCTACTAAGCTCCCAAACAATCAGAGTATCCTTTTATTTGATTTGAAACACGCTAATAGGTAAATTTAGATCTTGTCCCTATTCATGTGACATAAAAAAACAGGTACTTTTTATGACCTTCTTCGGAAAAGCCACCATAAAACTTGTATTTATCAACTTAATGGAAACATTCATTCCACATTTGGGTTTTTCCAAAAAACCTAAGGGTTTAAGAAATATCGGCAAATAAAAAACGAAAAAAGCTTGTCCATTGTCCATGTGACATGAAGTGTATATGCATTACAATGAGAAACTATTTTGAAGAACATATCCGCAACAAATATGAAGTTTCTGTCGCAATGTGAGTCGAACAGTTAACCAGTCGCTTATCCAAACGACCACAGAATTTTCTTTAAATCTTGTGACCGACAAAGCATTCCACATTCGAAAATAAAATACACAATATTCGCATCGATTATAGATTTCGATGAGTAAGTAGGCTGCAGAGAGAGTCAAATGTCAATTTTGACATTTCTATCATATTAAAAATGTGGAAAACTCGCTCCGAATCCATTTGTAACTCATTCGTCGGATTCTGTAGGACATCTAATTTGTTAATTTTGTTTAGGTAGGTATATTATAGGAACCACTTTAAAGTTTCACCAAATTAAATCCATATCTTTTTTTAAGGATGACTTGGAAAGATTTTATTCTGATAGGTAGTGGTTCAACAGTCGATACGGAATCCCTGCCATAGTGTTTTGTATATTGGAACCATAATCTGCGATAACGACCATTGAGACTCAAGAAATATCATATATTTGGTTCTAAGAAACTGTAGGGAAGAAAGGTTTGTGCCTTTATTGAAAAGCAAGCATGAAAATTAGAAGTTTGACATTCTTATAATGCCCGTGTTTTAAAATGCACCTGATCGCTCTGTTTTAATTGTACGATAGACTCATAGCACAGGAGTACACATTTAAAATTTTAAATTCACTCCTGAAAAAAATTGATATTGTGACTTAGGCTAGTCTGTCATTCATGCGGATTGTTGTGAACACATTTAGAGTACTGATACATTTTTAAATGATGAAGACTTTTCCATGTTTTGTAGTAACTAAATTTGTCTGAAAAATCTCTCTGTCTTCCTTACTTATACATATGTTATATTTTCATTAAAATGTGCTGCAATCTTCCTTCTTCGGCTTCGGATTTGGCAAGGTTGCGTTCATATTATCAACCTCAGATGTGTAATCGGCTAAAATGATCACGATAGTAAAATTGACTCATCACCGAGTTTTCCGTCTGTGTAAGATGATTCAACTGAATTCAATTCGATTTAACAATTTTAGAATTGTTTAATGCCGTAAGCTTTATTGGCCACAGGTATGTTCAATTTGACTATCATATATAAAGATCAAATTCGATTAATTTGACCGATTTCACCTCAGTTAAATAAATATAAAGGAAATTGAAATTTGTTTTGATATATTTATATTTCGACGTGTTTTATATTTCCATAACTATTAAAATTATTCATTAAAATTATAGTTTACAATCATTTTAGACTTCAAAATCTTTTGGTCTACTTTTTGTAAAAATCAATTTTATTTTTTGAAAACTGTCTCAATTTAGCTGTTATTGTCTAAAATGCACCTATCCAACACGATTTGACCACTTCAAGATTCATATTTTTGTATGTTAATGTATATGGCTTATACAGTTTAGTTCAGTTCAAGAAAAAATCCGCCCTTTGATACTTTTTCAACCTATATACCTGCTATATTGGCAAGCAAACGGCGACATACCTCTTTTGCAATGCATTTTTTTTATTATCCCTATATAAACAAATATATCCTTTCATCCCCTTGTATAGAAGATTTGTAAAAAAAAGAAAAGAATAATAAGGATGTGTTCCTCTAACCATCACTACATTTTTCTCTATATATTTCAATCATCCCTACATCTTTGATTTAATTTTGTTTATCTCTCTCATTTTCAAATTGTACATAGTATGTACATATATGTATTCATAAATATCAGCTTTGTTTGAATATTAATTGTTTGGGAATCGCGTGAGTAGTTTCTTTTCATGAAAGTCGTATTCCCATTTATGTACATTATACGGTGCATGCGCAGTTCAGTTCTGTAATAGCAAGGGTGCATTCATAAATGAATATGCATAAGGCGTATTGACAAAATGGCCAGTTTATATTTCTAAGATTTCTGATAATTTTTTTTTTTCAAAAAATTGTATATGGCAGAATATTTGGCGTTAGGTAATTTCCCCCGAAACGATAATGCCCAAATACTTAATTGTCATAATGCTCAAAAAGTTTTTAAAAAATCGCCAAAAAAAACCAAAGCGAATGTCGTAACGCCCAAATAAATTTTAAAGAAAAGAACACCCAAATTGTTATTTGTCATTTTGCTGAAAAGAATTTTGAATTTGTGTTTTATCACGTAGGGGTTGGGCTTTTTTGACATTTGTTTTGAGCTTTACGACGATTGCGATTTTTTTCGTTTCGTTTTATGTCTTATCACCCAACGACACTTAACGCAAATTATAAAATTACATAAAGCCCAATGTACCCTTAAAGAAATCAAGAAATACAAACTTTAGCCATCCTTGGTACACGAAAGAATTGCGTTCACTGCGTAACAAAAGAAATAAGGCATGGAAAACGTATCTTAAAACTCTGTCTCCAATCAACTTCTCTTTTTATGTCCAACTCTTTAACCAATTTAAGTCTCTTTCTAATTTTTTATATGCTTGTTATGTTACTGATATGGGATGCTCTTTGAAAGAGAATCCTAAAAAAATTTGGAATTTTGTAAACTTAAAGAAAAAATCAGATGGTTTTCCAGTTAACTTCACTTACAAGAACCTTTCGTTAGATAAAACTGTTGATATCTGTAACGCTTTCGCGACAAATTTCCGAGTCATTTGTTAATAGCCCTCAAGAAGTTGATGAAGTATATTTTCATAATCTTCACTCCTTTTCACAAACTAGCTGTAGTCACATCCCTGTGCTACAGAGTACGGTCCTTGATCTTTTAGCCGCGTTGAATGATGACTGCTCAGCCGGCCCCGATGGTATTCCCCCGATAGTATTAAAAAAGTGTAGTAATGCTTTAGTTGAACCCCTTACGTTCTTATTTAAACTTTCTCTAAAAACAGGCAAATTTCCCAATATATGGAAGGAGTCATTTCTAACACCAATTTTCAAGAAAGGTAACAAGGCGGATATAAGCAACTACAGGCCCATTGCAAAGCTTTCTTGCATTCCTAAAGTGTTTGAACAAATTGTATGTGAAAGTGTAGCATTTTTTAGTAAGAATCTCATTTGCGAACAGCAACATGGTTTTGTGAAAAAAAGATCAACCGTTACTAATCTCCTTACATTCTCAAACATATGTTCAAACGCTTTAGAACAAGGTTATGAAGTTGACTGTATATACACTGACTTTTCCAAAGCTTTTGACCAAATTAGCCACGGAATTATTTTATGTAAACTTAAAGCTCTTGGTTTTCCACCATTTTTCTTAGCTTGGATCAAATCATACCTTGAAAACAGATCCTATGAGGTAAAATTTAGAAATTGTCTTTCTGAACCTTTTGTTGCTCAATCTGGTGTTCCCCAGGGAAGCCATCTTGGCCCTTTTCTGTTTATCCTGTCTATTAACGGTGTATCGTCATGTCTACGCTCAAGTGAAGTACTCATTTTTGCTGACGACATGAAGATTTTTAAAATAATAAAGTCCACCCATGATCGTATTCTTTTACAAGCCGACATTGATAGTTTCACATTTTGGTGTGGGAAAAATAGCCTTTCACTCAACCCTTTAAAATGCCAGACGATAACTTTTACTAAAAAACGAATCGGTAGTGTATTTGATTATTGTATATCACAGCAAAAACTCTTTCGCGTCTCCACATTTAAAGATTTAGGTGTTCATTTCTGTTCCAACTTAGAATTTACACATCACATTAATTTAATTGTTAATAAAGCAAGTTCTATGCTTGGTTTTATAAAACGCTGGGCAAAGGAGTTCAATGATCCATATGTTACTCTTTCTTTGTATAATTGCCATGTTCGTCCTCATCTTGAATATGCTTCGCAGGTATGGACTCCCTATTACGAAATTCATAGAAAACATATCGAATCAATTCAACATAACTTCATTCGCTTTGCCCTAAAGGGTCTTCCTTGGGATGATCCTTATGATCTGCCTCCCTATGAGCATCGTATTCTGCTTCTTCAAATGCAATATCTTCATCAAAGGCGTGTTAATAATGACTTAGTATTTTTTCATCAACTCATTAATGGGGAAATTGATGCACCTTATTTGCTATCTTGCGTACATTTGAATTACCGAGGCGGAACTCATCACCTGCGTACATTTGATTTTATACATATTGACTTCCATAGAACTAACTATGGAAAGAATAAAGCTTTAAGTCGAATGAACATTTTATATAACTTAAACTGTTCATTGATAGATTTAAATTTGAATAAGGTGGGATTAAAATCATTGTTTAGAACCAGTGCTCCACTATCGTAAACGTTCTCATTTTATTTTTAATTATGTTTTGTATTTTGTGCGTGTGTTAGGCTATAATTGTATTATTTTTTTACTAACAACTAACACATGCACTTATGATGAGCCTCTGATCGTAGTTTGACGCTTGCTATAAGCTTACTACTTTCTGAAATTCTGAAGTGTAAAAAAAAAAAAAAAAAAAAAAAAAAAAAAAAAAAAAAAAAAAAAAAAAAAGAGAGAAACGTCACATAAAATATATACATATTACTAAGAAAACGTCACAAAGCCCAAATAAAATGTCATATCACTCAAACCAACTTTCAATGTCGTAACGCCTAAATTTAAAAATTTAATAAAACCCAAAAGATTTCTTGTTGCATATAAACAGCGAGGTATGTATGTATAGGTGGCATGCTGCACCGCTGCTTGGGCTCAAGGATTTGGGGTAGGTGCGAAGTTGGGTACATGCAAAGGCACACACAACCTTGCACCTACCCCAAATCCTATAGTGGGGCATGTTTAATGTTTGCATTTGGGCGACAAAATTTAAAACTCAAAATGTCGTAGTGCCCAAAATCAACAAAAATGTTAAAACACATGAGATCTTTCGGGCCACATGTCAATTCTTAATGATATAATGATTTATAATTGATTTTGGGTTTTGTGGTATTTTCGTCTGAAAAAGTTTTTGGGCGATAGAGCCATTTTTGGGTGATATGACATTTTTAATATTTTGGCTTTATTTAATTAGACAGTAAAATGTTTTTTTTCTTACTTGAAATGTCATAAAACCCAAAAAAGTTTTAACGCCCAATGGTTCGGTAATATTGCCCAAATCGTACAACAACAAAATGTTAATAAAATTGTTTTTGGCGCTGACATTTTTAATTTGGGCGAAAAGACATACTGACATTCATAAAGCTAGTGGATACGTAGTCAAAATTCATCTAGCTTTGTGAATGCAAAATTGCACTATAAAGCTAGTCAATTCGGAACTGTCATATTATAAAATAAGAAACATTTTCTGTTTTCAGAACTTAAAATAGTTTTTTTTTTTTGTTTTTAAATTCAATAAAACCAAATAGAAGATATTATATGACTGATTTATATTTGTGTTTAAATACCCAGAGATTAATGGCAGGTTCAGCTAACATAAGGGACTTCATTTGCAGTCAACTTCATTCTATGAACGAAAATTTTGACCAAGGCAACTACTTTAAGTTCATATTACACAAATTACCAAAATCATTATTGCTTACAAAACACTACTCAGGCAAGCTACAAGTCCATCACGATTTGTATATTGTATTGTAAGAAAATATTACTTATATATTTCTTTTACAAATTGTCATAGAACCTTTCTACAGAAAGCTGTGAAATTGTGCAGAAAATAAATAAACCATAGAGTAATAAAGTTCAGCTTTCACTTGAATAAAAAAACATTATCAATTGTCATTTTGACAGAAGTTGACTTGATAGTAAGGGAGATTTTTCTTGACTAACTTTCCATTGGCTGCGTTCAATCTCAGACAGATAGGATACCTTTTTGTTAGTGTTTTACGTGTAAAATAACAGCTGATCAAAAACAGCTGATGTCAAAAAAGGAATCCAAAGGTATCCAAGAATTTCTGGGGTATGTAGGTATCTGACAGAACAGCTGATTCAACACATTGTTGAATTTCAAGAAACTTGAAAATTGATTTCAGCTTTTTGTATTTGAGGATGTTCTGTACATAATAGACGATGAAGAAGCTATTTGCCACCGAACCGCAAATAAATTATTAATCGCATGAAATTCCAATTGAGCTAAGAGGAAATTTAACATACATACATAGATTACAGATTAAGGTTATCTCTTATTTATTAAATTGTTATGCACCTATCAATTCATCATTGTCCGACGAATCATTTGAATTTTCCATTAAATGTTCTATCTTACAACAATTTTGACTTCAAAGCTTAAATGTTTCTCTGCTTTTTGTGAACAGCTGAAAGTTGTTTTTATTTTTTGACAGCTATCTCAATACAGCTATCCAACTCGTTCAACAAGGTATCTAAAAATCGACCTATCCAAGATACCGTATCCAATACGAGATTGACCGCAGCCATTAAAGTTGCCTTAATTGGAAGGTCATTTCTCGCCAATCAGATAATAGAAACTTCCCTAACTTTTAAGTCCCTTACGTCGGCTCAACCTGCCCAATTTCTTTTTGAATTACTGAGCAGCTGATTGTGAAACTTCAAAATCAGTGTCCACTAACTTTTTAGCCGAAATTTTTACACTACGTTACGTCGTTATGCACTAAGATTGAAGACGAAAGTTGTACGTTAAGTCGTAGGGGAAATTTTAAATAATTTTATAGTTAACTGTATTAATAAATGTATCCATGCTTGCGCAAGTCTGCCTAAAGAAAGAGTTTTATTTATCCAAATGACAAATTTCACGTATTAATGCATATAGAACGCAAATAAAAATTGCACATTAGTTCCTAGAGAAAGATACAGTTATGTTTTGTTTGGCTTTATTGTTCAAATCTGTCAAAAACTTTGTTTAAAAATTCAACGTGTAACTTAAAACAAGAGAAATAGTTTTCAATTTCTTGGGGTTTACAAGTTAATAAATTTGCTAACATTTTGGCACGTGATGCAAATCAGACATAAATCAAATGCATTGTAAATTGTAATTGATCGCATGTAGTGGAAGGAGCCATGCAACTCCCAAAACTTATTTATCAGCACAGTGGTTCATGAGGTTTTCGGTGTATATGTAATTTGTTGAGGTTTTGTGAAATTGGCTGAAATATGACAATAATTTCTAAAGGTTATGTAGAAAATCGCGGTATTATCCGTTGGAGATATAACAAAACAATGTAGATGGGATTGTTTTCATTTTGAAAATATACAAAGAAGTTTCCGATGGCATACATACAGTTGTGTTCAAAAAAATAGGAGTGCCTGTTCTTTTTAGATTAAATCATGACTCAAAAGTTGTATAATTTTTTTAAATTTATTTTTTCTTTTGTACAAAATAGGAAATCCAGTCTTTTATTAATTATGCTTAAAGACTACTTTGTTTAAAACAAATAAGGTAGTAAAAACATGAATTTTATCAAAATAAATCAAAAACAATTATTTTGAACACAGCTGTACATACATATGTCTATCTTTTAAGGATAGCTTACCCATTGAAGTTTATATTATAAATTATCACATATAATTAGGTATTTTCAAAAGCTTTTTAGACCGATACATTATAATTCCTTATGAAATAAATTACTTTATTCACGTTAAGTAGTTTATACAAAAATTATAAAAAGTCTTATTTACCATACAGTTTAAATTAATATGATTCCATATTTATTTGAAACCGAAGAACAATGTAAATCCAGTTGAAAATTTTTAATTTCTATCATGTGCATGTGAAATATGAATATTATCCGTGTTCGTACCATTTTGTTTTCCGCGTTCAATTTGGCTTTCGAGATGTGAGAATAGAATATCATTAAAAGATTAAGCTTAAAAACCAAATCTCATCGCGGACAAAAAAATTAAAATAATTATACATTTTATAAATTATCTACTTACCTTACAGTTTAAATCGTCAAATAAAACCTCAATCTGGTTGTAATCTGTTGTTTGTCTAGTATGGTTTTCTTATATTTAATCAAATTCATTACCCTCAATTGGTATAAAATCGAAAACTTGCATACAATTAATTTAACATAACGTTTAATTTTCAATCGATCGAAACCTAAATCACTTTTCAATATTACAAGATAGATAATTAGTAACCACCTGTACAGTACATGTTTTATTTATGTTAAATTTGGAATTTTTTTATTGATAATTTGTATTTATTAGTTTTAGTTTAGTTTTATTCCTTGTTTAAATTCAATTTATTTCATATTTATATTTAAGGAAACATATCGTAGTAATTATCTCTTTCAACAATTTTTAATTGGCATTAAAACTCACAGTGGATATTTATAAGTTTTGAATGATTGAGATCAAATATACATTTTATAAATTATATATATGTATTTCTACTAGCTTTTACCCGCGACTTCGTCCGCATTAGATAGTTTTTTTTGGATAGTAGTATGAAAAAACCTGAGCTTTACTTTTTTGTACGTATGTTTTAATTGTGCCGAGATGGGATGAGGCCATACTAAATGTGATTATCATAGGTTAAATTAGGTGACGAACCGAGTAAATTATTAAGTTTTAAAGAAACAGTTAAATTTACACGACAAATAAAATATTTGCAGGATTTCTCTGTAATTTGCATGCGTCCGACAACAGTGTGTGCCCGTTCGGGTAGACCCACTCAGTGATGTCCTCCCCCCGCGCCGCACTACCGCCACCTACCCCGTCTACCGCGTTCGACCCCCGCGCCTCAGCCGAAACAGAATTATCAGAAGCAGAAGACAGACCCAGTGAATTATTGTTTAGGTTTAAAATTATTATTTGTGGAACTTGGTGGGAGCCACAGTTTGCGTCTAACGTTAAGGCCTTGAGGCACGTGGCGCACTAAGCCCGCATTAATATACGTGTATGATAAATTTAACACGTTCGACAACTTATTTCATAAGGGTTGGGAATGCGTTGTTTTCCCGTAATACCAATTTTATCCAAATATTATTCAAATCTTTGGTAATTTAGGAGTGAAAGCGATCAGATTCCCCGGAAAGTAATTGTTCCCATGGGAATGCGTTGTTTTCCAGAGGTCAAAAGTAACTCATGTCCTTTCTTAAGTCTCAAACTATCTCCTTACCATATTTCATTTAAATCTGTTCAGTAGTTTAGGCGTAAAAGCGATTGGCCCACCTGAATTTTCCCATGGGAATGCGTGATTTTCCCGGGGTAAAAGGTACGCTATGTCATTTCTCGGGTATTAAAATATCTCCATACTAAATTTCATGCAAATTGGTTCAGTTAGTTTAGGCGTGATTAAGTAACAGACAGACAGAGTTACTTTCACATTTATAAAATTATTATTTTAGTTCACGTACATAAAAAAATTGATACGTTTACATAATTATTGTTTGTTTACTTATTTTTGTGAAATTGGTCTTTTTGTAAATTTCATTTTTCTTTTCGTATGAACTTTATATCGTGTATATGCATATGCCATATACATATATTAGTAGTTTCGGTAATAATCACATCAATGCGTTATCCCAATAAGTTTTTAAATAGTTATTAAAAATTGGAAATAGTAAGTGAGCCCTTTGATACTTTTTCAACACACAAGTCCTACCTGGTATATTGGCAAGTATTTTGAATTATACTCTTCTAACCCTCACTACATTTTCCTCCCTATTTTTTATTCATCCCTTGGTTTTTCTTATAATTTTGTGTATCTCTCACATTTTCAAATATTTTTATTAATATCAGCATTGTTTGATTTTTTTTTGTTTTGGAATCGCGTGGGTATTTCTTTTTCATGAAAGTATCATTCCCTTTTATGTTCATTTTACTGTGCATGCGCTGTTCAGTTCTAGCAGGGGTTTATTCATAAATGCATATGCAATGCATGGGGCAAGAAAATGGCCAGTTAATATTTCTTTTCATCCTATTTGAATTGTGCTATACAGAATTTTTGGGAAAACGAATTTGTTTATATCTCTGAGAATACGGAAATCATTGAGATCTTAGAAATATAAACTGGCCTAATGTATAACTACATACATATGTATGTAGTTAAAATTCCACTAACTTGTAAATCCTAAATGATCATATTTTAATGACATAACTTTTAAAATACGAAACATTTGTGTTTTAAAACTCTTAATAAACTTTTTTCTCTACAATTAACATACTTATATTGTAATATTAATTAAATTTTGAAAGCATCTTCCACCAAAAATTAACTTTAAATTTAAAGATTGAAGCAGAATTTTGTACATTACTTCGGAGGGGAAATTTGAATTAATTTTGTAGTTGACAGCATTAGTAAATGCATCCATGGTTGCGCAATTCTGACTAAAACAAGCAACTCAAATGGTAAATGTCAGGCTTTTATGAATGTAAAATGCAACTAAAAATTTCACATGCGACAGTTGAGTTTAGTTTGGCTTTATTGTTCAAATCTGTCAAAAATTATTTTTGAAAATTCACTTTCAAGTCCCTTATGTCGTCTGAACCTGCATAAGGGACTTGAAAGTTAGGCAAGTTTCTAGTATCTGATTGGCCAGCTGCCAAAAAATTACCTTCCAATTAAGGCAACTTTAATGGAAAGTTAGTCAAGAAAAATCTCCTACTCCTAATTACCTACTTGTTGTAAGACTTAAAGCTTGGTTTGAATCTTTTTTTTTTTTTTTTTTTCACTGCCCACCTTTCTTTCATTCTATTTTCTTATTGTTTTATATGAAGGTTTTTATGTAGCTTTTCCTTCAATATTATTTCTTTTTGTATTCTTGGTTGATTGATGTAATAATTATAATATTGACAGTAGTAAGGTAGCTTTGTAAATTGTGCAACTTAGTTTAAGAAAAAATATTATAACATTGATGCTACAATAAAGATAAAGATAAGGAAAAATCTCCCTAACTAATTAGACAAATCTACTTCTATCAAAATGACAGTCGATCATGTTTTTTCATTCAACTGAAAGCTGAACTTTATTACTCCATGATTTATTTATTTTCTGCACAACTTCATTTAATGCTTTCTGTAAAAGGGTTCCTTGTCAATTTGGAAAAGAAATAAGTAATACAAAATACAAATCGTGATGCGACTTGTAGCTTGCCTGAGGAGTATTTTCTAGACAATTATTTTATTGGTACTTTTTGTACTAAAGTTTTGAATTTGAAATTCATGACACTTGAAAAACTAACTACATAGTTGCTTTGGTCAAAATTTACGTTCAAAGAATGAAGTTGACTGCAAATGCAGTCCCTTATGTTGCCTGAACCTGCCCAATGTGTAACTTAAAACAACAAATATAGTTTCCAATTTCTTGTTTTCCTGCTACTAATCTCATTGCAATTCATCGCATGTCGAGAAAGGAGCCAAGCAACCACAAAAACTAAAGTACTTAACGGATTGTAATGCGGTCTTCATCTATCAGCATAGTCGTTCATGAGGTTTTTGGTGTATAATTTGTTAAGGTTTGGCTGAAATGTGACGATAATTGCTAAAGGTTTTGTAGAAAATCGCGGTATAATCCGTTGGAGATATAACAAAACAATGTATGATTGGATTGTTTTGATTTTGAAAATATATGTAGATACAAAGAAGTTGTGAATAGCATCCTATTTCTATCTTTCATCTACATACGAGTATTATTGAAGTCCTTACAAATTATCAAATCACATATAATGTCGTATTTTCTGAAACATTTTAGACGGATACAGTATAAATTCCTATCAAATTAATTACTTTAGCATTTCATAAAAATTATAAAAGTCTTACATACCATACAGTTTAAATGAATATGATTTCAATATTTGTTCTTTCTATTTATTTAAAACCGCATTAAGATTTTATTCTAGAATAAAATTGCATTATAACATAGCTGGACAAATAAGAAGCATTTAAAGAATCTTTTTATTTTTTAACAATACCTTGAAAACCAAGCTCATTGCAAATAAATATTTTATAAATTACTTACCTTACACTTTTAATGAAATAAGACAATAATCTGGTTGTGATGTGTTGTTTGTCTGGTATGGTTTTCTTATGTTTAATTAAATTTATTTACTTTTTAACTTGCATACAATTAAATTAACATAACACACTTAGTTAATTTTCAGCTATCGATACCTAAATCACCTTTACCTACCTACATACATGTTTTTTGCAAAACACTTAACTATTTCGAAGTAAACTTTTTTAAGCTTGAAACTAAACGTGAACCAAATTTAATGAAACTTTAATTTTATTTAAATGCATATTTATACGATGTTTTTGGCATTAGTACTTAAACTATATTACGAGATAGATACTCGTACTTAGTACCTACCTACAAGTTTTTTTTTTATTTAAATTTGGGAAGTATTTTTATTTATTTATAATTTTTATTAATTATTTATTATTGAAGGCAAAAAAATCTTAGTCGTTCGAAAAGTTTTCTTTATTGTTTGAGTACAATTCATTGTACATTTATATTTTAAGGAAACTTATCGTAGTATTTATCGTCCAACAATTTTTACTTGGCGGGCGTTAAAACCCGCAATGGATATTTATAAGTTTTGAATGATTGCGTTTAAATATAAATTTTAAACAAATATAAAACCAGTTGCTAAATATTTGATATAAACTTAATTTTAGTTTGGAGTAAAGAATTGATACGTGTAGTTATTGAATGTTTTTATTTATTTTTGTGAAATTGGGACTTTCTGTAAATTTAATATTTGGTTTCGTATGAATTATATCTTTTAAAAATCGTATAAAATAGTAGTTTCCGTAATTACTCCATCAGTGCGTTATCCCAAAACGTTTTTGATAAATTTGAATTTTTTGAATGTATCATTTAATCAACTACATAGTATTTTTTTTGATTTAATATTTATTTAAAATGATGTGTGGAATTTTTAAATAGTTGTTACAATTTTAATATATTAATCAAGAAATTAAGAAATAAGTGGTTATTATTTGGCATTCCGGAATTCTTTTCTAATCTGGGATCTTAGATGGACACTTATTTTGAATCGAAGTTTGGTGTGTTGGTTCTTGTAAGAAATTTAGTTCGCAAAATGAGAGTACCAAAAATGAGAATGTCGAGCAGAACTTTTATGATTTCGTATTTATAAGCTAATTTTTTCTATTTTTTCTGACTCAGAAACCAAGTGAACACTTTCTGACGAGTTTAGCAGGGCTTCTTGGTTGCTTAGTAAGTAAACATTAGGCATTCGAATTTGAACTGAGATTAGAGTAAACAATCCTTAACTTTTGCTGTATATGATGTCTTCAGCTTCGGTCATTCACAAAAAAATTGTTTAAACGTACGAGTATCTCATCAATTTTTGTTAAATTTTTCCTTCGTTATTTATTTTGCGTTTAAAGGGTCTTAAATTTTCGATACTTTCAATTTGACAGATCAACAAATTTCATTGGCTGCGTTTAATCTCAGACAGATAGGGTATCCAAGAATTTCTGGGGTATGTAGATTGTAGGTATCTGACAGAATAGCTGATTCAAAGCATGGTTGAATTTGAAGAAACTTGAAAATTGATTTCAGCTTTTTGTATTTGTGGGTTTTTGATTTGATTTTGATTTGATTCTTTATTTAGCTTCCGCTATTTATACAATCTTTAACTTAAAACTAATTTAAACAAATGGTAAACAAAAAGATACAAAATGTTAGTTGAAATTGTATTTGAGGATGTTCTGTACATAATAGACGAAGAAGAAGCTATTTGGTATTTTCACTTCATAATAGTGCTCGTTTCTGTTAGAATAGTTTTCTGTAAAACGTAAATCGTTTAAAACCGGAATTCCAATTGAGCTAAGACAAAATTTAACATATAGATTACAGATTAAGGTTATCTCTTTTTATTAAATTGTTACGCACCTATAAATTCATCATCATCCGACGAATCAGTTGAATTACCCATTAAATGTTTTATCTTACCTACAACAATTTTGACTTCGAAGTTTAAATGTTTCTTTGCTTTTTGTGAACAGCTGAAAGTTGTTTTTATTTTTTGACAGCTATCTCAATACAGCTATCCAACTCGTTCAACAAGGGGCGTTTTTCTTTTTTAGTTCAGAGCAGAGCTCGAACTGTCAAAAAAATAATTGTGTTTCTTTTTGAGCTCTGATCGCTCAGAGCTTCAAATTCGTGTTTCTTTTTTAGTTCTGAACATGTTCAGAGCGCGCTCCGTGAGCTCAGAATAAAATAACAGAGTAAACGGAGTAAAATGCTGAACACAAACAATTTGATGTTGAAAGCCGGGAAATTAAAAAAAAAATCATCGTCAAAACAATAAAAATGGCGCAAGAGGCTGGTCGCTCTAGTGCAGAAGGAAAAATAATTTAGAAAAATCTTATTGCATATAGCATTTTTATGAATCAAATTTATTTCAGGCGTCAAATGGACCAACGCTATGACTGTTTTTTTAATTTATTTGATTAAAGAAAAATTAAAAAACGCCTTCAAACAGACGACATTTCAAATCATGACAGTTTAGTGCTCAAGTTGTTTCATAATTAAATCAGAGAGCTCTGAACATACTCTGCTCAGAACTCTACTCTACTCTACTCTACTCTGTTCGCTCAGAGTCTGCTCAGAGCTCAGCTCTGAACTAAAAAAGAAAAACGCCCAAGGTATCTAAAAATCCACGTATCCAAGATACCCTATCTACCACGAGATTGAACGCAGCCATTAATTTGCAACAATGACGCTTGAATATTTTTTTCTGATTTTATATAACAATGTTAAGAATCTCGCGGTATTAATACTATAAGTTTTATATACTTACAATGGCGATTAAAAATTATTTAATTGAGGTTATAATTTAGTTATATATTTGAGTTATAATTTAGCTATCAGTAAAATGTGTGTTTTTAATTGTTTATCATATTAGAGCTTTGATTTAATCAAAAGATTGATGAAATAAGATTAATTCTTGAAATTAAATGCACTTAAAGTTATTTTTTTCTCGTAGATACATTAAATTTTTACTGAACAGCTCATTGCCAAATGCCAAAAGAAAAGACAAACATATTTTCAATTTTACGCGATCTGGAAGTACCTATGACGAATTTTTGAAGAGTTGCTGTTACTGGCATTTCTGTTTTTGTATTATATTGATTTAGGTTTGGTTTCTTTGTTTCCAACTAAATACTTACTGAAATAATCAACCAGACCAAATAGACAAATTTTAAAACGATGTAGCAAATGGCGCTTTTAAGCTTGAAGTTGTGATTTATACGCTGTTTTTTTTAGCTGCATGAAATTTTGAATGGTTGTTTAAAGTTTGTCAGTTGATAATATCAAACCATGCTAAAATTTCAGTTAAGTAAAATAGAAAAACGCTTCTAAATAGTGGAAGCTCAAATAAATGCCAAGAATTTATCAATCAAATTATAATTATGACATAATAATTCCAACAATATTTTTGTCTTGTAGTATAATTATTAAAAATTTTCAAACTTAAAAAAAAAACACCCCATAGATCTGTGAAATACTTACTTATGTAGGTACGAGTAACTTATTTTTCTTACGGTATGATTTTATTTTATTAATTTATTTTTAAGAATGTAGAAAGTAGATAAATTTGAGAATATTAATTTACACCAGTGACCTTATACCATTGTTAAAAACAGCGACTAGATCTTAATTTGTTTGTATTGTTGCTTGGAGTTATAGTTAAATTAATAATTTATATATAATTTTTTTTTTTGTTTTACGTTGCTAATTAATATTTCGGCAAGCGCCATCTGTTGTTTGAGTATCATTTATTTTTTTTTCTTGTTTGTTTATTGAGAAATTAAAATCGTTAACTTTACAATATATTTGCACTTTCAATTTAATCTCCTAGAACTTTTAAAATTGACATTTTTAAATGCTTATTAAGTTTATCATTAAAAATAATATATTGTATGTACCTGAAAATAAATAATTTCTAATAAAAAACAAAGTCACTTTCTTCCATTCCTGTTAATATTGATTTATTTAATTTTTTTTTAATCAATGTACGTGTATATAGATAGGTAGTTAAATTTTGTTATACTGTTGCTTATATATTTCAAAATATAAATATCATACTTGTTTTTGTATCTCTTTATTTATCTACAATACAAATAAGATTATAGGTAGTTGATTTTTGTTAAGCTTTGTTTCAAACTCTCGAATGGACATTTTAAATTAGGGGGAAAATTAAAATGCACACTGTAGTAAGTTTTTGTTATAAATTATAAATACATATATGTATTTTATACGAGATGAACGGCATACTTAAAAAATTTTGACTGTTGTTTAACTATTGCAAATTTGTTGTCTTTTAATTTTATATACTTACATTATACTCTTTTCTTGTTCTAGTACAATATATTTTTTTTATTTTTGTGTATTGTGTGTGTTTAAAAGAAAATAGTTTACATTTGTTTAGTATATTTATGCCCGAATTAGACTCCTTGTTCTATAGTCAAAATTATAAGTTGATATTTTTAATTCGATTAATATGTATGAAAAGGATATTAACGTAAATAGGATTTCTAAATTAATTTTAAATTGATCTCAATTAATTTTCTTTTTTGAGTGTTTAAATTTGGTGGAATTAAATTTATGTCATTTTTAATTTTTATTTTTGTTGATTCAATTTAAGTAATTAATAAAATCACCGTCGAATTATTTTTTACCAGTAATAAGATTTTTTTTTCTTTCTATTAAATCAAGGAAACATGGAAAGATGTATGTATTTTGATACGGATTGATTTTTTTCTATTTGTTAATAAAAATTTTTGTTTAAATTTATTTTTGTTTTCTTTGTGTCACAATCTTATTTATTATTATATTTTTTGTATTATTTAACTTTTTTGTTTTGTTTCTCTTTTGAATTTAATTGTTAGCGAACTCGAGGGTATGGTGCAGTTCTGTAACGTACATTTTCACGGGAACGTGATCCAGATTCATAGTGATTTGAACTTGTTGGTCGATATGCTGATGAACGACCATTGCTTGTTTCTATAAATTTTTAGAATGAATTTAGTTAGGTTATTTATTTGTTGTAGATTTTTTTGTTTGTTTGTTTAATTATTTTTTGTTTTGTTTTTGGAAGTTGGTATTTTGAAATTATAAATTAAATATACATATATAGATTTGTTTTTTGGTTTTTGTTTTGTTGATTTAGACTTGAATTTATTGTTCGAAACATACAAATGACGATAAATAATTTGATTTATTTAAAAAAATTCAAAGATCAACCGAACGAACGATGAATTTTTTGTATCATAAGTACTGAAGAATAAATAATGATATCTTATCATGCAATCAACTCTCACAAGAACACTTCATAAAAATCAAATTGAAAAAATGTAAAAAACAAAAAAAGGAAAAAAAAAACTTACTTGGATATCCACTGTGAGAGTAAGATGATGGATGTTCACGCCTGTATTCTCCCCTTTCGTAGGAAGAACCTTCATAGTGTCCGTGGGACGAGGAATGCTTTGGTGGAGGAGAGTACCTACCATAATCATCATGGTCATAAGGGTCGTGTTCGCGTGGTCTAAAATTAAATATAGAGTTTTTTTATGAACAAAATTATAATTTTTTTACGGAAATTAGTTGGAAAATAATGTATAATCAATTCCTTTGTAGGTTATATGAAAGCGTTTATGTTAAAACGCTTTAATTCAATGTTAAATAGCTTTAACTTTTAATCGTTAAGAGGGTTACTTAACGTAGCTTTTATGTATCGATTGTAAATATGATTGCCGCTGTTCTTATTTCAAATAAAAATACTTGGAGGCTTCTTCCAAACATCAATTTCCAAAAGTGTGTCTTTAATCGGTTGAGATTATATAGTCAAATGTCAATTTGTTGATAGCTTTTTTGAATTTTTTTTCTCTTTTTAACTTTCCTTTTTACAAAGAGCCAGTTATTCAGTTAAGTGCTCAGTATTCGATATAATTCGGGTTTTCTTTGGAAGCAGCTGCTGTTACTTAAACAATCACAATTGAATTGGCGTAATATTGTCATATTGCTCATTGTTTATTACAAATATAATCCTACCCTGTTTTTATCTTGTTTAATAATTGTCAGTAGATTTATTGCACGTTTTTCCAATTTTTTTTTTTCTTTTGTATTCAGTTGCAAGGAATAAACTTGAGTTTTGCATAACAAAAATGATTTCTTACCTGGACTTGCTGACTGGATAAGGATCATCCATAGCATAACGTGCTTTCTCCAAAATGCTGTAAACTTTTGGTTTAGATGCTTTATCAAATGATGGAGGTGGTGGAGGGCTCCTAAAAAAAATCAATTAAATCTATTATCACACTGCTTTAAAGAGTACTTTGAATAAAATAAAATTGTATCTAAGCACACATAAGTTAAATGAAATCTGTATTATGATTCATGGACTTGAGAACAACAAAAAGGAAAGACCTCAGAAGATAAGAGCATAATCATATCTAAGGAAATTAAAGCCAAGCTCATAAACAGGCTAACTAAATGAATTGTGAAAACAGCAAAGGGATTTGAGTTTTATCTGCAATCGCTTAAATGTTAACATTGTTTTGGAGGGTATACAAGTGACGCCAGCAAAGCTTAAGAAGCAGATTTCCACCCTGGATCCTCCTGTTTTAATCATATTGATACCCTTTAGCCAAATTCCAATTTCTTTGTGGTATTGTGAACCCAAGCTGTTGTTCAATATTTGAAAGAATAAAACTCTTAGTTTTAATAACGAGCTATGTATGTATATCTGTTCCCCTCGAATGTAAAAAATAAAATTTAACTGCGAACCAAAAAATTAAAGCAAAGCGCGAGCATAAAAACAGTGGAGGCGGAATCGATTAGAACCGTAGAAAATGACGAGTAGGAGTATGCCAGGAAAGGGAATACATATACACTCAGTAGGTCTTAGGACTTTTGTAAGTTAATTAAAATTGCAGAGCAAAATGTTATGATACATATACTTTAAACAATTACAAATAAAATGAGTATAAATTTGTATTTGAATTTACCTGCTGCCACCGTGATAGGGTGCTCCATAGGACCTAGAAACGGGATGCTTGTAGGGCTTCTCTTTGCCAATATCCATGACACGCATTTGTTCTTGGCGTATTTCATCATTACTATCGGGAACAAGGAATTTCCTTATCTCCGCAAGAGCATATGCTAATCGTGCATACGCTTCGGATGGTGGTGCCACCGTTGAAATCTCCACATGGAGATCCCTGCTCAAGTGATTGTATTTTGGATCCCCTGACGAACGAAGCTCTTCTTCTTTATCATGGTCACGCATCGAGTTTCTTCCCAAAATTATCATTTTGCATTGTGTGTGTTCTTGAAGTTGCCGCAGGGTGTTACCTTTCGGCCCCAGGATCTTACCAACAAAGTTGAACTGAAAGAAGATTTTTAGAACATATTTTTCATTTTTGTTTAAATATAAATTTAATAACCTTTGGATAGTCCCGAATGGGAAAGATAACCTTCTGTGATATGCGAATAGGTTTTTCGCTATAGACATTAGCGAAAGTTTCTGCCCGAGGTATTCTTGAGCTGACGAGCACTTTTTCAATTTCTGAAAAGTAAAAAAAAAAAAATATTAAATATTCGATTGAATAAAAACTTTGATGGGTGGGGCATTTAATCGTTTTCTGTTTTCTATTTGCACACTTACCTGTATCCAAAAGTTTCTTGCAAATTGGATATTTCTTATCCACAGATTTCTTCTCTGATAGACAGTCCTGCAAATATTCATTAGTCTTTTCATTTAGAGGAATTACATCCGATTGCTGATGATGGCTGCTGCTACCCTCTTCTTCACGATGTTTTCTTTTGTATTCTGTTTCATCATTATATTCATTTCTATCGTATGATCTAGGCATTTTTCTTTTATTTTATATTTTGTACACTTTTGATTGAAACAATTCAATTTGAGGAATATAAATTTACTAGATGAAAAATTAGTCCGTTGCCGTCACAAAAGAAAATCAATTTTCAATGAACCAATACCATACCAAGCAAAGCAAGCAAAGGAAGAGCAAGTAAAATGGTGTTTTTTGGAAATGCCGAGCAGACTGGAAGGAAATGTCAAGTTTGTGTCGGCAGGGTAGCTTTCCATGGAAATTGATAGAGCCACGTCTACATCAGGCGCGTTTACATGAAACGATATGGAGCGAAGTGTTTAATCCCCATAATTGTATTGAACCGTGTGAGGATTTCAATAAAATGATGGTTACATTTTCTGGATGGTTTGAAAATGGCATTAAATTTAGCTTTTTGCTTTGAAAATCGAGTTAAATGGAACTTTAAAAACAATGATTTAATTAAAACTTACTTATGATTGAAAAAGTTGTCATCAATTCCATAACTTGTTAGTTCATTATCAGTTATTTAAACTAGTCAATTTTAAAAATCATCATCATATACCTTTGTCTTTCTTTATCAAAGGAGCTGGCATATATATTTATTTTTGCAAAATAACCATGTTTTTTTGATTAAAAATTATTTCATCATCAACTAATCAAAAGTATCAAAAAACCAAATTGTTAGTTATAATAATTAATTTAATGAATTATTGAATAGTTGTTATTGAAATACAATCGTTTTTTAATAATTATTATTATGAGAAAATTAGTTGTCACAAATTTTCTGATTCCGATTTCAAACGTTGTTGATACAACATCTTTCTTTGTTATATAAATAAATATATTATAGCCTGTTTGTAAAACAACCAGACTCTAAAAGTTGTAAATATTTTTGGATTTGGGATAAGAATCTTTATATTTAAGATAACGAAACAAAAATAATTTTTACAAATTGAATTTTCAATATTCCAGTAAAATTGTCTTTTTTACAAAATAAAGTGGAAAAAATGAAGTTAATAATTCCTAGATCATCAAATCTTTGATTTCAAACTTCGCCAACTTTAATAATTCTAGGGCGCGTATTTACCGAGACACAATCCTTTTAAGTTTAAAATAGATTTTGGCTTGTAGCTTTGTGTAAAATTGGACTTAAGTAAAGAAGGTTACATCAATAGAAACTAGACAATCCCCAGATAACAATACTGAAATGTCAACCTTTCAGGATTTCAAAGTCTCTAGTTTTTTGACAAACAAAATCTTTTTTTAAGCAAAGAAACAACGGATGGCATTGTTCAATTATATTTTTTCCCATAAGAGGACAAGGTATACATCTAGTTTGCACACTGAATTCTTTTTTCAATAACATTTCACTTAAAAACAATAATCTTAAGATAAAAAATGTACAACTAAACTAACCCATATCTCAGGAATCAAATAATTCAAGGAATTATTATACCACTCGCGTAAAATAATTGTAACTTCCTCAAGAGCAAACATTTAAAAGCACACAATAAGGCTAGGCGCGCACATGCAACTTTTTCGAAACCAAATAGTTCGATCGTTAATTGTCCAAACATCGCGCACATAAGCAACTCCGTAAGTAATCAACGAAATATACCAAACATTTATTCACCTTGACTAAATTTTTCTCTCTCTCTTGTACTTACAGAAAATTATTTAACGATTTAGTTGAATGTTCGCGCAGTTACCTACATATAATTCCTTGTGACACAAACTAAGGAACTGGTTCGAGGTGATCGTCTAATTTGTGTCAAATCACAAACTAAAAAGTTGCTCGAATGGGTGACAGAAAGGTTTCTGCATATGCGCGGACTCTCATGTAAGTCTATAGTGCTCAGTTTAGAAACCAAACAGTTTCGAAACTAGAAGTTGCATGTGCACGCCTAGCCTTAGTTGATAGCTGGGGTGCCAGCACGTATCGAGCATTGGCAGCACACATTTTGGTTCAATCGAGTGTCCTCGATTGTTTCGCCAGATTCGTCAGCACACAAACTTCAAATTGACGTTTGAAACAAAAGTTTTCACTCGACAGAAATTAGTTATCGTCGGCATCGATTTTTGTATGAGAAAAATGGAAAAACAAAATAATATGTCAATAAATAAAACAGACTGAGATTTTTGACCAATTTTATGAGTTCTCACGTTGATTTAGCGAGGGGAATTTTTAAAACTGCCCAAGGGAGGAAAAATAGCAATATGCTGTGGGGAAAACTGATTGAATCCATAAACACAGAGGGTCTTACACAAAAAGATCTTAAAGATTGGAAAAAAGTAGGTTGATGTTAAATATTATGTATATACATATGCTATGGAACTGATGTTCTCTTCTGTCTTCTGGAAGATCTAACGAACTGATTATCGTGTGAAAACATTCCTTGTTGACTCTAAACTGCTACACAATGCTAAACAAAAATTGTTTTACATATGTTATACATGATCTTTCTTTTTGAATATTTACTCATTTTCACTCAATTCGAATGGGTTGCTATTATCTCTCACATATCTTCTTTTAGCACAGGACACTTCTTCGCCTTCACTTTCACTCTCCGAATCAAAGACAAACATTTCGAAAAAAAACTTAAAATTGAAACTAGAATGAAATTATTTTAAAGAAAACTCATTTGACATTTCATTTTATAGTTCACAATTACTTTTTTAAGTAAAAGTCACAATGGAACTCGTCTCAAATTACGTGCTATCAAAAATAATTTGTTTTGAGTTGATCGACGATCGAAAATCCTCGATTGTATCAAGTTACGTGCTGGCACCCCTGTTGAAGTGTTGACAGCAACTAGAAGCAATTTCTAGCAATTTCCAGTACTTTTAAGTTGCCTGGAACTAAGTTCCTCTGTCAAAGCAATGTATCATAATCGCATTGTCATTTTGCCTCCACCTTAAATCGATAACATAACATCGATACACACGCTGGCAGTTCTTCCTTCATTTTAATTTTACAAAAACAAAAAACAACGCATTCCGCCATTTTTTGTGAAAAATACCACAGAACACGACAAGACATAAAAGACAAGTGCCGCGAATCTGAATTGAAAAAAATAAATAAAATACATTTTATGTGTGAATAACTTTAATTAAATGATTTAAATTGTGTGCCTAAACTAAGCAAAATGAAAAGCGCAAAAATTGATATGAGTCTTGATCTAGACTGTTGGATTGAAGAACTTTCTCCAGCTCAATTAGCGGCTTATGAAAAAGTCGCAAACGAGCACAATGCTATTAAAAGTTCCCTAAAATCCCTAATGGGTACCAACGAGGGTAAAGAATTGTTCTATGGTGAGGTATTCTCTGCGTATTCCTTTAAAGGCAAAGTTCTGCAGGAAATCAAAGAAGCAACGGTTCCTAAAAAACCGCCACCAGTTACCAAACTTGATAAAGCTGAACGTAGAAAGCGCGCCGCCACAAATTTGGTGTATATGGAATCTTCGGACGATGATGAGGATAATATACCCCTGGCCAAGCGTGTACTCACTCCACCTCCATCGTCAGCCTCAACAAAACGAGGCAGACACTCAAAAGGAATTCAACAGGCGGTCACAACCTCGGCGTCTAAAGGAACACCAAAATCGTCTGCTGGCGTTGCAACAAGGACCGCATCGCCACAACTGTCACCAGTTCCAACGACTAAGTCGAGCAAAGTCTCCTCAAAGGCCACACCCAAGGGGACAGCAAAAAGTTCTCTGGATCTTGCTTCGCAAAATTTCCGCCCATCGGAAATTACATCAGTTGGTGGTTTGGTTATTGATTCCGAGGCGAAGGACAATAAGGCTAAGGCTTCAGAGAAGGACGGCAAGTTGCAGGGAAAGACATTCCCGTCGTTGGTTGTCTTGGCCAAACCATGGTTGAAGGTCAAAGATATGTCTGCCACACGAAGCAAATTGGATTCCAAGGTTAAGCTGGTGCTAATGCTTACACCCAACAAGTTCACCGAGTGGCTCATTCAGGAGGGACTTCTTAAATCCGAACAGAAATGCACCAATCATAAGACGAATGAGCTTAAATTGGGTAAGTTGTTTCTTTAAAACAATAAATAAGGCTTTTTCTATTTAAAGATGTGTACTAAAGTGAGCTTATTTGTTATTCCATAGGTGTTTACTCGGATGCAACAAAATTCCCCTACTCAGGTGGCTACGTTTGGATCAGTGAATGCTGCCCGACTCGCTTTGTATCTGTTTTCCATGGTTCCCTATTCGAAGGAGCCCCAAATCCACCATCATGCATTTTAAAACTTATTTACCATTGGTCATGCCAGACAAACATTCAAAATGTTGTCCAATGGGTGAAAGTGGATAATGTCTACATCAAAGGAGTCTACACATGGCTTCGTGCGGCATGCACCTTAGCAATCCATCAAAAGTGTAAGCTAATGGGTGGATCTGATAAATATGTTGAGGTAAATAAAAAAAAAAGAAAAAAAGATCTAAACAATTTTCACTCTCGAAGTCATCTATTTCTAGGTTGGCGTAATTTCCCTTGGAACAACCAGTCAAGATGGCCAACAACGCCAAGTGAAAGTGGAGGTTCTTGGTGTGTTGGATTATGCAGAAAAAACCATTCGTCTGCGAGCTGTGGAACCAGTTTCGGACGCTGACCGAAACTACAAGAAGCGCTTCCAAACAATTTTGGAGCCCCTATCACGATGGGTGAACAAAGAGAGTACCATTGCTATTGATCTCACAGTTGACAAGATGACTCTCTATCAAATGGGATTCAAGAATATAGTCCAAGCGGCTGCCAACGATTCCACAGCAAAGCATACCAACTCCTCGGTAATGGACTATTTGCGTCGCATAGTACCAAGGATGTTCCAGAATACACTGAGTCTGTTGTCGCGGCAGATGATTCAGCAGTTCCTCGACGAACTCGTGTGGAGGGAACAATTCGGAACGTATGCACTTCAAGCATTCAACAACATCACATCACATTTAGCCGAACAAACGAGGATGAATACCGGTGACACATTGACTCAGAGATTGTATCAGGTTGGTTTGAAAGTCTAAAAGCTTTTCCTGTGGAAGTTTTTCATTAAATTCTTTTCCTTTCCTAAGGTTGCTACAAATCCGTTTAAAGATTGGAGCATTATTCAAACGTCCACAGACAGTGCCCCATCGACGTCTACGACGCCAAAACGCTTGAAAAAACGTTAGTAGTCATGTTTAATTTATTTTTTAACACATCTTGCTTTTATTATATTTTTTTAAAACTAATTTATTATATTTGAAAAACAAAAACGGGTAAATGTTATGTACTTATTATAAATTTTATGAATTCCTTCTTCTTTAAGTTGTTTTGTTTTTCTTTGTTCGCCTTTTTCGATTAAATAAAATCAATTTATTGTTACAACAAACAAAAGCGTACATTATTTAGATTTACCTACATTACAATTGGAATATCTTCTCTTTTGCTATTTGAGCTTAGAAATGGTGCTTTTGATTTTTGTTGCAACATGGAATTCGATTTTTCAAAAAAGAAGGCGAAGAACAAAAAACAACAAAACAAAATTCTTCTTTGAATTGATTTCAATTTCTTTTATCTTCTCTTGCATCTGATTTGAATTTAAAAAAAAACAGCAATCAATGAAGCTGACTATGCCCCTAACTCGGCAGTTCTCAAGACAATAAAAACCGAAAAGAAAGAAACTCCCAAACGTAAGCTCGTCGTCGAAGAACCCACTCCCATCGTAAAAGTGGAAAAGAAATCTAAAACAAGTGGAAAAGAAATCCATCCTGCAACACCGAGTTCGAGCAAAAAAACTGCCGACATCAAACCCAAAATTCAATCACCCGAAATGAAAGGCCTCGAAGAATTATACTATGGCGTCCAGGAGGGCACCGCTAGAAACTTTGAACCCTTTACCACAAAACAACTTCTCGATTGTCCGATTTGTAATGATTCCTTTGATTCGAATGAGAAGCTCCAGACTCATTTAGTTGCGCACATTTCAATCGATGGCAAAGATCATCAGTTCCAGTGTTTGTTCTGTTTGCAGAAACATGCGAGTGAGACAGTTCTGTCGAAGCACAATCAAATTATGCATCCAATGGAAACGAAGGCAGGCACGCAATTTTGTTGTTTGATATGTCAACAGAGACATACGAGTTTGCACTTTTTGACTGTTCACATGCAGAAAACTCACAATGTTCTTGAGTTGCCGTACGTTTGTGAGGCTTGTGAGTATAGATCTTCGTCGCACAGGGATTTGGTTAGACATTTCTATGATGATCACAAACAGCAGAACTTTTTGCAATGTCCTTTGTGTTTGGGTGTAAGTTTTTCTCTTACAAAACTTGGAAAAAGAAAAACTATAATTTGATGTTTTTTTTTTTGTTTCTATGTAGATTTTCCGTATAGCAGTTAAAGGTGAATTGAAGCCAAAGAATGTAGAAGCCTTCTACATGCATCTTAAGGCCCATTTGCCAAAAGATGAACTGAAAAAGTGTCCTAAATGCGCACTGAGCTTCCATGAAAAAGGTTTGTTTTTTCTTTTAAAAGTTTGTGTGTGTTTTTTAATAGTTTGTGTGTTTTAATTTTATAGGATTCTTGAAAAGACATTTGGCATATCATCATCAAAGCAACTATAAAGTGGCAAATCATATTCGTCCGCTATTATCGAATTCTGTTCTAATTGAGATCCCTAAGGTAAGTTTAACAAAAAATTAAACGCCGATAACATTACATTTCACACTACTCAACACATATATGTACAGAGTACTATATAAGGTGAAAACAACACAAGACATTGGTCGCATTCGGAAAGCTAGTGGCTACGTAGTCAAAATTCAACTAGCTTTGTGAATGCAAAATTGCACTACAAAGCTAGTCAATCCGGAACTGTCATATTAATGACAAATACAAATATATAAAATAAGAAACATTTGTGTTTTCAGAACTTTAAATAGTTTTTTTTTTCTTTTTAAATTCAATAAATACCAAAAAGAAGATACGAGTATAATATGATTGATTTATATTTGTATTTAAATACCGAAAGATTCATTTCATTTTGAAATTCTTGTGTCCTTACCGAGCAGCTGATTGTGAAACGTCAAAACCAGTGTGCACTAACTTTGTAGCCAAAAATTTTACACTACGTCGGAGGGGAAATTTCAACTACTTTTGTAGTTGGATTTAGCCAATCAGAATCCCTTGACTACGTAGCCACTAGCTTTCCGAATGCGACCATTAATACAAGACAGAAGGACAGAAGAGAAAGAACAACAGACAGAAAGAACAAATGACAACAGCACGCGGTAGGTTTCGAGACGGTCCCCCATCTGACTACTAACCGCCCTAAACGGTGATCGATGGGAACCGATGCTTTATCAGTGACTAGGCCGTTGCCTAAAAACGCCGATAAAGATTTTTTGATAGAAGAATATTATTATTAGATTTTGTTTGATCTTTGTTTCTTTATTAATGTCAGAAACAATGCTCTTTTTAAAGTCATTTCTTTGGAAAACATTGAATTGGTGTCGTCGAATTGTGTTCATATTACATACATTTTCTAAAGAAGGTTTTATATACTATTTAATAATCAGATAAAAAATGAGCTTAGCCTACGTGAATTGAAGGTCGTAATCGTAGTATATACTGACAATTCATGTCTTAGCTACGTGAACTTTTAACGAGTGATTCTTTAAGAGGTATTGGAAATTTAAACAAAAATAAATGCTTCAAAGTTGCCTTCTAGTGCGTAAATCGAATTCGCTAGAACCATGAGCCATACCATAGCATCACAAAAAATAGTCCGGAGCGTCGTTAAATGGCATACTCTAAGCGGCCAATTTTTTTTTTTTTTTTAATTTGAATTTATTAGTTTCAAAGAAACTCTTAATACAATTTACAAATTTAATTATAATAAACTATTATACAGTATTAATTTTAGACGTGATTTTAAAATATTTAGATTTTTTAAATTTTTGATTTCACTAGGAAGTAGATTAAATAGTTGCAGGCCTTTGAAAAATACGTTGTTTTGAGTATTACTCCTCCTATAAAGTGGTAGTCGAAAGTCACCAAGATTTCGAAGTGCGTATCTGTCACTGGTAATATATTGAACATTATTCTGTAAATAAGCAGGATAAAGGTTTAATTTTATTTTAAAAATCATTGTTAAAACATTAAATTTAAGACGTTGAGTAACATTCAACCATCTCAAAGACTGTAGCATATCTCCAATTGCAGTTAATCTGCCACACTTTAAAATAACCCTTATCGCTCGATTTTGAAGGATTTGAAGTTTATTTTGATTTTGAATTGTGCACATATACATTATAGATGAACAATAATTGAAATGCGGAAATATTGTAGTGTTATATATTGTTAAAGCACAGTTTTTTGTAATATATTGTCAAACAAAACACCCAGCACTGATCCTTGAGGAACACCAATAGGAATTTGTTTGGTGCTGGAATAGACATCATTCACTTTTACTCTTTGCATCCTATCTAATAGGTAACTCTTAAACCAACAAAGCTCCTTTTCACGGATTCCATATTTGTAAAGCTTTTTTATTAATATTTCTCTGTCTATGGTTTCAAACGCTCTTTTGAGGTCTAAGAAAACTGCCAAGATAGTATTTCCCTTTTCCATTTCCTTTTTCCATTCATCTATAACGAAACTAATAGAGGTTTCACATGAATGCGCCCTTCGAAAACCAGACTGTTCCGCACATAGTATTCCCTTTTCTTCAATAAAAGTGGTTAGCTGTTTACAGGGGCCCTACTATGTAACTCGATTCTACAATGAAATTGCTCGAATTCGAAAAATTGGTACTATGTATCTGTTTGACTACTTTCGAACAAAAGAGAATCGAATAGTTCTAGTAGTGCCAACTATATTCTTATGAACTTTCGAATAAACGAGGAACTGCGTAACTCGAAAGTAGAATTCAAAACAAGGCAAAATCGAAAATAATCACTACATCAAATGTGTTTGCGAACGAAGTTTTTTTTGTCAAAGTGTAAGGTTATAAATTATTAATATGCAATTGGAATTTGAAAGTTTTTCATTCAACTTTTTGTGTTTTATTATTTTACCACCCCAATTACACCGGGAATTCGTGATTTTTGCCAAAAATAGCTTTTGGACTTTCGTTTCTCTTCATTTCTCATTCATTTCAAAATTCATTATCACCGGGCACAAATGGACTCTTTCGATTGAAGTCAAAACTTCGGCAAGTATTTTTGACATGGTTTGCTGTGCACGTCCAGCGTTCTTTTCACCACCGATTTGGTTTTGGTAACCTCTTGTTGCTTCAATGCTGCTGATAACTTAATCGGAAAAGCATTTTGTCTTCTGCGAGTAGTCATGTCGGATGATATGGTGTTAAGTAAGAACATAAATCCGTCTTTAGAAAGGCGATAGTTCTTAACAAAACTAAAACAAAAGTATATATTTTTCATTAAGAATGCGTTCAAATATTCTACCGTATAGATAATGGGTCCGCCAAATAACTAGCTTCAAACAGTGACTCGTTTTGGGTGTATCGGCTATTCAATGTATGCGTACGGGGTTTCTGTGCCCCAAATGCGACAATTTTGCTTGTTTACAAGATTAAAATGAGCTTCATCTGAAAAGATGATGAAGTGTATACACAACCATATTCGTTCAGCGGAAAGATAAAACTAATTATTATGTGTGAAATCAGACATGAGCTAAGTGTAACCATTCACGAAATAAGCACTAGTTGAAAAAAAAGTTCGATGGCGGACCCTTATGTGCAAATCTTTTCTCACTCAGCTCCATTATTTTGGAATTATCTCTTATTCTTTTGCGTCCAATTTGCTCGTACCGTTCTTCATTGCCTTGCAAATTAAACCAAAATCCAACGGTGTCCATTTTTGTTATAATTATTCTTGTCCAAAAATTTGATGTTTTATTTTAGTTTTTTTTTTTAAACTGTCAAACAACTCGATACTCGTTCGAAAGTAGACATTTTTTTGAAAACAAAATGGTATAACCGGCATTCGATTCTACTTTCATACCTAGTACGATTTGAAAGTAGAATCGGAAATGAGTTTCGAATAGAATCAAAAGTAGAATCGAGTTACATAGTAGGGCCCCAGACTATGACTTCCAGTATCTTCTCATATGTAGGTAACATATTTATTGGTCTCCAATCCTCTGGATTTTTAGCGTTTTTTACCTTTTCTACTGGCACAATATCTGCAACCTTCCAACTCTCGGGAAATGATCCTTCATTTAGCGATAAATTAATTATTTTAAGTAGTGAAGGAAAAAGTATGTCTTTACAATCAAGGATTATCGTACAATTTAAACCGAAGCTGTCATTTTTTGTGTTCATCGATTTTACTGTCGTTTCAAGTATTTGAGAATCAATTTGCTGAAACTTAAACTCATCCTCATAAAATGGAAAATTATCAGTATACGGAACAATTGGAATTTTACTGTTTATTTCTAAAACACTTTCAATTGACCGGTCCCAAACGTGAAATAAACTGTTAAACGAACCCGCATATCGCATTTGTACAGTGGTACCGTCTTTTTGAAATCAAATGTCATGCAAGTCAAGATCTTCCATTTTGAGCAAACAAAAAATAAGGCGCTAACCATTCACAGTTACTTGCGATTCGCATCATCTTTTAAGAAATACGTAGGTTGAATGTCAAGCAATGTACTTTTAGAGCAAAATTCAGTCACAATAGCCCGAATAGCCACCTCGGGAGGACAATTAAACTGACCATAAAATGGAAGCACAGCGCGATAAACTTTCTTAGAGAGCACGTATTTTTATAATAAAATTAAATTATTTGCAAGAGTTTAACGATTCATATATAAATTATAGACCAAACCGGAGATGTTTAACAATGGTCAGGTTCAGACAACATAAGAGACTTTATTTGCAATCAACTTCATTTTTTGAACGTATACTTTAACCAAGGCAACTTTCTAGTTTTTCATGTGCAATAATTTCAAATTCAGAACTTTACTTCACAAACCTCTACTTAAGGTTCATAGTACAATAACTACCAAAAACATTATTGTCTACAAAATATCTTCAGGCAAGTTATATTACTTGTTTCTTTTCTAAATTGACAAGGAATCCTTTTACAGAAAACATTAAATGTAGTTGTGCAGAATGTAAATAAATCATAGAGTAATAAAGTTCAGTGCCTTTAGTTGAATGAAAAAACATGATCAACTATCATTTTGGCAGAAGTAGACTTGACTTGGTAGTTAGGGAGATTTTTCTTGACTAACTTTTCAGTCAACATTTCATTAAAGTTTCCTTAATTGGAAGGCAATTTTTTGGCAGTTGGCCAATCAGTCCCTTATATCTTCTGAACCTGCCCAATGGCACAAAACACGAAATATACGTTAGCTGTCAAAACCAATGTTGCACAAAAAGTAGCAAAAAAAACCCATTACTTTTTTGGGAAACTCGAAAAAATCGTCTTAAGACAAAACTGGGTTTAAAAAGACAAGACCAAACATTTGACTTATGTATTAATGTCCCTTCATTAAATGGTGTTCCAGGGCACATACATAACTGTTATGGCGATTGATCGTAAATTAATTTGGAGAGAAAATATTTATAATAGAAAGCCATTATTGGAATAAAATAGCGTCCCAGTTCCAAAATAACTCAGTCAATCTGCACAGCCAATTTAAAGCTAATAGGGACGGACATACGCATGTTAAGACAGTGCAACAAACATGTGACAGTGACATATGACATGACAACAATTTATTTATTGTTACTAAATATGCTATAAGGACAACTCCTACCCACGTCCCAGAACATTTCTTTTATTATTTTCAGTTGATTTTGTCATGAAAGAACTTATAAAAAAAATGCATTACGGCTGAAAAAAAATGTAAGAACTGTGGTACCTGTTGCGTATAAGGGGTCTGAGTTTTCCACGGGTAATGCCTAGAGTAATTCTTTTCATGAAAGTTGATGGAATGGATAGAAAACAGAGTCCATAACAATTGATTGATTGATTTAGGACCGTTTGCTGATACGAATTATAAATATTTGTTCAACATAAACGCTTATGTTCTACTTTTTCCACTACGTAAACTGTCACATAAGAGCTCATGTTATACTTAAGTTTCGTTTCAGCAAATAGCACTTAATAGTTGGTTATAGATCTATGGACTCGATGGGAATCCCAATTCAACAATTTGTCCTCCAATTTAGTTCCTTCGAGGACTTTTACGTATTTGGGGTATTTTAAGAGAGGATATTTGCTTATCTTGTATTAAATAACGTCGCAGATGTTTATGTCTCTGAAGGATGACATATTTAACATTAAAGAAATACATACATATATTAAGCTGAGTTGTGACCAGTGAGGTTATTAATCTCATACACCCACACTTTCTTGGAACTTATATTTTGTAGTCATACCATCTCTTGGAATGTTTGTTATATTAAAATGGTTTATGAGGTCTTGCAAATCGAGGCTCTTTCGAGAGGTTTTCTTAATTTAGACCAGTAGTTGGTACGTTCTTCTACCCCTTGGATCTAAGGATTTTCCCTATTCGTTAAACTATTTGTAGCCAAAAATTAATAACACTTTATTAAATTACTTAAATCATTATAGTAAAAGCAAATTGACCAAAAGTGCAATCAAGAAAATTTACCTCAAAACTGCAAAAATATATGTTTATCCCTTGTTGGGCTTCCAGAAATCTTGCGCCGATTATTTCCATAAAAAAGGTAGGTTTCTGCTACAGCTAAACATTCCTCAACAGTTGGTTGGTTGGTCTCCTAACAGCTAAAAATTCAATGGTGCAAAAAAGAAAAGGGCAATTCTTACTTTCTTTGTGAAAGAAACAGAAATTTGGTACAGATTGTACAATTCACGATTGAATCTTAGCCTTTATTGGATATCCGCCGAAGAATTATTCTCCAACGTCATGGGGCAAAGAAGATCAAAAAGTTTCGGGACATTCTTTATTTATGTACATTTATTTTAATACTTAGTTTATTTTTTCATGGGTCTTTTCATTTTTTGGGAACAAAAAGAAGTCTGCTGAGGCTAGATCTGTTGAATACCGAAAGTGGAAAATTAGTGACAGCATTTTCTCACAAAATTCGTGAATAACGAGTCAAAATGCACAGGACGTTGTCGTGGTGCAACTTACCCGCTTTCTAACATTTCAGGTCTTTTCGTTTGCTTAATTAATAGGTTTAAAAGTAACATAAACAATTAATTGACTCACCTCAAAGATTCTCGGAACTTTTTGATCAGCATGTGAAGATTTGCTTGAGTAGGGATATGCCTCTTTGGTTTTTGCAGGACAAAGGAACGTCCTTTCTTTGTAGATTGGGCATATAAAGCTATTGGGCATATACATATGTAAGTGTCTGTCTTCGATATTTTCGGTTTAAACTGTTGCCATTTTTTATTGACCTTATTTTTTATAAATAATAATTGTACAAAAAGTATTTTTGTAAAAACAAAGTAAATCTCTCTTTCGCAGACCCGTGGACACTACAAAGAACCAACTCCGTATGTTGTCCAAACAAAATTCAAAGATTTGTACATCTATTTGAAGGCCGGAAGCATCTGTGCTGAATGTGACACCGAAGTCCTAAATGAGGATCATTTTATGTAAACTTTAAAACTCTAAAATAATATAATTTTCATCAAATAAAAAATTTAATTTCTTTTTTCAGTGGTCAATTGAAATGCACAAAATGTGCCTACAAAACTTGCTGCGAACGTGCAATGTTCCAACACTCGACTGTCTGTCAAAACTCAAGCAGCAACAATCTTCCCGGTGCAATGGAATTACCCTCGGCAGAAGAAATGCACTGCGTTTGTGGATTCTCTACGGCAATTGGCAATAAAATGGCACGTCATTTGGCATTGTGTTGCCATAAGTCGGCATATTTGAGTGTTGAAAATGCTCTCGAAAACACAGTCAAACGTCATATGCTCGATATGTTGGGATTAGTGCGTCGTGATGGCGAAAAGATGACTGATTCAGAAGCGGCAACTGATACAGAGACGTCAGCTGCAACAGCAGCAGCCGCAGCAACAGAAGAGGTTGCTCCTGCTACTACTCTTGGTCCAGCATCTGAAACATCCCCTTCATCTGAAGATCCATCACCGGCTGATGAATCTCAAGAGAACATCGATGAACCTTTGGAAGAAGAACATTTGCTCGAAACAGATCAGGAAAAGGACGATTAAAGAATAGGTTTGTTGTGTTTTTTTTTTCTTTTTTGTATGGTTCTTAAATATACAAATAGTACATATAGTTGTATTATACATAAATAAAAATATAAACAGACAATTAATAAAGTAAAAAAGATTATTGTAATACTCGATTGTTTTTCACTGCGGCAGTTGTCTGCCGATTTTCGATTGCAGCAACGCCGAATGCACCAGTGCTGTGTCCAATTCCTTGTGGGAGCCTTTCTCACTGTCCAGACAGATCTCAGACGCCCTTCCATGAAATCTTGCTAAGACACGAGGTCGATAGTCTTTTAAAAAAATATGTATACATAAAGTGAACTTTGTTTTGTTATATGGGAGAAGATTTTCCTTACCAACACTTCCAGCTAATGGATTCCCAGTCAAGCGGAGTGCCACAAGAACCGGCAAAGAAGCCACATTATCCACTTCATCCAAATCACTTATATGATTGCAACTTAGATCCAAATTTTCCAAGGAATAGAGCTTCTTCAACCCCGTTAGAGTTTTCAGTTTGTTTTGAGCTAAATTAAGAGTCACCAAATTGCCAAGTTCCAAATGCCAATCGATGCAATTGGTTATTAAATTAGCCGCCAAACTTAGAGTTTGTAATAACGGCAATTCGTTGAGATTCTGAATATGGGTTAGACGATTTTGTTCTAGATTCAAGGTGCATATGTTGGGTACAGTTTTGATGCTTGAGTCGATAGTTGTAAGGAGATTGCCTGAGAAGTTTAACTCTTTGACGCTGCACCAAGTGTCTTTGGGAGATTTTTTTTTATTTGGTGTATCGTCGAGATCGATCTTATGAAGATTATCACACATTAAAACCTGATTGATTCGAGTTATAGTCGTATTATGAACCGAAATATATTGTAGACTTGGTTTGAGGAAAGCTAAAAATATACAGCAAAGTGCCTTTGAGTATGATAAATATGATTCCATCAGATTTTTGTTACCAATGTCGACGATATTCTCAGTTGATAAACTAAAAAATTGTATCGTCTTTAAATTACGAAAGGCATTTAGATTGAAAAATAGATTTTTCGGGATAATATTGCTTCGGCCAATTGGTACGTCAATGGAATTATAATCACAGCCAAAGTCACCAGTGTCCTAAAAATAGAAGAAATAGTCGGAGTTACAAGTTGCTATCTCATTAGATTAATTATTGGGTTTCATATTTTTTAGGAATAATCTTATCTCTTGATTAGCAAATTTTCCACAGACAATTAGGAAGAGTTTTGTATTTGCTTTTGAAATGAAATGTAAACACTTACCTTTATTGGAGTGCCCTTTAGAATTTCCAGTTGACTACAAAAGTCAAGAACGTGTGAAAAATCATATTTACTTGTTTCGTCATTATCGGGACAAGGCATGCACAAACGTTCACTAATTGCAAAAAGCTAATTATAAAATTAAACACAAAAGAAAAGAGAAAATAAAATTACTCATTAGCTTCTTAATGACTTCTTGGAAATAAATCTCAACTTTATCTCACTTCAAGAGCTGAAAAACTATACTCCTTCGTCACACTCAACAAAGAGTCACCAGATTCGTTGAAGAACTTAGCTAAGTCTTGCAGCAAATATATAATATCATATTTGTTGAAGTCTAGGAACTCGGCTAGAACTCTGGGCATAGTGATGCGAAACAGAGCCAACAGATCCTGTAGGTATTTCTCTAGTTCTTGGCGTCGTTTTTCTACAAACTCTGGATTCTTGTTGCCAATAAGCTGCAATTGGTGAAGAAAAGATAAGTTTATAGATTGTTTCTATATAATTTATGAGGTACAAACTTTCTTGGGCGGAATAAGCTTCTTTGATATGGAATTCTCTTCAACAAGTTTGTCGTTAAGTTGGTCAAAATCCTTGTAACGTCGATCCAGTGTCCATTCGACATTGTGAATCTTTACGTGGATTTTATAGAAAACAATGTTATTGGTTTCGTTAAACTTTGGAATGTAGATTTCAGCTTCTTGATTATATTTATAGTAGCAAGACATTTTAATTGTTTTACGTGTTTTCTTTTAATTTGTATAATTAGTTGCTATCTGATGTGTGATGGTTAATTAAATTTTATTATGCATTATTTAGTCAAGGGTTACTATATTTGTAGGCGGATTTTTAATCTTTGAGGCTTAGCTTAGCAATTGTCTGAGGGCTTTTTGTTTGAATTTATTGATTTATTAGAAAATCGTGATGTGAATGTTTAACTGTGGGATAGTTAAACGACGTTTTCGATTACTAATTGAAGTTTTCAAGGCGAAAACACGTAGCTGCACAAAATTCTTTCGAAGGGTTCTTCATGTTACAAAAATTTCCATCGACTTCACGAATCACGATGATGTTTTTATCGCGCAGCAACATACGTCAAATAAGGCAGGGATGTTTGTTATTTTGACGTTTCCTAGAATAGGGTTGTTCATTTTGTTGCAGTACGGATAGCTTAATGCATCTGTCAACTCAAAAAGTGACACCAAATCTATTACACATCGAAACTTTTTTAATTAAGTCGTTATTCGTTGTATTACAACAATAAACGATTTTCTTTTTTAGTTCAAAGCAGAGCTTGAACTGTCAAACAAAAAATTGTATCTCTTGCTCTTGTGTGTTCTATACCTGTTGAGAGTGAGTTCTATGAGCTCAGAATAAAATAACTGAGCAAACCAAGTGAATGCTAAACACAAGCGTACAGTAGTCGCTGCAGAAGGATAGTTTACATAAGAAATAACTGATAAAATATTTTTTTTCTGACAGATTTTATTAGGTTTTCTATTTTGATTTTCAATTCTATTTTTTGTGTCTGCAGAAGAAAATGGCCAATAAATTGATAAATGTCAATTAGTGGTAGATAAGTTTTCATGTGTGTTTCAAAGATTATTCTGAGCACTCAGAACACGCCTTGTTCCGATGAAGTTCTGAGCAGGCTTTACATATATTCTTGTACTCTGTTCGGAACTCAATATAAAAAAGAAAAACAAAAGCGGTGAAACAAGATCATAGTTTTCTTCCAAAAAAATCCATTTGAATCTTCTTGTTAACGCTGATGATGTTATCTTTTAACTGAAAACTTAATTCAGCTGTAATGTAAAATGTTAAATTGTCAAAATGCTACATTGTGGTTAATCTGAAAAACTCCAAAACAAACAAAATTATTTCAAAAATTTGATGCGGAAATGGGATGGCAGTTAAACCTGATAAGCTAATATTAAAGCCATTTCCGATATTAATTTGACATTTTTCAACCAAAGTAAAAGCTGGTTTAATATTTCACAACGAAAATATATCGAAACATAAGTTAAAAAAATAAAGATATTCCCTTTGGCCCTCTTCTAAACGCCTGTCACTTTTCTACAGCTCAAAAATGTATCAATGTTGTTTTAATACCCTTATTAATAGCTCATCACCTCTTATCTCTAGAAATATTAGGCTTCCTTAAGAACATAATTTAGAGCGAAAATAAGTTTGTCTACTCGAACATGCCATTTATAAACCATGCAACGTTGCATACAGCCATAATAAGCTAAACGCGTTTATATGTTAAATAGAGCATACATAAAGGAATTATAGTGATGAACTGTCATTTCAATCCAAATTGAAATAACAATAATTGTTGTACATTCTTTTTCATCCGAGATGTATTAGTTTCAACATTTTTCTTGGCTATCATAGAAATTTTATCTTGGAAAAGTTGTCAAACGAATATCTAAAGCTGGCCATACAAGACCGAGCCAATTGAATCAGAGCCTAACATACAGGAGAGAGCTAAAAAGCCACTTTGGCAAATAAATTATTTTAATATTTCTTTCCATGAAAGTATTTCCGAATAATGATCAACATAATACTTACTTACTTAAGGTGGCGCTACAGTCCGGGGCGGACCTGGGCCTCAACCAACATGCGTCTCCAGCCAGCTCGGTCCCTAGCTAGCTGTCTCCAGTTTCGCACGCCAAGTTGGTTGAGGTCTTCACCCACCTGAGTGCGCCACCTGAGTCGCGGTATTCCTCTACTGCGCCGTCCCTCGGGATTCGATTGTTAGATCTTCCGGGCTGGAGCGTTGATGTCCATTCGCTCTACATGACCTAGCCATCTAAGCCGTTGGACTTTAATTCTGTTAACTAGGTCAGTGTCACTGTACAGCCCGTACAGTTTGTCGTTATACCTTCTGCTCCATTCTCCATCTATGCGTACGGGACCAAAAATCACCCGAAGAATTTTTCTCTCGAAGCATCCTAAGACACTCTCATCTTTATTTGACAGGGTCCAGGCCTCAGCGTCATAAATGAGAACCGGGACGATGAGTGTCTTATAGATGGTGATTTTAGATGCTCCAGAGAGGACTTTACTTCTCAATTGCCTTCTAAGTCCAAAGAAGCAGCGATTTGCAAGAGTTATTCTTCGTTTGATTTAAGCGCTGGTGTTGTTGTCTGTGTTTATAGCGGTGCCTAGGTAGACAAAGTCCTTAACTACCTCGAAGTTATAGCTGTCCATGGTGACGTTTTGTCTAAGACGTCGTTGTTCAATGTCCTTTTTTGATGACAGCATATACTTGGTCTTGCCCTCATTGACCACTAAACCCATCTTCTTCGCTTCCATCGCAATGTCCAAAAACACTCCACTGACATCACGCTTTGATCTTCCAATTATGTCAATATCATCTGCATATCCGAGTAGTTGGATGGACCTTTGAAAGATTGTGCCTCTAGTGTTGACGGTTGAGTTTTGCACAATTCTTTCCAGAACAATATTGAAGAAGTCGCATGACAGTGCATCGCCTTGTCTAAAACCTTTTTTGACATCAAATGCATCGGTGAGATCTTTTCCGACCTTGATGGAGCAGCGTGAATTCTCCATCGCCATTCTGCACAAACGGATAAGTTTGACAGGGATGCCAAAACTAGACATTGCTCTGTAGAGCTCTTCCCTATGGATGCTGTCATACGCTTCTTTAAAATCGATAAAGAGATGGTGGGTATCGATTTGAAGCTCCTGGGGTTTTTTCCAAGATCTGCCGTAGTGTGAAAATTTGGTCGATACTGGACTTTCCTGGTCTGAAGCCACACTGATAATGACCTATCAGGTTGTTGACGAACGGCTTCAGACGTTCACATAATACGGCAGAGAGGATCTTATATGCAATGTTAAGGAGACTAATGCCTCTGTAGTTGGCGCAAGTTAGAGGGTCTCCTTTCTTATGTATCGGGCACACTATGCTGAAATTCCACTCATCGGGCATGCTTTCTTCTGACCATATTTTGCAGATGAGTTGGTGCATGCTCCCTACCAAGTCATCGACTGCTGCTTTGAATAGTTCGGCAGCGATGCCGTCAGCCCCAGCAGCTTTGTTTGACTTCAGTTTAGATATAGCTATCTTCACTTCGTCGAGGTCGGGTAGGCGGAATTGTTGATCTGCGTCGCCTAGTTTGAGTGGCTATCTCCCTTACAGCGGAATTCAGTTCGTCATCGCCGTTATATAATTTGGATCAACATAATAAAATATATAAATTTCCGGTTTGAAAAAAAATTACTAAAATTATGAAGGTTACTAAGTTTACTATTTTCCATATTTACGCTATATTTACTAAAGAAAATTATAAGAGAAAAAGAGACATAATATATGTTTGTTTTCCTTTAATTATTATATGAGATTGTTAAAAGTTGATAGACGGCAAGCTGAGATCGTGTAATTAAACAAAACAACTTAGCTCATTCATTCAGAGCAGAGCCCTTGACATATACATATACAGTTGGTTTGATAGTAACAGCAATGTGAATAGAAAAAGTGCATAACTATAACTTATAGTTTATAGACAAGAATCTATGAAACTATGTGACGTTTCATATAACCAACATAAATCCTTATGCACTGCATTTTCTAAATTTGTCTGTAGCGAAGTCTATTTAATAAAACTGTTGTTCATTTAAGAATAAAGTTATCCCAACAGGATTGATATCCTGGAGTTTGTAAATTTTAAAAATTGACATCCCAAATTTGTTATGAAATCTGTTATAAATTTTTTTATAAACTGTCAAGAATTCGAACATATCAAAAAATCTTTTTCAAAACACATTCTTGATTCTCAGAAAGAAAATTTAGTTTTTAAAATCTGTTAAGAATCATAAAAGAATAAAAGTCAAATTTTCGTGTTTTTTATCATAAAAGATATTATTGAGTGTGAAATAAAAATGAAAAATTATATTACATTAAAATTTAAAATCTAAATTATTTTTGTAGACGAAAGTAGAAAACAATTTTAATTGAAAAGAAATCAAAAAATATAGTCCCAACGTGCACTTATAAAGGGTTAACTACATTCAACTTCAAAAAGTGTAAAAGTGTACAAATATTTTGTCTTTTACCAATATACTAGGAATTTCTTTCTCTCATCTCTATAAAACAAAAATGAAAAGATAAAACGGCCTTAGCTTTTATTTTTTATTCAGTTTTCAAAACACCATGTCAACAATGTTGAAATTGTTGACAGAAATATACATCGTTACCATTTGTGTGTATTTTTTACTTTTTGCACATACTTTTTGAATGTCTCAAAGCGTTAAAGCTTTTTGATGGATAAATTAAATGCTAGAATTCTAATGAATAAATTGCAACTACATATGTGTACGTAAAATAGATTTTATTTCTATTTGACATCAAATTCCGTTTTCGAAGTTTCACAATTCACTATTTACTCTCACCTATTATTCAAATTAGCTTTGCATTTCTTTTTCTCCCTTTTGGATTGTGCGATAGAGAATTCTTAAGAAATCGAATAATAAAAATTCTATTCTTAGATTTCTGACCGCAAACAACTTTGATACAACTCGGTATGTGTATCACAGATCACCTCTTATGGAATGATTACATATTCGATATTTCCAAAAATGCTGCTAGGTGCTTAGGAGTTTTCCGACGGTGCAAGCAATTTGTCAATTGTCACCCCTTCTGATCTGGCTGTAATTTACAAAGCCTTCATTCATCCAAAACTTGAATATAACTCGCATATTTGGGCAGGTGCCCCTAAAACAAGTTTAAGTATTTTGAAAGGATCCAAAAAAGAGCTTTAAAAATGATAGACGATAGAAATATAACCGATACAATTACGTCACTCGTACACCGCCGCAATGTTTCATGCCTTTCGTTGTTCTACCGATATTTTTATAAACAGTATTCTGTCGAATTAGCCAGTTGCATTCCCCCTCTCAAACAATTCAGCCGTAATACTCGTACTTCTAGGAATGCACATCAGTTTAACTTTGAGCTTAATTTCGGACGTACTGTCAAGTATAGAGATTCTTTTTTTAACCACACATCGAGAATGTGGAATGCTTTACCCAGCTCTGTTTTTCCCTAATATTTTGATATTGAAAACTTTAAGACCAATGTGCATCGGTATCTCCTCTTTAATCCTTTCCTATTTTCCCAAAGCTCGCACTGTATTTAAACTTTAAACATGTTAAGGGTATTAAGGCTCAACTTTCCTTTACGACAGCACGAATTTCGACTCGCGGTTTTTTTTATTTGATAGATATGTGCAAATAAATAATAACTATAGCAATTTTAGAGCGAGGAAACATTTATTTCTATTTTAAATCAATTTTTAAAGTTAACTTTTTTACATACAAAACACGTAAAAATGGTTGATTTTGACATTTCTTCCGTGTTTTTTGTTCAGTATTGCCATACTTGCTTTTTTTTTGTTGGGAATTTCTTTGATTTTAGTGCTCAAATGCAAAAAGTACTTTGCATATACCCAAACTCGCACCCACCCCAAATCCTATAGTGATCCCAAGCAGGGGGGTTGCAGGGGGGCAGCATGGCCCCCTTACATATCTAGCTGTTAGTACGCCGTGCTATCAATTCAAAAAAACTTGTTTTAGGCTCAAAAAATGAAATATAAAAAAAAGTAGGGTTACGTCCGATAAAGAAAATATTTTTTTATATGAGTTAAAGGTGTTTCCTCTCCTTAATATTTAAAACATGTTCTATTGAGACCCTTACCTAACTGTAAAAAAAATCAGACCGAAATTCGTGCTGTCGTAATGGAAAGTCGCCCCGGTATTAATAACCCCTTGAGTGCCTGTTAATTATAAAAAAAGCAAAAGTGAGAAATTTCTATGAGAAATTTTGTTTCTATTTCTGATAATACAGAAAAGATCTTAGAAATATAAACTGGCCAAATATTTATGAGCACCCTGTTACCATTTCACATGTGACATACATAACAAAAGATGTATTGGTATCACTGACATTTTCTTCTTCTTCTTTTTTTATGATTTTCTTCCAACGGTCTTGCATCTTGTTCTTGCAGTTTCTTATTAAATTATCCCTGCCTTCGCTTAATTCATTTTCATTCATCCATCGCTTTCGTTGTCGTTCGTCTCGTCGTCGTCGTACCGTACTCATACTCGTATCGTATCATAGTAAGTGAATTCGAATGAAAAGAAAAAACACTGCTATTCTGCTTTTCACATTTTATTTTAAGTTAAAATTGTTAAACAACGCCTCGAAGCTTTGAACTCGAATAAAAGAAAAAAAGTTAAAAAATAAAAAGAATACAAAAAGACACCAAATACCTGCCTGACGATTCTTTATGTTGTTGTTTGGTTGCGCAAATATAAAAAGTGAAAACCCAAATCCGGATAGCATTGCAATTAATATTGCGTGTGACCCTTTTGCTTTTTTGTATCTTTTTTCCAACTCCAGTTGGATTTGGTTTTGGTTTTTGAATCTATTTGAATGTGCAGTGTGCCTGTGCTGTGCACTGTGGTGTCTCTGACTCTGGTCGTTCTCGTTCGTTTCGTGGAGTGTGAAGTGAAGTGAACGAAAAACAAGTAACAACACAAGAAAAAATAGAAAGAAAAGAAGAAAAAACTTAAAAAAAGACAAAACGGGATTTTCATTTTGCTAGAAAACAAATCCAACTAGCTACCTACAAGACAAGCTAGAAAAATAAAATAAAGGTTAAAAAATGAATAATTTAAATTCTTTGCATATTTTCGCAACAATAATAATTTTGTTGAGTTCGTTACTTTCCGAGGCTGGTCGCCCTCCAGCCGTAAAGAAAGTAAACAAATGTTGTCGCATCGGAGAGTATCTAGATCGAACGAAAGAGTGCGTCGCTGGCAGCTCTAAACTATGGGTTCCCCTCGTGTTTTTGATAAATCGCAACGAATACTACGATCCCAAAGGTGAGAGTCCCAAGTTCATCACCTTCGAGGAGAATAGCCGTCCCAAGGACTGTCCGGAACACCAAATGAAAATGGTTATCGGTGCCGGAAATAATATAATTTTGTTTTCCAATGGTTCGCTGTTTCTGCGTGAGAAAATGATCTCGATAGGAATAGACGACTACTGTGTTGACAAGGAAGCTGCGCTGGTTTGCTTTCGCCACATCAAAGCCGTCGACTCACTGACCGCCCAAAAGAAGCTAACCAAAGTACGGAAATGCTGCGGCCCGAATACAGTATACGACAGCAAACAGAAAACTTGCAGCCATCAGCAGAAGGTGATAGCCCCTTCGGCAGCAAGTCAAGCAGATATCTTCAATTCCACAGACGTAGACTTGATCTACGGATTCCCCGACTGTAATAGTACAAATTTTGCCATTGTCAGCAGTTTTAACTCGGAGCTGTTTGACATTGAGAGTGGCAAGTTGACTTTGGAAGCAGACAAGCAGATAACTTCGGATCAATTCTGTCTGGAGTACACCGTGGATGGCAAGGGAGATGACGAGAAATCACCACCCATTCTTGACATCTTCACTTGTGCTCATCACATCTCATCCGAACACGCCATGTTGCGAAATCCCAACGACGAGATCCACTTTGCAGTTCTGTCAACTGGTCTGTTTATTTCTGTGCTCTTTTTGGCTGCCGCTCTGGGTGCTGGATTCCTAATGCCATCCGTCCATTATGTCCTGCATTGGCAGTGTCAGATCTACTATATCTTTTGCCTTTTGGTCGGCGACTTACTGCTGGCCATAATACAAATGTCCAGAGATGCTTTGAGTGAAAGTGCCTGCACGATTTTGGCCGTTTGTACACATTTCTTCTTTTTGGCTGCGTTCTTTTGGTTAAATACGATGTGCTTTAATATTTGGTGGACATTCAGGGACTTCCGTCCATCCTCGCTGGAAAAGAATCAGGAACTCTTCCGTTTAAGATTGTTCCGAGTCTACGCCTGGGGATTGTCGTTCATAATTGCCGGAACTGCAGCGATTCTGGAACACACTTCGGAGCAGAATGATTTCTGGAAACCTGGCTTCGGAGGACATTGTTGGTTCAAGGGGGATCTGGAGATGTTTGCATACTTTTTCGGACCAATTGGAATTTTACTCTGTGTCAATTTGATGTTGTTCGCATCCACAGCTCGCCAACTAACCTGTGGTCTCTGGAAGCGAGATGATGTGAAGTCAAGCAGCGAAAGGACAGCCTTGGGCAAGGTGTGCCTTAAATTAGTCGTCGTAATGGGTGTGACATGGATGGCCGATATAATTTCCTGGATTATCGGAGGACCCAAATACCTTTGGTATTTCACTGACCTTATCAATGCCTTGCAAGGAGTTTTCATCTTTATCGTCGTCGGATGTCAGCCACAAGTTTGGGCTGCCGTCAAAAGGATTTGGACTTCAAAGACTCGCCAGGAAGCTACCAATACCACAAATGCAGTACAACACTCGAGCTCATCAAATGGCCTGCCATCGATTGGCGATACAACAACCAATAACACCGTGGCCTCGGATAATGCCACTAAGATTCCAATGGAAACTGTTTGTTAGGAAAATAGATAAGCAAGTATATTTTGTATTTTTTAATTTTCCTTTCATTTGTTAACAAAAAATTATCCGCTGCCAAGAGTATTGAAATTATTTAATAACAAACTTTTATATAAGACTAAGTATACAAAATTAAGTATAGGCTTTAGATATAAAATGACTTAAGTGTTCTTAAAAATCAAATCGAAAGAAGAAGAAGAAAAAGATGAAGTTACTAAGTTACTACGAAGTGATGGATTCAAGAATTAGATATTTTTGATGAGATTTGAATTTCTTAAACTTTTTTTTTTTTTTGAATATGACAAAATCCAATAAATATTTGGATCGTTTGATAATATAATTCTTTTTGAAACGCAGAGCGACGCATCAGAATTACATATATATTAATTCTATTACTAAAAATTATAATTTCCATAAATAAAAATATAACTTCCTTGTTTACAATCAACTTTGCAAAAAATGGAAATAGTGGCTGTGACAGTGAGCGAAATCAATTAATTTGTATCTAAAAACAGACGCACAACCCTATCCTTGAACTCTTCCCATTTATACAATTGATACATATTACCTCCCTTCTTCAAATTCAAGAACAACACACAAAAAAACGCTTACCCTATGGTAGCTCTTTTATGTTTACAAGTTAGCGCCTTTTAAATTGATTATTGTGTGATGCGCGATTATTTTAAATGGTTAAATGCTCATTTAACCTGATCTATTGTTTGCTTGTTTAAAAATTATTCCTCTTTCTATTCATTGTTGTTGTCAAGAGTATATTATGTATATGAGCTTGAGCATTGGCTTGGGGACAATATTATAGGTCGCGTTCTTCTTTTTTTTTTTAAGTTAACACAACAACAAAAATAAGCAACAAATTGGTTAATTTAATTTAAAAATTTATTGCATTATGATTTATATAAAAAAAAATATGGATGATGTATGAGAGGCAAACAAAAAATTATAATAGTCGTGTATTGTGTTGAGTTAAGTTGATTGAAAGAGACACTATTCAATGAAACGTAGGTACACAACACATATTTAGTCTGTTGAATAAACTCTGAACTCAATAATGTAGAAATCAGGTCGTGTAGGTGCGAGTAAGAATTTAAAATCTCATATTTCAGGGTCATTGCGTAAGCAAGACAATTAAAGAACTTGAAATTGTGGAACTCCATTTTAGTTAAATTAACAAAACAAAAAAAAAAAAACGTTGAACAAAACTTTTTTTTTGGAGCCGCTTATGGAATATAAATAAACGTAAACTAAAGTTAAAATGAAATAATACAAAAAAGTTGGCTATGACAATTATTAAAAAAAGTAACAGACAAAAGCGCCAGCATTTATTTTTCCGCTGGTTTCAAACTGAAAGCCACATAAAGGGGGAAGGGCATGCAAATAATAGAATTCAAAAGAATAAAGACAAGAAAATAGACACTTATGCAAACATTTTGTGGTACTACAAAGTATTGTCCAAGTTATTGCCCCCCAATCCGTGTGCCTTTGCAAACTAAAAATAATATCTAAGGCTTAAGTTTGAATTAATTATACAAATATAAAGCAGATGAAAACATTAACTAACATTGAAGAAAATTTAAATGTAGGTACTTTATCCATTTAGATGAAACCACTCTGTGCTAAGTTAAGTCTTAGTCTTATCTTAAGAGAATAGAGTATCATATATCAATTAAAAACCTTTTTGTTATATTTTCTTCAAGAATGTAAATAGCCGAGAAAAAAAAAAACAGATTTATACCGTTAATTAAAATAAGAATAAGAAGAGGCAAGAATCTATTAAAAGCGCGTTATTTTACTGTACAGCGAATTGCTTCTATGGTCTTAGACCATGAATTTTATAATAAATTGATTCGATTTGTGGAAAAAGTCAGATTAAAGTGTATGGTAGAATATATATTATTGTACACGCAAAGTGCTTTTTCTCGGATTATTTAGCCAAAAAAAATTGAATTGTTAAAAAATTATTTTACATTCGTCATGTGGCGAGAACAATTACAAACTACATATCCAAACAAACATACATACAAACATACAAGACTTTAGCTTGGCATTCAATTGAGATTTAATGAAATAAAAATGCGAAATACGAAATACAAAATCAAACGTAAATTTCAGTTCCATTGCTACCCCAATTGAATAAGGAAACGTTAACATTTAAAATAGGCCTCTCTTTATCTCCAACCAGTCGTTTTAAAATCTCTTGCTTTCATATTATGGGACCAGTTATAGCTTTAATTTGATTACAACATTGAATCCAATCATTGGAATCTTTTTGGAGTGTATACAAAAAAAAAAATGGACAGCTTTCAATAGAACTATTTTATTCCGAAGTATAAAATTTAAAAATTGAAACAGATTTCATCATTTTAAAATTAAAATTGAACTAAGACAAAAGTTCTGGATTAGATAAAGTATTTTTTTTTAAATAAAACAAATTTTAACTCGAGCTTGATTTGGATACCAAACATAATGATTTCTAAATCGTTTTTAAATCTCTAACCAAAATTTTAAACTATGAAACCAATAATAGCTATAACTGGACCTTTCAACTTAGCTCCCATTTTAAAGAGTTTTAAAATTTCCTCAAATAAATATTAAATTTTTGTTAATATTGATTTAAATTAAAAATATATACAACTAGGTCGCACGTTTTTGATGTTATTATATAAAGAGAATTTCTAAGTACAAATCTTAACACCAAGATTGGGTTCTTAGCCCCTAGAAAAGTAAAAGGTGAACAAACATGAACTTATTAGTTTCTATCTCTTAAATAGACAGCAAAATTAATATCATATTTATATGAATTGTTTGTTTTTAATATTTTGACACTATTTTAATATAAGAAGGTTTTAAAGTTCGTAGTTAGACTGTTTAATAGTTTATTGCAACATGCAAAATAGAGTTTTGAGTCCTGCTAAAACGACATCGTTCCAGCTTTAAGTCATTACTATTTCTTATACTTCCCACACTATATCACCATTACTCATTTTAAAAATAAAAACCATCACATTACAGATGGACTCTGGTTAACATTCATCCAATTCAATCAGTCCAATATGAAACGAATCGGAAAGAGTAAATTTTCAGCTTCAAGATAACCCTTAATTCCATTGTTCAGAAGCTTCTAAATTCATTGGATTCAAACAGTAAAGAGGAACAGAAATTTAATTACCAGGGCTTTATATAGATGATAGAAGCTTCAAATGTCATTTGGTTTTAATCTCCTCAAAAAATATATATATTTTTTAATCTTTGTACAAACATGATTTGAATGTTACTTAAAGTTAAGCTTTTCGCCGAGAATAACACCTAAGTTCTTTATACTTTCAACGTCATTTATAAATAAACAATCATTCAAACATTAATTTTATCATTTCGTCGAAATTTCATCAATTTAGTCTTACTCACATTCACCTTCAATTTATTCATTTTCAACAACTTATCAATTTTCATCAAGTCTGAATTCAACACAGAATCCTGTGGAACTCCTAGAGCATTGTTTATTGCCCTAGAAATAAAGATTTCTATTGAAATTGACCTCTTTTCATCTTCAACTAGTCGTTTCAACATCGTTTCTTGTTCTCACATCAAATCTTGGCTTCTATTCTAAAATAATTTAATAATTTCCTCCTATTGTTTTTAATTTCCAATAAATTTAAAAATATAAAACACTGCTGGATCGCACGTTCTTGCTTTTATTTCTGAAGATTTACCATAGAAAACATTAATTTTGAAAAAGAAATTCCTTCAACGGAAGAACAATTAAAAATCATGCCTTCAACACTTAGCAAAGATTAAGAAAATTAAGAATTAATCAACTTTAAATGTGATTATAGCTTTCAACAAAACCCTGAAGATGTCTTAAATGCAAATTTTTCCATTTTACAAAGTTTCGCCTTGTGATGTCTCAATTGTATCAAACTTCTGAACAAGATAGGTAGTTATCAGTTTTTCATTGCGATTCCCTGTTTTTTGACCTCCAAATGGTTTTTAATTGGGTTCATGTCCGGTAAACAGCGCTGCCATTTTAAAAACAATCACATTTTTATGATGTTATAATTTTATGTAATATTAATTTATCAGCATTAAAAAAAAAACAATAAATCAGAGATAGACAAAAAAGTAATATTAAACAATTTAATGATCTCTTTTTATGTACTTACGTTAACGTACATACATATGTATGTACTTTATTTAACATCCCATATTTCCCTTCTATCAACAACAAAGGTCAATGTATTTTCCAAACTCTGGAAAAAAAAAACATTGTACTTATTTTATTGGTCCTTATATTACATACATAACATAATGTATATGCTACATATGCGTTATTCATAATCTACACATTGTCGCAACCTGGCAAACGTTTTTGGAAATTTATACAATTGACACCAACAACCAGCATCTGTCTATGCCTCTATAGTTCGTGCTGATGAATACAAAAAATCCATAAATGCATACGGTGCAGATCTACTTTGTCATTTGGAAAAATCTCTAAATAGACAAATAATAATGTATGAACGCTGCATGCATCGCATTACAATCCATGTATCCAGATCCAGATCCACACATAAAATTTCCTTCTACAATCTAAAGTGTGACGAAAGAAAGGTAGGGGTTGCTCTTTGTTTGTTTAATTTGAGTTTTTTTTTTCTTTGAATGAATAAAGGAAATGATAATCTCTCTTTTTAGAACTTGGTCTTATTGAATTTTTTTATTTTGTTTCAAAACTATTTTTGGTCTTCTCTTATTAAGCCACACTATTCTTGTGCATTGATTAGAACAATTTACGTATGTACGTATAAAAACACAACAAATTAATTATATCATCTAAGTTTATAGTACATGAGAAGAACTACTACTTCATGCTCGTTTAAATGCTTGACAAGCATAAAACTGTGTCACTAGTCACATAGGTCAACATTATTTCTCGGTATTCAGGTTCAAGCCAATTTAAAATGCTTTTAAACTTAAAGAAATTGACAAATTAGTGTTGAAAACAAAACTTTTACTTTTACACACATGACTAAACAACAATTGTTGTTATTTTTGTTTTACTTTTTTTTTTTTTTATTCAAGTCAAGTGAAACTAAAAGCTATTTATTTTCAAAAGGAAATTTCTATTTAGTGTTCTTTTGAACTAAAATATATTTTGTGTTCTTTTATCATGTTGTGTATTATTTGAATTTTGTTGAATTTGGCTTTTAGCCATTAAAATTGGGTAAAATGTGCAACTACGAAAACTTCTGCTGAAAAAGTAGAAAACAAAAAATCAGTCATATTCTACGTTTATGTTCTTTAATGAGAAATTATTAGAAATAATTATTCTGAAAATTTAAAATGTATTAAGACTAAAGATAAGAATTGGAGATGTAGAATATCAAAAGATGGAGGGAAATTAAATTTAACATTCATGTGACTCAAAAAACTCGTCCGAAAGTTACGCCGGACAGAATTATTATATTCACAGCAAGGTCATTTTATTTATTAAAGGTTTTTATGGATTTGATTTTATTTTTAGGATTATTCAATGTCTCTTTTCTTTTTCAATTTGATTGAAATAGAAGACTAAAAGAAGCAAATATGTAGTTTAAATTTTAAAAATATGCAAAGTCTCAATGCAAGATTAGTTTTACTCACACATTTTCTTAATTGCGTCGAATTAAAGCTATCAAATTAAAAAGCCTCTAATCAGTACTTATTGAACTCTGACTGATAACACCCCTTTCAAAATGTTTCGTTGCAATTTCGAAATTGTTTTTTCTCAAATGCAATATTCTTGGATTACTAATTTTATTGTTTAATGTTTGACAATAGCCTTCTATTTCATTTTGCATCAGTAGTTAAAAAAGAAATAGAGTGACAACTTTCATGTAACTTTTTAACAAAGATGATTTATTGAAAGGTTAATAAGATGATTGAAAATACGATTTTCCTTTGGGCAAGTGTAATTTTTGTGTAAGTCTTGTAAGAAAACTTCAAATTTACATTAACTTTCCAATCTTCGAAATGGGGAGATTCTATTTAAGGAAAAAATACAAAAAAAAAAAACAAACAAATACACCCTAAAAAGGAAACTTAAAATAAATGAAATAGATTGTAATTGTATCCTTTTTTTTATTTTAAGCAAAAAAGAACAGACTATATTTTATAACGACGAAAAAGAGCCAAAGACGGCATAGATGGATTGTTTTTTACGAAAATCGTTTTGAAACATATTTATCTGTCTGTAGAACTTCCAAGCCTTCAAAACCTGAAAAATGACCACTTTCAAAACTTTGTATCGTCAGGAAATATCTCCTGATACTGTTTAATATATGAATAATTAAACTAAGTAAATTTTAGGATTGAATGGAATCACTAGAAAGGTTCCATTAAATTTCATAAAATGTGAAAATAATAGAAAACGACACTAATTAGGTAATAAGCGTTTTTTTTTTTTTTTTTTAATTTTGAGCATAGCTTAGGTACTTCGAGTACTTAACTGACAAATTCTTAAAATGGAAACAAAATAAAGAATAGATATTTGTTCTTAGCAAAGGAACAACCTTAAGCATCAAATTCCACTTTTATTTGTTTGTTTCACACGAAAAAAAAGTTAAGTTAGCTGCGCTCAGCTCCATTAGATCGGTCATTTTATTTAGGCTCATAGAACATGCTTCTAGCTATCTCTGACTAAAAAAGTGGACACAACTTGAGCGCCCTAATATGTCTGAGATAAAAAATAAGCACACATCTCTTTTGATAGGTCAGTTAAAAAGAAAAACGTCTAATATCGATTGTAGCTTTCTTATAAGCAGGCAAATAAGTATTTTTTTAGTTCACATGATTACTTAACTGAGAACACTGAAGGATACCATTCATGTGCGTACATTCCTTGGATCAAGCATTTAGAATTTTTTTTTAATCAGTTACAAATTTGAGAAAGCACTTTTCATGACAAGAAATCCCTAAAATGACTAGCATACAAGAATGGTTGAGAGTTGTAAGTCACTAGGTCCCACATATGTAATTTAGATTCCATTCCATCGTCGTTTTCGAAGAAGTAAGGTCCAATAACAAATTCTCCAAGAGTAATTCTTGCCATGAAAAGTGCTTTCTCAAATTAGCCGTTTGGACTCGGCTTGAAACTGTAGGTCCCCTCCATTTCTGACACCAGTTCTCGCACATAGGAATGGTTGAGAGTTGTCAGTCACTAGGCCCTAGTTCTCAACGGACTGTTGCGCCACCCAATTTATTATTTATTTTATTAAGGTCAAATCACACCTCCGGGCCAAAGAGCGCACCGAACAATGACTTTTTGTGGATGTAATGGCCTCTATTCAATTACTTGAGAATTCTCAGAACTCCAAGTACGACAATTTTGCTTCGTCGCTGAAGAAAATTTTGTTCGGAAAATCGCAGTCCACCGCCTGTTCAAGCACGTTGGGTTGCGTAGTTGTGCGATTATGTAAACCATAATCTTCTCTTAAAGCACTATATGTGGCTGTGACAGAATCACTATTTTTGTGGGTTTCAACAATTTGTATGCGTTGTGCGATAGTTAAGCGATCTATGTATTTTGGTAAATGTCAGGCTTTCAACTGAAAAAAAATGGTTTAACTACTTAGTTTGACAGATGTCGAATCCCAGCCCTAAACTTTTGAAACCGCAAAATCTGCTGTATTGAAGTTTTTTATTAATTGGTTAGGAAATGAAAATATTACTTGTTTTTGAACATACAATAATTATGATAATTTCTATTTAAACAAGAAGCGTTTTATTAAAAATAAGACAAAGTTCGAGTTGGATATAAGTTTTATTTTTGAAAAAATTCATCAAAAGTTTAACAAAATTATAGTTTCCGGAAGGAGATAAACTACATGAACAATTTCCGTCAATTTTTTTCATTTGTATATCCAATTTTTAGATCAAAAATATTCCAATATCCAAATCAAAAATATTCTCTTCAAATAAAAAAATGAGAAAAGTAGCAAATGTGGTTTTATTATTGCAAATTTTCGGCCATGTTCCGATCATAGATTAGGTCGAAATCTTGAAATATTTACAAGTCCAATATCATCAACATATGGGAAAAAACTGACGCAATTCTTTTTCCTTATTTCCGAAAACAAGGCTACGTATTTGACTATAAATAGTAAAGTCTTTTTTGTTGTTTTAAATTTTCCACTTAAACTTGTATTAAGATTTCCTTTCTTGAATCTGTTGTGCCACATAATTTATTTATTTTAGTACAAACATTATTCCACTTGTGCATTATATTCCTAATATTAATAGGACCTTGTAGGTCATAATAATTTTCCATTCGAAGTGCCTAGAACCCAGTGTTTTAAATAACACACAATCGATTGGGGTAGCAATATTACATAACTTCATTGCCTTGTCATAATGTGCGTACATCCAATAAAATATTTCCAGTCTATACGACACCAGTGAGTCTATACCATTATAGTTAATTTTTTTTTTTTAAATTCAAATCAAAGCTAATGGCTTGTAAAAATACATTTTAACAAATTATTGCCTCATTTCTAACAAAAAAATAAAAATTAAAAGCAAAACGAACAACAAAACACATGGAGTGCAAACGAACTCTTTTAATCAGGCCAATAACTTTTCCAATCGGGCATAATGTAATGAAATATTTTTGATATATGATTTCTTAAACGGACGGCTCGGTGGTGCTGTGGAGTCCCATGACCCGGGTCTCCAACATTCCACCCACAAGTTTATTTTAAAAAGCAAATTGAAACAGGGACATTAAAACAAAAGTTTGTATGTTTTTGTTTTTTTTCTTGATTCATTGCCATTCACAATGCCTACGTATATTTTTGTCTGATTTTCTGGCTGGTTTACTCACAATCAATCGAATAAAAACAACTCATCGGGGCTAATAAAATATAATTTTTATAAATCCTACTTGTTGTTTTGTAAAATATACAAAATTCACATTTTCCACATAAATAACCAAACATCTGGTAGCATTTAAAATAATGTCCTTCGATAAGACATCTAGAACACACAAGTTGATGGGGCTAGGCGTATTTAAAAAAAAAAAGTTTACATTGACTCGTAGTTATAAAGTTTAAGGCCAAACATTATTATGATCTGTGTCAATAATGATAAGAAAACCTTAATAATATAATATTGTTAAACTATCTAAGAATGATTAGGTCAACTCTAGACTTGAAACTTGTCATCATTTCAAGATTTCCATATTTAGAACGACAAAACGGAGTCGGAAATCTTAGTGACGTAGTTAGTTGTTATTTTTCATTATTTCAATTTATGATTGTTTATTTGTATTTTTGTTTATATTTTTCTCTTCCCACTGTCACCCTGATGTAAGTTCAATGATTGGGTACAATTTGCTGCGTGTGTCTCTAGAATCACGCCAAGAAATAAAAATAACAAAAACAAAAACAGCAATCCATTTTTCACTTTGGAGCGCCGCTGTCACTGTCCTTTTTTTTCATTTTGTAGCGTGTGGGAGTGTTACAGCGAATTAATTGCAACAATAAAATAAATTTTTTGATATTTTCATTCATCTTTTATTCGTAGTTTGCGTTAAAGATATCTACTTTTTTCTTGTTTTCAAATTTAATATATTATTATTAATAGCGGAAATGGCAGTTATATTTAAATAATTTAATTTAATTTATATTTTTAATGTTTTGTTTTTATTAGAGGCATAATATACATATATAACAGACATACATACATGTATTTTTCTTAAGTCTTTTGGTTTTAAAATAATGAATTAACAACACAACGAATAAGTACACTTTATTTTAATTTATATTTATTAAACAAATTTATGATTGTTATAATATATATATATTTTAATTTTAAATCATAATTTAATGTATATTTAGCTGAGAGAGACTTTTTTTTTGTTTATTATTACATTTAATTTCCTTTTAAAATTCATTGAAACATTTTTATAAAAAGATGCATATTTTATTTGTTTAAAATTGCTACATTGATAAATAATTTTGTACTCATTCATATTCCCTTTACTTTGTGTCGAATTCATCATGCTTGGTTTCATTTATTTATTTTCCTTTAATTTTTCATTGTTTAGCATTTAAGAGCCCAAGTCCAAAAAATACAACGAATATTTAGTGATGTAAGTTTTGTGTTTTTTTTTTAAGAAATGCTCACAATAATTGTATGTATAAAAACATATATTCAAAATACATTATATATTTGTAAAACTTTAAATTTTAAAAATAAGAAAAAATTTAATGAAAACGAATTATTTAAAAAATACGAGAACAAAAAAAAGTAAAAACTAAACTAAAGAGAAATGTTTTAAGACTGTAAAATTGAACTTTAATTTTTCAAAATATATATTTAACATTGTTATGAAACAATTATATTAGGTATATATATACATTTTATAAATAAATATATACAAATTAATATTAAAATATATATACATTTATATAGGAGTTGACTTGAATTTTTACAACAACAAAAAAAAGAAAGAAAAAAGATTTTATACTAAAAACAAAATACTCGAATATAGCACAACTAATATTTTTGTTTTCTCATAATTTTTTTTGTCGTAAATATAATAATAAACTTTTTATACATTATATAACTTTTCTTTAAAAGAATAAAATGTATTACTAAATCCAAGCTAAACAAGCATAAATGATTCTCTTATTAAATTAAGAATTTTTTGGCAGCACTAAAAACAATATACCTATTTATAAAATACCCGTGCAAATTAATATTTTAATAATAAACTACAAATGACTTGTGTTTACTTTGTATTGTATTAAAGTCATTAAAAAATATTTTAAGTTTTTCATTCTGTAAGCTTTATACAATTTTAGAAATTTGAATACCTACTTATTAAATTAAATTTTATTCGTTTAAAAAATATATAAATAAAACATTTCTATAAAATAATTTTTGTCTATTTCGATTTGTTTTGTAAAGTGTTGATGCATTGAAATTAAAAGGTAAGTTTTCAAGATTATGGTTTGTATTAAAAATACAGAATTCTAGTTTAGAAATTTGAGTAGGTTCGTAATAAAAAAAAGAGAAATTATGAATTTAAACAAACAACGGGTGTTTTTTTTTTTTGTAGACGTGTGTTTTTCAATGCTTTTCTTGACATCGAAGGTGCTTTTAATAACGTGCACTGACATCTCTGAACGTAGAGGGTTCGCTTGTGCTGTTAGCATAACAATAAACTCAAAACTGGGTCAGCAGAGGGACACCACAAGGTGGTTTCCTCTCTCCTCTGGAACCTGGTAGTATAAATGAAATCCTAATTGGTCTGGATGCGGAGGGTTTCAGAGTGATTGCCTATGTGGATGACGTTGCTATAGCGGTTTCAGGAAAGCAACTTAACACCCTAAAAGAACTCTTTGAAAACGCCATTTATAAACTTATACTTTGGGCTGACCGGTGTGGATTGTTTGTCAACCCACGCAAAACCGATACACAATTCCATATGTTATGTTAAAGTTATCTTAAGTATCTGGGTCTTATTTTAAACAAAAAACTAAATTGTAAACGTAATATACAAGAAAGAGTCAAAAAAGCCACTGTAGCTCACTTTTTATGCAAACAAATTATTGATAATAAATGGGGGTTAAAATCCCGAATTAAGAATTGGCTATACACATCGGTAATCAGACCGATTTTACTGTACGGTGTGGCAGTATGGGGGATTGCTTTTAAAAAAGCTATACGCTGCGACAAAATAAATAAAGTCCAATATTTAGCTTGCTTTTGTATAAGCGGCACTGGGCACCCTACTCTAATTAACACCTGTTGATATGTTTAGCAAACAAATAGCTGCAAGCTCTGCTATTCGCCTCAACGCTACAGGTTTATTTAGAATCAATTCCAAAGCACACAGACTACACCACCCTCAATACCTGGAAAACGAGATAATCCACTTTTATACAGATAGATCAAACAAGCAATTTAATATTTACCTTTTTTGGGTGGGGGTCCATAGAGACATGCCAGGAAATTGTAAGGCAAATGAACTTGCCACAAATGGTACAGTACAACCCATTCTACCACGTTTGGCTAATGCTGGCATACCAATCGCTACATGTAAACTATTGCTAATGCAAGACGCTATAAAGAAGGCACACATCAGGTGGAATAACATCACCAAGCGTCAGGTCACAAAAAACATCTGGCCTACACTAAATTTATATCGTTCAAGGTGCTTGGTATCTCTAATAGTCCAGTCAAATTAGGCTTTCAGCTCGGAAAAATTCCCACCTAGCTGAATTTTGGTACACATCTTTTTTATATTGTTGTTAACAATGTGTAAAAAGTCGACCTCGATATCATGTACGCGTCGAAGGTTATTCGAGGTCAAAGGTCACGGAATTAGCCTTTTTTTTAATATCTCGTTTTTTATTGGTCGTACAAAAAAAAGTTCTAGACACAAATTGTAGAGGAGGTAATTATCTACAAAAATGGTCTTTTAACATTTTCACGTCAAGTTGATAGTTTTTCCGTTATAAGGCCAACAAAGTGTACACTTTTAATGAAATATGATTTTTTCGCTAAAAACAAGTAGCCTTTGCGTTAATATCTCGCTTCATACTGTTTGTAGATACAATAAAAAGTCTCGAACAAAAATTGTAGAGGACAAAATTATCTACAAAATGGTTATATATATATCCAATCGCACTTGCGCTATACAAATTTTAATGTTTACCATACAAAATTACAATAATGTATAATATTATATCATATTATAATAACGATATTAAGATGCATTCGTTTTATGCAAGATGTATTGTATATGTAGGTACATAGTACATATTACTGTCGTCTGGATGCCAGACGGCGAACTGGGTGGTTGGGGGGTAACAGGTTGTACATATATGTACATATATAGTATTTGTAAGGACTACGTCGACCTTTGTTAGTAACAATAGACGCAGCTGTCTTCGACATTCATATGCCGGACCAGCCCGCTGCAGTAGATGAGTATTTAGTTGTGTTCGGTCCGTACGAACGTTGTCACGTGTATATTGTGCTTTTTGTGAGTTCTGAATTTTTTTACAAGTAGTGCTTATATTACATAACCAACTAAATGGCGGGTAATTGTTTTATATGTGAAAACTCGCTATCGGTCGGTGAAACTGTAAATGTCGAGCGATGGATTACTTACTTACTTAAGGTGGCGCTACAGTCCTGTGTGAACTAGGGCCTCACCCAACAAACTTCTCCATCTAGCTCGGTCCCTAGCTAGATGTCTCCAGTTTCGCGCTCCAAGTTGGGTGAGGTCATTTTCCACTTGGGCGCGCCACCTGATCCGCGGTCTTCCTCTACGGCGCTGTCCTGTGGATGTGGATTCGAAGACTTTGTACTTTGTTTTGCCCTCATTGACCGTTAAACCCATTTTTGCCGCCTCTGCCTCAATACTCACAAAAGACCCATTGACATCACGCTGAGTTCTTCCGATTATGTCAATGTCATCAGCATATGCTAGTAATTGGACAGACTTTTGAAAGATAGTGCCTCTAGTGTTGACGTGTTAGCTTTGCACTATTCTTTCAAGTACGATGTTAAAAAATCGCATGACAGCGCATCACCTTGTCTAAAACCTTTTTTGACATCGAAAGGTTCTGTTAAGTTGTTTCCAACATTTATGGAGCAGCGTGAATTCTCCGTGGTCATCCTGCACAAACGGACGAGTTTGGCAGGGATGCCAAAACTAGACATGGCTCTATACAGCTCGTCTCTGTAGATGCTGTCATATGCGGCCTTGAAATCGATGACAAGATGGTGGGTGTCGATTTGGTGTTCTTGGGGTTTTCCAGGATCTGCCGTAATGTGAATATTTGATCGACTGTGGACTTTCCTGGTCTAAAACCACACTGATAAGGACCTATCAGGTTGTTGACGATGGGCTTTAGACGTTTACGTATTACGGCAGAGAAGATTTTGTAGGCGATGTTAAGTAGACTGATTCCTCTATAGTTGGTGCAGTTTAGAGGGTCTCCTTTTTTCAGGATCGGGCAAACAATACTGAGGTTCCATTCATCGGGCATGCTTTCTTCCGACCATATCTTACAGATAAGTTGGTGCATGATCCTAACCAACTTATCTCCAGCTGCTTTAAAGAGCTCGGCATTCAAGCCATCTGCTCCAGCGGCTTTATTAGACTTAAGCTTAGATATGGCAATCTTTACATTGTCTAAGTCGGGAGGACGGGATTGTTGGCTTTCGTCGTCTATGTTGAATGGATCATCCTGCCTGACAGCGGAATTCGGTTCGTGGTCGCCGTTATACAGTCTGCAGAAGTGAATTACAAACATTAAAAAACGATAGCAATGATAGAGACGATGGACATGTACATATACATCTTGCATAAAACTAATGCATTCTTATTATCGTTATTATAATATGATGTAATATTATATATTATTGTAATTTTGTATGGTAAACATTAAAATTTGTATAGCGCAAGTGCGATTGGATATATATATAACCATTTTGTAGATAATTTTGTCCTCTACAATTTTTGTTCGAGACTTTTTATTGTATCTACAAACAGTATGAAGCGAGATATTAACGCAAAGGCTACTTGTTTTTAGCGAAAAAATCATATTTCATTAAAAGTGTACACTTTGTTGGCCTTATAACGGAAAAACTATCAACTTGACGTGAAAATGTTAAAAGACCATTTTTGTAGATAATTACCTCCTCTACAATTTGTGTCTAGAACTTTTTTTTGTACGACCAATAAAAAACGAGATATTAAAAAAAAGGCTAATTCCGTGACCTTTGACCTCGAATAACCTTCGACGCGTACATGATATCGAGGTCGACTTTTTACACATTGTTAACAACAATATAAAAAAGATGTGTACCAAAATTCAGCTAGGTGGGAATTTTTCCGAGCTGAACCCCTTTTTTCGTCTAATTTGACTGGACTATAAGCAGATCGTATATCGATTGTCATAACCGGGCACTGTCTAATAGGAAAGCACTCCATGCGGCTAGGAGTATTCTCAAATGACTTGCAGAAGCTGTATGGATGAAAAAGAGGAGGAAATAGTTCTTTACCTCCTCTGTACATGCCCTGCTCTAGCTCAAAAACGCTTAGGAGAATTCTTCTAGAATGATCTAAACGATCTCAATCATATTAACATAATCAATCTTTCACGTTTCGCTTACTCAAACTAGTTTCATTGAGCTCGTAAGAAAGCCTCAAGATGTATGTGGTATCATAATGAGCCAATAAATTGGCCTAAGTGTGTGCTACTACATCCCGAACAGCCACTTTACCCTTACCTTACTTACTCCTGAACAACATTTGTAAATTGAGGAAATCTATTACTCAAAATAATGGTTCCGTTCGCGCGACGACGTAACGAAATAATCAATTTAAGGAAGGGGACATTTTGGTGAGCGTATTATCTTGCTTGGGGGGGGAATGTCCCCTGTGACGTGGACTCCAAGATCGATTTGATATCTCTGGACTACTTTTTGTGGGGTTATGTGAATTTGATTGACAACGCAGATAAGGCCGAGGCGATTGACTCCTTGCCCCAACTGCTGCAATAAGTGTTCGAAAATTGGGCATCTCGGCTGGAATTTATTGGAGCCCTCCGCGGCGCGCGGTCACTTGCCTGAAATCATTTTTAAAGCACCATTAACGCCCATGTTCCAAATTTCGATCGAAAGTGAATTGAAATCACTTTTCAATTTCACGTGAAGTGAAATTGCATGTTCTTCAATTCGATCGATTTCGAAAACTTCGAAATTGCTTCGAACTGTCAGAACTGAAGGATCATCCATTTTTATTTTGTTTATGAAGAAAAATTTGTGCTGTTTTGAAGATGGATGCAATATTATTGGCAATAAGTGAAAAAAGGAAGCAGAATTCAAGTGAAAAAATAAGAAGACAAAGTTTGCAAGACAAATCAAAATATATTGGATTTACCTGGTAGAATGTAAGTGTGTAAAAATTATGTAGAATTGTACTGATAAATAAGAAAATTCTTGATTTTCTCTTTTAAGCTTTCATTGTAATTTTAGATTAAGCAAAGACGCTTTTTTACATGTTCTAAGGGAAATAGAACCTTCCTAGCAAAAGGAAGCTATCAAAGATCAATTCACAGAAATAAAAAATGTGATTTGAATGCGACCAACAAATGGAACAAACCGAAATACAGAACATCCATTTGCATGTTCGAAAATCCAATTCACAATAACGAATTGTGGAACACCCAAATTTACTTTCGCAAAGTGTATTCAAAATAAGTGAAATGCAAAACATGGGACTAATTCTTGGACATAACATTAAATTATTTGTCTAAAAAACACCCTTTACAAAGGGTTTCACTCCCAAAATCTCGTGGAGTCAGCGACCAGCTTTTATTTTGTTAGTTTTCCTACTCTCATTTTTTCCGGCACTTCAATTTCCATAATCTAATTTATATTCAAAAATTAGAATTTATAATCTAAAAACAAAATAGATGGTCGATTTAAATTTATATTTGATTCGCTTTTATCCAATGCTGCATCTACACTTCCGAACCATTGACAAAATGCAATGATTTCTACTTAACTATAATCATTTTAAATGACATAATGGTAATGAGTAATGACGAAATTTAGATATATCACGACTAACTCGTGTAAAAGCGTCAAATGACTTGATTTTAATTCATAAAACTATTTCGTAAGATATGTGGAATCTCTATTCTTAATGCCTAGTAGCACGTACTTCTCTATCAAATCTTGAAGTGTCTTACGAAGACGACGACGCCGTAATATATACGAAATTAAAAGCATACCTGTTGTATATGTAAATATAGAATTTCAACAGTTTTGTGTATATCCGGAGTTATGAACCTACTTAAAAACGATTTTGTTTTATGATTCATATTACTTTATTTGACTCATTGTTCAGGTCCAGTATATGTAGTCGCTTAAGCCTTTGTTTATGTCTGGTTCTTAAAAGTGTGATAATTTCAGGTTTATAAAAGATATGCCCCAATTACCAGAGTGTTAATTATATTATAAACATAGAAGTCTACCTAGATACAAAACTGCACTTTAGAACCTATGAACCGAAGAATTGTTTTTATTGAGACCGTGAAACAAAAGAATAGCAATTATGTAGGTAACTACGAGTATTATTCTGCTTAAGAGAATTAGGTTTATAAACAAGATTTACTTTTTATTTATTTCTTTTCAATTTTTACCTCAATAAATGATAAGAAAAATATATCGGTTAAAATGTATTTTGTTTTTATTGCATTGGCGTAGGTTGTATCAGGCTAAGATATAACGTTCGGTAGGTATGTACATAGTAGGTAGAATATTGGATTGCGTACAGTAATAAATAATTCATAAATGCAATTTTAAAGTGTGAATTGTTGTTGTATTCAAAGTCAAACGCCACACAATATTCAAACGTCGCTCGACGTATATGTAAGTCGTCGCAACTTATTCAAATTTTTTGTGTAAAAGTACATACCGGACCGAAAAAGTGAAGTAATAACGAACGACAAAGTTTGGAGATCACGTATTAATATGTAAATTTACGTTTATTTTTTTGAGTCAGTTAAGGAGAAGAAAAACAAGAGAATCCTATATCTATTTTAGGAACATTGTTGCAATGTTGTAACTTGAGAAAACTGTTTGAATGACCATGTGTGACCTTTTCCAAGAAAACAATTTAGATCATTACAAAAGAATTGGAACATACGAGTATACATATATACATACATATACGTACAAAGGAGTACTTTATTTTGAAAAATTCAAAGACTGTGATACGACTTGCAGATACAATTCGCTGATATGTTGAGGCTTTAAGGTTTCGATCTTTTTATTTCAAAACTTCCATTTCATCAATTATTTCAGGATAGTGACGTTGACGCCAGCAGCCCTGATATGATCACAAGAATGAGAATGAGAACTTTTATCCCGAACAGGGTTGAAAGCATTAGACCTAAGGAAAACGCAAGATTCGATGCTATAAAAAAGTTTAAAAAAAACATACAATTCAGAAAAATGCATAAAATCTTTATTTGAATCGATAGTACGGTCCATATAATTTAATGTTTAAAAATTATTTCATACAAATGTTGACCTTGACTGCGCCTAAAATGGTCCATCCGCTTAGTCCAATTTTGGCATACTCTTTCCAACATTTCCGCCGGTATCTCACGAATAAATGCTACAATGTTGTCTTCCAATCCAATGCGTCAATTGATGCGGGCTTGTGTGTATAGATATGAGCTCCAACATAGCCCCACAAAAAATAGTCTAAATGCGTTAAATCACACGATCTAGGCGGCCAATTGACCGGTCCCGAACGTGAAATAAAATGTTCACCGAACTCGACTCTCAATTGTTGCGCGTGCTGTGTGGCATGTGGCACCGTCTTGTTGAACCATATGCATGCAAGTCAAGCTCTTGCATTTTGGGCAAAAAAAGTACGGTCCAATGATGTCACCAGCCCATAAACCGCACCAAACTGTGACTTTTTCTGGATGCATTAGTAGCTTTTGCAATGCTTTACTCTAAAATCGACAATTCTGCTTATTTAAATACCCATTGAGCCAAAAATGAGCTTCGTCGCTCGCTGGAAGAAGCGCGCGATGAACTTTCTTAACAAAGCACACATTTTGATAATAAAACACAATAATTTGCAAGCGTTGTTCGTTTGTAAGACGATTCATGGTTAAATTATAGACCAAACTGAAGATGTTTGACAGTGAAATAAAACACGAAACGTGCGTCAGCTGTTTAAACCAGTGTTGCCAAAAAGATAATAGCTAAAAAGCACCCTTTACATGACCAACAATTACGGGAAAAAATATTGCAATGTCCCAAAGGCATTCAAAATTGTTGGTCATGCGTAAAAAAACATGAGGAATTTTCCCTCTTCCTTGGTTCCTACGCTCGTTATCAATGACACTCCATTTGTTAGCTTTTTAGATAAAGCTAATCTCTTTGATAGGCAGTTCGCCGCTAATTCAATGCTATCAATGAGTGTTATGACTCCACTTGTACTTGAGCGATTCTATGGACCAATTTCTTTTCGCACTCGTATTGTGGCAAGAGTCCTAAGAGATCTTAAAACCGGGAAATCCGCTGGTCCGGATGATATCCCCGCTATCGTTCTGAAGAGGGGTGTTCGTCATCCCTGGCAAAACCACTGTATTAGCTTTCTCACCCTCTAATTACCGGTGAATTGCACTTACGTCCATTCTTTCCAAGGTCATGGAAACGCTGATTAATTATCAGCTCAAGAAATATCTCGAAGATCGAAATTATGACCGATAGTACGGCTTTTACAGCAATAGGACTACAGGTGATCTTATAGTTCATCTAACCCAACCTAAATCTTTACATCTTTTTGGAGAAAGTAAGATTATTGTACTTGAAATTTCAAAAGCATTTAACAGGGTTTGGCATCAGGCTCTCTTATCAAAAATGTGTACTTTCGGTTTTCATGAATTCCTCCTTCATTGGAAATTACCTTTCGGATCGTTCAATACAATTAGTATTGGATGGGTTCAAGTCTGAAAACCGCAAAATAAAGGCGCCAGTTATAGCTATCATTGGTTTTCATCATTGAAAACAAACATTTGAATTTTTTTGACAGGTCGTTTATAGCTATCAATAAAAATTTCTGTCATTGAAAAAAATTTCCTGATTGAAATCCACCGAAAAAATTTTACTGACAAAAATCTGTCATTGGAATTGTGTGAAATTGGAACACAAATCAGTGGAACGATTCGTTTCACTTTTAAACTTAAAAGTATCAGCTGTTCAGGAAAATGAATTTCCGTCCGGAAAATAGAAAAATACATTTTTAGAGAAAAATAAATGCGTAATTACACTTTTTTTCCTCAAAAAAATTCTTTGTGTAATTTTCGATCGATCAGTATGTAAATTTCATTTCTAATCAAAGGAAACACCCTCATTTATCGCTTCAAAAAATGTTCCGGATCGACTTCAATGATAGCTATAACTGGTCCCAAATGCTGGTGTGCCCCAGGGCTCTGTTCTATCTCCAACACTCTTTCATATTTGTATTAATGATCACCTGTCTGCAATTTCTAATCCAATACATTGTTTCGCCGACGATAGTACTCTTAGCTTTTCATATTCGTTTTCAAAATCAAAACCTTCTTCTTCGGAAGTGATAAGCTATTAAATTCCGAATTATTGCACTTACTTACTTACTTAAGGTGGCGCTACAGTCCTGTGTGAACTAGGGCCTCACCCAACAAACTTCTTCATCTAGCTCGGTCCCTAGCTAGATGTCTCCAGTTTCGCGCTCCGAGTTGGGTGAGGTCACCTTCCACTTGTGCGCGCCACCTGATTCGCGGTCTTCCTCTACTGCGCTGTCCTGTGGGTGTGGATTCGAAGACTTTCCGGGCCGGAGCATTGGTTTCCATGCGCTCTACGTGACCTAGCCATCTTAGTCGTTGGACTTTTACCCTTCTTGCTAAATCTACGTCGCTGTACAGCCCGTACAGCTCGTCGTTCCATCTTCTCCTCCACTCCCCTTCGATGCATACGGGACCGTAGATCACACGAAGAATCTTTCTCTCGAAACGACCCAAGGTGCTTTCATCCGCTTTTGTCAAAGTCCATGCTTCTGCACCGTATAGCAGGACGGGGATGATAAGGGTCTTATATAGCGACACTTTGGTCCTTCGAGAGAGAATTTTTCCACTCAATTGCTTTCTTAACCCAAAGAAACAGCGGTTAGCAAGAGTTATTCTTCGTTTGATCTCAGCGCTGGTGTTGTTTTCTGCGTTTACAGCGGAGCCTAGGTAGACGAAGTCCTTGACTACCTCAAAGTTACGTCTGTCGATGGTGACGTTTTGACCAAGACGTCGGTGTTGTAGGTCCTTTCTTGATGACAGCATGTACTTTGTTTTGCCCTCATTAACCGTTAAACCCATTTTTGCCGCCTCTGCCTCAATACTCACAAAAGCACATTAGGGTATAAAATACCGCGTGGAATTTAAACCTTCGAAGACCCAAAGCTGTCTTGTATCGTTATAGATACACCCCCATGCCATTATCCACGGATGGCACTTGCATTTATGAGACTGAACATCTCGATCTTCTCGGTATGTGTGTCACCAATCACCTCTTGTGGAACGATCACATACGTAATGTCGCCAAAAATTCCGCAAGGTGTTTGGGTTTCCTAAAAGGCGATGCAAGAAATTTGTCTAGCCTTCTGATCTGGGGTTACCTACAAGCCTTATATATGTACATACGTCCAAAGTTTGAGTATAACTCCCATCTCTGGACTGGTGCTCCTGCAATTTGGACAGTATTGAAAGTAGAGCATTTCAATTGATTGGTGATAATATCATCATTGGCTCATTTATGTCGCTTGAACACCGTCGCGTCGTAAAGTTTCTTGTCTCACCGCGTTTCTAGCAATGCTCATCAGTATACCCTCTAGTCTAACTTCGGTCGTACTATCAAGTAAAGAGATTCGTTCTTTAGCCCAAACTTTTACGAAACCCCAACAAAAACTGTTGCCAACTACTTTCGTATAGTGAAAAATCTCATATAATTTTGAATTACGAACGTGATATGGAATTCGTAAAAGATTCCGATTACGATGGAATTCGTGATAGCCCTGATTTATTATTTTTATAGATACGACCTAGAAATATGACGTCTAAAAATTATGATCAATCTTTTCCACTTTGGTAAGAAGTTTCTAAATGGACTGTAACAAATTTCAAATGCGAATAAATAAAGACAAAAATAAAATTATTTCCTTTTTCATTAGCTTCGTAAACGATGAGAGGTTCTTATTGTCAGTCAGAAAATAAAGCTATAAAGTCTAAAGTCCGGTTATTCAATTTTGTTCAAGATATATTTATTTATCTTCTCTATCATCTATCTAAAGAATTTGTCATGAGATATTTTAACTGTGAGTAAAAATAAACATCATCAGCAGATTAAATTTCATCATAATCTTATTTCTAGCTACATTATGTACTGTACATAAAACAACTATATATTCATATCTTATATGTACATTTTGTCATGTATGTAGATGATCATTGTTGTATGTACATTTATTTATGTTTATTTACTTAACTGCGGTTTATAGGTAGCAAGCAACACCCACCGTGAAGTGAAGTCGAAGAAAATGTATTTCTGTAGATATACATACAACTTATAGATAGACGGTACTTATTTGTTTGTACAGATCTCTGTTTGTTTATAAAAGTTTGATGAACTGGAGACACTTGGACTTGGACGATTGATGAGGAAGGAGTAGGCGCAACTTGGTGTATCTTTGTGATACCTTCTCCAAAAGATTATGATAAAATAAAAACAAAATTCCTACAAAAATCTGAACGATCTTACATTGTAAGTACCTCCTACATATTAATATGATAGTGCATTGCTTTCTCGTTGTTATACGCGCGCCATAAAGTCGAGTATTTTAAGTAGGTAAATATGATAACGGTTACAAAATCAACATTACTCAATTGTTAATATTTATTTTAATCTTTTAATTCAAATGATAGCTGCTTATGACCTGTTAGAAGAGCAGGAGCGGATGAAGTTTTTGGGGGAAATGGGTAGAAAGTTCCTCATTCAATTGATCTTATTACATTTTAAATTTAAACAAATTTATATGGAATGCAATAAAAGGTAAGTTTCTTTACAGAATACTATGAGTAACAAAAACAATAAAAATAACTACTGCTAACAACTTAATATTCATCTTTATACATTCTTTTCTTATGCACGAATAGACAAAATTTGCATGTTACTTGAAAACAAACTAAAAACATATGTAAGTACTTAGTACATACTTCAGCTACTCCAATGGAACAACAGTGTTTATATGGTGGCGCTTATCATTCTACATATACGAGTAAGACCATCATGGACAAACTTGTTAGTTTTAAGCATGCATTATTATTATTATGTTCTCGCCCCACCTTATAAGCCTTGAATTTTTTGTTTAGTTCTTTGAATAAAAAATATGCATAGGTGCGGATTAATTTTTTATAAGAATTTTAATGGAAGAGCAATATAAATGCAAATATCTATAATATGGAAATTCTCTGTCAGAACAGAAGCCAACTCTTTATTTGTGTTGTTCCAAATTAAATAGTAGGTCTCACAATAAGACAATTTATTCTTGAGACGCTACAATCATAAACAGTATGTAATCGACTTTGGAGCCGGTTTTATGACACAAATTAAGTTCGGTAGAATCCAATGATTATCTACGATCGAGGAGCTAGCCAGGAAATTTTCTTTAAAATACATGAGTTGACGTCAAAATCCCAAAAACCAATACCCAGAAAACACAAAATTCCGAAAACCCAGAGTCCCGAACACTTAGAAATCTAAGCCCCGAAAAATTTGCTAACATTTATCGGTGTTTCTTGTTCGTTACAACGCTCTTTTTTGGATCAATGTATGAACATACGAGGTGTGTTCAAAAAGTACCCGGAATTTTCGTTTTTTCAAAAAAATATTTATTTATTCGTTTCCATCAATGTGGTCCCCTTCAAAGTAGTCTCCCCCAGATATAATACACTTATGCCAGCGTTTTTTCCAATCTTCGAAGCTCTCTTGATATTCACTTTTTGATATGTCCTTGAGCATTCTCAGCGATTCGGCCTTTATTTCTTCAATCGAGGAAAAACGTCGTCCTTTCATGGGTCTCTTCAACTTTGGAAACAGGAAAAAGTCACACGGAGCCATATCTAGTGAATATGGAGGTTGAGGCATGACTACGGTATTGTGTTTGGCCAAAAAATTACGAACAAGCAACGACCAGTGAGCAGGTGCGTTATCGTGGTGCAAAAGCCATGAATTGTTTTTCCATAAATCTGAGCGTTTTTTTCGTATTGCTTCACGCAAACGTCGCATAACTTCAAGGTAATACTCCTTATTAACCGTACGACCTTGTGGTAAGAACTCTTGATGCACTATGCCATTATAATCGAAGAAAACAGTAAGCAAAACCTTCACATTTGATCGAACTTGACGTGCTTTTTTCGTTGGTGACGTTGGATGCTTCCAGGTGGACGATTGTGCTTTGTTTTCGATATCATAACCGTACACCCATGTTATGACCCTTTCAAGCAAACTTGGATCGTCGTTGACGTCATTTAACAGCTCCTGAGCGATGTTCATGCGATTGTTTTTTTGGTCAAACATTGTTTAAACAAGTAAAAATCGCCGAGCTCATAAAAACACGTCGAACCTTAGCAACTACCACAGATAAAGTAAACAGTGAATATAGCTGAAAATTGCATCATACTTTAGGGACATGTATCCCAACACAATACAAAACAAATTTTTACCTTCGGACTCTCCAGACCAGCGAAATTTAAAAATTCCGGGTACTTTTTAAAAAAGCCCTGACAGCAAAATTTTATAACACTGATATAACGATGTTTGTTACAGATAAATTGTATTATTTTTATAATTAATTTTACTCCATAAAAATATTCTATTTTATTTTGGGGATTTTAGCCTTTCAGGTTTTTGGGCTCTATGGTTTTCTGGATTTGAGTTTTTTGGATTTAAGGTTTTCTTGATTTTGAGTTTTCTGGCTCCTGGATTGTCGAGATTATTTATTTATTGATTCAAAATTCGGGATTGTGTCAGTCTTCACAAAAACATTCTACATACAGTTATGAATGCCATGGAAATCCATTTTATTGGGAAACTTTTATGAATATGGACTTTTGATAATTTTATTTCTAGGACCAAACAGTCTTACTCGAAAAAATTCCAAAAAAATAATTTTGTTTCCATTAAATCTGCTTTGACGTATAAGTTTTGGGATGAAGTTTTTGAAGCAGAGAATCCGTCAGTTGCCTTTGACCTCTTTCTGGTCAAACTTAAATTTCATATTTCAAATAATAGTCTTGTTCAGGAAAGGAGAGATTTGAAGCCTTGGATGAATTTCACACTATTAAAAAAGGTAAATAAAAAGAAAAAAACTATTTGGCTGTGTTAAAAAACATTCGAATAACACCAGGCTTAAATTTCTCTATGAAAAACTTTGTCTTGAGCTTAAAACTGAAATTCCCCTTTGTAGAGACACTTTTTATGGTAATAAACTTGCTGAAAATTTAGGTAACTCGAAAAAAGAATGGGAAATAGTAAATGGTATTCTTAACAGAAATAAAACCGAGACGAATATTTTAATAGAAACTAAAAACTGTACTGAGACAGATCCTGAACAAGTTGGAAACCTATTTAATGATTTTTTCTCAAGCATTAGTGAGAATTTATCAAATTTTCCAACTTTTGAAAATGTGTGGTGTTGTAATAACACTATCATTGATGATATTTTTCAACCAAGAAGTTTTTTCTTTGTAAATTTTAGTTCGGAAGAAATACATAAAATCATAATGTCATTAAATAATTCAAACTCTTCTTCTGATGATTTGATTTCCAGTGTAACTCTGAAAAAATTTTCATTTTACGTCTCTGATATTTTAAGCTTCATTTTTAATTTCAGCTTGCAAAAAGGATTTTTACCTGATGCCCTAAAAAAAGCTTTAGTTATACCACTTCATAAAAAAGGTGTCACTTCAAGCCTAAATAATTACCGTCCCATATCCCTCCTATCAGTTTTTTCTAAATTTTTTTAAAAAGGGATAAAGTGCAGAATGAATTGAAAAAAAAAAAACAAAATTTTTTAGTGACTACCAATACGGCTTTTTGACTGGAAGAACTACGGAAGATGCCGTTTTAAAACTATGTGGTGAAATTTATAGCAGCTTGAATAATTCTGAGATACCTTCATCTCTGTTCATAGATATAACTAAGGCTTTTGATACGGTCGATCATGTTTTGTTACATACTTGATAAATTGTATAGAGCCGGGTTTAGAGGTACCATGTATGATTGGTTAGAATCGTATTATTAATGAATAGAAAACAGAGGGTAAAAATTCGGGATATCCTTAGCTCAGAGAAGTTTATTAATATGGGTGTTCCTCAAGGATCTGTCCTGGGCCCTATCCTTTTTTTAATCTTTGTGAACTCGCTTTTCGTTTAACCTTTTTGTAAGGCAGTATCACAGCTTTTGCTTATGATACTGCTTTGTCATATTCTTTGAAAAATTATTTCCAACTATTTATTGATGTATAAGTTATGACCTCGAGATTCTGCGTAAATGATTTTTTATTCATCGACTTATTATAAGTGACAAAACAAAATTTATGATTTTTAACATAAGGGGTAATATCTGTGAAGATATATTTCAATAAGTTATCATTCACCTTTCTGTCTACGATATCGGCTAAATAATGATTGCCTGCATGATTCCACTACTTCCTATAATGAAAACCTGCTATGCTTTGACAGTTGTTTTATAATTGAGAGAGTTGAAAGTTTCAAATACCTAGGTATTCTGATAGATTTACAGATGAGTTGGAAAAATCACACTTCTAACTTAAAAATGTATCTAAACAAAGTTGTTAGGTAAATCTACCATCTTAGTCTATATTGTAGTCTACCTATTCTAAAATTGGTCTACAATGGTTTATTTAAATCTAAACTTCAATATGGACTTTCTTGTTGGGCGGTACGCATTTTAACAAAATTGAGCCTTTACTTATTAAGCAAAAACATGCTATCAGAATTATTGCTAGGGTAAATCGTAGAACCCCAAGCTTTGATTTATTCAAGAACCTTAATATTCTACCACTAAGGCGCCAGTTATAGCTATCATTGGTTTTCATCATTGAAAACAAACATTGGAATTTTTTTTGGCAGGTCGTTTATAGCTATCATTAAAAATTTCTGTCATTGAAAAAATTTTCCTGATTGAAAGCCACCGAAAAATGTTTACTGACAGAAATCTGTCATTGGAATTGTGTGAAATTAGAACACAAATCAGTGGAACGATTCGTTTCACTTTTCAACATTAAAGTATCAGCTGTTCAGGTTCAGGAAAATGAATTTCCGTCCGGAAAATAGAAAAATACATTTTTAGAGAAAAATAAATGCGTAAGTACAATTTTTTTTCTCAAAAAAAATTCTTTGTGTGATTTCCGATCGATCAGTATATAATTTTCATTTCTAATCAAAGGGAAACACCGTCAAATACCGATTCAAATTTTTTTCCGGATCGATTTCAATGATAGCTATAACTGGCGCCTTACTGACAGAAATATGTCATTGGAATTGTGTGAAATTGGAACACAAATCAGTCGAATGATTCGTTTCAATTTGAACATAAAAGTATCAGCTCTTCAGGAAAATAAATTTCCGTCCGAAAAATAGAAAAATATATTTTTAGATAAAAATAAATGCGTAATTACACTTTTTTCTCAAAAAAAATTCTGTGTGTGATTTCCGATCGATCAGTAAATAATTTTCATTTCTAATCAAAGGGAAACACCGTCAAATATCGATTGAAAAATGTGTCCGGATAAATTTCAATAATAGCTATAACTGGCGCCTAGAGCACTTATAGTTTTATAAAGTATTAAAAATGTTTTTCGAAAATTCTGGATATACGGCTGCTAGATTGTATTGATCTCATAGTTTGCGTTTCAACGGCATGAATTTGGTAACTGTACCTTACAATAAAAAAGCACACTTGTCACTTTTATTTAGCTACTGCACCTCGTTTATTTAATAAGCTGCCTGAAAATATTAGATGCGAGAGAGTCGAACCAACATTCTTAAGAAATATTAAGATTTTTCTATTTTCTTTGAACTACAGTGAAATAGATACATTTATTGCATGTTATTATTTGAGAAGATAAAAAAAAATTTATATATATACTTTAGTTTCCTTGCTTGAATTTTTTCATTTTTTGAGTTGCTTGCTTGAATTTTTCACTTAAATATTAAAAATTATTGATTGTTGATTAAATATCAGCAGGGCTGCCGTTTTGAAAATTCAGAAGGGTAGTATTTCAGAGGATTAGAGGGGAGTATGCAAAAAAAAAAAAGAAATACTCTTAATATTAACAATTATTAATTCCTTTTTTTTATTTGTACTTCATTTCAAATACACATACAAAGGTTCATGAATTCATGTTTAATTTAACAAAAAAAAAAACTTAACAATATATCGGGTGATTTTTTTGAGGTTAGGATTTTCATGCATTAGTATTTGACAGATCACGCGGGATTTCAGACATGGTGTCAAAGAGAAATATGCTCAGTATGCTTTGACATTTCATCATGAATAGACTTACTAACGAGCAAGGCTTGCAAATCATTGAATTTTATTACCAAAATCAGTGTTCGGTTCGAAATGTGTTTCGCGCTTTACGCAAATTTTATGCGTTTTTTTTTAAAAAAAAGTTCTCAAGCTCTTAAAAAATCACCCATTATATTAAACAATGTCCTCTTTTTAATGGAGGACAATAAATACATAATGGGTGATTTTTTAAGAGCTTGAGAACTTTTTTTTAAAAAAAAATTTGACTTTGCCATTAAAATGGCATTGACTGTGGCAATAGACAAACATTTTCTATTTCTGCGGCACCGCCAGCCGCGCCGACGTAGATGATGCACATGAACTTTCCACTGTAGGAAGCGTCGCAGGAGAATTCTTTTTATATTTAATTAGATACCTTTATTTTGACAAATAGGATTTGTTTGATAAAATAATGAAAACACTTTATTTTGAATTGTTTACTAAATTCTCCATCTTGAATCATCTTAGATCTTACGCTTTGTGAAATAATTTTGATTGTAAATTTCCCAGACAACAACAGACAATTTATTCCTTTTATGCAACTGACAAGGAGTGACAACTGACAGGAGTGAAGTATGACATTTCTTCCAGTTTAAGCTACTACAAAATCATAACTTTCAGCAGTGTTTTTAAGCTTTGAACGAATCAGTTGCAATCGTTGGTGCCACTTAATTTTTTTATTAACACAATATTATTAATGAATTTTTGAAAAAGTTTTGAACATTTTCGAGGGGAGTACAATCATGGTGAGGGGAGTACGGGAGTACAGTGAATGCTAGGGGACTAAAAATACTCCCTTAGTACTCACTTCGGCAGCCCTGAATATCAGTAGTACAAAGCAAAAATTGATAAAAAGAAACTTAAGAAAAGATGTTGAAACCATGGACAAATAGTCTCAAAGTCTCAAAGTGCACAGTCCTTTTTTCAAGGTCAAAAATAGAAAAGAGAGGAAAAAACAAAAACATCACATTTTGATAAACTGCTAGTGCGGCTTTGAAATAAGCTCATTCTTTTCAAATAGAACAAACCCAATCCAATTTTAAGAAGCAAAAGTCAAAAATAAACTAATCATCTGACCAGAAAAAACATTTAAAAATTATTAACTTTTGCAATAACATTTTTTCACAGTCCAAATTTCGAATAATCTTAAAATAAATGTTTTATGTTCAGAAAAGCAAAGATAATGTTTTTAGATATCATGGGCAAAATAACGTCAGACGACCAAGGAGCTCTTAATTCGATCCCAAATATACATACATCTAACACTTTTTTGGATAAAATCAAAAATATGTATGTGCCACGGACTGAGTCTGACCTTGATGCCTTTCGCCGGAGACGAAATTACATAGACATAAAAAGAATACTTTCTGCAAAATAAAATACAATAATAGATTTTAATACTCGTATAACGGAATATCTGTGGTTTAACTTTAAAAGACGATCAGGGGCTCCAGGAGAAGAAAGAAATGGTATTCCACACTTTTAAGGCATGTACCAAGTAGGTCAATTCTATGACATTAGGATGCGAGTCTTTGACTGCGTTCAATCTCGAGTTGGATAGGCTATCGTGTATATGAGGAATTTTAGATTATTTGTTGAACGAGTTGGATACCTAAATTAAGATAGCTGGCAAAAAATAAAAACAATTTTTAGATGTTCACAAAAAGCAGACAAACATTTACATAGATTTCGAAGTGTAAAATTAATGCAAAACAAAATTTTCAATGTATAATTTTAATAATTTACTGGATTTTTTACAAAAAATTTTCAAATCTGAAAAAAAGGGGTTTTTTTAACATGTAAAACACTAACAAAAAGGAATCCCTGTCGGTCTGAGATTGAACGCAGCCTTTATGGGAATTTCCATGGGTAAATTCAGATTTCTTTGAAAAATTAATTTTTTTTGCGTGACGCTTGGAACACGATTGGAATACTTTTTTTTTGTAATTCTATTAGTGCTACTTCGTGTACGTGTAAACGATTGCGGTAGAGCTGTCAAATTCACAGTTTAATGTTTTTTTTTTTAAATTGTATTAGTATTGGTGCGGTGCAAAAAGGGGTACATCTGCCAGAAAATCCAGATCTAAAGATTGATCTTAAATCAAAAATAAATCAATTTATTTTGTCCATAGAATGAAAAAATAGTGGAAATTTGTATTTTGGCAAAAACCCGAAAAGAATACTTTTTTAAAGGATTAGGATGTCCTGGATTCGAATTTCGCCTTTTTTTCGAATTATAAAACGGTGTACCTCCAAATCTTGACGTGATAGATTAATTTTAAAGTCGGAATCGAACTAAAAAACTAAAAAAAAGCAAAAGTATTACATTACATTACGCTGCACTGGAGGCTAGATGGAAAGGTTTGTTGAAGGAAATCAGGAGTGGACCCAAACTTCGGACTTGGTGATTTGATGCGAAACAAAACTGTATCACTCGTCTTAGAAGCGAATTGAATGAAATTATTTTCACAAATAGAATATATATGTAGTCAGTCCCAAAAGTCTACATATAGCTATGAAAAATGGTATATCAATGGTTTTAACCAAAATACAAATATATTTGTTTGACTAAATAATGGAATATTATTTAAGAGATATAAATTGAGGCACTAACGGTATTTTTTTCATAATATTCCAAAGAGATCAGAAAACGGTTAAAAATGTAAGTCACTAAAGTGTACATATGAAACTTTGTTCTGATACGCTGTACATTTAACCGTTTTTTTAATTATAAAATTTGTGTTTATCACCATTGGTGATCAGTTATCTTTCATAATCTTGTTTATTTCGTGTGTGATATTTGAATAATATTGTTGAAAATGGAAAAAAGGAGTGAAACCTCAATTGAAATCAAAAATTTAATTATAAAGCATAGAAACGAAGGGAAAAGTTATGGTGCTATTGGAAAAATCGTGGGTAAAAGTTCCTCAACTGTACAAACAATAATAAAAAATTATAATGAAAGGGGACATGTAGCAAATAAGCCCCGTTCTGGTCGTCCGAAAAAATTAAGTACTCGCGATATCCGAAGCATTATTCGCAAAGTTAACCATAACCCTCGAATAAGTGCACCTAAATTGGCGGAAGACATTGCAAATACGTTGGGAAAAGAAGTCCACCCCGAGGCCGTGCGAAGAGTTCTGAGATATGAAGGGTTTAATGGAAGAGTGCCAAGAAAAAAACCATTTATCAGTTACGCTAATCGAGAAAAACGCCTAGAGTTCGCTAACCGGTACATTTCGGAGGACCACGGTTTTTGGAAAAGGGTACTTTTTACTGATGAAAGCAAATTCAATATTTTTGGATTCGATGGCAGGGGAAAAATATGGCGGAAGGTGAACCAAGCAATGGATATGAAAAATCTTGTTCCTACAGTGAAGCACGGAGGAGGACATGTGATGGTTTGGGGGGCTGTAGCAGCCTCTGGTGTAGGGAGGCTAGTTTTTATTGAAGGGAATATGGATCGTTTTCAATATTTGGATATTTTGCGTAACAATTTGCACGCCTCTGCTCAAGCACTAGAGCTTGGAACCAGCTGGATCCTGCACCAAGACAACGACCCCAAACATACAGCGAAGATTATTAAGGAGTGGCTGGTGTTTAGGGTCCCAAAACAGCTTCATCCACCACCGCAGTCTCCAGATCTCAATATCATAGAGCACATCTAAGATGAACTGGAACGGAGGGTTCGCAAATTTAGGATAAAAGATCAAAATTCACTGAGAACGGCTCTTGCGAATGCTTGGGCTTCTATAACCCCTGACGTCACCGAAAATTTAGTTCGGTCTATGCCTCGAAGACTCAAAACTGTCCAGGACTAGCAAGGTGGTCCAACAAAATATTAAATAAATTTTATTTAAATTTTAGTTAATTTAATTTTGATCATATGTAGACTTTCGTGTATCATTTTTTTTTATTTTTCTCGTTTTTTCTTTAATGTGGTCTAATAAAATGACAAATTTTGTTAAATAACTGTTTTTAAATAATAAATACTCTTTTTAAATTAATACAATTAATGCATTTTAACTAAAAGCGGTAATTTAGCACTTTTTAGCACTATACGTAGACTTTTGTGACTGACCGTATATAATGTAGGTACATGAGATTTCAAGATATTGACAATTTAAAAATTTTAAAAATTAAATGATCAAAGAAATTTAATTATTTATTGGCATTCAAATTGAGCTAAATAAATGTATAATATGTATCTTACAGTAGCTAAGGATTTTTACAAAATAAAACATTAGAAAAGGTAAGTTTCTAAATTCCGTTTCCAATTTTTTTATGATTATTTTATTGGCGTTATTTTTGTTTGTTGCTATTTAATATAATTGCTTTATATTTTAATAAAGGCGAACAATAAAAACAAGACAAACATAAAATTAGCCCTTTCTTCTCTCTGAAAATTATAGTCAAATTCCCAATGGCCCAAGATTGAACTATTTAGAAATCTTAATTATAAGCAGACAAGAGGAAGTTAAAATTTTGCGTAGGCAGATTCATTTAAAACGTTTGTTAATGGAGAAGTTCAACTTTTTTTATATATACATACATATGTAACTCAATTAAAACAAAATGCATAATTTCTGTTTGATCAAACTTGATATATATACACAACACATAATTGTATAACTTAATCAATCCAGCAGCTAGCTCAGCGGCGAGACGCAAAAAGCAAGCAGCCCATCTTCAAAGATGCGTCTCATTTTAAATGCATGTTATGATGAGTATACTCGTATGTGCGGATGAAATCTTCGCATCCGCAATAGACACTAATTACAACACCATAATTTTTTCATTTAAAACTATGTAAAATGTATATTTATGTACATGAATATATGTATCTACATACAATATCATGTGGTTTGATTAACTCAAAACGATTCTGGAAAACCGCACAAATTGAACGATTTATAGCAAAATGAATTCCTATAATATATAAAACTTCAAGGCAACATTGAAAGTTAAATAAACAATTGAATTGGTTTGGAAACTTACCGATCAAAAACGATTTAAATAACATTTCCTGCGATAAATTTAAAGAATTTAATACTTTTAATTGCAAGCCAATTGAATAGTATATTATTGTTTACAATAATTAAAACAAAAACAACAACAAAAAACTGTTGTCTTACCCTGAAATTAATGGATTCACATTCAGTTTTTGCGGATAAAAAAAAAAAACAAATCAGGTCGGCTAAATGGACCGATGGACTCGCTATAACGCCACAGTGGGATATTTGACCATTAAAGCTATTTTAGTATTCTAAAAGCTTAGTTTTGGTTTATTTTTTTTCCTTAAGTGATGACCATAAATGGTATAGGCAAGTTTCTCGGGATCTGAATTTCTCATATTTTGTATGCACATTTGTTTAGAGTTTTTATGTCTTATCTTTTTGCCAACGTTTGGCCATATTTAACCTTAAATTTAGTTCAACTTTAAAACTTATATCATCCCTAACTAAAGAAGTAGTTCTTTGAGAATACAGTTGTGTTCAAAAAAATATAGGAGTGCGATTCTTTTTTAAAGATAAAATCATATAAAATAAAGGAAATTCAGTCATGTGTTAATTAAGCTTATTGACTACTTTGCTTAAAACAAATATGATACTAGTAAAAACATAAATGTTCTTAAAATAAGTCAAAAAGGAACTGTTCAAAATAATAGGAGTTTTTCATTTCAAGTATAGAAAAACAACAAAACAACAAGCAAACTTTTAGTTTTTTTTTTCAGTACTTTGTTGAAAAACCTTTGTTTTTTATTACTGCTGCACATCTGCGTGGCATTGAGTTGACTATGGTCCGACAGCGCTCAATTGGTATCTATTTGATGCCATGCTTCCTGAACTGCGTCCCACAATTGCCGAGAATTCGAAGGTCTCCTGGGAAACAGCCTTTTTGACATCTGCCCATACATTTTCTATATGGGATCAAGGTCAGGCGACTGAGCTGGCCATTGTATTACCTTAACCACATCAATCGGAAACCATTCCTAAATCCTAAGCAGACTTACTCGTATGTTTCGGGTCGTTGTCTTGCTGGAAAACCCATTTTAACGGCATATTCCATTCCGCTTGAAGCAGCATCACATTGGTCAAGATATCCACTCCACATACATACATATGTACACCCGCTGATCCATTGTGCCTGATTTATGAGGCCAATACCACTATAAGAGAAACAGCCCCTTGCCACCACCTTAGCACCTCCAGGTTTAACAGTTTTAACGGTGTACTGGGGCTTATATGCAGAATTTTCTGGACGTCGCGTCTTACGTATTACTAGTTTTACAAAAATGCCAGCTCACAATTTCTTGAACATATTTTAGTTTTGTTTAACAGAATTTTTGATAAAGAAGATATCCCAAATTCTTTCCGGTCTTCATCCATCTCTGCAATTTTTAAAAAGGGTGACCCAAACCTTCCTGAAAACTATAGGGGAATTTCTGTCCTTAGTTCACTGCGGAAGCTATTCACTCAAATTCTTTACCAAAGACTTGCTGGTTGGGCTGAAAGAAATAATAAAATAAGCTGTCTCCAAGCTGGGTTTCGTGCTAATCTCTCCACAGTGGACCAAATCTTTACTCTCACTAGTGTTGCTAGACGCTTTATAGAGAATAAAACAAATCTTTATGCATTTTTCGTTGATTTTAAAGCAGCCATCGATACCATCAACCGAAGCTCATTATTATTTAAACTTTCATGTATCGGTTTATCAACAAAATTTATAAAAATTTATGAGCAACTTCTCTCAAATACGACTGCTGTGGTTAAAAATGGCATGAACACGTCGAAACAATTTAGGTCAGAAACAGGTGTCCCACAGGGTTGCATTTTGAGTCCCTTGGTTTTCTCGCTTTTTATAAATGACATTGAAGATAATATACCAGGTGGTGTTGTTTTTGGTGATCTAGTTAACAAGGTGCTCCTTTATGCTGATGACCTTGTTATTTTAACTGATAATCCTGTGACGCTTCAACTCCAAATTAAGAAGTTAAAACAATATTTTGATTTGTGGGACCTTCAAATAAATACTGCGAAGTCTAAGATCATGATATTCAGACACCATAATCGCAGTGCACGTAATGACCGTTCTTGGAACTTGAGCGGTTCAAATATAGAAGTAGTGAAGGACTTCAAATATCTAGGTTTCACAATAACACACAATCTGAACTTTCGAAGTCATATAAGAGATAAATTGACCGCAGCAAAAGCAGCTATTAACTGTATGTGGTCAAATTTTTTCAATAACGAAACTATAGATCCGGCTTCGAAATTTAAAGTGTTTGATGCAACCGTTAAAAGCTGCCTTTGCTATGGAAATAATGTTTATGGCTACATGCAATTAGACGAAATAGAAACTATCCAAAGATATTTCTTCAAGCGAATCTTTAGACTCCCATCTAATACCCCCAATTATGCCATACACGTTGAGTCGGGACTACCACCAATTTTTTTTAAAGAATCTAAAAGCGAATGCAGACTATATAATCAAAGTCATGCAAAGATCTAACAACAATTTGCAGAAAAGGATTCTCCTAACAGCGTTACGCTGCAGATACACACCTTTTAAAGATTGGAGTGAGTTGGCCTCAGAACATAACTTTCCTTTGAAGTTTTGTTTGGATAATCTAGATTCGTGGAGGAATGAACTTTACGATTGTATTTCTGTTATAGATGACAACATTTTTCAGACATTTCTCAATTGGGCAAGGGAGACCGAATCTAGATCATTATACAGTAAACTTAATTTCTCTTTGGGGGAAGCAAATTATTTTCGAACCGAGTTCACTTTTGTTGAGATAAGTCTGATATTTAAGGATCGCACGGAGATGCTTGAGCTTAACTATAGACCTCACAGAAATGATATAAATCCTAACTGTACATTTTGTAACCTAAATCAAACTGAAAATTTTTTTCACTTCCTAGCGTTATGTCCGATCTTACAAGAGATCCGGCGTTTCTATTTTAATAAGAGCTTCCTTTCGTTTGAGGACTGTCTTGGAGTTTTGAATGGTGAGGGTGGTAGGAAACTTCTTATCCGCTTTTTCTCTGAAGCTGTTGCGTATAGAAATTCATTCGTGGACCTCTAATGTAATGTTCAGTCTAATATAATTTTGTTTTAGCTAAACTAAAAGCCCGTTTCACTGTTGATATTGAAAGTCTTTTACTGCTCTTCACTTTTTTATGTATCTAAATATCAATGATTAAACCTAAAAAGTTACCAATAAGCTTTACTATACCAAACTAATATTTATTTCAAGATATATGTTAGTAGTTTTTGTTTTCGCTAAACTAAAAGCCTGTAACATTTGTTATTATTATCAATTAAATCGTTCAATATGGCATAATTAATCATAATCAGTATCTTAATCTTAATTTATTTTGTAAATTGTTAATTTATATTATATAACAGCTAAAAAATAACTTCTCTCTCAATGTTTAAAATTTAGATATAACCGGCAGACGGCTTAATAGCCATGCTTGTAAATCTTTAAAATGTAATTGAGCCTGTATTTTTGTGAAGAAATTTCACCATTTTTCTAAAGGCCAGTTGGTGTGTGTTTTTGCGAAGTGTAGGCGCGCTGCTACATGCTTTTTTGTGGACTTCTAGCGGTTAAATTGTTTTTTAACAATCGCCTTATTATAGTGACACTACTTACTGACAGTCCGATATCTTCTTGGATCATCTTAGAGGAAGCAAAGGGATTCTTTCTCCTGAAGCGAACGATGCGACGATCGTCCATTGAAGTTGTTTTTCGTTCCCGACTTCGGGTTTCGAACGTCTCTTTTTATTTTATAGCATTAGCTACCATCTGGCCAGAGCATCCCAACAGCAACTTTATTGCTTTATAAGTTTTGCCTTCATTTCGAAGTTCTTTAATTAATTCACGCTATTCGCGTCGGTACAATACTTTCCTCGGTCCACTAAATAATCAAATTTTTGGAAATAAACGATTTTTTAACTTTAAAATATTCTTAACTGAATTTTCATACTTACTTCTTGACTTTTTTGTTTTGAAATTTTATGTTTATTGCTTTTTAATCATATATTCTTACCCACACTCCTATTTTAATGAACATATTCATTTGGAGTAAAAAGTACTTAAATTCTGGTTATCAATGCAAATGTGCATGAATTTCAAACCAGTTCATTGTGTTTTCATTATCAATACCCCGTTATGAGTTATTTACCAGTAAACACATGGTAAAAAATTACTTGGACACATTTTGTAAAAGCACTCCTATTATTTTGAACACGGCTGTACATTTAAAATACAAATCAGACTCCAAAATTACTTTATCACGTCAAATTTTTAAGATACTACTTTTTAAAAATGTTTGAGGCTACCAACGTTTAAAAAGTATGTAGTTAATTATCAATAAAATTCGTTATAGTTTTCTAAACCTATAATACGATACGGATTTACATTCAGTTTAAATATTTTTAATATTTCATTTATATCTTCGAAATGTATTAAAATTCACCTGTCGTACATAAATCTTAAAGAAATGCTGAACCATTTATGCTAAAACGGTTATTTAACGGATATAACAATCAAATTTTTGAAATATATTAAGAAAATATAGAAATCAAGTTGAAAACAGGTACTTTTGAAATTTGAGCAGACAGAATTTGACATCAGGGACCCTACTCTGTATTTCGTTCCGAAAGTCAATCATATTCGTAAGTGCTTTGCTCTTAAACTGGTACTTTGTAAAACTTTCGAATTGGAAAAAAATAGTACTTAATACTTTTTCCATTTAGGAATTACATTTTTGAGGCTCGAACTATTTCCTAAGAAAACTGTCGAATTAAGAAACAAGACATGGCTGAAAAGCAAACATTAATTATTTAAAATAAATCGAAAGACAATCGATGCGGATGCACTTGGACGGATGCCGAAAATGAAGAGCGGAAAATTATACGGGACAAATCTAATAGTATTATGGAAATGTGTGATCAAAAGTAAAATTCTGGTTTTATCAAAGATTAATTTCACTGTTTAAATAATTGCTTATTAACTTCCCATATGAAGTTATTGTAATCGGTCCGATTTGTCGAATTGAAATTTTGACATTTCTCTCATTTGCCCCTAGAGTCGAAATAAAAGATTTTTAGAGAGATGACTGTGCGTTCGTGTGCATGTACGTTCGTACGTCCGCGACGTTTTTTTCGTCGTCCATAGCTCAAGAAGCAGTAGAGATATCGACTTCAAAGAAAAATTTGTTATACCGATAATAAGGCAGAAAGATGCAGAAAGGACTCTCAAAAAAATTGAGTAGGTGGTTTTTTTACCACAGCAATTTAAAAAAAAGGTGAACATTTTGGTTAACCCTAAATAACGCTAGAGACTTGAATTAAATTTTGTATTATATATTGTAATGTAATACCAAACAAATATATATTTTTGTAAAAAATTCCAACTAACGGTGTTTTTTATAAATCAAAAAAACCGAAAAAAACATATTTGTCACCTCGAAAATTGTACGAACAAAAAATGATTTTATCTCCAAAACTATTGTGTGCAACAAAGAATAACGTTTTTGACATCTGGTAAAATTTTAAGAAAAATCGAACTGACAGCTTTTTAACAAAAAATAAAAACCTAAAAAAAGATTACAAAAAGTTCGTAAAAAATGATTTTTTACCCAAATATCTTTTCAAAAATTTGAGATTTTGGCTTTAAACTAAATTTCTCTTATAAGAAATATTGTTTTCAACATTCAGTAAAATTTTGAGAAAAATCGAATTGACAGTTTTCTTTACAAAAAATAAAAACCTAAAAAAAAAGAATATTAAAACTGTGTACAAATTTACTTTCGACTCAAATATCTTTTCAAAAATTTAAAGTAGTGGATTCAAACTAATTTTATATCGCAGAAAATATTGTTTTCAACATTCAGTAAATTTTTTTATAAAAATCCAACAGTCCGTTTTTTTTTATAAAAAAAATGAAATCTACAAAAAATAGTACGCAAAATTGGTAAAAATAGATGTTCGGTTCTCGATATCTCGTGATCAATAGAAGATATTGACTTTAAATTAGTTTCATTCATCAAATTTGTATTTCTTTATATAAGAAATAAAAACTTTTAAGAAATGCTAATGAAATTAGTAAAAAAAATAGATTTTGAAATCAAACTATTTCATCAAATGCAAAATATTGTTGGTAATTTTTAAATCTTTTAAAATAATTCAATTGACAATTTTTTAACAAAACACGAAAACCTACAAACCTTTTAAGCAGGACAAATCGACATATGGGATGGGAAGTTATCTCAAAAAATGCTTTTATGTATGTTTTAAATTCCAAACAAAAATGAACTTTTCTATGATAAACTGCAGTTCCAGTTATCTTTAAAGTAGATGTTACTACAAAATTTTTACGATAAGGAGGTTATCACCACCAACGTAAAACTATTTTTGATTAATTGTTGTAACGATAGGTTTCGCATTTATGCTTACTTTTTTCCAAGCCACCGCGTTGGTGGCCATTTCGAATTCAATTCTGTTGAAAGCCTTTGTCGCATATTGTTTGAAGTTTGCATGGCGGCAGATGATTTTAAATGCTCCTTGGCTAAATCAGGATGCACAATTGCACACACATACATACATAAATTGTACTACAATTTCAAATTGCTGTTGTTTCGTATGTACAATTTTGTTATAGATTCCATGTAAATGAATTTTATCTGGGGCCTGATTGTGAGGTTCGCGGCGGATCGTTTTCAATTCGACCTTTCAAGTTCAACTCGCGTCATATTTCCTTATTAAGGAAAACGAGGCGAAGCGAAAATAGTTCTTCCTATATTCCAGTGAGTTGACACTTTTAGTTTGAATTTTTCTTCCTATATTTCAGTGATTTGACAGATTTTTTCAAACAAATTGTTTTTTGTTCTGATTAAATTTGTGAAATTTGCGGTGATATTCGAAATTTTATATTTTATTGTAGATTGTGGATAAATTCTTGTAATTTAAAATAAAGCTAAACTCACATTTTTATATAATTACAATCAAGAAAGAATCCACGAGATCGAACAGTGAATAATAACGAACACTCTTTCGCCTGTGAATCCGCCAAAAAAAAACTATCGGATTTCAACTCACCAACAAACATTATGACATTTCAAATTCGACTTCGAATTCGATAATTGGTCAAATTCAAATCGAAGAAGGCGAAGGCTCGTTTCACACTACACGGTTTTGACCGTACGGTAAAAAACCGGATGGCATAAACCGGATCAATGGCTAACTACACATTATACGGTTTTAACCGTACGGCAAAAAACCCGATATATGCAGGGTTTCTGTGCTTAGTATACTTTTTCACAGGTTTTGATGTGGCTGATCGAACTCTGCCGCACGAATAAAATCGTATAATGTGAAAACATGCATTTCGTCACGTACGCCACTAAGACTAAGCTTATCGCGCCGCCCGCCGTCCGGCTGCCGTATACTGTAGTGGCAGTAGAGTAGTAGGTTGCTACAAGGCGCGGCGCGGCGCCGGCCGGCCGGCATTTTACCGTGACCGTATAATATGAAAGCGTATATGCTCTTCTTCGCGCCTCTAACAAAATGTCGCCGTCCGGTTTTTTACCGTACGGCCAAAACCGTGTAGTGTGAAACGAGCCGAAGGCGAAAGCAATATTTGAAAAATGGCAAACTCGCTAGCTAAACGATCCGCCGCGTATCCCATAATCAGACCCCTGTGTAAATTATTATTATTGCTGAAAATTTTTTTTAGAACTTACATTTGTTGTAGAAATAAATTTTCCATATTTTCGATGATTTTGACATTCGGAAACGAGTTGCTACGTACGAAAATTTCATTTTCGGAATTGGCAATCAGTAAGTAGTAGATTTAATTCCGTTTTAAAAATAGAGAGAGTACAAAAATTTCGGAATTTTTCACTTTTGGAACGAAATGCAGAGTAGGTCCCCAGGACTTAAAACTAACACCAAAACGTATTTTTCACAATAATTTCAAGGTTTCTAAAAACTTAATTTAGAGTGAAATGAAGACTCATAAACTAATGAGTATTTCCAGAAACTTAATAAGATGCTAACGGGTGTTTTTGTTTTAATTTGTAGGGAGCCTAATTCAAGCTACAAAATTAATCTGACTTAAAAACTAAGTATGTAACTTATAAAGCTAAAAATGAGACTGGTGAAAGGGACAGTTTCTGAGCGATGCCTTAGCCTTAAAAACGCCATTGAAAGTAAAAAAAAGTTTTTATTTAAATTGATATTCCGAAGAATGCTAGTAATGGGTCCATTTGAGCCATAAGAGGTGCGATGGGTGGGATATTATATAAGAGAAGCGAGTATTTCTCAAATTACGCGGGTTAATATTAAGGAAGATAGAGTTATAAAGATTAGGACAGTTAATAGACCCAGAAAGCACGCGATAGACGAACAAGATGTCAGATATTAGTCTTAATTAATTTAAGGCGGTCTTGATAATATGGAGAAGGATCATGATCCATGCCAGGTAGACATTGAAGGGCAATTTGAAGAAAACGTATTTGAACACTTTCAATTCTTTAAATATGTATGCCTTGGTCGGTGACCATATTTGAGAGGCGTATTCAAGGAGGGGACGGATAAAGATGATGAAGAGAGATCCTTAAACGTTGGGATTGGAAAATTCCCTTGGCCAACGCTTTACAAAACCGAGCGCTGAGTTGGCTTTTATTATAATAGCCGCGTTTTATTATCACCGTGATCTGATCCGGATCAGATCATGATAATAAAACAGCATTGGATCATCATATTTTTTATTATTTAAAGTTTGGTAGCAGTGTCAAATTCGTTCTTTCAAAAGTTACATTTCGAAGCAAAAAAAAATTTAAACAAATACCCAAAATGGAAGCAGTGTTGCCGTAAGATCATTTCGCTCAATGATTTTTTTTGTTCTTTTTTTTTGGGTAAAATGATACCCATAACTATGTCAAATATACATTTTTTTGAACTTAATTATTTTACTTTTACCAATTTATATCTAGTTTTGTTAAAATAACTCATTTTTTCATGGATTATATACAAAATAAATAAATATAAAGCTTCTCGCTTTCTATTTGAAAAAATATTTTATTTCAGTCAAATGGAAATGTTTATATGGCAATACAGGTTTCATTTAATTTTTTTGCAATGATACCAACATTTACATATGAAATTTCAATGATAAAGCCCTCATTGTGTGAAAAAAGAATTAAATTTTGGATCTCAAATTGAGATCCAAACACAAAGCAGGATCTTGTGTTGTTGTTGTAGTGCATGTAAATCCAAGATCCAGATCAGATCATGGTGATAATAAAACGTGGATAGTAAAACAGCATTGGATCATCATATTTTTTATTATTTAAAGTTTGGTAGCAGTTTCAAATTCGTTCTTTCAAAAGTGACATTTCGAAGCAAAAAAAATATAAACAAATACCCAAAATGGAAGCTGCTGTGGTCTCATCTGTAGTCCAGATTCGTTTTGATCTATTAATAAAATTGAACTTGATAAATGTGACACTAAAATAATTTAATTTGAAGATTACTTACAATTTATTTGTATTTTCTCCCATTTGCAGGTTTCTCGATTTTATTTATATTTTTTGGCATTTAAAGCAGTGTTGCCATAAAATCATTTCACTCAATGATTTTTTTTGTTCTTTTTTTTGGGAAAAATTATACCCATAAACTATGTCAAATATACATTTTTTGAACTTAATTATTTTAATTTCACCAATTTATATCTAGTTTTGTTAAAATAACTGATTTTTTCATGGATTATATACAAAATAAATAAATATAAAGCTTCTCGTTTTCTATTTGAAAAATATTTTATTTCAGTCAAATGGAAATGTTTATATGGCAATACAGGTTTCATTTAATTTTTGTGCAATGATACCAATATTTACATGTGAATTTACAATGATAAAGCACTCATTGTGTGAGGTTAGGTAGGTAGAAATGGCGATCTCAAGGCAACCTAGCCTGAGATCCAATTAGCGCTGTAGTGCGCCGTTTTGATACCAAAACTCGTTTGACCTGTGATAGAAAGGAAATGATTTATAGAGAAGCTTCATAGCGATTATGTTAGAGCCATTTTGTCGCATTGAGAAAAAAGATTAGGTCTCTAATCTTTGTCTCAGATAGCTCATCAAGTTCGTGAAAGAATGCTTTCCCAAAGCATTTCATTCTAGTGCTTGCCAAAGCAGGACATTTGCAGAGGAAATGGATTATCGTTTCACTTTCTCTTTGGTCGCTACAACTACGGCAAAAGGTGTTGTAAGAGATACCCAACTTCTCTGCATGAACTCCTATAGGCCAATGTCCGGTACAAACCGCAACAATCCTGGCTATGTCTTGCCTTGGCCTGCATAGAAGATCGTTTGTACGGGTTTTATTATAGGTGGGCCATATCTTCCTAGATATAATGCAGTTGGGTAAATTGCTCCACCTTCGGTTTGATTCAGTTTGGTAGATAGAAAAGATTTTACCCTTCATAGCACCAAGAGGAATGTTAACCATTTCCGCAAGTGAGCTATGAAGGGCCGATCCTTGTCTGGCTAGCTCGTCAGCCCGTTCATTTCCCACGATACCACTATGGCCCGGAACCCAGATTAGGGTGACACCGAGGTTGATGTTCAGGCTCGCAAGCTCATCGCGACATTGCTGGACCAATTTAGATGAGGATGTAGCCGAGTTAATGGCTTTGACAGCTGCCTGACTGTCTGTGAAGATAGCTGCATTTCGGTTTTGGTTTGGGCTTTGTTTAAGTATCTTACATGCCTCCCTAATTGCCAGCAATTCAGCCTGAAAAACGCTAGCAAAGTCAGGAAGCCTAAAGGATTTAGCTACATTTAGGGACTCAGAAAAGATCCCAGAACCAACTCCGCACTCCATCTTTGAGCCGTCGTAAAGATGGTTGTATCGAAACAAAGGGAATGGGTTGGTTATGGCGAAAATATTGGAGGTGTGAAGTTCTTACTCGCTTTCGTAAAAAAAAATTGACAGAAATTTGTTTATAATAAGGTCTAAAAAGTTTTTTTTACACCAGACTGAGAACTATTTAAATCTAATTGAATAAGGTGGAAATCATGCATCGAAGTAAGGGACTTGAAAAATTGTGTGTCATCAGCGTATATATACATATGTCATATATCATTATAATGGCGAGGATAAAAAGGAGAGAGCCTATGTTGCTATCTTGTGGTACGCCAGAGGTAGCTAGATTAGGATAGGAGAGATTTCCGCAAGTTTGGTAGTTGTAGACTTGAATTTCTGAAAATCGTGTTTTCTAGGGGAAAGATTTGCAATGAAAACTTAATGTACCGTACAAGATGCTTTAAAATAACTTTTGAATATGGGACAGCACAGGACAGCACAGTTTCGTGAGAAACGTCAGATCAAGTTAGAACAGTCAGTTAAACGTCAGTTGTCAAAAAAAAAACAAAACAAATTGCAAATTGTGTGAATTTTTCGTTTCTCGCTTATTTTTTTTTTTCATTTTTTGTGTTTTTACTCTGAAATATTATTAAAAATTATTGAAATGGAAAATCAAGTGATTGCTAAGATAATACTAAATGAAAATGTTAGTGGTTCAGATACCGATAGTGATTTTTCGTCGGATTCCTCTTCAGATGATTGGAATGAAAGTGTGACGGATGTTATTACCTTTTCTTTGATGAAATGTAAAAGAAATTGCATTGAAAGTTATTATATTATATTTTATAATTATTTAGTTAAACAAATTAGACAAATTGGCAAAATAACTTTATTTTAATTTTTTTAAATCACGAGAAAAAAAAACACAAAGCACAGCCAAATCAAAACGTAAACAAAAAAAATGACAACTTCGATTTTGACATTTCTCACGAGTCTGTTCTAACCTGATCTGACTCAAAAGCAAGAACAGAAAATTCTGTTCTAAACTGTTCTAGGTTTGCCAATGAACAGGAAAGTAGAACAGTTCAGCACAGAAAAAACCTCAATGAACAGCAAAAAGCTGTATACTTTTCTGTCTAGAACAGTCCAGCACAGCGTCACTGAACACACTTTAAGTTAGCAACACTATTTTAACTTGCGGCTTTCAAGTGATTCATATTTAGTTTTATTAAACATTTTAAGAATTAATGCTACAGGATCAACTAGCATAGCGTGAATTCGACTAATTGGCTCGAAACAAAATTTTCGTTGATCCAAATTTTATAAGCGAATTTTGTTTAGCAATAAAGCTCATTTCTGATTGAATAGATAAATCACCAAACAAAACTGCTGTATTTTGAGAGATGATAGTCCCCAAGTGTAAAAACTGACTAATGATGGAGTAATTGGTCCGTACTTCTTTAAAAGCGATGCTGGCCAGAACTTTACAGTCAATACTGACTTGTATAGAGTCATGATTACTGACTTTTTCGTTCATCACCTGAACAATTATGAAGTTCATGAGCTTGGTTTTAACGTGACGGCGCAACATATCAAACATTTCGTGCCACAATTGATTTCTTGAAGTACACGCTTGGAAACCGCATAGTTTCACGTTATGGACCTTTGAATTGGTTGCCAGTCAACACCGATAAGCCTAAAACGACCACTTGGAGTACAACATTCCTTGCGTTATTGCCGATATGTGGCCACAAATGTTGGAAAAATTCATCAAAAATTAGACCTTCTAATAATATTATATACATATGTATTTACATATGTCATAAATCATATAATTAAAAAAAAAAAAACATCTTTGTTTATTCCTTTTAAAAGTTCTACACCATACAATATTAATTGTCAAGAACTATATATGTTTACCTCTGTCTTTAACATTTTTAATTTAATTATTTAAAAAAAACCGATGTTAGAAAAACTATATAGTGAGATTCGAGTTCAAGACAATTTTAAAAAATAGTTGTTTTGTTTATGGGAAAGAAAACCAACTATATTTTGCCGACCAGTTGTAATTTACCATGAACCTAACCTCCACATTTCTTGAAGTTCATTTTGCATATTAACATCAAAACAAAAAATGTTCCACTGTTAAAACAAAATTCTATAGCCCACGGATCACAGAATAAAAATCAACATGCTACCGTTTGTATAAAATGTAATGTGATTAAGATGAACCACACGCCACATCGCATCGGGCCAGAACATGGTTTGTCTGTGGCTATCTTACGGATTTTTTGATGCCTTCAAGTGGTGTCTATAATAGTGTAGTGTATACCTTACCTATCCTCTCTACAACAAAAAATATAAAATAAATTATTTGTTCTTATGGGTTTTGCATTTTGGAGTGAAATTAAACAGATTTTAAGATTATAACAGACAAACATAATGATGTTAATTCGAATTCTTGCTAAAGTCAGCAAAGTCCAGCAATTAATTAAAAAATAATATAATTTTCTTTGGAATTGAATAAAAATAAAAAGTAAATGAAGAAGAAGAAGAAAATATACAATTCCTACATAGAAACAATAAAACATCGCACTCCCACTTATTTCCGAAAAGATAAAAACCAATTTTTTAAATATAGAAATTCATAATTTTTCAAAAACATACATGATGATATTTTTCTTATTCGTTTTTTTTTTTTGTTGATTTGATTTGTTTTATGTTTGAAAAATTCAAAAGTTTTCAAATTAGACATTGAACTTGTTTGTTTTTATGAATTAAGAGTTGTTCGAATTAATCAAACTTTCATATATATGTATGGTATGTATATTTGTTTATGTTACTATAAACAAACAAATTAATAATAAATGTACCACATGATCAGTTTATGTATCTATATGAATCTTTTAAGTGTTACTCGAAAAAAAGCTCACAAAAAGACATTTATAAGTGAAAAATATTCGTTCGTGAATATATTTTTTTTTTGAGGAAACTTAAGCAATTAATCTTTTTTTTTTAATGTAGTATGTTTATCGCTTATAAGATGTGTTAAAAGTATTTTCAAAATATAAATATTTTAAATCATAACTCTTAGATTGTGTATTATGTTTATGGCTGTACTACAGAGTGTGTTTTTGGTATGCTTTCAAAAACACACTTATTTCCTCTTAGGTTTATACAATAGCTCTCATATTTTATAACAATTTTTACTGCACACATAATAGTGTCGTTCTTCATGTTAAATGTAAACAATATCCTGGGGCCCTACTATGTAACTCGATTCTACAATGAAATTGCTCGAATTCGAAAAATTGGTACTATGTATCTATTTGACTACTTTCGAACAAACGAGAATCGAATAGTTCTAGTAGTGCCAACTATATTCTTATGAACTTTCGAATAAACGAGGAACTACGTAACTCGAAAGTAGAATTCAAAACAAGACAAAATCGAAAATAATCACTCTACATCAAATGTGTTTGCGAACGAAGTTTTTTTTTTGCCAAAGTGCAAGTAAAATGTTATAAATTATTAAATGGAATTTGAATTTGAGAGTTTTTCATTCAACTTTTTGTGTTTTATTATTTTATCACCCCAATTACAACGGGAATTCGTGATTTTTGCAAAAATTAGCGTTTGGACTTTCGTTCCTCTTCCCCATTTATTTCAAAATTCATCATCAGTGGGCACATGACTCTTTCCATTGAAGTCAAAACTTCGGCAAGTATTTTTGACATGGTTTGCTGTGCAAGTCCAGCGTTCTTGTCCCCACCGATTTGGTTTTGGTAACCTCTTGTTGCCAAAAACTTGCTGCTGATAACTTAATGATAATCGAAGAACAAAACTAAAACAAAAGTATATATTTTTCATTAAGAATGCATTCAAATATTCTACCGTTTATATAAAGGGTCCGCCAAATAACTTCTTTTTTTTTGAAAATGCTATAAAAACATCGAGTGTAGCTTCGGCTGTGTGGCACGTAGCGCGCGTCCTGTTGAAACCAAATTTTGCCAATATCCTCCTCCTTTTGTGAACAAAAATTCGTTCAACATGGCCCAATAACGATCACCATTGACTGTAACGGTCACTCCTTGCTCGTTTTCGAAGAAAAATGGCCCAATTATGCCTCTGGACCAAAATTCGCACCAAACAGTGACTCGTTTTGGCTGTATCGGCTATTCAATGTATGCGTACGGGTTTTCTGTGCCCCAAATGCGACAATTTTGATGGTTTACATACCCGCCAAGATCAAAATGAGCTTCATCTGAAAAGATGATGAAGCGTATACACAACCATATTCGTTCAGCGGAAAGATAAAACTAATTATCTGTGAAATCAGACATGAGCTAAGTGTAACCATTCACGAAATAAGCACTAGTTAAAAAAAACGTTCGATGGCGAAACCTATATATGCAAACCTTTTCTCACTCAGCTCCATTATTTTGGAATTATCTTTTATTCTTTTGCGTTCAATTTGCTCGTACCGTTCTTCATTTCCTTTCAAATTAAACCAAATTCCAACGGTGTTCATTTTTGTTATAATTATTCTTGTCCAAATATTTGATGTTTTACTTTTGTTTTTGTTTTTAAAACTGTCAAACAAATCGATACTCGTTCGAAAGTAGATTTTTTTTGAAAACAAGTTGGTATAACCGGCATTCGATTCTACTTGCATACGTAGTACGATTTCAAAGTAGAATCGGAAATGAGTTTCGAATAGAATCAAAAGTAGAATCGAGTTACATAGTAGGGCCCCTGTATTTTGTGTCTCTCGAAAAAAACACTATTAAACAGAGTGGTAACAAGGGCGTATACTTACTTTTTTATATTTTAATTTTATATTTGCTACAAATTATGTAATAAAATAAAGTAATGAAACACGGTATACCTTGAAATCTCTAAAACCACAATCTCTAATGAATAAATCTCGAAAACAAACTTAAAGAATTGAAAAATCGCTTTGGTGTTTTCCTGATCAAATTAAATTAAATTTACCCAGAACACAAACCAAAATTGATTCTCATAGCGCAGAAGTCTTTACGTTTTATTAAGAAGTCGACAAATTGGCCTTAAAAAATTAAATGGAATTGAAATAGAAATATAGGAACAAGTTTTTTGTTTAAAAAATATATACTCGTAGTTTTTATAAAAATATAGTTTATATTAAAATTAAACCAGATTTTAATTCTTCTCTAGTGTCTTAATTATTGAACATTTTCTTTTGTTCATCTGAAAATATATATTATTTAATTATCTGAATGTAATGCAGTACTTTTCTTAAACTTTAAAATTTTTAAAAGGGTTAAAACAAAATCATAAAAAGAGGCTGGGATGCGACCCACACTGATAACTTCCCATCTAAATGTATCAATTCTTGCCAAATTTGCGTTCTATTTTTTGTAGATTTTATTTTTTTTATGAAAAAACGGACTGTTGGATAAAAAAATTACTGAATATAAAAAACGATATTTTCTGTGAAATAAAATAAGTTTGAAGCCAATATTTTTAATTTTTGAAAAGCTATTTGAGCCGAAAATCAATTTTTACCAACTTTTATTAATTTTTTTGTTTAGGTTTTTATTTTTTGTAAAAAAACTGTCAATTCGATTTTTCTCAAAATTTTTCCTAATGTTGAAAACAATATTTCTTATAAGTAAAAATTAGTTAGAAGCCATAATCTCAAATTTTTGAAAAGATATTTAAGTCGAAAATCAATTTTTACCAACTTTTGTTAATTTTTTTTTTCGGTTTTAATTTTTTGTAAAAAAAACTGTCAATTCTATTTTTTTCAAAATTTTACTGAATGTTGAAAACAACATTTTTTGAAAGATAAAAGTAGTTTAAAGCCAATATCTCAAAGTCTTGAAAAGATATTTGAGTCAAAACTCAATTTTTACTAACTTTTTTTTTATTTTTTTTAGGTTATTATTTTTTGTAAAAAAACTGTCAATTCGATTTTTCTCAAAATTTTATCAGATGTCAAAAACATTATTCTTCTTTGCACAAAATTGTTTTGGAAATGAAATCATATTTTAGTCGTAAAATTTTCGAAGTGACACATTTTTTTTTCAGTTTTTTTGATTTATAAAAAAAAACGTTAATTGAGTTTTTTTCCAAAAATATAATTGTTTTGTATCACATTACAATATATAACATAAAATTTAATTCAAGTCTCTAGCGTCATTGGTTCATGAGATATTTAGGGTTAACCAAAATTTTCACCTTTTTTTTAAACTGCTATGGTAAAAAAACCACCCACGCAATTTTTTTGAGAGTCGTTTCTGCATCTTTCTGCCTTATTATCTGTATAACAAAATTTATTTGAAGTCGATATCTCTTCTGGTTCTTGAGCTATGGACGACGAAAAAAACGTCGCGAACGTACGGACGTACGGACGTACAGACGTACGGACGTACGTACACACGCACGCACAGACATCTTTCTAAAAATCTTTTATTTCGACTCTAGGGACCTTGAAACGTCGAGAAATGTCAAAATTTTCAATTTGACAAATCGGACCCATTACAATAACTTCCTATGGGAAGTTAAAAACACAATTTTGAAATCCTTATTTTTACATTAAAAAAAAAGAGGCTGGGATGCGACCCACACTGATAACTTCCCATCCCGTCTGTCGATTTGTCTTGCTAAAAAGGTTTGTAAGTTTTCGTGTTTTTTTTTAAGTTGCCAGTTGAATTATTCTAAAAAATTTAAAAATTAAAAACATTATTTTGCATATGATGAAATAGTTTGGTTTCAAAATCTATTTTCGTAAACGAGATTTTTAGTCGAAAAACAATTTTTACCAATTTTAGTAGCATTTCTTAAAAGCTTTTATTTCTTATAATGGGTGATTTTTTAAGAGCTTGAGAACTTTAAAAAAAAAAAAAACGCATAAAATTTGCAAGATCTCATCGATTCTTTATTTGAAACGTTAGATTGGTCCATGACATTTACTTTTTGAAGATAATTTCATTTAAATGTTGACCGCGGCTGCGTCTTAGGTGGTCCATTCGGAAAGTCCAATTTTGGGTAACTTTTTCGAGCATTTCGGCCGGAATAGCCCGAATTTCTTCGGAAATGTTGTCTTCCAAAGCTGGAATAGTTGCTGGCTTATTTGTGTAGACTTTAGACTTGACGTAGCCCCACAAAAAATAGTCTAAAGGCGTCAAATCGCATGATCTTGGTGGCCAACTTACCGGTCCATTCCTTGAGATGAATTGTTCTCCGAAGTTTTCGCTCAAAATGGCCATAGAATCGCGAGCTGTGTGGCATGTAGCGCCATCTTGTTGAAACCACATGTCAACCAAGTTCAGTTCTTCCATTTTTGGCAACAAAAAGTTTGTTAGCATTGAACGATAGCGATCGCCATTCACCGTAACGTTGCGTCCAACAGCATCTTTGAAAAAATACGGTCCAATGACACCACCAAAAGATATTTAAGTCGAAAGTAAATTTGTACTAAGTTTTAGTATTGTCTTTTATAGGTTTTATTTTTTTGTAAAAAAATCTGTCAATTCGATTTTTCCCAAAATTTTACTGAATGTTGAGAACAGTATTTTTTATAAGACAAAATTAGTTTGAAGCCATAATCTCAAATTATTGAAAAGATATTTGAGTCGAAGATCAATTTTTACCAACTTTCAGTAATGTTTTTTAGGTAGATATTTATTTTATATAAAAATTCGATTTTTTCAAAATTTTACCAGATGTCAAAAACGTTATTCTTCGTTGCCCAAAATTATTTTGGAGATAAAATAATTTTTTGTTCGTAAAGTTTTCCAGGTGACAAATACTTTTTTTCAGTTTTTTTGATTTATAAAAAAAACCGTTAGTTGGATTTTTTTTCCCAAAAATATATATGTTTTGTATCATGGTACAATATATGCATAATGTAAAATTTAATTCAAGTCTCTCATGTTATTGGTTCGTGAGTTATTTAGGGTTAACCAAAATGTTCACCTTTTTTTTTTAAATTGCTGTGGTAAAAAAACCACCAACGCAATTTTTTTGAGAGCCCTTTCTGCATCTTTCTGTATTATTATCTGTATAACAAAATTTATTTGAAGTCGATATCTCTACTGGTTCTTGAGCTATGGACGATGAAAAAGCGTCGCGAACGTACGTACACACGCACGCACAGACATCTCTCTAAAAATCTTTTATTTTGACTCTAAAGGCCTTGAAACGTCGAGAAATGTCAAAATTTTCAATTCGACAAATCGGACCGATTACAATAATTTCCTATGGGAAGTTAATAATATTTTTTCGACATACATACATATCTTTCATTCAAAATGTTTGTTGTTCGATATTATGTCATTATTCTAATGAAACAATTACTTTTATAGCTTTCGAGTTATTGCGATACTCCACTTCAACCCGATCTCCCTCCCACTTAAATTTGTTGCTCAACAAATACTTTAAGATAGTTTTTAGGAAGGGTTCGTATAAGTAAAGCTCTCCACCAGAGTTCATCTTTGTGGATTTTTTGAAATTTTTGGAAATTTATTTGCAAATAATGTCAAAAGTGAATCTCTGATATTATTCAGCACTTTTTGCGAAGCAATGCAAATTTTAAATATTTTTGGTTCAAGATAAGTAAATATTTTTCTTTCTTCATCACACAAAAGCTTTAAAATTTGAGATCGTAAAGGCTTAGACAAGTCTCAGTTTCAGATCGAAAATGACCCTTAATACACATGAGTAAATCAGCCGATTACCTAATAAAAATCTTCTAACTAGAGGGTGGTCCAAAGATAAGACAAAATGTTAATGGTGAAACACACCTTAAAGTCAAGTTTTTGCCAAACTATATTTTACATTTCATTGTTTAAGTCTATAACAAATTTAACCTCGTAAGGTTTTTTTGAATCATTGTATGAAAATAGGAGTTCAAATAATTATCATGATTTAATACCCGTAGCGTGATGGTTAGTGCGTTGGACTGTCATGCAAGGGGTCTTGGGTTCAATCCCTGCCTGTGCCACCTAACTTTTTTCACGGGTACTGCCTCTTGCAAGGAACTGACAAATCCTCCAAGAGTAATTCTTGTCATGAAAAGTGCTTTCTCAAATTAGCCGTTCGGATTCGGCATATAAACTGTAGGTCCCCTCCATCCCTGAAAACATTACTCGCACACAGGAATGGTTGAGAGTTGTAAGTCACTAGGCCCTGGTTCTTCATGGACTGTTGCGCCACCTAATTTAATTTAATTTAATTTATTTAATTTTTAATACCTTTGGACTTCTAAAAATAAATAAATAAATTTGCTGGTGCTAAAACTCGTGTAGAACCAGGGTCTAGTGACTAATTCAAATTCATGTTTAAGTAATGTTAGGGATGGAGGAAAACTGTAGTTCTTATGTCAAATTCGAATGGAAAACTTTGGAAGCATTGTTTCACTCGAAATGTTTTAAAACGAAATTCGAAAAAGGTGGCTCCGGCTATTCCATCCGTCTGTCTGCCTTCACTCCTAAATGTATTAATTTAAATTCGTTAAATACCAAAGTTAATAATGCTTATGATAAATGCTTAAAAAACTACTTAACATTTAATTTTTAAATTTAAATTTTTAAAAAAGTCCAGCGGTGTCAAATCGCATGATCTTGGTGGCCAGTTGATCCTGAGAACGACGAGGAATAGACACATTCAGGTCTTCGGCTACACTTTCGCTTACAAACAAAAATAATAAAATTGGGGTGGCGCAACAGTCCGTTGAGAACTAGGGCCTAGTGACTTACAACTCTCAACCATTCCTGTATGCGAGTACTGTTGTCAGGGATGAAGGGGACCTACAGTTTTAAGCCGAATCCGAACGGCTAATTTGAGAAAGCACTTTTCATGACAAGAATTACTCTTGGAGAATTTGTCAATTCGTCGCAAGAGGCAGTTCCCGTGAAAAAGACATTAGATGACATAGGCAGGGATCGAACCCAAGACCTCTAGCATGACAGTCCAACGCACTAACCATCTTGCCTCGGGTACTACTCTTTCACTTACAGCAGCAATATTTTCAGTTGTACGAGCGAAACGATGATGCACAGGCCTTACAATATCTGTAACCAATCCAGTCTCTTTAAATTTCTTCACAATTTCGCCTATTGCTTGCGTAGTTGGACGATTATGTAAACCATAATCTCATCTTAAAGGTTTTAACAATTTTCATGCGTTGTGCGATAGTTGAGCGATCCATTTTTGTAAATGTCAGACTTTCAACTGAAAAAAAAAAATAGGTTTAACAACTTAGTTTGACAGATGTCGAATTCCAGCCCTATACTTTTGAAACCCCAAAATGGATAACCGGTTATACTATACTTTTAAACTCAAATTTATAAAAAACGTGACACAATATTCTCAAAGCATTGCATTGGAAATTGGAACAAAAGTTAAAAGAAGAAGAAAAATATAAAATTCCATACTATGTACATACATACATATGTATATGTAAGTATAAGTTCAAAGTGTTATATATCAATTATCAGAAATCATAACAATTTACCACGTAAGAAAATAAGTTCAATGAAGGCCATAAATAACATTTAACATACTCGTACCTAACACCAGACTTCAGCATCAAGGTAAATTTTTCGAGTGACAACTTTTGTTTAAACAATCAACCGCACTCTCAATTCGAACCCCAAATAATGTAAATAAAAATTAATGACGTAAACTAAATTTACACAAAATAATAAACATGCTTCTCTTATGTACCGTCAAAAAAGAAAATGTTAATTTTCGGTGGCACATACATACATACTTGAACATACAATTTCGATTTCACAACTTTTGTACATGTCTATTAATTTATTTTTGGGATATTTAGAGTTCGTTTGATTTCTAAAATCCACAATAAATACAATCATTTAACACCTTTTTTGATCTGATCTGAATTAAAATTGTGTATACAGAAAGACACAGATACTTGATGCAGTATAGGGACGGATCACCCCCTCTTTCCTGTTAAGTTGATTAAGATAAACATTTATGTACCAATATCTACAGAAAGAATAATGTTTCCAGTTTTTATTTTGTGTTTATAAACAATATACATACGTTAAGTATGACTTTAGTCTTTAACTCGACTCTCATGTGGCCTTTTCAAGGTGAATCAAGAACAAGGCTCAATATTTTTCGGGTTAATTAGGTTTCGATTTTTTCGATTTGAATGCGTTGAAGTTGCCTTATTTGGAAATCATTGTATCATCACTTTATATAATAAAGTGGTAAATGTTTATGGAGATATCTTAATATATTTTTGTCCGATGTCTGACTGAAGTAAATTTTGTTTTTGATGACCCTAAGAAGTTTCAGGAAACACAAATATACGAAGAGTTTTTAGTTTATTTACTTTGTAAAAATTATTATTGGTTCTTCAATTTCAAACGTACACAGTATGAGTATCATCACCGAGCTTGTTTTCAAAAAAAAAAATTGAAAGAAATAAAATAGATATTGAACGGAAGTGATGGTTTTTTAAATTCTCAAGAAAATTATGGTGTGAAATATTACTTTGAATTTGAATGAATAAAGAAATAATAATATCAACAAATTGGCAGCAATGACTTTTTGATGTCGGCACCTTTTTCCAAAAAGGTGTATTTTTCTAAGAAATTTTAAAATACAAAATGTTTACGTATCTTTCTCGTCAATTTTTATAGATTATGATTATAAATAAAACGGAAAAGTGTGGCGTGAAAAATACTATAAAAACGAGTTTTTGTTTGCTGTCAGATATTTTTGTGGAACTGAATTTATCTTCTAGGAATTCATTAACACTTCTCTTAGATCTCATAAATGCATATTAAAGATATTATTACCATGAAAAATTTAAAGAGAAGATTTGAAAAATATAAAACCGAAGATCAATTAGTTGCATCATTCTACATATGATCAGAAAAAATATCATATAAATGAAATTTTTCTATCAAAAATTTTGAAATTTGGTCAACCATACAACTTGTATATTTCAGAAAATGCCTTTTGGGTTATGGACAATTAAAATTGTTTCAACCGTAAAAACCATGGAAATACCTTATGATTTAGTTAATTAAACATCAACAAGCGTTTTAATAAAGTTTTTTTGATTAAAATCTCAGGTTGTGATGGTGGTTATTTTGGTCTTATAGGCAATAATCCAAAAAAATAGTAAGAAATGGAAAATTAGCCATTGGTTTTTATTTTTGGCATTAAATAAAGGTTACCCCAACCATCAGTTATGTAGTTATTCAAATTCTATTTCTGTCTCGATTAATGAGATTTCCATTGGTAATTTAAATCAATTACCAATTTAAATCAATTCAACATATAGACGACGAAAGCCAACAATCCCGTCCTCCCGACTTAGACGAAGTTAAGATTGCCATATCTATACGCTGAAGTCTAATAAAGCTGCTGGAGCGGATGGCTTGAATGCCGAGCTCTTTAAAGCAGCTGAAGATAAGTTGGTTAGGAGCATGCACCAACTTATCTGTAAGATATAGTCGGAAGAAAGCATGCCCGATAAATGGAACCTCAGTATTGTTTGCCCGATCCTGAAAAAAGGAGACCCTCTAAACTGCACCAACTATAGAGGAATCAGTCTACTTAACATCGCCTACAAAATCTTCTCTGCCGTAATATGTGAACGTCTAAAGCCCATCGTCAACAACCTGATAGGTCCTTACCAGTGTGGTTTTAGACCAGGAAAGTCCACAGTCGATCAAATATTCACATTACGGCAGATCCTGGAAAAAACCCAAGAACACCAAATCGACACCCACCATCTTTTCATCGATTTCAAGGCCGCATATGACAGTATCTACAGGGACGAACTGTATAGAGCCATGTCTAGTTTTGGCATCCCTGCCAAACTCGTCCGTTTAGGCAGAATGACCATGGAGAATTCACGCTGCTCCATAAAGGTTGGAAACAGTTTAAAAGAACATTTCGATGTCAAAAAAGGTTTTAGACAAGGTGATGCACTGTGATGCGATTTTTTTAACATCGTACTCGAAAGAATAGTGCAGAGCTCACACGTCAACACTAGACGCACTATCTTTCAAAAGTCTGTCTAATTACTAGCATATGCTGATGACATTGACATAATCGGAAGAACTCAGCGTGATGTCAATGGGGATTTTGTGAGTATTGAGGCAGAGACGGCAAAAATGCAGGGTTTATCGGTTAATGAGGGCAAAACAAAGTACATGCTGTCGTCGAGAAAGGACCTACAACACCGACCGACGTCTTGGACAAAACGTCACAATCGACAGACGTAACTTTGAGGTAGTCAAGGACATCGTCTACCTAGGCTCCGCTGTAAACGCAAAAAACAACACCAGCGCTGAGATCAAACGAAGAATAACTCCTGCTAACCGCTGTTTCTTTGGGCTAAGAAAGCAATTGAGTGGAAAAGTCCTTTCTCGAAGGACCAAAGACCCTTATCATCCCCGTCCTGCTATACGGTGCAGAAGCATGGACTATGACAAAAGCGGATGAAAGCACCTTGGGTCGTTTCGAGAGAAAAGTTCTTAGCGTGATCTACGGTCCCGTATGCATAGAAGGGGAGTGGAGGAGAAGATGGAACGACGAGCTGTACGGGTTGTACAGCGACGTAGACTTAGCCAGAAGGGTAAAAGTCCAACGACTAAGATGGCTGGGTCATGTAGAGCGCATGGAAACCAATGCTCCGGCCCGGAAAGTCTTCGAATCCACACCACCCACAGGACAGCGCAGTAGAGGAAGACCGCGGATCAGGTGGCGCGTACAAGTGGAAAGTGACCTCACCCAACTTGGAGCGCGAAACTGGAGATATCTAGCTAGGGACCGAGCTAGATGGAGAAGTTTGTTGGGTGAGGCCCTAGTTCACACATGACTATAGCGCCACCTTAAGTAAGTAAGTAATAGGGCCCATACACTACACAAACTGTTTGAGCAAACGAATGTATTTTGTTGTTGTAAAAATGTTTGTGCAAACTGTTTGAGTAGTGTGTAGCGATGATGCGTGTTTGCGCAAGCGGTTTGAACAAAATCAAAAAGTTTTGAATTTTCCGTGCCTGCACAAACATGTTTGTGTGGTGTGTATCGAATTTTGCTCAAACCGATGCCAATTTTCATAGAGTAAACATGAATAAACAAGAGGAACAAATTTTTTGGACTTAATTCATTGAACTTTATAAAAGTTTAACAGTATTGTGGTGTGTAAAAATTCGTCACGCAACTAATATCTCTCAAACATGTTTGTGTAGTGTGTGGCGAAACTATGTTTGCTCAAACACACGTTTGAACAAACGTGTTTGCGTAGTGTATGGGCCCTATAAGTAATTTAAATCAATTTGTGTTTGATCTAAACCTGTCAAAAATCAAAAAGTTTCCGTTTTTAAGTCCCATTTGACAAAATAAACTGCCAATATACCATTTCTTAAATGAATTTACATCCTTTATCTATCAATTTAATACATTTAAAAATAATGAATAAAATATGTGACGCGACAGCCCGTTGAGAAGTAGGGTCTAGTGACAAACAACTCTCAACCATTCATTTCAGACATGGAGGGGACCTACAGTTTTATGTCGAATCCGAACAGCTTACTTGAGAAAGCACTTTTCATGTCAAGAGTTACTCTTGGAAAATTTTTCAATTCTTGGCAAGAGGCAGCTACCGTGAACAAATTTAGCTTGTGATTTATTCAATTGACATAATTTAATTTGTGAAATGATTTTTAGAAATTATTCTAATTAAAGTATGGAGCTATTTTTGAAATGGATTCATTGAAAAGCTGTGGTTTGAACCAAACTGATAACTGACCAGTGGTTACCTTAAAAATTTGAAAATAATATTTTTTGTAATCCAAATCGACATTAACTTAAAAAGTATTTACTACAATTTATTTAGGTCCTCAGACCTATGAAGGCAGTTGGTGATCTCTAACTAGACATAGGGCCTCAACTGCTTCTACGCTCCATCATGTTCGGTTTCCTTAGCTGTGTTTGAGCTCACTCCAGTCCCAATCTCGACAATCCCTCCAGGAATGTTCTTCTCCTCGTGCTTTACAGTCTACAAACTCTTCTGCCTTCGTGAGTGGATTACACTGTATTGCCTGCCCTCCAATACATTCATTACATTTTCGAAGCATGTGCCCAATCCACTGCCCTGCCACTTGCGCCTTTGTATAAAAGTGTCAGTGGGTTCCTGACACGTCAGAAAACCGGTAAGAAATTTCGTAGACATTTCTTTTGATGAAGGTCTGCTGCAGTTTCCTGGTAATATTTGCTGTTATTTTCCAACTGCTGCAACCGTATAACAATACTGATTCCACTTTGTAGCTTTGTCTTAAAACTGAGAGAGTTGTTCCTACATATATTGGACAATATCCCGAACGCAGCCTTAGATTTCCTGGTATGATATTTTGTTCATTTCACCTTCAGTAGAATCATACTTCCAAGGCTGAAATCGTTCTTCTTTTTTAACTGGTTGTTGAGCAATGTTTACCGGAAATGATGAGTGGAAGGTTCTGAGGCTAAGCATCTAAGTTTTTCACGCGTTGATTTTGGCAACGTGTTGGTATGGCAACCAATATTCCTTCTCACAACCTTGGAGAAATAATAGATGCTTCCCACAATTTCTGGTTTTCTCTCCACCCTTGTTGCCATTTACTGGAGATCCCCTATTCTATGAGATAGCAAGCATACATAGTTTGCGAAATCTAGATGTTTTAGGTATGTTGTCAGAATTCAAATTATTCCTCCGTTTCCTGCCAAGGCCGGACGGAGCATATCACTTATCAATAATAAGAAAAGAATTAATGACAGTATGCAGCCCTGTCTGACACCACTTTGGACTTCAAACTCCTCTGAAAATCTACCTACGTACTCGTATAAGGCGTGACATTTAGACCCACCATAAGTCGCCTTGATAATAGAGATGAGTTAAAATTTACCAAAAATGTTAAAAGCAATCTTTTTTGGTTTTCGAGGTATTTATATTTAAGTCGAAAGTTCATTATTAGTTGTTTTTTGTAGGTTTTGTTTTTTGTAAAAAAAAATCTTTCAACAGAATTTTTCTAAATCTTTCACCACGTATCAAAACACGTTTATTTTTCGTAGAATAAAATTCTTGCGAAGGTAATATTATTTATTTTTCGTATAATAATCGGGTTGACACATATGTATGTATATTTGTTGTGTATATAGTTGACATCGCCAGATATGTATAATCAAGCCGTCTATTTCACACACTGCGGTTTCGGAGCCGTGAAATAAAGCCAAGTGAAATGAGACCAACTTTTAAAAATTGGCCAAACTAACTGCCAATTTTCAGCATTTGGTCATATCGCACTTTTCATTCAGATTCAGATAGATAGAAATTTATTTGCGTAAAATAAAGCATTACAATTTTACATGAATTAAAGTGAATACACACAGCTTGCACAGAGATATGATATTTAGTTTTTATCTTACAACTGAGGACAATATATTATATTTCGGTATGGTAATAGAGATGTAGAATGAAAAACTATTGAAGGAGAACTACGGAGAAAAACCTTCATTTAACATTTGAATCTTAAGCTAAGGGTTTCTTTATTTTAGAAATCTGTTGGATAGATAAAATGGACTTAAAACTAATGGAATTACCAGATGATAATGAAATTGATAATTATTTAATGCATAGATAACAAGATACAAATAATTGAATAAATAAATCAATAAATTAACAATCAAATGAATAATAACAAGATAAATAAATAAATATTCAAACGAATAAATAAATAAACAAAATAAATAAATTAATAAATAAATAAATATATAAATAAACAAACAAACAAACAAACAAATAAATAAATAAATAAATAAAAAAATAAATAAATAAATAAATACATAAATTAATAAATAAATAAATAAACAAATAAACAAATAAATAAATAAATAAATAAATAAGTAAATAAGTAAATAAATAGATAAATAAATAAATAAATAAATAAATAAGTAAATAAATATCGCACTTTGAAAAGGTGAAATAAGCCCAAATTATTCTTAGAAATAATAATAATAAATAATAGAATAAACTTATTTTACGGTGAGTACCTATAAAAATTGAAGTATATAAGGGGGGCATGGTGCCCCTGTAACCTTCCTGCTTGGGAACACTATAGGATTTGGGGTAAATGCGAGGCTGAATATATGCAAACCATTTTGTTGAAAAATAAGACCTAGACCAATTTGGCTTGCTAAAGTGTAACAAGACCAACTGCTGAAAATTGGCCTTATTGCATTTCACTTCCGTGTGTTTAAAATCCGTAAAATCACGTATAGCACTTATAAGACAAAGGCACAGTGAACGTAAATATATTCCAGCCATTGACAATTCGTCTTAGTGTGAAAGCTTCAGTTGCAATATTCCTCGAAATGTTTATAACAATTTTATGGGATTTTTGCATTACGGGGCAAAATAAATTGATTTGTTTTTGATTTAAGATTAAATCAACAGATCTGGATTTTTCGGCAGATTTTAAATTACGATATTCTCCGTTTTTTAGCTTTCGTCGTTTCGCTGTGTAAAGAATTTTGGTAGCGATCCCCTAGATCTACTTCTTTGTATCGAAACAACTCACTTAGTATTTGATGGCATTAACTTCATTTTGAAAGGCTTCAATTAATCCAATTCACAGAAAAAAAAAAGAATTTAAATTGAAAAATCAAATATTTCGGTAAGGTATCGAATTTGAAATTCAAATATTCATAATCTGGTGATCTTATGAGTAAAAATGTAATAAAAAGTAAATTCCAAAATTTGTTTTTTCTGGCCATAAAGTTGACTGTTTCCATTAACGATCACTTGTGAAGATTATCTCTGATGGTAACGTATGAATTTCTCATTATGACAAAGTTGAATAAAATCAACTACCATTTATTTCTTCATTTGGCATACATACATAACCGCGTCTTCCTACGCTATAAGACGTACATAGGTACATCTAATGCCTCCACTTGATTTTGCTAATGATGAATTAATAAAAGAGCGTTGATTTTTTTTTTTGCACCTTGATGAGTTCATTGACGTATGACTTATTTATTGAATTGGTTGAACTTTTGCATAATTGTCATTAATTTAGGAAATTTCAAGGTCTTTCGTAATATCTAGAGAAATAGTTACTGTGCAGTGCATTAAGTTTATAGAGATTCACAAGTTAGCTGGAAAAAACAATAAGAACGTTTGAAGAAAAATTTCATACAATAGTCTTTTGTTTGATTAAATAAAATAAAATTTTTGATACGATTTGTAATATGTCGCAAAACAATGAAAGCGAAGCATAGCACTTAAAAACATCTTAATTCTTTTGACCAGATCAGTGTTGCTGTACAGCCCGTACAGTTCTTCGTTATATTTTCCCTCCCATTTTCCTACATTTTTTTATGAAAATACCGATAAAATAATGATATGCAGAGACCTTGCGGCGGGAGTAGTAAATGTCTCAGTAAGCGAACGATCGACTATTGTTTTAAGGGCTCTCTATTTAATTCTATCCAAGAGACTCAAGTACGCATGGGGCAGTGGGCACCTGCCCAAATATGAGAGGTATACTCAAGTCTCGGACGTATAAAAGATTTGAAAATTAGCCTAAACACTTACCAGCATTTTTGGCGATGTCAAATATGGAATCACTCCACAACTAAATTTTCAGTCTTCTCGATGCAAGTAACACCAATGGATAGTGGCATTGGGGGTGAGTTACGCTTTTGCCACAGTAGACGGTATTAGGTTTCGAAGCATTAAACTCTACTAGGTTCTTGATTTCCCATTGGACAACGCTGTCAAGATCAGAATATAATGAGCTTATCATGTGCTGAAGTTTTTAGTCCATATCCGAAGGACAGGGATAATAATGGAATCGAATATGCAAAGCTGAGATTACTGTTATCAGCGAAAGAATTAAGTTAAGGATTAGAAGTTTTACACAAAAGATTATTTATAAAAATAAGGCAGAGTCTCAGAGAAAAAACCGAGCACTGGGGCACTCCAGCGTTTATTTGTGATTATTGGAATAGAACGGCCTGAAACATAGTTTCTAACCCAACGAAGAAGATATTCATCAATACCAAATGTACGCGTTTTCGATGAGAAAGCTTGAGGCCAAACTCTATCAAATGCCTTTGAAATATGAAGTGCAATAATTCTACTTTCTCCAAAACGGTGTAAGGATCTGTTCGAATGTTCGGTGTGTTGATAGACCATAAGTTCACCAGTGGACATATTGCTACGAAAGCCATACTGGCGGTCATAAAGAAGCTTTCGTTCTTCAACACATTTCTTAAGTTGAAAATTGATCAGAATTTACATGAACTTGGAAAGAAGGGACGTACATAAATGCAATTGGACATTAGTTAGAATGATAGGAGGATTTGTCTTTTTTAGGGACAGGCTGGACAAACGCTGTTTTCCATCCACTCGGAAAAAGACCTATAGAGTAAAGCCAGCCCCGTCGAGAAGGGGGGAAAGGGGGGCAACCCTCCGGGCCCGGGATTTTCCTGGGGCCCGTAAAATTGAAAGCAATGAGAATATACTCTATTTATCATCAACATACCTATGTATTTCCACTTATTTTTAGAGGCCCGAAAATTTAAAAACATTCATGTTTTCGCAAGCGGGCCCCTGTTTGCATGTTATCTGCCAATCTATCAGTCACAAGCTTGCCGATCTGGGCCCCTGATTATTATTGGCGTACATTTTTGTTAATATTTAATGGAAAATTGGGCAACTCTGAACTATTGAAAGAAAGTTATAATAAATTGTTTCGTTTTTCTTATTTAATTTAACGTATGTAAATTTCAAATTTATTTTATTTGAAAATTTTTAAAGTCAAAATAAGGGGCCCGGCAAATTAAAACAAAACACAAATATTTATTTCGGGTTCTGTTTTTATAAAGTTTCTTTTCTTCTATTTTTGTTTCTGCTGTTAACCGAAATTTTTGATTCGGTTTCGGGGGACCGGAAAATCCCACCAGGGGACTAGGAATACGAGGCGATGGCAATCTTATTGGAGAGCCAAATAATGGTAATTTTTTTGGGCATTTTGAAATTAATTAGTCATTATGACACCTTACTTCAGGAGTACTTGGAAAAAGCAAGAATTTCACAACAAGAACACAAACGTTTGCAAGTCCACTACCTTTCCGTTGAGATTCAAAATGAGTTCATTAAAATTTGTGTTCAACATGTGAATTCAGCTATTTTGAAGGAGATTGAAAAGAAAACGCCAAATACTTTGCTATTTGTCGATGCAACACCCGATTCAAGTCATGTGGAACTAAACACATTTATTTTGCGATATACATATGCGCTTTGAAGAAAATGTGTTCACCATCGAAGAACGGTTTTTGGAATTTGTTGATTGCAACAAAAAAAAAACTGGCACCGCAATAGCTGATTTGATCTGCGAAACTTTGGCAAAGAACGGAATCCCTTTAGAAGACTGTTGTGCACAAGGCTATGACAATGGAAGCAATATGAAAGGACAGTATAATGGTGCACAAAGTCATATTTTAAACAAAACTCCGATTGCCGTGTATTCACCATGTGCAGCTCACAGCCTTAACTTGCGTGGAGTCGATTCAGCGGAATGTTGTACTGCGGCAATCACATTTTTTGGTGTTGTTCAAAAGTGTTTCAACTTGTTTCGCAGCAGTGCCCAACGTTGGGAAATTCTTAAGAAAAATGTGCCCGGATCCCTTCACAAACTTTCCGATACAAGATGGTCAGTTAGAATTGAGGCAGTGAAACCATCTGAAAAAGCTTAGAACATCATTAGAAGTCTTAAGTGATATTAATTTAACTGCTCAAGCTCGAAGAGATGTAAATGGCGTTTTAAAATATATGCACAAATTTGAATGCGTCCTGATGTCTTCGATTTGGTGCAAGGTTCTTAGCGCTATAAATGAAAGAAGTATCATTCTTCAAGCCAGAAACATGACTATTGACGTTGAAATTCGAAATCTTGATAACTTGATCTCCGATCTGAACTTTATTCGAAACGGATGGGATCAAATTTATCTGAATGCAAATCAGTTGCTACTGGATTAGGGGATTTTCCAGAATCGTTCCCATCGAACCGAAAAAAGCAATTAAAGAGACATTTTGGAGAAAATCGAGGAGCCGGAGAGCAAATTGAAACAGACGAAGCAATAAATTTCAAGAAAAACACCTTTAACGTCATAGTTGATTCAATTATAACTGGAATTTCTCGGCAGTTCAATACGATGAAGAATTTTAATGGTACATTGTCATTTTTATGGCAGTTTTCAACAATGGACGAAATTGAGATTGAAAACTCCACTACAAGGTTCATCCAAAAGTATAACTCGCATGTGTCTCAAGAGTTAAAAGAAGAAATAATTTATCTGAAACACATTTATGAAGCCAATTTTGAAGCAGAACTTCCGCCATTGAGTTTGCTCAATACTATTTACTCCCAGAACTTGGAGAAGATTTTCCCCAACATTTGAGTTGATCTCCGTTTGTTTTCAACCATACCTGTAACCGTAGCTAGTACCGAACGTTCATTTAGCATCCTTGCCAGAACAAAGAATTTTCATCGTTCGTGCTCATCACAAGATCGTGTTTCTGGACTTGCTACACTATGTATCAAAGCACCTTTGGCAATGAAATTGAAGTTCGATTTAATTATAAGTTGTTTTGCTGCTCAGAAAGCTCGTTTGCAAAAAGAAGTATTTCATTGAATGCAAACTAACTCTAATGAAAACATTGTGATAATATTTTAATATAAAGAAAAACAATAAAGAGTATTTAATGTAAATTTCAAATACTTTTACTTCGCTCTATTTTATTTTCATAGTAGGTAATATAGATAGAATAGATCTTCATGCTTATTTTGTTTTAAATAGTAAATCGACCAATCCAACATGTCGTTGGCAATATCGAATTAAATGTATGATTCTGTTCGGAATCTGATCTACTCGCATGTAGAATTATTTTCTATCCATCTTCCATTTCAACTAAAGTGGACTATACCCGTGAGATTGATTTGATGATTAACACTTTTTTTTCGGTTCACTTTGCAAATGAAAAATTATTATTTCCGTTTATTCCAACCAATTTCATGCTATTCGTAATTGAAATTAGAACGTACTTTATACTATCAATTTAATATGGGGGGGCCCGAGATTTTTCCGTCCCGGGCTCGGAATTCCTCTCGATGGCCCTGAGTAAAGCTTACGCAGGCATTTGGCAGCGTCGAATAACACCTCTTCAGAAAAAAGTAAGGAAACTATTAGTGTTACGTACATATTTTATAAATTACTAGACATTGTTACTACTTGTGAGACATTGTATTATTTTTCGTAATTTCTGTTCATGCAAAAATGTAATGGGTCGAATAAAGCCCTTATAGGTCTTTCTAGCTTGTTTAAACTTATTCCAGTTTTCCTCAGTGGGATTGGCTATATAAATCCAGACAGTAACGCATTCTTGCAAGTGTTGTCGAGAGTCCTCCATAGAATCATGGACACACTGGAGCTCTAGTCCACTTAGTGTGTCCCGCAGTTCATTGTGAAGTGTTCTAAAAACCGGTAAGAACCCAGATGTCCTCCAAAGTGTTACGTAAAATTCTCTAGAAAGAGCCCATCAGCATAAAGCTAGTGCTCATTTGAGGAATATTACATTCCAAACTAACACTTACTGCAAAATAATATCCATAAAGCATACTTTGTGATTCTTAAATAAATTATTAAAACAAAATTAAATTTAAAAAAGTCATTATGACTTTAAGTCAAAAAGTCACTTTTGACCCACAATGCACAGTGAAAATTAAACTATTTATCATCCATTTATTTAGATATTTGTATTCAAAAATTTAAATATTTAAATAAATTTCAATTTTTCTATATTTTACATTCATACATACGTAGTAAGAAAACTTATTAAAAATAATGCTAAAAGATTTTTAAAGAAATCGACTTTTTTAACCTAATAGGGTCGGTTGGGGTAAATGTAAACATGGGGTAAATGTAAACGACCGTTATTTTCACGATTAAAAACAAATTGTAGCAGCCCAGACGAAAAAAAAATCAAAATATGAAATGTCGCGACACCGGTGCATTTAATGCCTTTCATTCAGTTGTTGTTCGGATTTCCTTGAGAATTTTAGTCGTGAAAAGAAGCTGTCTCTGAAAAGTGAAATTCAAGTTTGTGAGTGTGTTTGTGACCTCTAAAAAAAGTTAATTTTATTTCAAACGTAAGTATTATTTTCTTGTTATATGTAATTAAAAGTGCATTGAAGTAGTTCCTGTGAAAAAAACCATGCTCTTGTCATTCCTTGTATGTTTTTGTTGCATGTTTACATTTACCCCAGTAATTGAAGCATATGGGGTAAATGTAAACATATTTTTGGGGTAAATGTAAACGTCGCTTTTCCTGTATCTTTTTTTGATTAACTCCATTTCTAGCGTTTAAAATGCCCCGAACATATACAAAGAAGAAACCACAAGTAAATTAAAGTGTAAACGATCTTCAAAACGCTGTACGAGATGTGTTGAATAAAAAAACTACATACCGCGAAGCCGAGGAAAAATACAAAATCCCGAAATCGGTCATCTTTCAAAGAATTAATGGGCGAAAATCATCATTAGATGCAATTGGGTCGGGGCGAGCACCCTCCCTTCCAAAACTGACTGAAGATGAAATAGTTAAATGTATAATTACTCGTGCAAACATGGGATTACCCTGCGACAAACATGAATTTAAGGAACTTGTTGGAGAACATGTAAAAAACAACAGAATAAAAACTCAATCCAAGGACGATACCTCAGGTGAGGACTGGTACTTGGGATTTATGAAGCGCTACCCGGAGATAACTTTATAAAACCAGAACATCTGCAAAAATTAAGAAATGATGCCAGAAACCCATTTGTCGTATGCGAATTTTATGATAAACTTCAAAAAGTTATGGAAGATAAAAACTTCACCAATAAACCACAATACGTTTTTAACGCCGACGAAAGCGGATTTCATCACGATCACAGCCGCATGCAGGGTTTGGGTGTTAAGGGCAAAGCTCTAAGCCGGATTTCAGGTGGAACTGGATGGGAATCCACTACAGTGCCTTCATGCGTTTCGGCCGATGGCTCCACATTACCACCGTTAATAATTTTTAAAGGTGCTGCTGTTCAGGCAAAATGGGTTTCTGAAGCTGGTTTTCCGGGAACACTACGCGGCCTGCAAAAATGGATGGATGGAGGAACCACAATTTTTTAATTGGTTGTGTGATGGCTTTATTCCTTTTGTTAAAAATATTTGTGATGGAGAAGTATTACCATATCAAGCAGCATTGTTGGTATATGATGGTCATTGCCATTAATGTAAAAGAAAATTGAAGAATGAAAACATTGTTTTCTTTTAATAACTGCCTAGGCCTACCCAGGTACCTGTATCTTGTTCCTAACAAAAAGATTTGAAAGCATGTGAATAAATATAATTTTTTTTAATAAAACTAGTTTTGTTTTTATTTAAGAAAAAAAGATAGGTACATTTCCAATGCTTTTTTGATGGGTAATATTCATTTTATGGGGTAAATGTAAACATTGCGATTACCAATTTTCCAAGTGAATAATTCAAATGAAATTTATATCTGTTTACTTTAACCCCATAAGCGATCTCCTAGCACTTAGGGAACAGAAGTTAGCTGTCCACATTTACCCCAGAATTTTTAAAATTATGGGGGAAATGTAAACAAGGAAGGGGTAAATGTAAACACTGTCCAAAATCGTGTTTGTGTTTTTATACATTTATTTACACATAATAAGTAGAATATTAGGTTTCTAATTATATAATATCCGTTTTCAAAAGTTAAAAAAAAAATAAAATTTAATACATTTAAGTTTTCTGAAAAAAATATTTCTCTAAAAAATGCAAAAACTGTCCACATTTACCCCAACCGACCCTAATGTTAAAAAAATTTTTAAAACAATAAACATCTTGAATATACAGGTCTGGCAGCGAGGTTTGGAAGATTTGAAAAAATGGATATACACTATTTTTTCACCAAAACTCAACATTTATTTATGAATGTATTCCTTAGATGTTGCCATTACAAAATTATTAAAAAAAAAAATGAAAACAAAAATATTAATTCCATACGAACAATCCCAGCAGTCAATTGCTGTCCATTTTTATCAAAACACACTCCGACGAATAATGAAGTTTCGACTAATGCCAAACCAAATCGTGAAATTGGGACCCTGAAGAAATCGCTCATGGAACTGCTGTGGGTTTTCAGAGACCCAATAACGCAAGTTTTGTTTATTAAGCACTCCTTATAAATGAAAGCGGGCTTCGTCCCTAATTTTCACCCGTCAAGGTTTTCAACATTGCTTTTACAAACCTCATCCGGCTCCATGGTTATTAAAATTGCATTGCAACGAGTCGATTATACCCATACTCATAAAAACCAAGTAAAAATTGTCAAAACTTTACTTTGAGTAAAGCCTACTATTCAAAAAAATTGTATTATTTTTATAAATTGTAATTTTGTGTTTCAAATCACGTAAAAATTGTTCAAATTATTCTAATATTTTTATTTAAATAATTTTACATTTTCTTTTTAATTTATATATTTTTTTTTATCACTTATGAAATGTCAATTCAGGCAGACAGCAGTCAATGCCATGTCCTTATTCTTGGGAAATTATATTGTAAAATCTTATGATGAAAAAAAAACAAATAAAGAATTTTTCTATCTATCTATCTACTCATAAAAATACGGTTTTTCCCACCTCGCTTAAAGCCCCGTTCAAATCTCCCAGACCTGTATATTATTAACACTAGGGATTTGGACTCTGAATTACTCGAAATACAACAAAAAGAATCAATACTCTTGATTCAATAAACAATATTGTAAACTACTTAATAGTTTTGTTTCTAACGGAAGTCAGACGCACTCAATTATTAACATATTTCAACATAATAAAAATTCGCACATATTTATCTTTTCAAGAAAAATAGAAAATAACCCACTTAAATAAAAACAAAGAAATTAATCGGCCACAACTTAAATAGATATCTTCTTTATATTCATGACCTATAAGACATTCTCTGGTGTTATCATAATTTAGTTTTGATAGCATTTTCTAAGAGCGATGTGCAGTCGAGCATACAATATTGTGGAATAGTTGGCTTCGGTATTAGTTACAAGAAGAATCAATAATTTAAAGAACTCAGAAGTGTGCTTTAATTGAGATGAAATGATCTGTTGTACAATTTTTCTAAGAATCGTCAATCTACCACAAGATCCTAAAAAATAAAAACATCAAAATATAACTTTTTTTTCATATTTTATTTTTATAAGTAGTTTCCCTTGTTTTATAAACAATCAGCAGAACAAAAATATTTAAACAATTGCAAACAGCTTGGAATAGATAGTGGGATATTATAAAAACGTGTAGCGACAAATCAGGAGTGCAAAAACCAACCATTTTCTAAAAAGAAAGTGCCTGCAAAAATAAGACACATTATGCCCGTTTTTTTTTGTTTTTGTTTTGTTTCTTATGTAAAATTTCTTTGCTCAATCGCTAACAAAATAAACACAAATTTATTGATTAAGGAATTCGTTTTGAATATACATAATCTTAACTTGGTACCTATAAGGCTCTTTTTCTATGTGTGATTGAGGTTGGTTAAACAATTTCAAATTTCCCCGAGCAACACGTCAAATGGTCAGCAGTATTGACAGGCGGTATATCTTTTGTATTTTCTTTTATTTCTGTTATAATATTTTGAATTTTCGCCAATATCTCTTTTGATTCGTTCGAATTCAAACGTTTATTCATGACAGCCTCATCGAGAGCGGTGTGATTACTATGATCGCCTTCACTGCCACCTTCACTATTTGGGGTGTGGGAAACGCTTGTCGGTTCGATACATATGTTCTCCATTTCATTCTCATTTAGTCGCAAATTATTGGGTAGATCGACTCCCAAATTCGATACAAGTTTATTGAGTGTTGTGATTTTTTCACGCATTTCTTCACGCTCTCCCAAAAGCAGCTGCAATTGTGCGGCTTTCTCATATTCTCGCTGTTTGAGTATACGCCTCTGGGTCTGGTAGAGGGCGATGTATTCACCGATTGTTTCGGTTTCACCTTGAAGCTGAAGCACCAAATGCTCAAGGCGTTGTTTTTCTTCTGTTAATTCCGCAGTCTGAGCCATCAGCTTTGTGAAACGATTCTGGAGCTTTGTTAGGGCTTCAATAGTTGGAATTGTGGGAGGCTCATCGTGTCGATGTTTGTGCTGATGATGTTGTGGAGTCATAGATGTTGCCACATGGCTTTGTTCCTTAGGATGATCGGGTTCATCCACTGAACTTGTGAGGGAATGTCGATGGTCATGTCCAGCATGACCGGAGGAGCATTCGGAATGGTCATAATGACTGTGTCCATCTTCACCATGATCGTACTCATAGTTATGGCAATGATCATGATTATGATCATGGTGTTCGTGATCGTGATTTGTTTCCCCATGCTGATCGTTTCCATTCTCCACAGCACTTTCTTGTCCAGTTGTTTGATATTTGTTGGAATACTCACTTGCCTCATAGTGCTGCAATCTGTCCAATTGCTGCTGAAGCTTTAAATTCTTCCTAGCTATGTCGTTATTCTCGTGCGTTAGACGAATCATTTCTTCGTCTTTCAAGTTGAGTTTCTCATGAAGTGTCTTAATTTGTTCCTCCATGCTGGAGAAATTATTGCGAGTTTCACGATTCGCATATTCCTCAGCGTCCAGTTTGTTCATCAAGTCTGCTTTATCATTTGTCAACTGAACAAATCTCAACTCTAACTCATCCAATTGTTTTTTCAAGGCATCATTTTGAGATAGGGCTCGAGATGCAGCAATCTTATCACTCTCCATTGTAGCCAGAAGCTTATGGCTATCTGGACGCTCGGAGAGGATATTTTGAAGATGGTTCTCTAGTTCGGAAATTTTATTTTCCTTCTCGAGGAGACTTTGGGAGAATCCTTCGAGCCGATCTTCTTGGGATTTGATTTTCAATTGGAATTCATAGCGTTCGGAATCAAAGTCTTTGATTTTTGTTTTGAGCTCTTCGATTTCTTTTATGTAGATTTCGTTGGCTTCGTGTTGCTAAAACAATTAAAATAAAAATTATATTCGTAAGTAATTAGAAGACAATTGAATGCTTACTTGATTTTCCTTAACTTGATCTTGGCGTGAGATGGATTTTTGGATTTCCTTTTCCAAGCCACTTATGTGATCAATAAATTGCCTCTCTCTTTCTTGTAGTTTTGAACATTCCTCAACAAGTTCACCATTCTTTTCATTCAGAGCGGTGACTTCTGTGTTCAAGTGTTGCACATAAGTCTGGTATTGCTGATTGGATTGTTCCTTATCGCTGGTCAACTGCTGTACCATTGCCTTGAAACGAAAAAAAAGACAAAAGAACAACTTAGCACTTACATATCTAAAAATCAGTTAGACAAAGCTTACTTGCAAATCTCGTATTTGTTGTTCGTACATGAACTGAGTTTGTGTTAGCGACTCCACTCGATTGTCCTGGGTAACACTTGCCTCATCGGACAACTGATTGATGCGGATCTTGGTCAGTTCGAGTTCGTTTTTGGTTTCCTTCAACTCTTTGCTCAGGGATTGACTTCGATCTTTTTCGAGGGCAAATAGTTTTTTAGTCTCTTCTAAGTGTTCAGCTTGGTCGTCGTACTTGGATCGAGTCTCCTCCATTTGAACCTGCAGAGTTAAGTTCTTGGACTTGAACTCATTCATGGATTGGCGCTCGTGGGTGAACTCATTTTGCAGATCATTTAGACGCTTTGATGTCAATTGGAACTGCGCTTGTAGTTCTTCGTTTTCCAACTCTTTCTCACGACAAAAGTTACGGAGCATATTGAGCTCCGAAGACAGAGCAGCCTTCTCGGTAATGAGGATTTGGATAGTGTCAATACTGCTGCTGTTGTTAATTTGAGATGGGGATGGGATGGAAGGAGTTGATATAATTTCCACAACTCCTGCAACAGCCGAAGGCATTTCGTTAAACGGCATGGGTTCCGCAACTACATCTACACCAGTCTCCAACGCCACCGCAGTTGCCGCTGCCGGTGACGGAGATTCATTGAAAATTGGCTCACTGCCTTCAGAACTCGTTGCATCATTCTGGTGAGTTACTACAGTCTCCGCCGCCGCTGGGATAGCTCCTTCGCTGTCCTTCTTTTCCTTTGATTGGTACTCTTTGAGCTAAAAATGCATATTTATTTATTTACATATTTTTGAAAATTGTGACGTGTCAAGTAGAAGAGGCTTTTATCGAATTTATTTTCCAAGGGCTTATTTTTTTCATTACATTTCGAAACTAGGACGTACCTTCTTACGAGCTGCTGCCAGTTTTTTAGCTTTATTTTCTTTTGTATCTTCTGGCATTTTGATGGTTATTGGTTTTGGGATATCTTTAAGATATTTTAGAGTTGGTAAAAGAGATTTTATTTATTATATTAATTTCGTTTAAAACAAAAACATTTTTCCACACAAATTTTTTAACAACACGAAATTTTATGTGGAAGTATCATGACAGCGGCGAAAATGTTTGACAGATGTTTATGGCGAATTGGAGAATTTTGTTTTTATCAGCACAGGGTGATATGAGTTTTGACACTAACATAAAGGATACAGAGTAAGGGGTTTCATATAATTATTACTAAACAAAAATTTAATAATTATGTTGAAATGGTGTTTTTCTTTAGAATAAATAAAATGTAATTATATTTGAAGCTGTAGGTGAAAAAAGAAACCTATTAATATGTTTAATTTGAAGAACCATCTGTATCGTTTCCAGTATAATAAAAAACAGTAGTATATATAGACGCTGCCTAAAGGCATTTTTGCATTCTTATTTAAAAACCAATATGGAGCATACATAAAATTATGTACTCCTTATAATGGCTCCAAACATAAAAACGCTATTTATGAAACATACAACGCTGCACAGATCCATAATAATCTAAAAGCGATTAAATGTTAAATAGAGCCTACATAAGTAAATGGGCGCATTCATATAGATAGTGGCTATTCACTAAAATCAAATATACATAAGATAAGATATGAGTGATTTATATTTGTATTGAAATATTAACGATTATTTTAATTATGAATTTGTGTGTCCTCACTGAGCACCAAGGAAATGTTAAAATAAGTGTCCACTACTTTGTAGTTGACTAGTTCAACTATATTTGTAGCTGCATTTAGCCAATCAGAATGCCTTGACTACGTAGCTACTAGCTTATTGAATGCCCCGATTATAATTCATGTATGCAAAGTTACATGGAGCCTAAATAAATCTCTTAAGCGAATTCTATTAAATTAGACTTTCAATTTTTTTTAATTTCAAAAGTTATTCATAAAGTAACGTTCAACAAAGGTAAACAAGGCGTCAAGCGATTGCTTCTTATCCTTTATGTGATACAAAGGCATTGTATCAGTAATTGATCGAAAAACTTTACTTTTTTAAAAATGAATTGTGTACTTTAAGTTTATATTAAATTTACTCTATGGAAGTTACGTAATCTTTATGAATAATTTGTTATTATAACTTTTAAATTATGGCCAACTTAGAAGTTTTTATTTTATATAATAAGCGCGCACTCAAAAGGTTTCTTTTATAACCTTTATGCGAAAGACACAGTGCGCGTATTAGGAAAGGAGGTATCGGTGCACATTGGCTATGAATTCGTGCATTCCAGATTCACGCAGTACGGCAAAACAACAAATCTCTGAACTTAACAGTGTGACCGAGAAGTTGGCACCTATAGGGTATATCAGTACTTATGTTGAATTGTTTAAAAGGAGGCTGTTTCTATTTCAATAGAACATATAGGTAGTTAAAATAACGGTAAAAAAGGGTGAGACAAAGAAACATTAGGATGTTATTCACACCAATAATTTTGTACGCTCTTCTGTCAATACTGCTGTTTTGAGACCGGAGCTCCACCCCGTAGATGCACGTACATATACATGTAAGTTTCGTTGATAGTGGGCAGATCAGAAAGGGGGGAAGTTTATTGCACCTGAAACCAAAACTAGAGTTGGTTGGGAATACACATACTAAGATCTTCGAGATGTTAAGTTCAGTTTGTCTGATGGAAGTGATTCGTAGATAGTGACAAAGGTGGTAAGTAACGATTTTACAGCATTAGCACCATTGCGTTTTCGACGCCTTAAATTCAACACAATTTTGTATTTCCCATTTGACAATAAAGGTCAGAATTTAATGACCTCGTAATACATAGCCGTTGATGATCCACACTAAAAGAGCGATGTTCTTGTGCTTTCAAAAGTGAATATAAAAAACTGGAGATACCTAAACCTGCACAGCGGGTAAGTGGATAAGAAGCTTCCAACGGGTAATCGTTAGTAAAAATGAGAGAGTGTCGTAGACAGGACACACAAGGTGTCAGAAATGTAATTTCTAATCCAATTAATCCAACAAACAAGGGATTCATCAATATTAAGATAACTTTGGAAATCCAGAAAGACTTTATAATTTAAATCTTATGTCGTTTTTGATTGATATTTATATAGAAGGCAAAATGCTTCTGGATTTGAGCAAGTACCAGTGTTCTTCATCACTTTCAGATTGCCAATCAAAAATCTTGTATTAACAGGGGTTCATGAAAGTTGGTTAAGTTTAGGAGCTATTGGAAATTATTATTTTATTTTAGAATGCTAATCATTGTTCACTTTTCTTTGTATAAATTTGTAGACATAAATTGCCATGAGTGCCAAGATCCAATAGAAACCTTATAACGGATATGAATACATTCCAAAGAATACTTTCGACAATACAGTACAATAAATTATAAATAAATACAAATGGCCAGGTTCAGACGACATAAGGGACTTGAAAGTTATGCAAGTTTCTAGTATCGGATTGGCCAGCTGCCAAAAAATTGCCTTCCAATTAAGGCAATTTTAATGGAAAGTTGACTGGAAAGTTAGGCAAGAAAAATCTCCCTAACTATTAAGTCAAGTCTACTTCTATCAAAATGACAGTTGATCATGTATTTTCATTCAACTGAAATCTGAACTTTATTACTCAATGATTTATTTATTTTCTGCACAACTTCATTTAATGCTTTATGAAAAAAGGTTCCTTGTCAATTTGGAAAAGAAATTACTAATATTTCTTTGCAATACAAAATACAAATCGTGATGGAGCTTGCCTGAGAGTGTTTTGTAGACATATTTTTGTTGGTACTTTTTGTACTATGAACTTAAAGTAGAGGTTTGCGAAGTAAAATTCTGAATTTGAAATTCATGACACTTGCAAAACTAACTATTTGATTTGGTCAAAATATACGTTCAAGGAATGAAGTTGACTGCAAATGAAGTCCCTTATTTTGCCTGAAGCTGCCCAATGTTATTATGAAAACCATGGGAAAGATATATGTATGTATGTATATATGATTATTGGCTCGGAATTATTCCAATGAAACAAACAACTGTCGAAGTTCTCACAGTAGTAATTGAATAAAGAGAGGATTTATGAAAGAGCAGAAATAGCTGATTCATAGAAAAATGCAGGTGCAATAACAGTATTAACGTTTTTTTTATGTAGTTACTAGTTTTCAAGTTTGTATAACATTTTTCTCAAAACTTTATTTTTTGACACTACGTATATAAAAACTGGCGAATTTTTGAGGGATCACAAAAAAAAAACAACTTTTTTTTAAGATACAAAACCGTTAAATTTCTCAAAAAATAGAACTTTTATCTTAAATCAAGCTTAAATACATTTAAAACGCATTCATTTTTAAGGTTCATAGACAAATTATTGGTATTAAATAAAAGGTGTTTTCGGCTGCTCGATGTCGGACCATTCTATGACGCGCTAGAGTGTACCCAGTTCACAATAAATTGGATCCACCCCTACATTTATTTTAATCTCCTTTCATGCGATCTTAATCGTCTAAATAAATCCATCTATATTCTCAAATAAAAAATAGGAAATAACTGCTTCAAAAACTCAATGCTGTTTGTATCCTTATTTTAACGATTTATGCTGCACAAAATAAGCCAGCTTCATTCCTCCTCTTAAAAAGTTCAACCGTTACACTCGTGCTTCTAGGAAAGCTCATCCGTATACCCTCGAGCCCAACTTCGGTCGAACTGTCAAATACACAGATTCGTTCTTTATAGCCGTACAACACGAATGCGAAATGTCTTACCACACTCTCTTTCTCAGTCATTGCAACATTCACGAATTCAAAACCAATGTGCACTGACATCTCCTTTCTAAACCTCTCTCACTTTCCTAATGCTCAAACTGTGTCTCTGCATAAAAAGATGTACGAAATATGCCTACAGTTTCGTCAATAAACGTTTACAGTTTTCATTTGGTAGAACTAGCACTTTTGCTGTTTCTTGCAGGCACAAATTTGGCTTATTGAAATGAGAATCAAAGTTCCTCAAAAAACGTTGATTACGAAATCATCATTGATGAAATTTTCAAACATTGGAAAAATGTCCGAGAGTAAAATTCCCTCTCAATAGTGACTATTGTTACTTAAAAATACTTTATATTTCTTACAGTACTTTTTCCTTTTATACCATTTTCAAGGGTTTTTCTAACAAAGATAAGCAACAAATTGTACCCACTTTAATCTATTAAGAGATTTACGTGTAACCAAGTTTTCTTTGAATTAAAAAAACAAGAAAAGAAAATCAACGCTCGTTTTTTTGTGGCAATACATACATCTGTAATTGAATACCATGATTATATTTTATAAGATTATCTAGTAATACATTGATGCAATAAAATATTTTGTAAGAAATATTATTATAACTATTTCCTATTGCTTTAGTTCTTTTGTGATAAAATCCCCTGCAAATTGATGTCATCTTTCGCAGAAAGTAGGTTTATAATTTTATATGTATTACAAAAACAAAAAAAACCCTAAATAGTATAAGGAAAAAATGTTATTTTGATTACAATAAATAGTAGGTATGCCTTTGATTAAAATATATGTTTATATGTGTAGATTAAAAAGTTTTGTTGTCACTTGACTTGAAACAACTTGAAACGCGAAAAATATTTTTAAAAAATTAAAAGCCAAAAATGTATGTTGTTTGTTGATCAAATTTGTTTCACTTTGATTTTATTTTATAAAAATAAACTTGCAAAAAGTGATCTTAACCAATCACTATTGTTGTTGTTTAGTATTGAAAATAATTTTTAACTTAATCTCATAGGGAAAGATCACTTGAATAATTTTTTTTTTTAAATGGCAAGTTATTTTTATAAAGAGTGATGATAAACGGAATATTGAAGTCGTCTACTCGAGAACAGTTATTTCTTCTTTAATCAAAAATTCAACAATTTCTTCATCAACATCTTCAGTTTCCAAGCTATCAGTATCGACATCTGTTTTGGGAAGAGAAATAAAACAAAATTAATAAAATTATTTGAATTATTTTAAAAACAATTTAAATTCTTACGATTTCTAAGCTGCATGCGTCTGTTCTTTTGTTCTTTCCATTCAACAACTCGCTTGTTGCGATATTCAGAGAATTGTTCTCGCAATTGTGCACGTTTCTCGAGCAACTCCTTGGAAGCACGAGTCATACGAAGACGATCCTTGTTCTCGAATTGTGGCGAGTACTTCTTCAGGGTCTTCTTGATCTCCTTCTGTTGAGCCTCGGTCAGAAGAGTTGGTGGTCTTGGGCGCCACAAGAATTGAACAAAGTTCTTCAAAATTGTACGCTTAAGAATGCGTCCTTGGAATGAGTACATATTGTAACCAGTATCTTCCTTAACCTTCCAAGATGACACTCCAGTGACGACATAACGTCCAGTTGGATCCCATTCAACTTCCGAAGCACGGAAATGATCTGGTGAAGACATCACAATGAAATCATTACTGGTGTCGATAAATTCAAATGTTCCCATAGTCAAATTGGCCAGAACAATAAATTGACCACGTGGCGACCAGAACAAATGGCTGCATGATTTCTTTTCCAATTTCTTCACCAAATTGGGCTTTTGTCCCTTGTTGACTTCGAAGAAACTCACATTCGCATTACTTTGCTCGCCATGAATGATTGCGAACTTATTGCCAACTGGCTCCCAAGAAAAGGCCAAAATAAGTTCCTTGATTTCAACAGAATCAACTGGGATATCCTTCTCACGCATGTGGAATATTTCAAAGTTGTAGAACATTCCAAGGAATTTAACATCAAAGTCCTTTTTGTCCTTCTTTTGTTTTGAGAAACGATCGACTTTCACACACAAATAATCACCGGATTTCTGCCAATGGATCTTACAATCGGCGACATGGAACAGATTCTTGCTACGCAATTCGCGCTTCTTCGGAATCTCCAAGATGATAACCCTAGCAGGGATCTGGTTGTCTTCACCCACCCAATAAGCAATGATGTTGTCAGTTGGCGACCAACTAAATCCACGGATTCCGGGAACTTTAATGGACTTCTTGTCCAACAAAAAGAAAGTTGATGTCTCATAGACATGAATGCAATTTTCGCCCATCAGAGCAACATATTTATCGTCATGGGACCAACGGAACATTGACAAGTTGGAATTGCCATCCGATACGAAGCTACGTTTCTCCATGCCGGTACGAATGTCCCAAATTATGATCATCTGGCCAGTTGCAGTGGGCCCATAAGTGACGAGGTAGTTTTCGCACGGCGAAAACTCAACAAACTGTGTTCCTGGATGGGGGAACTTGTTGATCTTGGTAAAGTTGGTTCCTCCCCAAATAACCACACCTGGTTTGTGGAAAGTTACAACGTACGTTCCGAGTGGAGACCATTTGACAAAAGTGTCAGTGAAACGTTCGCGGGTCTCTAACTGGGATGGTTCAGGCAGAGTATTCTGCCAGAATTGTACTTGCACCGAGTTAGGTGCGGTTTCAGCAGCAACGCAATATTGATCATAAGCATCGGGTTCGGTAATGAAGTTGTACAAATCATTTTGAACCTTGAAGGGTTGAGGAGTTGGTGGAGTCCATTTTTCTGGAATATTTTCATACCTAAGAGGGGGCAAAAAGAGCAACAAATAAAATAAAAATATACCTACTGCAATTAAGTGTTTTTTTTTTTATTATTGAAAGATAAGAGGGATCAAGCTGCTTCCAGTCTTTTTTATTTCCCGGTCTTAAGAATTTGGGGTTAGTTTTAACAGAATTTAGAATTTTAAAAGATTCAAACTAAAATTATCAGCAGAAAAAACTTAAGTACTTCAAGTTTTAATTTCTTTAGTAAACAAAATTTGGTTGTGCAACAGCTAATAAAGATCCAAGTCCTTGCGACTCCTTTTTGATTGTTTAAAGCTTATTTTTGGAGGCTTTGTAAATTCCTTTTAACCCTTTGTTTCTTACTGGTTTTGCTGTGGAACCAGAAAATTTACACTTATTTGATATGTGTCTAAAGGTTTTACGACGAAAACGAAATCCATTTGTGCAAAATGTATTTGTAAACTTCGGGAACAAAAGGTTAAGAGGCAGGTGATTCTGATTGGTGTTAAAGTGAGAACTTAGAGTTAATTCAAAAGTAAAGACTGGTAAACTAGAGGTCTATATTCGAAGTATTATGCTAATTAGGAGAAATATAGGTTTTTCGTTTAGTTTTCTAAATAAGGATCCCTAATTCTAATAAATAATGGCTTTGGGCATATTTTAAAGTATGATTCAAATGATATTTATAGAAACCTTTGAATGAAAGTATATACTTACTTTTGAAAATCGGTGAACAAGTTAACAGCAAATGTATGGTTCTTGTCCAGACGATGATTGTTCATCGTCTTCACAGCATCGGCAGCACTAGCGGCGTTGCTGAATTCCAAAAATGCATAACCCTTGGTTTTGCCCTCTTCGTCCAATGGATGAAAGACATTCACAATCTCGCCACAAGTTGCAAATAACTTGAGAATGACCGATTTCAATTTTTCCATACGAGATGGTTCGACTTTTGGAATATTATCCACAACAACAACACTTTCTACGCCATCGGTTTCACATGGCTTCTGTGCTAGCATATCAGCCAGAAGTTCTGAAATAAATATTTACAAAAGAAAAATCACATTATCATATTATTCGATTTTGCGAGCAAAATTTTTGCATTTTTCTGTACGCCAGAATTAAATTTTGAGGTTATATTCATCATGATGGGATGCATGTTCATGATGTGCTGGCAGAGAACAAGTACAGGTAGGGTAGTCAGTAGAGAAAAAACCGCTTTGCTTTACCTTCATCGGGAATATCGTCGACAAAACCCTCGGGATCATCGAAATTTGGCTCCTCATCGTAATCGTCATCGCCGCTATCACCGGTGTAGTCTTCACTTTTCTTTTTGGCCATTTTTATTGGAATTAAGTTAAAAAAATTTACGATACGAGAATTAAAACCGTCATCAAATGTTCGCACACCAAACGAAAAGATAGTTTATTAAATTTCTATGTTGGCCAACATGTTCAAATGTCAAGGTAGTGTTTGGTTTTTAATTTAAATGTTTGCTATGCTGAAGGGTGTTTCCGGAAATGTAGTAGATTATGTAGTAAAATTTGTGTGAACAATAAATTGTCCGATGTTGCCATACTTTCAAAACAGAACTTTTGGTAGTACTTTTTTCACTGTGGGAGTTCTTGCCTGTTTCTTAAATCCTCAACTTACCTATTTAATTTTTAATAAATATTCGACCTCATTGGCTTTGCTTGTCCTTGTGGGTTTGCTGGACAAAATTGTGTTTAATTTTTAAACGTCATGTCTTGTTTAATTTCCTCAATAATCTTCTTTTTTTTAAAAAAAAACTAAGCACATTTATTATTTAATTTTTATTATTATGAAGTTTGAAGAAATGAGCAAAATACAAAATTCAAGTTCAAAAGTTTCTCAATTGCTCCGCAGAACCTACGGAAGGGCTGGCATTGTTAAGGAATAGATGACACCAACGCGAAGTTGGCTACTATGGCTACATATAGATCTTAGGCAAAGACTACAGGTTCTTCAAAATAAAGCTATGCGTGTTGTCTTAAAGTGTAATAGATATACCCCTTCAAACTTTATGTTACAATCTTTAAAGTGGTTAAATGTTAATCAGCGTCTAATATTGAAAGTCCTTATTTTTATTTTTAATATAAAATCTTGCATTTATCCACAGTATCTACAAGAGAAATTGGTTTATGTTGGCGAATTGCAACCATTCAATCTTAGATCTGCAAATGATTTCCGACTTTAGAGATATAACCGGAGCAGCACCCAAAAATCTGTAATGTATCAAGGAGTGTTTCACTCCAAGAGAATTAAAAGATGAGTCCAACTTCCAACGTTTTAAGAAACTTCTCATAAATCACATTAAAATAAATTTTTGTTAGATTTCAAATCTTATTATTTTTCAAAATTTAAATTGTAAAGTCAAATCAAAAATTTTTTTAATTTAAAATTTTGTTAAAGATTTAAACTTTTAATAGTTATATATATAATTAATAAATTAAATAAATAAAAAATACTAGCGGTCAATATCTAGCCAATTGTCCTAATATTCAGTGAAATGGAATGCCTTTTAAATTGTTCACTTTGTTGGTGAATTTATTTTGTCTAAAGCCGTAAGACCCTCAATGCACTAATGGTTTAAGAGAAAGTTTGTTTACAGTGGCCTGTCTTGAATCGATTATTATTCCATCTTGAAAATCCTCAATTATGGATTAAGCTTATTAATTTGGCACCATTGAAACAGAACCTATGAATACTTTGCTAAATACTTAACGCTTTTGCTTAATCTATTTATTTTTTAAAATTATACCTATTCTTTTAAACACAGGCTTAAGATCAATTCACAAACATTTGGTTTGAAAATTTAGCAATGAAATAATCATAAATTAGAAGAAGTTCAAATGTTGTATACAACTAACTCGAGGACCCAAAAAGGTATGGATAAAACCACAAAGGAATAGTCAACAAAGCCACATCGTTTCAGGAAAGGCGGGCGATAGTGAGAGCTGCTTCAAGTTCAAGGCTTTTTATTAGTAAAATCGACTGTTACTCGGGTAATACAGAAGGCAGACCATATACTCAAGAGCCAACGCCTTTATTTTGCAACAAATCACATCAGGTGGAATTGAGCTTGGCATACCGTCGTCTTTTCTGATGAAAAAAATGTATTTTGGACTTAACTGATGGATGTAGCTCCTATTTCACAGCACAGCAAAGAAGGCGATGTAATGTAATGGGGAGTAATCAAGCAATCACCTATTACGGGACCGTGGAGCTGGATTTTCAAAGCTCTAAGATGAGAACAATCACTTACAAATTATTCTGGAACAAGCTTTTCCACAGTTTTCTGAATTATTTGGTAGACATCGCTGTATCAGCTGTATCCATGTAACAGGGCCCCCGAGATATAGGGGCCCCAAACATACAGAGCACAAGACGTGTGTAAAAAAATTCACTTAAATATTTAATAAAGTTCATTTTTTACATGCGTCAAATATTTTTTTTCCTGTGTATCTTTTTCTTTTTTTCATGTCCTACCAACCAACAATACTACAACTTCAACCTGCAAACACTTTTTTATTCGAGCTTTCAAAATATATCGTCCTGCCTGACACAGCCACCAACTCCAACATCACACAGAAATACAAACCAGGGACCAGCAGTAAATTAAAAAATACTAAGGTACTTGCATAAACTAACAGCTTTGTATATAAAACTGAATAGTACTATCATGAAGAGGAACGGTCGGCATGAAATCTTCTCAACGACTTCCCAAACGTCAAACATGTGGAATGTATTGCGGTGAGGGAGGAATGAGCGAGAGATTTCCAATATTAAATAATAATTTTCCAGATAATTAAAGATAAGAAGATAGAGAAGAATGTATACAAATTTAGCGACAGTTGGAGGGAGCCAATGGAAAGGCATTTTTGTTATTATTTTTCAATGCATATTCTATACAAATATTTATAATGTGTTTTTTTTGCTTGGTAGGTATTGAGGAATATTGAAAAATATCAACAAGGCAAAAAAAGGATTGAATAAGTACAAACTGTTTCCGGTTCCCAATTTGAAACTTTAAGTAGGTACTTCTTTTTTTAAATTCAAGTAAAATGGCAATGAGAAAGAAAATTAATATAATGCTCATAATGGTCAGATATTTATTGCTTGTTTTTTATAAGGATAAATATAGGTAGATAGATATTATATCACCGTTACAATGTTTGATATATTGATATTAGAAATATAACGAACAAATGTAGATTAATGTTTTCTATTTCTTAAGCATAGTAAATACGCAATCATGTAGGTACAAATTACAGTATTAATTTATTTTATTTTTAAAATGCATTTATGTCCATATGAAGTTGTTAACATAGTTTAGGTTAATTTAGAATTAAATTCAGGAGAAGATTAAAATTACATTTCAGTGTTTGTTCACTTAAAAAAATCAGCAAATCCTTTAATTTTAATTGTGAAACATGTTTTATGTAATATAAAACATTTTTGAACAATCTGAATTCCCTTGAAAATGGTTTTAAATTTAAAATCTACCTACTGTAGTTCACGGAAACATTAAAATAAAATTTTAGTTCACGTAAATGCATTATCGTTTGGTAGGTACGCATTTATAAGGTGAAATGAAAAACAAATCTTAAATTACTAGTAAATGGTTCTATTATATTCACGTTCAAAAGTGGCAGCCCTGTCCTATTTCTTTCGAATGCAAATTGTAGCGTTTTTTGATGAATGAAATTAATTTGAGGGATATCGAGAACCGAACATCAATTTTAAAAAAAAATTTGCGTACTATTTTTTGTACATTTTAATTTTTTATGAAAAAACGGACTGTTGAATTTTTATAAAAAAAACTACTGAATATCGAAAACAAGATTTTCTGTGAAATAAAAAGAGTTTGAAGGCAATATTTTTAATTTTTGAAAAGCTATTTGAGTCGTAAGTAAATTTTTACCAAGTTTTAGTAGTGTTTTTTTGTTAGGTTTTAATTTTTTGTAAAATAACTGTCAATTCGATTTTTCTCAACATTTTTTAGAATGTTGAAAACAATATTTCTTAAAAGATAAAATAAGTTTGAAGCCTTAATATCAAGTTTTTGAAAAGATATTTGAGTCGAAATTCAATGTTTACCAACTTTGAGTAATGTTTTTTTTTTAGGTTTTTATTTTTTATAAAAAAAACTGTCAATTCGATTTTTCTCAAAATTTTACCAGATGTCAAAAACGTTATTTTTCGTTGCACAAAATTATTTTGGAGATGAAATTATATTTTAGTCGTAAAATTTTCGAGGTGACAATTTTTTTTTTCAGTTTTTTTGATTTATAAAAAAACCGTTAATTGGATTTTTTTTCAAAAATATTCTTGTTTTGTATCACGTGTCAATATATAATATAAAATTTAATTCAAGTCTCTAGCGTCAATGGTTCGTGAGATATTGAGGGTTAACTAACATTTTCACCTGTTTTTTAAATTGCTATGGTAAAAAAAACACCAACTCAATTTTTTTGAGAGTCCTTTCTGAATTTTTCTGCTTTATTACCTGTATAACAAATTTATTTGAAGTCGATATCTCTACTGGTTTTTGAGCAATGGACGACGAAAAAAACGTCGCAAACGTACGGACGTACGAACGTACATTACGTACACACATCTTTCTAAAAATCTTTTATTTCGACTCTAGTGACCTTGAAACGTCGAGAAATGTCAAAATTTTCAATTCGACAAATCGGACCCATTACAATAACTTCCTATGGGAAATTAATAAATAAATACAGTTTTATTTATTTATTTTATTATTTTTGGCTTCATTGTTAGAACCAGTATTTAAAAAAAGTTATTCCACCGCCTAGCACTACATGCCAATCGCCTTAGATACTACTTACATACCCACCCTCTACCTACATATACCTACATTGTAGAAATATAAACATTAAAAAATCCATATACATACTTCTATACCCCATATTCAAAATATGGCAACAATGAATCCTAAAGAGAATGAAATTTGAAAACGTTGCATTTAAATTTTCAAATTTTTCAAAAACTGAAAATCTAAAATCAAATGAATATAATTTTCGAATATGTATTTGTTGACAGGCTTACAGATCAGTGGTTTCCGAATGCAAATAAAACAAACTTTATTTCATCCTTTTCCCGACGTTTCGTTGGCTTTTTCCAACTTCTTCAGGGGCATAAAATGTGGTTACCAAGAGTCTGTGACATAATTATAAGTTTTTTTGTGTGCTAAATTTCATATCCTATTTTATGCCCCTGAAGAAGTTGGAAAAAGCCAACGAAACGTCGGGAAAAGGATGAAATAAAGTTTGTTTTATTTGCATTCGGAAACCACTGATCTGTAAGCCTGTCAACAAATACATATTCTCAATAAAAAACCCAAACAGATCACCAAATAAGCTCAAAAGAATATAATTTTCTTCAAGAAAAATACCTACTGCTAAAAGCATACAATTCATAGCTATAACGATATGTATATGCATAACTCCTTTACATTGATAGGTAGGCAGAGGCACAAAAAAATTCAAGGTAACTATTTTAACGAACTGTTTTTGTGTTTTTGTTTTCACATTTTCTCATTTCTTTTGAAATAAACAGCTGATTCAACTGATTCCCTCACACATCTTAATACTTATGAGAACAAAATAATATACTCCTTTCATTCCCACTCTTGCTTTCAAAATTTTATTTTCCAGTCGCTCTTAGTTTCCACACCAAATTTCCGTACACACAGCGCCCTCATGCTCCGCCTTTCGTACCAAAATTTTGTGTTCCATGATAGTACTATTCAGTTTTATATACAATGCTAACTGCTGAAAAATTCGAATACTCCATTCCGAACCCTGTATGTATCTGCAACCAAAAAAAAGTCCCGTTAATTGTCTGAGTGAACTAGCAAAACGAATTTCAACACGTTACCTGAAATGTTTAATCTGTCTATGCGTGGATATATATTTTAAAAATTTACTCTAAAGTTTTTTGTGATTAATTGTAATTAGATTACATTAATTAGATTATTTGTGACTATTTGTGCGTTGCTTAAAATACTATTTTTGTGGAAAAATGAGTGAAAATAAAAGAGAGTATCTAAGTGGAGCTCTCAAAAGAAAAAATAAAGAAAAAAGAGATAATGAGATCAAGAAAAAAATAAATCAAGGAGGAAAATAACGAAGCGCTTTTTTGATGAGTTGGCAGAAGATCATAGAATTTCTGATCCGGAAATTTACTTCAAAGTCAATATTTACTATTCCTGCTTGGACATTTTGATTGGACAAACTCAGCAAAGATTTCAAAGCCTTCATAATCTTAGTAGTATGTTTGAAGTGTTGGAACCGGATAAGCTTTTATCGTTCTCAAATGATGAGATAAATCAAGGATCAAAAAAGCTAGTGGAAAAGTACAGTACAGACATATCTGGTGATTTCTGCAATCAACAAATTGCTCTAAAAACATGCCTTACATGCGAAATCATCAAAATTCATTCCATAAAAGAACTTGCTAAATTATTAATCATCGAATTTAATAGTCTTGCTTCTAGTTTTTCTGAAGTAATAACAGCATGCTTTCTCTTTTTGACTCTTCCGGCAACCACAGCAACAGCTGAAAGATCTTTTTCCAAGTTGAAAATAATAAAAAAATATCACAGAACTTCAATGGGACAGAAGAAGTTGTCAGACTTATCACTTTTATCAATAGAAGCAGATAATCTTGAAAAACTGAAATCTTCTTCAGGTATGGAAAATTTAATAAATAAATTTGCAGAAAAAAGGCAAGGAAAGTAGTACTTTGAGAAGAAGTGCAAATATTATTTTTTTTAAGCTTTATAAAACATGTATCTATATATATGTAGTATGCATTTATGTTAAAGTTCCTATGTCGTTATATATTGAATTAAGTTTATCTTATTATTGACGTAAGAGTTTTAATTTAAAAAAAATGTTATAAGGTTATGGCCCAAAAAAATTGGATACAGGGCCCCAAAGGTCTACGCCACTGCTTTCCAACAAGATAATGTACCAATACAAACAAAAGCCTGGATTCAGGGGCAAAATGTGAACCTATATTACCATGGTCTCATATATTCCTGACCTGACCTAATCGTCATGTAAAACTTGTGGGGATGGCTTTCAAGAAAAGTCTACAAAGGAGGACAGCAATACAAAAAAAAAACGAAGAAATTATTGTAGCCATAAAATGGTCCTGGACCCAAATTTCACTCAAATATCTGATAGCCCATATGAATCCATACACCACAGGTTACTTGAAGTAATTCAGAAATCGGCAGCACACATTACTAACAATTATTTTAATCCATTCAATAAAACCAGTATTTACCTATACCATAAGTTTTTTTGTTATTTTCTTTGTTTAAAGGGTATTATAGGTAAATTTAGATCTTGTCCCTATTATTGTGACACAAAGAAACAGATAATTTGTATGACCTTCTTCGGAAAAACACATACAAACTTAATACATACCTACCTCATTCATTCCACATTTGTGTTTTTCTAAAAAATCTACAGGTTTGAAAAATATCGTCAAATAAAAAACGAAAAAAAAGCTTGTCCCTATTCATGTGATACGAAGTGTATGTTAACATACGTTTGTTGTTTTTCAAAATAATAAAGTGTAAGCTCAACCTCAGAGCCCTTAAATTTGTGGCAGGTGACAAGAAAACACAATTATTGTAATAGATCAAAGAAACACCTATTAAAGCTACTACAATCTACCCTTCAAAATTCAAATGGATTATTCAATAACAAAAAGAAAAATTCATTGAAAAATACATATGAGAGCATGCGCAATATCTATCGCTTGTGCCGTTGTAGATGTCGGCTCTTCATTCAATAAAAAAAGACCTCGATATGCCAATATTAAAGAAGGCCAAACATAAAAGGCCTATAGCGGCAAACAACATATACACAACAAGGACGACAATATAATTTTGTATCTTCCGCTTTTCTAGGTAAAAATCTTCTCTCTGTAGCAGAGTTGACACTTTAAAATAAAATAAAAATTATAATAATGTAGAGAAAGTACTTTTTGTCGAGGTTTATCAAAGTCTATATTACTCTTATAAAACATAAAGTTTAAGTACATTGATAGGTGTGCTGTCAGAATAAGTTCCTACATGACTCTCCGTGAGATTATTATAGATTTTGTATGACCATACGGCACTTTTGAATTATATATAGCTTAAGTGCAATTCCATACAATTAATTTTATGAATCGTAAATGCTTCTTTTTTTTTTAGATTACTCACTTATACATCTTATCATTGAATCTTGTTCTTAATTGGTTTTTAAAAACAGAAGGAATTGACACAAATATCTAGAGGAGCGCTGTCTCTGACTACAAAAGACAAAGCAACTTCAATGCATTCATTTTCTCCCTATGAATAAAAAGAATAATATTATTGAAGTCAGAAGTTGTAGATATTGAGGCACCAAAAGCAGAATGAGCATTTTAAAGTGGATCTATACGATACGCAATGTATAGATCCCGTCTTCTCAAAACTAGAAGGTTTTTGAACTCACTATAATAAAAAGTGTCATCACTGTTCAGCTTCGATGCGTAGAGAAAAATTTGCTCACAAAAAAAAATCATCTCATCCGAAGTTGGTGGCAGAAAGAAGGCGATAGCTGAGCGAAAAAACCAAAAAGGCTCAGCTCCTGCTCTGCAGCACAAATATTTCTTCGCTGCTGTGTAACCCGAAGAACCTTTTTTCTTCTTCCTCCGACAAATAAAAAGAAAAAGCAGGATTCAATTTTTCAAAAATGGGATATTAACTCAAAAACCTTACATTTTTTAAATTCTCAACAAATAATCCCAACAAAGTGACAAGAAAGTGAGAAATAAAGCAACAAAAATAAAAACCAAAATCAAAATCATTCAGTTTTTCTTCTTAGTTTTGTATATACAGCTAAGTGAGTGGTGTTTGAATTGAATTGAAAAGCAAAAGTGTTTTTTATTTCTTGCAATTTGCTCATCCATCGTCGTCGTAGTCGTCGTTCTCGTTGTCGTCGTCCGATATTCCAATTCCGATTCCGATACACATACCTTACAGCTTAACAAAAAAGAAAAGAAGAAGAAAAAACAAAAAAGTCGCTTCTGAATTCCCTTTTATTTTATTTATTATTTGTTAATTTTTGTATAGATGAAAAATAATTAATGAAAAGCTGAAGTGCATCAAGAAAATAATTCCCAAAAGGAAAAAAAGAAAGAAAAAGGAGGAGGAATCCTACGGCTTTCGATTTTCTTTTGGAAATTCAAAGAAAGAAAAAAAGTTTACAGGTTCTTCGGGGTTTTGAAAAAAGAAAAGAAGAAACAACAAAATTTTCGGGAATTTTGGGTTTAAATTTTTAATCGAAATTTATCACAAAAATTAAAAGAAATCAAAACTACACATAAAAGAAAAGAAATTTTATATCCAGAAAAAGAAAATTCAATATTCATCTAGTGCTGCTGGGAGTGAGAAGAAAATCTGCGTGTCTCGTCGTGTATATTTTGTTATATGTTGAGTGAAAAAGGGAGTGTATAGTAGAGTGTGGTTTGGACGTCTTGTGCAAAAGTCAAAGGCAACAACAAACAAAATTATTAAATAAAATAGAGAGGAATAGCTTAAGGAAAAATAAAATTTTCATTTTCCATCATTGTTGTTAATTTGTTAGTTTAGTTAGTTATTTTTTTTTTTAACGGAAATCCTATTTGAAAGAACTTTGGTTGCGGCTGATGTCTTTATGCTTTAAACATGGTGAAACTGGTCGTGCTACGCTTCAATATTAGGATATTTGTGATTACAAATCATGACAGAAGGACATGAAAGGTAAGTTAATAAGCTTAGAAATATATAATTTATAACTAAAATAACAAACATAACATTATTGAATTCATAGCAATTCATTTGTTGAGAAGAAAAATTCACCAGAATGATGTGATGGGAATCCTCTTCTTTTTTTTTTCTATTCGAATTGGGTGTACCTATATATGTATATGTATAGTATATAATATACATAACTTTTTTTTCTCTCCTTCGTCCTTTCGATTACTTTCGTCGTAAGGTTTCAATTCGTATATTGTTGTCCTATCGGTTATTTTGAGGATTGAATTTTTATACTGTGTAGGTGGAAACTCATGACATTGCTGAGTTTTAATTTTTTTTTGAAAGTAAAATTGAATCAATAATTAAAACTTAATAAAGTGATTGTATAATACGAATGTCTATAGTTTTTTTTATTTTTTTTAAATAAAATTAGTCATCAAATGAGATTTTAATTGTTGTCCAACAATGGTATAGGTACCTATTTAGGAAACCTTAATGTTTTTCTCGTCTTTAAAAGTTTGACCCGTCATCAGAAAGTATAGTACCTAGGTACTTATACTTACATATATGTAGGACTGTAGGTGCCTTACTTTGGATTGTCCTCGGCTTTGAGTGTAAAACATTTTAAATCACTCTTCTCACTTTTTATAAAAAGTTAAAAAAAAAATAGTAGCTGGGGTTCGCAATTTTTAAAAGTCCATAAAACTAATATAAACTAGGTACCTATTATGCTATATTTCTTAATGAAAAAGAATTGATAATAGGTATTCGGCAGATTTTTAATTTTGAATCCAAATTTTCCATCCATTTCAGTAGAATTATGTGAATTTTCATTCTAACTTCTTTAATTTCTTAATTTTGGCTAGGTACCTATAATATTATTTACATATGTGAGACAGTCTAATCAAATGATGTAAATTTGTATAGACTGTTCAATTCATTAGAGTTTTAATAACTTTTTAGGAACATAACTATATTCAAAATTTAATTTTTTTTCTCAAAAGTATTGTTCACTTTGGTGAGATATCTATAAACATTTTTTCCATTGATATTTTTGAAGTAACTATACTTACTTACGTTCTTCCGTTTCGAGTGTTAAAACACTCTTTCTGACTTTGGGTCAGAACTTTTTAAGAAAGTTAATGAAATAAAAAAAAAACAATAATGTTTGAAATGACAAAGTTAATTTTTCGATTGACTTCAAATCAAAAATAATTGATAAGATTTTTTAATTTTTAAACCCTGTCTTCAATTCATTAAATTTGTACTCTAAACTGAATGTACAAGACCACTAAATTTTACCTAATACTAAGACTGTCTTAACCTGTAAAACTCTGAATTTGTATCGAGAAATTGTGTTAACTTGTGATACAATTAAAATACCTACTATATTTTAGTATCACACACAGACACGCAAGAATGGTTATTTTTTATATTTCTTCTCCAATTATCGTCCTAGAACTATAACTGTCAGTCACTCAAAAATTTTTTGGGTCTCTTGTCTCTAATATTCTTTCTTTTAATTACTCTTCTATTTTCTGTGGTAATCAGCATGATTTTGTACAAAAAAATAACGACAGTAACAAATCGTCTTGGGTTTACCACATTTTGTATTGACAAAAATCTTCAAGTTGACAGCGTATTTACGGACTTATCAACATATTGTGCTTTTAAGAAAATTTGATTTCTTGGATTTTATCATACTTAAGTGATAGTTATTAGAATTTTGTTTTTAAAAATAATCGTTCAAAAAAATTTTTAATCAAATCTTGTGTTCCACAGGGAAGCCATCTTGGTCCACTTGTATTCATCCTGTACTATTTTTAAGTTATTCTTAATGTACAGCTGTTTTCTTATCAATAAATCAAATCAAATAAATATTCGTTTTATTTATAAACGACCTTTCTTCCATTTACAGAATTTAATGACATTAATATATTTATATGTAAAAATATTTCGAATTATAACATCCTTAACTGTAAACTATTTCAAGACGACCTTACAAAAATATAAGACTGGTGCAAAACTAATCGTTATTATTACAAACATTGACAAGTGTCTTGAATTTCTTTAATTGTATTTTTGACCGAGTTAATTTAAGAAATAGAGTTCCAATTCCAACAATTTTTAATCGATCCAACTATGGTACTATGGTAAATAGTCCTATTAACGAGTTAATAAATATTTATAATTCCAAAAGCTTACTTATAAATTCAGTTAATGAAAACATAAAATGTGATAAATTTAAAATTATTTTGTTTCATAAATGGTAAAAATGTTGCTGTACAATTGTTTAAATAAGAATAAGATATACATTTTCAACTAGCGTTTTTTAGATTTTATTTTCAAATTATTCATACATTTTAAAACAAATTTCATTAAATTTATGGTACGTACTATGTAGGTGATTTTTAATTAGAACAAAAGATGTCATGTCTTGCATATACCGAACCTCGCACCTACCCCAAATCAGGTGGGTTACATACCCTTTACTTTACTTGACTTTACGGTGATACATTGTCTAAGGATTTTAAACCTGGTATATCGAGACCCCTATTTAGCTTTCTTGCTGGTACTCACATCTTCAATTATTGATCGAAAACTTGCTGCTTAGAAAAAGAATGCCTGAACTTTTAGCCGTTGTCAAGAAAAAGTTCTTAAAGAAAATTGTTGGCCCCTTATATAGATGGTTCCGGACCCCATGGTATTGATTGAAGGAGGCAAGGACCGGGAACCCGTTGTCGAGCCGTTTATGATGAGGATACAGCTCTTAAGATTGTTTCGTTTCAAATATACATACATAAATTAAATACATTTATAGCTCTTTAGTAAAACCGATTTGAAGAATTTTGTATTTTAAGAAAATTCAATTGGAATTTGCTTTTTTATATTATTAAGCCCTCAACATCAAAAACTTAGGAAAGACATCAAGTTACTAAAAAATGTTAAAAGAAGACAGTTTTAAATTATTATCAACGGGAAATAATCAATTACCTACTCCCAATGCTTTGCCTCCTCCAAAGTTTTAAAAACCTACATGCATGTACACATATCTTCTTCGTGCAATTTTTATCAATAATATTGATAGTCGATTACCAAGCTTATTCAGCAGTGCGCGCATAGTGATGTCTTAATATGTTGGTCACAAAATATATGTACATATATAACTTGATTAATTCATTTCCGTATAAGAATACTAATAGATAATATTAAAAAAAAAGACATAAATAAAGAAAACAAGATAAACCTCTTCATTCTTAACTAACCGGGTGATCGATAAGAAAAAATTCTTTACACCCACCTCTAACTAGACTCTTGCTTGCGCCCACATACAATAATTCAACACTGTCGCCGTCGTCGTCGTATCGCTTCGATATAATGCACGAAGAGCAGGTTATGGTGATATTCTCTTTTTGAATCAAAATCATTAAAAATATTCTTTTGCAAGTTGTTTTTATATTAACTTTTTGTTGTTGTTGTTGGTTTATTTCTGGGTGTCACATAACGCTATGTACAACTAAAATTTAAAACACCCTAATAGATATTATGGGTATGTATGTATCTACCTTTCTAATATACATAGGTACATCCTTCTTTGTTAAGGTTTAGTGTTACTTTTGAGATTCGTTTCTATGAGCAATTTGGTTTATTTTAAATTCTAGCAAAAACAAAAAGAATCAAGATAAAGGTGGCTTAATATACTATGTATAGGTACATATATAGTGCTGTTTAAATATGAACACATTTTGATACATTCATAACGCCTCCGAATGCTGCTTTAAAATAAAATAAGCAAAGGCTAACAGTTTCCATAAGCATAACAGGTGGCGGTGTCCACTTGACCACACTTGATTCTACGTACCCATACTGCTGTCGCCATCATCGTTTGTTCGTATCTTCGTATCGTATAGATATTTACACATAAGTGATAAAGGCGAAACATTCTTTATGTATCTCACAATTTGCATAGAAACGTCTATAAATATGTATGCTCCCCCGTCATCTATATCATCTTCATCGTCGTCGCCATCATTACCTCAACATAATAATCATATCTACCTGCGCTAACATACATTTTTGCCTCCGAATTTGTGAAAACCTAAAAATAAAACCAAAAATGCAATTTCCTGCTTCACTGTTAAGGTTTAAATTACAGTTTGTAATTTGTCTTTCTTTCGAAGGGAAAAAGAGAACAAAGATTCGAAGCCAACCATAAACGTAGATACTCGCTCGTAATTGTAAATATGCAAAAGGAGACCATATGGTCGACATATTTGGTGTTCTTTTTTTTTATCATTTTTACTATTTGCTTTATTTGTACATATAAGCAATTCTTAAGTATGCATATTTTAAAAGGAACGCAAATGAAGAAGATGTATGGTAGATGTCCCTACAGGAAGTTTAATTGCTATTTTAATATTCAGGTTAAAGTCAATGTGGCAAGAAAAAATAATATAAAGCATTTTATTTTCAAATGAAATGAAAAACCAGCTGCCACTTTTTGGAATAAGTTTTTTTTTAATTCCGATTTATTTGCTACAACTACACTTGAATTAAATCCTAACTGCTTTGCTCGATATGAATAATATTTTGAGTCTTGACCAACGTTAAATTAAATTAAATTAAATTAAATTAAATTAAATTAAATTAAATTAAATTGGGTGGCGCAACAGTCCTTTGGGAACTAGGGCCTAGTGACTTACAACTCTCAATCATTCCTGTGTGCTGGTACTGTTGTCAGGGATGGAGCGGACCTACAGTCTAAAGCCGAATCCGAACGGCTAATTTGAGAAAGCACTTTTCATGACAAGAATTACTCTTGGAGAATTTGTCAATTCCTCGCAAGAGGCAGTACCCGTGAAGAAAACTTTAGATGTCATAGACAGGGATCGAACCCAAGACCTCTGGCATGACAGTCCAACGCACTAACCATCATGCCACGGGTACTTGACCAACGTTGGTTTGTGTTCTTTGCATGTCTTTTAAGTCCCTTGAGTGGTTTTCTTTTTTGAATTCTTTTTACAGATCCTAGTTTGAGACTATGGGCGGTTATGTGCAAAACCCATTAAATTAATTAATTTTAATTAACATGAAATGTCTGTAAAGCTAGTCTTCATTTTAATTTGAATTGTTATTGACAAACTTAAGGACATTTAAAAACGATCAATTCAGATATGTATTGTTTCTTAAAATATTTCAAAACTTACGAATATGTATTTCGAACCCCAAGGCTTCGGTCTACTCCATCATTCTAGCGTAAGCATGGTCCGCCTTTTTTTGCTCAGATATATCAGAGCGCTCGGTTTGTGTTTATTTTTTCAATCAGAGCTAGATTGGAGCGCTGTATGAGCTCTCATTAAAATGACCGAGTTAATGGAGTAACAAACTGAGCTTGGCCGAGTTTACGTTTGGTATGAAAAAGACAGCTGGAAAATTTTAAAGCTTTTAACAGGTCTGATCAAACTCTACTCAATGTGCTCAGGCTCTGACAGTGCTCTGCTCTGAGCTTACAAAGAAACACGCCTAAAGATTTTCCGAGCTGTTTCCTTTTCGATCATGCGAGCTAAATGACCAGCCCACCGGAGTTTACTGAGCATAATTTGTTTACGATATCTGCTCGAAATAGATTACTGAAATTACTAATTCTGAAATCGTACATATACTTTGATCGCCATTTATTTTAGACCAAACTCTTCAACACTGGACTCTTATTTGGAGTTTTATTTTTAATACATATAAGTTAATTTATTTCAAAATTTCAAGTAGATGGCGTTGCGGTTTGACAGGCGTCAAGCTCAGATAATATTTGAAGTGTTATAATATTAATTCAATGTTTTCCATTTACGCGTTAAAATATCAATACTCATGATATGGCCGATTTACCGCCTCAAATGTGTTGTGATTTATCTCAATAGCATCTCATGCTGCAAATCTTTCCAAACAACTAACTTTTATCTTAAATGAATCTACATATGTGTATGTTTTATTTATCTTTATAAAGGTGTTCTTTTAGACATGTGGTTTTCATTCTGGCAATACTTCATTCTTGGACATAACATTAAATAAAATGCGTTTTATTACTCCTTGAAAACCACACGTCTAAAAAAAAAAAACCTTTAAAATTATGACAGAGTAATGCAGATCAGCATTTAGTTGAATAAAACATAAATGATCATTTGATCAATTGATTTGACTAACTTTCTAGTAAACTTCTTTCCAAAAAAGTCTTAATTGGAATTAATGCTTTGAGGAGCTGACCAGAAACATAAAAACTGACTTGAAACTTGACTTGCCTTCAAATCTGTTATGTCGTGTGAACCAACCTCCCCATTATCGAAAAAGTGACAGTTGAAGACACAAGAGACATCATAAAATGTAGTCAAAGCAAACTAAGACTAAACGAAATAGTTATTTTTTTTAAATTAACTATAATTTGCAAACTCAGATCTTTAACTTCAGAAATTTGTTTCGTGCAGAGAGTAACAATGGGCAGGTTAAGACGACATAAGGGACTTGAAAGTTAGGCAAGTTTCTAGTATCTGATTCCTTCCAATTAAGGCAACCTTAATGGAAAGTTGATTTTAAAGTTAGTCAAGAAAAAACGCCCTAACTATCAAGTCAAGTCTACTTCTATCAAAATGACAGTTGGTAATGTTTTTTCATTCAATTGAAAGCTGAACTTTATTAGTCTATGATTTATTTATTTTCTGCACAACTTTATTTAATGCTTTCTGTAAAGGGTTTCCTTGTCAATTTGGAAAAGATATAAAGTAATATTTTCTTACAATACAAAATACAAATCGTCATGGACTTGTAGCTTGCTTGAGGAGTGTTTTGTAGTCAATAATGTTTTTGGAAGTTTTTTTTTTAATATGAACTTAAAGGAGAGGTTTGTGAATTAAAGTTCCGAATTTGAAATTCATGACACCTGAAAAACTAACTAGTCCCCTTGGTCAAAATGTATGTACGTTCAAAGAATGAAATTGACTGCAAATGAAGTCCCTTATGTTGTCTGAACCTGCCCAATGAAAAAAATAACAAATTAAGCTGACTTTTTAACAAAAAATTGACTTGAATTGATAGTAAGGGAGATTTTTTTTTTTCAAGAAAGTTTTTGACAACTGACCAATCAGATACTAGTAACATGCTTTCCCTACAAGTGTCTTTGGTCGTTCTTCTGAAACTGTTACTGTTACATTTTCGAGTATGTATTTAAATTCTGTATATATTTAAAAATGCTTTTTTTGTTTTGCTTGTATAGTTGTAGTACCCGTAGCATGATGGTTATTGCGTTGAACTGTCATGCAAGAGGTCTTGGGTTCGATCCCTGCCTATGCCATCTAAAGCTTTTTCACGGGTACTGCCTCTTGCGAGGAATTGACAAATTCTCCAAGAGTAATTCTTGTCATGAAAAGTGCTTTCTCAAATTTGCCGTTCGGATTCGGCTTAAAACTGTAGGTCCCTTCCATCCCTGACAACAGTACTCGCACACAGGAATGGTTGAGAGTTGTAAGTCACTAGGCCCTAGTTCTCAAACGGACTGTTGCGCCACCCAATTTATTTTATTTTATTGTATAGTTACTTAGTAAATTAAATTAATAAATAAACGTACTAACTAGTGTAGTTCTTCATCTAAGCCATCATGGCCACCAATGAATCATGTAATTATAATTTATAGAGTTTACCTTTATATTTACATTTCCGGTGTATGAAACTTAATGAAAGGAATTTTTTACGGATTTTAAATTTATTTATACTACATAATTTGGCACACGAATTTCTGATTGCGACATGTATTCGAAAAAAATCATTCAGTTTTTCAACCTTATGCGTACATGATTCCAATTCACTATTGCATTTAAATCTGCACAAAAGTACCAATGTACATAATGTATGTATGTTGCAGGTACATACAAGTATGTACATATAATAGTTGAATAAATGTCATTTTTGTAGCCTTGTCTTTTCGAAATTCAAAACCCAACAAACATATAAACTAACATATAAAACCTCTACCTTTCATATGCTTTATGTATTTATATTAACAACAACCAAAAATTCATTCAGTAAAGGAGATGTCAAAAGCTCTATCTCTCCCTTACATACCACCCCATAAAATTATATCAATAAAAAAAGCTACTTTCCCTAATCACACACTGTATTCACAAAACCGAGATTTGAGTGACGAAAAGAGCAGCAACAACAAAAACTACATTTTATAGTAAAAGGAAATAATGAATAAAATTGTTTGACAGTTCCGATTTGACATATAAATATAGCAAATACAAAATTGTTACAACAAATACAAACAAAATAAACAAAACGACTCATAAAATGCAGACTGTACATTTATTTCTTCAACCCTTCTTGTTCTTGTTCTTGAAATAAAAAAACTCAAAAAAATAAAATAAATCAATTTGTTTAAAATTGCAAGTAATCAAAAAATAGAATTTTTATCTCTCTTCTTTCTAAATATGTGTGTCGCCTAGCGAAGCAATGACCGAGATAGATAGAACAGAACAAACAAACAAAATAAAGAAACAATTCAAAACAAAAACCCAATAATCGTGAATTAAGTATTTTTTCATCAATGAATATAATTTTTTCATTCATTTTCTTAGACATGACCTCTAAGAGACAACCTGACATAGAACTGTGAGAGGAATAAAATAAACATAAACAATTCACACAGAGAATTTCCTCTATTCGCCTCACTTGCCCTTGCCATGCCATCATCCCTTACCCCCATCCCCCCATATAAAGAAGGGAGTGGAGTGTATTGTGTATTTTGTTGGCGATGGTGAATGTATATACGGGTTGGTGACAGGGTTGCCATGTCTTCGACTGGTTAAAGACCTCAATTTAGAAAAAAATATTTGTAGCCCAAAACTGGAGCCGAAAAAGTAGCCCAAATAAATTGCTCAGTTTTAATTTAAGAAACATAAAATAGAATTTAGAAAACAACAAAAAAGAGAGATATAACAATGCTGTCATTTCAATACAAAATATGCCAAATTCCCGAAAACTAATTCATTCGAAAAATTTCTTAGTCTATTTTTTCATTAAATATTTTATATGATTTATACGATCTTAAAGATCGCAAAAAAAAAATAAATTTGGGCTATTTATAGACCAATTATTGTTGGGCAGTCATACTGAAACTGTATTCGGTAATTTGGAAAAAATAGACCAATTTCCAGTAAATAGCCCAATTATTAAAATATTTTAGAAAAAATATCCCAATTTCCAACAAATAGCCCACTTTGGCAAGCCTAGTTGGTGATGGTGACGGTGGTGATGGCAATGGGTATATTACACCCCCTATATTAGCCGATGATGATGATGATGTCGGATGTCGTGTACTATTATATTATATACACATGTGTATATACATATGTATATTATGTACATATTGAAATAATGTTTAAAGCTTATGTACTTAGCAGAAATGGATACAAAAATAACAATCAAACTCTTCGAACAATGAAACGTGCAACATTGAATGGGAGAGGTAAGTTTTATTTTATGTATACGTACCCCGTAGCCCGTCCGTACATATAGATATAGAGACGTTACATTCATGCCTCATCCCGCTTCACATGTGTTGCAGAGAGGATATACATATATGTATGTACTTAGATACAGGAAAAGAGTCCAAGAGAGCAGTGTTTATATTTCTGGCATCCATTCATAGATTATTGTATTTTTTCTTCTATAAAAAGTGTTCTCTATGACGAAGCTTATATAAAATGGATATAAAAGCTTATTTTCCTCTCTATTGCAATATTTAAATCTTGTCGGTCTTGGTCTTGGTCTCGGTATACCGACCGTCCAATACCGCCCCATCACTCCGATGTGCCGCCGCCGCGCTATCATTACATTTGCCATTAAATTATGGCAAGTATAAAGATGAGTGTATTTTAAATAGTTTTTGTCTGCGCACCACATGAACGAGAGCTGTAGAGTAAATATAAGCTTTTTTGAGTTTTTATGTGTCAAAATTTGTTGATGTCAGCTATAGCGACAAAAACATGTATGGTATAACAAGCTTGGGTCTTGTGACTTTGGGTAATTACAACAAATAAAAATAAAACATTAGCAACTACTTAATATCTGTTTATGGGAAAATTGGTCAAATTCTTGAATACCAATTTTCGTTTATACTTGAAATAAGAACAAACAAAAATTCAATTATACGTGAAATGTTTGTTACTTTTATTGGCATCGTGCCAACATAAGTCAAGGTCGCCAGCCCTTCAATTCACTTTCAATAGAAAACTTGAAGAAGCTTACAAAAGAAAAATTTGGCCAAAAAGGATCGAATAATTTGATGGATCTAGATTTATGACGGTTATTTGAAATGTAACAAATTAAGAGCTTGAGAACTTTTTTTAAAAAAAAAACGCATAAAATTTGCAAAATCTCATCGATTCTTTATTTGAAACGTTAGATTGGTCCCTGACATTTACTTTTTGAAGATAATTTCATTTAAATGTTGACCGCGGCTGCGTCTTAGGTGGTCCATTCGGAAAGTCCAATTTTGGGTAACTTTTTCGAGCATTTCGGCCGGAATAGCCCGAATTTCTTCGGAAATGTTGTCTTCCAAAGCTGGAATAGTTGCTGGCTTATTTGTGTAGACTTTAGACTTGACGTAGCCCCACAAAAAATAGTCTAAAGGCGTCAAATCGCATGATCTTGGTGGCCAACTTACCGGTCCATTCCTTGAGATGAATTGTTCTCCGAAGTTTTCCCTCAAAATGGCCATAGAATCGCGAGCTGTGTGGCATGTAGCGCCATCTTGTTGAAACCACATGTCAACCAAGTTCAGTTCTTCCATTTTTGGCAACAAAAAGTTTGTTAGCATTGAACGATAGCGATCGCCATTCACCGTAACGTTGCGTCCAACAGCATCTTTGAAAAAATACGGTCCAATGATTCCACCAGCGTACAAACCACACCAAATGCGGCAATTTTGCTTATTTACGTAGCCATTCAACCAGAAATGAGCCTCATCGCTGAACAAAATTTGTCGATAAAAAAGCGCGAAACACATTTCGAACCGAACACTGATTTTGGTAATAAAATTCAATGATTTGCAAGCGTTGCTCGTTAGTAAGTCTATTCATGATGAAATGTTAAAGCATGCTGAGCATCTTTCTCTTTGACACCATGTCTGAAATCCCGCGTGATCTGTCAAATACTAATGCATGAAAATCCTAACCTCAAAAAAATCACCCATTACTATAACTTCCTGTCCTCTAAACGTGGTATTGCCTATACAAAATTTAAAGAACAAAATAATGTTACAAAATCAAGATATGGATGTCTCAAGTACTTAGATTGGAAAATACTAATTTAAAAAATGTCACTATTGTTCTTTGAATAACTTAAATACGCCACACACGCATAAAATAATAAATTGTAAGAATTATTGACCATATTTTCAGGGTCAGTGTTTTATTTCTATTTTAATCGAATTTCTAAGAATAAATGGTATCGGTGTTTTAAAATCTAATCTAATCTAGTATTTTATGCTATTTCAAGTATTTACCTAATTTTTCCCAAAAATATACTTAGTCTAACTTATAATCGTAACATCAATCAAATTTCATTCACACGATCTTCAGGGTGGATAAGTTTATGAGACATAGAGAACTTTCTAAATATCATTGGAACTTGGAACCTTACTCCACACATTTTTTGTATACTATAATACATCAAAAAACATATCAAATAAGCTAATTCATTATGTTGTATAATATAAAAATTCAGTTTCCTATTTGACAGGAAACAGTTTATATCTTTAAGAACTTGTTCAGTCTGGACAGAACAGGAGAATAAAAATTAAACAGAATTTCTCACCTAAAATATAAATGAGTTTTTTAATTTCTTTTTAAATAACTATTCTAAGAGTTTTTTGAGAGGAAAAGCTAGAAAAGGAATAAAGAAATCTTAGAGATCTTATGGGGTTTTCCACGGTTAAAATAAATCAATTTATTCTTGATCTAGATATGTCAAAACAGAAATTTTTACGTTTTTGAATTTTATGGGAAGAATAAATTGATTTATTTTTGATTTAAAATCAAAAACTGATATTAATTCTTGACGTCAAACTTGATTTCATTGTCATTTTTTATATCCGAATCATGGGAAATGACTTTATTTCAGCGAACCTTATTTTTCATTTTGAAATAAATATGTATTAATAAAAAACAGTGAAAAAATATGTTCAAAGAAATTCAGGATTGCAAAATAAAAACGATATAAGGGAATTTATTTTTAGTCCACTCTTCGAAATTGTTAGACATTTTTTGATAAAAATTCAGAGAAGAGAAAATGTACCTTTTCTTTAAATTCTAATGGATCAGTTGTGCAATTTTATGATGGATTTCATCTTAATATACCACCAAATGATTTCAAAGATTCAAATCAAACGAATCGATCAGTAGTGTAGGGCTTGCTTAATGTTGTCAAAACGTATCCAATGACAGCCTCTCCAATTGCATTTTTTTAAGTTTTTGTCAAAGTTACCTATTACATCAACCTGTCAGAAAAATATTTTAAAAATGTCAAAATTAAGGGTCAGTTGTAAGTGCGGAATTTGAATTTCGCCGTGTGGTTGGTTGATTTATCAACTCGGCTTCCGTACAGAGGCAATTCGTCGCCATATGAAAAGTTTTAGCGAGAGCAAGTTTTGTTTAGACATCTACGAACTGGAACCATCGCCTATGTTTACAATACAAATTATAGTTATTAAAGCGATCACAGTCTACAATTATTTTTCGACTGAACTTCAGTTGATCTAGTACATCATCGGGCCCTATGTTTTTCCAATTGAATAAGATTGATATTATTTGCTATAATCATATTACCATTTTTCTTTGGCTTCCTTTCAAGAATATATCTGGAAGTTTTCGTATTTATCAATTGGATTAACATGTATGTAGGTAATTAAATAAAATAAAATGTGTTAAGGTTTTATTCCCCGGAAGTGAGTATCATGTTTTCATAGTTTTGTTTTTAAGATTTATTCAACCAAATGAACATACAAAAATAAAGATATCGTATGACATCAATATTATTTGAAGGTCTTCCGCCTTTGCCATGTATTGGTTTGTTAAGATTTTAACTGTTCTTTGATAAGTTATCGAAAATAGAATTTTTAAAATCGATAGTTTAACAAAAATATAAAAACAATCGTTACTAGTCTTTCATTGAAAATAAGTTGCAATCAAACAATTATAAAAAATACCTATTTTCGAGACACCATAAACTGAATGGAAAGCTTTTTCTCATTTTTCACATAACCAAGTATACGCAAACGCAATAAAATAATACTTTTTATAGCAACATTTCCATTATTGAGCTTTCTACACACTTTGACCGAAGCATTAAAGTTGGAGTAAGGATAAGGAAGTTAGGATCAATGCCAGAGCCAGAGACAGAGACCACCCCAACAGAGAATAGAGTTTCCAAACAACTCCAAAAGTTGTGTATATGGCTCAAAATCACCAAGGTTGCAAATTTCAAAATTTTTTTATGAGAAAAAAAATTGCAAGCTGTGATGATGAATTTTAGTTTATATTGTTGCAAAAATTGTATATAAATAAACTTTGACAGGGCAGCGCACAGAATTGTATACTTTTTTAGTAATATTTTTTAGTACTAAATGTCATACAGAAAACCATCAATTCGGGAACGTTTTTCTAAGTTTGATAAAATCAACAAAAACAAAACAAAGTACATAATTTAAGCTTTGTTTAATAACATGGGTATATTATGTATGTGTATTAAATAAGCAATAATGAAAACAATACATACAAAATCTTCTACAAGCAAAATACGTAAAAATCATGTCCGGGAACGTTCCCGAAATGACCGTTCCCGAAATGACGATTTCAAATAAGCAAGCGCTTCAATTATACGGCGGTCATCTTCAATGCGATCTGACTTTGTCAATAGGAAAATATTTGAGGTAACTTTAAAATTTCGTGTCGTAGAAAAAAATTTCATCAATAATTAAATGTAATAAATGCGTTCACGGATTGACGGGCTATTGATGTACGCTCTACGAATAATGAATAAAAAGGTATTTACCATTTATATAAAATTTATTTTACGATAAATACTTTGGCAGCCGGCTTTGCTATTGTTCTCTACCTCGACTGACGTGTCACACCGAATGGCTGCGTTCACTTAAAATTATTTTTTATCGATTATCGATATGTTCACTGAAATGACTTGTGCGGTATCGGACAAACTGTTTTTGCATTTTTTACAGTTAAAAATAAATAATCTATTAATATCCTTTCTAAAACTAGATTTTGTATAAAAAATATGGTGTATTAAGTGATGACCGGGGTTGAATACCTTACATTTTTCAATTATATTTTGAACTTGTTGTTGAAGATTGTAGATTAGGACGCGTTCCCGAAATGATTTTCTATGCGTGTATTTTGATTTCATTTAAAATTTAGTTTATTAATAAATTATATTGTTTGATAGACACACAAAACAGGTTATTTTTAGTATTTTCTTAATTTTTTTTTCTTAATAAAGTCAAGATTTAACCCTCTACTGCACAAGAAGCCATATATGGCTTTTGATTTTTAAACGCCGACTGCTTGGATTGCGCAACTGATATTGGAAAAGTACCGTTTTGATATCTTAGAACAATTCATTGTTAATATTTTTTTAGTGTATTTGGTTTTATTTTTCGTTGCACAATCGCGAAAATCCGCAATCAAATTTGACAGTTGCGCTTTGGATCATAGTGCGTGCAGTAGAGGGTTAAGACATTAAATTGCTAGCGAAGCCAATTCTGCACCTTGGTGATTTTGAGCCATATATGTTAATTTATATTTTTGAGGGGTGGTGGTGCAAATATAGGAGTAGGAAGTTCAAGAGGAATGGGAAGGATGCGCGCATATGCAACACCCCAGCCTTAAACCATCAATGCCATATCCAAAACTGTTGTATATATAAATAAACTAAAAACTTCTACCCCTGCTATCGTCTATGTATATAGGCATGGGTGTTTTTGTATACTATGTATATGAAGTATATCGCCCACAGAGGCAAAGTTGTTGAATATTTAGGTCAAACTTCTAATTCACATTTTCTATCCGCTGCTGCTGTATGGTCGCCGTTGTCGCCGCTGTGCCGCTTTACGTTCCTAGGACAATAATTTTTTGTTACCATCGCTATACAGTATCTATTTATGTATGTATGTATGTTTGTACCTATGTATGGTATGTATGTTCTAGTGTTGCCACTCCCCTCTTTTCTTCACCACACCACTATTTTCTTTGCGCCAAACTTAATTACTTTATATTGCAAACATTGAAGGAAAAATTATATTTTCATTTTCATTCATAGGATGACTGGATGACTTTGATGCAGGCAGTTAGCAGGGTAGCTAAGTCAGTAAATGTACATGTACATATATAAATTAAATAAATCCATTGACAGGGGTATAACTATGTACATAATGTACAACGCAAGGTGACTGCTGTCGCTTTGCCCTGTGTGCATTAAAAGGTGTGCTTCAGGAGGTGGATTATACTCGATATAGCAAAAAGCAGGCCAGCCCTGGTAATATTACTGAATGAATTCTTGTCTGCACTTACTTGTTGTTTGTGAATAAATTTTCTTTTTCGTTTTGTTATTTTTGTCAATCGAAAGCAATAAGAGAGTGTAGTGAGAAAAGACCTTGCAATATCAGGAGTATGAAGCAAACAGAAGGGGTATTTTCTATATAAAGGCTGGGGGGTAGAAGTATAAACTTATATGTTAGGTACTATGAAAGCTGTAAAGATAATGATGATGGGTTTCTATAAACAAAAACCTTAGTATGACTTGTTGAAATAATTCCAGGTAATACTACTAATTGTAGTGCAAGCATTTAGGTTAATATTTTTAAGTTAAAGTTGACCATAATTTGGGGATTTTCATTTTCAACTCGTAATTCTGTTTTTTATTCACAAAATTTATATTTGTACGAATGAAAATACTCTGTGAAAAAGGGTTTGTTTCATTTCGTCTTGTTACCTTAGCTGTTAACTCTTGTTACCTTAGTTGTTAACTCTTGTTAACTTAGCTGTTGTTACCTTAACTGTTAAATTTAGGAAATATAAGTTGTCTAGTATTGCTGTTTGCAGTTATATATTACCAACATTTTTAAAATCGGTAAATTTTAGCGGTGAGATAATCAATCCTATCATGAGTTTCGCCCGAAAAATTGTTCACCCGTAAAGTTTTTGCTCCCCGGCTTTTAAAAAGTTGTCAAGAGTTTTGACCTAATAAGATTTCACTTTCACGAATTTAGAATTGACTGTTCGAAAAATAGGTTTGTTTAGAAAGTAGCTCTTAATAAATTTTCCCATCTCTGTCATGGAAACAGAGAGTATAATCTTAACATACAGCTTTTCTTGAACACAAAAAAAGTGCAACATGAATGAGGTGTTGCAATTTCCTATTAAATGTTTGGTGACTGATTGATGTGCATAAAGACTTTTATTCTTTCCCCAATCGATTTTTTTTTGAAGAGAAAGGAACTTAAGTAACCGGATGTACAAAATGTTACTCTCTGTTTTTAGCAAAGTTGTCCATTCGTGTTCAGAAAATTAACTAACCTAACTATTTGAATTTTTGTTTTCGCAGTTGTTTTTGTTGTTGACAAACCGCATTGCCCTTAACAATACAATACTTTGGAATTCAACCCGTGTTAAACTTGCGGCAGTATTCAGTTTCTTGCATTTTTAGCAAAGAATATATTTGGTTAGAGTTGACTGATTTGAAAATAAAACAAAAACTGAAAAATATGTTAATGAATAGTCCTGAAAAACGCTTCAAACATTTTTTAATTTGAAAATCATGGTTCTGTTCGAGTGAATTTTGTTTAGCGATGAAGTTCACTTTTCGGTTTAATGAATGCCTCAATAAACAAAACTGCCGTATTTGGAGTGATGATAATCCTCAAGTGTATACTGAGACCCCCTTACATACAAAAACTGACTTTTTGGTGTGCTTAATAGATTGGCGGAACGATGCTGACCGGAGTGTTAAAGCCAATAGTGACCGCTACAAAACTATCAGTACTGATCGTTTATCAATTGAACAACCATGATGTCCGTCATCTAACGTTTTTTTTTTCAACTAGTGCTTATTTCGTGAATGGTAACACTTAACTCATATCTGATTTGACAGATATTTAGTTTTATCCTTCCACTAAACGAATTTCGTTGTGTATACGCTTGAACAACGCTGGGAACAACTTTTAAGCAGCATTCACATGAGCGCGACCAACGAACGACGAATGAATTACAAAATATGAGTTTATATACGTTTGAAGACATATTTCCACACAAATTCTTAACAAAACTATAGAAATACAGTTTCTATTGGATTTATGATGCATACTTTTACTTTTCAATATCATATGTTAATAAATTTAAGAAAACAAATTTATTCGTCGCGAAAAAAATTGTAGTTGATACGAACTGTCAAACTTTATTCGCGATCATCTTTTCAGATGAAGCTCATTTTGATCTTGGCGGGTATGTAAACAAGCAAAATTGTCGCATTTGGGGCACAGAAAACCCGCACGCATAACATTGAAAAGCCGATAAACCCTAAAACGAATCACTGTTTTGCGCGGATTTTGGTCCAGAGGCATAATTGGGCCTTTTTTCTTCGAAAATGAGCAAGGAGCGGCCGTTACAGTCAATGGCGATCGTTATCGGGCCATGTTGAACGAATTTTTGTTCTCAAAAAGAGGAGGAGGATATTGGCAACATTTGGTTTCAACAGGACTGCGCGGCGCTACGTCTTTTCTCCGCAGTCTCCACATTCGCCATATTATTGCCGATATACCTACGGCCACAAATGTTCGTAAAAGTCATCGCAAATTAGACCTCCTAAGTCCGAGCCAGTCATGGCGGTTATTTGAAATTTATTGTTGGGTCTAAAGATTCCAAAGGAGGGAATGTGTATCGTGTGGCGAAAAATGCCCTTAGTCGTTAAAACAAATTAAAAGTTCCGTTTAAGCTTAATAGGAACAATTCGACCTGAGGAACCTGATATGAAAAAAAATTACCTGTCAAAAAATTCCAATGACTGAACAATTAAAACCAAATAGATAGTGTAACTTCGTGTAAGTGTTTATGAGTGCTGTCGATCTGTCAAATCAGCAAAACAATTTAAAAAAATTTTATTAGTATTAATGAAAAGAGGGGTTAATCTGCCTAAAAATCCAGATCTGCATATTTGATCTTAAATTAAAAATAAATCAATTTATTTTGCCCCATAGAATGCAAAAACAAGGTAAAATTTCGGTATTGACAGATATAGATCGAAAATAAATGCTTTATTTTACCCATGGAAAACCCCATTAGAAATATAAACTATCACAATATATTAGCTGTAGATGTCATAGTTTTGACATAAAACGCACACGTCACTTTTTGACATATAACGCGAGTACAGCTGCAGACAAAAAGGTGCGTTTGGTAGATATTAAAAAAAAAAACTTTTTCATACAATTTGAAATGAAAAGTTTAATACCTATTAGATATTTTTATGAAACATACTCTTCAAAATTTGTTTATATGTTTTAAATTTTATCCATGTTTTAAGCTAGTTAACTTACATATTGTTGACAAGCCTTCATTATTACAAACACGAATAATAACGTAATTTTAATGTGTCTTTTCCCTTATGGTCCTTTAATGCAACAAAACAAAAACCACCTTATGTAGATTATAATGACCACCGCATGCACCCAGGACCAGGACATATATACCTACATTCATTTACACACAAAAAAAAAACAACAACATATACACTATTTTGTATAGTTCAAGCGAAACTCATTAACCAACTCACTCAGCTAATAATAGCATTATTCTCTAGCTGATTAGTATGCATTTACACACCTTCCATCATATCACATAATAATCGCTGTATCGTTGTCCCAGCAACACCAACAGCAGCACTATAGACTTCTGGCCTGCTCTGGCCACCACATCAAGTAAGAGTTTGTCAACGACTAGGTATAACAATTAATTAAAGCATTTTAAAGTATTTTAACACAATGACATAATGTAGGACGTCGTCGTCGTCGTAGTAGTCGTCGCATCAGGTAAATTGTTTATAATTTGTAATAGGTCGGGTCGACGCACCTATCGCATCTATATTAAAGGTTGAAATAATAACATCATTAAAATGTCACCAAATTTACAAATACATATTATACTCCTTTTATGTGAGTAACACAGTACAAACAAATGAAGTTATTTCAGAGGATGCAATTTTATATTCTTTTATATGTATGGGGGGGGAGATAGGTATTAGCTTAAGTTCAAGTTTTTGGAGTCGCCACCCTTGCCCCGCCCTCGGCTACAATTTTGGAAAAAAGTAATTTTATTCTTAAATGACCATCAGAACACATATTATAAAGTCCAAAAACAGATTTGTTCAAAAACATTCAGTTACCTAGGTATTTCTGTTTATAATTTGTTTACTTTCCATTTTACGAAAAGTTGTAGATAACTCAAATTTTCTATAAATAAAGTCTTATACAATTTTCTGTAGAGTTGCTAATTTACACGAAAAACCTGTGGTTTTTTCGCCCAAAACCATAATGCCCAAATCCTAAAATGCCATAAAGCCCAAAATTGGTTACAAAGCTCAAAAAGTTAATAAAAATCCCCAAAAAGACCAAAGCGAATGTGGTAAAGCCTAAATAAATTTTAAATAAAAGAACGCCTTAATTTATTAGTTGTCATTTTGCACAAAAGAATTTTTAATTTGGGTTTTATGGCATTTAGGTTGGGTTTTGTGACATTTATTTTGGACATTTGGACGATTTATAACCATAAATCATAAAATGACAAAAAGCCCAAAAAGAGAAACTTCGTAAAAAAAATATCACTAAGAAAACTTCACCCGCACAAATTCAGATATGTCATAACGCCCAAATTTTGTCAATATGCCCAAATGTTGAAGCACATGACATCTTTTGGCGATATGTCAATTAATAATTTAGGCGTTATATTTTAAAATTGGATACGGAATTTGGGTTTTGTGACATTTTGTTCTGAAAAAGTTTGTGAGCGATATGACATTTTTAATATTTTGGCGTTATTTTATTGGACAATAAAACCGAACGCTTTTTTTTATTTAGAAAAACCCAAAAAAGTTTTAATGCCCAAAGTTTCGGTAATATTGCCTAAATCGTACAACAACAAAATGTTAATAAAATTGTTTTGGGCGCTATGACATTTTTATATTTTGTCGAAAAGACCTAACGCCCTTAACCTTATATCTTATAGATGGACAGGTAAATTACATAAAAACAAACTTTAAAATTCAACACCAAACTCAAACAGTTTGCCGAAATTCATCTCACATAAGACTTGATCATCTGATAATATGCTGCTTCCAAACACACACATTCTAGTTTCGCTTAGTGCTGGGCTCTTAAGCGAAAAATTAAATGAAATATAATATGAAATAAAATGAAGGATATTTTCCCGTTCTCTTAGGTTGCATTGACTATTTAAGCGGTAGATCCGGTCTATGTGGAAAACAATTAAAATTTAACATTTTTCTTCTAAATTTGACTACCATAGAAATAAGTTGAATGCTGTTTGAATCAAAGAAGTTATTTCATAGGAGATTATGAGAAAGTCTACTATAAATTGGCCTAAATAATGACACTTTAAACTCACCTCTACACTTTTCATCAAACTCAGAGATAATTTTATACAAATAAGTTGTACTAGTCGCTATATCATCATTATTCCAATCCATTGTCATATTGCATCTTTCCGCTAATGTAGACCACTTTGCATACCGATTACACGGACTTGAATAGATTTGAGAATTACTTTTTTCCAACCACCTTAAAGAAGTATCATCTTCGATAGTGGCTCAAAAATCTTGTGTTTACTGCTGTGCGATATGTCGTTGTTTCTTAAAAAACTTGCCCAAATGATGTTTATTGCTGTCTTTGCCTTTAGTAGCTTATCACTGAAATTCTTCTCTATATTCATGCTGCTTGTAAATATTTAACCAGGATATTTGAACTTTTTCTATATACTCTCCATTGAAGACTATTCTTTCATTGGCAGCTAGTCTACCAACATTTTTTTTTTTTGAAAATTATGACTTTAGATTTTTAAACGTTGACAAAAAGATTCAATAGCTGATAGATAGTAGACCTTGTTGTTCATATTTTGAAGTGTTTCTAGCGAATTAGCAAACATAACAACATCATCAGCAAAGAGTAATACTTTTATTTGTATACCTTTTATTTGTATACTCTGCTGCTGATGTTGTTGCTGATAGAATTGACGCCACCAATGTTGCCTCTGGTTTGGACGATGATGATGAATGAGTTACCTGTTATCTTTTCTTTGTTTTTTGTTTTTGTTTTGTTTTTTGTTGATTGTAATTAGAGCAAGTTCGAATTATTTTTTATTACTATTTTATTACTATAATTTTTCTGCTATTCTTATTTTGCTTATACATACATATGTACATATATACATTTTTCTTATACTGAGCTATATGCTTTTTAAAATGAATGCTTTTGTACAACGTTTTGGCTGTGTTTTGCCCTTTCTTAAATCTATTTTTTTCATTGATGTTTCAATATTTATTTTGATTTCAGAAGTTCTTAATGAGTTAGTGCAAATATTTTTCTTTTCTGGGCTGATGGTGTTGGTTATTTTTTGTTTCTTAAATTCTAATGGTTATTTGTACGGATCCTGACATCGTAAGATGCGTTCTGAATGTGTTGTGTAGAGCGCATGGTGGACTCAATATATGTTGTTTAAATGCTGAAAGTTTAAGGGCTAAATATACTATGATTTACCAAGTCTTTAGTACTTCTATGGTTGATGTTATTATGGTGTCTGAATCTTGGCTGAACAATAATATCTTGGATAATTTAGTTTCTTTACCAGGTTATAACTTACATAGAAGTGACAGGAAGGACAGGGTTGGAGGTGGAGTTTGTGTTTATGTACGTCAAAATCTTTCTGCTATTTCTGTTTATCAGTCTAAAAATTCGAATATTGACTTTATTTGCATTGAAGTGAATTGTTTAGAAGATAAATACTTAATTGTATGTATCTACAGCCCACCAAACATGTTTAAAGACGAATATATTGGAGAATTAGAAGAAACTTTACTCAGACTGGGTCCGAAATACAGTAACATCTTATTAGGTGGTGACTTCAACGTAAATCTCCTGGCTAATAATAGTTTCACTAGGTTATTAAATCACTTTTGTGACAAGTTCGGCTTATCAGTTGTAAATAACCGTTGGCCTACTTGTTTTAAGTCGGAGGCTAACCCTTCACTTTTAGACATGTTTTTGACCACTGCTAAGTGTAAAATTTTGGGTAATGACCAAATAAGACCTACCTCTGAGTTCATTCACGACTTTATTTTCTGCTCCTTACAATTTGAAAGAGACGTAACTAATTTTTCTAGAACAATCAGCTTTAGATCATATCGTGACTTCAGCTATGAGGATTTGTCGACGAATTTCAGAAGGTCTGATTGGGATGAGATATTTTATTCGTCTGATGTCAATGTCAAAGTGTCACTATTCAACAGTTTACTCACACGATTGTATAATGATTATGTCCCAGTAGTTACTAAAGAACTAAAAAGGAATTGTTGCCCCTGGTTTAATCCCAATATAAAATACCTTATAAGAGAAAGAGAGTGCTTTTTTAGAAGATTTAAAAACAATCCTTGTGAATACAATAAAAGACAATATGTTCATGCACGTAATAAGGTGAGCTCGCTGATTCGCAACTCTAAACGCGCTTACTTGTTGCAAAAACTTGATCCATCGCTGAGTACAAAGGAGCTTTGGAGTAACCTAAAAAAACTTGGTGTGAAGAAAGATAAAAACTCAAAATGTCCTTTCAGTGCTGACGAAATGATTGGTGTTCTTTTTCCGTCCTTGTCCAGAAATAGAAGTCCAGACGATATTCTAACATTGTCAGATAGTGGAAATCCTTTTTCATTTGCTTGCATTGATGCTAGTGAACTACTTAACTCTGCAAAGTCTATTAAGTCTAATTCAATTAGTCCTGATGATATTTCTCCAAAATTTTTAAAAATTGTTCTCCCAATCGTTTTTAACTACCTACTCCATATTTTCAACTATTGTATTTATAGTGGTAGATTTCCAGATGTATGGAAAAACGCAAACGTCATTCCAGTTCCGAAAAAAGCAAACCCTTTGAATGCATCTGAGTATAGGCCCATTAGTATCTTATCATTTCCCTGTAAGTTGCTGGAAAAAATTATGCATGACCAAATACAGACTTATATCAATAACCGTGACCTTCTCTCAAAATGGCAATCTGGGTTCAGAAATAAGTACAGTTGTGAAACTGCTGTCATAAGAGTTACAACAGACATTCGGTATGCCCTAGATTCAGATAAAAATGGTATCATTGTGCTCTTAGACTTTTCTAAGGCATTTGATTGTATTGACCACTCTATTTTACTTGCTAAACTAAAACATACTTTTAATTTTTCGAACACATCACTTAAACTTTTGTATAATTATTTAGCTGATAGAGTCCAAATAATTAAAACAGATGTTGGTATTTCAAAAACCCTAACTTCTAACATAGGTATTCCCCAAGGTTCAGTACTGGGTCCTCTTCTTTTCTCCATCTTCATAAATGACCTCCCTAATATAATTTGTAACTGTCGAGTTCACCTTTATGTGGATGATGTGGTTCTTTATTTTTTCCGCCCTACTGGTTTGATGGAAGATTGTGTTGCAAGAATAAATGAGGATTTGAGTCATATTTTAAGCTGGTCTAATAAAAACCGCAAGAAATTAAATCCTGCTAAGTCTCTAGCCATGTATTGCTCTAGAGCTGAGTATGACCCTTCTGACTTACCTGCAGTAGTTCTCAATAATGAAGTCATAACCTATGTAAAGGATGTTACCTATTTAGGCTACAAAATTAATACTAATGTCAGCTGTTGTATCGCAGTATCAGATGCAATCAGAAAAATATATGGAGGATTGCGTAGTTTAAGGTCTTCTTCGGAATTGTTTTTGCCTCAAGTTAAGAAACAGCTCATTAAGTCCTTATTATTGCCTTTTTTCTCTTATAATGCTTGTATTTATCCTGCTTTAGACTGTGATTGTAAACGTAAACTTAATGTAGCATTTAATGATTGTATTAGATTTATTTATAGTGTCCCGAGACACACAAGTGTGTCTCATTTGCGGCATACTATCCTAGGAATGAATCTGGATGACTACTTGAACTTTCGCCTTATTCTGACACTACATAAAATCATCCACAGAAGGTGCCCCAGTTACCTCAGTGAGGATTTAATTTTTGCCCAGTCACAAAGAGGCTTAAAACTTATTCTGCCGCGTTTTTATCGCAACATTGCAGAACGATCATTTTACGTTTCAGCAATTCGTCTATGGAACTTACTTCCTAACGAGTTGCAATGCACAGCCTCACCTTCAGCTTTCAGAAATAACTTATTTTTGCACTACACTAACTGACTCAATATGTTTACTTCTTTTATTATAATTTTTGTTTCTCCTCTCTTTTCTTAATGACTTATTTAAATACATATGTATCTTATTTCTATAGATGACTTAATCAAATGTTTTAATTAATGTAATGTTTATTAGTAAAGGCTTAATCGCTTATTAATTTGTATCATTATTTTATATTATTTTCTCTGTTAGTAACATTAATTGTAATATAATATTATTGATGCTCTAAAAGATTTAAATCTTAATGTATCTATGTAAATCTTGTTTGAAATAAAGAAATGAAATGAAAAAAAAAAAAAGAAGAATCTATCAGTAAGGTAATCAATTAGATCATCTAAGAAGAGTGAAAATAAGCTTGGACTCCTGAAGTGGTTGCAAACCAAACCTTGTAGGTATTTCTATCAGCAATTTCAAGTACACTTTCAAAGTTTAGTGACAGAACTCTGGTTCGAGGTTTTTTAAGTGAAGTTAATTATTTCAAAGTCGTGCCTTTTACTATGCTCTCAAGTCTCTGATCCCTACGTAACCACTGGCAGGACAAGACCCAGTACGGCAGCGACTAGGAGTTATGGATATGTTTCCGAATTTAAAGACACGAGATTGTTGGATTTAAGCAGTCATCTGCTTATTTTTTTGTATGTACATACTTCATATTTATGCTCCTCTACCCTGATTGTCGTTTGGACTACCCTAATGTGCAGCCTCAGATTTTACAGAACCTGTCCTGTATTAGTAAAATTCTTCATTTTAGTCTCAAAATTCTTAAGAAAACAAAGTTAAATATACATATTTACTTTTTAAAGGATTAAAGCTCTTTGTATTTTCTCGAATTTTCTATATCAGCGAAGCCGGGTGGGTCAGCTAGTATTTATTATAAAGATATAATTATTCTTTTGTTGACCAAACATTTCTAAAACCAAACAAATAATTTTGCTGACCAATACGATTTTTTACAAATAACTTGAATTAACATTCATTTAATTAAATTATTATTTTCCATTTCAGCGACTTCTTAGTTAAAGTTCGAGCACAGGTAATGACTAGAGACGAGAGCACAGAAGGTTGGTTACCACTTGCTGGGGGTGGTTTAGCTAACGTTTCAATACGTAAACGTACTAGACTATCCCCCGGCGCAGGTGGACATGAATATATAATCTATGGACAAAGAATTTCGGATCAGAATGTAAGTTTTAAAATACCTACATATGTATACAAATATTTGTAATACAAAAAGTGTAACGTTTTATTTTTTAATAGGTTATCCTTAGCTGTGTTATAAATCGTGATTTAAAATATTTCAAAGTTATGCCAACATTTCATCATTGGCGCGCCGGTAAACAACGCAATGGCTTAACATTTCAAACAGCTGCTGATGCGCGAGCTTTTGACAAGGGAATTGTTCGAGCCTACAATGAATTGATAGACGGTATGTTTCTTATTTTTATTTAAATTTAAAGTAAGTTGTTTATTTATTTTTTGTTTTGTATTTTATTTTAAACAATTTCAAGTTGTAGACTGAAATTAAACAAACGAAAAATAAATATTTATAGTTGATCGATATTTTTTTTATTTTTTTTTATAAATTGTGTTTTTTTAAAGTTTAGTTAACTTCTTTTTTTTTTGTTTTAAATGTTGTAAGTGATATAATTTGTTATGATTAAGCATGGTCGCTTTTCTTTTGCATCAAAAATATTTTTTGTTTGTTGTATTATTAATTTATTAAAAACAAAGTCGTAGCCTAGTAAGTAACCTCATGATGGTTTGCACCAATATTAATATTTCACGGAAACTAAACGAAACGAAACGACTGTCACTTAAAGTATGATACTATACCACTGCCTTGATAGAACTATTTATGTATAAGAATAGAACTTAGAACAGGAAGTATGTAGGTACAATTTTTTTTCAAAGCTATAGAGTTTAAAAGTTCAGATAATTACCCAGTCCATAACTTAAAAAGCAACATCCGTGGCACACAAATATATTTTTTTTAATATAAATTACGCCAAAACAGGTAATTCACTTAGTAAACCCATTTAAGTGATATTATATAAAAAAAAAACTTTAAAATTGACTCGATATTTTAATGTAAAAATCTACAACATGGTCAATCTATATTTGAGAATGCGAAAAAAATACTTCAAAACCGTTCTAATACATGTCTAGTCCTTGAACAGGAAATTTTTGGTACAAAGCAAAGAGTCCTTTGACTTTGTCAAATTTAAGTAGCGATTAGGAAACAAATTAGTGGTTTATATCGTGAACAAAATTTCCGACACATAATGTTTCCTATTTTCAAAAAAGGGATCCCTTGGAATTTATTCATATACTGAATTAAGTTTCTAAAGGAGCTAGGCCGTCATTTCAATATGAAAAATATAAGCTTCCAAGGAGACGTAGATGGAACATTTATTCTTGATAACCCTCAAACAGTACAGTGTTTAATGGGCCGCCTTTGGGAACACGTCATAACTCTTAACTCATTATCATTGTACTCATCGTGTGACTGCTTCCAACATGGGATTAACCTACCAAATAACTCTTTTAAGTATATACAAATGTATTTATCTTCGACATCATCCATGCTCTACACCATTTCTTAAGCGTAACATGTTTAGTATGTTGTCCAATGGCCTATAAAAGACTTTCCGATCCAGTTCATTTTCGCTCATGTGAACTGCGAGGTGATCTGCCCACTAAAGTGCCTTTTTACACTGGTCCGCACGATTATTTTTTTTTTTCTGTCCCATAAGCAACATAATACTTTTTTAAGGATTAAGTTGTCCTGAGTTCAAATGTTGCCTTTAAATTTTTCAATCACAAACATTTTAAATACAATCAAGAAAATGCCTTTTTAAATTTAAAGTTAAGTAAAACACAACACAATTTTTAACAGTAAATTTGTTTTGGTATTGCAAAGTAAAAATCACATCAAGTTTTTAAAAATATTGAAAAAATAATTGAGCAACAATGAGTATTTTTCAAATTTGAGCATATAGATAAAGTCAAATGTTAAACGTATTTTTCAAAACCATAAAAGCATTAAGTTCAAAGTTTCTTAAAGCTTCTTTTTCCAGATAAAGTTTTTAGAAATTCGCACGATTTGAGTCTTCATTTGAACTATCTGCTTTTGAAAACTCTCGTTTTTAACATAATTTTTATATTTGTTTCAATATATTAACAGAACTTGATGTGATAGCCTTGATAAGACAAAGGATTCGTTACAAAAAGTAAAATTACTTTTACTTTTGTATTATTCTCTTTGAAACTATTTTAGTATAAAAGGTTCAGAGTTTCTTTAAAATGTGTAAAGTTGGTGAAATCTAACAATATATGAAGATTTTTCAGAAATGTTATACTCCCTTAAATTGAAATGCCTTTTACTAAGTTCCAGCAGCGGGGTATGGAAGGTTTGAAAGGGATGTCAAACGGGGTGGGGGAAACGGTTTTGTTATAAGTATGGGTAATTGGGTGGTGTCGACTCGTTGCGAGATGTCATTTCAGTAACAATCGAGCCGTGGACCCGTGGTCGATTGCGCATCGTGTGTTTGTTTACAACACTTTCATTGAAACGGGCCGTTCGGTCATTGAAACACAGAGACGATTCAGAAAATCATTTTCATTTTTTCAAATCTTCCAAACCTTTCTGCCAAACCCTGTATATTCCACTGCTAGCAGGAGCATGCATGAGCCATGTAATAGCTAAGAACAGATTTTTCCCTTCACTTGAAGAACCCATTGGTCAATGATTTTTAAAAGTATTTTATCTCATTTTCTGTATAGACATTGGACAGGTTCAGACAACACAAGGAACTTCATTTTCAGTCAACTTCATTCCTTGAACGTGAATTTTGACCAAGGCAACTAGTTAGTTTTTCAAGTGTCATGAATTTAAAATTCAGAACTTTACTTCACAAACCTTTATTTCAAGTTCATAGTACAAAAACTACCAAAAACATTATTGTCTACAAAACACTCCTCAGGCAAGCTACAAGTCCATCACGATCTGTATTTTGTATTCTAAGAAAATATTACTTATTTCTTTTCCAAATTGACAAGGAACTCTTTTACAGAGAATATTAAAAAAAGTTGTACAGAAAATAAATAAATCATTGAGTAATAAAGTTCAGCTCTCAGCTGAATGAAAAAGACATGATCGACTATTTTGACAGAAGTACACTTGACTTGATAGTTAGGGAGATTTTTCTTGACTTACTTTCCAGTCAACTTTCCATTAAAGTTGCATTAATTGGAAGGGAATTTTTTGGCAGCTGGCCAATCAGATACTAGAAACTTGCCTTATTTTCAAGTCCCTTATGTCGCCTGAACCTGCCCATTGTAAGTTCATAAAAACAATAACAATATTTAAGAGTAAGAGTAGTTAAACAAATATATTGAATAAAATATAGACTGAAGATTAAGTTAAGATTCCATTTTGTATACATTGAATGTTGTCCATTTTTGAGCCGTTATAATATTTAGGTTTATTTTTTTTGCAATTTCAAAATATCCCATTTTTTTATTTGTATATTTTTTATTTTATGAAAAAATAAATAAAACAAGTTTTCTTTTGTTGTTGTTTTATTAACTCCACTTTGTTTTTTTGTTTTCTTTTTTATTTTTTAATTTCCGAATTCTAACATCATGTGCTCTTCTTTGTTTTGCCTCATAATTGGACAACTTTTTTTACGAATATAAACAAAATAAAATAATTGGTAAGTTCAATTTGAGTGATGAAATATTAAAAAAAAAAATTAAATATTTTAATTTGTAAATGTTTTTAATTATGATTTGCTGGTATTTTCTACACAAAATATAATTAAAATAAAAAGAATTTAATTTTTGCACCATGATTTTTAATTGTTAAACGATTTTTTTTTAATTTTTATATTAACATTATGAAAATAATACAATTTCAGGATTGGCTCAATCAAATCCATCAATTATTTGGCCTCCATTGAAAAAATATGATTCAGTGGGCGAAGATGATGTATTTATGGTGAGTTAGATAAATTCGATAATCATATTATAAAAGTTAATGAAAAAATTATATATTATTTAGACTTTGGAATTACCTATTGAGGCTGAACAACAACAACAGACAAGTCCAGAAGGTAGCCAAAAAAGTCACAGTAAGTATCTATATTGTTTAATTTTGAGTTAACAATGGAACACATGTTTTAAATAAAATATGTCTAGTTTCTCCTACAGGGAGCAGTGAACGAGATAAAGACAGTGAAAAGGAAAAAGGCAGCATTCAGTACATATCCAGTGATAAGCTACCACCATCTCCTCTACCAAATCCAAATGCAGAGCAGCCATCAATAGCACCAAGTGAAAACTATTCCTACGTCACTTTAACCGCAGTAACTCATTAAAATTTCCAATTAAACAAGATTGTTAATTTTTGTTTGTTTTCTTTTATTTAAAAAAAAAAAATAGGTACACGATTACAATTATCCAGTTGTAGATCAGCCAGCTGCGGCACAAGTGTTAAATGCACGCCGTGAATCCATCTGCAATCTAAAGAAACGCACAGGACTTGATGGCTCCCCGGAAGGTACAACGGACACGAGCGGGTTTAAAGTACCAGTGATGGGCAATAATAATAGGGTGCGATGTCGATATTGCCATGAATTGTATTTGGACGAATGTAACCGAAAGGGTGCATGCGAATTTGCCCCCGACAATTTTAGAACGGGTTTTGAATGTATCTCCGGAATGGGTTGTGCGCGATGTATGTTGTATCATTGCATGAGTGATGCTGAAGGCGAAACACCATCGCATCCATGTGAATGTGTGAATGAAACTGGTTGCACAAAGAGGTAAGTAACTTTGTGAGACGATTGATCATTATAAAATTAACACATTTGTTGTGTTTTATTTTTTAGATGGATTGGACTAACACTACTTTCCTTGGTTGTACCATGCCTGTGGTGCTATCCACCACTACGAGCTTGCCACTGGGTTGGCGTATCCTGCGGCGTATGTGGTGGAAAGCATAAGCCGCAGGTCTGACATTTGGAGGCTAGATTACAACAGTTCGATAACTTTTACTATACAAACTATCCGCAAGAAGGCCATAATCACCACCACAAACAACAAAAACAATTAAAACAAAATCAGCAAAAACAACAACATTATCAACCAACATCTGTTAGAGCGCAGCTGAATGATTATGGCAGACTTGTGTTTTAAAGTTTAAATGTTTACAAAAAAGCAAAATGCCCACTAAAAAAAAAAAAAAACAATTTAACCGAAGTCATTACGATTACAAACAAAAAATAAAGAAAAAAAAATAGATAAAACCATAATTAAAACGAAATAGGAAAACAAAATTGAAAATTGAAAAGTGAAAAGTGAAAATTAAAACAACTTCTTTCACTTTCTGCTGAACAAATCAATACCAAATGAGAATAAAGTACAATACTTTAAACTATTTTTTTTCATAGTTAACATTTTTAATTTCATCTCTCTTACAATCTTTCTCTCTGCTCCCTTTCTCTCTCTCTCTCTCTCTCTTAAAAAGTAGAGTAGATACCAATTTTTTTTTATTAACATTTTCTTTTTAACATACGAAACTTATATTTTGTACGCACAGTAAGACACACAAATTTAAAAAAAAAAAAAACACTAAAAAGCAAGAAATTAACATATTGCACAAGTCCTTAATTTTCAATTATGTGTATGCATTTTTATTTAAATAATTATTACTAAGTTTAATTTATTGCACAAATTATTTAACAAAACAACAACTAAACAAAAATATTCCTAAAAATACGTTTTCTCTTTTAACTTTTTAAGACGCTAACTTGGTATTATGTTTTTGTATATTTTTCATTTTATTTATAATTTTACCATATTCATACGAGTAAGCTTTAAAAACAAAAAAAAAAAACAAAATAACTCAATATTATGAAAATAAACAAAAACCTGAAAGTTTTTTTTTATTTTGCTTTTTTTACATTTTTTATTATTTTATATAGAAAATGAAATCGAATAAAAACAAATAGATTCGCTTACAGTATTAAGATTTAAACAAAACAAACAAAAAACAATACCTACGTAATGTACAAAACTTTTTTTTATATTTTCAATTTTTTAGTAAAACAAAAAAAAAAAAAACAAAAACAAAACAAACTTAAAAAAATAATTGAATTTAAAACTATGAATCTGAAGGCTTTCCTGGAAGTTCCAACAAAGACAGTCATTTTGAAATCTGGGGTTTAACAATGATTTTTAGTATAACTAAGGAACAAAGTTTCTTCAAATGCAATGAAACTGTTTCTTAAATTAAAAGATATTAAATAAAATGTTGTTATTTCGATGTTTAAAAGCCTTCATCAAGTTTTCTTTGCATGTTTGTTAAATCAAAGCTTATTTAATACAAACAAAAATTGAAAGTTTTGAAAGAAACAAAAAATAAAACACAATCGAAATTAATTCATTAATTCTAGATGCTTGAAAATAAAAACAATAAATTTTGTTTCCTTCCACGGGCTCAATGAATTTCTAAAGTGAATTTTTTCTGGATTGAAAAATTCTTAAAAATACATTTTAAAACTATCATTTTATTGGAAGGAACGAAAATTTTAAAAATATCCTTGTTAAATTTATTAATTAATATTGATTATATTTTATATTTGTCTGTTTAAACAAACATTATAGCATCTGAATGAAATGAATTTGTTTCTTTTATGCATTTTACAATACACTGCTTGTCATATAATTTTTTATTGAAATTTAAAATTCTGACAAATACTGTATTGTTGTGCAATTTTTAAAAAATATTATAAATAAAATATTAACTTTATCAATAAATATGCACCTTAGATACATAAATTAATAAAAGAATATAAAATAAATTAATTAAATTATATTTAAACTTTATTCATAGGTAAATATTTAATGTCATACTTAGAACTATGTGGAAAAAGAAACAAAAAACAAAAAACAAAATAAAAACGAAGCATTATTCGTTTTACGTGTATATGTAAAAACTATATATATATATATAAATATATTGCTGTTTATTAAAATATAAAATTTTATGGTTGTGTAACTATTCACAAAATAAAATATCCTAAAATTAACAACATTCAACATGCGATGGAAAATATATTTTCCCTAAATAAATTCTTATTACTCATTCATTTGAGATTCCTGCGAAGTTAAAATTATGCAATTGTAAAAACAAAGCAACTTTTGGGAAAATATAATTTCTATCGAGCAAGAGTCACTCGAATAACAACAACTAGTGAATTATAAAATAGTAAGATGTTAATCATTAGTACAAAATGAAGCTAAATCCTTCAAGAAAATAAACATAATAAAAATTTAAAAAATAATAACCTAAAATAAACTTGCCAAACTTATGTTATAAAAAAAAAACAAAACAAAATCAACTACAACTACAAAATATAATAAACTCAGTATTAAGAAGGAAAACATACAATTCATCCACGCAAACTCATACTTAAAGATACTTAAAATAAAATAAATAAAGACATAAAATATCATCATCTACATTAAATAAAACAAAAACAAAAAGAAAAAATCGAACTTTTAAAATTATGAAACGTTTAAAACTATAAAAACTATATAACAACAAAAGAAATATTAAGCAAAATAAATCTAATTTATTTATTTATTTTATTTGTTAACAAAAATAAAAACAAAAAAAATAAACTCAAAACGACAAATAAAAGTTGTTTAAATTAAATTAAAACAAAAACAAAAATAAAATGAAGTTTGAAAAGATTTATATGTAGTTATTTCTTTTGGAAAATTGTACATTAAAACAAAAAATTAAATTACGCAAATTTATTTAAAATTTAAAACATATTATATATAATAAACTATCATAAATATATTTAATAAATGTGTATCATAAAAAAAAAAAAAAAAACAAAACAAAACTAAATACAAACAGAGTATATTTACATGAATATACAACTACAAACAAAAAAAGGTATGTCTATAGAAATGCCTATGAAATAACAGACAGAAACAAAATACTTAAATGTTTTAAGAATAAACTATTATAAAATCAAGAAGATAAACAAAATAAAATATTACAAAGTATAATACAAAAATAGAATTTCATTTCTTTTGGCTGTCGGAAATAGGTTGGAGTTGACCTTCGATCTATCTTAAGGGACTAGAGTCAGCGAAAAAAATGACCCTTTGGGTATATTTTTCAGAAATACTACAAAATAGATCGAGATGACAGAAACGTGGTTTTATTTTAAAAACCAGTGACTGATTGAAATAATCTGAGGCGATTCACTTGTACAGTCTTTTTCTAATAACTCTTTTAAGGGTTTACAACCGGGCTAACAGCTCCTGGCAATTTGTGATCATAATGAAGTAGTGATTCTTTTTATATTATACTGGCTTTTACACAGTCCTAGTGGAAAAAGACAACCAAGGGTAATTTTTTCTTAATATGTTTGGTTTGATAATAAATAACGGGAAAACCATTATCTGCATTGAAAAAAGTTGTAGCAACAGGAAAAAAATACCAATTATTTCTTTTAAACAAAGTACAAAAATCAAGAATAGGTTGAAATAACTTCATAGTTTTCTTCTGTGGCGAGGATTGTTTAATAGCTGATTGATTGATGTATTGATTTTGGTCTAAATGTCGTACTTCCTTAGTGAAAACTTGCCTTAAAAGTTGTCAGATAAATTGTAAGTATCAAATAAACTACAAAGAGAATTTATTTTCTGAGTCTGACCAAGTTAAAAAAATGCGGTATTATAATAAACTCATTTTGAGTTTTGAGTTTTAAAAGTTCAAGAATGATTTTGTAACACCTTTAAGGGGGTCATCCCATGTGATGGGTTCAAAAAATCGATTTTTTGTTTCATAAATTGCTAGTTTAATATGTGTAGAATACGGTAGTAAAAGGATTTTTCAAAATTCGAAGTCGTTTTAAAGATACAGCAGTTAGAATAAGCAGCTGTTCAGAGCGCTGAGTTGGCAGTCGACATTGTGTACGGTCGGCTTTATACCATATGAATATACATATGTATGTACGTTCATACAGTTTCTATAGGCTTGACGGGAATTTCTATAGTTGTTAAATATTTTACCGTTATTAAATATTTTAAATTATTTATTAAGTTATTTTAAGTTATTTTAGTCTTGGTTCAACGTCAAAGAGTGCAACAACTCAAAATTACTCTTTTTCATAATGAGTGGACGGAAAGGAAGTACGAGTGGAAATGTTCATCCTAGTCGTATTAAAAAAACGAAATTTTTGTGGAAATCGTTTTACCACACAAAATGAAACGGAATTTACTTCAGCTTCGGCAAAAAAACTCAAAAATGGCATGAACATGGAGGTGCCCATCGCTTCGAATTTCGCGTATTGCATTTTGGAGTTTGTAGCATCTCCATTCTGGCTCCAAGATAGTTGAAATTGCTAGCTATTTATCAGTTATCATCTTTAATGAAGGTTTTGGAGGTATTTCGAAAGTAATGTCGGTTATGGGATGCCCTATAGGCCGCGAAGCCCATACTTATGTTGAGAGACGAGATGAAAAGCGAATCTCACGTTCTGAGCAGCGCGTAAGTGATGCGGTTAAACAAGCCAGAATTAATTTAAGAGCTGAACAATCTGCTTTAAAAGAGTTTCAAGAAGAAGAAGAAGGAATACTCTATGGACCAGGCATCGCCGATTGAAAGGTAAGTTGATATTTTCATAGTTAAGAGGACTTGAAACTTTAAACGAGTTTTTCTCAAAACTATGTTTTTCAAACTTTCCTCCATCGTATCTCAAAAACGGCTTGACCGAATGACTTGAAATTTGATGGGTTGGATTCAGCACATGTAAACGCATGGATTGAACTATTGACAAGCAAAAATTCCAAATATTTCGATTTTTTTATAGCAAAAAACAAAAAAAAGACGCAAATTTGGGGCCTTTTTTTTTAAATGTCTCCCAAAAGTCCAATTTTCGGTATATTCATTTGATGATAGTTCATTCCATGCATTTAAGCTCACAGATTAAAAAGCCGTTTACTTTTTTTGTTTTAAATAAGCCAATCAGCCGGAATCTTGGAGGAAGTGCGAGCCCATTTTTTCGAGGTCGAGTTGTTCACACCGGTGTAACTCGTGTTCTTTAAAATATTTTTAATTCAAATTTTATATTTATACTGTCGAACTATGTTAATAAATGATAATAAACTTAATAAAGTTGTATCTATTTACTGGTCGTAAAAAAAAAATCCTAAAAATTCCTTAAAATACAGGCCGTCACATGGGATGACCCCCTTAATACAATTCGAAAACCGGGGTCTAAAAGGTTTTACCGACAAAAGTCTCTCGGGACAAAATTTTGAAGTCCTAGGGGACCATTTGAAGTAAAAACAATTTTTGGTCTAGAGTGGGCTAACCCTTTAAATTAGAAAGTAACTTTCTCCTGCTTAAATAATTTCTGCGGTCAGTCTGCGACTATTACAGATGATAAGTATAATAATTAGAGATGATACAAGTTTGCTTTTATCTGTGATGAAAGAGTTGTTTATTTTCGATAGTTGTTCCCATTATCAAAACTCAAAATTTTGAAATGTTTAGCCGATGTTTGGCTTTTTAAGGGAATACCATCTTACTGTCCGACGAAACAAGGCTGTTGTACTATAAAATATTATAGTAAATTGTCTTTAGTTGGATACGAACACTGTGATATAATTTGAGATATTGATACAAATTGTTTAAAAAAAAAAATATTGTTTTCCTTTTTTAATCTTTAGTGCGATAAGAATGAATTTCTAGCTTCAAGAAAGTGTTATCGTCGTTTTAAAATAATTGTTTTTGTATGTTATCACTTTTTTAAGAAAATTGCCCCTCTAGTCGTACACGCGAGATGGTCTTTACATTCACCTATAGCTGTTTTTATTATGGCCCAAAATTTATATAAACACATTTTAATTTATTTCCAAAAAGCTCTACATTCGAATCCCTAGGATATTCAGACAATATTTTTGTGAACCAAATGGATAATGGTGTTTAAAAAAAATTCTTTCAGCACTACAAGCCAAAAAAGCACGGTAATTTGCTTAGATGTTCGTTGTCGGAAATTGGAATTATAATTTAGGGCAAAATCATTAACAGCTCACAAAAAAAAACTATAAGGTTTAAGATAGTCTTCTTTCATTTAAATTAAAACGTTTAAAACGTCTACTATAGAAATAAAGATTAATGATATTCATCGTGAATGTGATATATGTATGTACATTTTAACTAGAATTTAGAAGCTAACTTCGTACAAAGGACCTTCTTAGATAGTTAGTTTTTTAGAGGTATGTATACAACTTTGAGTTGACAAAATTATTTTTAGTTTGGCATTTCAAGTTTTGAAGCCACATAATCACCTAGCAAGGTGTTGTTTCGGTGAATGGGCACAAAACAAAATTGCCATTCATCCCAATTTTCATAATCGAATTTTGTTTTTATGTGACGTTCACTTTTTGCTGTATTTGGAGTGATGATAACACTAATCGACAAGGCTTTCTCACTGGTAATAAAATTGCACTTTTCCAATGGGTTTTGGTGGCCATAATTCAAATCCGACTTTGATATTAATATTTTGAGATATAACTTTATAGAATTCTATAAAACACGTATAGGTATATAAAGCTTTTTTAGGCTATCTAAATTTATAAAGTAGGTAGCTTTTTTCAATAAAATCCACAATGGTTTTCCAAATCTATTATGCCTTTCTTCAATATTCAGTTTAAGTATGTGTGTTATTTCACATAGTATTCGAAAAATATGCATAAGTTGCTATGTTTTACCTGTCTTACACAAATCTGAAAGACTATTTATGCTAAAACGGGTTTCAATAGAAAAAGGCAAAACAGTTTGAAAGAAAGTTTTGCTCTTGTAACGAAACTGTCTGAACAATTCAAAGTTTTTGAAATAATGTTGAAAACGGGTCATTTTTAAACTTGAGCAAATATCTAAAATTAAAGTTTAGAATCGAAATCAACATTAAAAATTAACTCCAAAACGTATTTATCAAAACTATGAAAGTATTAAATTCAAGCTTTTCTCAAAACTTCATACAGAGTCAAATAAAAACCCATAACTAATGAAAATTTCGAGAAACGAAATAAGATACTAAAATGATTCAAATTTAATCTAGATGAGAAAGATTTGAACTTTGCAAAATCAACATACAATTATTAATTGTTAACAGATATCTTGAGTTTTAACTTAGCCTTAATAACACCGTTTTTTGGTTATTTAAAGCATTTTTAAAGGGACATATTTTAACAGCCTGATGTGATAGAAAAATGTAAAGCCAAAACTAGAATTTAGTTCATCTTCAAAAACTGGCTGTTTAGTGTGGGTTAGTGGAATACTGAGTCCGTACGATGCTGGCCAGAACGTTACAGTCAATGGTGACCCTATAGAAACATGATAACTGACTTTTTCGTTTCAACATGACGGCGGAACATGTAACACAGCTCGTTCCAAAATTGATTTATTGAAGGAAACGTTTGGTAACCGCATAGTTTCACTTAATGGATCCTTGAATTAGCCTCCCAGATCTTGTGATTTAAAGGCACTTGACTTTTTTCTGTAGAGATATGTATGTGAAATCGCTACAGTCTACGCCGATAAGCCCGAAATGATCGACCTCTTGAGTCTTGAAGACAACATCCGCAGCGTTATTGTCAAAAATGTTTTAAAAAGTCATTAAAAATTGGACCTCCAGATTAAACTAGACAACGTGCGACCCAACTCTGGACGTCATATGTCAAAAATTATATTTAAACTATTATGCCAGAAGAATATCATCCTAACAAGTCAATTTCATATAAATTAAAAAAAAAAAACAATCTTTGTTTTATTCCATTTTAAAGTTCTAAAGTCCCTTAAAAAAAACAGCTTTCACAAAAATGATCTTTGAAAGTCCATTAACACATGAATGATTATCAGAGATTCATTCATTCAGAGAAATCATCCAATTCTGGAAAAAAAGCAGAATGATGACATTTTTTTGGACAATAGGAAAATATCCGATTTTATGAAATTCATTAAAGCGCTGATAGTGTCGAAGTCAATTTGATTTTTATTTTGTAAACATTCTAAACTTTAGAAATAAACTATCTTATTTAAAAAAAAAAGTAACTTGGCCCATGGGGGGATCGAACCCACGACCTTCGCGTTATTAGCACGACGCTCTAACCAACTGAGCTAATGGGCCAGATATCTACTCCCAGATTTGTATGATTTTTGAAATTGTTCTTCCAACAGAACTCCTCAAATTCTTCTCTAAGAAAATAGTCGAACTCTACCATGTACTCGTGTAGAGATTTTCTGATGACATTTCTTCTGTCATTTTATCATCATTTGCAATTTGTTTACTTTTATCAAAACAATTCCACTTTACTCCCAGCAGAAAATTAACTTTTATTAAAATTACTTAGCTTTCAATAATAAATAAAGGTTTTAAAAAATCGAATAATGGAAAAACTTGAAGCATTAAAAATCTCATCTATGCGCCCGAGAACTAATATCCTGGATCGCCCACTGGCCAAAGGAAAAACAGAAGTTTCCCAAAGCATTGTAGCTTTGTTGTTCAGTGAAATTGTGCAATATTGCCAAAGTCGTGTGTACACTGTTCCTGAATTACAAACAAAGTAAGAGTATCTTAAATCTTTACGCAGGAAGAAATTGTATGAAAACTTCCATTGTAGATTACATGAAATGGGACAAGATGTTGGAACTCGGGTAATAGACATCTACTTTGTTCGAGAAAGGGGTTCGAAGCGAGAGACAAAACTGACACAAATGCTTTTGTTTGTTAAGACAACTTTATGGAAGGTATGAAAGAGCGAAGAAAATGTTTCAGAAGTTGCTAGCTTTGATTTGCCTTCTCTTTTGTTTAGAATCTTTTTGGCAAGGAAGCAGAGAAACTAGAACACGCAAACGAAGATGAACGTACTTACTACATCATTGAAAAGGATCCTTTGGTCAATGCATTCATAAGTGTGCCTAAGGACAAAGGTTCCTTAAACTGCGCCAACTTCACAGCTGGAATTGTAGAAGCCGTTCTGACACACTGTGGATTTGTAAGTGGATTTTGAACATACATACATTTATTTTGTATAAAAACATTTTTATAACTAATTCCACAGCCATGCAAGGTGACAGCACATTGGCATAAAGGAACAACTTACATGGTGAAGTTTGAGGACTATGTCATAGCTAGAGATAAACAATTGGAAGACAAGTAAAACACACAACAAAAGAAGCATTCTTTATAACCAATCTTTATTTGTATTGATATTCTTTAAAAATAAATACACCCACAAACTTAATTCTCGTTTAAATGAACTTAAATTGACGATCTTTGTAGGCAACCTGGCCAGTACGATATTGCTCTTCTTTTCTTTCACGGTCCAACTTAAAACCAAGAGCGAATGCACAGATTGGAAAAACAACTGTTAGCAGGCCTGTCCTCAATGCCTTTCCAGTTGGTCGGAAGTGTTCGTAGTAGTTTACTCGCATAGCTTGAAAACGCTGCATTCCTGCATCGAACTAGGAAAGGCAAAAATATTTTGATTTCAGAGCATTTTGATCGTGATGACATAACAATTGGTTTCTTGCAAAAGCATCAACTTACCACAGTGCCACCTTCGCCGGTTGCATGGCGATAGGGGTTGCTGATTTGCTTTTGAAAATCAGCACGTAATTTGGATGCACGCTCATGCTTTTTAAGCAAGAGCTGCTTTTCAGCAGTGGACATTTCAGGCATTTTGTGGCAGTACCTTTTTTACTGGGATTTATGTATGTGCTCGTCAAAATCAAGATGGATTTTCAGATAATTCGAATTTTGACAGATTTTTATTTGACAGGTGTCAATTTATGAAGAATAAAAAAATAATTTAATTTATATATGTTGGTAGTATGGGAAAATGGTAATAGATTAGAAAAAGTTCAGTAATGCCAATATTATTAATTTTGTCTAATTGCGAAAAATGCAAAGGACTCAACTTTCAGCTCAATTTTCCTTAACGTAGCATTAATTTTTGCACGCTTGTTTTTTTATCTAAATAGATTTGCTGAAATAATATTTTTTTAGTTTTATATAAAACACACTCAAAAATGGTTTTGAGTTTTTATACGATGACGTATTCAAAAATGCAGATTATAGGAAATCGGATGAATATTACTGAAGACGAACACGGTCTGCATCAAAGTTGCAAGTGTAACGAAAGCTTTAGATTTTTTCTTTATTTTTAAATTTTGTTACTGTTACTTTTTTATGTTTTGGTTAAACTTTTTTCAAGTATTTAATTTCAATTTCCTTTTATTCGTTAACGCCCTAACTTAAAACTCTAGTTCAAAAACGTGATAATACTATGGTACAAATACTGTGATCAAAAAGAAACTCAAAAACAAGACTTAATGTTACATTATCATTAAAATATATGTATCTATTTTATATATATATATATACTCTCGTATTAATTTGATTGTTCTATGTCAGTGGCGATTCCTCTCAGTTGGCTAGGTTGGCTGCGCCAACCCTAAAATTTCAGCTTAAATAGACAAACAAATTATTTCTATAAAGACTTGAATACATAAAACAAAAAAACACAACATCCCAATGTGCTTAAATCATTATAAAACCAGCAAAACCTATATAAATAGAGCCATTTACTGCAACCCGTACGTGCTATATTAATCCCATACAAAGTTACTTTTTAATGCTTTTAATTTCAGTATAGAGTTGGCGATAAAATTTGTCGCCATCAAATGACATTCAAAACTATACTATTATTCCCGATGTGCCGATATGCTATCTCATTCTATCTTTAAGAACAGACCGACAAAATATTCACAAAAGTTGGCACTACTAATAAGCGCCAACGCAACAAGTAGACAAATGCGAGAAGAAATGTGTGTTTCTGCTTGGTCGTTTGTAGCGAGACAGTCTCAGTGCGAAAATCATGAACACTAGGCATGCTGCCAGATTGCCAGAGGCCAAATTGCGCGATATATCCTCCTTTTTTTTAATGCGATATAGGCTTATAAAAATCTGGCAAGCCTGAACCTGTGGAGAAAAACATGAGAAAAAAATGCATTGGGATTGTAGCTGTGGGATATAGTTTTCTCTACCTGGGTAGAAAAATCCGATAAAAAAATTGATGGTGTGTGCTTACTGCTTGGTCGTTTATCCTAAACCTAATTTTCAGTTAATGAATGTTCTTTTTGAATGAATTTATCTTGAAACTTGAATTGTAGTTTTCTTTTCAGTGGCGGAATTAATTAAAAAAAACTTTTAACTATCATAAATTAAATTATACGTATTAACATTTTCATCGTGACTGGTACATTTCTTAATATTTACAAGCAAAAGGCAAAAAAAGTGGTCAATGAATCTGTTTAATTTTATTTTTTTCAATTTTTTTGATAGTTCGTTATTTAAAAGTTCTTATTAGCGTGGCGATTTCATGTGGCAGTATTTTATAGGCGAATTTGAACTTTCCTTTAAATTTATTATCAAAAACTTTTTTCTTAAAATAAATAAGCTTTATAGGTAAAGATAAAACCTACGTAACGTGTTTTAAAACATAATTCAATTGTTACAAAAAAATGGGTGTCAATGTGTTTCATGTAAGTTTTTTAACATACACCATTTAGTCCAGCAAAATAAGGGTTCTTATATTGACAAAAAAAAAAATTATATAGGTACCTACCTACCGAGCATAGATTTCATACTTTTAATTTCGATGATTCTTTTTACTTTTGATAACCTAAACTACATAGGTACATAGCTACAGTGCGATTTTCATACAAATAATCTATCCAAAATGATGTGTATGGGCGGGTGGGGTATGTGTTAGTAGTGTACGGCTGTATTTTTCTTTGGGGTTACATTGTACATTATTGCTTTAAAATAAGAAAATATCATTTGCTACAGTTTTTAAAGGAACATCAATGGCGATTCAGAATGATTTAATCAAAGCGGTTGGAGAGGTACTCAGCTCAAATATAACGAAACAATTACAACAAGTAACATTTGTTGCCATAATGCTCGATGAGACATCTGACATCCAAATGAAGTCACAATTGTCTGTGGTTTTCCGGTATTTCCTAAATGGTAAAATTAATTAAGTTTTTTTCGGCTTTATTGATGTCAGTGCTGGACGAACTGCAAATGATTTGTTTAAATGGGTAAAAATCCTTCTTGAAAAGTACGATATCAAAAATAAGCTAGTAGCCCAGACATACGATGGAGCATCCGTAATGAGTGGGCATTTAAATGGACTTCAAGTTAAGGTCAAAGAAATTTGTCCAAGAGCTTTATTTAATTTGGTACTTTCACAAGGTTTAAACAACATAAGGGAATGTAGAATATTCTTTAGCACCCTAAATGGTATTGCAACTTTTGCATCCCATTCCTCAAAAAGAACATTTGCACTCAAAGAATTTTTAAAAAGGAAAATACCTTTTTTAGCCACAACCAGATGGTGTTTTAGCTCTCGACTTGTCAATGTCGTGCATACTTATAGACAGGATATCTTGGAATATTTTCAAAATATATATGAAGATGAACAAAACACTTGGGAACCGAATGACAAAATGGCAGCTTACGGATATATAAAATTCTTGACAAAATTCGAAACCGTTTTCTTATTGAATGTTTTTTCTAAAATTTACTCCCATTCCGATATTCTGTTTAACGTGTTGCAAAATTCAAATCTGGACATAGTTTTTTGTGCTGGTCAAATTCAAAAATTCCATGATGTGATGAAAGTAATGCGAGCAGACGGGTTTGATAAATGTTGGCAGAATACCATCGAAATTGTTCCATTAAACGCTGAAAAAAGAGCGGTTCGAAACGAAGATTTGTGTTCAAACGAAATTAAATTCAAGAAATTATTTTTCGAAGTAATTGACAACCTAAGAATGCAGGTTTCAGAGAGATTTTCATCTATTGAAAAATTGAAGTTTTTCAATCTGTTGAACGGCAAAAAAATATTAGAATATCGCCAAAATCAATATTTTCCTGATGATTTGATAAAAAAACAGATTGAATTCTACCCAGAAATATTTGAATTCAGTCAACTGAAAAATGAATTGACCGTATTATATGCCAACTCTGCCGAAATTAAACTGCCGGAAAATACATCAACAACAGCGAAAACTTTGACTCCATATGACGTTCTTCTCTGGTTGGAGTCCAAAAATATTTCTGGATGCTTTGAACAAGTTTATTCACTTTCAAAACTTATCTGCACTATTCCAGCTACAACCGCTTCAGTCGAACGTACTTTTTCTGCGTTGAAAAGAATAAAGACGTATCTTAGAAGCACACAAGGCCAGGAAAGATTGAGCAACTTAGCTCTTATTTCAATAGAAAAAGAAATGTTGTCAGAGTTAAGAAAAATTGAAAGCTTTTATGAGCAAGTTCTAGAATTTTTTTTGAAAATAGAGCGACGACTTGATTTTTTATATAAATAAATAAGTTTTAAATTAAAAAAAAAATAACTGAAAAAATAAATAAAATTGTTTGTTTTTATTACGTTTAGCTTTGATCAAAGTAGCCAACCCAGAACTGAAGACCAGGAATCGCCACTGTTCTATGTACACATCAACTTCCTAAGACTAATAGAAAAGATTTCAAATATGTATATATATTTCTCAAATATTATAACCATCTCACTCACTTTTAACAAAATGTAATTTTTACCTTCAAAGAGATTTTAATTATTAGAGCGTTCTCGCTCTAAAAACCTATAAAAAGAGAAAGAGACCTTCAAATGCTGGCGTTCGTTATTTTTGTTATTTAATTTTAAGTTAGTATTAGTATTGTATATATGTATAAATGTATATTTAATTTGACGATTCCAGTCTCAGCAAAAGTAAATATAAAACACTCTCTTGAGCAAGAGTAGTCCAACTATATACTATAAAAGACAGCCATGAGGCTTTTCATTTTAAGTAATTTTAAAGCAGGCAATACAATATAGATAAGAATACCATTGTAAACGATTTTAAAGTCTCAATAAAGAATTCAATTCAATTCCTTTTATTTGTGTTGCGGCTGGCAAAACAACTTTAATAATCCGGCACAGCTTTGAATAAACTTTTCTCCAAAATGCAATAAAGACGGATTGCTTTAGCTTAAGTGTAACGAAGTGTTTATTCTCTAAAAAATTTAATAACAATATTTGAATAAATTACTTAAAATAAATAGAAATATATTAATTAAATACAAAACTTACAAATTTTTCTTGCTGCTGGATCTCAAAAAAGTAAAATGGCTAATGAGCCGCCAAATTAGAATAATTTTACAAAAGGGCGCAAATCTTAAGTAAGTATAAATTGGAAAAGGACAAATATAACTTTACTTAAAGAGGCAACAAGATATATTTAAATTGACAGAATAAAAAAATAATAGCATTATTCATCGAAGTAAAAGGGCTGCGTTCAATTCTCGACAATTTGTGAGGTTCATGCAATTAATTACAATGTTTTTCTTACATTTTTACCACACAAAGAATTTAAAGAACTTTTTAACTCCCATTTTAAGATTATGAAAAGCACTGTGTTGTTAGGTTTTTTTATTTATTTCATTACCCTTTCATCATGGCTTACAGCAACACTGTACTGTCAAAAAGTTATAGCATTTTATAGTAAGTATAAATAACTACTATTGCTATATTCTCTCCCACTTCCAGGTTTTGACATAATATATCTGCCTAGTTCTATTTTTCTGCATTATGCAGATGCAGATTCATGTAAATCCACGTTAAACCAGCTGCAAAACTCACTTCACTTCCTATAAAATACTATGGCGCAAAATTTTGAACAACTTATTGTTAAGAGTTTAACAATTTACTGTTTGGCAATTTGCTAAATATTTAGCAATTTACTGAGGGAGTCTTAAATTGTCTTAAATGAGTCTTAAATGTTAAAAGAGTTAAAAGAGCCATATTTTAACTTAACTTTTTTTAAAATTAAGTTCATCATCTTTTCGGCTAGGCGCGCACTTGCAACTTTTTCGAAACCAAATAATTCGATCGTTAGTTGCCCAAACATCGCGCACATAAGCAACTCCGAAAGTAATCAACGAAATAAACCAATACACAGGAAACATTTATTCACCTTGACTAAATTTTTCTCCTTCTTGCACTTAGAGAAAATTATTCAACGTCCCCGCAGTTACCTATAATTCCTTGTGACACAAACTAAGGAATTGGTTCGAGGTGATCGTTTAGTTTGTGTCAAAACAAACCGTTTAGCTTATTATGGGACTATGCAACCTTGCATACGTTTTATAAATAGAATTTTTGTGTTTAGAGGCATTATAGAGATTACATAACTTTATGTAGGCTCTATACAGCGTTTTTAAATAAGACTGTAATTTGATATACAGCATTCCTTTTTTGCACAAATCTAATGCAGATACATGTAAGTTAACCATTAAGAACTTATTGTGCAATGCAATGTAGTCTTCCCATTATTAAATAATCTTGGCATCACTTTGTTTTCATTTTTTTGTCAATCAACTGTCACCAGTGTTGTTAAACTTTTTTCATATACAATAAATCTGTCAAGCATCAAGAAGCTGTAGTTATTCTAACAAAAAATTTGTGTTTTGTAAATTTAATTTGTTATATTTTGTAAAAAAAAACCTTCCAAAAATGAATGCAACAGTAAGTAAATAATTTCGAAGATTTCTGTCCGTCAGTATCATACTCAAATTTTTAGCGTCTTGTCGAAGGACTCGTGTCCGAAGTCTCTTCCCTCCACATAAAAGTCCTGCAACACGCTGCAGAAATATCTCCATTTGTAACGGAAAGATCCATAGGACCAGACAAGGAGGACTACAAAGAAGAACCTGTTACTCCAGCTAAAGCCCAACGATTGTCCCTAGAATCAAAAGAGACCCCAAAACACATCAAAAGTCCATTGATAATTTCACCTACAATTAGGAATACAAGTTTTGAGGTAAACGTCCATTTAGTAAAACGGTAAACACTAAACATTAATTAATTGATTTTATTTTGTTATTTTATCTCAAAGAACTTGGACTACGAAACCATAAATGCCACAATAATCCTTCGTGAAGCTGAGAAAACCCGTCGCAAATCGATTCGCAAACAAATCGAAGAAATCCATCGCAAGAACAAACCAAATGAAACCAAAATCATCGAAATTCGTGAAAAATTCGACGAAGAGCGCGAAAAACGTCTACAAGAAAGCCTTGAAAATGAGAAACAAATGTTAGAGGAGGCCAAACGACAAGCTCTGCAACAGTTGAGTGAAGAAGAACGCGAAATCACTGCGCTCAGGCAACAAACCCAACACACACTCCAAATGATTACCATCCAAGCGATAGTTCAATATCAGAAAAAGTTCCGATTGGGCTATGAAAAAGTAATCAAGACTTTGATGTCTCTCGATAAGAAAGCCCTGGCAACAGCCGAAGTGCACAACCAAAAGCTGAAGGCCTTCGTACAATCCTTCGATCAACTTATCGGTAAGATCAGGAGTCAAACCTGTGGAACGGCCGAATTAAAAGTCGCGGAGAACTTATGCAAGTCTATAGTTGAACTTGAAGTGATTATCGCAAATGAAGCAAAACAACAACAACAACAGGGACAACTCCAAAGGCAACAGGAACAACAACAACAAGAACAAGCGAAGCTCTTGGAACTACAAAAGCAACAACAGGCGGAAGCACTGCAACAGCAGCAGCAAAATGAACAACAGCAAAAAGCAGCAGAAGCTGCTTCAGCTATTCTTTCTTTAAGCCAGTCCGCGTTCGTAGGACAACAAGGGTTCACCGATGCAACTGATGCCACAGCACCAGCAGCAACAACAGCTCAAGTTCCGATTGAAGCGAATTCCAATATGCCCGTTGAGGCATCGTCGCAGTTCGTCAGTAGAGAACGCTTCGAGTTCTATACACAAATCAATAAGTTCTACACGGAAAAGGTGGAGAAGGTGAAACCTCTACAGTCGGACGACACTATGAAGAAATATAGATTCGCCTGCCAAAAAGCCATCAACATTCCTGTGAATGCCATTTCAGCGGTCAGTCCACAGCATTTACAAGTAAGGTTCTTCAGACTCACGAAAATAACGCAAATATGATATAAAAATCCTTCCTTCTTTTTTTCCAGGATAAATTCGAAAAGTTATTCTCCTTTATGAACGGCAACCCCCTCAAAACAACCGATGGACAGATCAGCATCAACGATCATCCGCTGGGTCGGGATTACTGCATCCTTTTGATGGCGAAGAAATTCGTCAGTCAAGGCGACACGGCAGTCTCGAGCAATCCCCAAGCCGCCTTTCCAGTTGCCACAGTCATTGTCTCCCTGTGGAAACTATTCCCCGACTTTGGCAATTTATTCTTGGCATACACCTTCAAAGAATCCCCCTTCCTTGTGCCCTATTTTATTCCCCAAAAACGCGGACAATCCATTGAGGATTACTCAAAATTACTTGGCTATCGGATTGTTGATGGGGCCATAGAAAATCAGGCATTGTTCTTGAAGCGACAATTGGGAATTGCGCGGCTTTATTCGGCTGTGATGATGACACCAGGACGACGTGCCGATAGCTCCCCGCATCCATATGGCATCGAAAACGCTTGGATATGGCTGAGTAACTTTATTGCCCTGCAACCTTTGCCAGACATCTGTGCCACACTAATGTTGGAATTCCTCACAAACGCCGGAGCCGATATGTTGACAACATTTGGCAAACAGTTCCGCAAACTTTTGCTCGTCATACAGCAACAGTATTTCCCCAAACTATCAGCAGTGGACGAGGGTGGACCAAAGGCCCGCTTGGAGATAACTCTGGGCAAGATTTTAATGGAAGGACAAATACCAAAGCCTCAAGGAATACTACCGCCAAACTTTTGGTAGAAAATTCAAATAAGAACAAAAAGTGTAGAATTCAAAGAATACCAGTTTTTGTAATGTTAAAATTTGCTTATTAATTTAGGAATAAAAACAAAATAAAGAAACAACGCATGTGTTACGCTAATGATAAATCCAAACGATTGTATTTTGATGTTTTTTGATACCGTTATTTCATGTCATAATCAAATTGGCAATCAAATAATTCTGTGTGTGTGTGTGTTTCTTAATCCTCTTCATCCAAATCGAGGTCATTTAGCTCGTCTTCCAGACCACCCAAACAAGCATCGTCGAGGAAGAGATTTTCATTGATTGGAGCCGCATCGCCGTCAGCAGGTGTTTCAGATTTAGCTCCAGCGCCAGCGGCTTCTTCAGCTTCAGCGGCATCCTTCTGGTCTTTTAGTCTTGTATTCGAAGCCACAGTACCAGTACCATCCACCTAAAGACATAAATGATTTAGTTTCTTGAAGATAAAAGAGGTTGTATAAATTCTGTCGTACTTCCTGAGCTGCCAAAGATAATGCCGCCAAATCGAGTTCCTTGTATTCCACTGCGTTGTCTTCTTCGTCATCCGAACGTGCGTAACTGTCGAATGCAGCATCGCCATCCTCCATTGGACCATCGTCGACAAGATCGGGGTTGAAGCTGAACATTTCCCTACCAGAGATACCAAACTGTTTGCCCTTGCTGTAGTCCTTCTTTTTCTTTTCCTCGTCAGCGATACGTTTGTCCTTCTTCTCCTGGATCTTACGTTTCTTCCATAACAAGAAGGATTCCAAAGTTACACGAGTCTGCAAAAAAGATATAGAATATCCTTAGCTAAAGTCATAGAGAGTATAACAGGAATGACGAACCTGGTGAGGTCCTAGAGCAGAACGTTCTCTCTCGATAAGGTCGACCAAAGAAATCTCGGACGGTTTTTCTTCCTTCTTCTTGTCCTTTTTGAGGACGTACCCATGGGGCAGGGCATGCCGGTAAATGCAGTTCTCACCATTCGGGCACTCCCAGAACCAACCGTACTTGGATTTTTCCAAAGCTTCCAAAAAGAAGTTGCATATCTAAAAAGAATAAGAAATGCTTATCGGTCTTTTCCGTGGTTTAACCAATTCGATTCTTACAATATCAGTGGTATTACGACGTTTGTCATTGGAGTTCTTCTGATCAACGACTTCTTTCAGCTTGTCCGTGTCCCAGTTTTGCATGCCAGAGCCTTCATCATCACGCATGTCCACGTAAATGGAACGTTTTTCGGCCTAAAAGGAGAAATATCATATAAATACGAGCATGACATATGTAAGTACAGAATTTAAAAAGAACTGACCTTATTCTCGATTGTTAAGTCGTGAGAGAACTTACACTTGTCACCTTTGCCACAAGTTCCCTGCTTGAAGAATGTACAAACAACAGACTTGGGATCGGTACCCATATCGACCTTCTGTGTTTGGACAGGCCTAAATAGTGCAGCCAATTCCCTCTGCTCTTGCAATTTCTTCTCCTTCTCTTCCTTCTTCTTTTCGGCATCGGTTTTTGGATGATGTCCACCGGCGTGAACTTGCTTCTGGACTTGTTGAATGAACTTTTGTTGTTTTGAGCCTTTTTTGTTCTTCAATCCGAATGTTTTGTCCTGTTTTATTTTTTGAATTCGAAGAAAAATAAGTGCAACAAGAATTTTTAAGGTTAAAAATCACTTTTGTTGTTGTTGTTGTTGCGCTTATTGGAGAAATTGGGATTGGGAGACAAAAAGCGCAGCCATATATCCATCCATACACACAGACAACGCAGAGACGGAGACTTACCTCAATAACTTTTTCCTTCTTTTTGATTTCTGTCTTTTTGCTTGGAGCAGCAGAACATTTTTTGGGTGGCATTTTTGTTACTGCAATTTGTTTAAACTAATTTGAGCAAAATTTAGAAGCTTTTTGTAGTTATTTGGCGATGAAAATCGAAAACAAACGTGGAAATTGTCGTCGGCCAGTGGTCTAAAAATCCACATCCGCACACACGATTTTTTCAAATGACAGTTGACAGATTTGTGAATGTCAGAAATCATTGGAATTTGGAAGATATCGGTCTTCGGCGGCTGTCAAGGAATGTTGAACTGGAATGAAAGAGATCTGTTCGCTTTAGAAATAATATGAATTCTTTTCTTAGACGATGCGTTTGAATTTTGTTGTTGTTGATTTGGCTTTTGAGTTCTAGAAAAAAAAAATGCTTTATGAATTAAAAAAAAATTGTGTTAATTGTAAGACTATTACTTTAATGTTTTTAAAAGCACAATTTAAAATTATAATATATTACATTGTTGGCGATCGGTTGGCAAACTGCTAGGCTATCTGAAAGACTATAGCATCGTTTTGTTTGTTTGTGAACGACCACCACAGGGTAGGTAACATAGCTGGACATACACGACCGAGCCAATTGGATCCAAACTATTTGGAAACGGTCCAAATGGACACGCTCTAAATCTGCCCGGCATACACAACCGAGTCATGATACAACTAATAAAGATAGCGCATTGCGCATGTAAGGTTTTGGTTGCCAAACTATTGTGACGTCACGAACACTCAATCAAATGAAGAGAGCTAGTATATTTGGCGCAATTTTAATCTATTTTCTGTTGTGAATGTTAACGGAAATGAATTTTAAAAGTTTTTAAATCAATAAAGTAATTTAAAGTGGTATTGTTCATAATTTATACAAAAAAAACAACATTTATTAATAAACATGGGTGTTTGTTCTGTTTTCGACTGCAACAACAACGTAAGAAATAAGATAACGAAAGATTCCAGCTTTCATAAATTTCCATAAGGAAATTTAAATCTCTGGAAGCAGTGGGTCTTGTTCAAAGCGTTATCGCGAGCTGTTAGCCTTGGATACCTCGAAGACGAAAGTTGGGAAGAATGCTATCAACTGTTCAAATATGTAAGTCTCTAAACAGTAATGTATCGCACAGTATTTCAGTTTAAATTTTTTTGCAGACAAATGATTGGTTCGACGTCATGAATGTCAGGTCTCCCTACAGTGATTCACGTGAAAGGGTCCACGCATACGGACTACATTTGGAAACCCAAAATAAAATTTTAGATGACATGTCGGATATGATTTTAAATATGCGGGTAGTTGGCAAAAAATGTTTGCTACCATTTCAAAAAGGTAAACTACAAAACTATTTCAAATAAACACTATTGAATATATTATATTGAAGGTATCGTCTAATCTAATAACTATTAAAACGGCTATTCCAGGAAGTCCAATTTATAAATAAGAAGAAAATTTAATTCGACAAAAATTAAATAAGATGTTTATTGTACAAGAAAATATTATCAAAAAAAATAAACTGAAAAATATCGAACTTCAATATTGTTCGATATTAAACCTTTGTATATAGAGTGAATAGTACTCTCATGGAACACGAATTTTTAGTTCATTGACGGCTTATACAGGCGGCGCTCAGAGTACTGAAAATTTGTTGTGCAGATTTCAGAAATTAAAACAAAAATGAGTTGAGGAAAAGAGGGTTTTATTATTTTCTCTCTTGTTAGAAATGAAGAGAGTGAGGCAACAAAATAATACAGTTGCTTATGTTTTTTTTGTGTGTTCTCTTGTCATGGAAATATTCCTATGAATTGAGCTATGTAGGTTTTGTTTTTGTTGCATTAATGCATTTGATTTCAAATTTATAAAATCTAAAATAATTAAATTTTCTTTTCACAATGAATACACTGTTGTCATATTTTGAATATTGTACATACAAGTTGTGTGGATGTGCATATTTAAAACTTGGCAACAGATTTTTGTTGTTTTTTTTTTTATTTTTTGGAAAGAAATAATACGGTAGGTAGGGAAATTCAATTTTAAGTCAGATATGTATGTAGGGAGGTGAGTACAATTTTTGTTACTCGTAAGTTGGATATGTATTTAGGTACAAATTTGAAAACACTAATTAGATAGTGTTTACAAATTTGTACCTATGCACATGTAGGTATAGGTATATGTAGCTACATTTTTATCATAGGTTATTCGTATTTGATATTCTATTGTAAGCATAGTTATAAAGTATTATAGGTAGGTACATATGTAGATATATAGAAAAAACTGTAGGTTGACTTTTTATACAAATTTTAAGAAATGTTATCAACAGTATCTTGTATTAAATAAATTAAATTATAAATTAAGGCAAAAGTTTCAACTGTCCTCGAAATATTCGAGTAAAAAATCATTACTAACCAATTGTTAGTTGTTGTTTTTTAGTTTTGTTGAAAAAAGTGTCAATTGGATTTTTGTTAATTTTATCTGATGTTAGAAGCAATTAGTTTTAATTTTGAAAATCAATCAATTTTTACCAATTTTCGTTAATTTTATTTTTATTTTTTGAAAAATTGAACCATATGTCGAAGAAAACGTTATTCTTTTTAGCATTAAGACATTCTGGATGCATCGACCGATTAAAATTTATCAATATTGGAAGTTAATACCTATAGCTATATATACAAATAATAATAATAATAATAAAGGCTGGAATGCGACCCACACTGACAATTTCCCATCTTGTCTGTCGATTTGTCTTGCTTAAAACTTTAACAAAACATTCATAACAATATTTTTGTGTGAGATAAATAATTTTAAGGGTACCTACATATATCTTTCTTTGGTATCCTAGAACTTGAGTCAACAACCATTTCTTACCAGTTTTTTGTTGTTTTTGTAGGTTGTTTTGTGTTTTGTTAAAAAGTTGTCAGTTGATTTTTTTTAAATATTAACTTAAAAATGTGTGTATGTTTGTTTAAACATTTTACATTTTAAGCTAAATATGAGAGTAAAAAGAGTGTGTATTATATGTTACGATATACAAAAATTTCATAATTTTATTAATTATATAAAGAATTATGAAAGTAAAGCAAACAAAATTATTTAAACAAACAAAATAATATTATTGAAGTTAATTTCACCAAATATAACTAAAAAATAGTACCAGTCTTCATAATATTTAAAGCGTTCACTGTAGCGTATGTGGAATATTTATTAGTTTATTAGTTTTCACATGAACTTTTAATAATTGAGGCTTTGCGTGAAGTAAAATTTCATGCTTTCATGGTTATTTGAAATGCAATTTCATGTGAATCCATTTAATACCTAATATCAAATCATTATTTTTAAATTAAAATTCACATGAAATTCAATTTTACATAATTTCCTTAAAATTCCTAATCTATATCTATTCCTATAGATTTAGCCATAGTGTTATTTGTCTTTTTTTTAAATATATGTACCCAACAACATATATTGATAGCGTATTTTTTTCTTTTTATTAATAATACTTACTTTCATTTTATCAAATACAGGAAATTACCTATGAAAAAGAAAAAAGAAAAACAAAAACATTGCACCTACTACCTTTTTGTTTTGAAAGACGTATTTTAACGTATTTTTGTACTATTCATTGACAACCGCATAGAGAAATATATCTACCTATATAAGTATATTTCTCTATGGGCAATCGGCTAGCCGGCAACAGTACAAAATAAATTTGAATTGGTATTTGGCTTATTGGTATTTGTCTTTATTAAATAAAGATACAACAAAATTTCTCTTTATTCTCTCAATCTCAATATTGATTACATTCTTCTCTTTTATTTTATAACTCTGTTTTGTATTTTCAAATTGTCTCTTAATTTTTCCAAATAAAATTCTGCACAAACTTTGCAGATCTAATTCCTTGACGTTAGGCCAGACGTCGCTGCGTTCGTTCCTCTTCATGATTGTACTATTCCACTCTATATACAAAGATTAAACCTATAAATATTAATATCACAAGTGTTTTTATAGTAAAGTATATATAATACAAATAGTTCATTATATACAAATATACTTACAATAACGCCCTGCAATTATTGCACAAGGATGTATTGGAACGTTTTGGCGTTAAGTTCATACCGATTGAACCAAGACGTCCTTGAAAACTTCTTCGGTGTCATAAGAGCTAAAGGTGGTCTTTATGATCAACCAGATGACCAAGAGTTTAAGTACAGGATGAGGTCATACATCCTTGGGCACAATAAAGGTGCACTTTCTGACAACGAAAATGTTGGTGTGGATAATACACCAGACTTATGTTTGGAAGAAATTTCTTTGACAGGTTTTATCTCACAATTTTATAATCGATTCATCTTAACAATATTCGCTTTTTCAGGAAGGATTTTTGTCGTTGTCAAAGTCGATAATAGCATGCCTATTGCTTCTGAGCCAGAAGAAAATCTCCCATTTTCTTACGATGGTTTGAAAAACTTGGCTGGCTACATTATTGCCATCGTTTTTAAAAACACCATACCAAACCTGGAACAAATTGAACCAGACGAAAGCTCTTGGGTCAATCATTTGGATGAAGGAGGCTTGTCTAAAGCAAATCCCACAATGATGGCTCATTTCGCTGCATTAGAAAATGTTTTTAATGCAGTAAATGGAGAAGGTGAAGGCATTAACATCTGTCCAAACTACATCCAGCATTTACTTGAAGTTGCCGAGAAAGCAAAGATCAAATGCGATGAGAAGATTATGAAGCTTTTCTTTCGTTGTCGTATGCACTTCCGAATGCGAAAACTGAATAGACAAATCACTGAAAACAAACTGTCCAGAAAAAGAATATACAAAAAAAATTATTAATTAAATAAAAGGTTGAAAAACCACTGATTCAAAAAGACCATCATATCTTTTATTTAACTATTTATCACTAATTAAACAATCTTCCAGGTAATTCTATGAAGAAAAATGCATCCGAATGAAAAAGAAAAAAAAAATACACCAAATTCTTCATTCACTTCGATTTTTTATTAATTTCTTTCACTCAAACACACAAATTTTCTTTAACTTACGAAGAAACACAAATATTAACTATTTAAAACCATTTACCTAAATGAAAAATATTAGAAATATTAACATTTTATTATAATAACAAAATATCTAAACAAATTAGTGCAAATTGTTTTGTTTTGATTTCACATACTGAATAATAAACGTCAAACTCGTTGAGTGTTCCTGACGTATGTAGATGCGCAGAACGAAAGAAAAATAGAAACGCGAATGCGCTATCTGTTTTAGTTGTATCATGCAACCGAGCCGCCACCAGTTTGACACATTGATTATTTTACGTAATACAACAACAATTTGTGATCCTGGTTTTTAACTGGGTTAATTTCAGAAACCTAAAAAAATAGTAAAATGTAGTGTGAACTGTAGTTGAAAGAAAAGAGGTAGAAAATGTTTGAAAAGCATTTAATCATAGCAAAAAAAGGAATAGCTGTATGAAAGTTCTATGTTTTGGAAGTACATCGATTTATTTTCAGGATAACCTATATGGGTCATTGGCAGTAATAAAATGCAGTCATTATTTGTCAAAGCAAAAGTAAAAAAAAAAAAACGAACAGAAAGAAAAAGGAAAAAAAAAAGATCGAAGCAAAAATCATAAAACTAATTGTTGCTTACATACACACAACGCCGAATAATGTCTTCTTTGACCCTTAATTTTCATAGTTAAGTTTGGGCTAGCTTGAGATTTTCTTCTGTCAAAACACGATTTGTGCAAACCAATCCGGATAGGTTATTGGATTGCTCCACGAACGCGACCATTGTGACCGTTGACCAAGTTCCATGGTTTGTTTGAATTTATTTTTTTATTTGTATTTGGGAATACATAATTGAATTATATTATTAGAAATATTCTCATGATTGGCTGCGTTCAATCTCAGATAGATAGGGTATCCGAATACCTTTTTAGTGTTTTACGTGTAACAGAACAGCTGATCCAAAGCAGCTTAGCTTTTAGTTGCTTTCAGTCTATTAAATAAAAACGCGACCGCTTGGTTATGTGGATATAGTTTGAGACATTCGTTCTGGCGACCTAGCTGGGACTTCTGGGTTTCACTTCCAGAATGCATTACTCAGCTTTGACCTACTGAGTTGAATTGTGGAAGTGACTCAGTGCAACATGAAACTGCAGTTATGCAATGCATATATGCATAGTCATTGAGAAAGAACTAATAGAGAGAACCAACTTCGACGGTTGCTCTCTTTTTGCCTACAAGCTGTGATTTTGCCACCAACTTGCATATGTGTTAACTCCATATAAAAAAAATGTGGGGAACACATACTTATGAAAGTTTGTGCACATACTCACCACGAGAGAGAAAAAACTTTTCTCTCTTTTCTCTCTGCTCACCACCTTTTAAAAATGGCGACCACCTTTGAAAAATGGCGGATGTAGTCAGCTGTTCAGAGGTGTTCAAAGAAAATTCAAAATTGTGTATGAACAACTTTATGGTACTCTCATTGTGTTCGTTTGAGAGTAATATCATTCGAATATGAAGTGAAATTAATTACTCTTGTTAGGTGCCAGAACAATGAAGATTTAGAAACAATTCGAAATTACGCATTTAGATAAATATTAGTTAGTTATTTGAAGCATTAAGTAAGTAAAATAAATTATGTGGTGCAACAGTCCAATGAGAATTAGGACCTAGAAACATAAAACTCTGAAAGCACTACAACAATTAGTTGTATTATTAGCTGCGTTTATGCGTTTAATTTTCGCTCAGACCGTTGAAAGATGCAAAAAAACTCAGATTTGTTTCAATTTTCAGAGTTTATCGACTTCATTTTGTCGATACGAGAGTTGCAGGAACATTGAAAACGAGAGTTACAGAATGTAAACATGGAACACTGAAAACATTTTTATATACTCATCTCTTTTTTCCATTCCTATTTTATTTGTGTGTACTCGTTGTTTGTTTTCTTTACATTACTCACGACATTTCCAAAATGCTGAAAATAAGTGATTTAAGTAGACACTAAATAAAAAGACCGTCAACTTGTTACTTCTGTTACCAATTTTCATTGCATAAGATTTGTGAATAGGTGATAAGCTATTCTTACTGCCTTCCACTAAGCTAGTGTGTTTTGCTTTTAAAGGCTTAACTACATAAGCTGGGTCAGTGGTTTTGTGAAAAGAATATACAAATTTGTTCTTCAACCAAAATTTAAGTCTTATGCATCATTTTTATAAATTTTCCAGTTCTAAATATTTATATCTTATCTTTCAGTTATATAGCGACAAGGAAAAATCTGTGAGGGAAAGTTCTAACTACAGTTTTTCTGAAAATGCATTGTGGCTTATTCATAGATGTTTGCTAAACGTTTTAGGCTATTCATAAATAAATGCAAATCAAAGTTAAGGGCTAAACCTGAATAACTATAAACAATGAAAATGCTGTGTTCAAGTAGTTATTATCGCAGCCAAATTTCATAATTGATTTTTTTGGTGTATAAAAAAGCTGAAAGAGTAATTCATGTTAAGTAAATAATACTAAGTTCCAGAAAATATCGATTGATACCGCAATTGCAGAAGATGTGGATATTTTATATAAATATTCCTGGTAAACTGTAGAACTTTATTATTTCCGTCTTTTATAATTCAATGTAAAATAATTCAATGCAGTATATTTTAGATAATACAGTATTTAAGTTAGTAGTTAAGGCATTACTATTGAAATAAACATAACATATGTTCATTTATAAAAAACATGTACTCGTTCAAATATACAAATAAAGTCTAGTCTAAAAAACCTTAACCTTGTTATACTCTTTCTGCACACATCCTTTCTTGTTTTGGTTGTTAATGCCATCTATCTGTAACTCAGAGAAGGTTGTTAATGCCATCTATCTTTAACTCAGAGAAAGAGGAGAGAAAAACAAATTCACCACGAACTACCGGTATAACTTCTTCCGGTATTTATTGACAAACAAAAATGTTTTCCTAGAATTAATTTGAATTATAGGAGTATTTTTGTAGATATAAAAACGACAAGATGTTAGTAAAATTAAAGAAAGAAATTCATGAGAATTACAAAAATATTATAATGAGACTTTAAAAAACATAGCCTTCTTGGCTATCAATAAACAAAAATGAGAAATGTCACATTTCCCGGAAGTGATGTTTTTTTGTGTACTCTTTTCCGAGGTGAACACATGTACACACCGATACGAATTCAACACGCTATAAAAAATGAGAGTAAGAGGTATCGAAGTGACGGAGACGAGGAAATTTGGTTCTCTCATTTAGTTTTTTCTCTCTGGCATAGTTGTCATGCATTGCAATTAGCTAAGTGGAAAACCAATAAACAGATTGATAGGTTTTATTTTTTTTGGAAAGTACTGTCAAAAGTTAAAAACAATATTTTCTAAATAAAATAAGTTTGAAGTCAAAACTTTCAGTTCAAGATATTCGAGTAAAAATATTTTTTACCAATTTTTTTTTTTGATTTTTCTAAAAATTACACCAATATCACAAACGGTATTCTTTGCCGCATAAAAATGTTCTAGGTGATTTGTTTGATTTATAAAAAAAAACTGAAAACGACTTCCCAGCGGATTCTCGAGATTTGGCCAACGGATATCATTTCCCGATATTTGACTCTTTCAATAGCTTTTAAATCTCGAAACAAAATTTAGCAGTCATTTATAGCTTTCATTGGTTTTCATAATTGAAAATTTTTTTTCGAGATTCAAAAGCCAGTTAGGAAGTCAAATTTGTTGTTTGGTGTCAAAATTAAACTGATGAGTTGTAGATTTGTAGAGTAAGTGCGGCAAATATGGCCCACCCTTAACATTTGTTTAAATAAAACCATAAATTTAAGTCTAATTCATTTATTTTTTTTGTAAACAGTCTAAGAAAATATTTTTAATTCAGCTTTTAAAAACTTTAACTAAAAAAAGAAATATAACAAAAAGTTAAAAACAAAAACTTAAAGCAACTTCATAAATGATATTAAAAAAAATTGCGGCAAATATGGCCCACCTGGTGTTAAATATGGCCCAGGGTGGGCCATATATATAAACTTTATAAACTTTTTTTTAAATCATGATACCACACATGTTAAGAAAATATTAAACACAATTTAATTTAAAAAAGAAGTTGCTAATTTAACTCAAAATTGAATGTTAAAACACTTAAGAAAACTTACCAAAAAATTACCACCAAAGAAAAAAAAAACAAAGTGCCCGTATATCTTTCACAACCGTCGCGCCACATTAAGCACGAAAGACTGAGGCTAAACCGGTTTGAACGTGTTCGTATTGCAAAATTTTTTTTTTCGCTCCGGCTACCGGTTTGGGAAATACCGCTATAGGCCATATTAACCACGTAGGCCACATTTGCCGCACTTACTCTACTAATAGACCGAGAGCTAAGAGCTAATTTTTTGTATGAAAGGAAACCAGTCAGCGCGTAGTGGCCAAGTTTTTGGAAAAAAGTGCATTAAAAGTACAACTTTTTGAAAAACTCAAATATGAAGGAAAACCACTTAAAATGCATTGCACCAAATCGCCTACGACTCGCTGATCTCAAATATGGTTTCGGCAGACGTGTAGGTGGCTGAATTCATCCTGCAGAGGTCGCCCAAGACTCGTTTTTTTCGGCGTTTTTAGACTTTTGTGAAACCACTTGAAATTGATCTGACCCGGCAGCTCTTGACTCCCTGATTACAAATATGTAGATGACTGAAGTCTAAGTGGACGCATTTTCTTGGCAGACATCGCCAAAAATTCGTTTTTTGACGTTTTTGGACACATGAGATGGTCAATACCATTTTTAGTATTAGGATTTTGAGGGGAACAACTTCTGATAAACATATATGTTAACAGAAAGATATCAACTTCAATATAATTAAAATTATCGTTAGAAGTTGAAATGGTACTAAACTCTTGTAATGCTCGTTTTAATTACCGACTGCTATTGGTGTTTTTGAAATGGTTTTTGATGACAACCTATTGTATTTGTATGTACATTAATTTAAATACAAATAAAAGCTTAACTAGCAACAATTTTTACTAAATTAAACCATAGAATATCGCGATAAAATCGCAAATGATTTATAGTATTTTATCAATTCTATTGTAAAAGTAATTTCTTAAAATGAATAGTTAAATATGAAATTGAAACTGACATTCGTTTAAATTCAACTGCTCACTATCGCGATTTAGTTGCGAATGCTAATTTGTATGTTATCAAATAATAAAATATGTAGAGGTAATGTGTTGAAATCTATGTCAATACAATAGGTTTGACTTGCGAAAATTACATTCCAATTATTAGATGTCGAATCGTGGTTGCCACTTGAAAAAAAATTGCATGACCAAAGCTGAAACTAAAAATGACCAATCGTACCAAAAAAGGACCAAAATAATTTGTGTCCGCAATGGCTTTTAACTTCCCTTAGAAAGTTATTGTAATCGGTCCGATTTCTAGAATTGAAAATTTTGACATTTCTCGACGTTTCAAGGTTCCTAGAGTCTAAATAAAAGATTTTTAGAGAGATGTCTGTGCGTGCGTGTGTACGTACGTTCGGGAAGAATAACGTTTTTGATATCTGGTAAAATTTTGAGAAAATAGAATTGACATTTTTTTACAAAAAATAAAAACCTTAAAAAAAAGAGGCTGGGATGCGACCCACACTGATAACTTCCCATCCCGTCTGTCGATTTGTCTTGCTTAAAAGTTTGTAGGTTTTCGTGTTGGGTTAAGAAAGTTGTCAGTTGAATTATTCTTAAAAATTTTAAAATTACCAACAATATTTTTCATATATATATGAGATATTGTATCTTACTGTGTAAGTTATTAAATAAATAAATTGAATTGAATTGAATTGAATTTTTCATATAAAGAAATAGTTTAATTTGAAAATCTAGTTTTGTTAAATAGATTTTTAGTGAAAAACAAATTTTTACCAATTTTAGTAGCATTTCTTAAATTTTTACTAATTAGATGAATTAAATAAATTTGAGAGATATCAAGAACCGAACACCAATTTTTACCAAATTTGCGTACTATTTCTTGTAGATTTTATTTTTTATGAAAAAATGGACTATTGGATTTTTATAAAAAACCACTGAATATCGAAAACAATATTTTCTGTGAAATAAAAAAGTTTGAAGACAATATTTTTAATTTTTGAAAAGCTATTTGAGTCGAAAGTAAATTTTTACCAAGTTTTAGTATTGTTTTTTTGTTAGGTTTTTATTTGTAAAAAAACTGTCAATTAGATTTTTATCAAAATTTTACTGAATGTTGAAAACAATTTTTTTTAAAGATAAAAGCCAATATCTCAAAGTTTTGAAAAGATATTTGCGTCGAAAATCAATTTTTACCAACTTTTGTTACATTTTCTTTTAAGTTTTTATTTTTTGTAAAAAAAACTGTCAATTCGATTTTTTTCAAAATTTTACTGCATGTTGACAACATTATTTTTCAAAAGATAAAAGTAGTTAAAACCCAATATCTCAAATTTTTAAAAAGATATTTGAGTCGAAAATCAATTTTTACCAACTTTTATTAATTTTTTTGTTTAGGTTTTTATTTTTTGTAAAAAAACTGTCAATTCGATTTTTCTCAAAATTTTTCCGAATGTTGAAAACAATAATTCTTATAAGTTAAAATTCGTTGGAAGCCATAATCTCAAAATTTTTGAAAAGATATTTGAGTCGAAAATCAATTTTTACCAACTTTTGTTAAATTTTCTTTTAAGATTTTATTTTTTGTAAGAAAACTATCAATTCGATTTTTTTCAAAATTTTACTGAATGTTGACAACAATATTTTTTGAAAGATAAAAGTAGTTTTAAGCCAATATCTCAAAGTTTTGAAAAGATATTTGAGTCGAAATTCAATTTTTACCAACTTTGAGTAATGTTTTTTTTAGGTTTTTATTTTTTATAAAAAAACTATCAATTCGATTTTTCTCAAAATTTTACCAGATGTCAAAAACATTATTCTTCGTTGCACAAAATTGTTTTGGAGATAAAATCATTTTGTATTCGTAAAATTTTCGAGGTGACAAATTTTTTTTTCAGTTTTTTTGATTTATAAAAAAAACTGTTAACTGGATTTTTTTCAAAAAATATACTTGTTTGGTATCACGTTACAATATATTATATAAAATTTAATTCAAGTCTCTAGCATTTTTGGTTCGTAAGATATTTAGGGTTAACCAAAATTTTCACCTTTTTTTTAAACTGCTATGGTAAAAAAACCACCCACGCAATTTTCTTGAGAGCCCTTTCTGCATCTTTCTGCCTTATTATCTGTATAACAAAATTTATTTGAAGTCGATACCTCTTCTGGTTCTTGAGCTATGGACAACGAAAAAAACGTCGCGAACGTACGGACGTACGGACGTACGTACACACGCACGCACAGACATCTTTCTAAAAATCTTTTATTTCGACTCTAGGGACCTTGAAACGTCGAGAAATGTCAAAATTTTCAATTTGACAAATCGGACCCATTACAATAACTTCCTATGGGAAGTTAACAATAGTAAAACTTGGTAAACATTTACTTTCGACTCAAGTACATATCTCTTCAAAAATTAAAAAAAATATTGGCTTTAAGCTAATTTTATCTCACAGAAAATACTGTTTCCGACATTCCGTAAATTGTGCATACAAATCCAACAGTCAGTTTTTTTTTCATAAAAAATTAAAATCTACAAAAAATACTACGCAAATGCTACGAAAATTTGGTAAAAATTGGTTTTCGACTAAAAATCTCGTTAACAAGAACAGATATTGAAATCGAAATATTTCATCATACTCAAAATATTGTTGGTAATTTTTAATTTTTTTCGAATAATTCAACTAACAACTAGCAAATCACGAAAGCCTACAAACCTTTTAAGCAAGACAAATCGGCAGACGGGATGTAAAGTTATCAGTGTGGGACGCACTCAGCCTCATTTTTTTTAAGATCACAATATATTAACATTATGTCAGGAGATCGAATAAGTCAGGAGATCGAATACCATCGCTAAATAATATTCATATAAAATTAATTCAAAAAAATGTTTTTGCAGACCAAACGCTATGGTTATTTTTGTCATCTTGACGCTCTTTGGCCAGCATTATATTATTAATGGTACCCAAATTAAGTCTGCCTTTCGTTTTTATCAAAGTTAATTCAAAAAAATTCCTCTGAGCAGCAGCTGAGCTGTTAGGAAGTAACATCAAGTTATAAACGAACTAACTTAAATTTTGAAAACAATATTCATTTTAATCGTTTTTATGATAATTGAACTTTTCCCAAAATTCTTTATTTATTTATTCGTATTTTATTTTTGAGATTATAAAAGGAATAGAGTGGAGTTATTTTTTTCAATTTCTTAAAAAAGGAACCAAATGGAATAGAAAAAGCCCATGCGACCAAGTGAGAAAATAATGACCAAATTTGGTCGTAAACGACCAAACTGGCAACCGTGCGTCGAATCAATCTCAAGTGGTTTCCATTTTCCAAAACAGTCCAAAAACGTTAATAAAACGAATTTTCAGCAACGTCTGCCAGAAAAATGCGGCCACTTGACGTCTGTCATGTTTATATTCGCAATTAGAGAATTGAGGGCTGGCGGGTCATACCAACTTCAAGTGATTTCACAAAAGTCTGAAAACGTTTTCGGCAACCTCTGAAAGGACAAATTCGGCTACCTACGAGTCTTTTCGGAAAAGTTGTACTTTTGATGCAATTTTTCTCGAAAATGTACGTGCTGGTAGACGAACTTTTCTGTTATCACCTTCACTAAGACTACCTACAACTTTAATATAAACTTGTTTCCTTTCACGTCAAAAATAAGCCCTATACAAAAAATACTTTATTTAAACCAGAATTTATGTATATCTTAATTTTTTTTTCGCTAAAAATGTATTTTACTATTTTCCGGAAAGAAATTCACTTTCCTGAACAGCTGTTACTTTAAATTCAAAAGGTAAACGAATCGTTCCACTGATTTGTGTTATAATTCCAAACAATTCCAATGACAGATTTCTGTCGGTAAAAATTTGTCGGTTGATTTCAATCAGGAAATTATTTTCAATGACAGAAATTTGGGGGAGAGTACGATAACTTTGGCGACAAAATTTAATGACGGATTTGTATAGAACAGTTAAAAGCAAGCATTTTTTACTATTGGAGGGGGGGTCTATCTCCCCCCGTTTAGGCGGTAGGGGCAATTTAAAAAAATATGCACATTAAATGGAAAAAAAAATAATTAAAAAATAACGGTAATACTTACAACTAATTCTTATACCTTTTTTTAAAGCCAAGATTTTTCTCTATTAGCTTGTTTTTAAATCAAGTCAAAACTATGCATAGTTTTTGAAAAAAATTGTTTTAAACTAAAAATGTATGCAAAAAAAATTAAAAAAAAGGTTTAAAGTGTAGTTTTTCAAAACTTTCAAATTATCTACTGGTTTTTTTTAGAATTCATTGCTCTTATTTGTTTTTGATCAAAAACTGAAATAAAAACAATGGTAGATAATCTTGAAGTATTGAAAAATTGCACTTTAAACCTTTTTTTTTAACTTTTTTTACTCAAATTTTGAGTTTAAAATTAAATTTTTCAAAAACTACGCATAGTTTTGACTTGAATTAAAATGAGATAGACCCCCCCTCCCATAGTAAAAAATGCTTGTATTAAGCCCCTCTACCAAAAACCGTTATTATATCTTGGCGCCAAAGTTATCGTACTCTTGCCGAAATTTGTATTGATAGCTGAATAAACGACCTTTCAAAAAAAAAAATTCAATGATTGGTTTCAATGATGAAAATAATGATAGCTTAGTTTATTTTTAATTTTCCAATGATGAAATCGTGTTCAGCTGATTCTCGATTTTATAATTTGGAACAAAATCGTTCCACTGAAAGCGTTCCATTTTCTTTTCATTCACAGCTGTCCATTTTTACTTTCAATGATCAACAATGATCCAATAAGAAAAGGCTTGTTTTTAATCAGGAAATTTGTGTTCAATGACAGATATTTTCAATGAAAGTTGTATCCCACTTGTCAAAACAATCCAATCATCGGTTTCGATGATGAGAATTAATGATAGCTATAAATGGTACCTACATACATATGTGTTCTATTGACAATTTTTCTTTCAATTGACAACACCTATCTAAAACTATAATAGTAATAAGTATTTGGACAGTTGTTTTTGTTTTTAATTTTATGAATTTCAAGAGCCTCTGTTGGCCAGCTGTCAAAAAAAGTAAGAGGACTTTTAGAGACATTTAGCTAAGTTTTCAAATAAAAATTATCATCTTTAGCAAAAAGGTTTGAACTAAAATAAGTATACATATATTTCAGTTTTAAATGATAAGCCCAATTACATTTGCACGAAAAAAAAAACAATAAATTCAAGTTCAAATAATCAATTACTCAAAAAGTAATTAATATGTTATATTACCTAATTGTTTACTTTAAGGTAATTACAGATCATTAGATAATGTTATAAATTACCTACTGAATAAAATCATCATTACCCAACTCTAAACGGCTCTCTTACAAAACGAAACCAAGAACATAACTACCTTTAAATTGAAAAACATCGCATCATTATTAGTGTGGGAGCCTGGGAACCTGATGGAAGCAATCTAAAATCCTAAAGTTAATATGGTTATGTTTTATGCTTGTCTCTGATACCCTTTCCATAACTAATTTAACAAAAAGAACAAAAGCTATTTATGTCAACCTTTTATTACCCGACAAGCATTCATTAGGTAGAAGAAGAATTAAATAACAAAAATCCCAAATAACCCAAATTAACAACCAATATAATATCTCTACTCCCGCTCATTAGTGCTAAAACGTTGAGACAATTATTACCTTGGCTATATTTTGTTATGTTATGTTGGAGGAAAAGGGTAATCTAAATTATACTGACCAATTCAGGAAATTACTCTACCAAAACGAACCGGAACGTCATCATATTATCGTGGTGATGGCGACCGACAACGACTACGACTACGACGAGACGATGCGCCGGCCGGCCGGGAAGTAGAGAAAAAATAACAAAATTAACAACAAAAATCATATCACAACATTTTTATGGTAGACTGACTTTAACATACGGGGCAATCAAAGATACGGCCACCCTGGGCCTATCCATCCTAGCCAGGCGGCCAAGTCAGCAAAGCACACTATAGTACATAACCTACCATCAGGGCACAGGCCAGGCCAGGATAAGCGCAGGCGCAGGCGGCCAACAAATAACGACAATTCTACGAGGACAACGTCGACAACGACAACGACCACGACGATGATGACGATGACGACGATGACGACGGCGACGACGACGACTACGACGATTGGAAAATGTGATGTGTGTGATGATGCCAAAAGGTATATCAGCTGGCGGCAGCCAAAGTAGCAGCACCAGGAACAGCAGCAACAACCAACAACGCGCAGCAGTCCAAGTCCAAGTCCAATATCCAATCCAACCAACCACACACAACCGAAGCAAGAGAATAAATCGGGGAGTAATGAAGACGGACCACACAGAATTGAGCCCCGACCACCCAGTCAATGAATAAAAGACCACACACAGATTTTTATTACGAACAAAACATAAAAATAAAAATAAGAAAGATATACGATGACTGAAATATATCGCGCAGCGATATTCCAACTCCAAGTCGACTGCGTAAGCGTCTATACATATCCGTATTCATAGCGCTGGCTGAATGGCGGGCTGACTGGCTGGCTCCTGCTACTTTAACTTCAACTTCAACTTGAACGGATGCAGATACTAATTTTGTTTCTTTCTGGTTGTCTTGGCATAATAATTTGTGTTAATACCCAATTGCCTGGGTAGGAAGGAAATATTAGGGGCATCTATCAAAGCTAGACTTCCAAAATGTGTCTAAGATTTGTTTGGCCAGGTTAACATGATAGCGCATAATGGTAGGGACGGTCACGGGAGTGGCGAGTAAATGCAACATAGTAGTAGGTAATACATATGCTTCTTAATTAGGGTCCTTAATCAAAGTGCAATCAAGACTTTAGGTGGGATTGAATATAGTTTGCAGATTCTTCCAAATTCTATTGAGTTTAAAATACGGATTACTGGAAAAGCATGGATCGTAATTTATTGTTCTTGCATTGTATGAAAGTTATAGATTTTTATAAATTTATTGTAATTGCTTGTATTAGTTAGAGAATTAAATGTGGCAATATAATTAAAGACTCAATTTATTCTAATCTGACGACATCTGAACACGCCTAAAGAATGACAAAAATTAACAGTGTTTTCCTCTCATGTTAAAAAATTAAAAAAAAAACATTCACTTTCTTTTCGCTTTTTAACCACCAAGTGGGAAGGAGACATAGTTATGAGTTCAAGGGCGGATCCAGACTTTTCATCAGGGGGGGGGGGTCACACACTTAAATGAGTTTTTACACACCGCTTAAAAATGTTCTTTAATGTTTTGTTAAGGAGGCTAACAAAATTTAATAATTGCTAAAATGAGAACTTAAGTTATCAAATTATTTTAGAACACTGTTGTCCAGCAAAGTATGGTCTAACTATTTAGTTTGTATGACTTCCTACATATGAAAGCATTCCTAGATTCCAAAAGTTTTCTAAATATGCCATATTTAAGAGCTAAAACACAAAATAGTTTAGAGGGTTTTTGCTGCATTTCACGCAGAAATGTAAGAAATTGTTTTAAAACGTAGCTTTTTTTCCAAAAATAAAATATACTTTTCTTGTATCCATTTCCATTTATGCTAAGAACGCTGCAAAATTCAAAAATCCAGAAAATGAGAGAGGATCTGATATGAAGAAATGTCGGGCTTTTTTGACGAAGTTTTTTCGAACTCAATTTTCGGGAGTCTATTATTACTATCGCTATCAGTCTGCTTACTCGTATTTTGATCTTAAGGGAGTCAACAAAACTTAAAAATTTTAGAGAGAAAAATGTTTGTTTCTTGAATTTAAGGAAATAGGTGCATTAAAGTACATAATTTCTCTAAAAAAATGACCCGTTTATTATGTTTTTCAATTAGCCATTAGTTTAACAAAAGTGTCACTTTTTCTGTTTTTGGGACATTTATATTATTGAAATTCGTGTTTAAATATTAGTTCTAGAGCATCCAAAGCAAAGTCACTTCAAAAGTAGATTTATTTAATTTTTTAAGATCTTTTGTATTAAACAGAAAACCAATTTTGAAAGAAATAAAATGCACGACTGGGTCGCTAGAACTTGCTAATTTCTTCCAAAAAGTCTGTTTAAAAATATTTCATATATTTTAAGATTTAAAAATGTACCTGCAAAATAAGTTTTTCTCAAAAATGTAATTGCCATTTCATTTGTCAAAATTTAAATGCCATTTTATTTATCAAAAAATCTAGATTAACTTATTTTTTTTTTCGAAAATCATGTTAAATTTTGTCTTAAAAATATTTTTGGTAAGCACTAAATAAAAAACTTAAAAATATATGTACATTTTAAATTTAAATTTCGTCCAAAAATGTTGTCCCCTTTCTGAGATATCGAGTTTTGTAAACAAAATTAGTATTTTTTTAAAAATCAAAAAAAAAAAATTACATTTTTGATCATAAAAAATCATCATCAATTTGATCATTGACAAGAGCTTGCACAGAAAGAGAAGAATTTTGAAATCGGTCCATTAGTTCTTGAGAAAACTTAAAAACAAAATAAAGGTTTTTTGAGGGGTACACTTCTGGAGCAATACGAAAATATGTTTTTCTTGTAGAAAGAAGTCAAATTAAGAACACTAAATTTAGAGAAAGTTTTAGAAAAATCACATGTTTGAACCTGCTTGGGGACTGCTATTATTTTTCGTATTAATAAAATGAAAAAAACGTCTTACACTAATCGCCTGAAAATCTTAATTTCCAGGCCAGGAAAGACAGACAGACGGAAGGAATCGGGGTACCAATTTTTTTCGACTTCTCTATCGTCGTAATGTCATATTTGATTAAAAGCTCTAGTTTGAAATTGTTTACTAATGCAAAACTTATATAGTTCCTATAAGTCGCAAGTAAAAATCACTTCAATAATCACTATTTTTTCAAAATAGCTTGCAGCCTTTAATCCTTGAAAAAATTTTGGCGTTTCGTCCGGGTGGAACTCACATGGACTCATCAGTTGACTGAGTGAGGCACCTTGTCAAGACGCAATTTTTTCCAAAATTTCAGTTCATCTAACATAAGTTTTTATGCAAAAACTTACTACGAACTATAAGTTTGACATTTCTCTTTAGTAAGGTTTGCTATTTCATGATGGAAAGATATATACGAGCCAACAACGAGTCAAAATTATTAAAATTTACTACCGAAATTCGGAGTCAGTGGCATCGACGTTAAGAGCGCTACGTCCAATTTATGGTCGTCATAATCGTCCTAGCAGATCAACAATTGAGCGTCTAGTGGTAACATTTGAATCCACAGGCACAAAATGTCAAGAATATTGCTGCCGCTGAGGCTTCAGTTGCAAAAAGCCCAAATGTGTCTCTCACACGTTCTTTTCAAGCGTTGGGCATTTCTGCGACGTTCGTTGTGTCGAATTTTGCAAAAAGATTTTGGCCTACATCCTTGCAAAATTAAATTGATGCAAGAACTGAAGCCGCCCGCTTGACCACCAGAAGCGTCGTATGTTCGTGAGTTGGGCTGAGCAACAACTTGAAAATGATTCGGATTTTCATAGAAAAATCATCTTCAGCGATGAGTCTCATTTCTAGCTAAATGGCTTTGTCAATAAAGTCATAATTGAGTCATCATTGCATCACGAAAAAATTACGGTATGGTGATGTTTATGGGCCGGCGGCGTCATTGGGCCGTACTTTTTCCGTGATTATCAAGACGGTCATGTTACTGTGAATGGGGATCGATACCGTTCAATGATAACCGAATATTTTTGGCTCTTATTGGATGATATGGACTTGGAAGACATGTGGTTCCAACAGGACGGGCGGCGCGCGGCGGCGCGGTGCCACAAGCCACACAGCGAATGTCACAATCAATTTATTGGAAACCAAATTTGGAGATCGTATTATCTAACGCAATTTAAAGCTGTTAGACTATATCGAACGTAAAGTTGCAGCAGTATCGTTTTTGATTTATTTAAACAACTTTTGTAGCGCTCTTATTGAAAAACCCGATATTTAAATATCGATACGGAAATCTCTGTGATTTTAGAAACATAAACTGACCAATTTTTATTATTTAATAACACTCATAATACTGAGTTTGTTTTCAAAAGTTTAAAACACAAGTTCTGCTTCTTTTAACTGAATTTTTATTCTTTTCTAGCATCCATATTATTAAGTTTATCTAAAACTAAAAAGTTTATCTGAAAGACAAAGGGTTTCAAGTTCTAATTTCTTCCGAATTCGATTTAAATGTAAAAAAATACGACTGAGTCAAAAATCACCTATATGTGATTTTCAGTTTAAGATGTAGTTAAAATTTGACTTTTAAATGATGCAATTTATTTTAACAGCTCATAATTTTATATCCTTCCAACTTCTTCGTTCAAAAGAGAAAAGGAAGTGACACAATAACTTGCAATTTTTTTTTCAAAATGAGAGAGATACATTTTACAGGAACGTCAGTCAACTTCATTTTTTGAACGAAAAACTTTGACGAAGACAGCTGATAGTTTATAGAGTGTCACTAACCTCTAAATAAAATAAATTAGACCTAGGGTCTAGTAACCATTCCTGTGTGCGAGTTATGTCAGGGATGGAGGGGACAGTTTTTTGCCGAATCTGAACGGCTAATTTGTGAAAACACTTCAAGGATTTGACAATTCCTCGCAAGATACAGTACCGGTGAAAAAAAAACTTTAGGTGGCACTAGCCTGAAAGACCTACGCACTAATCATCACGCCACGGATACTACAAATCTATGATCTACATTCACTTATTCGTTTAAGAATTACCAAAAACATTATTATCTACAAATCACTCTGTTGGCAAGTCCATCAGGACTTGTGTTTTGTATTGTAAAGAGATACTAATTATTCTTTTTCAAATCTGACAAGGAACCCCTTTCAACAAAACGTAATAAAGTAAGTAAACAAAACAGAGAAATAAAGTTTAGCATTCAGTTAAATGAAAAAATATGATCAGCTGTCATTTTGACATACATACATAAGTGAACTTGACTTGATAGTTAGGGATAATTTTCTTGGCTAACTTTCCAATAAAGTTGTTTAATTTGGAAGGCGATTTTTTGGCAGTTGTCTAATCAGACACAAGAAAATTACCTTACAAGTCCTTATGTCGTCTTAACCCTCCCGTTAATGAATCTTCCAAATGAGTATAGTTTGAAAAGAATGCAATGTGAATGTTAGCACAGCACATTTTTGACACTTTAACATTTGCATAAAAATTAAAAAATGTTTTTTTTTTTCATAAACAAGAAAGCGAAGCATAAATTACTGATTTTCTTTTTAATTTGTGGGAGTGAAATAAAATAACTGTATAAATATCGAAATGCGTCTCCTCAAAAGAATTCTATATGAACCCCCTTTTGAAACCTTTGTGATACTAGATCTGTTTTCTTATAGTACGTTTCCACCAACAAATAATCCGAGATTTAAGGCAAGTGATTTAAAATAAATCATGAGGTGTTTCCACCAAAGAAAAGGAGATTAATTTGACGTTTGGTTTATGTCATAACAACCAAACTTCAAATTGTTCTCCTTTCAAAAAGAAAAAAAAAATGTGTTTGTTCACTCATCATCTGTAAGTAATTAGTTTTATTATATTCTTGTACATATTTATTATTTTTGTATACTTACATTTTATTTCGTCTGTGATTTCTTGAAAGTTGTTTATTTATGTTTTGAATTTGAGTCATATGAGACAGATAGTTTTTGTTGACATTTCCATCTGTCAATAAACGAAATTGGCGTTTAAATGGGTCGGTTCAACAATTATTCTCCGAAAAAAAAGTTTGTTTGATTTTACAAACTAATGTTTCCAAGTAGATTTCAATGAGTTTTATTTGAAATCTTCATTTGAGGAGATTAAAATTTGTATGGTAAATCTTCGAAATTTCAAGGAGATTTGTGACAAATCTAGCTAAATCTCGGTTTAGTGCCCGGTGGAAACGTGGTATTACTCTGAGATTTTGTTGATTTGTGTGAGATTTGAGGGAATTACCGTATTAAAAATTTTGACAGATTTTAACTCAATTACGTCTGAGAAATTCGTATCAGAAATTTTGTTTACATATATTTCTGAGAATGTGGAAATCTCTGAGATCTTTCAAATATGAACTGGCCAAATCATTGTAGCGGGAGACTTGTCTGTCTCTGCAATTAGATGCTATTGCTATGATGTGATTTTGTGTAAGCAAACATTTGACATGTTTGACGTTGCTTTACATTGGACGCTTGATGAGGTGAATATTTGTGATGCCTCATCATTCCTGTTCATCTCATTCTTACTTGATGGTTAAAGATAGGCTAAGTGAAGCAGACATTTTAAAAACATTTATGGATAGAGGGCCTACGAAAATGAAATGTCAAAATTAACGTTAACATTGCCAGAATTTTTTCCTTGATCAATTTGATCCAAGGCACACAAAGGGAGGTATGTTGAAAAGTTGAGCTGAAATGTTTCTTCATAGGATTATAATAAAATACAGAATCCCGATATCAAATATTTGAAGTAGAAACAGAAACTTATGTGAAACGCAGAATGAAGCTATGATGGTAAGAAAATGGACAAATGCGCGTACCACTTCAGTTAATTGCACAAGGTTTAATGTTTACATTCGGTAATTTCAATTTATGCGTGTGTTTGAAATTAACATAATTTGTCACTTCTTTCAAAGAACACCCTGTTTATAGGATTGAGATAATACATTTTGCTTTATTTTGATCTCAATCCCACATACTACCTAAAGTTTGTAAAAGAATTTAAACCAGATAAAATATAAAATCACATCAGTGAAAAAAATCTAAGCAAAAATCACTTGCACGCTCATCACAGCATCGCGCATATATCACATCTTTAAGATTTCAAATATAACATAACGAGATTATGCGGCATATGAAATGAAGCGGCACGTCCGCGTCCGAGTCCGCGTCCGTCGCGGTCGCAGCACTTCGGTCACCCTCTCTCAAACTTTCCGCTTCGATGTGATTAAACTAGAAGACACATTATGATGATAAGGATCTTTGCATACATCATTCTTCGTGTTTGTGATGTGCAAAGCAACGCGACAGCTACAGCGATGCGACGCAACGTACGGCTATATGGCAAGAGGCAAGCGTGCTACATGGTTGAGTTGGAATGAGGCGATATATGTTCACGAGTGCGGATAATGCATCCAACACATTTTGTGGTATAAGGACAATCTCATTTCCATCGGTTTTGTTTTCTTTTTTTTTGTTGAATTTTTATTTTTCCCCCATCTTATACCGCCGAGTTATGTTTTTATATCTTGCGGAAGAGTCAGATATGGCATGTGTGACGAGGCCACCCCGGTGCAGCGCCGGCCGGCCATCAAGCATGGTTGTCGTTTTATTTAAGATAGATGGATAGATCTACCAAGTATAAGACCTCATCTAGTGGAAGCTTTAATGTGAGTGTCGCCTACGAAGACTACGATCGACGATGCAGTCGCCGCCACCGCCTCGACGAGCGACGCGGACGGTCGCCAACGACGAACCCGTAACCGTGCATCATTGGTAGATTTATGCTCTATTTTTATATTTTGCTGCTGGCTGGCTGGCTGAAGTTGATGGTTGATCCATTCGACAATATGTGAACGCGCTTGCTGATGATCTTGATGATGACGATCATGTTGTTTTTGTTGATTCTTCATGTTGATCATAACGCCAGGCCACGCCGCCGCGCCGCCGCCGCGCTGCCGTACGTCGCCGTTCTATACCAGCACTTCGGGCTGGACGGTCGTTATATTTAAGAATCTGTCGCTTTGCATAAGCCCACATATGAATATCTTACGCTACCTACTTACATTTACATTAATTGTTAACTTATACACAGCGCAGCGAGGGCGAACGATTTTGAAGAATAACAAATAAATTATATAATCACCCAGTATATTGCAAGAGATGATATGCAAATCCCTGGTTGTGGGGTTTTGAATGTTTTCCTTGTTGATTTGATTGTGACAACAAACAAAAGAACTAGTTTATATTTTCATACTTTCAAAAAAAAAAAACTTGAAAATACTTTGGTAAGCCAACTTTCAAATTTATAGCCTTTGAAAAGAATTATGAATTATTTAGTATGATAATCCGATAAATGACGCATTATTGTGTTTACCGCCTCTTATTATTTTGACAGTTAAGGAGTTTGTCTTGTTTTCTTATCACGTTTATACGCCTCTTTTTCTTGACACATTTTGGATAAGGCATTAAGCTTTTTTATTTGGATATATGCACATGCATCATACAGGATCAATTATATCGTAGTTAAGTTGGTAGCAATGAAATTTGACACCTGTCAAACTCATCTGTCATTTGAAATGTGATAATATTAGTTAAATGTTTGCCATTTACAATAATTTGTCGCTTGGAAATCGAACAACACTTTAAAATAATTAAAACTTTCAACAAAGGTATTGAATCATAATCGACTGATTTGACAAGCGAACTGTAAACTCGTCGAATATGCAACTGTTGCTGAAATTTTTCACTAATAAAAATAATGGCAGAGACTATACACTTCACAATAAAATAAAATGTTCTTCAAAAATGTGTCCTTGTTCTTTTTATTAAGTTGTACCTACTTTCGGTCGTTTTTTTATGGACTTGTAGAACTTAAAGTTGGCAACAATATTTTAATTGGGGGCTATTTTGTCAGCTGTCAGGTTATTTAATTTCGTTTGGCATTTCAAAAATTAAAGCTACAGAATCTTCTAGCAAGGCGTAGTTAGTTAGAAAAGTTAGTTAGAAAAATTTTATTTCAAAAATGGTTTTAAAATTAACAATTATCATACTATATACACAAGTTAAATATGGTTTGACCAGTGGCCGTCTACCAGATTGACAATGTATTTAAACTTAATTGTATAATTAACCTAGTTGTCTAGCTAAAAGTCTCCTTCACGGATACGTTGTCTATAGCGCAATGCGGTTGTAATATATTTATATAAAATTTTCCAGCCTACTTTTCCATTCAGAACTTCAAATGTTTCGGCCAATTCCATCACAGCTGCTCCAAAATATTGTATACGAAACTCTTTCAAAACAGGACATCTTGCAATGAAGTGGTGTACATCTTCTCTCTCATTAAGATTGCAAAGGTCGCATAGGATCGGCAGATCTGGTCGATGCGGAATGTAATTTAAATTTAATAGTTCGCCTCTAACTTTAAATATAACATTTATCATACTTATGGGGAAACGGTTGAGGAGGTATGTTCGTTCTTGAAGATCTAAATTTAGTTGACTGTAAATCATTATATGTTGCGAAGATTGAGCTTCCTCTTTAAAACTTCTATACGCGACATGGCTTAACTTCTCTATTATTGTTTTAAGATTGTCTTTTAGATCTGAAAGGCTTATACCGGGTAAAAATTCGATGCTTTCACCTAAGCTAAGAGCCAACTCCTCCCACTTTTTGACTAGATTACCCCTGGATGACAAAATCTTTTTTAATACTTGTCTCGGCAATCTTTCTTCGTCTATTTCCATCACCTTAATAATGTAGTCAAAATGCAGCTTTAAGGTCCTTAAGAACAATAGAGGTTCAGTTGTTTCCAAATGTAGCATATAAGTTGGAGTGCAAATTGGTAGCCGAAAGATACGCTTTAAGAAATACCTGAGGAACCTTTCCACCTCCTCGTATTAGCAATATCCCCAAACTTGCGCGCCATAAAGCATTATAGAAGCTGCTGTCGCATGAAAAATTTTTAGCTTTGAACTATGCTCGACACCTTTAATATCGATGACACGTTTCCACACAGAAGAAACTGCTCTTTTCGATTCCGCTAGCTTGGACTCAAAATGCTTTTTTATGTTGAGGTTAGATGTTATTAAAACCCCTAAGTATTTGTACTCTCGAACAATTGCAACATATTCACCTTTGTACATCCACTTTTCATTACTTGCATATCTTCCTCCTCCGCCCCGAAATATCATAATTTTAGACTTCTGTCTAGTCTATTCACCATACGCTGCATTCCTTCCACCAATTCAGATAAGAAAACAATATCATCCGCAAATATCAGTCCTGGTATCCGAGTACTTCCGAACTGGATTCCTCCTCCGACCTCCTCCAAGATATCATTAATAAACAAAACAAATAGTAGTGTGCTCAACACACAGCCTTGTTTAACTCCCATTTCTGTTGGAAACTCTTCAGATATGTATATACTCCCCATCCCATACGTAGGCCACATTATTTTCATACATCGCTCTGACAAGGGTAACGACTTTAATTGATACTCCAAGCTTATAAAGCTTATAAAAAAGCGCTTCACGGGCGATTGAATCAAACGCAGCTTGAAAATCCACAAAAAAGGCGTAAAGTTTTTGTTTCCTTCTTTTGAAGTCCTCTGCAATGTTTATCAAACTGAATACTTGGTCTATAGTCGAATAGCTCTTTCTAAATCCTGCTTGAAATGCATTAAGAATTTTCTTTTCTTCGGTCTAATGTGTAAGCCTATTAAAAATTAGAGTACTGAGAAGCTTTATGGAAGAATTCAAGAAGGTGATGCCCCTATAATTTTCCGGTACATCATAAGACCCTTTTTTGTGTAAGGGATATTATTATTGACTTCTTGAAGCTTTCAAGGACGTCTGCGCTCTCAAAAATCCTGTTGAACTCCTCTGTCAAAACGGATAAGAATTCAAGGCGTAGTTTCTGTATATAGACGCAAAACAAGATTGTCATTGATCCTAACTTTCATTAGCAAATTTTGTTCACATTTGGCTAAATGGATACGTCATGTCAGTGCCACAATTGATTCTTATATTTGATAACCGTATATTTTTACCTTACGAACCCTTTAAGTTCATGTCTTTTGAGATATGTGAAGTCGCTGGTCAGCCCGAACGATTGACTACTTGAAGAACAACAATCACCGCGTTATTGCCGACATAAGGCCACAATGGTTTGAAAAAGTAATCGAACATTGGACATCCAGATTAGACTACGTCCGTGGAAGTCGTGGCGGTCATATGCCAGAAATCATATTTAAATTTAAATGACAGAAGATTATCTTTCGAATATAGCAAATTTCATGTCAACATAAAAAAAATCAACCACACACAGACAAAACGGCTAGAAAGTGGCTTATCTTCCAGACTTATAGCCCCAGCAGAATGGAGTCGCTGTAGCGGCCGCTTGTCGCGCTGTCAGAGTTGAAACATACGAAAATAGTACATACAAAATAATTTTCTACTTTGCACTATTATCGCGCTACATTTTGACATATCTGTGGGTCTGTTCACAGCACTATATGAAAACAAGCCATTGGGTTCGTTCCTCATTCCGCAGTAGCACATTTGCATTATCATTGCAATAAATGCAATTTCATCGCGTTGGTCCATTTTTTAATTTAAAAATTGAAAATTAAGTTGCACAAAAATATGAATAGTCTTACAAATCTAAACACAAATGTATAAATGTCAAAAAAAAAAAAATGACAGCTGACGTTCTTTCTGCGCTATACCATTTTGGGCGACCTTTGCTACATAGTGAGCGATTTTAGTGACAGCTTGTGCTACGGTGATTTTTACCGCGACTAGCGAATTCTCATTGTGTTCAAGCGGTTATATTTGTGCCAACAACATTGCGGAATCATGGGGCCGACCCATAGCATCCTTCGTATGCGTTGTGATAACGGATACGTTGACATTGACGTTCTTAACAGATTAGTGTAACCCAATTGATACTTTGCGTTGTTTTGACAGCTTAATACGTTGCATTGTTAAGATAAGACAGCTTAATTCATGCTACTAGCACTTGCGCTGTTCAATTTCTTGAACCCAGTGCGTACTGAAGAATTTTCAGAGCATTTTTATAGAACTGATAAAAGTTCACTTTATATTTTGTTTGCATTTTCCAGATTCAAAAAAATTGAAAAACTGTCAGAATTGGAATTATAAATCGGTCAACATAAGATCTAAAATGCAGAAAATAATAATCAAGCTCATTTTCGTATATTGCTAACAAAAACTTCTTTTATCACCTTATTTTAATCATTTTCAAACTAAAACAATATTTTCGATTAGAAGGGATAATACAAAGAATAAACATAACTATTTTTATGAAACAAGTAAACTTAAAGCTTAAACTTAAACTTTTCATTCACGTTCAATAAATATTCTTAAGAAAAAAAAAAAACAAAAATAAATAACTTTTTGAGAAAGTGGAGTGCATAGATAAAACATTTTGAATTGGTCGCAACTAAACTAGAACGAACAAACCTCATCAGAACGATTTCAGATGCATCGCTGTGCACCATGTTATCGAACATGCCTATTATTGACAGCTGATGTCAACGGATCGATAGCTGGATAAAAAAGTTAACCTGGGGTCTACATTGGACATTTCCGATGACAGGACTATCGGGCTGTCATCAGATTATCCAATAGAGACCAAGAATCCAACATCCAGTCCATGATTCGGTCATCGCAGTTTGGATTTTTCGAGCGGATCAAAATCCTGTCATCAAATTTGACGTTTGTGTTGTATGTAGTGGTGAGCGTCCATTTTCCAGTCTTTATGAAATTAAAATTTCATTTCGTTTCAATTGTCGTCAAGTGCGGTCATACCTACATATTTTTTATACCTATTAAGTTACTAAAAGTAAACAACAGATTAGCTGTTGTGTCAAATGTGACATTTGAGGTTGCTCATGGCAAGACATAATATGCCCAGTAAAAAAAAACACTGTATTGCGGATGAGATTGTGGAAGAGAAGTTGGATTGGATTTTATTCTTGTGGAGTCCAGTATATGTGTTGCTTATGGGCCGCTTCTGATAAGAATGTTTTTTTAAATAATCTAGCTGTCAGTTGTATACGTTGCAGCAATGCGTGCGAAGGATCTTACAAGTCGACCACTTCCCTTTTAAACGATTACATTAATATTATTAATAAGCATTTCAAACAAAATATTTGTTGACATTTTTATATTTTTTGTATGGAAACAATTGTCTGATCCACCCTGTAAAACGATCGTTTCATAAAACAAATCAGAAAACAAAGTAAATCCAGCTAAAAATAAAAAGAAAACGATTTCATTCAATGAAACGACTTTCATTCATGACTTTTGCCAACAACTTATAAACAATAAACATATCTACAACACTCACTCAAGACATAATAATAATTGCTCCAACCTTCTTTGCTGCTGATCGCCTAGATTATTTTCTCAAATTGCTTTTTTATTCACAGTTGGTTCGGTTTGGTAGGCTAGGCAGGTTTAATGAGATGTTGAAGTTGGAGAGCTGGAACTGGAGCCCAGCAGTCGAGTTCATTTGATTGCTGTGCTATTGTTTTGTTATATAAGCGAGAGATAAACAACAAAAAGCACAAATAGCCTAAGAATTAAAAGAGAAATAAGAAAATACAAACTACTAAAAACTAAAAAAAAAAAAAAAAACGGAAGAAAAACTACCAAGGCACGAATAACAAATAACCATACGTTTATTAAATGGAAACGAAACGACCGCCAACAGATACATTCGTGGTATTAATCGCTTAACGTTATCTCTCCAAAGAACCTCTTAAACAAAACGAGAAAAAAGCTTTGCATTTGCATAATTGAGCCACATTACGCTGCCGCCGCCGACCGTTGACTATGTGTGTGGTCCGGGTCTGCCATGCACCAACCGCACACATCACACAATCGCGTTGAGGTCCTGAGAATAATGCATGACAGTTTGTTACGTTGTTGTTAGCTTTGCATTTGCCTTCAACTTCAGAGACGACTTTAGAGACTTCAGATCAGAGGTATTGGGACATTGGGAGTGGTGAAGCTCCGGATGGTTGTAGGGTGACACGACAACGGAACTCGGTCGAGAACGAACGAGGAATGGCTAAAATGACTCCAATCTCAACTACAACTCAACTGCAACAAATAAATGGATTACACATCGAGAATGTGTGTCTCCGTTCAATCTTCCAGCTGTCTGTTGGGGTGATTAAAAAAGTGGCGGGCCTATACAGATGCCTGAGATGAGATGTAAGATGTGAGATGTCCAGGTTTAGGTTGGTTCCTTCATAAGGCGACAAGCCCTATGTACGAGTATCTCGTTCAAATTGTGTGGTACTATGATGTGTAACACTATGTGACCAATTAGAGTTGGATAATTTGTGTGACCACCAGTGAACAGCTTGCACATAATTAACCCCGATTATTATCGCTTCGCTATACAACTGAGACGCGACGCGGTGCTGCGGTTGGCTTGCATCGGCATACGCTCTGCTCAATGATGCCAGAGCCATAAACTCGACTGGATTAACACGTTAATTATAATTTATATACATATCAACGATATGAAAATTGGAGCGTAATAGCGCGCATAGCTTTTGTGTTATGGACTGCGCCGCACTGGAATGGAGCACTCTGACATCTGATTTGGATCTGATAAGAGTGTTGAAATCGGATTATGAATGCTTTTGACAGCTTGTTTGGAAATAAAGTTAATTTTGCCACCCAGTCGCTCCACTCTCTAGTGCGGTAGACGTGCATAAATATGGCTAATTGATGAGGTTTTTGGTTTATTTTGAAAGTGAAAAGTATTTACTACATGGGTGTTGTAAAAGGTGAAAAACCAATTGGACATATTTCCAAAAATTTTAAAATTCCAGAAACATCAAAAGGTAGCATTTTGAAGTGTATTTAAATAATAATATAGACTACAGGTCAAGATAAATATATTTGTACTTAAAAACAATTAAAGTAAAAATTCTTTGCAGTTATACTTGATGACCTTGTAATTGTGCCTTTCAATTTCTTCTTATTTTCTTTTGTACTCGTACCCTATTTTCTTATGCTCTTCAAATTATTCTCCAACTAAACATATTGATGAAAATGTTGGTTCCGCATTTATAAATGTATGTCCTGTTCATAACTCAGGTCACAGCCCAAACAACTGAAACTCAGTGCTTAAGGTTTAAAATTGATTGCAATAAATTTGAATTTGAATTTGAAAAAAAAACTGTAATTATGTGTCCTAAAATTATTATAAAGAAGATAAGATATCTAAAAACAAGTCTCACTGTAATAACAAAAAAAAAGAACGTATACGCCCTGTGTTTTCAGAAATGTTTGCAATTGCATAGATATCAACGCACCTAAGTGCAAGCTTGGCAGGCGGACGTGTCTTGGTGAAGCAGCTATATTATTTGGTTGTAATCTCTTAAGTGGTGGTTGAAAGTTTAAATAAGACACATACAGTGGAACTATATTGAATCTGTACATCTTGAACTTATCCAAAAGTCCTATATTTACAACTTCCCATATTGAACTCATTCATTCAGACTGACATGACGTTTGCTTTTCATTTTGTTTTCACCAATCGCCACTTTATTTTTTTTCCCTACCTAGTACGTATCTCGTCTGTTTGTTTTGTCATATCTACAATTTCTTAAAACACAGCCCAAAAAGGCAAGAAGAACTTAAAGTTTTTCAAGAGTATCTTGATTTGAAGAACACTAAAATAAAGAAAGTTGTTGCAACGCAAACAAAAAATTTAATGTTATTTTAAAAAAAATTGTTAAAGCTGAGTACTTAGTAAGCCTAGACAATATATTTGAAGTCGAATTCGAACAGCTCTCTTTGAAACCCTTAAATGGAATCTATATTTTAGCTACGGATTTGATGACTTATTCGAAAATTTAATTTAATTCAATTAATTTAATTCGAAATACATATAATAAGTTTATTTATAAAAGATAAATTGTTATTATTTTCTTAAACAAATTTTTTCTATTACTGTTGATATTATTTAGTTTTGTTAGTGAAAATGGACTAACTGGTCTTATTTTGCAAGAGAAAACAATAGAAAAGTTAGAAAAGGTTTATCTCAGTTTAGATTGAATAAATCTTTTTTGGTGCTTCCACCGCATTAAGTTAAGTTTGACAGCATTTTCTAAAATGCAAATGGTGTTTCGATGTTTCTTATAAAGTGCAAGTCAGATAGTTAGATTCGTGTTAAACAATGAAAAACTGAATAGTTCAGCACTATATAGGAATATGCTACCTACTCCATGTGCATTTTTTTTTAATTTGATTAAAACAAAACTATATTTTTTTGTACACAAACATATACATATAACGCATTATATTATTTCCGATCCCCGACCGGAATCGAGCGAATCAAGCTCATTTCAACTCGATTCAGGTATATAAAGAATTTAGGCGAGCTTCAAGCTCGCTTCAATACCACATGTTAATGTAGTAGTCTACGAACAAACCCCCTTCTTGAAGTTTTTATTTTTGCAAATTGTTTGGTTAAAACTTTGAAATCGACTTTCACATTACACAGACGTATTTTCTTGATTTTGATAGTCAACTATCAAAAATCAGCTTACACGATTTCACCCCTGGTCTGAATTTCGCTATTTTTTTTTTGGAATTTTTTGATAAATTATTCTGGCAAATATTCAGTTGAATCAACTTTCAAATATAAAAACCGGACTACTGCGGATCGTTTTGTTGGCAATTTCTCACTTTACTATATATGGAATGCGAACAAAACGCACTTATTTTCTTAAACAAATTTTTTCTAGGGTAGTGTGCTAGTGGCCCGCACATTTTGGAAATGGCCCTTAACATTTTTGTCTTCGCGGCAACGCTGCTCAGAGTACAAAGCGGGACTGAACAACAGTGTTGCCATAATCTCAAATTTCATAATGCTAGATTTCAAATTTTATAATGCTAGATCGTATGGGAGCTAAAAAAACAAAATGCTAGATTTTAAAATCCATATAAAACGTCCATATCGATGATTAAAAAACAAAAATCTTAAAAAATGCAAAATAATATTTATTTTCACATACAAATATGTACCTAACAAACATAGTATATAACAAAAAAAAAAAAAAAAAAAACAAAATTAATTTAAAAATAACAAAACTTAAAGCTTTATATGTAAATAAGTATTAACAGCACAATGTTTTTAAGTATAGGAACATGTTTTATAGTTAATTATTTAATTTTAAATCATTCAGACTTATCACATTCTTATTTTTTTCCAAATATGATATAATCAAATCAATCTTTTGAAATCCATTTTGGCATTCAAGAATGCAAAACTTAAAAACAATAATGCCAGAAAAGCATTTAGCATTATTTTAAAATTTCATAATGCTTTTTTCTTCTCTATAATGCTAGATATAGCATTAATAATGCCGTTATGGGAACACTGCTGAACAACAAAAAAAAACACGCAGTTAGTAAAGTGAGTACACAATCACACATCTGCATTAGTAGTAATTATAACTCCCACATATAAGCTTAGAAGACTTATCCTTACTTACTTATCACAGAATGTTGCAAGACAACAAAAAACCAATGCCTAATTAGTTAAGACACAGAACCAATAAACAAAAATATATTAAAGACACAAACCAGTTTTATAACAATCCTGAAATATTAAAACTGGTAAGAAATTAGAGTTCAATAAAAATTCACAGAATCTTTTCTACAACAGTTCCAAACCATACAAAATGAATTCAGAAAAAAATCTAGAAAAATCAAAACATGAGGACGTGAGTAACTCAGAACTCAAAGATATGATGGCTTTGCTGTATAAAAGTATAACTGACTCTAAAACATCACTTGAGTCAGATATAAGAATCTTGTCCAATACTCTAACAGGGGTGGAATCAAAAATAGACAAGATAAGTCCCAAAATGTCTATTTTAGAATCGAAAGTTGAAAAACATGAAGCAAAAATAAATATTTTGGAATGCCAAATCAGAAGAAAAAATGTCATCATTTTTGGTATCGACGAAGACGAAAATAGTATCTCCGAACTTGAAACCACAATTATACGTCTTTTGAATACAATCTTTGATTTAGAAATTTCGATTAGAGATCTAGACTTTGTGTATAGGCTAAGAAGCAAAAATGAACAAAAAGTTCGACCTATAAAGATAGGATTCCTTGCCTTGTTAAGCGCTCTTAAACAATACAACAACAAAAACAAAACAAAATATTCTATATTTGAGGACCTACCCAAAGAGAATGTAGAGAAGAGAAAAATTTTAAAACAAAAGGCTGATGCCATTCAAAACCAGGAAAGGAATGCAAAGATTCAAATCAAACATAACACTCTATGGGTTAACGGCAAACAACTTTCAGACCAAGAAATAGAGGAAATACCTGCTCCTTCACAATCAAATGAGAAACAAAACAAACGAAAGCTGTCCGATGAGGATCCACAACAAGAAGACATCGAAAAATCAACGCATCCTCGAACGGGAACAATAAAAAAGAACAAAACAACTCCAAATCGAAAAACACAAACATTATCTTCAAATTCTCCACTAAGAAAATACGTTCTTCAAAAAACTGTATCTCAGGAGAACCTCAATACTTACAATAGCTCCGGTCAAGATTTTTTATCCAAAAAAGAACTAACACAGAACTAGCAGAATCTAAGTTAAGAAACAATTTAAGAAGCCAACCTTTGCACGAAAATGAAACGAATAATAACACAAACGAATTGTATAATTTTCAAATTATGCCTCCAACCCGGTTGGCCACCGTGGAGGTTCATGGCCAAAACCCCCTTCTAATGAATACAAAAATCAACCACATTATATCAAAAATAATATAAACAATAATTTAAACTCAAACAGAATCAAGCAATTACATATTGCAACGCTAAACACTAGAACTTTACTATCCGAAGAAAAATTTATAGAACTCGAAAATGCCCTCTTAAAGATAAACTGGGATGTTATAGGTCTAGCTGGAGTAAGAAGACATGGAGAAAGCATTAGAGAACTAGACAACGGCAACATTTTTGCATACTTCGGTACCAAAAAAGGATCCTTTGGCGTTGGAATCATGATAAACAAAAAACTAAAAACGAACATACTAGAAATAAAAGGATTTAGCGACAGAGTGATAGGTGTAAGATTCAAAATTGACAAATGTAATATATCCATTATTCAAGTATATGCACCAACTAAGAAGGCAACAGAGGAAGAAATAGATACTTTTTATGATACACTTGAAAGAGCAACAATCCATCTCAAATCTGAAATTCTCTTAACAATTGGCGACTTTAATGCAAAAATTGGATTAAGGGAGAGAGGAGAAGAACCAATTATGGGTGAATTTGGATATGGAGAAAGAAACGCAAGAGGAAGCCGCCTCATCCAGCATATTTGGCAAAACAAGCTAGTGGTGGGCAACTCCTTATTTAAAAAGAAACCACAAAACCAGTGGACTTGGATATCGCCAGACAGGAACTACGAAAACCAATACGATTATATCCTATCAAATAAACGACCTGTTTTAGAAGATGCGTTTTGAATAATTTCGTTTGTTTGATTCGGATCACCGACTAATACGAGCCAAACTGAGAATTAGTCACAACAACAGACAACTCCACAGAACAACAAAGAAGAATGTATCAAAGACCCTCACCGATGAAGCCATAAGGAATTACAATATTGATCTACAACAAAGATACCAAATACTTGCATCTAGACATGAGCCATTTCAAAACCAATATAACATCTTAGAACGAACAATCACGCAATCTGCAGATAGACACATTCTGACAGCATCAGCAATGAAACCGCAAAAACTCTCGAACGAAATATTAAAGCTTATTGAAGAACGTGAGAGTCTACGCCTAAAGGTTAGCCTTAATCGATCCGAAAAACATAATCTTACAAATCTTAGGAAAAAAATTAAGAAAAAATCACAAGAAGACATCCAAACTTTTAACGACAACTTTTTACAAAATATAATTGAAAAAACAAAATCAATTAAAAAAGCAAATGCTTCATTAAAAACTAATAAAGAATGGATCGTTGCCTTATCCAAAAATGCTAGCAAGACTCAACAATTCTGACTCTCATTCACTTTTAAATGCTGACACAAGCACTGATTGGCAAGAAGAGCAACAGTTTCCAATTTTACTTAAAAGCGAAGTCGAGAATGCGATTCAAAGCTTAAAAAACGTGAAATGCAATGAAAGTGATGCTGCAGAGTATTTAAAATACGCAAAATGTTCATTGGCCAACTGGTTGAAAGATATTTTCAATCAGGTTTTGGTCACCGAGGAAATCCCAGAACAATGGAAGAAATCCGAAATAATCCTCATCCACAAAAAAGGCAAGACGGACGACATAAACAACTATAGGCCCATTAGTATAATATCCTGCGTTTATAAAGTATTTGCGAAATGCCTTTTCAATAGAATGAAAACAAGCCTAGAATTCAATCAACCTTTTGAGCAAGCTGGGTTCAGATCTGGATTCTCAACAATGGACCATCTTCAAACAATGAGCCAAATCATAGAAAAGAGCAAGGAATATAATATAACGCTATATATTGCATTTATTGATTTCGCCAAAGCGTTCGATACAGTTGAGCAAATATTTATCTGGCAGGCGCTAATTAAACAAGGTGTGAAACCGAAAATTGTTCGTGTTCTTCAAAACATGTACAAGGATAATGTTGCGCGCATTAAAACGGAAAGTACTGGACCAATATTTCAGACGACACGTGGAGTACGGCAAGGTGATCCACTTTCACCAGCACTTTTTTCCGCAACTTTGGAAGAGATTTTTCGTAACTTGGAATGGAAAAACAAGGGATTGAATATAAACGGTAGATTTCTATCAAATCTTAGATTTGCAGATGATATTGTTTTAATCGCAACGTCAAAACATGAATTACAAACTATGCTAAACGATCTTTGCATAGAATGCAAAAAAGTCGGTTTATCCACTAATCGACAAAAAACCAAAATAATGTCAAATGGCAACCATTCCATAATAAAAATTGATGATATCGCTTTAGACTACTACAATTATTTGGGTCAAACTATATCATCGATAAAGACGTTAAAAATGTTAACCATAGAATAGCAAGCGCTTGGAGACAATTTTGGAATGTGAAGAATCTGCTGGATCTTAATATCTCAACCCAAACAAGAAAATGTGTTTTCGACTCGACGGTTCTTTTAGTCTTGACATATGGTTGCCAAACATGGCAATCTACGAAAGCCCTCGAAAATAAGCTCCAATCTTGCCAAAGAGCGATGGAAAGATCGATTCTTAAAGTGAGGTTATCCCAACGGATTAACCACGAAAACATAAGAAACCAAACGAAATTTGAAGATGTTCTTCAAAGAACAAGAAGGCTTAAATGGGATTGGGCTGGACACATATTCCGAACCTCAGATGATCGATGGACCAAAATAACAACAGAGTGGACCCCGCGAGACAAGAAAAGAAATGTAGGAAGACAACTCAAAAGGTGGAGAGACGAAATACAGCATTTTTGCCCAAACTATTTTTTAAGAGAAGCTTTAGACCGACAATTGTGGAAGACGAAGGGGGAGGCCTATACTCATCAAACTTATTGAATAAAAATGAAAAAAAAAAAAATTGTATACTTTTAAGAGTGAATAAAGCATGAATAATAATAATAAGATATCAACGAGCTAAATTGATTCGTAGTATGGTTCGTGTAGCCGAATGGCGCGTTCGCTCATGAAAGGTGTTTTTTTTTATGTGTGGTTTTCAATCTGGCAATAATTTTTTCGGAGTGGGTCTTTTTGACAATTGTCGCTTCCCTTTATAGCCCCATGTGACAATTCTGTAACAAACCCAAAAAATACCTCTAAAATACGTTATAAGTATATTAAGTTTATTCAAATCGATGTGACATTACTGTAACATACTATTGTACGAACCTAGTATCCAGGAAAAATCATAGTATGCGTTACTTTTGGACTTTCATCAGTTTGAATTTTTCGGTCAGAAAGTATTGTCAAGAGTGAGCACATGCAGATTTGAAATTTTATAAAAAAATACAAAGATTGTGAAAAATTGTGTTATTTTCCTGAAAACCTGTAGGTAAGTAAATATTTATGATAATTATATTGTTATTTGTTTGCATTTTTACGTGCATGTAGGAAAAAAGTTATTTTGTATGTTTGTAACAATCCTGTTACATTGAGTAACAATGGTTATTTTAGTTGTATTCATTTCATAAGTCAAGTATGTGGATGTTGATGCTAAATTGCCTCATTTTCTTGCAGAATGGCTTCGCGATCACTTCGGGAAGATGAGGTATGTATGTATATGGCATAAATTACCAATATGATAGTGAAGATGGATTCGATTTCGATGATGATAGCCTTATTGACCCCGATTATCAACCACAACTGGAAGATATTGAATACTTTCCTGGTTTGGAAGAAAATAACGGAATTGACGTAGATTCAATCATTGAAGATATTGAACCTATTGCTGGACCCTAATTTCAAGATCCGGAACAGCAAACAAGCCAACCAGTTTCGACTAATCAAAAGCGACGAAAACCAGAATTGAAATGGAAAAAAAAGAACCTGGTTATAAACAACCAACAAATTCGATTCACGGGAAATTCTAGTTTACCACCAAATTTATTGGAGCTCGATACACCCATTCAGTTCTTTTCCTATTTTTTTCCCAAACAATTGATCATTTTTATCGCTGAACAAACAAATCTCTACATCATTCAGAAAAATCCTAAACAATCATTTCAAGTTACTGAAACCGACATCCAGCAGTTCATTAAAGCAACTTATATGATGTCACTGATCCAACTTCCGAGGATAACCAGTCATTGGAATTTGTCTATTGGTACTCCTATGATACAAGGAACAATGTCAAAACAAAAGTTTGAGAAAATTAGACAATATATACATTTCAATGACAATTCTAACTTGCCAGCACGTAATGCACCAAAAAGTGACAGGATTTTCAAAATTACACCGATCGTGGACCAATTGAACGCAACTTTTAGTGGAGTTCCCATGGAAGAATATCTTTGCGTGTATGAACAAATATGCTCCACTAAAGCAAGGAGTAATTTGAAGCGGTACAATCCAAAGAAACCCCACAAATGGGGCTACAAGATATTTGTTCTCAGCGGGGTTTCAGGATTCGCTTATAAAATTCAACCTGAAACAGGAGCTGAAAATGTTGTGCTTCCCGGAGAAAGAGATTTGGGAGCATCATCGAACGTAGTTGTCAGAATGGCTCGAGGAATACCAAGGCATCAAAATTTTTAACTATACTTCGACAACTATTTCACTTCTCTGCCTTTACTGGAATATGAGTCTTGGGACAGTACGACGCAATCGAATTCCTGATTGTAAATTGCCCACTGACAAGGAAGTAATGAAAAAAGAACGAGGATTTTCAGTTGAATTTGTGGCAGACATGGATGGTATCGATGTGTCAAATGTTATATGGAAGGACAATAAAGTTGTAACTCTTTTATCATCTTTTGCTGGTGAATTGCCTAAGACCCAAGTCAGACGCTACGATAAGTCCAATAGGAGGCACATAACATTGATCGCCCTTATATTGTTGGAGAATACAATCGGCACATGGGCGGCGTAGATCTAATATTTAGATAGTATCATGGGGAGATATAAAATTATGATAAGAAGCAAAAGATGGCAAGTGCGAATGTTCTATCATCTATTAGACTTCACGATGACGAATTCTTGGCCAGTGTTGCCATAATCTCAAATTTCATAATGCTAGATTTCAAATTTTATAATGCTAGATCGTATGGGAGCTCAAAAAACAAAATGCTAGATTTTAAAATCCATATAAAACGTCCATATCGATGATTAAAAAACAAACATCTTTTAGCATTATTTTAAAATTTCATAATGCTTTTCTCTTCTCTAAAATGCTAGATCAAGCATTAATAATGCCGTTATGGGAACACTGTTCTTGGCTGTTATACCGAAGAGTCAGAAAGGCAAAAAATCTCACCGACAAACAAATGTCTTCAGCTGATTTTCGACTTGAGGTAGGTGAGACCTTATGTAAGCTTGGACTGAAGCCTAACATAAAGAGTCGAAGATCTATTGAAAATGAAATTCAAGCAAAAAAACATAAGGGCCCCGCGCAGCATGTTAATCCAATGGCAGTACGGCAAGATCAAATCGGCCATTGGCCAATCTGGGAAGAAAATAGGATACGGTGCAAGTTTCCTAAGTGCACAGGAGTAACGCAAACAATTTGCAAAAAAATGCGGTGTAGCATTATGTTACAATAAACAAAATAATTGTTTTCGATCATTTCATACCACATAAGTATTATTTTTTTTTCCTTAATCTCAATGTTACAGTTATATCACAATCCTTTGAATGTGAAATAAATCCTTGAAAAATAATTTTTTTACATTTCTAAGAAATACGTGTTTTTTTATTATATTCCAAAACCGAACCCTTTTCAAAAAAATAATGATTTTGTATGTTCTTGGGCTACGAAGGGTTTTAATTTAAACTAAATTTGGTTTTTTATGAGACTTACTCCTGAAAAATGTTAAAAGTTATGTTTTTAATAAGAAAAAATTTATTGTAAACCAATACCTTTAATTTTTGCCAAGATATTCAAGTTGAAAATTAATTTCTTCGATTTAGGTATCAATTCACAATTGTTAATATAAGATTTAATTCAAGTGGTAAGTCTTATTGGTTCTAGATATATTTTTGGGGTCAACTAAATTTCTCACTTTTTGGTTGAATTTGGACATATATATTTTGACTTAAGTTTTCGTTATCGTTTGTTCGAAATCGGTTTTAAGCTCATCTAACCTATAGAACAGTGATTTAAAGCAGCTCTTAGAAAAGTAAAGAGTTGCTTAATGATAGGATATAGGCGTCCAATTTTTAGTAACTCTTTGGGTAGATTTTTTAATGAGTTAATTGTGTTTTACAATTTGTACGGTTTGTTTAGCAAACTATTCCTGTATTACTTAATAATTAATTTTTCATCTAACTGAACAAAGCAATGACGTTAAAATTTCCCAATGTAATCTTTATTTTTAGGTAAAGTGAGAGTGCGTGAAGTTAGCCCCCCTTTTTTCGATTTTCCAATTTTGGAAAGTTGTTCCAGGTTGTTCCCGGTTTGTTCCGCATTGTTCCAAAGTTTTTTTCAAAAATACCCAAAAATGGGGGTTTTAGACCCCAAAAACTGTTTTTGACCTAGCCCCCCCTTTTTCGAAAATCGATTTTTTAAAAATTGTTCCAGGTTGTTCTAGTTGTTCTGAACATTGTTCCAAATTTTTGGACCTCTATGATCAAAATTTTAAAAGATATGGGCAAAATTTGAAAAAATTCTAGCCCCCCCTTTTTCGAAATTTCAACTTTTTATATTTTTTTTAGATTCTAAAAAGTGTTCTAACCATTGTTCCAAAAAATAAGAGTCGTGAAATGTATATTTTAAAAGATATGGCCCCCGACTTTTTTTTTCAAAAATGCAAAATAAGTCTCCCCATTTTTTTTGTTTTTTTTTTTAAGCATACATTTTAATCAAACGTGATTAAACAAATGTACAGCAACCAAAACTTGGCTTATAACCTATTATTTACGCTGATGATCGATCTTAAAAAAAAAATCTCGTTGTCTTTAAATTTTGTAAAAATTATTTTAGCTCCCCCTTTTCAAAAATCAAAAATTCAAAAAGTGTTCCAAGTCAAACCATACTTCCCCCAGTTCGTCTCCAAATTTCGTCCAAAACCATAAGCAAATATAGCTAAAGGCGCACAAAAACGAAAAAAATAATATTTCCCCTAGCTAGTGCCCCCCCTTGAAAAAATTTTAAATTTTAATCCAAAACTGTATTCTTTCAGCAAAGACCAAAAGGTCTTTAAGATTCCGACACTATGAAATTAATAATGATTATGCCTACATTCAAAAAAACATCCCCAACATCCCCCTTTACAACCACCCACATTTAAAAAATATTTGTATATGCATAATCACTCAGATCAAATTGTTCCAAAGTTTCATTCAAATATGTTCAAAAATAAAGATATTAAGCACAAATGAAACTTAACAGTGTACCATCCTGTTAACCATATTCTGGCCCCCCTTTTCCGAAATTCAAAATTTCAAAACTTGTTCCTCATTGTTCCAGGGCTCTTCTAAATTGTTCCAGAGATTCGTTTCTTAAAATTGATTTTTAGTAGGAAAAATTTACAAAAAATGCTCCCCCGCCCCCCCTTTGCCAAAATCGAAAATCTAAAACTTGTTCCCTATCCAAAATCACTCAAATCAAATTGTTCCAAAGATTCATTCAAAAATATTCAAAAATGAAGATTTTAAGCCAAAAAAACACTTTAAGTCGAAAAATCATGTTATACTTGTTCTGGCCCCCCTTTTCCGAAATTCAAAATTCCAAAACTTGTTCCCAATTTTTCCGGGGCTCTTCTAAATTGTTCCAGAGATTCGTTTCTTAAAATTGATTTTTAGTAGGAAAAATTTACAAAAAATGCTCCCCCGCCCCCCCTTTGCCAAAATCGAAAATCTAAAACTTGTTCCCTATCCAAAATCACTCAAATCAAATTGTTCCAAAGATTCATTCAAAAATATTCAAAAATGAAGATTTTAAGCCAAAAAAACACTTTAAGTCGAAAAATCATGTTATACTTGTTCTGGCCCCCCTTTTCCGAAATTCAAAATTCCAAAACTTGTTCCCAATTGTTCCGGGGCTCTTCTAAATTGTTCCAGAGATTCGTTTCTTAAAATTGATTTTTAGTAGGAAAAATTTACAAAAAATGCTCCCCCGCCCCCCCTTTGCCAAAATCGAAAATCTAAAACTTGTTCCCTATCCAAAATCACTCAAATCAAATTGTTCCAAAGATTCATTCAAAAATATTCAAAAATGAAGATTTTAAGCCAAAAAAAACACTTTAAGTCGAAAAATCATGTTATACTTGTTCTGGCCCCCCTTTTCCGAAATTCAAAATTCGTTTTTTTTCGAGATTCGTTTCTTAAAATTGATTTTTAGTAGGAAAAATTTACAAAAAATGCTCCCCCGCCCCCCCTTTGCCAAAATAGAAAATCTAAAACTTGTTCCCTATCCAAAATCACTCAAATCAAATTGTTCCAAAGATTCATTCAAAAATATTCAAAAATGAAGATTTTAAGCCAAAAAAACACTTTAAGTCGAAAAATCATGTTATACTTGTTCTGGCACCCCTTTTCCGAAATTCAAAATTCCAAAACTTGTTCCCAATTGTTCCGGGGCTCTTCTAAATTGTTCCAGAGATTCGTTTCTTAAAATTGATTTTTAGTAGGAAAAATTTACAAAAAATGCTCCCCCGCCCCCCCTTTGCCAAAATCGAAAATCTAAAACTTGTTCCCTATCCAAAATCACTCAAATCAAATTGTTCCAAAGATTCATTCAAAAATATTCAAAAATGAAGATTTTAAGCCAAAAAAACACTTTAAGTCGAAAAATCATGTTATACTTGTTCTGGCCCCCCTTTTCCGAAATTCAAAATTCCAAAACTTGTTCCCAATTGTTCCGGGGCTCTTCTAAATTGTTCCAGAGATTCGTTTCTTAAAATTGATTTTTAGTAGGAAAAATTTACAAAAAATGCTCCCCCGCCCCTCCTTTGCCAAAATCGAAAATCTAAAACTTGTTCCCTATCCAAAATCACTCAAATCAAATTGTTCCAAAGATTCATTCAAAAATATTCAAAAATGAAGATTTTAAGCCAAAAAAACACTTTAAGTCGAAAAATCATGTTATACTTGTTCTGGCCCCCCTTTTCCGAAATTCAAAATTCCAAAACTTGTTCCCAATTGTTCCGGGGGTCTTCTAAATTGTTCCAGAGATTCGTTTCTTAAAATTGATTTTTAGTAGGAAAAATTTACAAAAAATGCTCCCCCGCCCCCCCTTTGCCAAAATCGAAAATCTAAAACTTGTTCCGTATCCAAAATCACTCAAATCAAATTGTTCCAACGATTCATTCAAAAATATTCAAAAATGAAGATTTTAAGCCAAAAAAACACTTTAAGTCGAAAAATCATGTTATACTTGTTCTGGCACCCCTTTTCCGAAATTCAAAATTCCAAAACTTGTTCCCAATTGTTCCGGGGCTCTTCTAAATTGTTCCAGAGATTCGTTTCTTAAAATTGATTTTTATTAGGAAAAATTTACAAAAAATGCTCCCCCGCCCCCCCTTTGCCAAAATCGAAAATCTAAAACTTGTTCCCTATCCAAAATCACTCAAATCAAATTGTTCCAAAGATTCATTCAAAAATATTCAAAAATGAAGATTTTAAGCCAAAAAAACACTTTAAGTCGAAAAATCATGTTATACTTGTTCTGGCCCCCCTTTTCCGAAATTCAAAATTCCAAAACTTGTTCCCAATTGTTCCGGGGGTCTTCTAAATTGTTCCAGAGATTCGTTTCTTAAAATTGATTTTTAGTAGGAAAAATTTACAAAAAATGCTCCCCCGCCCCCCCTTTGCCAAAATCGAAAATCTAAAACTTGTTCCCTATCCAAAATCACTCAAATCAAATTGTTCCAAAGATTCATTCAAAAATATTCAAAAATGAAGATTTTAAGCCAAAAAAACACTTTAAGTCGAAAAATCATGTTATACTTGTTCTGGCCCCCCTTTTCCGAAATTCAAAATTCCAAAACTTGTTCCCAATTTTTCCGGGGCTTTTCTAAATTGTTCCAGAGATTCGTTTCTTAAAATTGATTTTTAGTAGGAAAAATTTACAAAAAATGCTCCCCCGCCCCCCCTTTGCCAAAATCGAAAATCTAAAACTTGTTCCCTATCCAAAATCACTCAAATCAAATTGTTCCAAAGGTTCTTTCAAAAATGAAGATTTTAAGCTGAACATGTGTTAACAGAAAAATCTTGTTACTTGCTTTGATATTTCATTAACTTCCCGTAGGTAGGTAGTTATTGTAATCGGTCCGGTTTGTCGAATTGAAAATTTTGACATTTCTCGACGTTTCAAGGTCCCTAGAGTCAAAATAAAAGATGTTTAGAGAGATGTCTGTGCGTGCATGTGTACGTACGTTCGTACGTCCGTACGTCCGTACGTTCCTACGTCCGTACGTCCGTACGTTCCTACGTCCGTACGTTCGTGAAGTTTTTTCGTCGTCCATAGCTCAAAAAACAGCAGACATATCGACTTCAAATAAATTTTGTTATACAGATAATAATGCAGAAAGATGCAGAAAGGGTTCTCAAAAAAATTGCGTGGTTGTTTTTTTTACCATAGCAATTTAAAAAAAAAGGTGAACATTTTGGTTTACCCAAAATATCTCACGAACCGATAACGCTAGTGAGTTGAATTAAATTTTATATTATATATTATGACGTGATACCAAACTAGTATATTTTTGGAAAAAATTCCAACTAACGGTTTTTTTATAAATCAAAAAAAAAAAACTAGAAAAAATATTTGTCACCTCGAATATTTTACGAACAAAAAATGAGAAAAATCGAATTTACGCAGTTTTTTTACAAAAAATAAAAACCCAAAAAATAAACAAAACTAAAAATTGGTAAAAATTGATTTGCGGCTCAAATATCTTTTTCAAAATTGAAAATATTGGCTTTAAACTTATTTTATCTCACAGAAAAAATTGTTTTTGACATTCAGTAATTTTTTAAATTCAATTCGATTTTTCTCAAATTTTTTCCTGAAGTTGAAAATAATATTTCTTATAAAATAAAATTATTTGGAAGCCATAATCTCAAATTTTTAAAAAAGATATTTGAGCCGCAAATCAATTTTTACCAATTTTTAGTTTTGTTTATTTTTTGGGTTTTTATTTTTTGTAAAAAAACTGCGTAAATTCGATTTTTCTCATTTTTTGTTCGTAAAATATTCGAGGTGACAAATATTTTTTCTAGTTTTTTTTTTTTTGATTTATAAAAAAACCGTTAGTTGGAATTTTTTCCAAAAATATACTAGTTTGGTATCACGTCATAATATATAATATAAAATTTAATTCAACTCACTAGCGTTATCGGTTCGTGAGATATTTTGGGTAAACCAAAATGTTCACCTTTTTTTTTAAATTGCTATGGTAAAAAAAACAACCACGCAATTTTTTTGAGAACCCTTTCTGCATCTTTCTGCATTATTATCTGTATAACAAAATTTATTTGAAGTCGATATGTCTGCTGTTTTTTGAGCTATGGACGACGAAAAAACTTCACGAACGTACGGACGTAGGAACGTACGGACGTACGGACGTACGAACGTACGTACACATGCACGCACAGACATCTCTCTAAACATCTTTTATTTTGACTCTAGGGACCTTGAAACGTCGAGAAATGTCAAAATTTTCAATTCGACAAACCGGACCGATTACAATAACTACCTACCTACGGGAAGTTAATGAAATATCAAAGCAAGTAACAAGATTTTTCTGTTAACACATGTTCAGCTTAAAATCTTCATTTTTGAAAGAACCTTTGGAACAATTTAATTTGAGTGATTTTGGATAGGGAACAAGTTTTAGATTTTCGATTTTGGCAAAGGGGGGGCGGGGGAGCATTTTTTGTAAATTTTTCCTACTAAAAATCAATTTTAAGAAACGAATCTCGAAAAAAACGAATTTTGAATTTCGGAAAAGGGGGGCCAGAACAAGTATAACATGATTTTTCGACTTAACGTGTTTTTTTTGGCTTAAAATCTTCATTTTTGAATATTTTTGAATGAATCTTTGGAACAATTTGATTTGAATGATTTTGGATAGGGAACAAGTTTTAGATTTTCGATTTTGGCAAAGGGGGGGCGGGGGAGCATTTTTTGTAAATTTTTCCTACTAAAAATCAATTTTAAGAAACGAATCTCTGGAACAATTTAGAAGAGCCCCGGAAAAATTGGGAACAAGTTTTGGAGTTTTGAATTTCGGAAAAGGGGGGCCAGAACAAGTATAACATGATTTTTCGACTTAAAGTGTTTTTTTGGCTTAAAATCTTCATTTTTGAATATTTTTGAATGAATCTTTGGAACAATTTGATTTGAGTGATTTTGGATAGGGAACAAGTTTTAGATTTTCGATTTTGGCAAAGGGGGGGCGGGGGAGCATTTTTTGTAAATTTTTCCTACTAAAAATCAATTTTAAGAAACGAATCTCTGGAACAATTTAGAAAAGCCCCGGAAAAATTGGGAACAAGTTTTGGAATTTTGAATTTCGGAAAAGGGGGGCCAGAACAAGTATAACATGATTTTTCGACTTAAAGTGTTTTTTTGGCTTAAAATCTTCATTTTTGAATATTTTTGAATGAATCTTTGGAACAATTTGATTTGAGTGATTTTGGATAGGGAACAAGTTTTAGATTTTCGATTTTGGCAAAGGGGGGGCGGGGGAGCATTTTTTGTAAATTTTTCCTACTAAAAATCAATTTTAAGAAACGAATCTCTGGAACAATTTAGAAGAGCCCTGGAACAATGAGGAACAAGTTTTGAAATTTTGAATTTCGGAAAAGGGGGGCCAGAATATGGTTAACAGGATGGTACACTGTTAAGTTTCATTTGTGCTTAATATCTTTATTTTTGAACATATTTGAATGAAACTTTGGAACAATTTGATCTGAGTGATTATGCATATACAAATATTTTTTAAATGTGGGTGGTTGTAAAGGGGGGGTTGGGGATGTTTTTTTGAATGTAGGCATAATCATTATTAATTTCATAGTGTCGGAATCTTAAAGACCTTTTGGTCTTTGCTGAAAGAATACAGTTTTGGATTAAAATTTAAAATTTTTTCAAGGGGGGGCACTAGCTAGGGGAAATATTATTTTTTTCGTTTTTGTGCGCCTTTAGCTATATTTGCTAATGGTTTTGGACGAAATTTGGAGACGAACTGGGGGAAGTATGGTTTGACTTGGAACACTTTTTGAATTTTTGATTTTTGAAAAGGGGGAGCTAAAATAATTTTTACAAAATTTAAAGACATCGAGATTTTTTTTTTAAGATCGATCATCAGCGTAAATAATAGGTTATAAGCCAAGTTTTGGTTGCTGTACATTTGTTTAATCACGTTTGATTAAAATGTATGCTTAAAAAAAAAACAAAAAAAATGGGGAGACGTATTTTGCATTTTTGAAAAAAAAAGTCGGGGGCCATATCTTTTAAAATATACATTTTACGACTCTTATTTTTTGGAACAATGGTTAGAACACTTTTTAGAATCTAAAAAAAATATAAAAAGTTGAAATTTCGAAAAAGGGGGGGCTAGAATTTTTTCAAATTTTGCCCATATCTTTTAAAATTTTGATCATAGAGGTCCAAAAATTTGGAACAATGTTCAGAACAACTAGAACAACCTGGAACAATTTTTAAAAAATCGATTTTCGAAAAAGGGGGGGCTAGGTCAAAAACAGTTTTTGGGGTCTAAAACCCCCATTTTTGGGTATTTTTGAAAAAAACTTTGGAACAATGCGGAACAAACCGGGAACAACCTGGAACAACTTTCCAAAATTGGAAAATCGAAAAAAGGGGGGCTAACTTCACGCACTCGTAAAGTGATGGTCCCTTGTCAAATTTAAGAAAAACTGACTAAATGAGACTCCCGACATCATACAATTATTGCATTTTTTTGATAAAATAGTTTTTCTAGAAGCAAATTGCGACTTTCACCTGAAAAATGATATTCTATTTATCGAGAAAGTCGTTTAGTCAAAAAATTCATTAAAGCCGATCTGAATTTCTGTATTGCAGTTGAATTTGTTTGTAAATGTTTATTATATGTGAATCTGATAAAAACATAATTTTTCTTGAATCTTTTGACATTGACAGTTTAAGGGTGCGTTGACAATTTAAAGAGATCAAGTCCAAATTGTAAAAGTCTCTATACATGATTTGGCTTTTAGTTCTATCACATTTATTTATGCTGATTTTTTTTTTCTCGAAAGGTTGTTTTGGGGGCGGCTTTGCGCCGCCGGCCGGTCGAAATACAGAATACTGTATAATACTGTTTGGGCATAATTCTGTGCGTCTAAAATTGTATACATTAACAAAACACTGTATGTCATATTACTGTATCTCCGAATTTCTCATTACAAAATACTGTATCCTTACAAAGTGTCCTAATGATATTTTTGTTTTTTAACTGGATTTAACCCATTAAGAACCGAATGTCTTTAAAACAAAAACTTTTTATGTTCATTTTTTTTATTTTAATGAAAATACATATTCTAATTAAAAATAAAAAAAAACTGGAAAAATATATGTAAAGTAGGTTTTTGGGACCTGTACCCAAGCGAGTACAATGGCACAATGTATGCTCATTTATTTGTTAAATGAAACATTTTGAAACAATCCTTCTCTACGCAAAGTGCTACGTCACATTGCTCGCAAGTCCATCTTATTCGGTTATGACATTGTCGACAGCGTAGTTGTTTAGCTATTCGCTTCGGAAAATGGTTTCCACTAAAAAATGCTACAGAGGGAACTACCGATCGCTTGGATGACGCTGAAGGCTGTGTATAATTTCGCAAGTAGTGACGAGCAATAGCACGATGAAACTGCAATAAGTCTATGTTGCTGTTGTAGACCATTTTATGCAACTTCCAGGCATTGACCATCACAGAATTCATCATTACTGTAAAAAGTGGCCACCACCACTTTTTGCCACGAAATTTAATTCGGTAATTATTGATGGCTTGATCATGAAGGTCAACGCCTCCCATCCCTGATTTGTACTCTGCGATCATTTTCGGCTGCTTTACATTTCGAGCACCATCGGTTGACTGAATGCATCGGTTCGATACCTTCAAAGTTTGAGCCCACACTCACAGCGCTGTTGTCATTCCATTTTGTATTTGTGATCATAGAATCCTCGTTTTTCTTTTTTGAACTCTGCATTCGATTTCAGCGGACATTTTTTTGTTTCAACAAAACAAGCAGGTCATGTGACGTAAAAAAATTATCAAAAAATACAATGTGATCTGAAGGATGGGTTACTTTGTCCAAAAAATCAACAACAACTCTGGATCCGAGCGGCATTTGCTGTTTTGCCATAGTGACGTTTTTAGATCCACAATAGGTTTCGAATTGGTACAAATAACCACAACTGCTCGTCAGCATCCAATTTTTAAAGCCAAATCTTACAGGTTTGCCTCTAATGAATTGCTTCGAAGAGTGACTTCCAAGTATTTTACCATCGACTCGTCAACTGAAAGTTTTTCGTGTATATATCCAAACTGGCAAAATTTTTCATTTAGAAGGGTTGCTAGAGGCCTTATTTTTGCCATTTTGTCGCTAAGAACCAAATTATTATTGTCAGCAAGGTGAAGATATTTTTTGATTTCCTTGGATCTGGTTCGGGACATATCTATTGTTAGCAACATATGGTAGATGAGTGTCTTCATCTGTTTGCCAGTACATATTCTCTCTTGGCATAGAGTGGTAGCCGCTGTAAAACAAGATACCCAAAACGACTTTCAAATCGTGTTCGGTGAATGAAAAATTGTGGGCATTAGACTGTGCTGCATAAAGGCGAGACTGCTCAACAATCAAATTAACTACTTCTTCGTCAAATAAAGTTTCAAAAACTTCAAGTTCCGACTTTCCATCTAATTTAGTTACCAAGTTTACCTTTTGTCCCGAAAAAAAAAAACTGCTTTTTGGCATTTCAATTGCACATGGTTTTTTGGACCATTTTGGAAAATTTTCACAACGTTTTGCGGTTTGAATTTTGCGCCGCCGTAGCTCTTGAAGCGGTAAATCGTCTTCACTGCACTGTCACTGCTACAAAACACCTCTACTTCACCTGGAACATCTTGCGGCATGGTGCAAGCAACAACATCTTCAGCATCACCCTCCTCCGCATCCGTATTATAATCTGGATCTGGTGGAAGCAACACAATGTCGAAATTGCTATGGCTTGAAGACGTTTCAACGAAGTCTAAGGCACATCCTAAATTCTGAAAGTTTCTGCCGTAAAAACTTGCTGGTTTGATGCTTTGAAATTCCATATCAATGTGGATAATTATCTAGAAAATATGTGTGCCTAATTAACCATTGTACCCAAGTGAGTACAGTACTTTTATTACTTACCGAATGCTATCAAAAGAATTTTATTTCAATAAAACTTATTAACAATATGAAAACAAAACCTATTAACGTTCTAAATTCAGTTATAATGCTTTCAATTACAATGCGAATTTCCTTTGACACTGACAAATGATGACTAGCCTACTGAAATCCCGCAAAACTGACTAATACGAAGCAAAAGAAAGCAAACTAAAAAGTAACGGGATTCGCTGCAGTTATTTTTTGTAAGCGAAGTTGTAAAGCACAATTTGCGTGAGCGAAACAAAAAAAAAACTGTTCAAAAACTCTTTACGTTTCGGTATAACGGCTACTTGAAAATGACTATTTTTTGTACCCGCATGGGTATAACGGCTATTAATGGGTACATTGTTTTTTTTTTTAAGTTTAGACCATACAGAATTTTGTTTATAGAGAATTTCCCAAACAACGAATTTGACTTGTATAAAGCTTAATACAAGCTATATTCTGACTTGTATAGAAACACGTTAAGACCTTATAAAATATAATTTGACGTAAGTTAGACAAGCTTAAGGACCTGTAATAACAAGTCTTCTGTTTGCACAGTAGCTTTTCACGAATAGTATTAAGTATTAGGAAGCCTTACACAGGCAAAATAATGCAAGCAATAGTTTGCTAAGGATAGCTTTCGTTTCAATAAAAAAGCTATCTTACTTGTATAATATTTCATGAATTTCGAATTGCTTCTATAATATGTTTAAAGGCTTACTTAAGTAATTAATATACATATTGCTTCGAATTTGTATTGCTTACGGTATTAGCTTTATAAAAGCTTTATACAAGTCATATACAAGTCTTAAAAAGATAAAAACCGTGGGATTTATTATTTCAATTTGTATTATTTGTATAATTACTTGTGCACATTAGGGCCAATTTTATTTACTCCTCACCTTTTTCGGAAATGATAAGAATTGGTTTTATTTGAAAATTCTTAAAGTATACTTACATAAGCCCGAATGTTTTGGACCAACATTTCAGCGTGCGACCAACTACACCTAATTGCTTATTAAGAGAATAGTCGGAAAATTTAAATTAATTAATTAAAAAATTGTAACACCATTAAGTAGTATATAAAATTTCACCCAAAAATTATAAATTGGGAGACAGCTATTGGATTTTACAAAAAACTTAGTCGTTCTTGTAATAAATGTAAAATATTTATCGATACTTTTCTGGATAATTAAGTTTCTATTTTTATTCTTTAGGTTTTATAAATACATTTGTACCTTTATTCTTCAGTTTTTAAAAGAACTTATAGATGTGTAGGTATTGTTCACTTCACGTATTTTTATTATACAACATACTATATGTACATTTTTACAGCGAATATGTGAAACTTGGTTTTTAGAACTTCAGCGGACAGGATCTATAAAACGTAGTAAATTTTATTATAAGACCACGTGGCTTTGTAAAAGTTAACATTAAAAAAGTTCAAATTGTCAAAGAATCTACCCTCTAGGTCATTTTTGTATTATACTATTTTAAATACTTATTTTGATTATGTTCAAGCCTTTAATCACAAACGTTTTTTTCATTTTTGATTTGTAATTATAAAAATGCATTTTTAATGCTTTCAAAACATATCATATTAAAGTTTAATAACACAGGGTTGAGATTGAAAATTTAACTTCCTTAAATCTCAAAAACAAGCCAAAAATTCACAATGCCCGATCAAAAATCCCATTGGCAAGGATAAAACTACTTCGAAATTCGTATGGGTCGACATCGAACCATATTTTGACTTTCAAAAGTCCATAGCTCATTTTGATTTACTTTTAATGTAAATATACAAAAATTTGTTCTGCATTAGTAAATTTTTAGATAATATGAGTTGTATTTTTTTATTGTCAAAAAGACATACGACTACTCATAAAAAATTACTGTATGTTAGTAACACGTGCAATGTGGTCATTCAATAGCTTGAATCACTGAGTATAAAAATAATTGTGGTACACCTGGGCGTATACGTGTTTTTTTTCGAATGAATAAATAAAATCGAAATTGTGTTTTATGTTTTACTTATCGACGTAGAGTTAAGTTAAATATCAATGGCAATACATTCTTACAGGCATCATTTTTGTTTGTATATATTCGGGATTAATAAATCGTATTTACATCTTAAAAGAAATGTAATAAAATAACTATGAGGAATTTCAAACTTCGAATTCTATAAAACAAAATAACTGCATACATTCGTGCCTAAAATTGTATTCTCATCATAAATTTGTCAAAAACTTCCTCAGTACATTGCGGGGTTTTATGTATGGAACCGGTTAAAAGTAAATAAATTAAATTTAATCGAAACAATACTTAAAATTAATAGAGATGTTCTTTTGTTTTTTCCCTCGCTCCGGCACTTATACATGTACCTTTATAACAAAACATTTATTACTTTTTAAATCATAAAATTTATATGCATTTGGCGCCTCCGTTCCCAAAGAAACATTAGCAAGTCGATATTCAAAGGAGAAAAAAAATTATACATTTCAAATCAAAGAAAGATTAGCAATAAATGAGTAATTTTATTGCTACTCTGGCATAAAGCAATAACTTTCAAATATGTCACGTTCATAAAATATAAAATCAAAAAAAAAAAAACAGAATCATTTAATTTATACTCGTAAATGCGTCACACGTAGTTAATAAAAATAAAATATATATGTACTATGTCTGTCTGTCCGTTCATTATTATTGTTCCATTTGCAACTTAATTTTGGTGACGTTTTGAGACAAAGCTATTATTGCATAGATTTCAAATAAATCACTGTGGGTGGTAACGTAGTAGGTACCTTAGCGGCATATTTAATTGATTCTTGTATTTAAACCAATTGCTATATTCGAACATATAATACTGACTCTGGCTACTTAATGTTTAAGATATTAATTGTTTTAGCAGCAGTTATAAAACTTTAAAAAAGGACTTATGTGATTTCTTAATTCTTTATTATTGAATTCGAAAGCAAGAGAAACAAATAAACGGTTTGAAGTTTCATTGAGACTACGTGTCAATGAGCATGTGCAACACTTTGAAACAAGCAAGTTGGATTGTTTGGAATTTAACGACGAGGATGCAAATCGTTAAAAATATAAAATTTTTAATACCAATAAAACTTGAACAGACTTTAAAAAGTGTTAACATTGTTATAAAAAAGCCGTGATGAAATGTTTAAGAATTTTTTTAAAGCTTGCAATGACCATAAACTCGCCTTGGAAGTCTTGTTCCTTAAATATTTTGATTATAGTTGATTTAATCAACCTTCAAAAAAGCATCAAACCCCAAGTGAATAAGTGACGTTTGATGTTATAATGTCTAAAGTCATTCTTTTGTTTTCACGTAATGGGTGATTTTTTTGAGGTTAGGATTTTCATGCATTAGTATTTGACAGATCACGCGGGATTTCAGACATGGTGTCAAAGAGAAAGATGCTCAGTATGCTTTGACATTTCATCATGAATAGACTTACTAACGAGCAACGCTTGCAAATCATAGAATTTTATTACCAAAATCAGTGTTCGGTTCGAAATGTTCGAAAATGACAAATTTTGTTCAGCGATGAGGCTCATTTCTGGTTGAATGGCTACGTAAATAAGCAAAATTGCCGCATTTGGAGTGAAGAGCAACCAGAAGCCGTTCAAGAACTGCCCATGCATCCCGAAAAATGCACTGTTTGGTGTGGTTTGTACGCTGGTGGAATCATTGGACCGTATTTTTTCAAAGATGCTGTTGGACGCAACGTTACGGTGAATGGCGATCGCTATCGTTCAATGCTATCAAACTTTTTGTTGCCAAAAATGGAAGAACTGAACTTGGTTGACATGTGGTTTCAACAAGATGGCGCTACATGCCACACAGCTCGCGATTCTATGGCCATTTTGAGGGAAAACTTCGGAGAACAATTCATCTCAAGGAATGGACCGGTAAGTTGGCCACCAAGATCATGCGATTTGACGCCTTTAGACTATTGTTTGTGGGGCTACGTCAAGTCTAAAGTCTACACAAATAAGCCAGCAACTATTCCAGCTTTGGAAGACAACATTTCCGAAGAAATTCGGGCTATTCCGGCCGATATGCTCGAAAAAGTTACCCAAAATTGGACTTTCCGAATGGACCACCTAAGACGCAGCCGCGGTCAACATTTAAATGAAATTATCTTCAAAAAGTAAATGTCATGGACCAATCTAACGTTTCAAATAAAGAATCGATGAGATTTTGCAAATTTTATGCGTTTTTTTTTTTAAAAAAGTTCTCAAGCTCTTAAAAAATCACCCGATATAAATAAAATGTAAATAATTGGACCAAGCATCCTCTCTTGTGGTGCCCTACCAACGATCATTTTAAAATCTTAACTCTTACGTTGTTGGTTTTACGACTGGGGATAGACTAACATGTTTGAACTTTAATTTTAAGGTAATATCTTATAAAATATAAAGAGCAGGAACTAATACTATTACTTGTGGTAACCCAACTAATACTTGTGTACATTTAAGTACGACGTATCTAATTTAATTAATAAAAAGTCTTTTTACAAAACAGAAAATTTGCTGTATACGCAGGCAGTGTAAACTCTATTCTTTATGATATAGTTAGTGGAGTTAAACAGGGATCTGTCCTGGAACCCATACTTTTCAACGTTTATGTGTCCGACCTACCATCTTTGGACGCAAACACTAAATTTGCTATTTTTTGCTGACGACACAGCACTTTTTTCGTCTAGCCTATTGCCTCGATGTGCTCTTAGTAGTCTACAATGCTCACTTAATACCCTACAAAACTATTTTCATAAGTGAAAAATCAAGGTCAGTGCTCAAAAATTGCAAGCTATATGGTTTTCTCGGCGAAGAAAATCACATTATTTGCCACAAACTTCGTCACAGCTAAACTCCGTCGATATCACTTGGTCTAAAAACTGCAAATACCTAAGGGTAACACCTGACAAGAAACTGACTTTTTTGTCAAACATTTATTAATACGAATTTTATACCCGTTTATAAACTGCAAATCAGGTCTTGGTGTGCATAATTAAATTTTGATATTCAAAACTATTTTCCAGCCTATACTTACTTATGGTGCTCCAGCGTGGTTTGACTGCGCTGAAACCTACATACTTAAAAAAGCTTCAAAGAGTGCAAAACAGAATATTAAAATTAATGTTAAATTTGCCAAGCTTCATGGTAAGGCTAATGTTAAACAACTCAAGCTTGTAATTTATAATTTGCAAGACAATTTTTTTGGAAGATGTTCTTATTCTGATAATGAGCTAATTCCTAATCTCTTAAATTAGATATTTTTTATATCGCCTTTGTGGTTTGGTGCAATGTTTAGTGTTTAAGTATCATACAGGGTGCGGCAGAGCCGACTGACGAGTTTAATGAGGTCATTAGCCTGTGATAAGATAAGAGTAGGCCTTAATAAGTGGTATATTTTGAATTGTACGGTAATGCCGTTTTTATTCGTAATCATGGTCTGGCCAGGTGTACATCGTGGTTTCGTCGTGCGTGCATATTACGAAAATAATCATTCTGTGATCGCTAAAGGGCTTTTCGTATACACTTCGGCATTCCAAGTGCTGAATCTGTTCCTTCTGAAAACACTATCAAATTGTGGATACGGAATTTGGAAGAAACTGGAAGTACCCTAACTAGACTTGTACACGGAGCACCCAGAACGGTAAGAACCCCCGAAAATGTGCAGTTGGTTAGAGAGTCAATTGAGCAGTCACCAAGACGCTCAGCCCGGAAACACGCGGTAGCTTTGGGAATCTCAGACCGTTCTTTGAGGAGAATTCTTCACGAAGATTTATCATTCATGTCTGGATCATTTTCAGACATCGCCCACATACCATAGAAGAAATTAAACAGAAAATCACCGCGCAAAACGAGGCCATACCAGTCGAAATGTGCCGAAAATCATGTGAAAGCTTCAGAGATCGTCTACAACAGTGTATCAATGCTGACGGCCGCCATCTTGGAGATATAATTTTCAAAAAATAATTTTTAACTTCCCATAGGAAGTTATTGTAATGGGTCCGATTTGTCAAATTGAAAATTTTGACATTTCTCGACGTTTCAAGGTCCCTAGAGTCGAAATAAAAGATTTTTAGAAAGATGTCTGTGCGTGCGTGTGTACGTACGTCCGTACGTCTGTACGTCCGTACGTCTGGACGTCCGTACGTCCGTACGTTCGCGACGTTTCTTTCGTCGTCCATAGCTCAAGAACCAGAAGAGATATCGACTTCAAATAAATTTTGTTATACAGATAATAAGGCAGAAAGATGCAGAAAGGGCTCTCAAGAAAATTGCGTGGGTGGTTTTTTTACCATAGCAGTTTAAAAAAAAGGTGAAAGTTTTGGTTAACCCTAAATATCTCATGCACCAATGACGCTAGAGACTTGAATTAAATTTTATGTTATATATTGTAATGTGATACAAAATTCAATTAACGGTTTTTTTTATAAATCAAAAAAAACTGAAAAAAAAAAATTTGTCACTTCGAAAATTTTACGACTGAAATATGATTTCATCTCCAAAACAATTTTGTGCAACGAAGAATAATGTTTTTGACATCTGATAAAATTTTGAGAAAAATCGAATTGACAGTTTTTTTACAAAAAATAATAACCTAAAAAAATAAAAAAAAGTTGGTAAAAATTGAGTTTTGACTCAAATATCTTTTCAAGACTTTGAGATATTGGCTTTAAGCTACTTTTATCTTTCAAAAAATATTGTTTTCAATATTTAGTAAAATTTTGAAAAAAATAGAATTGACAGTTTTTTTACAAAAAATTAAAAACCGAAAAAAAAATTTAACAAAAGTTGGTAAAAATTGATTTTCGACTTAAATATCTTTTCAAAAATTTGAGATTATGGCTTCTAACTAATTTTAACTTATAAGAAATATTGTTTTCAACATTAAGAAAAATTTTGAGAAAAATCGAATTGACAGTTTTTTTACAAAAAATAAAAACCTAAACAAAAAAATTAATAAAAGTTGGTAAAAATTGATTTTCGGCTCAAATAGCTTTTCAAAAATTAAAAATATTGGCTTCAAACTTATTTTATTTCACAGAAAATATTGTTTTTTATATTCAATAATTTTTTTATAAAAATCCAACAGTCCCTTTTTTCATAAAAAAAATAAAATCTACAAAAAATAGAACGCAAATTTGGTAAGAATTGATACATTTAGACAAACTTTTAAGCAAGACAAATCGATAGACGGGATGGGAAGTTATCAGTGTGGGTCGCATCCCAGCCTCTTTTTAAAAATAGGATTGAATACTGACTTAAGTAAAAAAAATGTTTTCTCTAAGTTTTACTTTTCGTTATTTATAGCCCATCAAAACTCGTCAGTCGACTCTGCCGCACCCTGTATAAGGGTTTTTCTTGTAGGTTTTTCCTTAAGAATAATTGTTTCTCAGTTAAATTATTTGTATATTTGTATTAAGTATCTATATTGAAGCTGTAAAGAATCTAATTTTCTATATCTCTTAAGTAAACATATATGCAAATGTAAAATATTATCGAACTACCATAAATAAATAAATAAATAAGTACTAAAAATCACTACTATAACCATTCCGTCAAGCTGGACATTTACGACTAAGTCAATTTGTTAAGTTATTTGATTTGGACGACAAAAATCATAAATTGCCTCAGTTATTTCGATTTCAAGAACATAAGATATTTACTGAGAGAAACTGACTCAGAGTGGCTGGGATGGACCTGGGCCTTAACCAACATGCGTCTCCAGCGAGCTCGGTCCCAAGCTAGCTGTCTTCAGTTTTGCACGCCAAGTTAGTTGAGGTCCTCTCCCACCTGTGTGCGCCACCTAAGTCGTGGTATTGCTTTACTGCACTGTCCCTCCGAATTGGATTCGAAGACCTTGCGGACTGGAGCGATGATGTCCATTAGCTCTACATGGCCCAGCTATCTAAGTCGTTGGACTTTTATTCTTTTAACCAGGTCAATGTCCCTATACAGCCCGTACAGTTCATCGTTGTATCTTCTCCTCCCCTCCCCATCTATGCAGACGGGATAAAAAATCACCCTAAGAATTTTTCTCTCAAAGCATGTTTTTCTTTGACAGGGTCCAAGTCTCAACGCCATAAATGAAAACCGAGTAAATGTTTTGACTTTAGATGCTCAAGAGAAGACATTACTTCTATGTCAGCAACAACGCGTGGAATAAGGTAAAACTATACAAAAGCAAGTCTATTTGTTATAAAATGACAGACCAAACTGAGCATAAAACAAGTGACAGCTGTCAAGAAGATCAATTCCGAAAAAAGTATTGCCAGATTTAAAATTACATATAAAAAGAAACATGAGGTATCAGTATATGATACATTTTTAATTTAAAATATATCATAAACAAAAAATAAAAAGAGGCTGGGATACGACCCACACTGATAACTTCCCATCCCGTCTGTCCATTTGTCTTGCTTAAAAGTTTGTAGGTTTTTGTTTTGGGTTAAGAAAGTTATCAGTTGAATTATTCTTAAAAATTTTAAAATTACCAACAATATTTTTAGTTTAGTTTGAAAATCTAGTTTTGTTAAATAGATTTTTAGTCGAAAACAAATTTTTACCAATTTTAGTAGCATTTCTTAAATTTTTACAAATTGGATGAATGAAATTAATTTCAGAGATATCAAGAACCGATCATTAATTTTTTACCAAATTTGCGTACCTACTATTTCTTGCAGATTTTATTTTTTTATGAAAAAACGGACTGTTGGATTTTTATAAAAAAAAACTACTGAATATCGATTACAATACAATATTTTCTATGAAATAAAAAAGTTTGAAGACAATATTTTTAATTTTTGAAAAGCTTTTTGATTCGAAAGTAAATTTTTACCAAGTTTTAGAATTGTTTTTTTTTAGATTTTTATTTTTTGAAAAAAAAAGTCAATTAGATTTTTCTCAAAATTTTACTGAATGTTGACAACAATATTTTTTTAAAGATAAAAGTAGTTTAAAGCTAATATCTCAAAGTTTTGAAAAGATATTTGAGTCGAAAATCAATTTTGTCCAACTTTTATTAATTTTTTTATTTATTTATTTTTTTGTAAAAAAAACCTTCAATTCGATTTTTCTCAACATTTTTCCGAATGTTGAATACAATATTTCTTATAAGATAAAATAAGTTTGAAGCCTTAATCTCAAGTTTTTGAAAAGATATTTGAGTCGAAATTCAGTTTTTACCAACTTTGAGTTATGTTTTTTTTTTTAGGTTTTTATTTTTTATAAAAAAAACTATCAATGAGATTTTTTTCAAAATTTTATCAGATGTCAAAAACATTATTCTTCGTTGCACAAAATTGTTTTGGAGATGAAATCATATTTTATTCGTAAAATTTTCGAGGTGACAAATTTTTTTTTCAATTTGTTTGATTTATAAAAAAAAAATGCTAATTGGATATTTTTTCCAAAAATATACTTGTTTAGTATCACATTACAATATATAATATAAAATTTAATTCAAGTCTCTAGCGTCATTGGTTCATGAGATATTTAGGGTTAACCAGAATTTTCACCTTTTTTTTAAACTGCTATGGTAAAAAAAAACACCCACGCAATTTTCTTGAGAGCCCTTTCTGCATCTTTCAATACTATTATCTGTATAAAAAAATTTATTTGAAGTCGATATCTCTTTTGGTACTTGATCAATGGACGACGAAAAAACGTAGCGAACGTACGGACGTACAAACGTACGTACAAACGCACGCACGAACATACGTACACACGCACGCTTAGACATCTTTCTAAAAATCTTTTATTTCGACTCTATTGACCTTGAAACGTCGAGAAATGTCAACATTTTCAATTCGAAAAATCGGACCCATTACAATAATTTCCTATCTGAAGTTAAAAAGAGCAGGAACTATTGCACTTCCTTGTGGTAATCCAACCAATACTGTACTGAAATGTTTATATATGTAATACGTTTTCGCCGACTTCAGTCATTAATCACCAAGTGAAACAGACTCGGGTGGTACGGAGTCAAAAGGCCCGTTCGTGTGTACCCGACTTTAGAGATTCGTCTTCATGTATATGGGTACTCCGGATTCTCCAAATTATTTAGTCAAAATGCTGGGAATCCACGAAGGTAGGTGATATTTGAACTTAACACAAAAAAAAAACAAGAAAATGGTCTTAAGTCCTCTTGTCTGTAATTGCAAAAGAAGTTTGGCATTTATCCAATCTCCCTGAATCCTAAAGTGGTTGAAGCAGTATCTTTTTACGCTGTACTACTTGAAATTGTCTTGAGTGTACAGTCAAAAAAAAAAAAAAAAAAAAATATACAAAAAAAGGGTCCAATCCCTGCCTGTGCCACATAAAAGTTTTCTTTCACGGGTACTGCCTATTGCGAGGAATTGCTAAATCTTCCAAGAGTAATTCTTGCCATGAAAAGTGCTTTCTGAAATTATCAGTATACGGATTTAGCATAAACACTGTAAGTCCCCTCCATCAATGAGGGGAATTGTTGAGAGTTGTAAGTCACTAGAATTAGGCTTGCTGCCGCCCTAGGCCCCATTCGATGCGCCGCCCTTATTGATAAATTATATTTCATAAATTTTGATCCAATATTTTGTTTTGATCCAATATTTTTTTTTTTCAAAATAACTTTGTTTTATTGAAGTATAATTTATAAATATAGTTAAATAACATGAAAGACAAATAAGTTATAATCCTTAGATATACAAATAATAAATATTTTTTTTTATAACATTTTTTCTCCTGGCTTTCGTGAGCGCAAAAACGTCGATTATATCGTCATAATTAATATCTTGGACTAGTTGTGCTTTAATAGATAGTAATGCAAGAGCATTAAGTCTATCTAGGCCCATGCTTGCACGTAGATATGTTTTTACTCTTTTTAGAGTGGAAAAAGATCTTTCTCCTGAACAATTTGTAGCCGGAATACTCAACAAAATTCGGAGAGCAATGTCCACATTCGAATAAATATCTTGAAGACTATTTACCCGTAATTCATCTGGCTGAACTTTCTTTTTTTTTTTTTGCGATGACTTTCATAACTATAATAATCCTGAACTACAGACAGTGCTTTAGCTTTTTCTTTAGGTATATTCAGAAAATTGTCTGTCTCTCATGTCTTGAAGAAATAAAGCCAAAGAACTATAGATCTGCACAACGGATGATAAATCAGCTTGAGATTCTTGAAGCTTCTTACAAGCAGCATTAAAACGACCTAAAATTACATTCCAGGCAATGACTAGGATTGCTGTTTCAAACGTTTGTAATTTTCGCTGCAGTTCCGTAGTTTCAGATCGCGTAAACGGTCATCTCTGCTTTCGTCAATAAATTCCAGTGCATCAATTATTGCAGACCACTCTTTTTCTAATGCGTAACATCCATCATGTCGAGCAGACCAACGAGTTTGAAAAAGACTTTTAATTCTTAAATTTATACGCTGCACCAAGATTTCCCAACGATAAATAGATATAGTAGAGAAATTGTATAGTTCTTCTAAAGTAGAAAAGACCCTACCAAATTTAAAGAATGGGCGCAACAAAGAACATAATCTGTTAAAGGATTTATTGTTTTGATTCGTGTCTGAAGGCCTGAACACGTACCTGACATATTGCTCGCTTTGTCATACGATTGACCACTACAGTTCATTATATCAAAATCATTATTTTCTAGAGATTTTAACAATGCATCCTCAATATTTTTAGCTTTATGGCCGATATTTGGTAGAAATTCTATAGAAACTTTTCAACAATTTCGTCGTTATCACGTACATATGTATGTACCTTATAATTATAGTAAGTTGATCGACATGTGCTAAATCAGGCGTAGAATCTACAATTATACCAAAATACTTAGCAGATTGCACTTCACTAGAAATTTGTTGTAGTACTTTATTTGGAATCAACAGTATAATTTTAATATTTGCAATTACTCGGTATTAAATTTTTATCCAATACATTATTTCCTCATTGAGTTGTTTTATTAGATTTTAATTATAACTACCGTGAACTACTGCTCGAGCTTTAAAATGACTAACGTTAGTTTTGTAACAGTCAGAAATTTCATGAGCTTCGATGCGTGCTTTTGATTTTTTCCAGTCACGGAATCCTTCGCCAGTAAAAGCATGCATTTCACCACTTCTACCAAATAATAAGCATGAAATACAAAGTACATAGTCTTTAGTTTCTTCATTTTTTAAAGTACGTTGAAATAAACTTTTTAACAATACCTCGTTTTATCACTATAAACATTTCTAGAATTTTTAAAGTCTGCATTATAATTTCGTGGTACACCGTTTATAGATATAAAATCCCGTGTTTCTTCATTCAAGTTCCATAAAAAGGGATCAGTATTAAATTTAAAAATATCAGCTGTTGACTGGATTTCTTCAGTATATTGTGATGAAGGAAAATTTGAGGGTGCCTCGTTCGTACCTTGTGATAGGGAAGAGTGTACTTTTTCACTATCTTGTTCTGAAGCCTCTTCTGATTCCAGCTGTAAAGACAAAATCAACGCCAATAAGAAAAAGAAAATTATTACCAATCAAAACAAGATACTTACAACCGGTGAACATGATGCTTGTTGATCATTGTTAGAAGATTCAGTTGAGCTTGTCATAAAACTAGATACTTTTGGAATTTTTTTAAGTAAATTATCTAACTTCGTAGATTCTTTTTCTTTTATTTTACGGTATTCAGCACCGCTTAATTTTGTTCGATAACCACTCATATTTAATTAATAAATTTTAAATTGTCAAACAAAAGTTATGATTTTGGATGCATTCCGAAACTTTAGACCGAATACATATTTCTGCCTTTCATTAAGGTATGTTTAAATGCAGAAACGCATTCAAGTGCTAAGCATTTCATAAATTTTGCGCCCCTCAAATTATGCCGCCATAGGCTTGGGCCTCACGGGCCTAGGCGTAAATCCATCACTGGGCCCTGGTTCTCTATGGACTGTTGCGCTACCTAATTTATTTATTAAGAATTACTCATTTTAATATTATACATTCAACTTTCCAGCATAAAAATTACTCGATAACCACTGATACAATTTTATTTACGACCATTTTCTACATACATAAATACGAATTACATCTTATTCAAGTACTTAAAAAATTGTTTTCCTACACCAGGTGAATGATGTGACCCAAAAATAAAACAAAAATGAAAACTACCAAATTAAGACGTCAACATTCTCACCCTCTGCCGCAACTCGAAGATATAATATTTACAACATACATATATTGGAAACTTTTATGGTGTGTTTGCGGCCTATAAGTGTACAAAAAATAGGTAGAACTTCCTCTTTTAACCTTGCGCTGTGGTTGATATACTTTCAACTTTACCGCCTTTTAAAAGATGTGTTCACTTAACCGAACCGAACCGATACAAAAGTGAACATATTCATTAGTATCGGAGATTGCCGGCATTCAAAAAATCAAAGAGACCAATATTCTTTCACTTACCGCACATTTCGTCAGAAATAATTTTCACCTTTCCGGTTGGCTCTTTGGATGTAAGTTTTGTTACTTTGTGTAAACACACACGATCATTCTATACGCTATACTTTTCTTCTGTTCAAATTGAATAGAAATTTACACCATTTTTTCGGACTTGTACCTAGTTTTGCAAAATCGAAAATGAAAAATAAGAAAAATATTCTCACACCTAACAAAAGGCTAATGAATATACGTACCAAAGAAGGAAAGACTCTGGAGGATCAATAGGATTATAGTTGGTATACAAAGAAGACTCATAGAAGGACCATTGAAAATTCAAAGAAGCGACTGATATCTAGAAAGGTTCATGATAGAGATACCAAAATAACATCATCATCATCTATCTGTCAAATTCAATTACAATCCATTAATCATTTTGAACGAAGAAGAAGCGATGTCTATCTTCTGTCCAAATTTCTCAATAAAACCCCATCTTCTTGGGCTATTATGCTGCCATCTATGTTTTTCTTTTTGAAGGTGGAATGAAGCAGAGAAAAAGAGACGGCAATAGAGATATAAAACCTATCCAATTAAGGTGTCACTTTGTGTTTACATCTCAATGTGCATTTGATACTTTGTAAATGCATTTTCCTTTGTTTCGAATTTAAACGGAATCATCGGAAAGAGTGAAAAGTTAAAAGACGACTGAAGACTGTGTAGATGTAGACCCCTCTGAGTGCGATACACCAAACAAAAAAAGGTGCGAGAAAATGACCTCAGCTTCTTATAGATAGAACATACATATAGAAGACATCAGAAGACAGAAGAGAGAGAGAGAGAATGATCGGATTAGGTTCGCCAGAGTGTCTTCTTATAACAAAACAACAACTGTCACTCTATACAACTCACTTGCGCACACCTAATCTTCCAAATCCAAGGGGGATGTGGCGTATAATTGAAAATTGGAAAATCGATGAACAAAAAGAAAACAACAACAGCAAAAAAAAAAAATGTGAATGTGAAAAGATCTTATAGGTCTTACGATATGTAGGCATAGAGAGGCAGTCCCTTGCTCTTGGTTTTTATAATCTTTTCAGTTCGGTGGATTGGATGGGCTTGGGACACTGCTGTAGGTAAAGGCTCAACATGCATGTAGCTATGTCTACCTGGAATCAAAGAGTGCTGGTAACTGTCAGAGAGGAGATTGGATTATTCCAAACTCTGTCTGCGGTAGGTCCGTCGTTATCGTCCCCATATTCTCGCAGAACAAGAACAATCCGAATCTGAATCTGAATCCGACTCCAAATCCAAATGGCACACACATAGAGAAATAAGGCGTATTGTAGGTATCGATAAATTAATATGTCATGGGAGCTTAATGGTTTATTTAATGGAAAATAAAAAAAACGTCATGTGTAGCATTGGAACTGTCAATGGAATGACACTTTGCGTCATCTTTCACCGGCCACACATTAAAACCAAACCAGAATGAATGAAAAATAGATGATAAAGATGACAATGATGATCATGATGAAAGGGAAGAACCCAACCAAACTGATAATAATGAAATCCATAATAAAAGTAATATAATTAGTATTATTATTATGATTATTGTTTTCTGATGTTGTTTCTTTTTGTCTTCCCTTTTTTGATATCTTCTCACACTATTCTATTCTACTATACTATACAAAATGTGTATAATGTGTTCTTACTACTTCTACCGCTGCGCTGCAATGCGCTGTTGTCTCTCATTCAGGGAGTAAAAATTGTACTTAGTCATGCTACATCACTTTGTAATAATTCAACTGACGGGGACGGCTTTGAAGGTTGCCGCCACTGGGTAAAATTGTGCACCGACCTCACCGCCTTGCCTTGCCTCGCGTTTAGCGTTCAGCGTATACGCGCGGTGGCACTATGCGCCTTCCTTTTCGCAGGCGCGCACTTACCACTGCCATTTGCCCATCAGTGTACATATATCTTAACCTACCCGTATTACCGCAACACATTGATCGCTTTGCTTTGCTTCGCTTCGCTTCATCTCATCTCACCTCGCTTCGCCTCGCCATGCCTTGCATCATCGTTTGTCGATCTTCTTCTTTGGGGGCCATATTGCGGTAATGAATTCTGCATTTTATATGCGAACGGTGTGTGCCGACTTGATTGCCAAAGGCTGCCACTGCGCTACGCTCTGGGTTACCTATGCCGCGCTGCCGCTGCCGCTGCCGCCGCGGTTTAGTTGATTACTTTTCTTTTCTTCTCTTTTTTGTTTTGTTTTTTATTTTTTGTTGTTTTATGTTTTTGATTATGGATTTTGTTTAACTCATCGCTTGGTAAAAGTTATTAAAAATTAATTAACACTGAAAGTTTATATGAATTTGTGGTAAGAGTTGAAGTTTTTGGAGATAATTAATGTTTGTTTTTCAGGTGATAAGGTAAAGTTATATAGCGGAATGGAAGAATGTTGTTGGATAAGAGATAGGTATAGCTCAATGTACATAAGTAATTTAATAAAATATTATAGAAAAGTGAGGACATCAAAGTTATTAGCGTACTTCATTTGGGTCATAGCTAAAGTGAGAAAAGAGAAAGAATTTTAGAATTTTCTTCTTTCCAATAGAATCTCTAAGCAATACAATTATTTTATTACCCGTGTTTTGTTGGCAAATCTATCCATAGTATAGTAGGATTTTACACGAATAACAAAAACAATATCCATAGTATGAATAACACCGATAAAAGTTAGAGTCAAAAACACTCTAGTAAAGATATAAATCCTCGGTAGCCATATTGGTTTGCCTACAAGCTAAACCGGAAACTGGCCTCATAAAGTATTTCTTAGTGTGCGTGTAATTTCTCCTCTAATTTATGAAATTTCCCCTAAAAACTCAGTAAATGTGTCTAAATATACATGCAAATAAACAGACCATAACGCATTATCTGTAAAACCAACTCCTCCACACAAATCGGAATCGAGCGAATCAAGCTCATTTCAACTCGATTCAGGTATATAAAGAATTTAGGCGAGCTTCAAGCTCGCTTCAAAACCACATGTTAATGTATTAGTCTACGAACAAACCCACTTTTTGAAGTTTTTATTTTATGTCAAATTGTTTGGTTAAAACTTTGAAATCGACTTTCACATTACACAGACGTATTTTCTTGATTTTGATAGTCAACTATCAAAAATCAGCTTACACGATTTCATCCCTGGTCTGAATTTCGCTATTTTTTTTGGAATTTTTTGATAAATTATTCTGGCAAATATTCAGTTGTATCAACTTTCAAATATAAAAACCGGACTACTGCGGGTCGTTTTGTTGGCAATTTCTCAATTTACTATATATGGAATACGAAAAAAAACACACTTATTTTATAGCAACGAAGTTATAAAGCTTGAACTATAATTTTTATTCTGAGGAAAGAATCAAATAAAACAACTTTCCTTTCTAATCATTTTTCATTAAGGGCTACAGAACCGTTAAGTTATTAGTTTATGCTATGGACTTTATAACCTTATGAACATAACAAATATGTCATATGTTATCCAATGTCAAAACACTAAAACCTTATGAACGATTCTAAAGAACCGTTCACATGAGAGCGACCAATGTCCGTTATGAATGACATTTCTTTCACATATGGCTTGTTTTTATTCGTCATATTACAGATGAACAACAAAGACTAGAATTAAATTGTTAGGCTAAAATGCTCGAGAAAGTTGTACTTATTCGTTGAAGTGTTGATTGTATGTGAAACTCGAATTGACTTTGACAGTCCGTTAAAATCAGATTGCAATTCGCGATGGGCAATTTTTTTTCTTAATTTAATCTTAGTTTGGCAATGAAAAAGCCAATTTATTACCTTGAGATTAACTTAAACTATATTTCTACATTTTTGTTTAAAATTTGCACTGAATTTAGGTCTATAAGTTGTTTTAAATAACATTTATTCCTTCATTCGTCGGTCGATGGTAGCTCTTATGTGAATAGACCTTAAGAGTTGAAATAACGAATAGCGTATAATTACGCAACTTGATGCCAACGGGTCTATTGTTTGCAGTAAATATGGACTTATCAACAAGGCGGTCTTGTTGTTTTGGTTGTAATTTTATCACAATATCAATTTTAATGTCACTGTTACATTTATTGTTGTTCTGAATGCACAGAATTATTTAAAAATAAAAAAGAGGCTGGGATGCGACCCACACTGATAACTTTCCATCCCGTCTGTCGATTTGTCTTGCTTAAAAGTTTGTCTATATGTATCAATTTTTACCAAATGTGCGTACTATTTTTTGTAGATTTTATTTTTTTATGAAAAAAAGGACTGTTGGATTTAAAAAAAAATACTGAATATCGGAAACAATATTTTCTGTGAAATAAAATAAATTTGAAGCCAATATTTTTAACTTTTGAAAAGCTATTTGAGTCGAAAGTAAATTTTTACCAAGTTTTAGTATTGTTTTTTTTTTTAGGTTTTTAATTTTTTTTTAAACTGTCAATTCGATTTTTCTCAAAATTTTATCGAATGTTGAAAACAATATTTCTTATAAGATACAATTTGTTTGAAGCCAATGTCTCAATGTTTTGAAAAGATTTACTTCGAAAAACAATTTTTGCCAACTTTTGTTACATTTTTTTAGGTTTTTAATTTTTTTGTAAAAAAACTGTCAATTCGATTTTTTTCAAAATTTTACTGTATTTTGACAACAATATTTTTTGAAAGATAAAAGTAGTTTAAAGCCAATATCTCAAAGTTTTGAAAAGATATTTGAGTCGAAAATCAATTTTTACCAACTTTTATTAATTTTTTTTTAGGTTTTTATTTTTTGTAAAAAAAACTGTCGATTCGATTTTTCTCAAAATTTTATCAGATGTAAAAAACATTATCATATCAATCAATCATATTTTAGTCGTAAAATTTTCGGGGTGGCAAATTTTTTTTTTCATTTTTTTTTTATTTATAAAAAAACCGTTAATTGGATTTTTTTTTCCAAAAATATATTTGTTTTGTATCACGTTACAATATATAATATACAATTTAATTCTAGTCTCTTGCGTTATTGGTTCATGAGATCCTTAGGGTTAACCAGAATTTTCACCTTTTTTTTTAAACTGCTATGGTAAAAAACCACCCACGCAATTTTCTTGAGAGCCCTTTCTGCATCTTTTTGCATTATTATTTGTATAACAAAATTTATTTGAAGTCGATATCTCTTCTGGTTCTTGAGCTATGGAGGACGAAAAAAACGTCGCGAACGGCAGGACGGACGTACGTACACACGCACGCACAGACATCTTTCTAAAAATCTTTTATTTCGAATCTAGGGACCTTGAAACGTCGAGGAATGTCAAAATTTTCAATTCGACAAATCGGCCCCATTAAAATAACTTCATATGGGAAGTTAATAAACGAACCTAAGCATTAAGCTGTCACTATTTGACAACTTACTTGTTATTACAGAAACAAGAAATAAGATAGAAAACTTGAATTAAAATAGAATTTAAATCAAAAAAGCATTCAATTTTTTTTTTTTTTAAGAATTTAAGGATGAAGATTCTGAAAATGTACGTACTGCTTATGTTCAGCTTTCAACTTGGTCTAAGTTATTTTATTCGAAGCTCATAGAGTACGCTCTGAACAAGTTCACAAATTGTTCAGAAAGAAAAAAGAACGTTGAGAGGTAAAAAAAGAAAGGTAGTGAAAGTTCTGCTCTAAACTAAACAAGAAAAACTCCTAGTGTCAATTTAAGAAGGACCTCAAGCTGAGGGACCACACTTATTACAAACTTTCAAGTAGCGCACATATTGCCACTGCCAGCATTCTTAGCCAGCGCAATGAAAATGTGTCATTGTAAATGAAGGTTCAACCTTAGACTACTTACCTATAAATTATTCAAACCAATTTCTTGATCTTTGTCTTCTAGTATATATGTATGTATGTATAACTCAATAATTTTGTGCCTAAGGTCAAAAGAATTTTTCTAGCTTTGTTTTTAAGCTTATGCCTAAAAAAATATCTTTAAATCCTCTCTGATAGGTGTCTCAACATTTTATCGTTTGAGATTGTAAATCTCTTAAATCAATCAATCCTTGATTACTTTGAAAGCTTTCAAACCTGGAACATAAACTCAAACCAAGCACTGCACTTCACAAATAAAATAAATTGCCAAATGTTCATAAGGTTCTCAATCAAATTCAAATTTACTAAACATTATAAGTGTGTCCTTCTAGCGAGCCATAATCTAATCCAGAACCCTATTCAAACAAAACAATCTATATAAACAAACACTCAACAAAAGACTAGAGAATTGTGATCTAACAAGCATCAAAAAAGTTATCTTAAACATGTACCTATACGTAGTTATAGTGTAATCAAACAAACCTCTTGCAAATCTTTACAAAACCAACGAGCTCAAAAACCCGTTGAACACACATCACCGTTTACTATTAAAAACAACCAAAGAAGAAAATGCTACTCATCTCTATCAAAAGAATAAAAAAGAAAAACAACAACAACAACAAAAGTCCGCACATCTCCAAGTCAAATGAAGTAAACAACAATAACAACAACAACAAAAGAAAACACAAAAACAACACCAACAACAACAAAAACAACAGCAACAAAAAAGAGAGACAAAGTAGACAGCGTATATCAAATCTTCTTTGGTGGTCTCCCGGCCCGTGGCCATGCTGATGCGGCTTTATGTGGTAGGTAAAGTGAACTACTCGCTTTCTTCCCGTCCTTCCCGTAAACGTCTTTCCAGGGACTTGGGACTTGGACCGAGTGTGTTTCTGGCAGAAATTTATCTCTTTCTCGACCGACGACGACGACGAACGATCCCCTGGTTTTGGTTTTAGCCTCCCCCTTTTGCTTATGGTTTTCTTCCAAAAAACACATTTTGGTATCTAAGTAAAAAGACACAAAAAACATTGCAAATCATACCAAAGGCGTAATAAAATAATCAAAAACCTGAAAATACCAAAAAATAAAAGAAACAAGTCAAAAAATTGATATCAAATTGCAGGTAGGTAGCCAAAATTAAGCCAGAGCGGTGAAGGTAGACAATTACCTAATGCACAATAAAAGTTCCACCGAACGAACAATGAAAATAAATTAAGACATTAAGATTCGGATTGACTGGTCACCGCCGGCCGTTTCCTCAGACCTCAGCCTACCACACCCACACTTAAATTTACCTACCTATACCCATTACCCAACCCAACACAACCCACCTATAGCTCACCTTCTTTATCTTCCTTACCGACAGCTTACAATACAATTTTTTGGCTTTGAAAAAGCCTTGGCACGAAGCGGTGGCGGCGGCGGTGGCTGCTCGGCGGCTATAGTAATAAACATTTCCCCCTTTCGGCAATATAACAACGTTTCCAGGGATGTATTCAGTAGGGTTTTCAATTGGGCGCCATTTAAAACAAATCAAATTTTAAGCCATTGTCCGAGTGATGAAAACTTAGGATATTTAATAACAAGTGAAACATTTGACACAAAAAACACTTGATTTTGGAAATGTTTTCAGGTATGTACTTTTTAGGGTTTTCAATTGTTCGCCATTTTGAAACAAATCAAATTTTAGAGCATTGTCTAAGAAGTAAAGAAGGGTTTGTATATTTTATGGCAGGTCAAACATTTGATACAAAAAAAAAAAAAAAAAAAACAAAATAAAAACTATAAAAACATTGAAGTGAATAAAACTTACGATGTTCTCTAGCAAATAAAACATTTGACACACAAAAAACGTGATTTTGGAAACTTTTTCAGGGATGTATTTTTTAGGGTTCATAATTGTACGCGCCATTTAAAACAAATATAATTTTGGAGCATTATCTGATTGAAGAAAGCTTACTATATTTTACTTAAAGTAAAACATTTGAATTAAAAAATTACTTGATTTTGGAAACATTTTCATTTATGTAGTTTTCAGTGGTTTCAATTGGGCGCCATTTAAAACAAATCAAATTCTGAAGCATTGTCTGAGTGAAGAAGGATATTTTATGGAAAATGAAACATGTGGCATATAGACAAACTTGAATTTGAAATGGAATTCATGGGATGTATTTTTTTTAAGGTTTTCAATTGGGCGCCATTTTAAACAAATCTAATTCTAAGGCATCGTTTGAGTTAAGAAGTATATTTTAGGGAAAGTGAAACATTTTACACAAAGAACAACTTGAATTTGGAAATAGACATCCACACCACACATTCACATTCTTGAAAAATTAACGTTGTTATTAGGTTAAGACCAACGTGATTCTAAAACATCTATTGATCAATTTCTATAAAACGCCTCATTTAAGTATTGAGGTCACTTCCATCATCAATCAATCAAATATCTTTTCAACACGCTTCTTTTAATTATTTTTCAGAGTAACGGCATTTAAGGCTCACTCAAACCCAAATGCACCCTTGATAATTGCGCTCAAAAATATTGCATTCGTACTGAAAAGTTTCAACTCAGATTCCGTGATTCGAAATGAACGCAGGGGGTTAAAATTTATTTGTAAAGAGTCTGAGTCTCTGAGTCGGAGGGTCCATTGGTTTGGTGTTGAGGGATTTTATTGCAGCAAATAAATGTGTGTACACGATCAATCGCTACATTAACCATAATACCGACCGAAGTAGCATTATCTGGGAAATGGGGCTCTGTTTCGCTGATATTTTACTGTTTTGCTGTTGCTGTTGGATCGTTGGTTGCTGCAATGCAAATGCATCTTTCACGTTATTATTGCTCTGTCACTGTCACGCGGGTGAATGACGATTTTGAAGCTGCTGCTCGATTGATTCTAGTGGTTGGTTGGTTGAATGGACGGTTGCGGGTTAAGATGTGCCGGGCGTAACGGAGTGGCGTCGGCGGCTGTGACTGCGGGCGGTAAGACTCCCATACGATAAACATTGTTGTGTAGCGTTGCGGAAGCCACGTGTGTGGTCCCCCAATGCCTGGTTGTGTGGTATCTTTCTGACTTCCAACCTCGCCATTCAAATCTCACATACCCAACACACATACATATGTATGTATAAATGTGATTGCAATGATCAAATAATGTACATAGTTGTATTGGTGGACAATTGTGAATTTGAATTTTGTATGAATATAGAACGCGTTCGCGTTCGCGTTTACTGTTGTTTAATTGACGATTTCTCTTTTTTTTTTAAGTTTAATTTCTCTCTTTCTCTGATTCTCTCGTGGAAAAATGTTTATTTGAGAGAGAATAATAACAATATTTTATTAAGGTAGGGTATTGAGTGTTTTTGAAAGAGAATAATATTTTAAAACCAGATTTTAAAATCCGCGGATCGAAACTGTATAGAAAAAAAGAAACTAACAAAGTTAAGTGTACTGTGGATGTCATTGAAGAAGGTATATCATGAATTTCTGAAGTCTGAGAAGAAATACAAATAAAAACAATAACAAGACAGTAGCTGCAAAAATAACACAAAAGGCTTCGAATAATGTTTGTTTAACTAATTAGAGGATAGATGTGTAAATTAAAGAAAACAGTAGTAGTTATGGTGTGAAAACTGCAAGCATCTTGTTATATTTACTAAATTATGCATCTTCTTCTTGAGCCATCGCCAATGATGTGTTAAATTATTTTGAAATTTAAAATAACAACATTTCTGCAAGATACCATGAGAAACGTTTATACCTATACGCCAGCCGTACCGTCTTTCCAATGGTTGTACAATTTACACCTACTTTTATACTTCTGAACTATTACAAAGAAAAACTGGAGATCACGCTCACATTCTAAGGGAATGTTGTTGTTTTGTTTTTAATTTATGAAGATCTTCTGAAATGAGTTGCTAGAAATCTTCAACTTAAACAATTCAGCCGTAATACTCCTACCTCCAAAATTGTTCACCAATTTACCCTTGAACTTAATTTCAGATGTACTGTCAAGTATGGATATTCTTTTTTTAACTGCACATCAAGAATGTGGAATGCTTTGGCCAACTCTGTTTTTCCCTTCCATTTTGATATTTAGAACTTTAAGACTAATGTGCACCGGTATCTCCACTTAGATAATTCCCTATTTTCCTAAAGATCGCTGTATTTAAATATAAGCATATAAAGGGTACTAATAACCCATTGAAAGCCTGTAAATAATAAAAAAAAAACTTACTTGTAATAATTTTAATAAAAAAAGGCAATTATGCTTTTGATTATGATTGAAAATATTGGTACTTATGTTATTGTTAAATTCCAATTTTTGTTTTAAATTGAAGAATGATTCAAGATTTGGAAATTTATTTTGGCCCCAAAGATTACTGCTTTAAGCTGTACCCTTTTCTGATCTGCAGATTTTTCGTGAGTAAGTTACATGAAAATTAGGCTCATAAAATGTATACTCAAACATACCCGAAGAAGTGTTTGAAATTTAGTCATTAACTGATCTCATGACAGTATGTATGTGGAAAATCTACCTCCCGGGCATGAAACACAAGTTCAAATTCCAAAACTTTATAAGCGGGGTTTTGCATCAAGCGAAAAAAGCCGATTTAACAATTAACGCTTGATCTTTATAAAGTTTTTATCTTTTATCCTCAACAAAATCCATCGTTGTGTACTCTTCCGGTCAAAAAAGCCAAATGTACATATGTATAAAATTACTTAAATAAGCCAACTGGTACTAAAAATGTGTTCCTTCCATTACTAACTTTTGTATTATATCAACAAATTTATAATTTAGAAACATATACATACATATGTATTCATACGAATTTGTTTAATAGATAAGCTATTCGTTAACTGCCATTCTTTGTTAAAAGTTTTGAAAACTGCATTGATGTCTAAAACAAACAAACCTTCTTCACGTTCTACGCTAAATTAAACGTCAAAAACCAGACAGTGGTATACTTCTGGCACAAATAGATGAAATATTTCACAAATATAAACTTTCACATTACGAAATTTTAAAGCTTCCAGCTATGTCAGAATCAGATTATGTAAATACAAATGTCAAATGTCACAACCTCAATCCATATTAATTGATTTGAAGTTACTAAATATTGTTAATCGAAGCTCGTGCTCAAATAATATAAAGAAAAAGACAACAGAGACGTACAAATAAATACACATGTAAGAAAAAAAGAGATAAGTATGCATTCATTGAAATCAATTTAGTTCTGTTTGTTTAACTATTAAAACCCAGATCTGACTTAAATTATTGTTTTGAAAATGTTATTTATAGAAAAATTGTACACATATTGGCAAAATTTGTTTTGACATTTTTAAGGGAGAATATGCAAAAGGCTTACATGAAAATAATTAACGTTATGGAATTGGACTCAGGTTACATGGAGTAGAAAAAACAATTTTTTTAAGTTGAACATCTTGTTAGACATCTTAAGACCAATTTAAATAAAATCTTTGTTATAAAATAATTGATTTAAAAATACCGAACAGAGAATTATTTGACATTCAATGTCAGTTTAACTGACATTTGTTTGACAGATGTAGAATTCATTTTCATATTTTTTCAATGATATTTTCAAACACAACTGTAAAAAAATTATAATTTTCGCGCTCTTTATCTAGATCTTTCTCTCGTTCTTCTCTGTATATGCACAACAAATCTCGACGTCTATATAAAAACTTCAAAAATTCATACCTACACTCTACACACAAAATCCCCTCTCTGCTTCGAAATAGACAAGAATAAGACATTTCAATTTGAATTCACTCTGCTTCTGCTTCTTCATCTTCAGCAAGGCAACTGGCTATAGAGCCGGACCCAGAGCGCAGCGCCTCACCTAGCACTAGGGCTACCATAAAAACCAAAACCGAGGCGAGCCTCTTCATCATGCGCTCTACAGTCTCTACACAGTACACGCTGACGCTACTCCATCATTTCGATGAACCCTGGAGCATTAATTGAAATGTTAACCAACACAACACTATACGAATCCAATACATTGCTAAATCAAAATGGCCGTTAAATATACGCGAATGTATGCGTTCACACACACACACATACATATACGAATTTCTCTCACAACAAACTTCCATAGATACATTATAGTATAGTATCTGTGTGAATTTTTTAAGTTCGAATTTGTATCTTTTACTCTCTAGATCACAGCCGCCGCACCGACTACGAACAGATTGTCGTTGATCCTTGCTTGAGTAACACCGTTATCGCTGTTTGCTCCGTGATTCGGTTACTTATTTTTTCTTATAAAATATCTCAAAGATATTATTTTCGTGAAAGGAACACAAATTTCTTATAAATCCAAAATAACTGAGGAATATAAAAATAGATAAATACCGCGAAATGTTTCAAATCGGTTTACATCGGTCAAGTCAACCACATGAAACATGAAAACAAGCTCCACTCTACAAAATAAAATTTCAAAATAATATAAAACAACAACAACACAAAAATAAACGTGAGTGAATATCTACAAAAAATAATGTGAAAGATGAAAAATTTCAAATCGAAGAAGAATAAAATGTAGTTTTTTCTTTCGAGAGAAAAAATTCTTCAATTTTGTTCTTGCAACAAGAAATCATACAAAAAAATAAATAGTGCACAATGAAAACAGTGAATATCAACAAAACCATAACAAAAATATTTTAAGTTAATAATAGTATTTTTCTAAGCAAAACAAAATACAAAAAAAAAAAAGAAGATACAAAATAAAAATATTATACACGGGGGCGAAACAAAAAAACGAGAAAAAAGAAAGAGAATTTATTAAGTACATAAATTAAATAGTATTTTTTTTTTAAAAGAGAGGAAAAATGGTTGTGCCCACAATGGATACTTTGCCCAGAGTTCCCGACACACATGGAGACGTCGTCGACGAGAAATTATTCTCGGATCTTTACATAAGGACGAGCTGGGTGGATGCACATGTTGCACTCGATCAAATCGATAAGGTGAGAGCTCCTTTTATTTTTGTTTTAAATTGATAATCTACATTCACGACATTGGTATTAAAAAATGTTGTGTTTTTAATTTTTGGTTCTTCTTTCGGTTTCGTCTGTTAGTTATTTTTTAGATACTGTTTTTTAAAAATGAAAATGTTTTTTTTTTTTTTGTGAGGTTTTATCGCAGAGCGCAGACAGAGAATTCAGTGATTGATGATTGCTGAGAGAAGGTTTGAAACTTAATCAGTGTTGAGTTGAGTTGAGACGTTTGAAGTTTCTTCCGAAAAAACACACAGAAGAGAAAAATTAATGAAGACCTCAAGAGATGCTATAGAGGAGTGTTGCCATCTTGGCGTTTTGAGGGAAATCGTAATATTTATAAAACTAACATAGATGATCGTTTGGAATACTATAAATGCTCCACATTCTCTTTTTTCAAAAATTATTTTACTAGCTTTATTTTGATTGATCTTTTTCAAAAATACTTCTGGCTTGACCTTTGATCAAACCTCATTAGGGCGTTTTTTTTTACAACTTATAGGCATTTATTTTGAAAGTGAATTTCAGTTAGACAATCTATGAAAAAATAGTAGTAATGGTAGTTTGTTCTGACATCACATTTGACATATCGATAATTAAACTCCATAACATCGTAAGTCAAAAATTCGAAAAAATATTGATGCAAAATAAATTATAAAATTCAGAGCCATCTTCAGTTAAACAATAATATTCTGAAAATTTTTCATAAATGACAGAAATTAAGAAAATCACATTATAATTTCCTTAATATATGTACATATATCGTCACGATAAATTATTTCGACATAAATGTTATGAAGTATAATTATTTTTTTATTTAATAACTCAAATTAACAAAAATATTATATTTCTTTAATTTTATAGATTTTTTTTATTTCTGAAAAACTTGCAAACGCGACTTACGAGGTTATGAAAATTATGTGTCGTCGATATGTGGTAATCGTTGCCTTTAAAAAATATATTAGGCACATGAAATTTTTATATCTAAATACTTTTTATGTAATTTTGTTATACCTATTTAAAAAAAAAACTTTAAAAACAAAACATAATCAAGAACGTAAGATTTAAAATCCGCCAAATAATGAGAAAGCAAATCTAAATTTCTTTTTGAAAGTTCTGAGATCTTAGTTTCCTGGAGATTTCAATTGATCATAACTTCTATAAATTTAAGAACATTCAGGAAAATGTATCAAAAACTCTACATTGAAAATTAAATTAAATCTCAGATTTAAGTTTTGTTTTTAAATTCCTCATTGGTTTTGAAATTTTCAGCTTTCAAACCTTTATATCTCCGTTTTAGGAATTTTAAAATTTTGCTAATTTACCCTTCTTTGCGCTATGAATTATGTATTTATGGTGGTATGAAATTCTTATTTCTAAAATATTGTGAAAATTCTCAAATTATGTTGAAGAACAAATTTGAAAAATCTAAGTCGAAATTAACTAAGCCGTCGACTTAAAGAAAGAGACATTTGAAAGTTAAAGGACTCAGGAAATATTAAAATACTAAGAATGAAATATTATTATTTTTTTATCCCGCTTCATAATGTGAAATAGGGTTATGCTAAAATAATATACTTTGATAGCTTTGGATTCTCTTATCTGGTGGTAAGAATTAAGAACTAGGTAACTTCAACTACTTTAACACTAGTCGACAAGGTTTTCATATTGACAATACAATTTGAACTTTTCCAATGGGTTTTGTTGCCCTTAATTCAAATCCAACTTCGAAAGGTTTTTGAGAAAAAACTTTTTAAGAATTTGAAATAAACGCGTAGATATTTAAGGCTTTTTGAGGCTATATGCTATTTTACAATAAAATCAGTGATTGGTTATTTTTAAAACTTGGGCAAATATTTAAAATTAAAGTTTGGATTCAAAATCTAGGTTTATAGCAGACAAAATTTAGGAAAAATTTCAACAGAAAAGCGGTGAACTCCGTTTAGCTTCCCATAGAAAGCTATTGTAAAATTTCCGATTTGTGGAATTTAAAATTTTTAATTTTTTTGACATTTCAAGGGCCCTATATTCTAACCAAAGCTTACTTTTGGGAACCTTTTTTAGTCAACCATGTCTCTAGAAAAGTCAGAGACATCGACTTCAAATAACGTATAAAATCTACAATGAAGGAATGATTCTGATTGAGGATCAATGCTTGACTATTGCAAACAATTGAATCTTGAAATCGATCGATGCACGATGCATTGAACCAAGAATTAAATCGAGAACTGCAATACAATGTTGATACATTGCAGGAATTCGTTGGAAATAATGTGCCGTTGCTGAATGAACAGCAAAAACAAGTGTACGAAACATTAATGCAAGCGGTGGACAATAATACTGGTGGTCTATTCTTCCTGGACGCACATGGAGGAACAGGGAAAACATTTGTCAGTTCATTGATTTTGACCACTATTCGATCAAGATGTGACATAGCTTTGGCGTTAGCATCATCTGGAATTGCGGCAACTCTTCTAGTAGTTGCCACTCAATTTAAACACAATTGATACTCCAACATGCAATATTTCCCGATCCAGTGCAATGGGAAAATTGTTGATGCAATGCAATCTCATTGTTTGGGATGAGTGCACAATGGCACATAAGAAATCACTTGAAGCACTTAACTTCACACTGACGGATCTTCGATGAAGTAACAACATCTTAGGCGGCTTGATGATATTGTTGGCAGGCGATTTCAGGCAGACGTTGCCAGTAATTCCCCGTGAAACGCCTGCAGATGAATTGAATGCTTGCCTTAAGGCATCACTTTTGTGGAATAACGTAAAAACGCTATCGCTTACCACTAATATGAGAGTTTAACTTCAAAATGATCAATGAGCTGCACAATTTTCCAAACAATTGTTAGCTGTTGGAAATGGAAAAGTGCCAGTTGATGGGACAACTGGATTAATTACTCTTATCAACGACTTTTGCCGATTTGTAGACTCTCAATTAGCTCTTTTTGAAAATGTTTTCCCAAACATTAGTGAGAATTATCAGAATTATGCCTGGTTAAGTCAACGAGCAATTCTCACCGCAAAGAATAATAATGTACAGGTACACGCACTGAATTTCACCATTCAATCAAAAATTGCTGGCGATTTGGTGACACACAAATCCGTTGATTCCATAACAAATCCCGATGATGTAGTAAATTATCTAACGGAGTTCTTGAACTGTCTGGATTACCAGGATTTCCAACACATAACTTGCAACTCAAAGTTGGTTCAATTATTATGATATTGCGTAATTTGAATCCACCGCGACTTTGCGGTACTCGACTTGCGGTGAATAGACTTATGCCGAATTTGATGAGGCAACCATTATTAACGGAAAGTACGCAGTTGAAAATGTATGTATTCCTCGAATACCAATGATTCCGACTGATCTTCCGTTTGACTTCAAACGATTGCAATTTTCGGTTCGCTTTGCGTTCGCAATGACAATTAACAAGTCGCAAGGCCAATAGCTTAGTGTTTGGATTAATTTAGAAACTCATTGTTTTTCACAGTTGGGAAACCATCTGCTTTCTTTGTGTTAACGTCAGAAAATGTGGTTTACCAAAGAGCACTTCAATGAAACGTAAATTTGCAGACAAGTATAACGCTTCGGTTTAGTATTTACTTTGGATTCACTTTCATTTTTTACTTAGAGAAGTTCAACTAAATTACACTTCATTTTTGTAATCGAAATGAATTCATTACTGTTGTGAAATGAAATACAAATTTTTTCCTTTTTAAGTATAAAACAAAAAAAAACGAAATGTTACAAAAAACGAAGCCATCTGGTGGTGAAACGGAGTTCGCCGGGTTTGCTAGTCAGCACTAAAAATAAATTCCAAAACGTATTTTTCAATTCAAAGTTTGCTCAAATCTTCATATATAGATAAATAAAGACTCGTAATTATAACTAATGAGAATTTCCAGAAACAAGTACGACACTAAAATGATTTGTCTATAAATTGTATCTAGATGAGAAAGATTTGTGCTTTGCAAAACCATCTAACAATTTATTGTTAGGAGATTGAACTTAGCATAAAAAAACCCGTTCTTTCTTTAAAAAATTTATTGTTTTGTTTGTGCTCCCGAAAAAAAAACTTATTTTGTAGAATAGTGTAATTATTTAAGTTAAGAAATGAGAATTTTATTTAAATAAATAATAAAAAGAGTTGATGTTCACAGACTTAACTGATAACCCAATTTTGGATTATTTGAGCATAACTTCTGAAACATCTTCTTTTTATTATGAATATGGCAAATGATTATTTCAGCATGTGAATTATTGATTGCATTTGGTAACTAAAATTTAAATTAACAAATCCATAATGATCACTAATATTGCTAATCACCAGATTTTTATTAATAAACACCACTAAAAGAAAACCTTTGAACATCGCTTTATATTCTGTAGAAAACTTCTTTAGTCAACTGTATTATTTTTAAACTTAGTTCATTCAATTTATTCTTGTCTAGTTATTTAATTATTTTGAACAAATAAACCAAATCCACTGAATGAAGATGAATTTTCAACAAGTCGATAGGTTAATTAAGCAAAGATTAGGCATAGCCTACGCCTGTTGACTCACTTATTTGTTTGGTTTTTCAAAGGTATTGATAATTTGTAAGATTCTAATCCGACAATTTTTGAGTATAACAAAGTTTTGAGACCTATACAAATAACATTCTTTAACGCTTAAACTTTGTTGAAATTCAATTATTTCGATAAAATTTGGATATTTAGATATGTACATATATCAAAACACGACTTAAATTTGTAAAAATAATGCTTCAAATGAATTAATTTTGTTTTTGACTTTTACTGACAATTACGTCAATTTTGTAAAAGAATTGAACAAACGATCAAAATTCGAATGAACTGATTCGAAACTGAGTTTAAACCTGGATTAACTTCAGACCATATATGTATAGCTTTTATCACACAATTCAAACCTGAACTTCAACTGAACAGTAGAAAATCACCTAAAATTTAATATTTTAATATTAAGAGGTAAAGGGTTAGTCAAAAGTGATGGTTGGGTCAAATGTGAAAATTGACTTCCAAATTTAAAGTGAAAATAATTTTAATAGACTCATGTGAGGCGATGTAGTTCATTTTAGTAAATCTCCCAAATCTCTCACTAAAAACAGACAAATTTTATGATTTTTTTTAAATTATAAACTTATGACTCACCCAGTGTTACAGAAAATAAGCTGTCAATAGGGCAAAACAAATTATAACCTTTATAAATTCGAAAACAAAAATTTCCTATTGATACAAAAAATATTGCAGAAAACACATTTCTTCAGTGAGAAACTATTCAAAATTCGAGGTCAGTTTTATTGCAGAGGTCAGTTTTATTGAACCTTGAACTATAGTTGAAACCTCTGGCTAATCTGCCATAATGTAGTATAAAATGTCTAAGCTCTGAATCACAAATCAAACATTAAACCATATTTCCATTTGTAGACAATTGACCTCAACATTCTTCAGAAAAAATAAAGATTTATTAAACAAACAAAAAAGAAAAGTCTCAAATATCACCTCTCGGTACAGCTAAAAACACCTTAAAAAATGTCAAGTTCAAACCCAACTTAAAAAACATACCACAAAAGTATTGATTACAAAATAATAAAACCTTTCACGTGCTATGAAATTTAAACTTAATATTTGTGGTCTGGACACACTTCTTATTCACCGCATGTGTAGTGTAGTGTATACCTTACCTTCATCTTGATCATCATTATGCTCTGCTCATGATCATCATCGTTATTATCCTCTCCATTGTACGGCTCCACACCGACCGTAACTAATTTATAATGTTTCTATATTGAATGTCTTTATATTTTAAATTGAGTCATTAAATTCCGCGATAAGATACAATATAACCGCCAGTTCACTCAAGACTTCAAAAGCTGAAAAAGAAGAAAGAAAATAAACGAAATGAAACAGCAAACCAGTTAACAGCTCTATACTCTCTGCTCTGTCTCTAGAGCAGGAGGTGATTCGATGTTAAGATGCTAACAAAATTACTATGCTGCTGGGGTGTGGTGTGTATACTCAATATAGCAGCAGCGATCAGGATCGGCAGAGTGGTGAATTTATATCAACAAACCTCGCCATGATCGCCATACGACCCCAAAGCCTAAAGATCTCTACCATCCAGCGGAATATCAACTATATCAACAACAACAACAAAAAGAGGAATAATAACACAAAATATAAACCGGAATGATAGATGTCCAAATCAAACGAAAATGCCCTGGCTTTTGGCACACCGAAGACCGAAGACCGAAAACGCGAAGACCGACCGACAAACCGACAGACCGAAACTGAAATGCTGAAAGAGAATGCGAGTCGAGTCGAGTCGCGAGACGTGGGGAGATCTCCATCCTTCACCACACACCACTGACAGCAACAACAACATCAATTGAGAAAAACGTAGAAAAAAAAAAAACAAAAACAAGATAACGACGCGGTGGCGGCGAAGGCAACAGCGGCGGCGGCAATGACGATGATGGCGACCACCCATGGAGCAAATTGTCATTCCAAAAGAAGAAAGAATGAGATAGAGTGATTGGGGCACCATAACTCCTCGTTGTTGTTGTTATTGTTGCTGTTTTGTTTTTATTTTCTCTGTTGTTTGGTGGTAGCGAGTACCGAGTAGCGAGTAGCGACTAGCGGTGGTGGCGCGCGCGATTTTCACGATCTCTTGAGCGTATAAACTTACGCATTCATAATTTACAATTCAATGTGAATGAGGGGTCTTCAAAAGAAATGTAGGCATATCTACTGCACGGTCAGGCCATGGAATAACCGACTTACGACGAACGAAAGGACGGTTGGACGCAGCGGAACGACGACGCGACGACGACAAAGCGACGCACGACGCAATCTGAGAGGGAAATTACTATTTATTTTCTTAATCTTTCTCTTCTGGGTGGACTGACGTTTTCAAATAGATCACACAGCAAAACAAAAACGAACACAACAAAATGAAATGTGCATTTAAGCGAGAGGGAAATCTATCTTGCTGGTAAAGAACTTATCTGTTGAAGACTTCAAGCTCTGTGTCTGTGTGGCGCGCATGTGGGTGGCATGGAGATTTATTAGAATTTATTATGTTTGGGGAACATGATGGATATCTTTTTTTGACTTGGACATAAGGAATTCATTCATATCATTAAGCTGTCAGAATGAATGAATATCTGCGGGGAAAAAAAATTAAAGCAAAGAAAAGCAAAAGAAAAAACCCCAGAAAATTAATAAAATAAACAGAACTAGGTATGTTCGTTTCGTACTATGCCGATGCCGCTGACAAATGAGCAGAGGAAAAATGGCAGTAGCTTGTGCTGAATATTATTGTGTTGGCACCTTAGCATTTGAAGCTTGAAAGTGGTGGCGCGGTACTCAATGGTGGTGGTACCTACCATAATTGATTTCTGAAGTTGGTTGATATGTAAACGAGTATGTGGGTTTTCAAATTGTCATGTTAACACCAATAACGTTTTAAGGTGAGGTACACTCAGGTATTTGAACTTACTTATTTGAAATTCAAAGTACGCATGTACCTAAATGTATCGTGTATATCGGTATTTACATATACTTTTGCCAATTATAGGAATTGAATGTTAATCATGAAATAATAAAAACGTATTAAGACTTAAATCTATTTATTGACAATTTAAGTAAGAAATTCTTGCGTAATTGACTATTTTTATTTCTCGAAAGTGCCTGAACTCTAAACGAGGGTTGGTTGAGTCTTAGATGATCCGATGATGATATCAAATCTTGAACCACAGATTAATTTTTTGGGATTCTTGGTTAAAGTTCTGTTTATTGCTATAGCTTTCAATTATTAGTACAGAGTTGTGCAGAATCATTTTGTTACAGAATTATGAGCCATAGCAACAAACGAAGTAAATTTGACAGTACCAAATATACATTTTTGCAAAGATAAGAAATTTTAACAGAAATTATGTCAGTTCAAAATAAACTGACAGATCAAAGTCAATTTGACAGTTCAAAATACATACATATTTGTTTTAGCAGAGATAAAAAGAAATTTTATCTACCCGTACCCGTGGCATGATGGTTAGTGCGTTGGACTGTCATACCAGAGGTCTTGGGTACAATCCTTGCCAGTACCATATAAAGTTTTTTTCACGGGTACTGCTTCTTGCGAGGAATTGCCAAATCCTCCAAGAGTAATTCTTGTTATGAAAAGTGCTTTCTCATATTGGCCGTTCGGATTCGGCTTAAAACTGTAGTAAAACAGTACTCGCACACAGGAATGGTTGAGAGTTTTAAGTCACTAGGCTCTAGTTCTCAACGGACTGTTGCGACACCTAATTTATTTATTAACTTCCCATTGGAAGTTATTGTAATGGGTCCGATTTGTCAGGCAGAAAGATGCAGAAAGGGCTCTCAAGAAAATTGCGTGGGTGGTTTTTTTTACCATAGCAGTTTAAATAAAAGGTGAAATTTTGGTTAAACCTGAATATCTCATGAACCAATGACGCTAGAGAATTGAATTAAATTTTATATTATATATTGTAACGTGATACAAAACAAATATATATATATGGAAAAAAATCCAACTAACGGTTTTTTTTATAAATCAAAAAAACTGAAAAAAAAATTTGTCACCTCGAAAATTTAACGACTAAAATATGATTTCATCTCCAAAATAATTTTGTGCAACGAAGAATAATGTTTTTGTTATCTGATAAAATTTTGAGAAAAATCTAATTGACAGTTTTTTTTTATAAAAAAATAAAAACCTACAAAAAATATTACTTAAAGTTGGTAAAAATTAAATTTCGACTCAAATATCTTTTCAAAAACTTGGGATTATGGCTTCAAACTTATTTTATCTTATAAGAAATATTATTTTCAACATTCGGAAAAATTTTGAGAAAAATCTAATTGACAGTTTTCTTACAAAAAAATAAAAACCTAAACAAAAAATTAATAAAACTTGGTAAAAATTGACTTTCGACACAAATATCTTTTTAAAACTTTGCGATATTTTCTTTAAACTACTTTTATCTTTCAAAAAGTATTGTTTTCAACATTCAGTCAAATTTTGAAAAAAATCTTATTGACAGTTTTTTTTACAAAAAATTAAAAACCTAAAAAAAAATGTAATAAAAGTTGGTAAAAATTGACTTTCGACACAAATATCTTTGCAAAACTTTGCGATATTGGCTTTAAACTACTAAAAATATTGTTGTCAACATTCAATAAAATTTTAAGAAAAATCGAATTGACAGTTTTTTTACAAAAAATTAAAAACCTAAACAAAAATTTAACAAAAGTTGGTAACAATTGATTTTCGACTCAAATATCTTTTCAAAACTTTGAGATATTGGCTTTAAACTACTTTTATCAAAATATATTGTTTTCAATATTCAGTAAAATTTTGAAAAAAATCGAATGGACAGTTTTTTACAAAAATTTAAAAACCTAAAAAAAAAAACAATACTAAAACTTGGTAAAAATTTACTATCGACTCAAATAGCTTTTCAAAAATTAAAAATATTGGCTTCAAACTTATTTTATTTCACAGAAAATATTATTTTTGATATTCAATGAAATAAACTATACAAAAAATAGTACGCAAATTTGGTAAAAATTGATACATATACATAAACTTTTAAGCAAGACAAATCGACAGACGGGATGGGAAGTTATCAGTGTGGGTCGCATCCCAGCCTTTTTTTTTAAAAAGAAATTTTGACAGACATTTCAAAGCCAATTTGAGAGTTCAACATATTTTTTTTGCAAATATAAAAAGACAGAGGTCAGAAAATTATGATTTCCAAAATGATTTTACGACAAAACGTTACCAATCGTTTTATTGATATACATAGCTGCAGTATTCTATTATTTCACTGCTACTCCATTGTGTCTAAAGCTTAGACTTTAAACTAACCTAGCAAGAGACTCGTGTTGGCTGATAAGATTTTTTTAGAAATCAATGATGCTGAAGGGTAGGTACCTAATTAACAAAAATATGTTTATACGTACATAAATGTTTACGTTGGATTATGCTTTGGAACATAATTTTGACGTCAAAGTTAAATTGAAGAAAACCCTTTAATTTCAGTTCTTATACTATTTTCATAATCTACAAAACTTTGACATTTTGACATGTTTAAAAGTTAATAAAATAACTCATCTGTTGAAAAGTTTATCAATTAGACCCCACACGCTTAAGCTGATACCAGACCAGCTGCGTTTAAATTTGTGTTTTTGGGAAGAATGATTAAACAATATTAATGTTAATAAAACTATCGGTACCGATCAAAAGTTCAAAACAGTTGAAGAATATCATAGTCTTTCACTTTTTTAAAAGTTAAGCAAAAATGTCAGTTATGGTTAGTTGTGAAGAAGCCTTAAAAATCAACCAAAAAATTACTGTTCTTCTTTTTGAGACAGATAGTTAAAATTTTTAAATCGGGAAGAAGGACCAAACATTATTTGTTTAAAGCCTTTTATTGGTATTTCTTCTTTTGGATTAATAATCAAAAATGTCATAACAAAATGTTCTGTAGGATATTTTGAACATTGAAGAGGATCAGAAGGATCGTCATGACATTTCTACCTCCTGGGTTTGACATTTATAGATGAACTAGAGAAGAATATGTCACTATTTGTCTTTGAAATTTAGCTTTCAAATATTGATAGTTCACGGATTTGGCGGCAAATATACATAGGGGAATAACAAATGTCAAATCTCTTACATTAAATTAAGCTGCAAATGAAATGAGTACGCTTTTACTCTTAAATCGTTTGCATTTTTTCATACTGTCACACTGACGTTTGGTTGAGGAATTTTCAAATTATGATAAATTTGCATCTTTTCTTCAAAAATAGACCGTTAAAGATACAGACCATTTCAAGATATAAACTTTGCTCTAATTTTCATCATACAAACTTTTTCGAGTGTATTTAAATGAAATCAAGTTATACATCAATTATAAGAAATGTTAACCGTGTGTCGGTATTGTAATTGATTTTCAAAGTTCAAGAAATAATAAAATAAAAAATGTGTGTTTCTTGTTTAACTAACAAAGTTATATTATGACGAGATAAAAATTAAATACCTACTAATTTTTCTGTCAATAAAAAACCTGTGCATAGTGTGTGGTCTTTTATTATTGCTTCTAAAAGATTCAAATACCTACACGTGTTTGTCGGAATAATTTAGTTAAATTTACGTATCTGTTTTTTGTTTAACTAACAAAGTTATATTATGATATATAGAATTATCTCTCTTTACTAATCTCTATAATTCTATATAATAAAAACAACTGATAAAACTTAAAAGCATTCATGTAACACTTGTAATTTTCTTTGAGAAAAAAAAAATTATTTCAGAAAATACGAAACAAAAATAATAATAAATATTTGTTGACAAACAAAACAAACAATTATTATTTACGTTCGGTTCATACGCAGGTAAACACTTTTGTATACATAAGTGTTTATTATTATCTAAGAACAAAAAAAAGATCTTTAAGATTGTTTGCTATTGTATAAAGATAAAACTTTACAAAGGAATAAGATTTTTCTGCTTAAATTGTTTTAATGGTTTTATGTCTTTTTTTCATACTAGCAAATATGACTTTTAGTCTTCAATTGCTAGTATCTAGTTGAATGAGATTTGATCTTTATATAATAAATAAAATATAAATTTTAAAGCAAACTGATGCAAAATTGGTATTTCTTATGAAGAAGAATAATTTCGTGTTGATTTTGGTGAATAAACAAGGCAATAGAAGTTTTTGAGTTGCTAAACCGGCTTCTTAGACGGAAAAAAAGAGAGCCTGAGAAGCGCGCGATCGAGGAGATAGAGGGATGTCACAACAGGAACGAGGTTCGTAAATTTTACCAAAAGGTAAAAAAAACCTCCCAAAGGTACAAGCCACGAACCGAAGCCTGTAAGGACGATCAGGGGAACATCGTAGTGGAACCGCAGTCTATGTTGAGAATATGGAAAGACCACTTCTCCAAATTATTTAACGGCGATGACGAACCGAATTCCGCTGTAAGGGAGATAGAACCACTCAACCTCGGCGACACAGATCAACAATTCCGCCTACCCGACCTTGACGAAGTGAAGATAGCTATATCTAAGCCTAAGTCAAACAAAGCTGCTGGAGCTGACGGCATCGCTGCCGAACTATTCAAAGCAGCAGGCGATGACTTGATAGGGAGCATGCACCAACTCATCTGCAAAATATGGTCGGAAGAAAGCATGCCCGATGAGTGGAAACCCAGCATAGTTTGCCCGATACATAAGAAAGGAGACCCTCTAAACTACGCCAACTACAGAGGCATCAGTCTCCTTAACATTGCATATAAGAACCGTCTGAAGCCATTCGTCAACAACCTGATAGGTCCTTATCAGTGTGGCTTCAGACGAGGAAAGTCCACTATCGACCAAATATTCACACTACGGCAGATCTCGGAAAAAACCCAGGAACTTCAAATCGATACCCACCATCTCTTTATCGACTTTAAAGCCGCGTATGACAACATCTATAGGGAAGAGCTCTACAGAGCAAATGTCTAGTTTTGGCATCTCTGTCAAAAAAGATGGGTTTAGTGGTCAATGAGGGCAAGACCAAGAATATGCTGTCATCAAAAAAGGACATTGAACAACGACGTCTTGGATAAAACGTCACCATGGACAGCTATAATTTTGAGGTAATTGAGGACTTTGTCTACCTAGGCAAGGCTATAAATACAGAAAAAAACACCAGCGCTAAAATCAAACGAAGAATAACTCTTGCAAATCGCTGCTTCTTTGGACTAAGAAGGCAATTGAGTAGTAAAGTCCTCTCTCGAGCATCTAAAATCACGTTCTATAAGACAGTCATCATCCCGGTTCTCATTTATGGCGCTGAGGCCTGGACCCTGTCAAAGAAAGATGAGAGTGTCTTAGGATGCTTCGAGAGAAAAATTCTTCGGGTGATTTTTGGTCCCGTACGAATAGATGGAGAATGGAGGAGAAGATATAACGACAAACTGTACGGGCTGTACAGCGACACTGACCTAGTTAACAGAATTAAAGTCCAACGGCTAGTCATGTAGAGCGAATGGACATCAATGCTCCAGCCCGGAAGGTCTTCGAATCCAATCCCGAGGGACGGCGCAGGAAGACCGCGACTCAGGTGGCGCACGCAGGTGGGTGAAGACCTCAACCAACTTGGCATGCGAAACTGGAGACAGCTAGCTAGGGACCAAGCTGGCTGGAGACGCATGTTGGTTGAGGCCCACGTCCGCCCCGCACTGTAGCGCCACCTTAAGTAAGTAAGTAAGTAAACCGGTAATATTTTTGTTTACATATTTCTTTTCAGTTTTTTGATATCCAGTAACTTGATTTTTTTAAACATTTGCAGAATCTAAAAAATATAGATAGAAATAGTTTTCCCCTTCAAATTATGTTTAACATGATTATCATTTCAAACACAAGAAATAGTGTTTTCGATTTCAATATTTAAAACAGAGATTTCTGGAAACTTAAATATCAAAATAATCCTCTTTTGAAAAAGTATAATTCATATTTATTTAAGACTTATTTTTTTTAGTTGGATTACTTAACTCTGCCTAAGGTCAAAGTCTTCTCATGTTGTATTTTCTTCGAATTCCCACGTATTTTAAAACTAATATATTTTATTGTGAACAAACCTCAATTCACCTGCAGGTATTATATGTAACGTATACTTCTATATGTTATCAAAACATCAATATAACCTTTTAACATTTCTGTTAAACTACTCGTATAAAACCATTCGCAAAGCATCTTAATGTGCGCAATGAAGCCATAAACAGACGCAGACATTTCAAAATGCTTTGCCTATTAAACTCCTTTTATTTCCATATTTTTCAACCGTTAACTCTAAAAAGCCTCTTTTAAACAAAAATTTACCTAGATATTAAAAGACTCCCATCTATAAATGCCCCTCATTATTTTACCACGAAACCAAAAAAAAAAAAATAAACAACCTATCTATGTCTATAGTTAGCCATATACAAATGGCCGAACCCGGATTAAGTTGTTAGCGTCGCCTTAATGCATTCCAGCTTCTCCTTTAGTTTGTGCCGTGAGGTCTACATTTTCACAAATACAATAGATGGATCTATAAAGTGAGGTCTTAACAACGTTATATATAGTATATGTACATATATCACCACCATCCATGATTTTCTTGCTTTCGGCCTCCACAATTCTTTAGATACTCCTACATTATATCTTCGAGTAGACCGACGAACGAGTAACAACGACGACGATGACTTCACATACAAAATGAAGGTGATTCTTGGCGGCATGCAGCAACTCTAGTTATATGCATAGATATGGATATATATGTAACTTAACTACGATGAGAGTATTTGAAAATAGTGATAGTACTATATCTACCACGTTGCATTAGTCGTGGGTATATTTTGTCTTGATCACTAGGTATTCAATGAAATTTTCATTTCGTGTTATTTTGTTTTTGTTGTTTTTTTTTTGGATTTTTACTCTTCGTTTTTCTTTTTGTCGTATTGCGCGATCTTTCCTTTTGAACTATCTGCCCACCATGAACATTTTGAACTTGTTTCGTTTTTTTTTGTCTTCTTGTTCAACTTTTCTTTCATTTTCGTATGGTATTGTTACCTCAACGAATTTAATTTCTTTATTACGTGTATTTCAAGCTGAAAAGTGTTGCCGGGATCTTTTTTTTTTTCTAAATAATTTCAAAGAAAATAGATATTTTACTAAATGGCGCCCAAGTGGAAACCAATTTCAATCAACTAAATAATTATGTGACTTGCACTTTTAGTTTTGGCACCATTAGATTAAAATTATATTTAAAAAAGAACTGATTGTAGATATTGATGGTAAAAATATCAACATATAAGTTAGATAATTGTTATTAAATTCATTTAAATGGCGCCCAACTGAGGAATATCACGATTTCAATTGATATACTGTTAAGATTGATTAAGACATTGCGTTTGACTTAATTCAAATCTCTTATAATCTAAATACAAATCAAATATTTAGATAGAATATCCATTAAAAGTAATTTTGACTAAATATCGCCCAATTTAGATTTGAATTATAAGATAATATTAAGGCAAATATCGAATTACACAAACTCATATAAATAAGTTTGGTTACTTTGAACATGTACATAGTTTAAATGGCGCCAAACGTTGATAAAGATAGCATTTAAATCAAACTGCTGATCTAAATGATTAACAAAATATAATTTAATGACTCATCAAAATGTTTAATAATCGAAGAATATGCCGAAAAAGAAAGTATGTCAAATGTAGTTTCAACTAAATGGCGCCCAACAGAGAAGAACAAAAAAATAAACCTTTAGACAGCACACAGCCTTTGAATAAGCAGAAACATAGACATTTGCAAATATATATGTATTACCCAAAAAGCTTCTAAATGCAATCAGCACAATTATGAATTTATTTTTAAAATGGCGCCCAACGTGAAGGTAAACGACGATTTAGATGAAAAATGCATTATATCAAACAAAAAATCCTAAAATACAAATCATCTAACAACATAGAACTCTAGGGACAATTTGCAACATCATAATGTGAAAAAATTTAAGTTAAATGGCGCCCAACAAAGATGGATAATGACCAAAAAAAAATAAACCCTTGGCAACACTCTGATGCCTTCTGGAGTCTTCTTCATCTGTGCGCTTTCCGGTATTATTATAAAATATTTTTTTTGATATCATTATTTATGTCAAGAGATAGACGATCGGCTGTAGGTAGAAAATGAAAAGAAGAATGAAATGTTAATAGTAATAATAACTTCATCTGTTCCGAAATGTTTTGCTGGCCGAAATAAAACGGTTTTGTTTTTTTTTCTTCTTCTTCATTTTATTGCCCTCGTATCTTTTCCCTTTAAGATGTTTTTTTTTTTTTTGTTGGACATTGATGTGGGTTTGTCTTAATACGAGTATAAACAACAACACAAGAATTAAATGAAATAAAACGAAACCAATCTTCATGACCGCAACAAAGTCCCCATCGCATCGTATTCCGTCCGTCCGTACGTCGCGTCGCGTCGTCGTTCGTTGGTCGTCATCGGTAGCAAGATATTCACGTGTTGACGACGACGACGATGGTAATTATTTGATCAATTTGCGGGCGGTTATTCTGATAAATGCAACGCGGCGGTAAATGATGTGAGAAACAGGAAACCGGATATGCACCGCTGAGCGCAAGCGTGATGTTGTTGTGGTGTATTGCATAGTTTAGTGTTTCTGTTTCTCGATCCTGCCCAAACGATCGAACGACACGATGCGATGGTGCACACTTTCGTGTTACGGTTGGTATTTCCTTATTTTACGTTTGTTTCGTATTCTTTGTATATTATACTTACTGCTATTCTACATTTTCTAACTGCAAATTTATTGAATGAGAGGTTAGGTATTCCGTGCACGTAGATCAAAGTGAATTCCATAATATAAAATATATGGGTTGGGTTTCGTGTACGTGAAAACAAATACACATGTATTAAGATATGCTTCTGTGTATGTAGGATGCATTTGTCTGTGCTTTTGATGTTTATCAATGTGGGAGACAACTCCGAAGACGAAGACGACAACGAAGACGACGACAATGACGACGACAGCGATGAAGACGACAATGATGATGACAGCGATAACGATAAGCAATTCCTCGTTGAGGAGTTCCTCTTCCTTTTCTTTTGCTTTGGAGATAAATTTGCTTTTTTTCCGTGTCACAAACCTGCACAAAATAATACAAAAAAAAGAAGAAAAAAAGAATAAAAGAAAACGTCAAATGCATCATGTTTGCAGAGTGTGTTAACAAATTCTCTTTGCATACACTTCCATTTTTATTTTTCGAATATAAATCAAGGTCAATGCAAAAAAAGGGGATTCAAAAAGTTGGGCAACTCACAGCTTGGTATTCAGTTGTACCTGCTACCTTAGGCTTTGTTTTAAATGGTTTAGTCTGTAAAAAAATATAAAAAGTATACAAAAATACAAAATAAATTGAAATTCAAAAAACGAGGTGCACATAAAAATGTAGTGACAGCAAAGGAGAAAAAAGGGGGAATTAAAATCGATTGTATTCAATGGAGGATGTTTTCAGAATGAATGGACGGTTTTTTTTGTTTTGTTATTTTGTTGTTAAGGTTTTTACTGTCACTAGTTTCCGCTCGGACTTGTCACTCTTTGACATATTTAAACAGAGACAGCCTGGGGTTCATATAAAATTTGGTCAATTTAATGCGAGTGGGGTTGATTTGTGTGCATATGTACTTTAAGTTTTGATTTTAAAAGTAGATAACTCTGCAACTGGTTCATAATCTACTTTTATACTAATTGGGAAGCCATTTTAATTTTGAAATTCAAAAATTCAGTCCCTTTAAAAAACTTAAGCCATCAAAATTAGAAAAATAATCTTATCAAATAATACTTGGCAAAATAGTCTTTATAAGTGGCTGCACTGTTTTCACTGACATTAAGTTTGACAGTTAAAGTGTGATTTACGATTAGGGTTTTAAGCAGTTCAACAAATATAAAATTAGATTTAAAACAATCTCTGTAAAATTGTAATTCTTATCTTTTCATAATTGAGTTATCGCAAAACTAACAGAATTTGTCGTCAATTCCCAGAAAAATCGCGGTTATAAGCGTTTTTATTTTTTAGTTCAGAGCAGAGCCTTAACTGTCAAACAAAATATTATGCCTCGGAACGTTCAGAGCGTGCTCTATGAGCTCAGAATAAAATAATTGAGAAGACCGAGTTGAATGCTGAATACAAGCATCAGAATCATTGATTATCCTTACTTTCTTCAAAAATAAATTGATGACTTATTTGAGTTTGATTAGTTCTTCCATTTTGATTTCAGTTTTGAATCTTATTTCTTGTTTCAGCAGAAGAAAATGACATGTTAATCGACAATTTTGAAATAATAATAACAGCTAAGTGTTAAGTTGTGTTTCAAAAATAATTCTGAGCTCTCAGAACACACTTTGTTCAAAGGATGTTCAGAGCATGTTCCATATGCTCAGACTCTGTTCAGAACTCTTCTCTGAGTTAGAAAAGAAATAACACCTTATGAAGAGTGTATGTTATATTATAACGATTCATCATATATGTACATTTTCTGGCTGTATTTGTTCTTTCGTCAACAAATTTTTTGTGATTAACTAAAATAGTACCTATGATATCGAAATACAAAACGAAAAGTTTGCAATATAATCGAACTATTCCGTAAATAATAAAATAATAATTCCATTCTAGTCTTTTTCATATGTAATTTGTGTCTGTTTAAGTTGACAAGTGTCAAATTTCCATTGACATTTACCGCCATTCGCAAAAATTACAACATGACATTTACACCAACTTCTATAAGCTTAAAATACACATTTAATTTTTGAACTAAATCAATTGGAACAAATTGACAGCTTAGAAATAATATGGAAAAAAAAAGACAACAAGTTTTCAAGTGTCACTTTGTCTATAAAGCAAATCTGTTAGCGGATCGTTTTCATTTTCTCACTACTATCATATCCCTTTAAAGGTGGGTACCTACGTAACCTTAAGTTGTTGCTAATTCACTTCAAAACTTAAAGACAAAAAAAAAGCATTTGGTGTATAACTATGTTTATATGTATGAATATTTTCCTTTCCATCACACTGATCCATCAAAACCAACAACAGGTGATATCCATTCCAACCTAATGATGATGAGAATGAGGGATCATCGTAATGATGTTGTTGATGTCCCGAAAGACCAACATTATAGTTTCTGCTACTACGCTACCCATCAAGTCAATTTTGCTCCTCTTTTATTTTTATTTCAATTTTATTTCTTCCTGGACAAGATATTATGTTGGGTAAGGCATCTCTATCTATCTTTGTCTCTTTTACTCGCATTTGTTTCAATATACAAGATTGAAGTTTTTCCTTTTTTTTTTTCTGGTTGTTGATGTTGGTATTATTTTTCTCTTATATCTTATTTTGGTATTATGTTGTTGTATCTTCCTCCGCAGGGACCATTATCATCATTATCCCCATATGCTGTTTGCTGTCGTTGTGCTCTCTGTTACAGCATACTATACTATACACTCCATGGAGTATTAAAATTCTATAGGAACGAAGAACAACAGCAGCTGCAAACTCTCCTCAGAGCACTCTAGAATCAATATCTCTGAAATGCTTTTTTTGTTTTTGATTTTTTCTTTTTCGATGTTGGTGGTCCCTTTTGGTCGATCACCATTAAGACATTAAGAAAGAACGACAGAGACAGCATGATGTCTAATAAAATTTCATTGTAATAGTCCCTTTTACTTCCTATTTATATTTCTGTTTGTTGCCCACTTGGAATCATTTTCGAAAACGAAAAACTGTAACTGAAATAGACATCTATTGCAGTCCCTTTTTTAAATTTTAATGTTTGACAGCTCTGGGTCTTAATTATGTAAGGTCGCCATTAATGTCAACATGACGTTAGACGTCATTTATCATTTACATTTTGCGTTTGTTCTTCCCTCTTCTTTGCCGTAAACCCATTATATTCTAATTAGTTTGTACGAGTAGAAATATAATGTGAAATTCTTACTTAGACGGTCGTAAAGTTTTTGAATTAAATTTTGTTTTCTTATGGTGGCATGCGGTGGTGACGGCGGCGGTGGTGGTGGTTGCCTGCAGAGTCAAACTGAACGACGACGGACGATAGACACATTCAAACGACTATACACTTTTCTAGAGTTTAACTTGGGTGGTCCCATCCATTCAGTAGTAGTAGGTACCTAGTTCGTGTTTATTTCCCACAGCAAAAATAATAAAATTAAAATAAAACAAAAAACAAAAAGAAACAGAACTTTGCTTCTAAACTGAACTGATCGCACCGCGCAGCGGTCGGTATTGGCTTCAGCAGTGGAGCGGGCGTATATCGCATCGTGTAGACTTGTAGCTATATACATATGTATGAATGTATGTATTTATGTGCGCTGAAAATGAAAAGAGAACTTCTATCTAGGAACATGTGTACAGCAGACGTTTGGCAGCAGCAATCATTTGGCATATTCAATGCGCTAAATATTTTGACAGATGTCATGTGGGGGGTCTTTTTTTGGTCTATTGTTTTTATTATAATGATAGACTTCCATGGCATAAACTATACACATGTGTGTCAGACTTTTTGCAACACAAAACAGCCAAAAATTTTGATAGATTTAAATACTTGTACAATATATATATTCAAGATAGCGTAGCGAGTCGAGTAGGTAGGTATATCTTGAATGTAGATGGGATGTGTTTAGTTATACTGTCAGTCAGATTCAGATAGCTCTCTTGGTCTTGGGTGGTCTCGATGTTGGTTTTGTTGTAGATGTTGTTGTTGTTGTTTTTGTTGCTGTTGTTGATTATAGAGGTTCAATCAAAATCGCTGAGGGTACCACCCAAGAAGATGGCTATCAATTTTAATGTCATGCGTTCGCGTTGAGTGGAAGTTATATAGGGTATACATACGTAGACGACATACAACATACCTACATATTTGTAGATATTTCTTGAATTTTTTATATTCACCCCACACACGACATTGAAGATACTTTATTATAGGTACTTTATTTTATTTTGCTCTTTATTTTTGTTTTAGTTTTATTTTATATTCTTCGGTAATCAATAGTAACTGTCATTTGATTGGTTTTTATGCTTTTCAAAGGGGTTAAGAGATTTTGTTTAATATTCTTTTAGGTCGTCGAACATACCTACTAGGTATATACATACATATATACATATATCATTCGAGTGCGTGTGGTCTATATGAATATACATAAATAATAATAAATAAAAATTAATTGATTTTTTCGGAGAAGCGGAAATAATTAATTTTATTATTCGAATTCGAAATTGGCATCACCGCTCATCCAATTGAAAATGTCTACGAGTTAATTGATTTTATTTTGATAAAACGATAAGTAGAAGAAGAATTTTGCATTGCAAAATTTATTGGATTAAATTTTTGAAGTGTTGAACCGGAGTAAGGCACTTTTGAGTCAAACGCAACGTGATGTTATTGATGTCCTGCGTGGATTTATACTTTTTTAAAAGGCATTGGGAAAAAGTTTAATGAATTCTTTATAAGATCTGTTCAATTCACAAATTTCAAGATCACATGGTATTTTATAGTTGAATTGATTTCTTAGAAGTTATAACTTACTCTGAGCATGGGTTTTATGCGATCCTAATTAATTGAAAAGTTAAAAAAGTCTTAATAACTGAATCACAAACACGCTTCAGCTTCGGCTTCGCCTGACGTTTACGAGTTCAGCCATAGGAATTCAATGCATGCTATCACAATGGAGCTTCGACCTAACGTTTCGTTTGACAATCGTAAGGAAAAGAACGTAATGTAACGTAGGCCTAATGTGACTCCAAACGGAAGCTCTAGTTCAATTATCTGAACATTTGCTTTGTCTGACAGCTCAACAGCTGTAAAAAAAATGTCAACAAACAAAATATTTGCTCTTTGGAGGGATGAAATAATAGAAATGTCATTCAAAGCAACCTCGAAGCAAGCCCACCGTAACGCAGACGAAGCTGAAGCGTGTTTCTGATTCAGCCATAAGAGCGCCAAATATAGGAGTCAAAATTTTATTTAAGACCGTGTTTACACTGTATTTTTATACTTTGACATGTTTTATTTGTTAGTTCCACAGATCGACAAAAATAAAAAAAAAATAGGACATTAATCAGCTTAACCTGGAACATTTCAAAATTTTGTTTTGCGTTCCATTTGTCAGCTTCAATCTGATCCGAACCTATCAAACAGTCGTTGAAAATTTCTGATAATCTTATTGTTGACAAACTTAACAATAAGTCAATAAGTTAAATTGCTTATTTTTTTAAATTTTGACAAGCACTTTGCATTTAAAAAATTAATCTATTTTACTCTGCTATTATTACACCAATTTAATTTGACAGTCAACTGTCAAATTGACTTCCATTGGGTCCAATATTTTTTTCTCTTTTGTAAACAACATTCATTGAAAGTTGGACGAAACTAAGACAAACTCACTTTAGAAATTTGGGCAGTTTATATTTCTAAGATCTTCCAGATTCCTGGATTCTCAGAAATATAAACAACATTTTTCCGTTTTGCTGTCAGTAGTAATCTGAAAATAGAATTTTTATGATTCGATTTTTTAAGAATTCTCTATCGCATAATTGAATAAAAAAAGAAGAAAAGAAAGACACAGCTTATTTGAAAAATGAGTGGAAATGATTAGTAAATTTTGTTTATAGTTATTTCTTCTCTCCTGCTTTGTCAATCCGTTTGAGAAAGTTCTCAGATATCTTAGAAATAGTAAACCAATTTCAATTTACAGTTACCTGTCAAATTGACTTCCATTTGGTAAACTCTTTTTTTCTTCGTAAACAACACTCAATGAAAATTTGACGAAACTAAGACAAACTTAATTGAAAAATTTGGCCAGTTTATATCACGTGATTTTTTTGAGGTTAGGATTTTCATGCATTAGTATTTGACAGATCACGCGGGATTTCAGACATGGTGTCAAAGAGAAAGATGCTCAGTATGTTTTGACATTTCATCATGAATAGACTTACTAACGAGCAACACTTGCAAATCATTGAATTTTATTACCAAAATCAGTGTTCGGTTCGAAATGTTTTTTATCGACAAATTTTGTTCAGCGATGAGGCTCATTTCTGGTTGAATGGCTACGTAAATAAGCAAAATTGCCGCATTTGGAGTGAAGAGCAACCAGAAGCCGTTCAAGAACTGCCCATGCATCCCGAAAAATGCACTGTTTGGTGTGGTTTGTACGCTGGTGGAATCATTGGACCGTATTTTTTCAAAGATGCTGTTGGACGCAACGTTACGGTGAATGGCGATCGCTATCGTTCAATGCTAACAAACTTTTTGTTGCCAAAAATGGAAGAACTGAACTTGGTTGACATGTGGTTTCAACAAGATGGCGCTACATGCCACACAGCTCGCGATTCTATGGCCATTTTGAGGGAAAACTTCGGAGAACAATTCATCTCAAGGAATGGACCGGTAAGTTGGCCACCAAGATCATGCGATTTGACGCCTTTAGACTATTTTTTGTGGGGCTACGTCAAGTCTAAAGTCTACACAAATAAGCCAGCAACTATTCCAGCTTTGGAAGACAACATTTCCGAAGAAATTCGGGCTATTCCGGCCGAAATGCTCGAAAAAGTTACCCAAAATTGGACTTTCCGAATGGACCACCTAAGACGCAGCCGCGGTCAACATTTAAATGAAATTATCTTCAAAAAGTAAATGTCATGGACCAATCTAACGTTTCAAATAAAGAAACGATGAGATTTTGCAAATTTTATGCGTTTTTTTTTTTTAAAGTTCTCAAGCTCTTAAAAAATCACCCGATATTTCTAAGAACTTGAAGATTTTGTATTCTCAGAAATGTAAATAAAATTTCTTATACAAATTTTTCACTTTTGCTGTCAGAAATCTGAGAATAGAATTTGTATGATTCCATTTTTCAAGAATTATCTTTCGCACAAAAAGGAAGACAAAAAAGATTGCTAATTGAAAATGCTTCTTCGTCAATCTGAATGAGAAAATTCTCAGTGATCTTAGAAATATAAATTGGTTAAGAAACTCCAAGTCAGAAAGATCAAATTATTGTAAAAATTGTACAAAAACAATGCTGAAAAAAATGCAAATAATGCATACTGATTGTAAATCAGACCTATCATGAATTCCATCGTAATCGGGAATTTTTACGAATCCCGAAAATCTGTATCATGAAATCCGTTCGTAGTGGAAAATCTCATACAATTTTCCATTACGAACGGATTACGTGATACAGTTTTTCGGGATTCGTAATAGGGCTCATGATAGGGCTGAATATCAAAGTACTTAGACTTATCCAAGCTTCTACATATTCGTACATTTTTATATGAAAAGGACAATGAACTTCACCAATAACGCATTTGTCTTCATAACTGATGAGAAATGTAGACTTGTTTAAGGATTTTTCGCAGATCTTTCAAGTTTTAGTTCGATGATTGTTGAACTTAATCTAAACACACACGGTCACTACTATTTTCGTGCGTTTCCTTACTTAGGAAATGATCCTCTCTTCCAGATCTCTTTTTTTCAGATCCTATATGAACACTAAAAAATCTTTTGTATATCCGCCGAATTACAACAGAAGGTACCTCTTGATGTCAAAACTATTGTTCTCATAGAGATAAAACATTTTATTGAATCGACAACCATTAAAAAGCTTGTCAAAGAAAAAAAAAATTATCAAAGGTCTGCGGTCTTTAAACCTGACAACAAAGGGTTCGTCAACCTTACTACCAGCTGTAATTTCAGCCATCTGTTCATCCAGCTTGTTGGTAAATTAAACCTCAATGTAAGAAATTAAGTCATCTATTTTTTGAAAAATACATTATGTGTGCTATTCCAATTTTGCCCAACATCCTTCTACGAGTATCATCTCGATAAATTCGTTCTTCCCATGAAAATTGAGACATTTAAAAAAATATATTAGCCGTTTATGTCATCATCATCGTCTTAAAAAATTATCTACGGTTATTTAATGGTACGTATCTACCTAACCTACCAAAAATTTTTGTGCAAAACATACAAAAATACGAGTATATAAAAGATTATTTCTTCCAAAGAAAAAAGATTCGATATGCAATCATTGTTGTCGTTCATCTACCTGTTGGAGTTGGGATTGGGATAATCGAATCCCAAAAAAGTCTGTTTATTGAAACATCAATTTCTGTAACACAGGTAGGTATAGAGATCATGACCACGACCACGATAACGACTACGAAGACGAGGATGAAGATGACGATGACTATGACAAGACAGCATCAGTGGTCAATACAAAATATTTCTTTCGTCACGAAACGTTTAAATACAAAATCGTTTTGCCAAATAATAACAAAGGTATACATATGTAGGTAGGTATTTCCTTCTCTTTTCTCTTGAAATCGCTGAATGTTGGCCTCTAATGTATCATTCCCTCCATTTTAAACTATGTATATGCACATGAAGTGTTAACAACCACCAAAATTCTTTTTCGATATCTTAATAACAAAGACCACCGACGTTATGGACGATTCCGACAAATTTTCGGAAGAACAAATTAACAGAAATCCAGAAAAAAAGAAGAATACAATTTTCAAGAAAAGAATTGTGATTTGTGACAGAAGACCAATTCGAGAGAGATGATCAAGCACTGAAATATGCTGAGCTGTATGAAGAGATGAAGATGACGATGAAGACCTACCTGGTGATGATCCCAAACAATGATGCTCTGTGTGATCGGTTCAGCTGAATTGAGTTGTATACGACGAATGACTGAGGACCGAACGACCGACGACCGTTCGACGACAACGTGCCAGGCCTATAATTTCGGATTTGTGGAAATACACGAGGAAAGATTAAAACAAATTCTTAGAAGTAAAAAGATGTTACAAAGGAGAAAGAATACAACACACAAACAAAACAATGTATGTACATCAGGGACTTACGGAAAAAAGGTTTTCGCAGCATCATAACAATTCCAAAAACAAAAACAAAACAAAAAATTCAAACGAAACTCGAACAAAAGCATTTATAGCTATTCCTGTGTAGGCCATCCAATCCGTACGTCCTCCAACGCGCCACCACCACAACTTAGCCGCCACCGCCACGCCGCCGCCGCGCCGATCCGTCGTCGTTGTCGCCGTAATGTAGCACGTCGCGTCGTCGTCGTCATTGCTAAGCCTTAGCCGCCATGTAGACAGACCATCAGCCTCTTCTCTAAGTAGATTCTGATGTTGTTCAAGCTGCGGGCGTTTACCGATACATCCGCATAAATACATACATTTTAACATAAATCGGCAACAATTACAATAACAACAACAACAGCAAGGGCGGCATTTCCACCCGGTCGCGTCGTCGATCGTCGTTCGATCGTAGTTGTCGGTTTAGTCGATGTGCTGTGCGCTGCGCTAAACTGCAGTCGCTGCAGTTGCAGTTACAGCCGCTGCCGTCACCGCCCGCCTGCTGTGAAAAGTATGCTGGTTGATGTCTTAATTATCCGTAGACACACACGGAAATGCTAAAATATGTTCCATGCCGCGAACTCAGCTAGGCCATAAGACCAAAAACACAACAAGACCAACAAAAGAAGTACAAAATTGTATGTAGGTACGTTCGTTGGTACTTCGATTGTACAAAAGCGAATTTAACATAGGGAAATGGTCTAGGGCCGTAAGATTTATAGGGCGAAATATTTTTTCATATGTACAAGAAGATTTCTTACATTTTTAGTTATAACTTTTTGAAATTGACAGTGGTCTTAAAATAGGGAACTTAACGAATTCGTTAAATGCGACAGTCATTGTTTTGCTTAACTGACAGCTACAAAATTCCAAAGTGACAGCTGTTTTTTTATATGCACGAGAATAAATGCATTCAATGGAATTTTAATCGCAAGCCTTTCCGAACTGTCAAAGTAAGATCTACATATACATATACACAAAAGTGACAATTTCTAGCAAATAATTGACAAAACTTTTAACATCTTTAATAGCTACTCGACCCATTTTGACATATGAAGAGAAAGGGACATCGAGGTGGAAGTTAAATGCTTGACTAGCTAAATGTCAAAATGAGTGGTGCGATGTTAGTTAAACTTAATTTTTTAAATTATCAAACTATAAAATATATAGTTTAAAAAAACATACAGTTTCACAGCGGGTAGCATCAATAGCTACATAACAGCTCCATTTTGACGTTGCAGTGGTTTTGTTTAATGCTTTTAATTAATGCAAACGGTATGAATGAATATTCATAGAGTGCGCTCTGAACAAGCTCGGAAAACGTTCAGAACGAAGAAAGAAACACAAATTTGAAGTTCTGAGCGTTCAGATGTAAAAAAGAAAAACAATTGATTGTTTGACAGATCAGGCTCTGCTCTAAACTAAAAAAAAGAGAAACGCCTATAGACAACGTAAGTGTGCCAACTTGACATTACCAGATCTACACGAGTGTTAACTTGTCAAAATTGACTAGCCAAGTTTATTGTCTTGAAAGGAAAGGATGTTTTAAAATACAAATATCAGATTTTATGTGGAGACTTTCTAGCAACAATTTTGAATACTGGAGAGTAAGTTTTGTCAGACTGACATTTGGAGACAAGTTTCATTTAAGTTATAAAACGTGACTGTAACTTTCAAAAATTACATTATTCTTTTACTGCAATATGCTCTCTCTAAAGAAGGGGCTTAGTAAATCTGTCCCTGTTTGTGCAGATACCTTTGTGGTTCATTTCAGATTTAAGTCTGTTTTTATCTATTTTTCAGTCCTTTCCTCCTCTAGGTATGGAATAAAATACCTTTTCTGTCGTAATTCTGTTTTAATTTTTTTTGTATTTTGAAGATATTTGGCTTAAAAGGTATAAAGGTGCCTATGGCGTGATGGTGTGGCAGAGGGATAGGCACCGGTATAGGTTTTATGACCGAAAGACAAGAGCGCGCACATTGGGCGTTCGGAGAAAATTGAGTTGTTGCCCTGTGATATTGTGTATAGTGTATAATATAACTTACCTACCTAAGCGGTATATAGTGGTATGTTGGTAAAGTTGTAAAAGAGCATTGAGCTTGTGAGGTCTCATTTTATGATGGGACCCAATCTTGAGCATTTATGGGTCCATCACACTGGTTGGTCTGGTCGGGTCGGGTGGTTCGTTGTCAAAAAAAAAAAAAAAAACAAAACAAAACAACAACACCACATGGGCGGCTGGTGTAGTAGGCTTTTTCTCGGGTAATAAATATAGGTGTACAAAGAATACTATATCTATATCTAAAGGTGGATACCTATATAAGTTGTAAGATATTATATCTTTTTGATTCAATGGAAGCTGTGTTTTGTTTTTGCATTCATATAACCAACGATCTTGGGGATTTCTGAAAGGTTAAAGAATGCAAAAGAGAACAAACTAGGTACTATCGAAAGTATTCACGGAATTTCCATGCTCGTTCGGAACTCTTCTTTAATTGATAACATCATCGACTTTAGTAGGAAGGTAAAGGTTTATGTAAGGTAGAGCATCTTTGAGGTAACTATAGAATGTTCGCTTTCGAAGAAGACATAATCTTTATCGTAAAACTGAATTTTTTTTTATTATTTTTGTTGTTCTTATTGATAGAATTCTTTCGGAAAGGTGAATTGGTTTTGTGACCCTCATTAGGTGTCACGATGGAATTGATGGTCGCTGATTGAGGGAGACAACCAATAAACAAAACGAACGAACGAACTTAAAAGCATGGGAATGGAATTTTATCTGAAGTCGTTGTTTAGCTTATTTTGTAGAAAAAATATTATGAATTTATATGATAGGTGATCCATTCTAATCATGAGGGTCTAAGACCTCACGAAACACTGCTATTTAGTATTTTGTGAGGCTGAAGCTTGAGGAGGAAGCTCTTATCTATGATGGTTACAGGAAAATCAGACTTTATTTGAACTTAATTTAATTGCTTGATTCAAAATCTCAAAACTAATCTCTATATTTCGTGTCTTCTTTATTTCCAGGGAAAAGCACGAGGAAGTCGAACAGCGATATACCTACGTTCAGTGTTTCAATCTCACCTCCAATCCCTTGGCTATTCGGTACAGAAACATGCCGGAAAAGTGCTATTTGTTGCGATTTTAGTCCTCAGTACATTTTGTGTTGGCCTAAAAAGTGCCCAAATGCATTCCACAGTAAATCAATTATGGATACAAGGTAAGTTCCCCGGAAGGTTTCCACTCTGACTATGAATCTAACAGTCTAATCTTTTTCTTGTAGAGGGTGGTCGATTGGAAAATGAGTTAGCTTATACACAAAAAGCTATTGGTGAAGTAGAATCATCAACGCATCAGCTTATTATACAAACAGCGCATGATCCAAATGCTTCGGTGCTGCATCCGAAGGCCCTGCTAACGCATTTGGAAGTTCTGAAAAAGGCTACTTCTGTGGGGGTTTATATGTTCGAGACGGAATGGACGTTGCGTGATATGTGCAACACGCCGACAATACCAAGTTTCGAGGAACACTATTTGGTGGAACAGATTTTCAATCATGTTATACCATGTTCGATAATAACTCCATTGGATTGTTTTTGGGAGGGCAGTCATCTACTGGGACCGGAGTTCCCTGTTCAAATACCGTAAGTTTCGGAAAACTTTGGCAGTTCCACTAATTTATTTTAACACTTCTTTTCTTCATTTCAGTGGCATGGACAAACGTATCAAATGGGCTTGGTTGAATCCACTGAATTTCCTGCATTCTATGAAACGCGATATGAAAGATCCTTTCCCCATTGAAGTTGTGGAGCAGTATATGAAACGGGCTGGCATCTCATCAGGCTATACACAAAAACCATGTTTGGATCCGAAACATCCCGATTGTCCTGATACGGCTCCGAATAAGAATAGTACGACACCACCTGATGTTGGAGCGATTCTAACTGGAGGATGTTATGGATACGCTACGAAATACATGCACTGGCCCGAGGAGCTTATTGTTGGGGGAGTAATCAGAAATCGAACTGGACATTTAAAGAAGGCGAAGGGACTTCAGACAGTAGTTCAGTTGATGACGGAAAAGGAGATGTATGACTCGTTCTACGATCAATACAAAGTTCATCACATAAGCTGGACACCAGAGAAAGCAGCTGAAGTCTTGAATGCCTGGCAAAAGAAGTTCTCCAACGAAGTCGATAACTTACTGAAAAACTCTAGAATATCGAACTCCTATGATATCTATGTGTTTTCGTCGGCTTCGCTAGATGATATCCTTGCTAAGTTCTCCAATGCCAGTCCCTTGAGCATTGTGATTGGAGTTGCAGCGACAGTGTTTTATGCCTTTTGCACTCTACTTCGTTGGAAGGAGCCGGTTAAAGGACAAAGTACTGTGGGAGTTGCTGGAGTACTTCTGATTGGAGTATCAACGGCAGCTGGTCTTGGACTCTGTGCTTTATTGGGGATTGTGTTTAATGCGGCAACAACTCAAGTTGTGCCATTTCTAGCTCTGGGTCTAGGAGTGGATCACATCTTTATGCTTACAGCGGCTTATGCGGAGAGTAATCGTAAAGAGGAGACCAAGTACATCCTCAAGAAGGTCGGACCAAGTATCCTTTTTAGTGCGGTTACAACAGCAGGGAGTTTCTTTGCTGCAGTTTTCATTCCCGTGCCAGCATTAAAATCATTCTGTCTTCAAGCTGCGATTGTTATGTGCTTCAATTTGGCAGCGGCCTTGTTGGTATTTCCCGCTATGATTTCCCTGGATCTTCGACGAAGACAGGCAGGAAGGGCTGATATTTTGTGTTGCTGTTTTCCCATCTGGAAGGAGAAACCTTCAGCAAGCATTTCCACGAGATCATCAAGTGGTTCGTCAAGTTTAAATAACAATCGTTATGAAAATCCTCGAACATTGGGTTTCCCCATCAAGAACTGTAACAATCGTGGCTCAGGAGTTAGCGGCCTGCCCAATCAAGTCAATCAAGAAGAGGCACTGCTATCGTGTTCCGAGAAACGTATGTGGCGTTTTTCATTATCAAAATTCGCCTACAAACACTACACCCCAATTCTAATGAAGAGCTCGGTTAAGTTCCTGGCTGTTATGGTTTTTATAGGGACCTTGATATTTGGATTCTATTCGGCGACGAAACTTCAAGACGGCCTCGATTTAATAGACTTAGTGCCCAAAGACACAAACGAATATAAGTTCCTTAATGCCCAAACATCAATGTTTGGCTTCTATAGCATGTATGCGGTAACACAGGGAAATTTCGAATATCCTAATAATCAGGCGTTGCTGCATCAATATCATGAGGCTTTTGTGCGTATTCCGCATGTGATTAAGAACGATAATGGAGGACTGCCGGATTTCTGGCTAACACTATTTCGAGATTGGTTGAAGAATTTACAAGACACATTCGATCGGGAGAGGAGGGAAGGACGTATTACTCAAGAACGATGGTATAGTAATGCGAGTGGTGATGCAATTTTGGCGTACAAGCTTCTCGTTCAGACTGGCTATGTGGATAATCCTATTGACAAGACGCTGGTTACAGAAAATCGCTTGGTCGATGGAAATGGAATTATCAACCCGAAGGCGTTCTATAATTATTTGTCAGCTTGGGCGACTAATGACATGTTTGCCTATGGGGCTTCTCAGGTAAGTGTCACAAACTTAACGAAACTTTTAGAATGAGAAAATCACTACTCTTTTATAACTTTATTGATTTATAAATTCTTCATTTCTTCTTTCAGGCTAAATTACGACCAGAACCTCGTCCCTTCGAACATTCTCCATTCGAGTATGAATTAAAAATTCCAAAGAGCCAACCACTTGTCTACACCCAACTGCCATTCTACTTGCACGGTCTGACAGATACATCCGAAATTAAGAGTCTCATTGGACACATTCGTGATTTGAGTGAAAAATTCGAACGAAAAGGCTTACCCAACTATCCATCGGGTAAGTGTTTCAAAACAAAGAAAAGAAAACATACAACCACTTGAAAAGTCTTTAATAAAATATTTTTTTAAATTTTTTCTTGCAGGCATTCCATTTATCTTCTGGGAGCAATACATGACATTGCGTTCTTCTTTGGCACTGATTTTATGTTGCTCATTGGCTGCTGCTTTTGTGCTGGTTGCGGCATTGTTACTTTCCGGATGGGCTGCTTTGTTGGTGGTTATAAATGTTGTGGCATCGTTAGTGCAAATTTTTGGTGCAATGACATTGCTTGGCATTAAATTGTCAGCTATTCCAGCTGTTATTTTGATTTTGGGAGTTGGATTAATTGTTTGCTTTACTGTACGGATATCATTGGTGAGTATTTTCTTCTTCTTTTTTTTCTCTCTTAGCTTGAATGGTCAGCTCCTTGTCACTGAAGTTTTCCTCATTCAAAAGTATCTACATTATTTAATAAATTAACCTGTCCTTTTTTCTTCCAGGGCTTCATGACTTCTGTTGGCAGTCGTGAAAGACGTGTTCTACTATCAATGCAAGTATCGATGGGACCACTTGTGCACGGTATCCTCACTTCCGCTCTAGCTGTATTCATGCTCTCAACATCACCCTTCGAATTTATCATACGTCATTTCTTTTGGCTACTGTTAGTTGTTCTGACAGTTGGTGCTATCAATGGTTTGATTTTCTTCCCCATAATTCTAAGTATTGTTGGACCAGAAGCCGAATTGATACCCCTTGAACATCCGGATCGAATTTCAACACCCTCACCGATATTGTCACGAAGCAAGCGAAGCGGTGCTAATAAGACTGTCATTGTGAATGGATCACGTTCGCGTTGTAATAAACCACACTACCATCATAAACATGTGAATATCAATGACCCTTCATTGACAACAATCACTGAAGAGCCACCATCATGGAAGTCCTCAAATTCGTCCATAACAATGAACAATGACTGGAATCAGAAAAATTGTGGGAGTGGAGGAAGTGGCGGCGGTGGTAGCAGTAATAGCAGCAACAATTATCATTATCAACATCCATCGCAGCAGCAACAACAACATCAACAACAATCACAGCCACCACACCAGCATCAACAACAACAACACTATCAGCATCAACATCACAATCAACACCATGGTCCATCGAAGAACAACAACTATGGCGGAGGAAATATGAATATGGGTGGAAATTATCCCGAATTACAAAGTATCGTGGTGCAGCCAGAAGTGACAGTTGAGACACATCACTCCGATTCAAATACAACGAAAGTGACAGCAACGGCGAACATCAAAGTCGAGCTCGTGACACCAGGACGAGCGGTGCGAAGTTATAACTTCACAAGCTAGCGTTAAGTGTTTTCCAAAATTAACTACTATTAATATTATTATTTATTTTAGTTTATAGAAATAAAACCCAAATTTTTTGATATTTTGAAACAAACACAAGAGAAAAAAAAAAAAAAAAACAAACAACAGAAAAATGCGAACGCATAGTATTAAACAAAAAACAATTAATATTAAAACAAAAATTAATGTACATAATATAAGATATTAAAAATGATTATACATAATTATAATTTAAAAACAAAAATGTTTTCTTTTTTTTTAAATCTTTAAATATATTTTAAATTATAAGAATTATGCTTGTAGAGTGTTAACTATTCGTAAATTTAAGAAGATCATCTCTTTTGTATATGTACTTACTATAATTTTAGTTTTATACATAATTTTATTATATTAAAAATAGAAAAACGATACAAAAAAAAAAACACATAAAAACGTTGTTGTTTTATACAAAATAAAACCTATTTATTTATTATATTAGGACGAACTACTACGAGACACCACGTGAAAAAAATTATTAAAAAATGTTGTAATTCTTAAATATTTTAGTATAATGTATGTATAATAATAATTATTGTATCCTTGAATTTTTTTTTCTTTTTTTTTTGTGTCCATCTTTATCACTCACATACACGCACACACACACACATACATCCATACATACACATACCTACATACATTTATGTTTGACTTTTTTGTTTCTTTTAACGAAAATATAATAATAATTATACAGACAAAAAAACAAAACTCATCAGATTAATATTTATTTGAACAAAACAATAATTAATTGTATTCATTAAAGACTGAAATGTTATGACATTTATTTAGTGTTTAACAAAAGAAAAACAAAAAAAAAAAAATAATAGAATCTCAATCTGGCAACACCGTCTTATCTTTGAGTTTAAAACAAAAGTTTCTAAACTTAACGATAGATATTATTTTTTCTAAACTGTTGGTCGCGATACGAAAAAAGGAATAAAATAAAAAACACAATAAAACAAAAATAACGAACTCTTGTACCTCAAAGAATGTTGGGAATAGAATGAATAAATAAACATAAAACAATCAAAAACGCTGCATTATTTTTTAAATCCATCATTTTTGTTTTTGATTTTTGGTTTAAGGATAAATTCGATTTTTGGAAATTTCGTAAATAAACTTGTTTCGTTCCTTTACATGCTCAGGCATGTAAGGAGCTGTTATGTCAGTTTCAAATCAAGGACCTGGGGTGGAATCGCGTAAGGCGATAGTTGATTGTCACTGTTTTGATAGTCAATTTTGATCATCACCTTTTCTTTGTTCTGTGTAAATGTAAAGTGATCGCCAAAACTTTAATATTTGCTGGCAGCACTTACCCAAGTTTGGGAAACTTGGTACAAATTGCAACAGGTATAAATGTCATTTCGATCAGCTGTTATGTTTATTGTGTTGAATTTTTAATTTGCAAAGTTTTCTTTCTTTTAACTATAACTATACTTAATAATAGTTATAACTATACTCAATAATAGTTATAAATTAATAAAAATATTTCTTATACTTTGCAAAAATATTTTCTTTTGTTGCATCCAAGGGCTCAAATTTAATGGAAAGTGGACATAGAACTGACTGCATTTTCTTAATAACTGCAGCGGTTATTTCAGCTACAGTATTTTGGCCCATTTGGTGTAGCTCAATCAGCCCCAACTTTCCGTTGATAACCACCACCTTTATGAAGATTTAAAGTTGCAGCCTGTTGAAGGATAGGTGGAATATGGGTTGATCTTGTTCCTGATGGTAAATCGAGCAACCGCAATACATACACAAACGTTTCTTTGTTCAATCGAAAATTGTTCAAGAATCTGAAATAAATAATTTATACATACATACATTATGTTGTAAATAACATATTTATAAATATTCATAGAAAGTTTCATAGTTACATTGGGTTAGAAAGTTTCAAAATATTTGCTTTATTCCTTAAGTTGGTTCTCATCAATTGAACTTTTTTGTAGTCATTTCTCGTTCTGGTGCATTGATAGAAAATTTGCATTGAAGTATACATTACTGTTGACTTATTTTTATTTTAACTTTGATATCTTTTCACTTTTTTCACTAAATTTAAAATTTATAGTGGAGCTGAAGTTCACACAAATTATCTTTCTCACAAAAAATTAATCAAAATATATGAAAGTGACACCTAAATAGCTGTCACTAACAAACCATAGCAAAAAAGTGATAGTCAATTTGATAATCACCTTACTTGGAGCAAAATCATCCATTTTGATGGTCAACAATCAACAATCACCTTACCCGATTCCACCCCTGGTCCTTCAGGTTAAAAATATTGGGTCAGGTCAGGATGACTACCTAAGCAACTAGTTGCGAATCACCAACAAGTCTCGGATACGGACGGATTTATTATTGACAACCTACGCAAACGATTTAAAGACAACGAACTTCGAATAGACCACGTGCAATTAGAGCAGGAACGAAGTCTTGAGCTATAGGTTCATCAACGAGCTCCTCATGACCATCCGCATCAAAGCTTAATTCGAGAACATTAGCCTGATATGTGCAAACATCCCCACAGAGGAGAAGGATGGCAAAACCAATGATATGTTCTTCGAGCTCTTGGACAAAGCATATAAGCAGTTCCCTAGCTTCGATATTAAAATAGTCTTAGGAGATTTTAATGCCAAGCTAGCAAGGGAAGACATATTTGGTGAAAAATCGGGAAAAACACTATTTCCGACAACATTTAAGTATTACCGTTTAGGCTCATCAATTTTGCTGTTTTGCGACAAGTCATGATGGCCAATACAAGTTTTATCCACAATGAAACTTGAAATTCTCTAGACCAATCCACTATCAACCAGATTGATCATACTGCGATCGATGCTAGGCACACTAGCTAATGAATGTCCGAACTTTCTGAAGAGCCAATATCAACTTGGACCACTACCTCCTTGTAGCCAAGGTAGCAATTCGGGTTTCCAGACAGTGTTGGGACCTCGCAGAAGCAAAAGAGTGGTAGAAATGATGTCAAAAAGGTGGTAGAAAAGTGGTAGAAATTAAAACCCATTTTTATGTAGTAAATCTTATATTCAAGAACTTATTAAAAAATACAAAAAATTAAATAAACAATAATTCAGTTCTTTCAGTTTCAAATATCACAATTCACAATAATTAAATTAGTTAGAAAAACTTAAAATTATTTTTTGCTATATAGACCGCCGGAAAATTTAAATTTCGAAGCATATTTCAGTAATGCTTCCGGAGGATTAAAATTCTGAAAATTTACTGAAATTTCCCTTGCAGCCAAAATGTTGTGAACGGTTGTAGTTTTTAATTTATTTCTTTTTTCATTTTTTATATTTTTTAAATCTGAAAATTTGCGTTCAGCAGCAGCGCTGCTATGCGGTAAGCAACAAAGCTCCAACATATAAGAAGATATGTTTTGAAAAATTAAATTGTCCATTCCGTCTTTTAAGTTTTTTTATCAAAAGCCATTGTGAAACAATGTCATCAGTTTTAAAAATTTGGAGTAATTGATTTTCTCCAATTAATTTTCTCCACTCATTATTAATTAACTCTAGTTCTGAGTTATTTATAGTTTGTGAAAAAAATTTCATGAGACCTAAAACTGATGGCATTGTTCCATCAACGACGTTTTACGGGTTTAAATATTTGAAAAATTTTAGTTCATCGTTTGAAAGGTTAAACCTTTCTCCAATTTGAACACATAATTCAATATAACAGCTGCACATAACTTTTCGTAGTTGCATTACATCTTGTTTAACAATATCATTTTCAGTAGTACCTTTCAAAGTAAAGGCCAAAATACATTTGAGAATATGGTAAATAGTTTTCACTGTTTTTTATATTTGTGTTTACATTCATATTTTTTGGTTTTATAAAATTTGTCATTAAATTTAATTTTAATGTACTCATACTTTCGAATATCAAGTGTATTTTTGTGTTTATAATTTTAAGATTTATTGACAAAAAATTTAAATATACTAAATTGTCTTTGTTTTTTAAAAAAATAAAAATTTGTGAAGCCTTAGAAGATGGTTCTTCAAATGCGAGCAAAATAAAGTAATGAAACAAGGGATCCCACTGCTCTATAATTCGGTTTATGACCATTTCCATTGAAAGCCAACGAGTTTGGCAAACCTTTAAAATTTGGTGTTCATTAACCCCAAGTGCTTTTTGGAAGGTAAGGAAATCCTTTTGTTTTTTTCGCACTATGGCAAAAATAGAAATAGATATCCCTTATTGATTTTTCTATTTGCCCTGGTAAACATTTAGCAGCATAAGTGGAGCACAAACTCAAATTATGGCAGGTACATCCAATGGTAAAAATAGGCACGAGTACGATAACTTTGGCGCCAAGATATAATAACGGTTTTTGGTAGAGGGGCTTAATACAAGCTTTTTTTTACTATGGGAGGGGGGTCTATCTCCCCCCGTTCAGGCAGTAAGTTATCGTACTTTCCCCTAAAAATATTAGGTTTAATATTTTTTAAACGTGAGGCTTCACCGCTTAATGAACCCGTCATAACAGCAGCATTGTCTGAAGCGAATCCTATCATATTTTGAATGGGAACATGCAAAAAGTGGTAGAATTTGCTTTTTAGGTGGTAGATTTTCATGAACACCAAAAGGTGGTAGAAATACCACTTAAGTGGTAGAAGTCCCAACACTGTTTCCAGATCTAAGGCGAAGTAGGGAGATACTGGGAGAAGATACAATGGCGAACGGCTACCATTGGCAACACTGCAAAGATGCAAACAGAGAAGCCGAAATAGGTAAAGAGCTCAAAATAATTTTGTTCACGGTTCGAAGTGTTATACAAAAATTCGAAAACACAAATCCAACAAAAACAAGAAAAGAACAAGTCGACCTCCTATACTTTTCTGATAGGGAAAAATACGAAATTCTAAAAAGACTTGCGAAAAAATCTCAAAAAATTGCTTCAAACTTGGCCCAATAAGTGGCAAGTACTCAAGGTGAACATTTAAGCAGACTCTTCGTAATCCTTATCACGCAACAAAGTATTACGGAAGAGCTGCGAGAAAAAAGCTATTCATTTCGGAAGTGGACAAATAAAAAGTTTAAAATCGGCCAAAATGCATTTAAACAGACCAACAGAGTTTTGGGAATCGGTTATCTCTGATGACTTGGAAGCGATGGAAGGCAATAGTGTGGCGAAAACAAAATACGGAGCTGAACAGTAAAAATGTTATGTCTACTGTCAAACATGGTGCAGCAAGCGTTTTGTTTTGGGGGTATGTATGACGGCAAATGGCTTGGGTAATGTAACTTGAAACAGACAGTGAGAAACCACAAGATTTCTACAAAATCAGACCTTAAAAGGTTTACTATATGAAGTGTTAGTTCTTTTTTTAGAATTATTTTTGGTTTGTATATCTTTAATATACCAAAGACACAAAGTGCCAAGGTGTTGGAAAGATGTCGGTATACATTGGTTTTGAGTTCTTGAATATTACAATGACAGGGAGAGAATACGGCTAAAGAACGAATCTCTGTATTTTATAGTACGGCCGAAGTTAGACTCAAGAGTACATTTGATGGACATTCCTAGAAGAGTGCGTAATGCTGTTAAAAATGTTTGAGGGCAATAATGCAACAGGCTATTTTACTGGAGCTTAGTCCGTTAAAATAACATTAGAAAATCGTGAGGCAACAAACTGTACCACAATGTTCGAGTGACGTGATCTAGATAATGATATTATTGTCAAAAAGTATTTTAAAAGCTCTTATTGTCCAAAAGGCTTTAGTAAGTTTCTGAAGCATCATACCAGAGATGGGGGTTGTAGTGAAGCCTTGGACGCATATACAGGTTTTGTAAATTGAAGCTAGATCAGAAAGATTGACACATTTCTTGCATCGTGCAAGGTTGCTGCTGATTCACGTAGCGTGGAGCATATTGAGTTGTTCAGTTTCGTTGATCAAGTTCCACTTCTAGGTGATAGCGAAGGGGGTATATCACGCTTTAATGATACACGACAGAATTAGGTTTTTGAATCATTATACCTTATTTTACAATGCTCTGTAGGTGAGGATTTAGTGAGCTTATAATATTTTGTAGTTGAATCTCCACATCCTAAGAGGAGGAATGTGAGGCTGGAAACGAATATGAAATGCTAAGATTTGCTATCCTAACCCAAACAATTAAAGCATTAAAACTTATATTAAACGGTTCGAACGGAAATTTGTAATAGAAGGAAAAAGGGATTCTTTGATACCGAAAGCACACATTTTCAATAAGAGAGCAATATTCTACACTTTATCAAATGCCTAACAATAGTTAAGTGCAATAATCTTACTTCCTTCAAACCAATATAAGGATTGGTTCCACTGTTCGGTGAGATAACCAATGATTACCAAAGTATACCTATTGCTACGAAAGCCGTAATGCTGGTGATTTAGAAGTTTTCGTTAATCAAGATATTTCTAAAGCTAAAAATTTATCAGCGTTTCCATGGCCTTAGAAAGAAGGAACGTTAGTATAAAGATTCTAAAACTTTCTTTAGAAGCCTACAAATTTTGACGAATTCAAGATCAATAACTAACCAATCAACCATGGGCAAATAACTTTGGACTACACCACAACCCAAATAAAAAAAAGGTGTTTAAAAACAAATATATCTTAATTCATGTACAAAAATTATCATATTTTATTTTATTTTACTTAAACATTTAATTATAAATAATATTGACTAACTAACTAAGCTTTGGTAAAATAATAACAAAAATGCAAACAGCATTGTATACACAATCAAATAAAACAAAAACAGATTTAAAGACCTTTCTTTAAGATCTCACTTAGGTCACATTTTCTAATCTGCCATTGGAAATTTGCTTCTCTTGTCGAGGTTTTGGGAATCCAAGTGAAAACGTATCGACTCTTGTCGCCGCTCTGTCGATCCGATGCAAATAAATATTCATCATAGTTGACATTTCTAAGATAACACACATCTGATTCTAGTTCAATTTGCCAAGAGCTCTTCTTTCCCACTTTGCCACCTTCGGTCCATGTATGAACAAAACGGCTGTCTTTGCTATGCATGCCAGTAGCTGCAAATAAGTACTCATTCTCGTACGCCTTGTTTCGGAAAAAGAATTCGTCGCCCACCTTCTCAACAATCCAAATACCAGGACCAACAGCTTCGCGGGTAGTTCTAGTGAATACGCTTCGTTTGTCTTCGTTCCGATTGAATTCTGAACCCGCGACATAGAGGTACTCCGATTTGCCCCTATTCCAAATGCAAACATATGGCTCAAAAACAAGATTTCTTACACAGAGAGGCATCTTCTGGATCATTGCATCGACAGCGTCTTTCTTGGGTTTACTTAAGTTTACATAGTTTGGCATATTTTTGAGATTCTTAAGGTATTCAGCAATATTTAGCACCGCAGGGCTGTCTAAGTTATGAGCATCTTCAAGCTTTTGAAATAATTCCTGAATACCCGAGATAGCTTGCGATATAAACACATGACTATAGAGATTTTGAGCAATTTGGATTGCTGAAACCTCGGAAAAACTTTCATTAGCGACTTTTTTAATAACTTCATCGAAAACTTTATGATTTGAGTCCAATTCAAAGATGGAATCAGCTAAAAGTCTAGCTTGTGTATTACTTTCATGATTTGGCGCTGATGTCATAGCTGCCTTAATAATCTTTACCGTTGCACTTGTGATGTCTAAGATACCTTCATTGGTCACAAGTTCAGCTTTGGTCTTTAGTTCAGTTGATCCATTGACATTAAGCAACTGTGATTCGATTGCATTTACAAGATCAATCATTTTGTACACATCACGATGTCCATTCACCTTCATTTCATTCCACAGAGCAAACAAAACACTACAAGCCACATCGGTTTTGGTCAGATTACGTCCGAAGTCCAATAGAAGATCAATATTTGTAATCGAATTATTGTAGACTTGATGAACGATGTCTGGAATTTTATCATTAAAATCTATTCCGCTCAGAATTTTCTGAGCTTCGATGAAATGGTGTCTACGAATTTCTTCAACAATTTCTACAAGTCCTTTATTGATGGGGTTCTCAGATTCCATAGGAGTTGTTTGGGTTTCCTTATTTGTGACAGGAACTCGATCTTGCCTAAGTTGTTCATTTAATATTTGTGGTTTGATGTCTGTTGCAGGTGTAGGGTTAGAAAACTTCAATAATCGATTTGGTAATGTAACTTCCATTTCTTCGGAAGGTGAATAATAATCCGTTTCTACCAAATTTTCATGATATTCATTGATATGAGCAGAAGTTGAAATATATTTCGGCAATGTGGCGGCATTGTTAAATTGAACACAGCACAAAATAATAAAAATATAAGAAAACATTTTTCTATCTTTTTCTAAGATCTATAAACCGAACTTGTGAAGGAAAAAACTCATACTTAAGAAGATTTGAAGACAGCTAGTAACTTTATACAATTTTAAAGTAATAATTAGCATGTAAGGTCGTTTTGCTGGAAATTCTAGTGACGTTTACAATTTTCAAAGTAAAGATTTTGTTTTCACATTTATTACTGTGGTGTTCAAAATTATTCGGACTGATTTTTTTACACAGAAAGTTGTCGTATTAACAATCGTCTATTGTCAACTTAAAATTTGGCCAAATAGTCGCATTGACTACCAAAATAATCAATATGACAACCTTATTTTAAAAAATTGACTACTGGATAGTCAATAGAACAATTTTCCATTGTCAATTTTGTGTAGTCAATATGACAACAAAAGTAGTCCATAAAACAACTTCGGTAGTCAATATGATAATTTTTCTGTCATATTGATTACCTAAATTGACTATCGAAAATTGTTATATTGACTTTCCGGTAGTCAAATTAGATTTCGGTTTTCAAAAAAAAATTTGTCATATTGACAATTGACTACCGCAGTTGTCATATTAATTACCGCAGTTGTCATATTGACTACCGCAGTCGTCATATTGACTACCGCATTAATAAATATGACAACCGTAGTTTCAATTTCTTTTAAACATAGTTGTCATATTGACTACTGCAGTTGTCTAAAAAAATTGTTTTAAAAAAATTTCGCGTCCCAAAATTGACAACCGCGGTTATCGGCTGAAAATTGACTATTTAATAGTCAATTTGACTACCAATAGGGTGACTTTTTTGTTCTGTGTAGTTGTTGTTATAAAGGAATATCTTGTTTCTTTCTTTCTTGCTTAAGTGAGATCTTTACTAATATCTGAAACAGGAACAATTTTCGTTTAGTCTATTAACCCTTTTATTAAGTTCATTGATTTATGAAATGAATACATTGACTCAATGAAATATTTGTTGTTTTATGAACATTTTTGTTAACTTAGAAATGACTGAGCTAAGTGTATTAACATCGGAATTTGGGACTAAATTATTGAATATAAACACAAATTGAAGAAGGAAACTATGGATCACATTCTTCACTTAAAGTATTCGATAGTTATTGTTGATTGTTGAATTAAATCAAAGTCTAACTTTAACTAGCAATCAAACTAATTAAAAACGTTGTTGAACATTCAACTATGTAGTTATTTTTCAAAGCTTTGGAAGGAATGTGCTATATTTGCAACCTATGGATACGTTAATTTCATTTATATTTTGAGGAATTTATGAATATGCTGATGACTTTCGTTACCGACTGTCAGTTAATAATTATATCAAAAACAAGTTTATTCGGTTGAGGTGTTTATTTACCTGAGAAATGGTAAATTTATTTTATAAAAACGTGCAATAATTGAATGGCATCTATAAATGTGACGTGCAGTTAGCATGGGGATACCTATTACTAAGTATAATAATCAAAATAAGAATACTCGTACATATATCCATATATGTATAAACGTGGTAAGATGCATGTTTAGTTTAAATTTATTTCTTAAACTTGTTTATTATTACAAATAATTGAAAAATGTATAAATTGTCACAGCTATAGTTAATATTATGTTGAATGATATTATTTTTAAGAATAAATTTGCCGGCAAAACAAATAACTTAATACTCAAACATTTTTGCATTGTATAAAGTAGATAATTATTTTTCTTTCACGACGAAAAACAAAATAATGTTAGTTTTTATTGATTGTTTATTATTGCTTATGCAAAGTTTTTATATTTTATTTGTTTACGTAATTATGTTAAAGTTTTTAATCAGAGAAATATGTAAAATAATGGGTTGGGATTGATAACACCACCGGTAGGGAATGTTGGAGTACCTCAGGGTGATGTCGTATGGCCATTTGTTGTTATTTGTTTTTGTTATTAAAGCAATGATATATTTTAAAGGGAAACTTATGAATTGCGCATTGAAATTTTGATTTAAATAATAAAATATGATGATTAAATAATGGTGTTAATGTAAAGGGTTCTACATTCATGAAGTGCGACTGAAAAATTAATATTTTGTAGCTTTTGCTTTTAAAATTGAATTTATTGAAAACAAATTTTATATAATGATATCGGAAGAGACGGTAAATATAACTTGTTTTTCATTTCGCGAGTTATAATTATTCAATTAATTTCGGAGAATCGTAAGTTTGGTCGTAATCAGTAGTTTCTTACTAATGTAATTGCATTTCCAGTTTCTTACTAAAACATACCATAGTGGTAATAAAATGTCGACTTTTTTTTCAAAGTCTTGTTTCTTAACGGTTTGAAATTAACTTTAGTTTTTAAAAACTACCAAAATTCAAATGGTATTCATTTTAAAAGCCTCCATTCAAAAATTGTTCTTTTCAAAAACCTTAACTTCCTTTTTTATTAAAAACATAGTATTTTTTTTCTCAAAGCTTTATCCAAAGCTCAGTATTAAAAGTTTTCTATGTAGTATGGACTTTTAAATTTGGAAATTCGCTTTAAAGTTGTTGTGATTATAACAGTTAAAACTCCTTTGAAGCTTTTTTCAGAGCTTTAAGCTTTTTTTTGCATTAATTCATTTGTACATCCCTGCGTACATTTTTTCCCAACATTAAACAAAATTATTGAATTCTTATTTGTGTAAAGTAAACAAAATACGGTCCTACCATTTTGTTTTCTGTTTGACAGTTTTTGATTAGTATTTTAGGAAACTTGACCTCAGAATTAAAAACAGAAAACACCACACACATACATATACATAAGCTAAATGTCAAAATCAAACTAAATGTCAAAATTGAAGTCTTGCGTGTTTTCGCCCAATTTGTTTAGTTTTTTGACAGTTCTCTGTACATAAGTTCACTTACACCAAAAAAATGTCTGAATCCAAAATCTTTTTATATGAAAATCATATATTTTTCATATCAAAGCTAGAATCTAGTAAGATTTCACACTTTATGTTCCATAGGAATGTCAGAGCATTTCTAAAAATGTAATGAACGAAAAAATATTAAAAGGTCTGTTTTGTTGATTTTGTAGCACGAAGTGGAAAATCTTTTAAAATTATTGAAAGGAGAGGAAAAATCCTCTCGATAGAGTACACTTGTCACAAAGTGAAACAAAAGCGTATGTTTATGAACAAAAGTGGTGGCAGGATCTTTTTTATGAAATTTTAATTTATTTATAAAACCAAAATGTGTTATGAAAGTTGTGATATCTTGTTGCAACTTTCTTGAGTTAACAAACAGGAATTTGTGGAACTTTGTGCGGCGTACAACCGCGACGACGTTGCACGAAGTTTGAGTACCCAAACAGACCTAAAATTTAAAGTACTGTCAGTTCTTACTTTTGAGAAGTACGAACATCTTCTAATGGCTCTGTATAAGTAAAGCAAGGTACCTGTTGTTTTACTGACATCTGATACAAGTACTGAAGTAAAGCTATACAATCGGCAGATCTTACAAAATCTTACAAAAATGTCAAACCTAACAACGTCTGACAATTATTATATTAAAATGAGCTAAAAATAAAGAAGTGAATTTACATTAATAATAAATTACGTGTACAAATATAGTCTTAATTGTCACAAAATGATCTTACAATTAGCAGTCGACATATTTTCTGGAAAATATTGCCTCCAAATTTAATAAATTTTGTTTATATTTCTGAGAATACGGATATTCCTGACATTTAAAAAACTGACATCCATTTATTTAGTCCGGTATTACACAGCGCATGTTTTTCCTTGCATCAATGAAGTGCGAAAGAGAAAGGAATAAATAAAAAATGAAATAGAAATAAATCTGTCTCGGCATGCACGTACAAGCAATTCCTTGCATGTTTTTGGCGTTTGTCTTTCCTTTTCTTCGTATTTTTTCGCATTTGCTTCACTTCGTGTTCGTGTTTAGTAGAGCTAATACCTCAATATGGGACACGGAAGTGAATTGAGGTGTACCCACAATTGCCACTGCTGTAAAAAAAAATTGTTTGTCTCCAAATTTGAAAATAAACGTGATCAGTTGTAGGTACAAATTACCAACATAATTCAAATCCGAAAAATTTGTAAACACAGATTAATGAATTCATCACATTTTATTTAACATATTTTCCATATTATGTAGATGACATTTATTTTTTAATTACGTACAAATAAACTCACAAAATCCCTAACAAACTTAATTAAACTAGATTAACCCTAATAAGGATGACGAAATATAAAAACAAAGCGTTTTAACATGAGATCAGAGTATATAAGTTTGCACAATAGTTTTATAAAAAATAATAAGGTTCGATTTTGAGAGTCCAATTCAGGTCAAGAGTTTATATTTTTAATAAAGTTATTTTTTACATAAAGTTGCTTAAATGAGTTTAACCGTTGTTTCTGTTTAGCCAAGTGAGTATGTTAAAAGAACGTTTTCGTTACTCAAATTGTCGAACATCTTTGTTCGTTTCCGAAAAATATGGCCAAATGGAATTAAAAATTAAATTTGGTCACAAATGACCAATGTGGCCACCGTGAGTTGGGTACACCGAGCGAGAAACGAAAGTAGAAACAAAAGATATCTGTCAAAAGAATGCACAGACTTAAAAATCCAAAAGTCTTCGTGTAATAACGCGTGCATCACCGAATGACACTTCAAAACAAAATACCCGATTAATGCGCATTAAATACATGCTCTGTGTAATACCGGACTTACAATTCATCAGTTTTTCCCCTCCCATTCATTAGTTAATTAAAAATAAAAATGTCTACCTTATTTTCCTGTCTCTTTTTAACTATCAAGCGAGAATGAGATACAATAATAAAATTTAAAAAGTGTTACCGAAAAAAGAGTCCAAAATTAACACCTTTTTTATAAGAGGATTATCCTAATTGACAGATATAATCGTTTTAATCAAAATAAAATAAAACTCAAATCATTGATCAAAATTTTATTTAAAAAAAATCACACACTAAGAACAATCTTCTATTTGCCATTGAAAGTCTGGTTCCAGTTTATGAAACATTCCATTTTTAGCAGTAAAAATATATCGATTTCGATCACTATAAATTAAATTTGACGCATACAAATAGTCTTGAAAGTGGTTATTCTTGATTTGGCAATAATCTCCTTTCAATTCTACACTCCAAGCACTGTAAATTGACCGACTGTTTTTACCATCATCACTCCAAGTCTGAATGTGTCGTTTTTCAGAATCATACATTTCGAATGGTGAAGCATACAAATACTCCTTTGTGTGAGCTTGATTTTTGAAATAAATATCATGGTTAAGTTGCACAACTCTCCAAGCACCATTATCCGTGATTTCGTCTACGTCACTGGTGAAGACAGCTCTGCGTTTACTCGTATTGTAATAAAATTCCGATTCTGACGCAAAAATATACTCCGCTTTTCCCCTATTCCGAATGCATATTTCATTGGCAAAATTTAAATTTTTAGCGCACATGGGCAATTTTTCAATGAGCACATTGACGGAGTATTTTATCTTTTTCGAAGTGTTCTCATAACTCTTCCATGATTTAAGCTTAGAAATGTAATTTGCAATTCTTAGAATAGCAGGATTATCCATATCGTTCTTGTGCAGCAGTTTCGAAAATAAAAATGTGAATCCAGAGGCGATTTGTGAGGTTTTCGAATACCCATACATGATGTCATTGGCAATGCGAACAGCCGATGTATTTAACATTCGTTCGTCAATTAGTTCGTTCATAACTAATTCCGAACTTTTTTCGTTGAATTCAAAAAGAGTCCCTGTTAAAGTTTGAACCTCTTTGTTATTTTGAAAGTTATTTGCGATCATAAATGACTTAAGAATTTCCTTGACAGATTTCTCATTTTCAACTGTCACTTCATTTATTACCTTTTGGGCCTTTTCACCGTTGTTGGTATTACTTTGATTAAGAACTTCACTTGTCATAGCTCTGACAAGAGCCATAAGTTTGTAAGGATCCCGATGTCCGTATTTCTTCATTTCATTATGCAATTCCGTCAGTAATAGCAAACTTATATAGATTTTCGTTGTTGCTTTTGAAAAATCCAAAATAATATCGGCATTATTTTGTGAACTATTGTAAACTGTTTGAACTATGTCAGGAATCACTTCGTCGTTGTAATTTGTCGACAAAATAATTCGTTGAGCTAGTAAAAATTCACCATTCCGTATTTCTTCGACAGCACTGCTAATACTTTCGTTCCGCGAAAGTCCATAGAAGATCGGAAAACTTGAAAACCAGAAGAATAGGTAAATTAGAACTTTAGAATTTGAAACGCAATTCATGCTTCAAAATTAACTTATTTGCACTTATGAGAGAATAAAATTGCACTGAAATCAATAATGAATTAATTCATTCTCACTTCCTTATTTCTTATCAATCAGCACAATGCTTTATTTTGATAAGGCTGATTTACTATACCGTTGACCTTTCAGAGGGTTTGAAACTTTTTATTTATAATAACGAAATTCTAATCTCAAACTAGCTCGTAATATTGACAGTGTGATCATCAATAAAAAAACAACTATAGAACATATAAAACTGGATGCAAACGGGTTCACATGTAAACATACCCTAACCTATTGAAAACAATGCAATGCCATTTGTAGGAAAAAGAAACGAAATAGAAAAGCTGTCAGCTGATGACAGAAGATCCCAAAGCACTTTATTTTATATCACATAAATTTGTCTTTAAACTGAAGTCAGTGAATAAAAAGAAAACCAACTCTCAAACACTGGATTTTTAAAATTTCTTTTATTTTATTACAATTACCCACAATTCCTTATTTGCCAGTGATAATTCTGATCACTATTTGACATTTCTTTTGCCGTAGAAGTAAAAACGCATCGCTTTTGTCTACCAAGCGTTTCATTTGCCACAAACATATATTCTTTAAAATTTTGGTTTTTAAAATAACAAAAGTCTCCAATAAGTTCAATATTCCAGCCACTTGTTTCCCCCAAAAATCCAACATCCATCCAAGTCTCCACTAAACGACTATTTGTATCTCCGTATCTATCGACTGTCGAGGCATACAAGTATTCCCGACTGTGAGCCCTGTTCCTCAAATAAAATACGTCATCGATAATTTCCGCATACCAAATACCATCATTGTAGATATAATCTAAAGCACATGTGAAAACACTACGTCGAGTAAAATAGAATTGCCCATCGGAAGCATACAAATATTCCGATCTTCCACGATTCCAAATGCATAGACTTTCGGCGAAGAACAAATTTCTAGCACAGACTGGAAGCCTCCCAATAAGACTATTTACTTCGATTTTCTTCCTCTTCGGGAGAAAGTGATAGTTATTCATGGTCTTTATAGAATTGAGGTGTTTGGCAATTCTTATCACAGCCTCGTTATTCATGTTGTTGGTCGATTGAAGATTCTCGAACAGAGTTATCAGCCCCGTTACAGTTTGTTGAATTCTCGAATTACCGTAAAAAATATTATCAGCAATCAGGACTGTTGAAATTTGACTAAAAGTCTCATTCACCAATCTTTGTATAATACTATCTGAGAGTTTTCGACTAAGGTGAAATACACTGGTAGCTAAATAGTCAAGTTTTGGGTTATCTCGATAGTTTTGTGTGAGCATTGCTGTTTTCAGAAACTTAAGAGTTCTAACATCAATATCGGATATAATCTCATCGACTAGTAATCTAGCTGCTGGTTTTGAATCATTGCCATTTTGTTGGTTCAAAACTTCACTTTTCAAAGTGTTAGCAAGTTTAATTAAATTGATAGAATGAGTATAATCATCATTATCATGATGAGCTTTCATTTCGTCACGCAACGATTTAAGTGTTTTAAAACTGATATTTATTTTTGTCATATTTACGACACATTTTAAAATAAAAATCGTATTTTTCTCGGAGCCGTTATAAATTTCACGAACAATACTGGGGATTTTGTCCAAATAGTTTGGTATTTTAAGCAAATGTTTTTCGGCTAAGGAACAATTATTATTTAATATTTCTGTGATGATAACTTGAGTTTCATTATCACTTTTTAAATGTGCATCTTTCTGTGCAACTACCAAATGAATGACTTCTAAGTTTAACAACACGAGAAATAGAAATTCTTTCGAAACTAACCGCATTTTTCACTTATACATTAATGTGTGTTCTTAAGCTTTTGTAAACTTAAACTGATTGGTTTATATTTGTTATTTATTTGCTGTTTAACAAAATGAATTCTTCATTCTCTTATCAGTTGATTTTTAATAAAATAAATTAAATCTAAAGCTTAGGTGCATCATTAACAAATAAGAATCAGATTAAGTTTAAGATAACTGGCGTCACAGCTTGAACCAAAGTCTTTCTAATGGAATTGTGTAGTGACAGTTTTGAAGATTATGCTATTTATTAAATATCAAGTCGTTTCATTTTCTGATGAATAAAAATGTTATCACATTAATATCAACCTGAGCTTCGAACTGCTAATTGCAATAAATTTAAGAATGATAGCAAATGTTGATATTTAAATCAATAACATTTCATTTATATTATTTTTGAGGGGAGTACGATTACTCAGGCGACAAAGTTTAATGACGGATTTGTATAGAACAGGTAAAAACAAGGGGGGTCTATCTCCCGCCGTTTAGACGGTAGGGGCAACTTAAAAAAATATGTTCGTTTAATGGAAAAAAATAATTAAAAAATATTGATAATACTTACAACAAAGTTTTATACATTTTTTTTAAGAAAATGTATAAAACTTAATTGTAAGTACAATGGCGGATCCAGTGGGGGGGGGGTCGTAGGGGTCATGACCCCCTCCCCCCTGGCATATAATTTGTTTGCTTTTTCGTAGGAATTCCCTTCATTTCAAAACTAATCGTATTGTCTTAATGGATATGATCCCCCTTATATTTTAAATTATTTATTTTTTGTATATCAAAACAACATTTGTATTTTACTTCCTTAAACTTTGTTACTAAAAGTACTACTTTTAACTGAGGATTGGACCGAGAACATAAAATGAATCGGAAATTCAGCCTTTTCCAAAAATGCAGCATAAATTCATCAATTTTTGACCAACTGATGATCCAGGGGGGTCATATGAGCGATAAAGCTTATACAGTTAAGTTGTATAAGTAAAGATTTCATCTAAAGATTTATTAGTAATTTAACGACATTCACCAAAAAATGGTTTGCTGTCAAAAACAACTAAAATTTTTGTTTTTACTCAATTTAGAATTTGAAAAAACTTAAGTCATGCTTTAAAATATTTTCATAAAAATTGTTTTTAAGAAAAAGAGCAAATATTCAGGTTTTTAAGAAGAAACCTGAAAAAAGAGATCATCAATTTTATATTAAGTTGCCTTTAAATTTCTTAAACTAGCCTTCAATTTTATTATTAAATTTTTTTGACACACATAAATAGTGAACATTGGAGTGATTTTTACTGGCGACATATAGGAACTATATGGCAAGTTTTGCATTAGTAAAAAATTTCGAACTAGAGCTTTTAATCAAACATGACATTACGACGGTAGAGAAGTCGAAAAAAGTGGGTACCCCGATTCCGTCCGTCTGTCTGTCTTTCCTGGCTCCTACAGTCCAAACAATTGTGTTGATTGAAATTAAGGTTTTCAGCCGATAAGCGTAAGGCGTTTTTTTTTTCATTTTATTAATACGAAAAATAACAGCAGTCCCCATACAAATTTTTTGGTTAAAACATGTGATTTTTCTAAAACTTTCTCTAAATTGTGTGTTCTTAATTTGGCTTCTTTCTACAAGAAAAACATATTTTGGTATTGCTCCAGAAGGGTACCTCTCAAAAACCTTTATTTTGTTTTTAAGTTTTCTCAAGTTTTCTCTCTTCTCTTTCTGTGCAAGCTCTTTTTGATGAATGATGATTTTTTATGATCAAAAATGTATTTTTTTTATTTAAAAAAAAATATTAATTTTGTTTAAAGAAATTTAAATGTAAAATGTACATATATTTATAAGTTCTTTATTTAGTGCTTACCAAAAATATTTTTAAGACAAAGTTTAAAATGATTTTCGAAAAAAAATAAGTTAATCTAAATTTTTGTGAAAGTCTTATTTTGCAATTTTTAAATATAGGAAATATTTTTAAACAGACTTCTTGGAAGAAATTAGCACGACCAAGTCGTGCATTTTATTTATTTCAAAATTGGTTTTCTGTTGAATACAAAAGATCTTAAAAGATCTTAAACAATTAAATAAATCTACTTTTGAAGTGAATTTGCTTTGGATGCTTTAGAACTGAGATTTAAACACGAATTTCAATAATATAAATGTCCCAAAAACAGCAAAAGTGACACTTTTGTTAAACTAATGGCTAATTGAAAAACATAATAAACGTTTCATATCTATTGATATACAAGCTTTGAATTTCTTGAGATTTGAAGTGAAAAGAGATTCTGAAACGTGTAATTTGTGAGTGCCACACAATACACAAACGTTTCTTCCCAATTTATTTGTTTACCTTAATTTGTTTTAATTTAATTTTTTAGAGAAATTATGTACTCAAAAGCACCTATTTACTTAAATTCAAGAACCAAACATTTTTCTCTCTAAAATTTTTAAGTTTTGTTGACTCCTTTAAGATCAAGAAGACTGATAGCGATAGTAATAATAGACTCAGGAAAATTGAGTTCGAAAAAACTTCGTCAAAAAAAACCCGACATTTCTTCATATCAGATCCTTTGTCATTTTCTGGATTTTTAAATTTTTAATTTTGAGCATTCTTAGCATAAATAGAAATGGATACAAGAAAAGTATATTTTATTTTTAAAAAAGCTACGTTTCAAAACAATTTCTTTCATTTCTGCGTGAAATGCAGCAAAAAGCCTCTAAACTATTTTGTGTTTTAGCTCTTAAATATGGCATATTTAGAAAACTTTTGGAATCTAGGAATGCTTTCATATGTAGGAAGTCATACAAACTAAATAGTTAGACCATATTTTGCTGGACAACAGTGTTCTAAAATAATTTGATAACTAAAGTTATCATTTTAGCAATTGAAATGTGTAAAGGTTAGGTTAATATACTCGTACACATTATGTTATTTAAATTTTGTTAGCCTCCTTTACAAAATATTTAAGAACATTTTTAGGCGGTGAGTAAAAACTCATCTAAGTGTGTGACCTGACCCCCCTGATGAAAAGTCTGGATCCGCCCTTGTGTAAGTTTTACCGTTATTTTTTTTAATTTTTTTTTTTCATTTTAAATACTAATTTTTTTTTAAATTGCCCCTCCCGCCTAAACGGGGGGAGATAGACCCCCTCCAGAGGTAAAAAATGCTTATTTTTAACTGTTCTTAAAAAATCCGTTACAATATCTTGTCGCCTGAGTTAACGTACTCTTGCCTTATTTTTTGTGAGAAGTTGTACATTTCGGGTTAGGTTTAGTTTGAGAAAAATGTGTTCTGGCCATTGTTTTATGGACTTTATCTTGTTGATTATGAATTGTATATTTCTGTCTCCTAAAAACTAAGAAAATTACACCTAGTTTTTACTCCAACTTTTGGCTGGATGAGTTCACCAACGTGCATATTATGAGGCAAACAAATATGGTTTGTGCATCAACTATTGTTTCCTATGCAATTACCTAAAAATCTATCTGAACTGGATAGCTTTGAATTAATCCCCGAACGCGACCAAATTCAATCTGAATTGCAATAAAATGTTTTACCACTGCTGGTTACATTTTGATGTTTGGTCAAAATGGGATAATTTTTTTTTATTCTTGCTGTCCGAACTGGATTGAAATAGGATGAGTTAAAATTCTAGCAAGACTAAGGAAATTTCCCTAACCAAAAATGTGTTATATTATTTCAGAAAACAAATAATAATAAATAATTCACATGAAAATTCAAAATTAATTAAATATTGATTAAACTCCATTTTTTTTCCGAAGATAACAAAATAAATAAATTAAGTAGCGCAACAGTCCGCAGATAACCAGGTCGTAGTGATTTACAACTTTCAACCATTCCTGTGTGGGAGTCAGGTCAGGGTGGAGAGGACCTACAGTTTTATGTCGAAGCCGAACGGTTAATTTGAGAGAGCACGTTTCATGACAAGTACTCGTGAAAAAAAAAACTTTAGGTGGGGATTGGACTGCGTAAATTATCAGATGAATCAAGTAATAGGCAATAGATACGAAATGAGGGAGATGTAGAACCTCGAAGGTCAATTTGGGTAAGAAGTGATAGGTGTTACTCTTCAGCTATATGGCACTGAAGGCAATGCTAATGAGGCAGGGATTGAACTAAAAACCCCTGGCAATCTTATAACTATAACTTAAACCTAGACATAAAATCATTAAACTACACTACTTAACCATAACTTACACGCACTAACCATCATACCACAAGTATTACTTTTTTCCGAAGATGTAAATATAAATTGTATCTATAAATAAAAGTCAAAATTTAACCAGCAGCGGCAAAAAAAAAACCTGCTATGTGGCAGATTTTAACACATTTTATTCACGACGCCATTGTCAAAATTTAACCAAACGTAAAGTTTTAACCAACATTTTAACGCAATTCGTGCACGTCCTAAGTTGATACTTATTAATTTTGTGAGTAAGGTTAATTTTAAGTTTTTTTTAGGGAATATACAATTATACAAAAACAAAAATCTAAGTATACATATCTACAAAAATAAGACTATTAGGAAATTTTTCACCGCTGTCAAATAATAATTCGAAAATAGACTTGTTGCATGAGTTATAAAAACTAAAGTCTTTTATGGCTGAATCACAAACACGCTTCAGCTTCGGCTTCGTCTGCGTTACGGTGGGCCTGCTTTGAGGTTGCTTTGAATGTCATTTCTATTATTTCATCCCTCCAAAGAGCAAATATTTTGTTTGTTGGCATTTTTTTACAGCTGTTGAGCTGTCAGACAAAGCAAATGTTCAGATAATTGAACTAGAGCTTCCGTTTGGAGTCACATTACGTTACATAACGTTATTTTCCTTACGATTGTCAAACGAAACGTGAGGTCGAAGCTCCACTGTGATAGCATGCATTGAATTCCTATTGCTTAACTCGTAAACGTCAGGCGAAGCCGAAGCTGAAGCATGTTTGCGATTCAGCAATTAGTGACTTCAGCTTAGTCATGACTGACTTTTACTTAGAGTTTTCAAAATAACTTTGAGTTTTAAAATAAAAGTTTAAAGACAGTTGATATAGACTGCATTCAAATTAATTAATGTCTTTTAAATTTGAGTCACATTAAAAATTCACTTATGAAGTACTTTGAAGACTTTAAAAAATTTAAAGAGAATGCAGCCAAAATGACATCAATTGACTTCATGTTATGACTTTTAACTTTTATTTCAAACGTCAAAGTGAAATCATGAATTTTAACTTTTAGCTAAATATGTTAGTTCATTGACTTTGACTGACTCCAGTCACTAAAAGACTTTAGTCTTTAGAACCCGGATTTTGTTTTTAGTTACACAATTTTAAATTTTCTTTGTGATCAAACTAATTAATTTCTAACAAATCAGAAATCGCGTTCACAAAACTGTCAGTTTTGTGAACGCGATTTGTTTTGTTTATGTATGTTGTTGGTGCGATTTATCTATTAACTTTTAAACATTTTTTGACATTTTTAAAGCAGAGTGAGATGCAATTAATGTGAGAAGAAGTGGATGAAGTAAATAATAAATACGTCAACGCTGTCAATAAATGTGTCCGTGTTCAACCAATTATAACCAATCTACCAAATATAAACAAAAAAAGTCATTTCACTAAAAAAATAAAATCAAAACAGGGGTATCCGATAAGCAGAAGAATTTATCGCAATTGACAGGTGCCAAACCAAAAGAACAATTTAAAAAGTTGTTATTGATAAAGTCTTGATTGCTTAGTTTTAATGAATTAACCTCAATTTCGCAGTTAAGCAAACAATAAAAATACACAACAGTAATTTGAAACTTTATTTACTGGTAAATGATATTTAAGAATGACAGTTCATTTAATTCTATTTCATAATTTAGGAACAATTGAGTAATTCTCTTAGTAGTTGCCCAAGACTTCTTACAAATTTCAATCTTTTCCATGACAATTCCATCACCAAACAAATAGAACCCACACAAATTCCTACTAACCAAAGAACAAAAACATACTTGAAGAATTCCAAACTCAAAGGCTTAATGACAGATGACTTTTCAGTAAAAACACTAATATGTTTCAATGCGAGTGACATTTGAAATGATTGATGCATCCAAACCACATCGAGCCCAGCTTCTTTAATCCTCAATATAAAGTCATCCAGATGAGTCTTCAAATGTGAATCATGCTGCAATGGAAACATCTTAAACTGTCTTCCATAGCAGATGTTCGAAAATAGGAATAACGGTTTCTTTAGCTTGATCTGTTGCTTATTCAAATAAATCCATTCGCTCTGCGAAATGGTATAAGCGAAGCTTGTGTCAAAACTATTTCTATGAATTACCACATCGTAATACGGCATCGGATAGAGAAGTTGAAAGAATTGTTCAGTGTAGTTTGCTTGCAATCGAATTCCCGATGCTTCGTAGTCGATTATCATTATTCGAAGATTCTCTTTGATGAGGCCATCAATGCTGTCAATGGGTGTTTGAAAAACTACAACGGTGCAGAATCTTGCTAGAAAGCTGGTGTAAAATGAAAAGAGTATAAATCCTAAGGTCAATATAAGTAAATAAAAAATAAATTGAAAACATGAAGGCACAGAAATTCGCCGGACAATGTTCGAACTGTACAATAGAAGGGCCAAACTTTGCAGAACATATTGGCAAGGAGCTCTATCTCTGAGTGGTGGATCAACAAATCTTAGCAGACAGGCTACATAGACCACCCCTAGTCCAATTACAATCCAAGTTGTCAGATCGAACGGTTTAAAAACCAGCTTACTTTTCGGCAACGCGTTCGTTGATGGTATCATAATACACCAGCGCTCAATTCCAAGCGGATAACTTGTCTCAATTTGTGTTAGATAGTTCATGGAATAAGCATGAACAGCCAGTTCAAATCCTTTCAATCGAAGTAATTGGAGAATTTTGTCCAAGTCAGAGTTCGGCATGAACACGGGGATCAGATCGATGTTCATGTGCTTTGCAAATGCTACTATGTAGCTTGCGTCATATCCCACCAATTGATTGCGTCCTTCTTTCTGAACGACAAAAGCTCCGGGGATATCCTCCATAAAAGGTGTTTCAATTTGATAGTTCTTCAAGTCTCTTGATTTTTGCGGGAAAAATGTTCCTCCTTTCGTTAAATTTATCCACTTCAAAGTTGGATAAGGATCAATTGAGAAGATTTGAACCTCATTGGTGCGAGGGTTCTCCAAGAACACCAAAACATTGGTGAACTGTCTGTTCCATAGCCAGTTCCTCAGCAAATTTAGCATTTTTAACTGTACTGCATTTCTAATGAAAATTAGAATTTTAGAATCGTGAATTCCATAAAGCCTTGCGTCGATTGTATTATGAATATTTGTTATAACACGTTCGATATAAAGAATTGATAGAATTGTGTCACTATTGATTGTTAACAACAATTTTTCAAATGAAAACTTATCGAAATACATTTGTGGTAATTGATTGGATGTCCGGAGTTCCATGGGAAAATTCTGATGTCCTTCGGAATCTGGTGTAAGTCGTGTTGGTTTTTCCAAAAAAATTATAAGCGTCTCTATTTTATAGGTAGCACAGATTTTATTTGTAATTTCAATCACGAAACTGTTATTGATTTCAGCAATAATTGATAAAGGCAGAATCACCACAAATGTTACTAATAGCCACTGCATTGTGCAAACAATTTCTGATTGAATTACATTCAAATGCAGGTGGTTAGCTGTGATTTTTTTAGAGCTACAAACCTATATAAACAATAACTCACTAAGTGCACCTTTATTAGATTATAATGGCTGAACATTTGATATAATCGTTTTCGATAAAAAGTTTTCAACGTCTAAATTGATAAAAGATTTTAAAATGGTTTTATTCTCTACAAAGAAAGTTCTGGGCTTACAAATGAAGCCAATTTTGTAAATAATTTTTACTTTTTCTTCATGAGGAACATAAAAAGTCAGTTTACAAACTCATATATCATCACTCTCGTTTGTCTCGTTAGTCTCGTTGGTGCTGTTGGTCTCGTTGGTTTCGTTGGTGTCGTTGGTTTCGTTGGTCTCGTTGGTCTCGTTGGTCTCGTTGGTCTCGTTGGTTTCGTTGGTCTCGTTGGTCTCGTTGGTCTCGTTGGCCTCGTTGGTCTCGTTGGTCTCGTTGGTCTCGTTGGCCTCGTCGGCCCCGTTGGTTTTATTGGTTTTCTTAACTTCTTGGGCCTTGTCGGTTGAAGAATTTACCTAAATACCTGTCAAAAATATTTTGTTTTTGAACATCTGTCAAGTAATCAAAGGTTACTAAAATATCTATGAATCAGAAAACCTTTGAAAAGTCAAATTTTTTCCACTGAAAATTCGTATGCTTGACAAAACTTCAGAAATCATCAACGATCATCCTCATTCTTGGGTGTCTGTAGACGAAGTCCAAACTATTGCTTGAACTGTAAAAAAATACATAAAATAGTATTATATTGTTGCACACTTAGCTTTTAGCTACTATGTCCATAAATGACTACTCAACTAAGATGTTAGCAAATTTATTTCCAAAAATATTATTTTTTATCGTTTAAAGAACACCGTATTTAAATTAAAAAAATGTATGTAATAAGATTTTAAAAATATGAAGTTTTACAACTAGGTAACAATTTTAAAGTAAATATACTCTAAATAATAAAAGTTTTTATTTTTATATTCATCTACCCTAATTCGTAGAAAAATAAATATTTTTTACATATTATGTATCACACACCCTCCCTCTTCTTTTTCATTCCAAAGACAATACTTTGTTTTATTTGTTCAACACACAGAGACAATCAATATTCAAGCACAAAAATATTTAATTAAATCTCTCGCCATCGTCATTTTCCTGTACATACTCTTCCAAGGCCCTTGCTCGTTCCAGGGCTCTACGAATAACAAAATATCTGTTATACAACACTTCGAAGATAAAAATCAAAGTACTTATCCCAATCAGTGACCAATAGCCAGCGTAGACATGTTGAAAGTAATCCAAACGCAATGGTTGAACCACAACAGTCTGTTCGACCAGAACTTTTAATAGCTTCATGGTCACTGCCATACGAAATGCTTCCTCGTCCCAAAACAAATCCAATCCAGCTTGCATCACAATTAGAATGAACATATCCAAGTCTGCACGAAGATGGGAGTCAAATTGAAGAGGAAACATGGTGAAGTGTCTGCCAAAGCAGATTTTCGAAAGTCGGAAGAAAACCTTTTCCAGACCTCGTTGCTGCTTGTTGAGGAAATTCCAGCGGTCTTGACGAATGCTGTAGGCGTAATGCCCATCGAATTGCGCTCTGCGTGTATTAACCTCGAGATACGAGACTGGATAGAGAAGCTTTAAAAATGTTTCGCCATAGATAGCCCGCGTGCGTATTGCCTCAAGCTCATAGTCAATGACCATCACTCGCAGATTCTCCTTCACTAGGTCTTCAACGCTGTCGATTGGTGGCTGGAACACCATGTATGTGCAAAAACTTGTCAAATACGTGGAGTAGAAGCAAGACAAAATGAAACCCAGCACGAAAACCTGAGCGAAGAATAGAATCTGCCTGACAGTCGGCATCGTCATTCGTTCCGCCATATTCGGGCTATACATCAGCATCGCCAGACTCCGCAGGAAGAAGTACTTCTGAGTAACTTCCGAAGATGGCGGATCAATGAAACGCAGCAGTAAACCGATATAAAGCACACTCAATCCAGTGGCAATCCAGGTGCCTGTGTCGAAACTTATTATGGGATAGTCACTCTTGGGCACCTCACTCCGTAGTGGCACCATGATACACCAACGAACAGTCTCGAGGGGGTAACTGCATCCAATATCCTCAAGATCAAACATCGAATACGAATGAACACTCAGTTCCATATTGCGATTATGGAACTCGCGGAGGATTTTCTCCAAGTCCAAATGGGGTTGGAAATTGTAGACGAGTTCGATGTTCATGTGCGTGGCGAAAAGCTTGATGAGATTTGCATGGCGCCCAACGATACGCTGCTCTCCGTTTTTATTCAGAATAAACACCCTTGGAACGTCTTCCATGTAGAGAATTTCAATTCTATAGTTCTTCAGGTCCTTAGTGGGTTTCATGAAAAGCTTCCTAGCATCAGAAACCCCAGTCTTGTTGACCCAGTGCGGTTCGGGATAACCGTAGACTGTAAAAATCTGATTTTGATGGCTGGTCTTGTCCTGAAACAGCACCAAGGCGTTGATAAACTGCTTCTCCCAAATCCAGTTTTGAAAAAATCTCAATTGGTCGAGAAAAACTTCTTCCCTCAAGACTAGCACCAATTTCGCCAAGTGCATTCCTCTTAACCGGGTTTCGACAATCTTAAGAATTTCCATCGACATATGATCGGTGAGCACAATGGAGATTGTGGTATTTACGTCCAACAAATTCCGCAGCCCCTCGTGATTTGACGGTTGGGTAAAGTGCATCTGTGGAATCGGGTATTGATGAAAGAGATTCTGGGAAACGTTAGCAAACAAACTATCCGTAGGTTCAATGTATCGGCTCCAGAAAATCGGAAACGTTTGCACCGGATACACATCATAAAGCCTGCCGATTATTTCGATTACGAACGTACAATTGATGGCCGCGGTTGTAGGTTGAAGTGTTATTAGAGCAGCTACAAGCACCCGGAGACGGAATACCATTGGCATTATATTTCGCCACTTCGACTTCATACTAACTGTCCGCGGGATTTCTGTGAGAATTTCAACACGACAAGGGATTTTATAGCACACAATCGAACTGACTCAGCTGTCGATGATTTGCAAGTTCTCGAATTGTTGTTTTAGTTTTTTTTTTGTTTTATTTTTGGATATTGGGTGGTGTTTAAGTAATTAACGAGCTGCTCTGGCTGCTGGCTGGACTTGTGGACTCGTGGACTTGTAGAGAATCGATTTGCACTTTTTGGTTGGGCGGTTGGTCAGTTTTTTGGTCTGCCGAAGAGTGTTCTATAGGCCAAGGCAATTAGAAGCCGCGTTTAATGTGAATAGCTGAACTTTACCAACTAATGTGCCTGGCCTTCGACCTACATCAGCTACTTGCTAACTGTGCTCTACCGTAGGCAATGTGTGTGTCTGATTTTTATTTTAAGTTCATCTACCAGTATATTTGATTTGGCTTGTTGATTTTTTATGAACGCATAGGTGAATCGCTTCTGTGATTGGTAAACGAAATATTTACCAATTATTTTAATATATCGAAAGTAAACACCTTGAGGGACGAAAGTAATTACAAAAATGTATTTATCGACAACTTTCGATATGCATCACATAGTGTTTGTATAAATAGAGCCTACTGACAAGGTTTTGATTTCATTTAATGTTTAAAAGTCCAATTGCCACGTACATATAAATCTATGGTTTATAATAAGAACACATTAATTGCAGATCTTTAGCTTTTTGTTACACCATTAATTGACTTATGTTAAAGCTTGTTAATGGGTCGAACGATTAGGTTTCATTAAACGATTTACCTAAGCTTGGACTGGGAGGCATAAATATAGGTGATTAAACATACATTACTAGGTATTAATTTCAATGCGATGATAATGGCGAATCTAACACCTTAGCTGATGAAGTCGTAATAGCTTATTTTTTTAACAATCGTATAACAAAGGCGACAAGCGTGTAGAATTTATAAAAGATACTGATAAGCAACTATTATATTCAATCGATTCGATAAAACTATTTATTCTTGGTAATTGATTCTGAGGCGATTATACGAGTATCTTTAATGAAGACAAAGTTTTCTACGCATCGATATTTGCGTTATTTAAATGTGTTCATAATTTTGCATTTTGTAACAAATAAAATATTTGTATACCTACAATATTCAAAAACAGCAGTTCCAAAAAACTTAGGTCTCGTGATAGGAAAAGAGAGATTTTGGTTCAAAGTGGTTCAAGTTGGCCAACTCAATCAATCCCTTGTCTTAAATCTTATTGAAACTTTATGGAAAACATTAATAAACTAGTTTATGAAATTAGACCAACTAATAATAACCATCTTTTGGAATCACTGTAGTAGATTGTCAAGTTGTACTTTAACAAAGTAAAATTATATCGAAGAAAAACACCAATTTGGACTTAATTCTGCTAAAGGGAGAGTACATTAGATATTAAAGTATTAATTTAAAGTTTTGTATTTTTAATTAAAAGCAAATAATACTTTAAATGCATCTTACCTCGCACTATGATGCTTTTTGTACGATGCTAAGGTAGACTCATTGGTGTCCAGGGTTCCTTCCAAAGAAAGCAAACATTTTGGGTTTTAGAGCTTTTAAAGTCCGATTTTTAACAAACTTTATTTAAATCTTAATAGGTAGGTTCTAATACTTTATTTTTTTCTTATCAAAAAACTTACAACTTATTGCATAAACGTCAAAATTACTAGTACGGGTATAAAGACCTGCCCCTAAAAAAGGTTAGAAAATGGTCGCTAGCAACGAAGCTAGGCTTGTCCCAGGTTCTCTTAGACAGTGACAACAAAATAATAGGTTGGGATTGCGTTCCATGTCTCTAGCAGCAAACTAGAGAATAATCGGTCGCCCTAAGTATTGTCTGTAGTACTCTTAAAAAAAGGGAAAGGCGGAATAAAAAAAAGCAACATCCAGTGTTGCCAGCTCGAAATTGGGAATCTAGTCAGATCTGACTTGTTGAGTGGATTTTGATTATTTAAATCCAATCAAAAAAAAAAAAACAGTTAAACATATTTTAAAACAAAAAAAACAGTCAAAAATCCAGTCAAATAATAAAAACATTTTAACAAACAAATAACACATTTTATTTTGTTTTATAACAAGAACTATAATAGAAAAATTAACAAAAAATAACTTATTTTCTATAATTCACAGCGTATAATGTACTTATGTTACTAAATTTATGATAATAAGAATAATTTTTCAGGAAATTAAAATATACGAATAAATTTATTCCGAATCGGAACTCGAGGTATTGTTTTCCGTACCAATATTTTGAAAAATTACATTTGTTCCATTTTTTTCGTAACTTCATTTGGAATGATAAAATTATGGCAAGAATTTACCCCTCGCAAATTGTTTCTTATAATTAAAATAGCATTTGTAGAAATTAAATGCAACCTGTTTCTTTGCTTGGTTTTGACCAAGTTTAATTGGCTAAAAATTCGTTCTAACTCAGTGTTTGATATTGGCAATACCAATAGCGAAATAGCAAAATTTGCCAATTCTTTAAAAAGATTTTCTCCACTAGCATCTTTATAAGATAAAACTTCACACCAAAAAGGTACTGTTTCCTCTATGTTGTTCCATCTTACATAGTTTAGATTATCCCATTGACTAGAAATTTTGTCAGCTAAAATCGCCTCGACATTCATTCCATTCAAAACAGGTTTCAGTTGTAGGGAGGATTTATTTTGCGAAAGGCATTCGCTTACCGAAAGCATTCTTATCTGCTTTAAAATGTTAAGACTTTTTGGCACTCTCTGCTGCAACTATTCTACTAGCTTTATAATAAAATGTTTACAGTTTTGTCTAAATACATCAATATCTTCCTTGCTTACTTCCAAATTTAATTTTAATTCATTTAGTTTTTCTTCGCATTCGACTCCAAGTCCAAGGTAAGGCTTTGTTTGTAGCCTTAAGTAACTACAGAGGTAGTCAAAAGTATTTACACAACAAGCTTTTTTGTGGACATTCAATTGAAAAAAAGCTTTTTCTTGTTGTTGTTGTTGTTGCAGTGCAACAAAATGCTATGTTGTTTTAAGCCTTGTGTATGCCTTAGCGACCGAAGTCTACTTGGTAAGGATAACGGTACATATGTAGGACAAAAAACAAAGCAAATGAACTGATAAAAAGTATTTACACACATTTTTATTGAATCAAAAGTATTTACACACTGCAAATTAGCATTTATTTTTTCATTTAGTTTGAGTCAGAGCAGTCTTTGAGTTCTATTGCCTTCATAACAAATTAAATGTGATTTAAAATTTAAAATTTTATAAATAAAATGCCGAAAACAAAGGAATTATCCATTGAAACTCGATTGGAGATCGTTACCAAGTTTAAGTGTGGGATTTCGGCGTCGGAGTTGGTACAAATTTATAAAATTTCAAGGGAAACTGTTTATAATTTAGTTAAAAAGAAGGAGACGAACAATTGCTTGGACAATTTAAAGAGAACTGGGACTGGGAGGAAACCGGTAATGACTCAAAGAGAATGCAGAAAATTGATAGGCACAATTATACAAAATCCCACAATAAGTCCCGTTAAGGTTGCAGCAGCATCGAATCAGCTTATTGGAAAAAAAGTCAGTGATGCTACATTGCGCCGGAGATTAAAAGAAATCAACATAAACACGCAAAGTGGTCGATATTTCTGAAACCAACGAAGCGAAACGCGTCTCATTTGCCTTCGAGTACATCCAAAAGCCTCTACGGTTTTGGTATAATGTGTTGTGGACAGATGAGGCTGCATTTCAATTCCAGGGCTCGTTTAGTAAACGCTTTATGCATTTACAACGTGAGAAGAAGAAAGATGCAGTTCAGCCGCTAAACAGATTCGGAGGTGGCACGGTGATGTTTTGGGGATGCTTATCTTACTACGGTTTTGGAGATTTGGTACCAATTGAGGGCACTCTTAAGCAGTCTTGGTATACAACAATCTTAAATGACCATGCCTTTGTATCCGGCAATAGGCTTTTTCCAACTATCGACTGGATTTTACAACACGACAGTGCTCCATGTCATAAAGGATGGTTGCCTACAAGACTTTTAAGTGATGTAAATCAAGTTGTTCTTCCCTGGCCTGCGCAGAGCCCCGACCTAAACATCATTGAAAATGTTTGGGCTTTCGTCAAACGTCAGAGGACAATTGATAAGGACCGAGAACGCAATGACACAATTGCTGAAATAACCGAAATTTGGTCCAAATTAACAGTTGACTTTGCGCGCAATTTGGTTGAATCAATTCCAGCCAGATTGCAGGCAGTTATTGATGCCAAAGGAGATGTTACCAATTATTAATTTCATATTTAAAAATAATTAGTCGAGCTAAACTTCAAAATTTAAGAATTATCACTAACCTGGAGCATAATAATTAATTTAAAGTTTTGTGTAAATACTTTTGGTTCAATAAAAATGTGTGTAAATACTTTTGACTATCGCTAATCCGTTATCCTTACTAAATAGACTTTGGTCGCTAGTTCATACACAAGGCTTAAAACAACATAGCATTTTGTTGCACTGCAACAACAACAACAACAACAACAACAAGAAAAAGCTTTTTTCAATTGAATGTGCACAAAAAAGCTTGTTGTGTAAATACTTTTGACTACCTCTGTATGTCTAAATCAGGACTAAAATCATAATCACAGTTGGACATAACAATTTTTTGATAAGCATTAATATGAGAAGTTCCAAACCACCCAAAAACTTTAACAAAATCCCCTTTTTCACTTTCAAATATTTTGTTAACCCTTTGAAGTTCTTCTAAATAATAATTAAAGAAAATTTTTCGAATTTTTGACTTGATTCCAGTCAAAAATAAATGTTGACTGGGTCTTATTTTATTTCCAGCTAACGAAGAAAAGATCCAGTCAAATCTGACTGAAAACAAGTCAAAATGGCAACAGTTCCTTGATGCACCTGGCAGCAAAATACATAGGAAAAGCTACGTAGAAGGTATCCACAAGATAATCGGTTTGGAGTGCCTAGCAGAAAATAAGAAAAAAAAGGTTTGCATAAGCCTCTCCATCATACACTTAGATGATGGTGGATGGTGGGATAAACAGGTATTTCCTGACCCAAAAATTACGATGTACTCGAGGTACTAACTGTGTTCGGAAATTTTTCCTTTTATGTACACAGGATTGGAACTTAAACTGTAAAGATTTTGTTGAAATTGCACCTCACTTTATCAAATATTTTGTGAAAAGTCACTGTGAATTTGAAGCAGGTGAATGGCAAAAGCTATTTGTCAAAAACATTCTATATGAAGATATATGTAAATCCTTCTTACGTATCACCCTCCAAAACCCATTTGTTTACATTGTTGTATTTTTAATGTGGACGAATTAAACGAGAAAAATTGACGTGTTTTCACGCATACATAGAATTAACTACTAAGTTTTTAGGGGAAATTTCATAAATTAGATGAGAAATGACACGCATACTTAAAAGAGTTTATGAGTTTGATTTCCGGTTTAGCTTGTAAGCAAACCAAGATGGCTACCGAGGATTTATATCTTTATTAGAGTGTTTTTGCTTTATGTATGTTAGCTTTCCGAATTCCTTTTTGCTTTCATTCTCAAAATATTTTTACTTTATTTTCGTTTTTTACCATCAGTATTGTTTTTTTTTTAAACTAGTACCCGTAGCGTGATGGTTAGTGCGTTGGACTGTCATGCAAGGGGTCTTGGGTTCAATCCCTGCCTGTGCCACCTAACTTTTTTCACGGGCACTGCCTCTTGCGAGGAATTGACAAATCCTCCAAGAGTAATTCTTGTCATGAAAAGTGCTTTCTCAAATTGGCCGTTCGGATTCGGCATATAAACTGTAGGTCCCTTCCATCTCTGAAAACATTACTCGCACACAGGGATGGGGATGGTTGAGATTTGTAAGTCACTAGGCCCTAGTCCTTCATTGACTGTTGCGCCACCTAATTTATTTATTTATTTTATTGTTTTTAAAATGTTGATACAAAATCTTCTCTGCCGTAATATGTGAACGTCTAAAGCCCATCGTCAACAACCTGATAGGTCCTTATCAGTGTGGTTTTAGACCAGGAAAGTCCACAGTCGATCAAATATTCACATTACGGCAGATCCTGGAAAAAACCCAAGAACACCAAATCGACACCCACCATCTTTTCATCGATTTCAAGGCCGCATATGACAGTATCTACAGGGACGAACTGTATAGAGCCATGTCTAGTTTTGGCATCCCTGCCAAACTCGTCCGTTTGTGCAGGATGACCATGGAGAATTCACGCTGCTCCATAAAGGTTGGAAACAACTTAACTGAACCTTTCGATGTCAAAAAAGGTTTTAGACAAGGTGATGCGCTGTCATGTGATTTTTTTAACATCGTACTTGAAAGAATAGTGCAAAGCTCACACGTCAACACCAGAGGCACTATCTTTCAAAAGTCTGTCCAATTACTAGCATATGCTGATGACATTGACATAATCGGAAGAACTCAGCGTGATGTCAATGGGGCTTTTGTGAGTATCGAGGCAGAGGCGGCAAAAATGGGTTTAACGGTTAATGAGGGCAAAACAAAGTACATGCTGTCATCAAGAAAGGACCTGCAACACCGACGTCTTGGTCAAAACGTCACCATCGACAGACGTAACTTTGAGGTAGTCAAGGACTTCGTCTACCTAGGCTCCGCTGTAAACGCAGAAAACAACACCAGCGCTGAGATCAAACGAAGAATAACTCTTGCTAACCGCTGTTTCTTTGGGTTAAGAAAGCAATTGAGTGGAAAAATTCTCTCTCGAAGGGCCAAAGTGTCGCTATATAAGACCCTTATCATCCCCGTCCTGCTATACGGTGCAGAAGCATGGACTTTGACAAAAGCGGATGAAAGCACCTTGGGTCGTTTCGAGAGAAAGATTCTTCGTGTGATCTACGGTCCCGTATGCATCAAAGGGGAGTGGAGGAGAAGATGGAACGACGAGCTGTACGGGCTGTACAGCGACGTAGACTTAGCAAGAAGGGTAAAAGTCCAACGACTAAGATGGCTAGGTCACGTAGAGCGCATGGAAACCAATGCTCCGGCCCGGAAAGTCTTCGAATCCACACCCACAGGACAGCGCAGTAGAGGAAGACCGCGAATCAGGTGGCGCGCACAAGTGGAAGGTGACCTCACCCAACTCGGAGCGCGAAACTGGAGACATCTAGCTAGGGACCGAGCTAGATGGAGAAGTTTGTTGGGTGAGGCCCTAGTTCACACAGGACTGTAGCGCCACCTTAAGTAAGTAAGTAAGTAAATGTTGATACTTTTTGTTATTTGTTGATTCAAAATAGTTTGAAAATTACTGACTAACTATATTAAAAAAATTGGATTATTTCTTTAATACAAGTACTTTAAGAGGCTTGTTTCTGTCCATTTGTAAAATGTTCAAAAAGAATTTGCAGTCAGCAATCGTTTAAACTTAAAATTTTTTTTGAAATTGCCATTGTCAAATATTCTAACTAGACAACTTAAACAACTGTCAGATAGCTAGGATCTCAGTTATTATTAGTCTAACAGTTTGTGAACAAAAATAATGCTTAAAAAATGAGATAACAAGCAATAACAAAGAATATAAAGTAAAAAAAGGAATAAAACTCCTTGAATGCAACGTCAAGAATGGACATAACCTTACACAAAATTTTATTGATTTGATTTATGTATCATTTCATTACATACATAAAAAATCATTTTCCCATTATATGAGTAGGTATTGATTGCCGTGACCAGGATTCGAACCTGGGTTACCACGGCCACAACGTGGGGTCCTAACCACTAGACGATCACGGCTCTAAGGGCAGTTATAGTTGACCAATGGTGCACAGAAGGTGCTTGTCAAAAAGTTTAGATAAAAAATCAGTCTCAAATATAACGTAATTTTAGTTTGGCGATGCGGCGAACTTCAATTTGTGCAACTTCCGATATACACATTTGGTGTTTTTTGAGAAATGTAGTTAAAACGCATTTTGTATCATAATCTTTTAGATAATTTCATAGTTTTTATGATTTAAATATAATTTCCGTCATACGTTAATGTTTTTCACAGCCCATATGTGGTCAATGGTGGCTTGAATATTGGTTCCAATGGTTCTAGAGTTGCTGGTTTCTAGAAACATACCAATGATTTAATGCAGTCCCATATAAAGTAAGGGAAAGGCTTTAAGCCACACGAAGACGGCAGGGGGTGTGGTAGGTGTTTGGCAGTTAACCACGCTCTGTATGAACCAAGTGTTATTGATGTTAATATGGTTAATTTTTCGTAACAAGAAATCAGCCAAGATGGCTCGATAGCTCTTACCGATAATACCGCCGGGTATAAATTGAACATAACCGTCAATTTTAATCAATGCAATGAAGATTCGTTATTTGCTTGAGAAGTATATTTGATCTATTTAAGGAAACGAATAACAAATAAATGAGCTTCATCATTAAACACTGTTCGTTAAATTGGGAACTTCAAGAACAGATATATTTGTATCGCATTAATTTTCCCAATTTTTAAGTTTAGTCGCGGTGGTAAAGGATTCACGATGAATGGCCAAATCCTTACTAAACCTAAATGTCAACAAAATAAGGCATTCTCAACTGTCAAACCATGGACAGCAACCATCGAAACATCTCATGTAGTTACAAAAAACACCCTTTATGTCCATTATCTACATAATAAACAGAATTATAATATTTGCCTGATACCAATAAATTTGTTTTGACTGAATCAGGACCAGTTTGTAAGTTCTGAGCTTAACAGTATATATTCCATTATAATAAAAAATCAATGTACAATAAAATCAAAATAATAATTTTGAGGAAAAAATCATCGAATTTACAATACACGTCAAATTTGGTTAACTCAACCATATATAAAACTTTAAAAAGTAGCTATTAAATGCCGTGACCAGGATTTGAACCTGGGTTACCACGGCCACAACGTGGGGTCCTAACCAGTAGACGATCACGGCTCTTCCTCTTGATTGTAAATGTTTTTCCAGCTGTCTTCAGTTTTTTTTTTTTTTTTACTATTTGCTAAAGGTCTAGAAGACTTTATCAGCAAATAAATTCTATAATATTATACTTCCTTACAACTGACCGTTAACAGCTTTATCTAATATAGTATTAATTATGGTAAATCATGGACCATCTCCTATAAATTTTCTCCAATAGCTTTTTTACTCAACGAGATAATAGTAAAAGTAACATTTAGTGGCCAAAGACAAATATTTAAGAATTAGGATTTCTTCCATGTTTGAGCGATGATATTACCAACGATATGGAAATCACTTGAAATTATTTTTCACGTTCATCTAGGCATAAAGTTAAGTATTGTATACGTACAAAATATAATCTTCATTATTAAACTATAGACGATATAGAAAAACTTTAAATAATATAAAATTATTATGAGTAATTTACACGACTAACAATTAGCATCAGCTTTTCTGCCAATTTGTCAGCATTTGTTCTATAATTAACAATACACCAATTCTATAAACTATTTCCATAATATTGATGTTATTTATTTAAAACTCAAATTTAATTATACGTACATATAGCTTGGTACGTCAAAATAAGCTCGTGATTAAGTTCGTTGGATCCATAGAAATGTTTGCTTAATTCTTCTGATGCTACATGTTCCTACTATATATTTAGTAATGCATACATGTATTGTATGTGGTATATTGTTTATAATTATTTGTTATTGATGGCGCTTCTCCCCTAGGTTCTATAACTAGTATATCTAGTCACTTTTTTTTTGATGCACAATGAAGTTATACACAGAATTGTAGTTTATTTTCTAGGAAAGCTATTGTAATCAAATTGGAGCTTGAAAAACTTGTTATTTACAATAGTTTTTGAAGCTTTAAGTATTTTGCAGGTTTTTTTTTCAAAATTTAAGTAAGCGAAACTTAACAAATATATAATAATAAATAATAATGTAATAAATTGAATAGAATTAAATCAAATGAAGATGTCCGTATTAAATCTGCTTCAATAATGAAAGATTGTCATCCATACAGTATTTCTTCGATAACAATTACTAAAGGAAGACATTTTATTAACCCATCCTAACTAAAACAATGTTGTCTCTATAATAATAAATTTGACATAAATCAATAATTTGTTCAAGTTATTAACGATGTGACGTCCACTTAAATATTGAAATAGAACAAATTTGCTGATAAAATCGTCTAAGTCTAGGCCAAGAAAATGACGAAAAACTTTTTGTTAATGAATTATATCCTACAAACCAACTGAAATCTTATAAATAAAATATTGAAAAATACATTCCAATAAATAAAACATAAGGTGTCGATTATACTAACCCTGAGAGCCATGATCTAGTGGTTAGGACCCCACGTTGTGGCCGTGGTAACCCAGGTTCGAATCCTGGTCACGGCAATGAAAACATCTACTCACATAATGTTAAAGGGAAATATAAATTTTATATTTTTCAAGTTTAAATTAGTTACATAGCTGTGTACATAAAATCATAAAACAAAAGAGGAAGTAGTCGATAATTTGCCCCATTATTTTACATAATTTTGTTTGTTTAGAATTTAGGAAAAAATCAAAGTCGCTGGAAATCCTCCGCATATATAATTTAAGTGTTAAGGACGATAAGTAGATGCATATACTTTCGTTTGATTCTCTGATTAATAAGTAATGACAACTTGAAGAAAGACGCTATAAATCACGATATATGTATATACGATAAGATGCTATAAATCACGATATATGTTCATATAGAATTACACTCAAGCTCTCAAGTTAGTTGAATATTTATTTTTTGTTAAAGAACTATTTGTACTGTTACTAAATATTACTAATTAAAATTTTGTATTAAGATTCAAGTTCAAATTGACAATAATATAGATCGAAAAAATCCAATTTTAAAGATTATATAAATAAGTTAAAAGGTTAAAAATTAAAACCTTTCTTTCTTCAGTTTCTTACTTTAATACAATTTATGAAAACGTTTTTAGTAACCCTTAAAGGTGTCAAATAGTTTTTCTGGCTTCAAAACTTCTGCCGCATAAATAAGAAATTATATTGGTATAATGATGGGTGCAGTGTCATAAGTCCGTAAGTCATAAGTCCGTAAAGGACTTATGACCCACTTAGGTGGGTCAAAACTTCATAAATCGATTATGAACTTATAACCCACGTAAGTGAGCCAAAAGTCCGCAATAAAAAGAGCCATAAGGTCTTAAACAAAAAAATTTAAGATTGATTGGAATTTTTGAGACTGGAGAATAAAACAAGTTTTTTTTAATTGATAGCACGGCGTACTAACAACTAGGTATGCAACCCCCCTGCTTGGGATCACTATAGGATTTGGGGTGGGTGCGAGTTTGGGTATATGCAAAGAACACGAATGCGTTGTGATTCTTTCAAAACTGTGAGCCATACTTGCTTTTTTTTTGTTGGGAATTTCTTTGATTTTAGTGCTCAAATGCAAAAGTTCTTTGCATATACCCAAACTCGCACCCACCCCAAATCCTATAGTGATCCCAAGCGGAGGGGTTGCAGGGTTACATACCTAGCTGTTAGTACGCCGCCGTGCCGTGCTATCAATTCAAAAAAACTTTTTAGCAAAAGTAGCTATTCTAGACAATAAATCAACCATTTTTTTAATGATCCTTTACTTTAAAAATACATGAAATACATTTTTTTCATATAATTTTTTCAAGCATTCTATGTAATTAATATTTTTGACGTGACAACGTCTTAAATTAGGTTGCGGCTGGGAGTCACTTATGAAAAAGTGTAACGCCCGGTAACGTTACGATGAGTCACCGAACGAGAGAGAGGCCCGCCGAATGCCTTGCGTCTCTCTCCCACTCAACTATGATCGGTCTGCCGCGCGCGCAGCACTAGAGAATTAGGCGCATTGAATCGGCGCATGCTTGTGTCTCTGTCTTTGTCTTTCTCGAACGTTCTTGGCGTTGGAAAAACAAGAAAGCGTCATAATACAAGTTGACACGTGTGGTTAAAGTATCGTCAGCTGTGTCTGTAGTGAAAATGTGGAGTGCTTAGATTCGTCATTTACAACAACTACAACAATAAAGGTAAATAATTGTACACTGATATTTCATTATCGTAAACTATGATTGATTGATTAATTGTTAGATTGACACAAAAGTTGAGAAACTGAGTTTATAGGTTATGTCATACTATTGATAAATGTTGATAGTGTTAAGTAAATTATTAGTTTAAAAAATTTGTGCAATTCTTATTTTCATTCAATTCCTTGTTCCTATTGTGCAATTTAATTATATTCATATCAATAAATATTCTACCGAGAAAAAGACGTTGTCACGTAAAATCTTCGCCCGTAAAACCGACTTTACAGGCAACCATTTTTTTCGCACGCACAAAAAAACAAGCCCAGTTTCAGAAAAACTCGAATTAAGTGACGCTTACAAGTCAGATCTATCAAACCCAGATTATGTTTTCATTGAGCATGTTAAAACCATGCTCTTGATTTCTATTTACCGATGTAAGATTTAAAAGAGAGAACTTATCATTGAAGGTTGTAAAAAAAGACATGCTAGTAGGTAAGTGAAAGGAACGCAACCAATAACAATTTTCGTAAGCATTCGCTTCTCAGAGAGAATGACTCCAAAAAACCGTAAGCTTTGGGTCAGAATTTCGTTGGAAATTTTGACGGACTTTTGGCTCACTTACGTGGGTTATAAGTTCATAATCGATTTATGAAGTTTTGACCCACCTAAGTGGGTCATAAGTCCTTTACGGACTTATGACTTACGGACTTATGACACTGCGCCATAATGATGTACAATGTCGATATACCGGTATCCGAATATGGAGAGCTACTGGGGAAAAAATGCTTTTCCTTCGATTCAAAAGTTCATGCCGGTAAAACGATTTGCTGCAATCAAGAGATTTTTATGTTTCCAAGATGAATCCCAGAGAAGAAAAAAAAGGTGAATCTGGCTTTGACCGCTTGTTTCGTGCTCTTGTAAACAAACTAAACGAGCGATTCGATTTCATCACAAAAACAGCAAGACTTTGTGTTGACGAACAAATGTGCACCACCTAGACGAAACACCATCTTCGTCAATATATGCCAAACAAGCCGCACAAGTGGGGTGTCAAATTGCTTGTTCTTTGTGATTCAAATGGATTTGCATACCGTTTTGAGGTATACAATGGTACAGGTAATAATATCATCTTACCAGGTAAGCCAGATCTAGGAGCACGTCCAATGTGGTTGTTCGGTTATCAGAAACAATTCCCGAGTTTTGTAACCACATAATTTACTTCGATAACTTTTACACATCGCCACTCCTCTATCTTCAGCTTAGGAACAGTGAGAGGTGATTTTGTATTTCTTTGTTTGTTTTTGGGCGAAAAAATAAAATTTTATTTTATATTTCAGCCAATCGTATACCTGCATGTAAGTTGCCGACCGATATTCAAGTTAACAGTATATGGCTTCAGTTTATGGAGTGGATCTCACTACGGTTCTTTGGAAATTTACGACGTGAACTGGGGCGTATACGCATTTTTTTCTACAATTTAAAAATGTAAGGAATTATGTTATTGATTATTATTATTTAAATTAGTTTAATACATTGCAGTTTAAACTAAATTTGTATGACAATTATAATGTGAACACTCCTTAGCTATTACAAAAGAGGAATAAAATAAATATCCTCTTAGCTACGTTTTTTGAAAAACATGGCCGTGGCCAGGTTTCGAACCTGGGTTAACACGGCCACAACGTGGGGTCCTTACCACTAGACGTCCACGGCTCTCGGCTCGGGGATTTGTGTAGTACATCATTTTTAATGGTGACAATCAGAGATCAAAAGTAAATCTCAACCTTTTGAAAGGTCTCTTAAATTACTCTCACTTGTTGTGATTTACAAAAATGATCACTTAATAACCAGTTTACTCCATTTTTTTTTTTTTCGGTTTCTGAGAGAGAAACTTTTATTTTGACTTTTTTTTAGGTTTTGGTTAACCGGTGACCACTTATTGCTGAGAGAAAAAAATAAATCTCATTTGGAGATTTTTAATTTACTTTACCCGTTAGAAAGTTCTTTGTTTAGAATTTCCAAGAAATGTTTATTTAGTCATTTATCAACACAATGTAATATGAATTCGTTTGTTGTTGTTGTCTTTTCTGTTTGTTTCGCTCTTAAATAAAGTATAATTTCATTAAATTTAATCTTCGTATAATATTCTTTATGTAGAATATAACCTCAGTTTCTCAAGAAGCAAATCCAACGACAAGCAACGAAAGTCCAAATACTGCAACAAGTCATGCCAGCGATACCGATAACTAACTTTTAAACTTGTATTTAAATAGAATTGAGCATTAAGAACGGGAAGAAAATGGAACCAGTGACGTCAGTAATAACGAAACACTTTCAAAATTATACGTGGACATCGAAAATTTTGATTCGGTCTAACCTCGTTTGCCGTTGGACGCTAACATTCTTTCATTTTTTCAAAATCTCAAATTAAAATCTCCTAACATTTTTGAGATCGCTCTGGTTGTACTGGGCGTTCCAGCAGCGCAAGTATCAGTGGAAAGGGCGTTTTCTTCTCTAAGTTTCATACTTACTGAAAGAAGATATAATTTAAATCCAAAAACTCTTGAGAATTTACTTTTAGTTAGGCTTAATAATTAAGAATTAACTTTTTTTACTTGCAAAATAAAGAAAATCATATAATTTATCATTTTAACCATTTTTGAATTATTTTCTACGGAAAAGGTTTAAGGTTAACCATTTCCATTTATTTTTAGTTAAATAAGTCAACAGATAAGAGATATTTGCGAACTTAAATGATAAATCTCACACAAAGACCTAAAAAATTAATTTTTAAAAATAAATCACAGACCAAGACCAAAATGAAATTGGCGAATTAAATAAATCTCAGTGAGAAACCGATTGAAAATAAAGGTCAACGGTTATTTTGGATCTCTGGTGACAATCCTAAAAAACTAAAATAAATAATTTTCTTTTTCAACAAAATCATGATAAGCCGAAGAAGTTATGTCTAGAAATATTTTCTATGTACAGGGTGTACACCAAACTTTATCGTATTCTTGTTGCATGTTTATCACAATCTAATTAGAAGATTGTGACATGACGTTGAAACTATTAATCGTCTTAAATTGTTTCACATGTAATGAGGCAACGTCCAAAAACATCGGCGATTCACCTACCCTGATGAAAAATTACCTGAACTGGCGTTTTTGCCAGTTAACGCCAAGTTTTCAGAGAGTATACCTAAGAGTTGTTCAGAATTATCCATTTGGGTTCATATTTTGGTGTGCTTTTTCGGTTTGAAATGGGTTTCCTTTCTAATATCGTTTCAAAAATATATCAACTCAAAATATAGGTGAACTACATTTCAAAGATAGCCCAGTAAACTTAAAAAAGATGTCTTACAAAATAAGGACATCAAACATACCAGTTCAATAAATCCTGTGTTAACTATTCATGTAGTTTTATTAATTATGCGTTACCGTAAATTAATCTAAAAGTAGGAAGACTTTTTTCTATTTTATGTTACGCAAATCTAAAAACAAAAAACCAATTCACCTCTTTAACCAACAACCAGGATTCGAACCTGGGTTACCACGGCCACAACGTGGGGTCCTAACCACTAGACGATCACGGCTACAGGGCATGTGTAAAACTATTAACTTTTTGTTCTGAATTTTTCCATTCTTTAAAGTTAAAATCGACAAGTGAATGTTCGACATAGCAAATCAAAGTCACTACTTGTTCTGCTTAAAAATTCTGCTATCACAAGCCTACAATCAGATCAAATTGAAGTGTAAACATTTCAAAATTACCCTCTATAGTTCTTGGTCTGGTTCTTGTCTTTTTTTTGCATACTTTTTTGCGTTTGTTTGTGATTCTCAGAGCAGGGTTCTGCGTTCACCTGAAACAACAACAAATTATCCTGTAAAAAGGTTAATAATTTTCTATGCGCTTCATACCTCCCAGGAGCAGTTAGTTTGAAAACTATAAGTTGTCACACAATCCTGCCACTGATTACAGTTGCAACCTACATCCTGACCTGAATACAAAAAAAAGAAAAAACAAGAATGCAACGTGTCCTTCATAAATTGTTGCTTTGTCTGACTTTTGTATTTTTAACATGGTATGTCGTTGGAGGAGTAAATTTCTCACGGATAATTGAATTATCCGATGAAATACGACAGAGGCAAGAAATTCGCTCGATGGTTGTTTTCTCGCAGAAAAGTTTTGTGACCAATTTGTTGGGTTACGAGGAGCTATTGCAAATTCAAAGCACAATTGTACCTTTAGTCCTAATTGGCGAAGACTTAACTCAAAGACGAGTCTTGGGGAATATACTAGGCCTTTGGTCGACAGTGCTTGTTTTCATGGATAATGTCAATAACCAGAAAATGTTTTCGATTATCAATAATACTCTTAGCCAAATCCACTCATCGAAGATGCTGTTTGTTTTAGAAGAGGCTCCAGAGGACTCCAATACGCTTGTAAGGTTTTTTCAAAAATGTGCTCGTTTGGGCATGGTGAATATAGTTGCAATGTTCGACGACGAAGTTCTGACCTATGAACCGTTTCCCAAAGTCAGCCTAGAGAACATAACTTCAACATCAGTCGCAGAGTATTATCCGGACCGTAGTTACGATCTCAAAGGTTATGTTTTCTACACGCCTATTCAGCAAGACGGGTCGAGAGTGTTCATCTACACGGACAAATATGGCAGAGAAAAGATAACCGGAATAAACACTGAGATTTTTAGGTCCTTCGTTCAGCGACACAATGCCAGTTTTGAAAGGCTTATGGATGGGACCAATCATAGTGGTTTCGACATAATCGGAGCCCTGGCACTTCTGACACAGGGTAAAGTCGATATTCTGATGCACTCTTATTCGTCCTTTGCTCCGCACTTGTTCGCCTTCAGCTACCCGATTGCTCAGATAAGGTGGCAATTGGTATCTCCATTTGTTGGGGAGATTCCTTCCTTTCGGTATTTGATCCTGCCGTTTGATAGTGGGGTATGGCTGCTACTTGGAGTCAGCTTCCTTTATATTTCGTTAGCCAGTTGGCTCACTCGCATATACTGTCAGCATTTGAGAGAATACGGTCCTGCGTTTTCGCGTAGCTTAACTCAATTGCTGTACCTGTCTTCGACGAATCTATCATGCAACCTAAGAACGTTGATTTTCGAAATGCAGATCTTCTGCTACGGCCTGATTTTAACGAACATCTATGTGGCTTTTTTGTCAGCATTTCTGACGACAACAGTTCAAGACAAACAAATCGACACCTTCGATGAATTACTTCAGTGTGGCGTCAAAATCATATCAACTAATTTCGAAGTTGTATTATTATAGCACACTAGCGGCTTCAAACAACGTTATAACAACCTTTTCGAAGTCGAAAACATCGATGTTATCAATGAGTATCGAAAGAGTCTCAACAAAACGTATGCCTTTGTCTTTGCCGAGGATCGGGCAAATTTCTTTTTGGGACAACAGAAGTACTTGGAAAAGAAACGAGTTTATGTGTCGAAAAAAACTATGGGGACGTATTTTTTGACATTTATCATGCAGCAGGATTCACCATTTCGAAGTAATTTTGATGGAATTCTTCTGCAGCTTTACGAAACGGGATTGTATAAGAAATGGGAGGTGGATGTTTTTAATCAGGCTGTGGCTGCCAAGTATTTGAAGATTTTTCGCGCGGAAAGTGATGATATATTTCGACCATTGACAATTGGTCATTTGGGTATTTGTTGGATAACACTTGCTATTGGATTTGGTCTGTCGTTGGGAGTTTTTCTAATGGAAATTGTAAGATTCAAAATGGCGAGGAGGAAATTCGGCAAAAAATGAGGAAATATCATAAGTTTTTAAAATTATAGTTGTTGTAGCTTAGAATTAAATCGCACTGTTAATGTTGTTTGTTTACTTTGGAAAGGTTAAGAAGTAAAGAATTAATGGTATACATTTTGTAAAGAGTATATAGGAAATTTGACATAAAATAAACTGAAAATATCATGACACTACACAGAAAAAAGTATTTTTATATTTTTTAAATACTGGCTTTGGAATGTCTATAAAGGCTGAAATATATAAGACCCACTCAATATCAAGAATAAACAGAGAAACAGGAATTATTGTGCTTTCTCTCAGAATAAATGTTAATATACAGTGATTTTTTAAAAGCAATAGAAAATTTTTTCAAAAACAAACACATAAAATTCAGAAAAATGCATAAAATCTTTATTTGAATCGGTAGTACGGTCCATATAATTTAATGTTTGAAGATTATTTCTTGCAAATGTTGACCTTGACTACACCTCAAATGGTTCATCCGCTTAGTCCAAGTTTGGCATACTCTTTCCAACATTTCGGCCGAATAAATGCTTCAATGTTGTCTTCCAATGCGTCAATTGAAGCGGGCTTGTCTGAGATTTAACATAGCTCCACAAAAAATAGTCTAAAGGCGTTTAATCACAAGATCTAGTCGGCCAATTGACCGGCTCCGAACGTGAAATAAAATGTTCACCAAACTCGCCTTTCAATAAGTACAATGTCGCGCTTGCTGTGTGGCATGTGGCACCGTCTTGTTGAAACCACATGTCATGCAAGTCAAGCTCTTGCATTTTTGGCAAACAAAAGTTGGATATCATCTCACGGTAGCACTCACCATTCACAGTTACGTTACGATTCGCATCATCTTAGAAGAAGTACGGTCCAATGATGCCACCAGCCCATAATCCGCACCAAATTGTGACATTTTGTGGATGAATTGGTAGCTCTTGCAATGCTTCTGGCTGATATTCACTCCAAAATCCACAATTATGCTTATTTACGTACCCTGACCATATTTACGTAACTGACCATAAAATGAAAGAAGCGCGCGATGAACTTTCTTAACAGAGCTCGCATTTTGATAATAAAATTCAATAATTTGCAAGCGTTGTTTGTTTGTAAGACGATTCATAATTAAATTATAGACCAAATTGAAGATGTTTGACATTAAAACAAAACACGAAACGTGCGTCAGCTGTTTAAACCATGTGTTGCCAAAAAGATAATAGCTAAAAAATCACCGTGTATATTCGTTGGGTTCTTCGGAAATGTCAAATCTCTGAACGTTTGTCATATGTATGCATATGACAGTTCAATTCTGTGATGTATTTTTACCAATAAATGGCTGTTTTGCAAGAGAATTATTGGTTTTGAAAACAAAACAACAAAATACTTTCGAAAATTATATAATTGTATAAACGTCATCAGGGCCGTCTTTACCCTTTTGGGGGCCCTGGGCACTTTTCGAAAATGGGGCCCCTGTATGATTATATAAAAATGTTGTGTTGTGTAATAAAGGTATAAAGAAAAAATAACATAACTTTTGATTCATATTTATTCTTTTAATATTTTAAATAAATACATTTTTTTAATTTATTAAAAAAATAAATAGTTATTGCAGCATTTAAAACATACCCATAAACAATGTAAAAATAAAAACAAAAAATAAATATGTCCTATAAAATTCAAAAAATAAACAAAATTTAAATAACAGACAATTAAATTAGTTATTGGTAATGTAATTTAAAGAACAATAAAATGACACAGACTATATTTTTTCAGGTAAAAGAAAGGAATATTTATTGAAGGGGTCTTTTTCTTGATTTGAGATTAGTAAAATCATTGATCACATCTTCAAAATCGATGCCTCTGAGAATGTCGCTTTCGATTGACATCAGCGACAAACATGTCAATCTTTCTTGAATCATTGTAGTTCTGAGTTCGTTTTTGATTCTTTTTAACTTAGAGAAGGAACGTTCCCTTCTGCAATTGGTCACTATCATACTTAAGAAAATTCTTAGTGCAATTTCAACATTTGGAAATTCATCTTTAATTTTATTAGTTTTTAAAAAATTATAAAGCTCTAGAATGCTGTCAGTTTTTTCATTTTCGTGTCGACTAATTTTCAAGAAGTCTTTTAGATTCAGGCATTCAGCATGTATGTAGTTCATCTCCGTTCACATCTTCGGTGTAAAATTTAGCAAAAGATTTGCAGTTCTCTTTTAAGTCTTCTGAATTCAGATTTTTTAATCGAAAAAAAAAGTCAAAACGTTGGCCAATCTGCGTTTACGAACCTAGTCGATGTTTCAAATGAACGCTTAGTGTGTCGACAATGGGAAGAAAGGTTTCAATTTTAAATCTTTCTTTCTCAGTCAGAATTACTGAGGGTCATGAGCCGTCAAAAAGTCTGGCGTGAGCTTCTACACCTCATCCTTTCAGAAAGGTCCTTATATTCGGAATCCGGTTTTTTTTTTCTGGCTGATGAATCAAAGTTATTAAAATGACTTTTGAGTCAAATGTCAAATTACTGTTACCCAAGGAGCTGTCAGCTTGGTAAAAGAAAATCAAAATATCACATAGGGACATTCCAGGAACAAGTTAACATGAGTTAGTTGGAAAGCTTTTCACAATCAAAAGAAACAAAAGAGGAACCAAAAGGAGCACTGTCTATTGTTAAAGTGATGAAGTACGGCTTTTCCAGGTTCACCACCGCCGCCGCCGCCGCCGTTACTTTTATTTATTTATTAATTGTCATAGCGAAACTAGCTCTAGTTGGAAATTGAAGCCTTTTGTATTGCAGTGGTACATCTGTAGGTATTATTGGGATTTGAGGATTTATTACATTTTCACTCTTTCCAACGCCGCGCCGCCGGCCGCCGGCACAGTGGCCCGTTTTGACTTTTTTGGTTGCAAAAATCATATCTCCTAAACGAATAAAGATATTGCTTTAATTTTTTTTATCTTGAAGGAAATTTCTAAGGCTATAAAAATTGTGACTTTCAAAAAAAACTGTTCACAGGGTGTTTCAGAAATTTGTGTTAAAATAAGAAGTTTTAGCAAAGGTCATAAACATAGCGGTATTTTAATATGCAATCGTCAAAATCATTTTTTTTAAGTAATCTGAGTGAATTGAAACAGTAGAGCAAAAAAAAAAACTGTTTACAGGGTGTTTCAGAAATTTGTGTTAAAATAAGAAGTTTTAACAAAGGTCATAAACATAGCGTTATTTTAATATGCAATCGTCAAAATCATTTTTTTAAGTAATCTGAGTGAATTGAAACAGTAGAGCAAAAAAAACTGTTTACAGGGTGTTTCAGAAATTTGTGTTAAAATTAAAAGTTTTAGCAAAGGTGATAAACGTAGCGGTATTTTAATATGCAATCATCAAAATCAATTTTTTAAGTAATTTAGTGAATTGAAACAGTGGAGCAAAGCGAAAAAGAACCAATTCAAGTGAAACAGTGGGGAAAAAAGTATTTTTTTTTTAATTTTAAGGCATTTTTTTTTTTATTTTCCAGTATTCAAGAGTACATAATGTATTTTGATTATACATATATCAAAAGTCAGTGTAAAAAGAAATAAAGACAAAACAAATTAATATATAAACACTAAATTTCTTGAAAATTGTCATCTAAGTCCGGGGAAATGTGTAATAAACTCATCATTTCTGGAGAGTATCGTTCTTTCAGATCTTTTTGGCTTCTCACATGCCTTAATGAAGAAATAAGTGGATCCGAAGAGGTTGCAAGCATGTTAAATAGGTCCTCATTCTGCCGAATCCTTGAAACTTTACACGTATTCTGATATCGATATTTCTTGTAGTCTTTATTTTTGCATTCCTGGGCTTCTTCTGACAGTTCTCCAAGTGGTAGTGATTGATATTCAATGATATTTTGACTATGAACCAATGATTTGTGTAGTGTAGGTGTGAGTAATTTTTCAGAATACTTTTGTTTTAAAAGCTCTGCAGTTTTTTTTTGTATACTCCCCAAATTTAACTGCATTCACTACTTCTCTGCAATTTAAAACATTCAATATTACTTTGAGCCTCATTATAACTTCTCCATTGACTCCAGTTATTCGAGCGGTTGCATCTGACTGTTCAAAAAATCTTCTTGCAGTGTTTCCGTCATTAGTGTTTCCAAACCCTTGCTTTGGTTTATCCACATCAAGGCCAAGCTCATCGCGAAAACGCCTTTGGATCTCTTGTTTTCTTCTTTTTTCCGCCTCCTTGGTCCCAACCGATTCATCAGTACCTTCTCCTTCTTGTCGAAGAGTATACGCAAGCTTCAAAGTAAATTCCATGCATCTGATTCTAGCGTGCAGTGGAGAGATTCCATATTCGTAATTATGTTCGTCCTCAATTGATTCATCTTTATTGAAATTCTTTTGTGTCCTTTTGCCTATCGGACATGACCGCGTAGACTTTGTTTCCGTTAATTCGTTTAATACTCTTCCGTCTATCATAGTTAAAAAGAACTCGTGATTCACAGTAATAGTTGTTTCTTCATTAACTTTATATATTGTTGGTTGAATATCTGCTATTTGACTTTTAATATTATTGACTGTGGTATTTATGATGTCACTAGTCTCTTTAACATATTGGAACATAATGGGCCGACAGAAATGAACTGATGATGGGCGAGGGTTCCTCCAATGTTCACCATTTGTACTATTGAGTCGAAGTTGGACAACTGATGCCATGAACATGTGTGCGTCTGTTTCACCATCTGTTGTATTTATTTTTTGCTTGTAGGCACTTTGTCCAGATGATCCATCGCAGCCCCATTTACTCTGTAACGTTAGACTTCTTGGAAGTGCAATTATTTGACTCTCCGTTTTGCTTTCTATTAGCCGCATTGCTGTATGATCCATCATGCTTTGAAGTTTCACTCTAGCTAATATTTCCGTGACTTCGCAGTTGTCGGGAACTGCTTCTTTTTTCGCAACTGTAATCATATTGTAGGATGGCAAGACATCTATGTTGTGATGTCTTAACGAAGTTCTCAGGATTTTATATTTTTCTTTTGAGAGTCCCAAATCCATAAACAAAGCTAATGCGTTCTCATTGGTGTATTTTATGGGATTGTGTTGGGGAGTGTGAATGCTTTCCTTGACTCTTTTGACACGAAGTGGACTTGCAGAAGATATTGCCTGAATTATATCACTCTTCCCCTTTTCATGGGCCTTATTGTATCTTATACTCAAAGCTTCAGAGAGATGTTCTGTACATATCTCCTTTGTAGCTTTGATTATTTTTTGTTTTTTAGTAAATGTTGCGCACTCATTGACTGTCTTTCTTGGTCTTCCTCTCGATGTAGTTGGGAGATCACCCGCTTCTTCTGTTTGTCCGGTATTGATATGCAGAGATAAGGAAAGCCATTCTGCATTCTTTTTAAAGTTATTTCTCGATCTTTTGGCTGCTATCCATTTTCTATCAAGGTTGTAATAGAATTGTTTTAATATCTGTTTGATTGCATTTGCATCTGGTAGTTGGTATTCAATTTCCACGGCAGATATAAACTCATTGCAAGTGGTAACATTGACAAAAAGTTCAAACAAATCCTTATTCGGAATATCCATTTTAAATTGTTTTGAAAAATAAAAGCAACTGCTCGAACGCTCGTTTGAATTCTAAATGATTATTTTAGTCAAATGTTTCATCTTTTTATACCTTAGAGTAAATACCTGCACTCAAGTCGCTTTAATCCTTATATTAATTATATTTAAAGACACCCCAATAAAACTACCTGTCTGTCTACCTGTATACTAACATATTCCAAAATCGTTTTATCCTTAAATCTTATCAATAAATTCTTAATCTTAATCCTTATCAATAAAAGTACCTGATCAAAATTCAATCGTACCCGAAAACAAATGCGTTATTTAAAATTTTATAACAGGATTAAACAAAAGTTGGTAAAAATTGATTTTCGACTTAAATATCTTTTCAAAAATTTGAGATTATGGCTTCTAACTAATTTTAACTTATAAGAAATATTGTTTTCAACATTAGGAAAAATTTTGAGAAAAATCGAATTGACAGTTTTTTTTACAAAAAATAAAAACCTAAACAAAAAAATTAATAAAAGTTGGTAAAAATTGATTTTCGGCTCAAATAGCTTTTCAAAAATTAAAAATATTGGCTTCAAACTTATTTTATTTCACAGAAAATATTGTTTTTTATATTCAATAATTTTTTTATAAAAATCCAACAGTCCGTTTTTTCATAAAAAAAAAATAAAATCTACAAAAAATAGAACGCAAATTTGGTAAGAATTGATACATTTAGACAAACTTTTAAGCAAGACAAATCGATAGACGGGATGGGAAGTTATCAGTGTGGGTCGCATCCCAGCCTCTTTTTTAAATCACTATCAACTTATTTATTCACCACATTCAATTATTACTTTTCGAACACAGTCTTTACTCTTCAAACACAGTCTTTACTTATCGCAGTTCACAATCAATAATCAACCGCTTCGCTTCCGAGCACCTATTTATATACCTCAAATCGGTTCGAGAAACTACTAGATTCTCTTAGGCGCTGAATGTTCATGACGCTTAACGAAGCGAGTTCTCCTCTTAATCACTAGATGTTGCCCCTTTCGAGGTTCTTGTATGCGCTGAATGTTCTCCTCTTAGCCACTAGATGTTTCTCGATGCTTCACGAGGCGAGTTCTCCTATTAATCGCTAGATGCTTAACGAAGCGACTTCTCCTCTTAATCACTAGATGTTGCCCCTTATTTTATTCTACTACAACACGATATTAAAAGAGATAAAGAGTGTATACACATTACAATACATTCACAATATAGTAAGTGTTACGGGCGGATATGCCCGAATAATGTGGGAACGAGATATTTTAACGCGGTACGACGACGTAGCTTAAAACACCCTTCAGCCTCGTAACTACCTCCACACAAAAACTAGTGTCATAATATTGCTCCGTTGCGACGTGAAGGACGGACAAACATTCATCTTTTGAATATTGTACTTTCTTTTAAGTTATATAATATTTTCATTTAAAAATGGTGTTGGTCTTACAGCTGAGAAACTAATATGCCCAAAAAAAGACATTTTCAGGGCTACTAAAAAATGACGTATACGAGTAACTAGACTCTCATCAACAACTCATTAACCATACTCAAGATATGGAAACGTCAAAAATGCTTAACGTAAAAGTTAGCCTAACTTGTTTCATCGAAATATTGATTATTAGTCTCCGGTAATATCTGTGGCGTGCTGGTTATTGCATAGAGCTGTCATGGCAGTTCGATCAATGCAATTTCTTACATGGGTACATGGGTTTTCTACGAGCTGTTGCGTAACCTAATATATTTATTTATTAAGTCTCCAGTGTTAGTTCAGTTTAGATTGCATTAATTAAAATACTCATATCAAACTAAATAAATAAAGGATTTTAAGTTTGAAAAAAAACTTAGAATGCAATAAAATGCAATGTTATTTTGCTGATATTTAAACCTTTAGAGTCTTGCAACCCTATAATATTTTTTCATATTGCCCAAATTTTTAAGTTATGTAATCTTAATACTAATAGCTTTCTGACATTTCGCTCTATTTCAAATAACAATCAAGAGACATTTTATTCAGGAAATGTTAGAACAAATTCAACAGAATCTAACAAAAGTCAAACTCCACTTGAGATTTTTTTACAGCTATATGTACGTTAAACGTTCATGTTCATAATGGGGACATCATACCATCTGAGATTCGTTATCTTTGCAATTTGTGTCCAACTCTACATATTAGTGTTTGATGTTCCAATCCTCAAATAAAATACAACAAAAGCCAAAAACCGACAAGTAAACCTCTAACAATACAAATCAATGCCACCAGTTGTTCTTGCTTAAAAATTCTGCCCACAATTTACCTTTATCACGAGTGTTCCATTAAACTCAATAATTGAAATGCAAATAGTTTGAAATGACCCCGACCGGCTCGTGGGTTAATTTTCTATCATTTTTGATTCTTCGACAGCACGTTGCAGTCACAATCACAACACTATTTTGTCTGCAAATTAACTTGCAAAACTGTTAATAATTCCTTCGTGCTTCAGCGGTTGCAAAAAACTGTGATTTGGAAAACTATAAGTTGTCCCACAAGCTTGCCACTGATTGCAGTTTACTGTTAGAGTTGAAAGGGTTCAATACAATCAAATTGAAGAACAAACAAAGCTAAAATGCAACACAAACTTCTGAAAATATTACTTTGTCAACTTATGATTGGACAATGGCGTCTTGTCGATTGTATTAACTTCTCACATATAATTGAATTATCAGACCAAGTTCGACAGAGGGAAGAAATTCGGACGATGGTAGTTTTTTCACACAAGAAATTCATAACCAATTTGACAGGATTCGAGGAGTTATTGAGGCATGAAAGCTCAATTCTTCCTCTGATCCTAATCGGGGAAGACTATACTGAAAATGAGGCCTTGGAAAAGATAGTTGGTCTATGGTCAATTGTAATGGTCTTCATGGATAACATCGATAACCACAAAATGATCTTATTGCTAAATGAGACGCTCCGTGAGATGCGCTCGTCAAAGATGCTACTAGTTCTAGAGAGCCCTCCATCAGATTCGAAGTCGTTTTTGACTTTTTTTCAGACTTGTCGCCGTTTGGGCATTGTCAATATCGTAGTTATGTATGATGATCAGGTTTTCACTTACGAACCGTATCCCCATGTAAGCCTAGCCAATATAACTTCGGCACCCATTGAAGACTTCTATCCGGACCGTATGTATGACTTGAAAGGCTACCTCTTTCGCACACCAATTCAGCAAGATGGTTCTAGAGTTTTCATCTATAAGGACAAAGATGGAAACGAAAAGGTAGCCGGGACGAATGCGAACCTTTTCAAGTACTTCGTTCAGCGCCACAATGGAACTTACGAACGGATTGTCGAAAATCAAACTGGTTTCGAAATAAGCCGTGGCATGTCACTTGTACGCCAAGGGTTATGCGATATCCTGATGCATTCTTATGCACCTTTTTCGCCAGACAATATAGGCCGCAGTTATCCATTTGCTCAAATTGAATGGCTAGTAGTGGTTCCAATGATGGGCGAGATTCCTGTTTACCGGTATCTGATTTTGCCATTCGACTATGAAGTTTGGGTTTGCCTTGGAATCAGTTTCGTGTACATTTCGTTGGCCAGTTATTTGACGAGGCTGTATTGTCAGCATTTGGGGGAATACGGTCCGGCGTTTACCCGGAGTTTTGCCGAGTTTCTCTACCTTTCGTCGACAGACCTGTCGTGTAATTTACGCACGTTGGTCTTCGAAATGCAAATCTTCATTTACGGCTTGATGTTGACCAACATCTATATGGCTTTTCTCTCGGCCTTTCTGACCACATCGGTTCAGGACAAGCAGATCGAAACCATGGATGATTTGTTGCAAAGTGGCTACAAGATTGTTTCGATATTGTACGAACTTAATTCGGCGAAGCACACTTATGGATACAAAAAGCGATACGATAATGTTTTCTACGAACAGAAGATCGATTTCATCAATGAGTATCGAAAAAGTCTAAATAAGACGTTTGGTTTCGTCTTTACGAGTGATCGGGCGAGATTCTTTTTGGGACAACAGAAGTACTTGAAAAAGAAAAGGATGCATATAGCTAAGACTACATTGGGATCATACTTTTTGATATTTCTCATGCAAAAGGATTCACCATTTCGAATGAATTTCGATAAAATTTTACTGCAGCTATCTGATACGGGGTTGTATAGAAAATGGGAAGAGGATGTTTTCAATCATGCAGTGGCCACAAAATATTTGCAGATATTTCAGCCGGAACCGGAAGATATTTTTAGACCATTGACAATTGATTATTTAGGTGTTGGCTGGGCAGTGCTGGGAGTTGGAGTTGGATTATCGGTTGCGGTGTTCCTGGGAGAGATGGGAAGATTTCAGATTGTCAGGATTATTCGCCGGATGTTAAAGAAATGATTGAACGATAGGCTTTTTGATTCATTTTCTTGAATTCTATTACTTTGTTGGAAAATCCTATATCTAACCATGGTCTCGCTGTTGCTATTGAAAAGTGTCTTTAAAGAAACAAAGTTCGTTTCGAGTGCTTGAAGATTTTTTTTTGTATATTTTAAATTGTGTACAAAACTTACTTGAAATTGGAAACTATGCACCATAATAATTTTTCTTAAAACATTAAAATTTGAACAAAAATATTTATAAATTTGTTTTTTCACTTCTACGAAAACTGCATGTGCTTAAAGAAATACTTCGAAAAATTCCACTACCATAAAAATGATTCTTTTGTTACAAAAACTGGTAAGTATCCAATCTAAGACTTATTGTTGAAAAGCAAAAACAAAAATAACACTAATTCAATAAAGCACTAAATAACGTTTTGTGGTACAAAGAATTTAACATATTTTGTTGCTTTTTCTAACGAAGCTAAGCCATGAAACACGCCAGGCTTGTTATGTAACAAAGTTATTGATTAACAAATTCCCCTAGAAAACAGTCTGTGATAGTAATTTCAACTATATTACAGTAAAAAAGGGGCGTGACAAAAGATGTATTGTTAAACAAATTCGGACCCGATTTGTCAAAATCCAGATCAAAACTAAATATTTAAATTTATTTCATAATTCAATATAAAATTTGTCACAAGGAATTTTCCATTAGTCAAACCCTACATGAGACTTTTCCTAGTCTCGTTTTGGTCTAGTAAGTAGTGTAGTCTCATCTAGTCTAGGTTTTGTTATGTTAATTGTGTAAAAGGTCTTAAGTTTGAATACGGTGTTTTGAAACAGTGAGAAAATATGATATAAATAAGAAGGAACATTTATAGATTTTTCACACAGATATCATTTTGTCTCAGCAATTAAATTCGCTACAAGCATAAAACGTCATGGTAAGAAATACTTTGACAAAATGCACTAACATTTTTCAGGAATATTGCAATATATGCAGAAATATTTTTCTATTTCAAACAAAAGTTTCTTCCTAAAAAGAAAGTGGATACATTTTACAACAAAAATAATTATACAAAAACTGGTGCGTATAAATCATCGCTCCAAAATATAGAAAACATATAGGCAAAAAATCTTGAAAATTATACATTTTGAACAAACTTCGCTGTGGTAAGAAGCAATTGTTTTAAATTCCTTAAACAAAAATGATGTAACTAAATTAGCAGTGGCAAAATATCTTCTATCAAAAAATCTGTCAACAAAAGGCTTCGATCTAAATAGTGCAAAATTTTAACAAAAAAACTGTTTGCAAAATACATTAAAGTGGAAAAATGAATTATATCGGATGTTTGAGAACTTTAAATAATAATATTTACAAGGCCTGGGTACAAACTTCCGCATTACAAAATTCTGTTTCACAAAATCTTGCGTAACAAAATCTCGAATCATAGAATTCGGAATCACATAATTCCCCTGTTTGAATAATAAATCAAAAGCATTGTATGGATTTCCGTCTATGCGTTATTTATTAAAAGCTCAAAGATAATTAAGGTTATTTTATACAATTTTTGAGAAACGAGCTATGACATTTATAAAAATTTGCGAGCACAGAAGGGGCTCTGCTTAGATAATTAGTTACATTTTAAAGTATATTTTTAAATATTCTGTCTAAGGCTAACATAAAAAGTTTATAAGTTTTTAGTGATGATTTAAGCTGATGGTGTGAGCAGTACCATGCGTCCTTGTCGGTTTTTATTGGGTTGGATTTAGGGAACGGATCTGGGGAGGGATTCCGGCCTTCTCTGGTAGCTTCAGCCTCTGTTGTGCCGCGGGCTGGCGGTTTCATAAAAGGTGCCGAAGCTTTCATCTATCGATATTCCGAGCGGGGCATCCATTATGGACAGCACATCTAGATATCGGTCGTCTGGTGTTGAGTTGCCTGTAATTAAATTAACAAGAGGGTTGGGATGGGTTGGTATTTTCCTTAGCATGTTAGTGCTAAGGTGGTAAAGGTATGCATCGATTGGCACGATGCCAGCAGCTTCGTATAGAATCGTATTGCTATAAAAGCGGACGGAATTTGGTTTTCTGTAGAGAGAAGTGCAAGCTCGGAGAACCTTACGTTCAAAAATTTGAATCTTCTTCATGTATGTGGGACTTATTGTGTACCATATAGGGAAACAGTAGGTTAGAATAGGACGAATGAGTTGCTTGTAAAGCAAGAGCTTCGTCCGGATTTGAAGACCACCTCTTTTGCGTAAGAGGGGGCGTAAGAGTGAAAAGGCACCGTTTGCCTTTCGAAGGGTGTATTTAACGTGTTGGTTGAATTTAAATCTCTCGGAGAAATGGATTCCAAGATATTTCACGCTTTGTTTGGGTCTAACTATAGTATTGTCAGGGAGGGTCAAGGATAAAAGGTTACATTTTGTTGCTAAACCATTCTTTGAGGCTGTTCTGAGACACGTTAGTTCTGTTTTGGAGGGGTTGATCTTAATTCCCCATTGGAGATAATACTCCCAGAGTCTAAAAATGTGCTCTTTGATTCTACGGAGAGCTAATTGAGGGCTTCTGGAGGTACTGTACGTCACTGAGTCGTCAGCGAATAAAAGTGTCGTTGTTTGTGGGATGTTGATCGGCTGATCGAAGGTGTAGAGATTGAACAAGTCCGGTCCAAGGACCGATCCTTGAGCAACCCCCGCTAGGACATTCCTAAGAGTCGAATCAGTGTTTCCTATTGAAACGTAAAACTTACGATTTGAAAGGAAACTGTGGACTATACGGACAAGGTGAACAGGAAATTGAAAAGATTTCAACTTGAAGACCAGACCTTCTTTCCAAACGGAATCAAATGCTTTGTTGATATCAAGAAAGCAGGCTATTGTAGTTAGGTCTTTGTTAAGACCAAAAGTTGTGTCAGCGTGAAGCTTCAGCAATGCGTTAAACGTGGAATGATTGGCTTTGAAGCCGAACTGGTTATGCTGCACTAGACCCAGTGACTGGCTTAGTGAGCGAAGTTTTTTGAGGATCAGCAGCTCGAGAAGTTTGCTGAGATTAGGAAGCAAGGATATAGGGCGAAAGTCGTTCACACTTCTAGCTCCTGGTTTTTTGGGGATTGGGAATATTTTTGCTACTTTCCATTTGTCGGGGAAATAACTGTTGTTGATGCAGTTATTAAGAATTATTGTAATAAAAATAATAGCAATGGACGGAAGTCTTTTTATGACAAAATTTGAAATTTTATCAGGTCCAGACGATTTCTTGGCGCTTCCACATTGTATTGTCTCGAAGAGATCAAGTGGATTGGTAAAGGAGTCGTCATTAGTCGTAAAGACTGACGAGTTATCCTCAGAGAACGTTGTGAGGGGTTCTGGGGACTGAGAAGTTAATCTCGAAACCTCACTGTTGACGTTAGCCAGGAAGTCGGGCAGGTGAACGGGAAGGTTAGGAGTGAAATTTCTTTCAAATTTATCAGAAAAGGCAGAAACTTTTTCAGTGTCACACGATAGGGAGGTGCCATCAAGTTCTAGTTCACCGTTTAGAGGATATTTCTTTCCTACTATTTTATTTATCTGTTTAAATGTATCAGGACCAGGTTTAATGACGTTGAGTCTTTTCCTAAATTGAGAATCGATAAATGAATTTGTGTTTTGGTTTATGAGGGTGGTTAGGCATTTTAATTGGGAAAGAACACTTTGGTATTCATTTCCGTGTGTACTCAAAGTACGACGAAATATTCTTTGTAGAATTTTTCTAAGTTTTTGCCGATATTTGTACATATTAGATATGTGTTCGGGAAGTTCTTTGTAATTTGAGTAGGAAACTCGGGGTTGTGCTTGTTCAGCAAGAGTGTCTGTTATGCAATTTTCTAAGAAATTGATACCAGAATCGATTTCAAGATTGTCTAGATTGGAGCATGAACTAATGGATTGGCTTTGCAGTTTGTCCGTTAAGGAACCTTGGAAAGTATCCCAATTAATTCTGCTGAGATTAATAAAATCTGGAGTTGTGGTAGCTAGGATATTAATTTCTGATAGAGGACGGATAACAAGCTTGACAGCTAAATGGTCGGAGTCTGATTCAATAGCTGTGCAAGTGAAATTCTCAAATGAGGGAATCCTACAAATGATGTTGGGTGAACAAATGAAAAAATCGAGAGTCGAAGGCGTACGAGGGAATGTTGGAGTTGGTTGAGATATTATCTCAAAGGAGTGAGTGTGGGAGTTAGAGGTGAGCCACTCTGAAATAGCTGCTCCTTGGCTGTTGTTTAGAGAATCGAGCCATAGTTGATGGCGGGCATTAAAATCGCCGCCGATTATAAATTTAGAATGGTTTAGGCAGAATGCATTGAGAAGATTTAGGTCATTCTTAATGTCCGTTTGGGACGCGTTACATCTATTGTAGAGTGACACAAGGAGAATGTTCTCATTGTTGTCCAAAGTGAGGACTACACAAGTTACTTCAAAGGTGGTTAAACCGGAAAGGATGACTTTGCGACAGTGAAAGGAAGAGTTAACTAAAATGGCAGTGCCAGTTTTAGTCGAAGTGTCTTTGTCCATTCGAAATAGAGAATAGTTTTGGAATAATGGCCGATGCCTTGAGGCTAATCTAGTCTCAGACAGCAGTACGGCGTCGGGTTGTATGGATTTTCTTTTCTATAGTAATGGCGGCACCAATTAATGAGAATCAACGAGAACGATGTTTTCTACAATTACTTGAATATTTACTTTTTCATATACATACGTAATTCCTAAACAAGCTCTGATTGGTTAAGGGCTGAGTGCAAATTTGCCATTAAAAAAAAAAAGTATAAAAGAAATGTGTATTTCGAAAATAATTCCGTAATAATAATAATAATTGATTGATTGATTACATTTTTTCGAGAACTCGATTGATGTAAGAAATAAATAAACTTTTAATTTTGATTCAGTGGTGACTGTTGCGTCGTCCGTCCGTTGTATTTTTATTAAATTGTGGTGTTTTTTTGAGAGGGGTGGAGGTAGAGAGGGTGATTGTGTCTTGGCCGTAATTTTTTCTTAACGATAATTTTTACTTTCGCTAATATTTCTAAATAATTTAGAAAATATTTCTAAAGAATTTAAAATGTTTCGAAAAACCAGCTATTACAGCTCAGTTTTGCAAGGTACAACATGGCATGGAATACTGATTGTAGCATCATATGATTGGAAAAAAGTGATTTTTTTCAGATGAAAAGAAGTTCAACCTGGATGAACCGGACGGATATAATTATAATTTCCATGTTTTAAGAAAAGAAAAGTTGTTCTTATATCGTCATTATAGCCGGGAGGGTTGAGTTGTGGTATGGGTTGCCTTACCATATTATTGCACAATTGATTTAGTTTTTGTAAACTGTAAAATGTCTGCAAAGTCGAAATATACAGCAGTTAAAGTGGCCACCATACTTTCTGGATTTGAGCATCACCGAAAGTGTATGGGGTTGGCTCAAACATAAGGTCTATGAAGATGGAGGGCAGTAAAGAAGTAGAGAGGAGCTTATTAAATGCATAAAATTCATTTTAAGATCCCCAAAAGGATAGCACTTTTGAGTTAAATCAAAATAAAGTAGGCTATACAAAGTTTATTTTAGATTAAATCCATAAAATAAATATAAAATTAAAAAATAACTATGTTTTATTTTCGCTCTATAAATATTGTGAAGGTGTTCTAATGTTATAAATAAAAATTCAATTTTTAGTGAATCCATATACAAAATAAGCTCACAAAATTCCGTTTAGTTTAGTTAATACAATTTAGCTGTTACTTCTCATAGTCTCAGAAATTGAGTTCTAGGTTACAAACTCAATAACCATTTTTATATGCTCACCTCAAAAAATGATCAACTGCATTTCTTGACGTTTCTCAAGCTTTTGACAAAGTTTGGCATGACGGGCTAAAATATAAATTAAAAGTCTTTCCAGAGCAAATATATAACATTCTTCAATCGTACCTAGAAAATAGATTCTTTCGAGTTAAGCAAGGAACGGAGTATTCGGAGTTTAAAGAAATAAACGCTGGGGTTCCCCAGGGTAGCGTCCTTGGACCGATTTTGTTTGTTCTTTATACCCGAGATATACCCCAAACAGAAGGCACAACTTTAGGCACTTTTGCCGATGATACAGCTGTACTCGCAATATCGGATTCAATAGAAACGGCAACCTCTAGGCTTCAAAAGGCATTAAATAGCATTTCAGATTGGACAAAGAAATGGCGAATTGCTCTTAATGAAACGAAATCGACGCACACAAATTTTACGTATAAAAAAGTATATAACTTACCTATTTATATAAATTCTGTGCAAATTCCATACGCTAATGAAGCGAAGTATCTAGGCATGACTCTAGACGCGAAACTTAAATGGAAAGTTCATGTAAAAAAGAAACGCGATGAACTCGAAAATAAACTCCGCGAATTGACATGGCTTATTGGAAGATATTCCAATCTAAGCGTTTATAACAAGCTTCTTATTTATAAGCAAGTACTGAAACCAGTTTGGACGTACGGTATACAACTTTGGGGTTGTACCAACGAAAGAAATATACAAATTTTGCAAACATACCAAAACAAAGTACTTAAAATAATAGTAAATGCTCCATGGTATGTAAGAAATAGCGACTTACATAGAGATTTAAATATAAAATATGTAGAAAACGAAATTAAAAAATTTGCTACAGAGCTAAGATCACGACTTAGAAATCATAGTAATAACTTAATCCAACAATCTGTTAGCGAGGCGTTCGTTTTTCGGCGTCTGCACCGAACAAGACCTTCTGATCTAGCGCAAACAAATTAATCTCTCCACTCGAATTTTGTGGAATCTTCAGGTCCTCTCGTTGGGGAGCTTCCTGACAAAACGCGAACAAAATGACGCTAAAACTACTTGTTAAGCTGGACTTAGTTGTAGTAATAATATAGAAGATAAGGGAGGTGAGTTTTAGTCAGTAAAAATCTGACACTACTAATTATAAGCATTGGGCTTATAGTGTCTCTGAAGATTTCTCACCTTCCTGCGGAAAAAAAAAGAGTAAAAAAAATGTAATTTTAAGATAAAGTATGTGTGAGGCTATTATCACGGAATGTATCTCATTAAGATATTTTTTAGCTTTTAATAGAAATTTGTAAAATGAAAAAAAGGCAACATTTAAAAAAACAATCAAAAATGTAAAAATAACAATTTTCTTCAATTAAAAATAGAGATTATGTGGTGCGGAAGTTCAATACGCTAAAACAAAGCAGAGGTATTGTTGAAATGAATATTTTTTGTTGTAATCGGGTAGATAATTCTATAGCATTTATTTTTTAAATATGTTTAAAAACATAGGTTCACCATTTCTACGACTTACAAAGTTCTCTCAATCAGTAAAATTTGTCAGTACTGTTTCCGTAACATTCAGATATTTATCATCAATTTATTTCCAATGTTTCAACAGTTGCTAATTTGTTGACCAATTAATATTACCACTTATAAAAATAATAATTTTATTTTGCAATAAACTGATATAGTTAAGTGTCCTGCATGATAATTTGCGCCTTCTTGTTGGAACAAATTATCTTTAATGTTTATCCGATAAGTTTTCGGAATCTAAATATCAGTCACCTTGGCTCAGCAAAACGGCAGTTCCTCTGTCATTTCGAAAGAAATAAGCACCAATGATTTATTAGCGTGTACACATTTTCCATTTAAACGATTCGAAAAGATTTGCCTAATGAAGTGTCAACAAATTTGTACATTTTCAACTCTCAAATCTTAGACAACAAGCATCAGAACTTGTAATGCAACGACAAAAAAAGCACCCTTTCTATGTTATCATAAATAAGCTATATCCTCCTGTTTAACTATCTAATATTTGAGTAGTACTTAACATCTGTGTCGGTGGTTAATTTATTATCAATTTTCCAATAATTTTACCATCGTTAGGTACATTTCAATTTCCCCCCTCTTATATGAAATTGTGCATACTCGAATAAATCGGACATTAATAGAAAATCCAAATCACTGTTTGGCAATTTACCTTCAAATACAATTCTCAATATCTCTTGAATTATTAAAACACAAAACCTTCCCCCTCGAATCCACTACAAAGTGATTTATAGAAATTGCTTAAGGATTTTATTTGAGTTTTTGCACTTTTTTTGTTTGTCTTTTGGCAAAAGAAAACAATTTCAAAGGACAAGAACAAATTCTTCCAGAATAATAAGACACCTGAATGGAATGCTTTGCTTACCCCATTCCTATGCTTTTTTGTCCTCCTGTAATTCCTTGCCGGTAAAAATATGTAAGGATGGATAAATATTAATAACGAAATTTTGAAAAAAGAATGTTCCAAGTAATAAGAAACACTAAAATCATTTGGATTGATAGCAATTTATAGATCTAGGTCCTCATGCACGTGTCTTTCTTTTATACTACTCCGCTACTCTCCCATATGCTAGCTCCCACTTCATCAGACGATACTATTGTTCTTCGAAAATAAAACCCAAATAAAAGAATATTGATGAATAAAGGATATTAGGTGTGTATATGCAACAATTTCAGGGTTAAGACGAGCTTCAGCTTCAGGTATACGGAAAAACTCGATTAGGGTGCAACATTTCGCGCGATTAATAATTCAGCAACACCATCAACCTTACTTGCTGATGATGGAGCCCAAAGCCAGAGTCAGAGGAATGAATTGATTTTCTTTCCACCTCTCCAATGCTTAACCATGCTAAGGAATCCTTTCATTTGAACTCGTACTTCCTTTCAAATAAGGAGCAACGAGAGCAATCTAGACGAAGAAGGGTAAGTATAATTTCCTTCTACATATATAATACCACTGCCGCGCCCGTCCGCCATACCACCATAACCTCTGCAGTAAAGTAATATTTTCCAAGAATTTCAAATACCTTTCAAAGTCAACGAGCAGAGAAAAGTTCTAGTTTGGCATATTATACAACATGGTATAGACATAGAGTAACTGGGTAACACTGGGGTTGGTAGTTTCAGCTTTTATCACATATTCAAGGACGACACAAGATGAGAGGATGGTGAGGATATAAACGAGCGACGAACGTTCATTTCGTTTGGTTCATTTTCTTGAAATTAGTTGCCTCTCTCTGGGCACAAGTATTTTATAGGCAACATTGTAGGTGTATACTATATGCGAAGGCAAGGTACATAGCTCTCATTATAGACATAAGGACCTTCTTTATTTTTTTGAGAAATCGAGCGCATAGAGATGAAAAATCCTTCCTGGAACACCTGCATTTAGATTTGCTCATGGAATTATGCAATTTATAAGAGCGGACATTTTATTTATTTTTAATATAAAATTCAATTTCCTTAAGATGGAAAAATTAAATAATAACTTCAATTTCTTAAGAAATGTGTATAAATTATAGTTTACTTCATTCAATTGTCATATTCTCAAAGGATTAGTTTTAAGTGTGGTTGGCATAATAATGAGATCGAGGGAACCCAAAGTAAAAAGTAAGCAATGACAAAAATCATATAAAAAGGTTTTAGGTAGATGCTTAAATTTATAAATAAGTTGCTGCAGTTTTAAATTTGTAGATTTATGTTTTACTTGCAACTTTTGCAAATTGAAGAATGAAGTACTTTCCCTTAATTTTTAGTTTATTAAATGTGATAATTTACATTGACAATGCGATGTTTTCTATATTTTTTTTTTTAAATTTATTTTGTTGATGCAAAGAAGAAGCATGCAATTTAGTTAATTAATTTTAGTTCATTAGTTGTGGCGTTTTTGCATACAATGTTTTTGGTACATTTTTCATTACTATTATAAAACAGCGAAGCTTTTACTTTTCATTGTTGAACAATTTACTTACTTACTTAAGGTGGCGCTACAGTCCTGTGTGAACTAGGGCCTCACCCAACAAACTTCTCCATTTAGCTCGGTACCTAGCTAGATGTCTCCAGTGTCGTGTTCCAAGTTGGGTGAGGTCACTTTCTACTTGTGCGCGCCATCTGATCCGCGGTCTTCCTCTACTGCGCTGTCCTGTGGGTGTGGATTTGAAGACTTTCCAATTTGAACCATTAAACAATTTAATTCGGTTTTTCTTGATATCTATAATTTAGGAAACGTCGAATTGAAAAAAAGGTTAACGGGCTATTAAATAATTATCCGCAGGTTTTTGGTAATCTTAATATTTTCAATAAAAGTAGATATTTTTTAAATGCGTCAACATGTTTGTAAATCATTAATATTCAAATACGATTTATTATACAAAAAGCTATAAGTTTGTCATTTAAATAAATTAGGTCAGTCCTTTGAAAACTAGGGCCTGTTGACTTAGAACTCTCAACCATTCCTGTGTGTGAGTATTTTTGTCAGGGATGGAAGGGACCTACAGTTTCAGGCCGTTTCCGAACGGCTAATTGGAGGATTTTTCAATTCCTCGCAGGAGGCAGTACCAGTGAAAAAAAAACTTTAGAGGGCACAGGCAGGGTTTGAACTTAAGACCTCTGGCATGACAGTCCAACGCACTTACCATCACGCTATGGGTACTAAGTTTGTCATTTGTAAATCATAATAGTTTCAGATCTTCTTTTCAATATTTTCTTTGTTTTTGTTACTATTCCTCAAGAACAAAATACAAAATTTTCTATAGATTTGTTTATTGCTTACCAAATTTGTGGTAAATTTGTAGTTTAAAAGTTCTGACAGTTTCATTGTTACTAGTAATGCTTTCTTTCTTTTTGCTACAAATTCTCTTCCTTAGACTAAAGCAACACCCTTGCCCCTCGAAGTATGTTGAATATCAAATATGTATAGGGTGTCCCAAAATTAACGCAAGAAATCTTGCGTTAATTTTGGGACACCCTATACAATGTACATACATCATCAGTAAAACATTAAAGTGGTTTAAAAGATTCAGACAAAATGTCGTTTATAAAAATAAAGAAGAGTGTCGGGGACAAAACGGAGCCCTGGGGCACACCAGCGTTTATTTTGTGGATATCAGAATTGAACTATTCCAATATTACCTAAATTAAAAAGTTCAAAAGGTAATTTTTAACGCAACGAAGAAGAACTTCATCAGTACCAAATGCCCGCATTTTCGACAATACAGCTTGACGTCAAACTCTATGAAATGCCTATGAAATTTTAAGTGCTTTAATTCTAATTTCTCGGAATCCATTAAAAAGTAATTAAAGAGCTTTCGTTCTTCAAAATATTTCTTAAGTTGGAAATTGAAATTGTTCAGCGTTTCCGTGACCTCGGAAAGAAGGGACATATAAGTGCAATTTGAAAATAATTAGCGAGGCAGTATTATCGCCTTTTTTAGGGACAAGAGACCTGTTGAGAAGGACAGATGGAAAAGCTTACGCGGTGGTTTTTCCACCGATGAAGAACACCTCTTCAGAGCAATAGCGGGGATACTATCTTGCGAATGTCGAGGTCACTAAGTACTTAACTATATGGGTGCGACATAAGATTATTTCCATAGAATCGTTTACGCTTTCTAGTACAGGAATAGTCATGTAGTATTTTTTGCCATAACTTCTGGCCATGCAAAATGTAATGCGTCGAATGTGTCCGTTACAGGTCTTTCAGAACTAAGTTTGTAACCATACTTACGCTGGAATCCACCCACGTCACTATCGAGGAAGCAAAGTGACCTGTTTAAGTTAATGAAGAAGACGTTGAGAACGTCCCAATTTGGACCCAATCGATTGCGCGATTCAGACAGACAAGCAGACAGACTGCTTCACTTTTTTCGACTTCTCTACAGTCGAGTTTAAAATTTACCTACAGTACTTACTTGCCATAGATCTGCGTGGCTACTGCGATTACATTTTTCAGAAATAACATGGTTTTCTTTCGCTATCGTCTTATTACTTGTGTTTTATTATTATTATTATAAATCGTATTTCAGCAAATCCATTAACGGTTTAATAGTTCCATCTATCTCTTTTTAAGATCCAATCACACCACTAGTCTAAAAACGGCACCAAACAGTTACACATGGAAAATGGAGGGTCTTTTTAACAATTGTTCTTGTATTTTCCAAACCCTATGCAAAAATTCTACTTATACACGTAGACATTAAACAAAAAAGGACTCTTTTCTGAAGAGCATGTAACGTTTCTTTTTTAAAAATGATGTTGTTTTTAAGTGTCAAATGCCAAAAGGTGACAGCTTCAAAAGTGACAACTGTTTAATATGAAACCTTTTATTGGAAATCTTTAAGTTAAGTTAGAGCAGTTGTACTTAAAAAAGGGATGTAAACTTGCATATCTTAATATATAAAAATGCAGTGTCATATGTATGTTCTCAGTGAACTCTTCACCAAGTCAACCGGTTTCGATGAATTTTTGGCATTTTATGTGTAATTTGTTCTAACTTGATATATAGGATAGTTTATATTTCGATTAATGGTCTTAATAATTTATAATTAACAATAAACTGATTGTCAATGTTGATGTTTGTTATTAATCGTAAGTTTCATAAGTCTTAGGCTATATTTAGTACTAGATCGTTATAAGAGGAGTTAAATTAAATATCAAAAACTTTTCGTTTTCTTATAATTTTTCACGAGGGTTGGTTGTAAACAATACTGATGAATTGACATTTATTAAAAACACTTTTGGAGAAGACGCATTGCAATTCTTTGACACAAACAACACCAATAGTTGTCAGAACTATGCGATGTCAGCGCCAGTTGTTCCTCAAGGAGATCGCGGGGGTCAGCAGAATCGACAGTCACATCAACATAAAAGTTAGGGTAGAGTTGCCGTCTGTCATTTAAATTTAAATTTAAAAATTTTATATTATAATGTGCCTGGTCTAAAAAAAAAGCTTTTATCTCCAGATTTTTTCAAATTCATTTTAAACTTTGATATTATTATTTTAATTGAAACTTTTCTTGAAGAAGGTAAAGAATCCCTATTTTTTAAGTATTTTAAAGCATTTTCTGTCAAATCCATTACAGCTACTAGAAGAAGTATTTTTGGTAGAGCGAGCGGTGGTTTTTTAATCGCAACTAATTGAAATTAAAACAATTTTGTAAAAATTATATCAATAGGTATGAAACTGTTATAGAACTAAACCATAGGCATGAAGCATATTACATTATTCCCACCTATCTTAATTGCAATAATTGGTTTAGTGAATTTACAGAATTACAGCTTTTTATTAATGACAACGAATTACAAAATATTTTAATTTTAGAAGATCTCAATGGAAGGATCGGAAATTTTCAGAACCCAGATTGTCTGGTACAAAATGTTTCTGATGTGTTCTAAGGTGTAAGAAAATCTATGGATGAAGTAATTAATAGATTCGGGAGGCAACTTCTAGAATTTATTGATGATTTTGGTTTCATGGTATTAAATGGTATAACTAAAGCAGACAAAAATGGCGAACTTACTTTCGTATCGGGTCAAGGTAGTTCAGTAATCGATTATTGTTTCTCGAGAGGAAACTGGCTTAGTATTATCAGTGACTTCGAGGTTCAAACTGCGAATTATTCTGGTCATATGCCAACAGTAACTTCTCTTATATTGTCAGGGTTGACGGTCACGGTGGGGACAAATAACGCAATTAAGAGCAGAAGGTGGGTTGAAAATCACGCGAAAGAGTACAGACGAAGACTTGATGCTCAGTAAAATTACCTGCCTGAACAAGAAAATTGGAGTAGTGACCAGGCTAGTGAAAATATTTTGGATATCGTACGGCAAGCATCTAGTATGAGAAAAAAACCCCAAGGTGGTGGCATATTCGTGGCTGAATGGTTTGACTGGGAATGCATGAAACTTCGCAAAAGGTGTTTCGCTCTTCTTAACCTTTTTAGGAAGAACAATTCCGTGGTTTTCAAAACACTTTACTTAGAGGCGAAAAAACAATATAAACAGCTTTTAGTTCAAAAACGGAAACTTTATTTTAGCGGTGTAGCAACCGGTCTCTCATCATGTAAGGACTCAAAAACATTTTGGTCAAAGAAGAGGTTGTTTGGTGGCTGTAAAAATGTTGCATCTTCGGTGTTGCCAGTTGAAAAACTTGCTGATCACTTCAAAGTTCTTCTGAACCCATTATCGGTTCAAAAAAGTTTGAATATGCTTTACCTTTAGTGAAAATTCCGGAACTTGATGGGCCAAATTCAATGAAAGAGTTGCAAGACACTTTGAAATCAATGAAAAATGATAAGTCTGCGAGAATCGACGGTATTCCCGTTGAATTTTACAAAAACTTATCAGTAAATTTTTTGGCTAATATTAATTTATTATTTAACAGGCTTCTTGAGGAAGAATCTATTCCGAAATCTTTTTTAAGAGTATGAATTTGCGCGGTATTTAAAAAAGGTGATCCCCAGCGCCCAGACAACTACAGGGGCATATCGATTTTACCGTGCCTTCGGAAAATATTCACCCATCTTCTATACCATAGGTTGGCGAAATGGGTTGAAGAGAATCATCTTCTTAGTATTTTCCAAGCCGGTTTTCGATCGGGTCTCAGTTGATCATATATATATTTGCACTCACTACTATAGTCAAAATGTTTTTAGAGAACAAAAAAAAAACTACGTTTTTTTTGTCGATTTAAAAGCAGCCTTTGATATGGTTAACATGAGTTCTTTAATTTATAAAATTTCTACCCTAGGCTTATCAACAAAATTTCTCAACTTATATAAGCTTCTTATAACCGATACCTCTGCTGCTGTATGGAATGGAAGCAGAATGTCTGATTTCTTCAATACAAGTGCTTGTGTTCCACAAGGTTTTGGATTAAGTCCATTAATGTTTGCACTATATATTGATGATGTATCCAAAGATTTCTCTAGTGGTATAAAGGTTGGTAAAACATTAATAAAAATGCTCCTATACGCGGATGACATTGTACTTTTGGCGGATAATCCCATAGCTTTGCAGTTACAAATAAACAAGCTCAAGCGTTTTTGTGATTTATGGGATTTAAGTATAAATGTAGCAAAGTCGAAAATCATGGTTTTTGAAAATACTCATCGAAGAACAACTTCCCAAGAGAAATGGTTTTTGGAACGTGAACCAATAGAAATAGTAAATCAGTACAAATACTTAGGTTTCTTGATAACTCGTAACCTTGATTTTCGCACACATGTAAAAGAAAAATGTACTGCAGCCAAAACGGCAATAAATCTTATGTGGTGTAATTTCTTCTGCAACAAGTATGTGGATGCAACTGCTAAATTTAGAGTGTTTGATGCAACCATTAAAACATGTCTGTGCTATGCTAATCAAGTGTTTGGCTATCAAAACTTAGAAGAGTTTGAAGTAATTCAACGCTTATTTTTCAAGCGCATCTTTAAACTGGATAACTCAAAACCTACATATGCAATCCATACTGAATCCGGTATGCCACAAGTATTTTTAAAAAATCTTAAATCAAATGCTGATTATATAAGAAAAGTTATGAAAAGGCCTGACTCAAATCTTCAAAAACAGGTATTAAAATATGCTCTTAGACGTCAAATATCGCGTTTCAAAGAATGGAATGATCTACATTTTAGACACAGTATAGACCTCGACCTCAATAATGCAGCCCATACCGATTGGCAGGACTTATTCTACAGTTGTATAGCTAAAATAGATGATTCCCTGTATTTGCAATGTCTGAATAGAGCGCAAACATCGACAACTAGGCTTATATATAAAGAATTAAACCACACACTTTTTATTCAAAATTATTTTTAACGAAAAACCGACTCTTAATCAAATGAGTGTTATCTTTAAAGCAAGGACTGAAATGCTTTGTTTAAATTATAGACCTCATAGAACTGACCTTTGGCAGATATGCAGTTTGTGCAACCGCAATGAAACCGAAAACGTGTATCATTTTCTAGCTGTGTGCCCAATCTTACAAGAAATCTGCAGGCTTTACTTCTCAAAGAGTTTCCTTATACACTTGAAGATACAAAGGATCTTTTAAATGGTTGGTCAGGTTGGAATATTCTTTATCTCTATGTGAATCATGCCTTAGGTTACCGTAACAGTTTCATCGATTGAATTTTAAACTAATTTAAATGATGATTAAATAGAATGTAAATCTCTTTTTCTGTTAAAACATGTTCTTCATTTTTTTATTTTTTTTTATTTATTTAAAATCTATTAAATCTGGTATTATAATTTAATACCTACTTATGTATTTTCGTAAATGTTATATTATTTTTTATATGTATTTAAAACTTTAACCTTCTCTTTCTTTTTACTAAAAAATCGAAAAAAGTCAATTCGGCAGACGGCAAAATTTTTGTCAAGCTTTACAATTCTTATATCAACAAAATGTAAAAAATTATCGAGAAATAAAGAATGTATTAATAATAATAATAATAATAATAATAATAATACTAGATTACTATAGAAATCTTTAGAAATTTCTATTAAAACCAACCAAAGGTGTAACAAAATTAACCATAAAACGTCTTTCATCTAATACGCTGCGAAGAGTATTAATGATAGGACAAAAAAATGTTTTCTAATTTAGTGATTCATGTTCGTTTTAATTAGCATGCTTATAACTTAAATATCTGTACCTATTTATATCTACCCGTGCGAAGCCGGGACGGGCCGCTAGTTGAATATAATTTATTTATTTAGTAAAGTTTAGTTTAAAGGATTCTGCAATTTGTTATAGGTTTTTAGTTTGATAATAGCAAGACGCTTTTAAAGTTTTCATTTTGCTATGGTATGGATAGAGCGTTGTAGTTAACTGTACTTAAAAACTTTAAGTGATTTGTTTTTAAATGTTTCAATTGATCAAGCTTTAAAAATAAATTAGTATCTCTACAAAAACAATATACGTAATGTACTTTGCAGTGTTCATGTATTTTATTCTGATAGAGTAAGTGCTTTTGACTTTTGACTCATTCCCTTTTGCTAATGTGCATAATAATCAACTTTAAATGCAATGTGCAAATTATTGAATTCAAAGTTTGTCAATTTGTATAATTTATTGACATTAAATAAATAACTCAATTCCACTTAAAATAAACCTATTTTGTGATTAGCATAACAAATAAATCCATCAGGCTTAAGTTTTATTATACGAGTATAAATAAATAAATAAATATATATTAACAGAGATTAAACTCTAAACCATTAAAATATATATGTAAATTTACATTTAAGCCAATTTTGGTTTTTGCAATTCAAAGTGTTTTAACAAGCTTATACAAAAACTAATCTAACTACTTCGACGAGTAAGTGTATCCATGAATAATGAATATATATCTATGTCTGATGTTAACAAATAATACAAATTGAAATTTATCTAAAAATGCAATTTTTTTGGAGGTTTGTGTTAATCCATTTCCATGGTTGGTATAGCACTCAGTTTATTTGGCAACTCACAAAAAACAGTTATATAAACACCCTAATTGCAATACAGTGTTATTGTCTACAAAAACACCTTCTATAGATATCTATATCGTAATAATTTATTTAGGATGTGTATTTTCTGTTTTTGTCGAGTTGCTGTATCGTTTACCTTACCTACGATCTATTGGTTTGGTATTATTTGATTTTAAACTTTTCTAACGTTCAAAAAATTTGTAGGTGCATAGGTTCACAACACAACATAGGAAAAACAAACTTCTAGTTCATTGTTTGATAATAGTTCGAGTGATTGCTTGAACAAAAAGTAAAAGGAATTTACGAAAAAATTACTTTTGTTAAATTTGAAATAAAATGCTACAGGCGATCTCATACCCCTCGAGCGTAGAGCATCAAGCCACAGCCGGCCACCCGCTGCCACCGCCGCGCCGACGACGATGACGATGATGATGACGACGACCACCCACGTAATACTTGAAGGCTTAAAAGTTTTGCTATTAACAGCACAAGAACGGAGCAAGTGCTTTCAGAATTGCCTTGGTTTTTGATAAAGATAATAACCATATTGTGAGCATATTCAGGGAAAAACAGTGTGTTGCGAAAAAGAATATCAAGAAACTATTGTTTAACTTTACATTGTAAAATCATAAGATTTTTAAATTTTAGATTCAGTTCAATCAAAGAAACAAATCAAACATACATTTTTCCATCTACAGTAAAAATTGCTCTGTTTTTCCAAATAATTAATATAATAGATATTTAATACATCTGATTTTTTTTAAATTTTGAAATATAGATTTTTCCATTAAGAGGTTTCATTTTCATAGCCCACTATTTGAGCAGCTGTCACTTTTAAAGTTGTCATCTTTTGACGACTATTTGAAAATGTCACCATTTTGACAAATCTTATTTAAAATTTTCAATCAAATTGAATTGAGTTGAATCATCTTAAACAAATGAAAAACTTAGTGATTGTCACATTTTACAATAAATTATCACATGAGCACCTTAACAGTAAAAATATGTCACTCATAGTAAGAATTTACAACTTTGTGTGGCAATATTGCCAAAAACTATATTGGGTTCAGGCGAAATAAGGGTAAGGAAAGTGTCTAGTATTTGCACTTGTATACCCTTCTATGGAAGGTCATGGAAACACTGATCAATTTTCAACTTAAGAAATAGCTTGAAGAACGAAAGCTTTTTAATGATAAGTGATATCATGGTTTATCTCACCGAAGAGTGTAACAAATGTTTACATCGTTTTGGGGAAAGTAACATTATTGCACTTGACATTTTAAAGGCATTTGTTGCAGTTTGGCACTAAGCTCTCTTGTCGAAAATGCGTGCATTAGGTAATAATGAATACCTTCTTTATTGGGTTAGAAATTACCTTTCGGAATGTTCAATTCAAGCAGTATTGGATGGGTTCAAATCGAATATCCACAAAAAAAACTTTAGTGTGCTTCATGGCTCTGTTTTTTCTCCGACACTCTTCCTTATTTTTAACTTCCCATAGGAAGTTATTGTAATGGGTCCGATTTGTCAAATTGAAAATTTTGACATTTCTCGACGTTTCAAGGTCCCTAGAGTCGAAATAAAAGATTTTTAGAAAGATGTCGGTATATCCGTATGTCCGTACGTTCGCGACGTTTTTTCGTCGTCCATAGCTCAAGAACCAGAAGAGATTTCGACTTCAAATAAATTTTGTTATACAGATAATAAGGCAGAAAGATGCAGAAAGGGCTCTCAAGAAAATTGCGTGGATGGTTTTTTTACCATAGCAGTTTAAAAAAAAAGTGAAAATTTTGGTTAACCCTAAATATCTCATGAACCAATTACGCTAGAGACTTGAATTAAATTTTATGCTATATATTGTAACGTGATACAAAACAATTATATTTTTGGAAAAAATTCAATTAACGGTTTTTTCTATAAATCAAAAAAACTGAAAAAAAATTTGTCACTTCGAAAATTTTACGACTAAAATATGATTTCATCTCCAAAACAATTTTGTGCAACGAAGAATAATGTTTTCGACATCTGATAAAATTTTGAGAAAAATCGAATTGACAGTTTTTTTATAAAAAATAAAAACTTAAAAAAAACATTACTCAAAGTTCGTAAAAATTGAATTTCGACTCAAATATCTTTTCAAAAACTTGAGATTATGGCTTCAAACTTATTTAATCTTATAAGAAATATTATTTTCAACATTAGGACAAATTTTGAGAAAAATCAAATTGACAGTTTTTTTACAAAAAATAAAAACCTAAAAAAAAATTAATAAAACTTGGTAAAAATCGACTTTCGACACAAATATCTTTTCAAAACTTTGAGATATTGGCTTTAAACTACTTTTATCTTTGAAAATATATTGTTTTCATTCAGTAAAATTTTGAAAAAAAATCGAATTGGCAGTTTTTTTTACAAAAAAATTAAAAACCTAAACAAAAAGAATACTAAAACTTGGTAAAAATTTACTTTCGACTCAAACAGCTTTTCAAAAATGAAAAATATTAGCTTCAAACTTATTTTATTTCACATAAAATATTATTTTCGATATTCAGTAAAATAAAATCTACAAAAAATAGTACGCAAATTTGGAAAAAATTGATACATATAGACAAACTTTTAAGCAAGACAAATCGACAGACGGGATGGGAAGTTATCAGTGTGGGTCGCATCCCACCCTCTTTTTTTTATTCATTTTTGAGATTCTCATCCTTGCCTTTCAGATGGGACTACTAACGGCAGCGTATGATAAGCTCATGAAATTTTGACCTTGGCAGCATTGTCAAATGGAGAATAAAAAACCTTGTAGAACTGTATGCTTCGAAAACTCAATGCTGTCAACTATCGCAAAAGCGTAACTCTACTCCAATGCCACTATAAATTGGTGGTACTGGCATCACGGGTACTGCCTCTTGCGAGGAATTGACAAATCCTTCAAGAGTAATTCTTGTCATGAAATCTCAGCATGGTTTTCCCGATACATACGAAAGGAGACCCTCTAAATTGCGCCACAAACAGAGGCATCAGTCTCCTAAACATTGCAGATAAGATCCTCTCTGCCGTATTATGTGAACGTTTGAAGCCGTTCGTCAATAACCTGATAGGTCCTTATCAGTGTGACTTCAGACCAGGAAAGTTCTCTATCGACCAAATATTCACACTACGGCAGATCTTGGAAAAAACACAGGAACTTCAAATCGATACCCACCATCTCTTTATCGATTTTAAAGCCGCGTATGACAGCATCTATAGGGAAGAGCTCTACAGAGCAATGTCTAGTTTCGGCATCTCTGTCAAACTTAACCGTTTGTGCAGAATAACGATGAAGAATCCACGCTGCTCTATCAAGGTCGGAAAAGATCTCACCGATGAATTTGATGTCAAAAAAGTTTTAGACAAGGCGATACACTGTCATGCGACTTCATTAATATCGTTCTGAAAAGAATTGTGCAAAACTCAACCGTCAACACAAGAGGCACACTCTTCCAAAGGTCCATCCAATTACTCGGATACGCAGATGATATTGACATAATTGGAAGATCAAAGCGTGATGTCAGTGGAGAGTTTTTGAACATTGCGACGGAAGCGAAGAAGATTGGTTTAGTGGTCAATGAGGGCAAGACCAAGTATATGCTGTCATCAAAAAAGAACATTGAACAACGACGACGTCTTGGTAAAAAAGGTCACCATGGACAGCTTTAACTTTGAGGTAGTTAAGGACTTTGTCTACCTAGGCACCACTATTAACACAGACAACGACACCAGCGCTGAAATCAAACGAAGAATAACTCTTGCAAATCGTTGCTTCTTTGGACTTAGAAGGCAATTGAGTAGTAAAGTCCTCTCTAGAGCATCTAAAATCACCATCTATAAGACACTCATCATCCCGGTTCTCATTTATGGCGCGGCGCTGAGGCCTGCACCCTGTCAAAGAAAGATGAGAGCGTCTTAGGATGCTTCGAGAGAAAAATTCTTCGGGTGATTTTTGGTCCCGTAGGTATGCATAGATGGAGAATGGAGGAGAAAATATAACGACGAACTGTACGGGCTGTACAGCGACACTGACCTAGTTAACAGAATTAAAGTCCAACGACTTAGATGGATAGGTCATGTAGAGCGAATGAACATCAACGCTCCAGCACGGAAGGTCTCAGGTGGCGCACGCAGGTGGGTAAAGACCTCAACTAACTTGGCGTGCGAAATTGGAGACAGCTACATAGCTAGGGACCGAGCTGGCTGGAGACGCATGTTGGTTGAGGCCCAGGTCCGCCCGGACTGTAGCGCCACCTAAAGTAAGTAAGTAAGTCAGTACCTGTACTTCTAGGAATGCTTATCAGTTTACCCTTGAGCCCATTTTTTGACGTACTGTTAAGTACAGGGACTCTTTTGACATCAAAAGTGCAACCACGGTCAATATTTTCCACTCATTAAAATGTATCATCGATATATCCTTTCTAATCATGTTCTCCCTTCTTAATTGATCGCACTGTCATTATAAGGGTATTCATAACCCCTTAAGTTCACGCACAATTTAAACAAAAATCTGATTGTCCAGCTGCCAAAACATTACCTTTCAATTTAGGCAACTTCATTATAAAGTTGATTGGAAAGTTAGAGAAGAAATATTTCTCTTACAATCAAGTCTACTTAAGTCAAAATGTCAGCTGATCATGGGTTTTAATTCAAGAGAAATCCTTACGAACTTTATAATTCTGTGATGTTATTGTGAACTGCACAATTTTGTGTCATATTGGAAAAAGAATAAGGACTTTCTCGTTACAATACAAAACACGGCTTGCTATGGGCTTAAACATTGTTTAAGGAGTTTTTTTTATGCGAATGTTGTTGTTGGTTTCTATATTATAATATATATAATAAATACGTTTAATTCTAAAGTGAAGTTAAGCATATTTACTTAAATATAAACCTAAAACAAAAATAATTTTAACTCCTTGTAGCAAAAAAATTAAATTTAAAGCTTGCAGATTTGAAATTGTCATTTGTAGAGTCAATGAATTCAAGAGAATTTGTTGAACTTACTGATTAATTGATTAAGATCAGTGTTTTTATCGCACCATTCCCAAAATTGATATATGTATGTAGATTTTGTAGCTCTTTACAATTCTTGATGGAGATAATAATTTTTAACATCATCATTTAAAAAAGAAGGCACATATTAATTAATAAATAAAATAAACAGCGATGGACTAAGGTGACTCCCTTCTTCTTCTTCTTCTTCTTCTTCTTCTTCATCTCTTCTTCGTTTCCGGCTGATAATAGCAGCACTTTAACTCCTCCTGGAGCATAGGGCGGCAACCAGTTCCTTCCATCGCTCTCTATTCCTAGCACGATACCTCAGCTGGGACCACGTCTCCAAGTTTTGGGACCGAGCTTTCTTCATGAAAGATGATCTCCATGTTTCTCTTGGCCTTTCAGGCCGCTTTCTACTTTGAGGATTGCATTGAAAGCACTGCTTTGCTATGTTGTCGTCCGGCTTTCTCAATGTATGGCCAATCCAGCACCACTTTCTCTGCGCGATGTCAACATCCACTTTTGTTTGCCCAGTCCTGAGCCACAGTTCATCGTTAGATATGGTTTGTGGCCACCGGATGTTCAGGATGTAACGTAGACAGCGGTTGACAAAAGTTTGCAACCTTCTCGAGATGTCAGCAGAGCATTTCCATGTTTCGCAGGCATATAGCAGCACGGATTTTACGTTGGACTCAAACAACTTTAACTTGGTACGGAGCGCTATTTTCCTGGAGATCCACACTTTAGAAAGCATTCCGAATGCACTACGGGCTTTATTTATTCTATTGGTGACATCCAGGTCCGTTCCACCATCGAGTGCCAAATAGCTTCCCAGATAGTTGAACTGGGTGACCTCTTCTACTGCCACTTGCCTCACAATAACCTGTTGTTGTTGGTTTCGGCTGGTGTGCATTAACTAAGTCTTACTAGCATTAATCCTTAAGCCAGCCACCTCCCCATTTTGTTGAAGAAAGTGGCACATTTGGCTGAGGTCTCAATTTTTGTTTGCCATTAAGCATATGTCGTCAGCATAGTCCAAATGGCTTAATGTTTCCTTCAATTTTATACCCAGTCTCTCGTGTTCACCCACCGTAGCATTCATAACATCATCAATAGCAAGCAAGAACAGAATCGGTGACAATACATCAATCTGCCTCACTCCCTGTCGCACTTCAAATGCGTCGGAAAGCTGTCCATTGTGCAAAACGAAAAACCTTGCGTTGTTGTAAGACTCTTTTATTATAGCAACAATTTTATCAGGAATGCCTCTAGCAACAAGTGATCTCCAGATAACATCACGACTAACGCGATCGAAGGCCTTTTCAAAATCGACGAACATGAGGTAAAGCGGCGATTGGTACTCTGACTCCCTTCTGGTAAATCAAAATTGGTTTTAAATTGACATGAAGGGATACTCCTAAACAAGACGCTATTATATCTTACTTACTTACTTACTTAAGGTGGCGCTACAGTCCGGGGCGGACCTGGGCCTCAACCAACATGCGTCTCCAGCCAGCTCGGTCCCTAGCTAGCTGTCTCCAGTTTCGCACGCCAAGTTGGTTGAGGTCCACCTGAGTGCGCCACCTGAGTCGCGGTCTTCCTCTACTGCGCCGTCCCTCGGGATTAGATTCGAAGACCTTCCGGGCTGGAGCGTTGATGTCCATTCGCTCTACATGACCCAGCCATCTAAGCCGTTGGACTTTTATTCTGCTAACTAGGTCAGTGTCGCTGTACAGCCCATACAGTTCGTCGTTATATCTTCTCCTCCATTCTCCATCTATTCGTACGGGACCAAAAATCACCCGAAGAATTTTTCTCTCGAAGCATCCTAAGACGTTCTCATCTCTCTTTGACAGGGTCCAGGCCTCAGCGCCATAAATGAGAACCGGGATGATGAGTGTCTTATAGATGGTAATTTTAGATGCTCGAGAGAGGACTTTACTTCTCAATTGCCTTCTAAGTCCAAAGAAGCAGCGATTTGCAAGAGTTATTCTTCGTTTGATTTTAGCGCTGGTGTCGTTGCCTGTGTTTATAGCGGTGCCTAGGTAGACAAAGTCCTCAACTACCTCAAAGTTATAGCTGTCCATGGTGACGTTTTGTCCAAGACGTCGTTGTTCAATGTCGTTTTTCGATGACAGCATATACTTGGTCTTGCCCTCATTGACCACTAAACCCATCTTCTTCGCTTCCGTCGCAATGCTCAAAAACGCTGCACTGACATCACGCTTTGATCTTCCAATTATGTCAATATCATCTGCGTATCCGAGTAATTGGATGGACCTTTGGAAGATTGTGCCTCTAGTGTTGACGGTTGAGTTTTGCACAATTCTTTCCAGAACGATGTTGAAGAAGTCGCATGACAGTGCATCGCCTTGTCTAAAACCTTTTTTGACATCAAATGCATCGGTGAGATCTTTTCCGACCTTGATGGAGCAGCGTGGATTCTCCATCGTCATTCTGCACAAACCGATAAGTTTGACAGGGATGCCAAAACTAGACATTGCTCTGTAGAGCTCTTTCCTATTGATGCTGTCATACGCGGCTTTAAAATCGATAAATAGATGGTGGGTATCGATTTGAAGCTCCTGGGTTTTTTCCAAGATCTGCCGTAGTGTGAATATTTGGTCGATAGTGGACTTTCCTGGTCTGAAGCCACACTGAGAAGGACCTATCAGGTTGTTGACGAACGGCTTCAGACATTTACATAATACGGCAAAGAGGATCTTATATGCAATGTTAAGGAGACTGATGCCTTTGTAGTTGGCGCAGTTTAGAGGGTCTCCTTTCTTATGTATCGGGCACACTATGCTGAGATTCCACTAATCGGGCATGCTTTCTTCCGACCATATTTTGCAGATGAGTTGAGCATGCTCCCTACCAAAAGTCATCGCCTGCTGCTTTGAATAGTTCGGCAGCTATGCCGTCAGCTCCAGCAGCTTTGTTTGACTTCAGTTTAGATATAGCTATCTTCACTTCGTCTAGGTCGGGTAGGCGGAATTGTTGATCTGCGTCGCCTAAGTTGAGTGGTTCTTTCTCCCTTACAGCGGGATTCGGTTCGTCATCGCCGTTATATAATTTGGAGAAGTGGTCTTTCCATATTCTCAACATAGACTGCGGTTCTACTACGATGTTCCCCTGATCGTCTTTACAGGCTTCGGTTCGTGGCTGGTACCCTTGGGAGTTTTTTTTTACCTTTTGGTAAAATTTACGAACCTCATTCCTGTTGTAACATCCCTCTATCTCCTCGATCGCGCGCTTCTCGTGCTCTCTTTTTTTCCATCTAAGAAGCCGGTGTTCCTCTCTCCTCCTCTGCTCGTAGAGCTCGCGAGCAGCTCTGGTCCTTCTGTGCAGCGCCGTTTTGTATGCCTCTTGCTTCGCTGCGTGCGGTTGCCGGCATTCGTCGTCAAACCAGGGGTTTCGCTGTTGTGGACGTGTGAAACCTAGCACTTCAGAGGCGGCATCTCTGATGGCTGCAAGGCAATGTTGCCACTGGTTTTCAATGCTTAATGCATGCAGCATAGGACTCCTTAAGAGGTTACTAGAGACTCGATCGGAAAAGGACATGGCAGTCTCTTGCGATTGTAGCCGTCTAACGTCGAAACTTCTCACAGTACTTCCTTGTTTTGGCTTGGACCGGGATATCCGTAGGCGTACCTTGGCTACAACGAGGTAGTGGTCCGAGTCAATGTTGGCCCCTCGGAAAGTTCGGATATCTTGTATACTGGAGAAGTGTCGTGCATCGATCGCAATGTGGTCAATCTGGTTGACGGTTGATTGATCAGGAGATTTCCATGTCCCCTTGTGGATATTGAGATGTGTGAACTGCGTACTAGCTACCAGAACGTCGCGCCCCGCAGCGAAATCGATCAGCCTGAATCCGTTGTCGGAGGTGGTGTCGTGCAGGCTGTATCTCCCGATTGTGCCACCAAAGATGTCTTCTCTTCCTAGCTTGGCATTAAAATCTCCTAAGATAATTTTAATATCAGCCAGGGCACTGCTCATAAGTCTTGTCCAAGAGCTCGAAGAATATGTCTTTGGCGTCTTCATCTTTCTCCTCTGTTGGGGCATGCGCGCATATTAGGCTTATGTTGGCGAATTTAGCCTTGATGCGGATTGTCGTGATGCGCTCGCTCACACTGTTGAAACTCAAGACTTTTTGCCTGAGTCTACGACGCTATTATATCTACCTATATGATATGAACGAAATGCTCATAACGAAACGGTCGTTAAGTCCAATTTTACTTAATTTATATAGAAAATTTGTTTAGACTTAATTTTGTCAATGCTTTGCTAAAGTCTATATAGATGCAATACACTTGAGAGTGTTTTTCGAATGCAACAATTTAGGAATATCAGACAATTTAGCTAGGACGTTAATTCGTAACTTAATTTTTAAGAACCTTGTTCATTACATAGCGTAGATTGATTTGAATATTCTCAAAGATCTGGAAACTTAAAATGTAGAATATGTACTCTATTTGAAAAGAAGAGACAGACATTTTTTCAATATCACCATCAGGATAGGGCGGAAAAAATTCATTTAGCTTTAAAATATTGTCACGTATAGGAACCTCAGAAATCGGAAAATTCATTGATGTAAGATGACTTTATTCTTTCATGTTAGGAGAAATAAAATCTTCAAAGGCAGTTTTAAAGAATACAATGGAGTCTCTTATGTTATGCCCATTGACATATATTGTCAAAAGACTTTTTAAACAACAGATGTCGTTATATTATATGATCCGAAAATCGACTGAAATCAGCTTAAATAAATTGTAGCTACATATACAAAAATAAACAGTCATGTTCAGATTAAGGGAGGGTAACTAACTATATGTGTCGATCTTGAACTTTTAAAATCAAGATTCATATCTGCAGCAGCATTACTGTATTATTGAAAGTCGTCAAACCCAAATCGCTGCAACTAAAACCCTAGTTGTCAAAATCATTCAGTAGCACAGACATCTGACTACCAATACGTTTATATTGAGCAACATTCTGCATTTCACTTTCCGATCGAGTTCGAAAAATAGGGAACAAATAAAACTGGAAGCTATTGAATCATCGCCTTTTAAGACTGATAAAGAATTTTAATGAATAGTTAAGTTTGAAAATCTTTTTAAAATGTGGTGAATAGTCTCCATTGTTTGATTCGAATGCGTTTGCGACTTCTTAACGTCAAAAAATTATATGCAAACGTCAAAACTTATACAACTTGTTGTGTATGGTTGCGTTCATATCTGTGAATATTTGTGTTCTTTTTTAATATTTTGACAACTGATTTGAAAATCAACTGAAGAATTTCCCATTTCGAAAAATTTCTTGTTCAACAGACTGTTTCATATAACAAATGGAATGTATTGTTCATTCACAGCGGATGGCAAAGTATAGTAGGTTGTTATATGTAGCTCTTCACGGGGCGCACAGTGACACACAAACAAAAAAGAAAGAGGAAGTTTCTTATTGCAAAACTTTTATCAAAACACCATAAATTCCAGGTGACAAATCGTTTACCAAACGATAAGTATCTACTTTAAGCTTTCGACGTATGAGGGCGTTGTTGACTCCCACATATCTTATCATCTTTTCCTTTTCCTTCAATCTGTTAGAACATTTTTGTTGTCTGCCTCTTTTCTTTACATATAAATATGTATCTATGGTAAAGATGAAAAATAATATTTATGGTCCTTGCTTCAAATGATTACACACACATTGTGAATGGATATGAGCGGCATACTCTTCTCTATCGTCCTGAAAGAGTCCTTTTTTCTGTTTTTGTTGCAAAAGAACAAAAAAAATAAAGAAGAACAAAATAATATAATATAATATTTCATTGCACCCTAAAGCAGGGTGAGAAAGGAGTAGAAAAAGCAAGGAGCTCTGCTGCACCCTAGATGGGAGGTATATCCTGCAACTTCTAACTTCCAACACCAGGTGGTGATCTCTGTTGCTTTTGTGACCTCTCTTCCTCCTTTGAAAAGATAATTTTTCCTAATGCAATAGAAGAGATTCTTATGGTGGTTATATGTGATGATGATGCTGATGCTGGTGCATGCAGCATGCACCATGTAGCATGCCCTGCTGCATATCAGCATCAGCCTAAGTCTCACATGTACGGACTATACAGAATCTTATGGCATTTTCTTCTCTCTATTCAATGCGAAGTGACCCGATAAAACTAATAAGAAGGCAGCAGAGTAGAAAGTTATCGTTCTTTTATTTTCTCTGGTTTTTTCTTGTTCTTCTTGTATTTTATTCCCTTTGGTAGCCGTAAAGAAAAATTGCAAAAGTAAAATTGGAAAATATAGAAAAAGCTTTTGGTATGGTTTAAAACTATGGATATGATGGCATGGGTATAAAGGGTCAGAGGTTTTGATAGATAGAATTTGTATTTGAGAGTAAATCGATTGGAAGAGAAGTTTTTACTTAAAGTTTTCCGATTTGAACACTTGAGAAGTTTGATTGGTGGTATACATAGGTCTATAGGTACCTACAGCCTAATAGAAATCGGAAAAACAAAATATAAAGTTTTTCATAAAACTTTGGAATCATTTATGTTTATCACTTTCTGTATAGACATTTATAGCAAAGGGAATGCATTGTATAAAACAAGAGATTATATGTTTTGTATATGTACTTTTCTTTTGTTTCATATTTTAAGTATTTTATTAGAAGTTTTAAAATTTATTGAGATGTCACAGTTACTTTTACTTAAAGGGAAGGGGACTGCTTTGGTAGAGTTTATGGGGATTTAGTTGTAAATAACTTTCGCAGACCATGCGTTGGACTGTCAATTCGGAGACCCATATGAAAGCGGAGAACTTTAAATAATTGTTACAGCTGATTTGACAGTTCGCGATTGTTTAAAGCTGTTGATTTGTAACTATTTAATAAATAGAACGAGAAGTCGGCATTTAAATGGTAGAAATAAGCAATGATTCACAACAATTGCATGTCATGTCTAATTTAGCTTGAATAACCTGATTTCAGTCGATTATAATACAATAACTACATAAGTCAAAACGTTATCAAATTCATAATTATTTGTTAAAATGTATGATTGTGGTAAGAGTTTTGAAATCAATGGTGACAAGGATGAGACAAGAATGTATACTTTAGAACGACACTTTCCTAGATTTATATTTGATGGTTTTGGTCTCCCGTTGTGTTTTGATATAATATATAATAAAATCAAAAAGATTTGTTTTTAAAGTTATTTTATTTTAATATAAATAACAAAATTAAATCACAACTAAATTATAAATAATTTTATTTTTTGCGACGCGTTTCGGAATTATTATTCCATCTTCGGGCGTTATTGTTGTTCACCGTATGATGCTGATGATTGTGCATTCGTCTTCGTCTCATTTTATGCTGTTGTCTTTTATTTTATTGTTGTTGTTAATTTATTTTATTTCTTTGTTTTTATCTTGCGTGTTTTAATGCTGTGTCAAATAATATGTTTGGTTTAAGAGCTAGTTTGTCATTTAGTAGTTTGTCTTCTTCTGTTTTATATGCTTTATAAATTTCATACTCTTCTATGGCGTCTAATAGTTTCCCTTTCTTACAATGGTGCATCGGAATTAGGTTATTGTCAAAATTGGTGTAATTATGGTTGTTGTTAATCAGGTGTAATGCAAAATTGGATTTTGTGTTTTGTTTTGGTCTATGTTCGTTAAATCTTTCATAGAATGTGCGTCCAGTTTGTCCAATGTAGTATTTATCACAGTCGTTGCATTTTATTTTGTATACACCTGATGATAGTTTTGGGTCATAGTTATTTTTCTGTTTTGTTAATTTCTGTATGTTGTTATTGGTTTTAAATGATATGTTTATGTTTATCTTTTTAAATTGTTGTTGTATTATTTCGGGTAATATATTAGTATATTCTATTGATGTGTATATTGCTTCGTTGTTGGGGTTATTATTTGTATTGGTGTTTTTATTGTAGATTTTTCTTTTTCTCTTTGTTATTAGTTTTTCTATTGTTTTGACGTCATATCCATTTTTTGTTGATACATAGCAACAAAAAATTTGTCTATTTCATTTTTGTAGTCTATTGTATCCATAGGAATTGTTAATGCTCTTTGGATAAGTGCGTTGTAGGCTGACATTTTTTTTCCAGCTCGACCTCGTGTTGTTGGTTTCAGTATAAAATAGATAATTATTGAATTTATTGTAAATGCAGTTTTAGTAATAATACATAAGTCTTGATGCTTTTCATGTCTACGATATCAATGACAAAATTCGAATTACACTCTTTTGATTCGACTTATTTTTACATTTAAGCATTATACCTATTTCGCTCCATTACATTGACAAACACAAAATAAAACCGGTCGCATAACTTTCCTGTCTTTTTTCATGTAATATAGGACGTCCAAATTTTATTTTTATAGTACCTTTTAGTATATGAAGTTAGTTTCAGGTTCTTATATTTCGCTTTATTGGTAATACTTTTACAAAATAACATTAACAAATTTTTTAATAAAATGAAGATAGTTTTCATTTTTGAAAAAAAAGTCAAATAAATGTCACCATCAATGTTTCATAATAATAATAATAATAATAATAATAATAATAATAATAATAATAATAATAATAATAATAGTTTTTATTGTAGCCACATTTCTTTATCACCTACATACATATGTATATTGCACAAGTTACAGAGATTGATACTGCGAAGTAATGAGTTTTTTTTAATAAGTTTTTTTTTTTTTTACAAATACAAATATAATTAAAGGAAAAACTACGATTAAAAACCTTCGTTAACGCTAGATCTGATACCAAGGCATTGTTAGAATATATGCAAGAAATGTTATATTTTTCCTTAAGTTTAGCAATTCGACTATATACCATTTCTATGTTAGTTGAGTTAATTTATTGGCCAATGTGTGTAATTATTGTGATTAGTGGAAATATAGCTTTCCGTCGGCTTTTTTGGTCGCTGTAGTTTTTGCAATGAAACAATTAAGTTACATTAACTTTCCCAACGTTTCGGCAGGGATTGCTGCCTTCTTCAGGGGAACTTTATTAACATAAAAAAATATACAAATAATCTTAGTTAGATCAATGGGATACAAATACAATAAAGTTTACTCACTCATAAAAAATAGGAACAAAATTTAATATTAATTATATTAATTAATATAAATTAAAAATAAAACTATAAATATAATTAGCACTTCGAAGAATGAAGTTTAGTCTTAATTGAATAAAGCACAAATGACATTTAAGAAGAAGGAAGAGAGCAATATACAGCAGAAATGTTTTGTGTGTCTTGTTTTCGGTTCATGTTGTTTTTGTTATTGAGAATATGTAATTTTTCTAACGTGTATCGTTTCGAAACATGTTTCTCTGTCTGTAGAACTTCTACGCCTTCAAAGTTTGGAGAATGACCGCTTACAATGCTGTGACTGGCCAGGGCTGTCTTCTCAGAATTTTTGAGTTTTATGTCGGACTTATGATTCGAGATGCGTTGTCTAAGGAGTTGTTTTGTGGTCCCAATATAACACAGGTTGCACGGTTCATTTGATTTACCATTGCAGTTAATTTTGTAGATCACATCTGTTTGTTTGTCCTTATCATATTAGGTTTCGTCTTGAGTTTGACATTTTTTAGGTGTTTTTAGCTGTACCGAGAGGTGATATTTGAGACTTTTCTTTTTTGTTTGTTTAATAAATCTTTATTTTTTCTGAAGAATGTTGAGGTCAATTGTCTACAAATGGAAATATGGTTTAAGTAAGTAAGTAAGTAAGTAATTCATTTATTAACAGTTTTTTAAAATAAATACATAAACATTTGTTTTGAATTTTAAAGCTTTGGCTTTGCCGTCAGCTCGACTAGCAACTTAAATTTTTTCTTACATTGGTTTTCTTTCTTTTAAATTTTGGTTTTAATTATATATTGATTTTTACATACATACATATATACATCTACTAGTTTAATCATATTCACTCATAATCAGTTTTCTAAATCTGCAAATTTCCTTCAGATAGTTGACAAGATTTTTCCAATCTGGTCCATTCAATATTAGGATTGTCTCTTGTAGAGTGAGAGAGAATTTATTAAAATATGAGAATCTCTTGTATTTGAAAATTGGACATACGCTTATAAAATGGAAGCAGTCTTCTTTGGATTTATTATTGCAGAGCGTACAGAACTGGTTGAAACTCCCATTGTATGGTCTACCGTTGAGACATAAGACTTCGCATCTAGCTTTAAAAATTAAAGAAATATCTTTGTAGCTTAAAGATTCATTGAAGTAGTTATTGTTGCTTAGATTAAATTGTAACTGGCTATATAATATTCGACTCTCTGATTCAATAGCTGTTTTTATAAATTGATTCCGAACCGAGTCTTCATTAAGCTGAATAATTTTATACATTTTTTCCTTAAGATCAAGAATGTTGCTTGTATTAATTTGCATATCTTCACCAAATGAAGTGGCAATTCGTTGCCATTTGTCATACCACCAGTCTTTGTTCCTTATTTCGTAAAGCAGCATCATTTTGCTCAGTCGCTCATCTGGAAAACCTAAGACTTTAATAATATAATCCGCTTGTAGTTTCAAAGTGCTTGTAAATAACTTTGGTAAGCCAGTTTCTAAGTAGATCGCATAGTTCGGGGTGTTGATTGGTAGGTTAAAGATTTTTTTGATGAAACTCCTCTGAAATTTCTCAATTTCCTCGTACTCTTCCATTCCCCAAACTTGAGCTGCATAACATAAAGTGGACTTCACAACTGAATTAAAAATTAGGTATTTGGTAGACAAATATACAAGGTTGTTCGAGAAAATCTTTCTCCATGTTAAGTTTATTAGACTTTGTGATGTTTTGGCTTTAATGTCAAGGTGCTTACTAAAATTCAGTCGTGGGTTGAGGTTCACTCCAAGATATCTATATTCGTTTGTCACTTCCAAACTTCTTCCGTTGTACTTCCAATTACTTCCAGCTTCAGTCCGATTGGATCGCGAAAAGATCATTATTTTTGATTTATCAGTATTGATTTCTAACCCCCATTTATCGCAGTATGCAGACAGTCGGTTTATCATTAATTGAAGATTTTGTTTCGATTCCGATAATATGACCATGTCGTCAGCATAAAGTAAAGCATTTATCCGGATTCCGGCCATTCTAATTCCTCCAGGTAAGTCGTTAACTATGTCATTAATGAATAGTGAAAATAAAAGTGCACTAAGCGGACATCCTTGTTTGACACCAGAATCAGTACTAAACCATTCAGAATAATGCGCTCCATCCCAGACGTTAGCTTCTGTTTTTGTATACATATTCTTGATGACATGTAAAAAAATGGTTGAAACACCCATCTGCGAAAGTTTGTATATTAAAGCATTGCGATTTACCAAATCAAACGCTGCTTTGAAGTCGACAAACATCGAGTAAACCTTTTTATTTCTTGCCTCAAATGCTTTGACTATCGATGTCAGAGTAAAGATTTGGTCAACAGTGGAATAATTTTTCCTAAATCCTGCCTGGAAGTCTGATAATATCTTTTTCTCTTCTACCCACTTTTCCAAACGGTCGACAAGAACTCCGCAAAATACTTTAGCAATAATATTCATTAAAGATAATCCTCTGTAGTTTGAGACGTCATTTAAGGAACCTTTTTTATGTATTGGGAAGATAACCGATTTTTTGTACGAGGAAGGGACTTCCGCTTTCGTAAGAATTTTGTTAAAAAGCACAACAAGTTGCAACTTAAAACTTTGAGATGAGTTCTTAAAAAATTCGTACGGTACACCATCTTCACCTGGTGCTTTATTATTTTTAGCCTTTCGTAAAACTGCTTCTATTTCAAACAAAGATATATCGGTGTCTAATATATCATCGGTGATGAGAGGTTCAGCATAAGTAAAGTCTAAGTTAGAGTTTGTTTGAAGAAGGTTCGAGAAATGAGAGGAAAGATCAGCGGCGGATACACCTGTGCCAATTATATGTTGAGTACCATTAATATTCTTTGCAAGTTTCCAAAATTCCTTTGTATTCTTTGTTTTGCCAAGTGACTGTGCTTGTTCATTTTCAAAACCAAATTTCTTTTCATAGCATAGACGTTTATACTGAGAATTCGACTGCATGTACCATTTACGTAATTCTTCATTGTCGGATCTCTTAAATGCTTTTAAAAGAGCAAATGATTTTTGTCTTGCTCTCATACACTCTTTATCAAACCATTTTTGTTTGAACGCTTTCCTTGCATTGTCGCTTGATTTGCTCACGGAATTTCTTATGCATTTTATAATTTCAATTGATAGAGTATCTGAAGACTCGATGTCAGTTGGGATTCTTGAGAGACAGATGTCCAGTTTGTGCCGAAAAGTTTCCGCTTCGTCTTCTCTCCATTTAAGTCGGGGTAACAGCTTTAGATTTGTTTGATGAGAGCCGGGTTCTGTTTTCCATTCTACGGTGATTGGCATATGATCAGAGAAATGTCTGTATGGAACCTCAAACTTATTTATGAGTTCAATCCAATCATTATTCACCATACAGTAATCAATCACTGATTTGCCTGATCCTCCAATAAACGTATATTGACCATCTAGGTCACCCTTGGTGCATCCATTCAAAAGAATAAAATCATACAGTTGAAGCATATCGAGTAGTACAGTACCATTACTATTGCATGTTAAGTCTTTGGATGTTCTAGAGTTATAGTTTAAACAATCATTGTTGATGTTTCTCAGGGTAGTTATTTGATTGCAACTTGTTCTAGCATTAAAATCTCCAATTAATAATATACTCTCATTTGCATGAATAGAGAGAGTATCATTTAGTTGTTCAAAATCTTCGGTCCACTTATTACAGTTTAAATATAGAGGCATTATATACATGTTGTTAGTTTTTAATAGTTTAATTACAGTTGTTTCTTGCATTACAGTAAAATCATATAATTCAAGATGTGATGTTTTTATACCAAATACAGAACCTCCACTTGCACGTCCTTTGATAGATGTTTTAATAGCTGGAATCCAATGTAGTTTATATCCATTGAAATATTTTATAAATTTACTTGTATTTTCTATTGTTACATGTGTTTCAAAAAGGAGAAATATTTCAAAAGTTTTGACAAAATTGAAAAAATCTACAAACAATAATTTACTTTTGAGACCAGATATGTTATACGCTAATATTTTACAAAAACAATTAATTAAAGAGCTGACGGCATTTAATTCTCAATTTCTTGATACACTACTACTACTACTACCACTGCTACTAGTTTGATGAAGTGGCATCCCTGGTGAAACATTAGTTGGTATTGATCTAGTACTTTCATCTTGACGTCTACGAGTATTTGGCTGCTTTGTGTTTATGACACTTCTGAAGTCCAGCTGTCCAAACATTTGTTGTAGTTCACTTTCGCCATCATTTCCATTAATTTCAAGTGTATTACTATTATTCAAATAAAATATTTTATTTTCAATATGAAGATTGTTGTTTTTAATTAGCACCGGAGCATTTGGTCTATTTTGTTTGATGACTTTCCTGTATTGCAACAAAATTCTTCGTTTTAACTGCATTTGCTTAGTTAGATCTCTTTGGATGTAAACACCTGTGTTCTTCAGCTTAGCAGAGTTCTTAAGCATTTTCAATGCAGTTTCGTTGCAACCAGTGTTTAATTTCATTTTGATTATGTTGTTGTTTCTGCTTATTTTAATGGGTTTGGGCATTCCTTGTATATCTGCTTTATCTAAAAGCAGCTGAGTTATGCATCGCACTTTTTCTTCCGGGTCAGTGATTTCAGATGGAAGGGAGAAAATAATATTTTTACCCTTAAGCTCACGGCTTTGTGCTTCGAGTTCTTCCTCTAGCAATACGCATCTTGCCTCGAATTGATGAACTTTCTGTGCTAAGTCTTCATTTTGTTTTCTCAAGAAGGTTATCTCTGTATTTAGTGCATTGAGATCTTCTTTAGATGCCAAGTACGCAGTTGCCTTTTGGAGCTCAGTATGCAGGGAATCATCGATGATGTATTTAATTTTTTGCAAATCTGAATCTGATATGGACATTTTTGAGTTATTTTTAAAAATTTTTACTGATCTATTGTTAGCGTTGGTGTTTTGTTCGATGCCGTCGGGTGACGTTAGACAGCTCTTACGCTTATTGTTCATCAGATCCAGATGTCAAGTTTGCAGATATTTTAAGTGATTTTAAGTTTTATAATGTATTACCTGTTTTATAAATCTGAACAAGTTTTGCAGATAAGGATGTACGAATAAATAGATGATTATATACATATATTTTTAACTTTTAAATTGATTTTTAATAAAATAAAATACAGAGGAGATAAAGGTTTACAACTTTTCACTTTCACAGCAGCGTTGCCAGTCAGAAATATGGTTTAATGTTTGATTTGTGATTCAGAGCTTAGACATTTTATACTACATTATGGCAGATTAGCCAGAGGTTTCAACTATAGTTCAAGGTTCAGATTTCTGCAATAAAACTGACCTCGAATTTTGAATAGTTTCTCACTAAAGAAATGTGTTTTCTGCAATATTTTTTGTATCAATAGGAAATTTTTGTTTGCGCATTTATAAAGGTTATAATTTTGTTTGCCCTATTGACAGCTTATTTTCTGTAACACTTGATGAGTCATAAGTTTCTTTATAATTAAAAAAAAATCATAAATTTTTTCTGTTTTTAGTGGGAGATTTGGGAGATTTACTAAAATGAACTACATCGCCTCACATGACTCTATTAAAATTATTTTCACTTTAAATTTAGAAGTCAATTTTCACATTTGACCCAACCATCACTTTTGAGTGACCCTTTACCTCTTATAATTAAAATATTAAATTTTAGGTGATTTTCTACTGTTCAGTTGAGGTTCAGGTATGAATTATGTGATAAAAGCTATATATGGTCTGGTCTGAAGTTAATCCAAGTTTGAACTCAGTTTCGAATCAATTCATTCGAACTTTGATTGTTTGTTCAATTCTTTTACAAAATTGACGTAATTGTCAGTAAAAGTCAAAAACAAAATTAATTCATTTGAAGCATTATTTTTACAAATTTGAATCATGTTTTTATATATCGAAATAGTCAAATTTAATCGAAATAATTGAATTTCAACAAAGTTTAAGCGTTAAAGAATGTTTTCTCTAGGTCTCAAAACTTTGTTGTACTCAAAAATTAGAATCTTACAAATTATCAATACCTATGAAAAACAAAACGGATAAGTGAGTCAACAGGGGTAGGCTATGCCTAATCTTTGCTTAATTAACCTATCGACTTGTTGAAAATTCCTTTTCATTCAGTGGACTTGGTTTATTTGTTCAAAATTATTAAATAACTAGACAAGAATAAATTGAATGAACTAAGTTTAAATATAATACAGTTGACTAAAGAAGTTTTCTACAGAATTTAAAGTGATGTACTCATCGGACATTAATGACTTACAAAGGTTTTCTTTTAGTGGTGTTTGTTAAAAAAAAACCTGGTGATTAGCAATATTAGTGAGCATTGTGGATTTGTTGATTTAAATTTTGGTCACCAAATGCAATCAATAACTAACATGTTGAAATAATCATTTATTCATAATGAAACGATGATTTTTCAGAAGTTATGCTCAAATCCAAAATTGGATTATCAGTTAAGTCTGTGAACATCAACCCTTTTTATTATTTATTTAAATAAAATTCTCATTTCTTAACTTAAATAATTACACTATTCTACAAAATAAGTTTTTTTTTTCGGGAGCACAAACTAAACAATACATTTTTTAAAGAATTAAGATCACATCAGGTTTTTAAAATATGCCCCTTTTAAAAATTCTAAAAATAATCGAAAACGGGTTTTTTAAGGCTAAGTTCAATCTCAAACTATCTCCTAACAATAAATTGTTAGATGGTTTTGCAAAGCACAAATCTTTCTCATCTAGATACAATTTATAGACAAATCATTTTAGTATCGTACTTAGTTTCTGGAAATTCTCATTAGTTATAATTACGAGTCTTTATTTGTCTATATATGAAGATTTGAGCAAACTTTGAATTGAAAAATACGTTTTGGAATTTATTTTTAGTGCTGACTAGCAAACCCGGCGAAATCCGTTTCGCCACCAGATGGCTTCGTTTTTTGTAACATTTCGTTTTGGGATTAAAAGATGAAGAAAAATTATTTTTTTTGTTTTATACTTAAAAAGGAAAAAAATTTTATTTCATTTCACAATCGTAATGAATTCATTTCGATTACAAAAATGAAGTGTAATTTAGTTGAACTTCTCTAAGTAAAAAATGAAAGTGAATCCAAAGTAAATACTAAACCGAAGCGTTATACTTGTCTGCAAATTTACGTTTCATTGAAGTGCTCTTTGGTAAACCATATTTTCTGACGTTAACACAAACAAAGCAGATGGTTTCCCAACTGTGAAAAACAACGATTTTCTAAATTAATCCCGCAAACACTAAGCTATTGGCCTTGCGACTTGTTAATTGTCATTGCGAACGCAAAGCGAACCGGAAATTGCAATCGTTTGAAGTCAAACGGAAGATCAGTCGGAATCATTGGTATTCGAGGAATACATAGTTAAATTAAATGTTTTATTATTTAATTTTTAAAAAATATTTTATTAATTTTTACAGCTAACTAGATGTTAGCCGGAGTATCGGATCTTAAGAACTAACTTATACAAACTGAAAAATATTCTTTGAGACTTAAAATCTAGAGTAAAAAATACTAAGTCATCACTTTGAAATGTAAACACTCAATCGTGAGAATGTATCCATCAGATAGCATTGATCACAGTCGGATGTTTATACTTCATATTGGACTTGGGTTTGATATTTGATATGCATTTAACTCCTCCCTTCTTTTAAATTTTTCGTCCCGAAAAATAATCTAATTTAATGTTATAAACATCCTTTCATCAAATTTTTTACTGGGAGAGTTTTTAATACAATGTTTTCTGTTTTTGGTATTTCGTTAATTACATTAATTTCTTTTTGTTTTTTACCCTTTTTTGCAAAAATAATGATTACAATAATTATTATCAAAATGTACAAAACTATATTATTAATGAAAGTTTGGTTGCCAATTGTTTTTATTTCTTCTATTTGTTTAATGTTTTCAAGATGTATCTGATCGATATTTAGTTTTATATTTGATTCTGTCAATTGTCCTTGGAATATTGATGGCAATGGTACATAATTGGTTATTTCTTTTGTTATAAAATTTAAGTTTCCAATATTTATTGAACAATTAGAAATTTGTACAACATAGGTTCCATTTAATGTTCTTGTTTTATTTTCACAATCATATAACTTTCCTTTGTAATTGTCTATAAAAATTAAATTTTCTGTTTCTTGTTCAATGCTTGTTTTAGTGTTAAATATATAAGTACAATTTGCATTCATACTGTTTAGTAGATTGGAAATACAGGAATTTTGAGATAATTTGATAATTTGGTTTTGTTTACAAATTAAAATTTCTTGAACTTTAAAACATTTTTCTTTTATACCATACATTTCTTCTTTAGTAGCTAATATATCTAGATAGGGAATTAAAATTTGTTTATTATCTTTTGTTACTGGTCTAATTTTTAAATGGCTATAAGTTTCATTAGTAGTTATAGGCAATGAAATGATATAAAGAATCACTTCGTCTTTAATTGCAACGGAAGGGGTTGCATAATTCAATGCTTGTGCATCGTTACCGTAAGGTAAATTTTTAATGTCATTCAAAATTTGTGTTAGGTCTTTTTTACAGAGAAGTTTAGAATTTACTATTCCCTGTTTTGCCCAATTTATTGCATTTGAAATTTCTTCTAATTCTTCTTTTAACATTAATAATTTATTAAAAATTGCCTGCATAAAATTTTCATTAGGAATGTCGTTAAATCTCTTTAAAATAAATTTATAGTTTTCTATTATCTTGTTTGTGTTATCTAGTATGTCCCTATTGATTACATATTGTTTGTTGTTGTTTCTAATTTGTTCGTTTTGTTTGTTTATTAAATCGTCTAGGTCATAAGCGTCTGGTGTTCCAGCTAACCATTTCCAAGCGGATCCAATCCATTTAATGGATCTTCTATTGCGATGGGGTAATAAAAGTTCTAGTTCTTTTTCTATTTTGTTTTGTAAAAAGAGTATTTGTTGTTTTAATGGCGACGAATTGTTGAATTTGAGTAGAATGATTGGGATAGATGATCTTTGGACGGTAATAAAATCTGTGAGGTTTATCAAATGAATTATTTTAAAGCTGCCTTCTGTTATTTTTCCTTGTCCTAATTTTAATGATATTATCGGGGAGTTGCTATATTCGTAGATGTTTATGTCTGCAAATGTAAACATTATACAGATAGCGATAGATCTGAAAAGAAATATAATTAATCGTTTTTAATATTTGTTTTATGTATTTTCCTTCCTGTCATAGTTGTAATTGTTACTCTATGATCATTTTTTACTATTTCTTTAATAAATTTTTGTTTTAATTTTCCTTTTCTTCCTGGTGCTTTTACATAAATAATATCTCCGGGTTTATATTTTTTTGGTTTTTCCCTGTGTTTATTTTCATAGTTTAATCTTTGTTGCTGGATTCTTTCTATTAAATCCTTAGTTCTTATGTTTGTTTCTTCTCTGGCTTTGTTTAATTCTTCTAAAGAGTTTGATGGTTTTCTTCCAAAAAATATATTTGCTGGAGTTTCTTTTACTGTTGAATGTATTGTATTATTATATCTGTCTGTTGCTATTGCTGCTAATTCTTTAATTGGCGTTAAATTATATTCCTTTTGTATACACCGTATTATTTCTTGAATGGTTGAGTGGACTCGTTCCACCTGTCCATTTACTTCACTTCTGCTTGAAGGTGTCAAATAAATGTTAATACCTAAATTTGATAAAAAGTCTGTTATGATTGGGCTGGTTAAAGCTTTATCTCTATCCATTACTAAGAGTTTAGGAGTCGTATAATAGTATATGAGTTCAAATACTTTGTCTTTAAGATAAACTGCAGATTTGTTTTCTATGGGAAATATTTTTGTAAATTTAGAAAATTTATCTATGGATGTGAGAAATAGTTGTCCGTCTAGTTCCATAATGTCAATGTGAACTATTTCAGTTGGGTAGTTTGGAACGGGGGTTCCCTGGAGTTCTTTTTGTGTTGGATGACGGTCATATTTATTTTCTTTGCATATTTTGCAATTTTTTTAAAACTTCTTTTATTTTCGTATTCATGTTTGGGAAGTAATACTCTTGGATTATTTTTTCTTTATTTTCTTTTATACATCTATGAGCTTTTCTATGCTCTTGGTGGATTATTTCTACAATTTGTTCTTCATCGATTAAATCTGTTACTACTTTTTGTGTAAATCTTATTTTTAAACTTTTATTAAAGTTTTCTTTATAAACTTCTTGTATAAGTTGCATTAACTTTTCTGGAGCTTTTAGTCCATTGATTATATCTGGTCTCATTTCATTCTTAAATATATTTTTTATAATTTCAGCATTAAAAAAGTTCCTTATTATAGTTTTCCTATGATATCCAGGATGTGGTAGTTCGTATATTCTGTTTTCTTCTTCTCCTTCTATGATTATTACCTGATTTTTAAAGACATTGAGTGGGGCTTCTGTGCATATTATTAGATCTGTATTATCTTCTTCGGCACTGTGTTGTGTCATTAAAGTTGATGCTGGGTTACATTCACTAATATTCATTCTTGATAGTGCATCAGCAACGTGGTTTGTTTTTCCTGGTTTATAAATTAGCTCGTAGTTATATTCTTCGAGTCTCGCTTTCCATCTTTTTAGTTTAGAATTATAATTTTTGTTGCTTAGAGAAAATGTTAGAGGTTGGTGATCAGTTATTATTTTAATTTTTTTTGCTCCATAGAGATAATTTCTTAGGTGGTCTAATGCCCATATTATTGTAAGCATTTCCTTTTCATTTGTAGCGTAACCTTGTTCTGTTTTGTTTAAGCTTCTGGAGATGAAAGTTATCGGTTTATCTTTACCTATTTCACCTTGAGATAGTACTGCGCCTAATGCGTAGTTCGAAGCATCTACTGTTAATATAAATGGTCTGTCAAAATCGGGGAATATTAATATATCGGTTGATATCAAGTAGTTTTTTAGGTCATTAAAGGCTTTCCTTTGATATTCATTAAATTTGATCGGTACCTTTTTTGATTGATTCTTACTAATTCTCGCATGTTCACCTGATGTGAGAAGGGTTAATGGTTTTGCAACTTTTGCAAAATCTTTAATGAAACGTCTGTAGTAGGATGCTAATCCTAAAAATGATTTTAATTCTTTAAGGTTTGTTGGTTCTTGGGTATTTTGAATAGCTTGTATTTTTTTTGGGTCTGCTCTGATACCTTTTCCCGAAATTATAAAACCTAAGTATTCTATTTCCGTTTTAAGAAATTCTGTTTTTTCTAAGTTTATTTTTAAATTTGCTTTACTGAGTTTACCTAAAATGAGTTTAATATGTGAGAGATGTTCTTCAATAGATTTACTGAATATAATTATATCATCAATGTACACGTAGCATATTTTTCCTATGCATTCCTTAAGTACATCATCTATCATACATTGAAATATTGCCGGGGCATTTTTTAATCCGAAAGGCAATCTGAGAAATTCAAATTTTCCGTTAAGGGTAGAAAAAGCAGTTTTTTCTATATCCTTTTCATTCATTAGTATTTGATGGAATCCCGACGTTAAGTCAATAGTTGTGAAGAAATTAGATTCTCCTAGATTCGCAAGAATAGTTCCTATATCGGGTATAGGATATGTATTTGCTATGGTAACTGCATTTAATCTTTTATAATCAATTACCATTCTGTATTTTCTTTCGCCATCCTTATTCAGTTTTTTGGGTACAATCCAAATAGGAGCGTTATATGGTGAAGTTGAGGGTCTGATAACATTGTCTCTTAATAATTTCTTAATTTCTTTGTCTATTTCTTGTCTCATACATACTGGGTATGGATATAATTTTGCATAAATAGGGGTGTCTACACAGGTTTTGATTTCTGCTCTTACGTTTGTTACGGCAGTGATTTTGTCATCGGGTTTAGTGAAAATGTTTGAAAATGTATTTAAAATATTATTGAATTCCTGTCTTTGTAAAGAGTTAAGTAAATCGTTACTTAAAACTGAATTGACGTCAACTGACCGTCTTATTTCTAAAGGTATCACTATACCTGGATGAATAGTTAAAATAGATTTATTTCTATCAATAATTGCTTTCAGTTCTCGAAGTGTATCATCTCCAATGATACCATCGAATGAAGTTAATGAGGGTAAAATGTAAAATTTTATTAAAGTATTGTTTCCATAAGTTGAAAAAATTTTTCCTGATGCTGATTTTTCAATTTTTACCTTTCCTCCTACTGAATTAATATAAAAAGGTTTTTCTAAGACTATTTGTTTAGCAGTATGTTCCGGTTTAATAAAATTTTTGTTAGCGCCTGTATCTATGAGAAAATTTAAACATTTTCCATTTGGTGCATTATATTTTATGTAGGGAGTTCCGCTGACCCTATCATGAGAAAATTTAGTTCCTGTCCTTGTAGTTCATTTGTGTCATCGAATTCTTCATAAAGATGTTCTGAGTATTGTTCCATTTCCTTATTTTCTTCAACATTGGTTTGGAATACTCTTTGTTGTTTTGGAGGTCCTGGTGGAGCGTCATTGTTTGGTATTGGCCTTTTATATTGTTGTGGTGGTGATTGCTGTTGTTGTTGATGATGATTTGTATTCCATCTATTTTGGTTCCAATTATTCTGAGGGCTCGACTGAGTAAATTGTCGTGGTCGATTCATATAATTTATTTGTCTAGTCTGAATGCTTCTGTCTACATCCATCGGTTCTGGTCTAGGTTGTCTAGGTGGTGGTACAGGTCTGTAGTTATTGTGTTGTTGTCTATTCACGTGAGAATACAATACATTTTTTTGTTGTTGCGTTAATTGATGTTGTCTCGATTGCGAGTTTTGCATTGGTTGCGGATACGTAAATTTTCTTGGATTTTGTATTGGAGGTACAAGAGAGTTATGAGGGACTACTATTGGATTAGTAGAATTACTACGCGTAAAATTGGTAGCTCTGTAACTCATATTTTGTAATTCAAGACATGCTGAATATGCTTCAGGCAAAGATTTTGGATTTTTTATAGCTATGAGTCTAGATAAATCGCCGTTAAGGCCCCTGATGAAGGTATCTAATGCTCTATTTCTATGACCTTCAATAGTGTTAGCCATTGTTTCCAAGCTTAAACACTCGGTTTGTACTTTATTTATTATGAGGGTTAACTGGTGGTTTACTTCACCGAAATATTCGTCGATTGTTTTTCTTCCTTGATATAGGGAATATAGTTGGTACTCAAGTGTTCGTATATCTCGTTTGTCTGCATAATGCAGTGACAAACATTTCTTTATGGACGTCCAGTCCTCGTCAGGTATATTGTAAGCGATTAGAGCAGTGTCTGCTTCATCTGTAATTTTTTGTCTTATAGACCTTATAATTGCCCTATAAAGTGGCTTCTTCTTAATAACCTTATAATCTTCTAAAACGTTTTCAACTGATTTGACCCACGAAGCGTATTTTGTTGGGTCACCATTAAAGAGTCGTATTTCTTTAACAGGATCGGGAATTCTATTTTGGGATTGCAAATCCGCTTCAGAAGTTGGTCTGGCCAAAACTTCCGGTTGTTCGATTAAGAACTGGGATTGCGTTTGCATCTGCAGGAATTGCCTTTGCAGATCAGTTGTTGCTTTAATTGAAGCATTAATTGAACCGGTAAGGTTCATAATATCAGCTTTTAGCTGATCAACAGTTGCTTCTAGTGACATGTTTAATTATCTTTTTTCTTTTCTTTACCAATATAAGTATTTTAATTTTTAAATTAATATTTTCAATAATAAGAGTATTATTTTGAACAACAAAATCTATAATAAAATAATTTCAATAAAATAATTTCAAAAACCTAATAATAATATAATAATATAATAATATAATGATATAAGATGATTTCACCCAATTTCCATTTAGTTACATTACTGGACCTGTTGTTCTGATATTGATGCTCTTTGTAGCTTTCATTAATTGTCTGTTGATAAGATTCTTCCTTAAGAGGCTTTCCACTTCACAAGAACACTTATTATTATTTGTCTCTTTTCTAATAAGCCTTTTCCTTAGAATTTACTTGATTTTTCTTATTTTTATTAATTAACAGTTATTGCTTGTTTTTCTTTTTTATTTTACACTTTTTAAGCTTGCATTTATTTTCAATTATTTTATTATTATTTTTTTCTTTTTTCCACAGGTTTCTTTTCTTAGATTTGTATTTATTTGATTTTCTTTTATTTTATCAATTAGAAGTTGTTGGTTGTTTTTTCCTTTTATTATTTTACACTATTTAGGCTTGCATGTATTTTCACAAAATTATTTTATTTAGCTCTTTTATTTTTGGTTTAAATATTTTGTACTTATTTGAAATGTATTATTTTTATTTATTTCAAAAATTCTTTTCACTTACACTAAAATAATGTTCCTAGTCATCGCAACGACTTAGCGGGACAACGCAAGGAATAAGTCCTATTTTTAAGGTGAGAGAAATTTCTTTCTTCACACTCGATGGGAGCAAGTAGTTAGCGTTGTTCAAGCCGAGTTGTTCCCTTTTGTTTGCAAATTTAAAATTCTTTGCGCACTACTAATGGCTCGGATTCCTCTTGAAACTGTTATTCACTTTCACTTTAACTGAGGGTTCGTCCTTTTTCCAGGCTCAGACGCACGTTTCCGCACGAGATTTATAAAGTGTTTTTTACGAAAAACTACTGTCCCTGCTGCTCGGGAGCCAGTTAAATTAAATGTTTTATTATTTAATTTTTAAAAAATATTTTATTAATTTTTACAGCTAACTAGATGTTAGCCGGAGTATCGGATCTTAAGAACTAACTTATACAAACTGAAAAATATTCTTTGAGACTTAAAATCTAGAGTAAAAAATACTAAGTCATCACTTTGAAATGTAAACACTCAATCGTGAGAATGTATCCATCAGATAGCATTGATCACAGTCGGATGTTTATACTTCATATTGGACTTGGGTTTGATATTTGATATGCATTTAACTACATACATTTTCAACTGCGTACTTTCCGTTAATAATGGTTGCCTCATCAAATTCGGCATAAGTCTATACACCGCAAGTCGAGTACCGCAAAGTCGCAGTGGATTCAAATTACGCAATATCATAATAACTGAACCAACTTTGAGTTGCAAGTTATGTGGTGGAAATCCTGGTAATCCAGAGAGTTCAAAAACTCCGTTGGATAATTTACTACATCATCGGGATTTGTTATGGAATCAACGGATTTGTGTGTCACCAAATCGCCAGCAATTTTTGATTGAATGATGAAATTCAGTGCGTGTACCTGTACATTATTATTCTTTGCGGCGAGAATTGCTCGTTGACTAAACCAGGCATAATTCTGATAATTCTCACTAATGTTTGGGAAAACATTTTCAATAAGAGTTAATTGAGAGTCTACAAATCGGCAAAAGTCGTTGATAAGAGTAATTAATCCAGTTGTCGCATCAACTGACACTTTTCCATTTCCAACAGCTAACAATTGTTTGGAAATTTTTGCAGCACATTGATCATTTTGAAGTTGAACTCTCATATTAGCGGTAAGCGATAGCGTTTTTACGTTATTCCACAAAAGTGTTGCCTTCAGGCAAGCATACAATTCATCTGCAGGCGTTGCACGGGGAATTACTGGCAACGTTTGCCTGAAATCGCCTGCCAACAATATCATCAAGCCGCCAAAGATGTTGTTACTTCGTCGAAGATCCTTCAGTGTGAAGTTAAGTGCTTCAAGTGATTTCTTATGTGCCATTGTGCACTCATCCTAACCAAAGAGCTTGCATTGCATCAAAAATTTTCCCATTGCACTGGATCGGGAAATATTGCATGTTGGAGTATCAATTGTGTTTTAATTGAGAGTGAAGAGTTGCCGAAATTCCAGGTGATGCTAACGCCAAAGCTATCTCACATCTTGATCGAATAGTGGCCAAAATCAATGAACTGCCAAATGTGTTCCCTGTTCCTCCAGGAGCGTCCAGGAAGAATAGACTCCCAGTATTATTGTCCACCACTTGCATTAATGTTTCGTATACATGTTTTTGCTGTTCATTCAGCAAAGGCACATTATTTCCAACGAATTCCTGCAATGTATCAACATTGTATTGCAGCTCTCGATTTAATTCTTGGTTCAATCCATCGTGCATCGATCGATTTGGCGCAATCATTCCTACTTCAATCAGTAGCTTATTTGCAATAGTCAAGCATTGATCCTCAATCAGAATCATTCCTTTATTGTAGATTTTATACGTTATTTGAAGTCGAGGTCTCTGACGTTTCTAGAGATATGGTTGACTAAAAAAGGTTCCCAAAATGAAGCTTTGGTTTAGAATAAAGGGCCCCCTTGAAACGTCAAAAAATTTAAAAATTTTCAATTCCACAAATCGGAAATTTTACAATAACTTTCTATGGGAATCTAAACGAAGTTAACCGCTTTTCTGTTGAAATTTTTTCTAAATTTTGTCTGCTATAAACCTCACGAATGCAAAACCGTGGAAATCGGTTCGTGCGTTCTGGAGTTATAGCGTCAGGAAGGAAAACCCGACTTATTTTTCTATAGTAGATCACGTCACATTACATACAATAAAATTTAATTAAATCGCTTGATTTCACTTCTTTTTTAAGTTCCTATAGTAAAAAAAAAACCTACTCAATTTCTTTAAAAGTCGTTTCTGAATTCGTTAACCAAATTTATTTGATATCTCTACTGGTTCTTGAAATATGGACGACGAACAAAGCTTCCCGAACGTACGGGCGTACACACAAACGTACATACACACATATATCTTAAAACCTTTGATTTAGATTCTAGGGACCTTGAAACGTTGAGAAATGTCAAACATTTCAATTCGACAAATCATACCGATTATTTCAGAAAAATTGAAACATTTGAGGTTTGTTGTGTAGCTCTGAAAAGTGGATTGTAGGAACTTCGGTGGAGAGGTGTTTAATATATACATATTTCATAGACGTCAAAATGTGTATGCAAAAATTCTTTAGGGTTTAAATAACTAAATATTAACTAAATTAAGTCAATTTTACTGATAACCAAAAAATTTAATTTTAAAATTGATCACTTTCAATAATACTCCTTTAATAGCAAAAGTCTCATTTTCTCGAATACTGTTTCATGTGAAACAATATTCCCAAAAATATAAGTAACGATAAATGTTGTTCTGATTCATAAAAAATGTTAACAGCTGTTTTTTTTTAATTATGTTAAAATATAAGTCCGTATAGACACATTTTTAATGAACAATTATCGCTTTGATTTCATAATGTTCCCTCATATTGTCCAATACCACCAACTAATACTTTTTTTTCAAATACGAGTATGTTGGAATCTCGCTAACTTGAACACTTTCAAGATCTGTTCAAGTTACTGATCGTCGTTTTTACATGTATTCAATGTATACATAATTATAAATTTCTGTGAATGACACAAAACACAATTGAATTTAAACCAAATTTTTAAAAAACAAATCATTATTTTTTACATTGCTAAGTTTTCTGCGAAAACTTTTTTTTATAATTAGTGCACACTAAAAGGGTTTTGTATTACCTTAATATGCCAAGGAGGTGTCGTTGAGCATTGATTTGTTCATTTTTCATCGGACTTTGTCTGAGGATGTTCTGTTGTTTTGACTGACACTTTATCAATTGATCCAACAACTTCGATATTAGTTACAATTTTTTTCTACCATAATATCGTCCAATACCCAGGTCAGATTCAATTTCTGAATTGATGTCTTCATCTGCAATAAAATCATTAACATGTTCATTACGAAACCATTCTTTAACCTCTTTATCTTTGTAATACTATTTAGTATTGAAAATTAAATATTTATTCATTGCTGTTTTATACTAAGAGGTAAGAAATGTTACCTAATTATTCTTCAATTGTTCAAGCAAATGTATCATGAATGCTTCCTCCCCAGGAATCAAGTTTTTAAAATTTGGTTACATAATTTTTCAAGAATTTGATAAGCATTTCAGAATTTTTAGGGCACCGTCACTCTTTGCTTAGGATTTTTTCCAATAAACATTTTTTTACATTAAGATTAAACGATACGTATAGATGTTTTTGGGCAACAACTTTCAAAACAGTGCAGTTTCATCTACGTTGTAAATTCATTGCGTTGTAATTCGAAGAGTGGTAGTTTTACATTTAAGTCTTTGAATGGCTCAATAGGTCCTGGAATAACAGCTGATTTTTCTCCACTGATAGATTACAATGGAATATTAAATCTTCTTTTCAACTTGAACTAGCACTGAAGGAGTTACATTCTTGACTCTAAAACTTTATGAATAACAGTTTCTTTCTTTAAATATTTCAGCTTATCGGAAAATTTCTCTTGCGTTCCTTCAGAAACCATTTGAAAAGAGTCTTTTTCTTTCTTTGATGTTTAGCTTTTTGAATTGTGCACATTTTCCAGTGGCCTAAAAAAGTATTCGCGATCGCTTCTGTGATTTGTATAAAATACCTTTTGAAACACTTAATTCTTTTGAACAAACTGTAGTGCTTAAAAGCTGCTCAAAAGTCTCAAAAGTCTAGTATGATGTTTTTTTGTGTCTAATTTAAAGAGTTATATCTTAAAAACCTGATCCGATAGAGTGGTTTTAAAGCTGGGTTTGGACTCAAGCCATTTACAATTGCTAATTGCAAAAACCTTGAGCAGTGATGCATTTTATTGAACAATAAAGTAAAGGTCTTCATGTTTATAGTTTATATGCCAATCGTTATTTTATTAAGCTTCTACTATAATTCCTGCGTATGCTCATGAAATACAAAAAAGCACACTACAAAATAAAACTGATCTCATAAAAATAGACTTAGGTGATGATACTTGTGTCCAAACAGGAAAATTTGAGAACTCTATATGAAATTTTCATTAAATAGACCCATTAACTTGTGAAAGGCCCATTTTCAAAACAATAAACTTTTACCATATATTTATTGTCTTCATCTATTCTTAACCATCATCCCTGCTCTTAAAGATATTCCCATAAAATTAAGTGCTATGCCTCATACCTCACAACCTATCATCGTCATCACTATCCTACTAAATCTCAAATAAATGCTTTCAACTTAATTTCTCCTGTCCATTGTTTGAACTTGATTGTTTACTTCCTATAGCTCATTCGACTTGTTAGGTAGATAGGTACGTAGGTACAAGTTCTCTATCTCCTTGGATCCTTGTTCGTCGTATTTGCTTTCATCTATATCCCTGAGTTTCATCTTAACATTATTTACCCCTCCACACATCACGTTCACTTATAAATGTGACTTAACCCACATGAAAACAATAGTAACAGGATATAGAAAATACCTACAAATACAACATGAGAAAAGAAAGAATATGTGTCCTTTAAAACGTATAAGGATCTGTTAGGGTAAAAATTATAGAAGAAACGAAAACGATGCGATGGTTACGCAAAACAAAGCTATAAATTAAATGCAAAGTTATAGAACCACACCTTAAGCTAGATTGAAACTAAGTTTATGAAGTACACATATTTCCTTCTCAGTGCTTATATATATGTTTTATAGGGATTTACAATACATACATTCCAAGTGTATATCTATCTTTATATCTTATAAACAAAAAAGTTAAAATAAAAAAAATTAAGACCCTTTTTATAGAAACAAAAACGAAACACATCCATGACACTCTGTTGAATGCAATTTACATTATTTTCTTCTTTCGCTATAGAAATATATGTACCTACTTCAAGACATCTGAGAAGAATATAATTTTAAAGTACATACTATGTAGAGTAGATACCCTTAAATCTTAAAGCTGTATTTGCAAAAGTACATAAGTTTACCATTTACCCTATAATTTAAGGTTTTACGTGAAGACTTTCACCAAGCCTAAAAAAGCGGTTCAAAATTTTAGCACAAAAATGTCAAACAATGTTATGTACCTAATTCCATCTGTCAGATACTCAAATGTCGACTGATTTTAAATCCTTTCAGATTAGTCTCACTGGCCAATTTGAGATTTTATTGTTTTAAGTTCAATATGAATACTATTCATTAGACTGTTTTGAAGCGACTCATTTTGACATTTCTATTCCATTCCATTTAAAAAAAACATATCTCAATTTACTGTCCTCTTTAAATTTTTTTTCAAGTTTAAAGGTGATACAACTATGAGACTTCAAACTCAGGAGTTCCCATAAAGTCAAATGTCACCACCACCGCATTGCATTCGCTTTCACTTCGTGAAAAGAGAAAATGCAGAAAGTATTGATTTGGGTGAGAGTGAGATCAAATGATGAGGCCTTAAAATGAGGCTCCTAAAGGTTGATTCAATCTGACCTGTTCAAGAAGTGTTCAGGGTTAGTAATAGTTTGAATAAAGATGAAACAAATTATGAAAGCTACTTTTGTATCAAATGTTCTTGGTATTTTTTTCCAGTGAGAAGTATAGAACCTATCGAATTCAGCAATTGGGAAAATGTTTATTAGACACATTTTCAAGACTTGCAGTTAAGAAACTAGTTGAACCATATTTGTATTCCAAATGTCAAAAAATTTTGTAATTTTCACGCATTTCAACAAATGGATTTGAAAACTCTAGGAATTTGTTGATATATTTAAAAACTTTAATTTATAATTCTACTTCTACAGAGAAAAGCTAGCCTGTAGAATAGATATAATTTTTTAACTTTCATATTGTTAAATAAGAGTATAACTTGATTTTGCGTCAGTATTTCGCTACCAAAAGTATTCCTTCTTATTTCTATATGAACTGGACAATATCTTCCAACAAAGTGTAAAACAATTGCACAATGAGCATATAATTGGTAAGTCATGTCTATGAGGTATAAAATTCAGCTCCATAACTTCACCTCTCAATTTAACCATCATTGAAATTTCGACAATGTTATTATCGTCCCTAAAATAATTCCTCTCTTCCAAGTTGTGATTTAGTTGACAGTAGAGCTGCCTGTATATAATGTAGATCCTGTGGCGTCATTCAAGTATTTCTCTGGTTGTTTTATGTCCACTGCGGAAATGAGCCTGTATAAAGAAGCTTTTAAATCATCCCGATTATTACTCAAAAGGTTAAGTTCCATTCCACATTCTCTTGCCAAGTTTATCCAATCAGCACACATCGTATTACTTGAAGCGCTGCTATCTTCGGAAGCCTATTATTGCTCATCTTCATAACTCTCAAGATGTAATGGACTTGCATTTTTAGGGTTCGTATGAACATAGGTGATAATCCTGATTCCAACATAATAACCAAGTTGAGTGTATTTGATGGGAGTCTAAATATTCGTTTAACAAAGTATCGTCGAAGTTTCTCAACTGTTTCGTATTGTATCGTTCCCCAAGTTTGTGCCGTGCAAAACACGACAGACTCAGATACCGCTTCAAATATCTTGAACTTGCTGCTATGTGCTATACTTTTGTTAAAAACGTCTTCTCAAATTTGCACTAATTGCACCTTTAACCTTAACTAGTTTCTCTCTTAGATGAATTTCCATGCTCACATTTTTCGTAAAGTGAACTCCAGGGTATTTAAATTCCGTGACAACTTTAATGATCTCTCCATTATAGAACCATTTTTCTTTCGCTGAATTACGGCGTCCTTCTCGTTTAAAAATCAAAATTTTGGACTTATTAAGATTCACCATCAAACTTCAAAGCTGACAATATTTATTTATCATTAACTGCAACATTATAAACAACCATGGTTTGATTTATGAATGTGAACAGAGAAGGAAATCTTTCGCTCTTTTAGAACTCTACCGTAAGTACGATGAACTCAACTACAAGCTTATGTATTTAAATGCAAAAAAAGATTACAAAAACACCTGCCAAATCAAGAAAACAGAAGTATCACAGCAACCGAAATTTCGCAATGCAAGGACTCGGCAACTCTGTGGAAAATGCTCAATAAAAGAAATGGAAGAAAATTTAAAATTGGACTTAATATCAATGCAGCACAGCTAAAAAAATATTTCAGTAATATGCTGAATCCTCTCGATTCTTTACTCCAGCCTCGTTTTCAGTATGCAAGACCAGATGTACTTATTTGGATTTTGGATAAACCCATCACTCAAGCAGAAGTAAGAGGCAGGTTAGTAAAAAGTAAAGATCGCAAAGCACCAGGAACTGACGGCATTCCTATTGAATTTTTCAAATATGCCAATGATGATTTATTAGAAATTCTTACCAAAACTACTTAAATCGAATATTTGAAACTGGAGACGTCCCTATGAGCTTCCAGCAGAGCGTAATCTTTCCAATCATTAAAAAGGAGACCCTAATCAGGCTGATAATTATAGAGGCATTTCATTTTTAAACTCAGCGCTAAAAATATTAATGGGGGTTATGGCAAATCGTTTTAAGAGTTGGACTTTACAAAACAGATTCTTAATCGAATTCCAGGCAGGATTCCGTGAGAACAACTCGACCATAGATTAAATCTTCATTCTGAATACGACAGCGCAGACATTTATTAGAGAAAAGAAAAAGCTCTATGCGTTTTTTGTTGACCTAAAAGCTGCATTTGATATACGGTGGACAGAAGCGCACTTTTTTATAAATTGTACAATATACATAGGTCTATCAAGAAAATTTGGCAACTTGATTGAAAAAAACAAACGACTTCTGCTGTTTAGGACGATAGCCAACTGTCAAATTTTTTTGAAACGGTTACTGGTGTGAAACAAGGATGCAATTTAAGTCCGCAAGCATTCATAATGTTTATAGACGACATTTCCGATTATTTATGTGGCGGTGTAAGAATTGGGGGAATCCTTATTAAAGTTTTGATGTATGCAGATGATTTGGTGCTCCTTGCGGACACAACAGAAGGTGTACAGCGAATGATTAATCAGCTGAAAAAATACTGTGATGAATGGAGGCTGAATTTAAACATAAATAAATCCAAATCGATGGTGTTTAGAAAAGGAGGTGGGTGCTACGCTAGGAATGAGAAGTGGTTTTTTGATGGACAGGAATTAGAAACAGTAAAGTCATATAAATACTGGGGAATAAATATCTGCTGCACATGAACATGAAACAACACTTCCAGGAGAAGCTATCTTCATCTAAATCAGCTATTATAAGTGCCGCATGGAAAAACTGTCTGGAAGATAAACATATATCGATGAGAATCAAATACCAATTATTCCAGGCAGTTTCCAACTCAATAATGCTATATGGAGCTCAAGTGTGGGGATACAAATCATACGATACAGTAGAAAAACTGCTCCGAGTTTTCTTAAAACGAATTTTCAAGCTTCCACAATCCTCAACAAACCATATGCTATTTGTTGAAACAGGAATCTTACCACTATTCATAGAAACATTGCGACTTCATTTCAACTTCATTGCGAAAATTATGGTACTGGACGGAGAAGAGAATATTGTTTTATGAACATTGGAAATCACTCGCAGAGTTTGCTGGTCAGACTTTAAGGATTACTATGGATAATATCCATCAATGGAAGGAAGAGTTCGATAATTTAATTAGAGCGGTGGATGAAAAAATGCGAGCGAAAAGCATTGAAAAAGCACTAACTTCAACCCATCGCAAAATATATGCCAGCTTAAACCATAATCTTTGCGAAAACAACAATTTTAATGAAAAATACTCAACTGACACATATCTACACAACATTTATCACTTCCTGGGAAGATGTCCTGTCTTAAAGAAGTTTAGGATTCATTTTTTTTTTGGAAACTAGAACTGGAGGAACCAAAAATGAAAATGATTTTAAATGGCGCTGACTGGAAAAAATTGCACAACAATTGTCAACAAGCATCGAAATATAGAAGAGCTATAATTGAAGAAAATTTTTAACATATGTACCTCTTACAATACTTTATTATGTACATTTTGTTAAACTCGGGCAGACGTCTTTTATAGTCATGTCTAAAAATTAAAAAAATAATACTTTTTTGTAAACTTAAATTTGGAAAATAAACAATAAATCTATCTATCTACATATCTATCTATCTATCATTAACTGTAATGATTCAGGTGATGCTGCAAAAAGAACAATGTCGTTTGCAAACAGAAATGCTTTTATTATTTGTCTGGCGAAGTCTATGTCACCTGGTAAGAGGTCTGTAAGATTTTCAATAAACAATGCGAACAGACTGGGACTCAATGTACAGCCCTGCCTGACTCCTGATTGTGTTTTAAACCCTCTCGACAACTCTTCTCCATTCCATACCTTATCAATTGTATCTGCATATAGATTCTGAATAACTCTTCCGAGATTATTGTAAAAATATGTTTTGCTTACATTTGCTTCATTTCTTATAAAACCTAAACCAATAAGACTTTCCAAAATATTACATCGTCTGTATAAAAATTTAACAAGTTGTTCAAGGGCAGATCACTTGAATATAGTAAAAAATAGTGGACCACAGTTTAAGCCTTGTGGTACGCCATTACTAAGTGGAAGAAATTCCTACACACAGTTATGTGGCACAACCAATTTGTTCAAGGTTCAATAACGATTAAATTAATATCAAATTTTAAAAATCTAAAAAAACAAAGAAACTAAAATTATTGTGGGTTACTGTTGGTAATGATTAAATATACTGCGACCAATTAGGAAAGAAAGATATGATTAGAAAGGAGATATTGATGCATTTTGGTTTTGAACGTCTGCACATTATAATGATTGAGCCTGGTAAAGTTTTCCACATTCGTGTAGTGCAGCTAAAAACAGAATCCCTGTAATTATCAGTAGGCTCAAATTGGGCTTAAGGGTAAACTGATGAGCATTCCTAGAAGTACGGTTATTACAGTTGAATTGTTTGAGCGAAGAAGTACAACTGGCTGTTTCACTAGAGAATTGTTTATAAAATTAGTATCTCAGGAAATTCTGGTCGTTTCGTTATCATTTTTTATAGCACATCCCAAACATGTTCGATTAAATTCATGTCAGCCGTGTTCTCATGGCAGGCCAAGCTATCACTTCGATTTTTACTTCTTCCCAGTGGTCCGAATAGTATTCGAAGTCTAACACACCTTAACCCATTTTTGGTGACGATCTCGAAGGCTTTGAAGTACCAAATATCAGATGTTGCTCAGTGTACATTGCAACAATTTCAAAGAGATTTTCTGCCCTAAAATGATTTATGATGTTGATGAATTTCCAAAACTTACTTAGCATAAATGTCAGAACAGTTTGCAGTTATCAATTGTCAAACCATAGACAACAACCATCAACACTTTTCATGCTGCTTAAAAAAACACCCTTTATATTTATACTAAGACCCTAACTAGACAACAGTTTAAAAAAACCTAATAAAAACAACTTTTAACATCATAGGGTAAATAACAATTGAAAGTATTTTCTCTTTAGGTTCGCTTAAAGGTTTTAAGGACATAATTTGTATACTTATACATCGAAATTAATCCAAGCAACCGCTGCTGTGCTGCTGTTGGCTGAGTTTTGTGTCGCAGTTTCAAATATTACTCGTGGATGGATTCAAAATCCTAAAGATTCTAGATTCCAGCATCCTGCGGGGAAACACACATAAATTCTATTTTATTTATGTAGAGCGTTTATTCCGTGACGCATAAAAAGCAAAATCAAGTGCAGAATCCTTCTCCGTTGCAAGTTGAAAGGCAAAGAAGGAAAGAACGAATGAGAAAGAAGATACAACAACAAAAACATACAAATTAAACAAACGACATCCTTATTAATTAGAAAATTGGAGCACGCAACGCAACAGAAGGTGAACACTGCACATCCAAATATATACTCGTACCTACCTACAAAAATGCAATTAACTTGTGCAAGAGGGAGGAAGACGAAGAGTTTAAGTTAGAAAGGGAGGAGATTGCAGTTTTGAGAGTTAGAGTGAGAGGAAGTAGTCTTAACAGAAAGATAAACAAGAAACAATTCTTAATTCCGCCATCAACTGTTCGCATTTAGCGGTGTGGATAATGCGAGTTGCACCCCACTTGCATCCAAGATAAGGACAATGTTAATGGTTGCAGTGCAGTTTTGAGTTGGGGTTTGCTGCAGAAGCAGCTGCATGCAATGCAACAGCCTTAAAGTCATAGTCAGCATCATAAAGAGATAGAATGCAACGTTTGGGGAATATTAATGTACTGCGTCGCTTTCCACTCATCAGAGAGTTAATAAGAGGGCACTCCGATTAGGAATGAGTAATTGCGGTGAAGGTACCTAACCTAGGCAAAGTTTTTGAGTTGCATCTTGCATACCTACATTGTATAATGAGGTTGATGCGTTGAAAATTGTCAAGACAAGATAAGTTTTTGAATACAGCAAACAAAAACGAAAACAAAAAAGTTTTCAAAGTTTAAGATGATATTTGTTTATGAGGTGAAAAGGGAAGGGAATGCGTTTGAAACTAGGGTGAAGTTCAAGGAAAAAATTATGAAAAAGTGTGTACTTATGAGTATAATTAAAAAAATGGAAATTAATGGAAACTTAAAAGATATAACTTAACGTCACTTATCACAACAATAGCTTAAGAAAATATGCTTTGAAAAGGATTTACAAAACAAGAGGGACTTTACCTCACGTAATGTGTAAATTGGTTATAAATAACTTATATATCCATCTATATAACGTTGTCGACCAAACCTTGGAAAGAGTTTGCGTATTCAAGAACACTTCGAAACATAGTCCCTATAGAGTTAATGTTTTTTATTGGTATGCAACTCTATGTTGGCAACACTATTTTGATTGGTGGCCATTTAGTCAGCTGTGAAATGTTTTAGTTTCAGTTTGGTTTGCCATTTCAGCGTGAATAGACTGACGATTGAAAATGCTTCCAAATTGTGCATAGGAGATGCCCCATTTTCCTATGGAACCTGGGTGTACCGTATACTATACACCTATCAGACTAGAACCAAATGAAAGCTTACGTTCAGCCCAATCTATCTGTCAAATGTTTTTGAATTTTTCCGTGGGAATATTAAGATAATTATACTTGAAGTTGAACATCGGAAATGGGAAAAATCTGACATTTTTTAAGAAAGTATAGCACGTAGGATAATAATCTAGATATCATATAAATAACTTTAATTTCGTGTAAAAAACTTTTTTCATAATGTCTTATATTTTGAAAAAGAATAACCTTAAACTTGTTTGAAAAACAACATTTTCGGTTGACGCTCGACAGGCAATATCTCGAAAAAATCAGTGATGACTTTTGCGCCACTGCACTGGTAATAATGATAAGCTTTTAATTTGATTTATAACAACGCTATCAAACAAACAAACATACCTACTCCATAATGTAAAATGTCCACGACCCTTAAGCATAATTTATTTATAACATTGATGGATTATTTTGTGCCATTCACCTTGGATTTTAAGCATATAACTATTCAGGAAGTTTCCAGAAGGAACAGACTTATTGCTAATGGAATATTTGAAAACATCATTTTAAATGAAAAAGATCGTCTATCTACAGTCATTTTCAATGGAATGTGTACCTTCAAAAAAGCTCAAACTACGGTTTCCAGAAAAAATTAACAGCTTACATAAGTACCGAAATCTGGTCAATTGTTTTGTGATCATATGCTGCAATGACGTAATGAAAAATCTGAAACATTCAGGCAATATTTTAGACAAAATTTTGTATTTGTTTTGGACAGAGGATTCAGAGACGTATTACCACATCTTGAATCTCAAGGATATAAAGCTTACACACTTAAATCTGTTGCTGAAGGTAACTTCCAATTAACAACAGAGCAAGCTAATAGATCCAGGTGTATAACTATGGTTCGTTGAAGTCGTGAACGGGCGTTTTGAAACGGATTTAAAAAAAGAGGGTGGGATGCGACCCATACTGATAACTTCCCAACCCGTCTGTCGATTTGTCTTGCTAAAGAGGTTTGTGGGTTTTCGTGTTTTTTTTTAAAGAAGTTATCAGTTAAATTATTCTAAAAAAAATAAAAATTATCAACAATATTTTGCATATGATAAAAGAGTTTGATTTCAAAATCTATTTTGGTTAAAAAGATTTTTATTCGAAAACCAATTTTTACCAATTTTAGTAGCATTTCTTAAAAGTTTTTATTTCTTATTACAATCAAATACAAATTGGATGAATGGAATTGATTTAAAGCCAATGTTTTCTATTATTCACGAGATATCGAGAACCGAACATAAATTTTTACCAATTTTGCTTGCTATTTTTTGTAGATTATAATTTTTTTATGAAAAAACTGACTATTAAATTTTTATAAAAAATTACTGAAAGTTAAAAACGATATTTTTTATAAAATAAAGTTAATTTGAAAAGATGTTTGATATTTGAGTCGAAAATCATATTTTACGAACTTTTATTAATTTTTTTAGGTATTTATTTTTTGTTAAAAAACTGTCAATTAGATATTTCTCAAAATTTTATCGAATGTTCAAAACAATATTTCTTATAGGTAAGATAAAATTAGTTTGAAGCTAATATTTTTAATTTTTGAAAAGATAATTGAGTCGAAAATCAGTTTTTACCAACTTTTATTAATTTTTTTTCTCAAAATTTTACTGAATTTTGAAAACAATATTTCTCATAAGATAAAATAAGTTTAAGCCAATATCTCAAAGTTTTAAAAAAAGATATTTAAGTCGAAAATCAATTTTTACCAACTTTGGTTTAATTTTTTTGTAAAAAAAATGGTCAATTCGATTTTTCTCAAAATTTTACCGAATATTGAAAACAATATTTCTTATTATATAAAATAAGTTGGAAGCCATAATCTTAAATTTTTGAAAAGATATTTGATTCGAAATTCAATTTTTACCAACTTTGAGTAAAGTTTTTCTATGGTTTTTATTTTTTATAAAAAAAACTGTCAATTTGATTTTTCTCAAAATTTTACCAGATGTCAAAAACGTTGTTCTTTATTCCACAAAATTATTTTGGAGATAAAATAATTGTTTGCTCGTAAAATATTCAAGGTGACAAATATTTTTTTTTCAGTTTTTTTTATTTATAAAAAAACCGTTAATTGGATTTTTTTACAACAATATATTTGTTTGGCATCACGTTACAATTTATAATATAAAATTTAATTCAAGTCTCTGGCGTTATTGGTTCGTGAGATATTTAGGGTTAATAAAAATGTTCACATTTTTTTTAAACTGCTATGGTAAAAAAACCACCCACGCAATTTTCTTGAGAGCCCTTTCTGCATTTTCTGCACTATTATTTAGTATTTTATTTATCTATGAAAAGCTTACACTGTAAGATACAATATCTTATAAAAAAGTGAAGCTAGCGATGTGTTAAATGCTACAGGTTTGATTGAAATTCAAGTGTTACATATTTTTATTTTTATACATTGATTGGTGCTAAATAAACTAAGAATTACAATAATATTATTATATTATATTGCTTCGTGTTGCTTATATTTCTTATCTCTCTTGGCAATGAAATCCAAATTCTTACTGAGTACACAAAAAATTGGCGTCCGGATGTCAGGCAACGAAAACGCGGAATTCCAAGATCTAGAGATCTATTTGAATTAAGGCAGATTATTTTTACTGTACAGATCCTCAGGCTGACGGGTTAAAAGTATATCAGAAAACAAGGTAATTGTTCGGAACTTTAAACAGTTTTCAAATGACATTCCAAGAAATTGCTTTGAATATTGAGAAACACTATCTCAGCGTCGTAGCCCGTAAACATATCGTATGGCACTATTAAAAGCAACTTCTAATTGTTTTTTTACTTTCGTAATCTAAATAGCAAAAGATTTCGCAACCGTATGTAATCAAAGGTAAAACCAGTGTTTTCACAAGTAAGGCTCTAACATGTCTTGGAATAAAGTGTTGACTATACCAGAGCGTTCAAAGGACACCATACGATTTACCAATGGTGTTATTTACATGGTTCGTCCAGGTAAGGCTGCGGTTAAAAACAACTCCTAAGTTTTTAGCGGAATCTACAAAAGAAATCGGACATTCATACAAGATTGGGGGAAAGTAAGACAAATCAATTTTGCTTTTTGAAATCCCAAGACACTTTGATTTATTTGGGTGCAGGATTAAACCGTTTTCAAGTGACCAGCGTTCTAATGTATACAAGTCTTCATTTATACAGGCTACATGGTGTTCAATAAGACCCAACGGGCAGCTTAAGTAGAGTTGGGTATCATCAGCATACATACGTATTGAACAATGATTTAAGATCGAAGGAAGTTCATTGACATATATTGCAAATAGCATAGGTCCCAGAATTGAACCTTGTGGGACGCCACTAACGACAGATACAAAATCAGATAGCGTGTTGTTAGGTGTTACTGCTTGAATTCGACTTGTAAGATACGAGAATAAGAGTTTGAACGCGTGCGTAGAAAAATTGAACAAATTGAGAAGCTTTTCACAAAGTATGTCGTGATTGACCATGTCAAAAGCTTTCGAAAAGTCGAGAAGTATCAAAAATGTAATATTATCCTCGTCAATAGCTTTCCTTATATCGGAAACACTTAACAATGGCGTTATACAACTATTTTTCTTACCAAATCCTGATTGTTTAGATGTCGTAAATTAGATAAATCAAGGAACTCGTTGATCTGTTTTTGAATGACCTTTTCAAGAACCTTTGATAGAAATGGTAGTATCGAGATTGGTCTAAATTCGTCTCCTTTAGAGGTCTTTGGAACAGGTACAATTTTCGCTATTTTTCATTGTTCAGGATATACACTTGTTGTTATGATGGTATTGAATATATGTGTAATAAAGGGCAGAAGGGTTGGTAAAAGAATTTTTAAGAAAGATGGATGCATGTTATCCAGACCTATTGCTTTGGATTTGCTAGAAAGTGCCGCTTCAACCAGGTCCTCCGCTGTAATTGAAGAAAATTGAAAAGAATTCACATTTGAATTATTAGATGAAAATATTCTTTCGTTTAGTCGTAAATAGCCTGAAGACTTATTTCTTAGATTAACATTAGCAACAAATGATTGGTTAAGAGCGTTGATATTTATGTCTTCTGGATACATTAGATCTGCTCCTTATGCCAATATTCTTCAGATTTTTCCAGATTTGTTTTGTACTTAAAGAAGTGTTAATGCGACTTGAATACAAGGCAGCTTTTGCTTTTCGGATTTCGTTGACAGTTTTGTTGCGCAGAATTGTATATTCTTGATGAAAGGTATTTATACGAAACATTTTCCATCGTTTATAGGCTAAGTCACGTTGTCTTATCAGAGATCGAATTGCATAAGTAAACCAAGGCTTATTTTGTGGGGCACAAGTTTTAGTTTTTAAAGGAACATGGTTTTCGAAAAGTCTGTAAATATTGCTATTTAGAAATTCTACCTGGTCACATGGTGATGGCATTTCAAAGATATTGTTCCAATTTATGTTACCAACATCCGTTTCAAGAGAAGTATAGTCAATATGTTTAAAATCGAGATATTTGATTACAAGACTTTGAATCTCAACTTGAAAGTCAAACGTTAAAAAGATTAGATCATGCTTCGAGAAGGCTGGTGCCGAGAGCTGATCATAAAGCATGACTTTACTTTCATCAGCAACAAAAAATAGATCCAACAGAGTGGGGTCAGACATCGAAAAATGGGTGGCAGTGCATGTGTTAACGGGGTGAAGATTAAGGCAACTGAAATTGTCCAAAAAATTGTTTTCGTCAAGGAGATTACAATTGTAGTCGCCACATAAAACAACATTTTGAAAAGAAACTGTTATTTGTTCTAGGAGACCAATAAGCGGAGACATACATACGTTTCTATTTGGCCTATATATAGTACCCATCAGAAGCTTTTCGTTGCTGTTGTTTAATTCGACAAAAACAAACTAGAATTCATCATCCTCAAGAGAAGAAATTATGTGTTTGCTTTTAATCTCTTTTCTCACATACATTGCAACACCTCCTCCCCGACATCGCACCCTATCCGAACGATATACCTTATAACCTGCAAGTGAACATAGTTGGTTGTTTTGTGAAACGTTAAACCAAGTTTCCGATACACAAACCACGTCAACCTTTAAGTTTTCAAATGTGAAACGAAACTCGTCAATTTTACCCATTAAACTCTGTGCGTTAATATGACACACCCGAAGACCAACTTGTTGTGAACTCAATTCATTTACCATGGTGCGTAAGTTATGATCGATCATTATTATAAATACTAAATAAAAGAGAGAAGAATAATGAGCTCGGAAATAAGTACGAGAAGAAGTAAAAGAAAGAGAAATTAGAATATAAGTATTAATTAAAAATGAGAAATAGTATGAAAATGTAAAATGATTATAAAAATAATAATTATGAAGAACAAATAAAATAAAGTATATAACTTAAACGGTAGAGTGGGCAACCCTGTACAAACCCTCGATGCAGTCAATCGGTTCAGCAGCTTCATTCATGAGCCGTTTGATATAAACAATTCCTCTTGATGCAAATACGGATGATAACAGTTTTTTCTTTTTGAGTGACATTGCATGGTGAAAAATCAGTTGGTTGTGTTTTGTTAAAGCCTCTCGCATGTGAATAAAATTTGTTGAGTCAAAATCAATGTCTTGTAAGCAAAGGTCTCTGCCACTTTGTTTACGAAATTGCGCGATGGACTTTAGAATATAATTTCGGTCAAACGGTGTTTGGAATTTGATTAAGATCGGCGAGTCTTTCGATTCATTGCGGGCGCGAGTGCGGAAAATCGATTTAAGTGTTGGTGGTTTAATTGTCTGTATAACAAAATTTATTTGTCTTATACAAAATTATAATCTACAAAAAATACTACACAAAACTGGTCAAAACTGATTTTCGAGTCGAATTTTTGAGAAAAGATGAAAGTATTGATTTAAAAATTTTTCGATTCTGTGCAAAATTTTGTTGTTAACGTAAGATAATATTCTTAAGAAATCCAATCGGTATTTTTTTTTAATATGAAATAAAAATTTTCAAGAAATTCTGCTTAAATTGATAAAAATTGAGTTTCGACTAAAAATTTTGTTTCCAAATTTTGCAAACTTATTTGAAATCATGGTTCTTTTTTTATAAGCGAATTTGACATCCAGATAAGACTACGTCTGATCCAATTGTGGTGGCCTTATATCAAAAATCGTATTTAAATTGTAATGACTGAATATTTTCTTCTGAATAAGGTAAATATTATGTGAATTTGAACAAATAACAAAATAGCATTTCAAGGTTCTGTATTTCTAACTAGAGGCCTGCATGAATGCATTCAATTGCTCTCTCTAAACTTGTGCAGTGCTTCAGTGTATTCACATTCATTGCATTATCAATAAAGTGTACAGTGAAATAGAATACCACATCACAGACAGTTACTGTACAATGGTCGATCACCTGATGGCAAAATGAGTGCACTGTTTTCTTTCTCTCCCACGCTTATGGGTGCTTGAAATGGTTTTATGTGAGCAAATCGTGTGCAATATTAATTGTTATAAAACTGTTGAAAATACACTGAGTACACTGAGTGCACTGAATATACTGAGTGGACCAAATAATTCGATTACAAAGTTTAGTTGGTTTCTAGCTTTAATTTGGTTATGTTGGTAAAGTAAAGTTACAGACAAATAATAAAATGGAAACTACTGATGTAAGTTAATGTTTTTATAAAAAGTTTCTATTTGTATTAAAGTTTGATATTTAACTAGGATATAACAAACGACTCCGATGTCTCAATGCCCAGTGTTAGTGGTTTGTTTAACAATTCCGTCATCAAATCAAAAATTATAAATGGTGAATTTAATATTAATAATAAAAGAGGCCGCAGTAAGGTATGGGATGTATTCGGAACAATAAAAAATGAAAACGGCGGCGTTGACATTGAAAACTTAGTGGCGTGTAAAGATTGTTTTTCGGTGCACAAAGTACTCTAAAAGTACATCCAACTTAGTAAAACACAAATGTTACATTTTGAAAAAATTAAAAACTGATAACAAAACAGAAAAACACAAGAAGACTCTGAACATAAGAAAAAAAGTGTATTGTTGATAACGGAATGGACAATAGAAAACTGCCGACCGTTTAATATTGTAACGGATTGTGGTTTAAAAAATTTCTCTGATTTTTTTAATTTCTACTGGTGCAAAATATGGACAAAATGTTGACATCGGCAAATTATTACCACACCCTACAAAAGTTTCACGCAATATTCAAAATGTATACAATAAATACTTAAAAGTTGTAACCCCTGATATAATGAGTGTAAAAAATATTGGATATGGACTTACGTCGGACGTTTGGACAGATAATTACTTAAGAACTGCATACTTATCATTGACAATTCACTATGTCAATGAAGGAAAATTGATTTCCAAACTGTTGGGTTTAAAATCTATGAAGGGCGTATCATGTACAGGTGATTATTTCTAACATTCGAACATTCCATTGAAATTTCAGGTCAAAATATTTATTCGAAAATCACAACACTTTTAAGTGAATTTGAATTAAATTTAAACCACAAGGCCATACTGGTGACTGACAAGGGGGGGTCAAATATGATTGCTGCATTCCGTACATTTGTTCATATTTTTTGCATTAATCATTTACTACACAATATTATAGAAAAAAGTATAAAAGAAATCCCTGAAATAGCTGATATATGTAATATTTGCACTAAACTTGTAAAATATTTTTAAAAATCGTGTGTAAATTGTTCTCTTCAAACATCCTTAAAAAGTTATGTTTGTACTAGATTCAATACAATTTATTATTTATTGCTTTCCATAGAAAAAAAAATGGGTCGAAATCACAAATATTTTGCGGGAAAAAAAATGAATTACAAAAATTAGTATAATATTAATTTAAGTCACATAAGTGGCTTAGTTAAAAACTTGAGGAAACGTCAAAAGTTTTAGAAGGTGAAAACTATCCGACTCTTCATCTAACAATCGTTCATATCCATCGTTTAAAAAAAATATGTGCCGTTAATTCTGAAGATGTAATAAAAAATTTCAAATCAAAATTAAGCACCTTTTTGGATACCACTGTTTTACAAAATTTGACAAAAATTCATAAAATTGCTCTTTTTCTTTTCCCTCCAACTAACAAGTAAACAAGTTAATCCAATTTGATGAGGCCGAAAAAAAGATTATTAAGGATGAATGCAAAAAATGTATGCAAGATTATGCAAGTGAAATTTCTGAACCGGATCCTCAAATCATTGAACGATTATTAAATGAAGAGTCGGATTACCTCTTAGATGGTACTGATTTGTTTACAGACTCTTTTCAACCAGTAGAAACTTTCAATTCTAATGATAAAATTAATAATGAACTACTGGCATATGAAAATGTGAACGTTTTGCAGTGGTGGCATTTACACAAAATTGAATTTCCACTTTTGTTTAAAGTCAGCTGCAAAATAAAGGGTGTCCCAAAATTAACGCAAGATTTGAATTTGCCGCCATTTGTGCAGTGAAGTGTTGGCAACCCTGAAAAAAAAGCAATTTGACAGCTATAGGGTTATTAAAAATGGAGCGTTACACGAGAGAACAACGTGTCATTATTATTAAAGAATATTTCAAAAATAGTGAAAGCTTGGCGGCTGCAGTTCGAAAATTTCATACAAAATATGGTCGGAATAGTGTTTTAACTTCGTCAACTGTGAAGAGATGTCAATCGCCAAAATTGCCGCATTTGGGGTTCGGAGAACCCACATGTGATTGTCGAAAAACAAATGCATCCACAACGCGTGACTGTATGGTGTGGATTTTGGGCTGGAGGCATAATTGGGCCATATTTTTTTGAAAATGATGCTGGTCAAGCAGTGACTGTTACTGGTGCTCGATATCGCGACATGATTACACAGTTCTTTCTGCCAAAATTGGATGATATTGATGTGTCCAATATGTGGTTTCAACAAGACGGTGCCACATGTCATACAGCCCGTGAAACAATTCAATTACTGCATGAGACATTTCCAGGTCGTGTACTCTCTCGTTTCGGTGATCAAAATTGGCCTCCTAGATCGTGTGATTTAACACCATTAGACTTCTTTTTATGGGGTTATTTGAAATCACAAGTCTATGTCAACAAGCCCACAACCACCCGTGCATTAAAGGAGGAGATTCAACGCTGCATCAACGAAATTCAGCCACATTTATGCAGAATGGTCATGGAAAATTTCAACAAAAGTGTGCGCATGTGCATGCAAAGCCGTGGAGGCCATTTTTCCGATGTGTTATTCCATACCTAACCCTATCATATGTACTTTACGAGTCAATAAAAATATAACTATCAAAAGACTAAAAACGGCGTTTTCTATTTAATTCAAATCTTGCGTTAGTTTTGGGACACCCTTTATTAGCTACACCGGCAAGTAGTGCTGCCTCTGAACGAATATTTTCTTCAGCTCGAATGCTTATTTTGGAAAAACGAAGTCAAATTAGATCCGACCCAATTGCAGTAAACCAAATAATGTTTTTAAATTGTATTATAATAATATAAATAAAATTGAATTGTGTAATAACCTAAAAGATCTTTTTTAAGAAACTGAATAAAAAATTAAGTTTGTTTCATTCATAAATTTCTAATATTATAAATTATGTCTTATTCCGTTGCCTTTCTTAACAGCCATTTCTCACAAATCTATCATTTAAGAAGTTGACTTTGACTTGAAACAAAAGTAAGTAAACGAATATTTAGTGTACTCAGTGTATACTTTTTGTATGAATACCTATTTGTGAATACCCGTTCTATATGGGTGCACGGCAGTAAGTTTTTGGTTTAGCATGGGTGCAATATTCACATAGCATGAATCAGGTGATTCATTAATTCTACTTTTCAAGCTGTAAGGACAGTAATGCAGTGTACTTGAATTAAAACGAATGTCTTGAAACTGGTTTCAAGACATTCATTACTTACTTACGTACTTAAGGTGGCGCTACAGTCCGGGGCGGACCTGGGCCTCAACCAACATGCGTCTCCAGCCAGCTCGGTCCGTAGCTAGCTGTCTCCAATTTCGCACGTCAAGTTGGTTGAGGTCCTCACCCACCTGAGTGCGCTACCTGAGTTGCGGTCTTCCTCTACTGCGCCGTCCCTCGGGATTGGATTCGAAGACCTTTCGAGCTGGAGCGTTGATGTCCATTCGCTCTACATGACCCAGTCATCTAAGCCGTTGGACTTTAATTCTGCTAACTAGGTCAGTGTCGCTGTACAGCCCGTACAGTTCGTCGTTATATCTTCTCCTCCATTCTCCATCTATACGGACGGGAACAAAAATCACCCGAAGAATTTTTCTCTCGAAGCATCCTAAGACGTTCTCATCTTTTTTTGCCAGGGTCCAGGCCTCAGCGCCATAAATGAGAACCGGGATGATGAGTGTCTTATAGATGGTGATTTTAGATGCTCGAGAGAGGACTTTACTTCTCAATTGCCTTCTAAGTCCAAAGAAGCAGCGATTTGCAAGAGTTATTCTTCGTTTGATTTCAGTGCTGGTGTCGTTGTCTGTGTTAATAGCGGTGCCTAGGTAGACAAAGTCCTTAACTACCTCAAAGTTATAGCTGTCCATGGTGTCGTTTTGTCCAAGACGTCGTTGTTCAATGTCCTTTTTTGATGACAGCATATACTTGGTCTTGCCCTCATTGACCACTAAACCCATCTTCTTCGCTTCCTTCGCAATGTCCAAAAACTCTCCACTGACACCACGCTTTGATCTTCCAATTATGTCAATATCATCTGCGTATCCGAGTAATTGGATGGACCTTTGGAAGATTGTGCCTCTAGTGTTGACGGTTGAGTTTTGCACAATTCTTTCCAGAACGATGTTGAAGAAGTCGCATGACAGTGCATCGCCTTGTCTAAAACCTTTTTTGACATCAAATGCATCGGTGAGATCTTTTCCGACCTTGATGGAGCAGCGTGGATTCTCCATCGTCATTCTGCACAAACGGATAAGTTTGACAGGGATGCCAAAACTAGACATTGCTCTGTAGAGCTCTTCCCTATGGATGCTGTCATACGCAGCTTTAAAATCGATAAAGAGATGGTGGGTATCGATTTGGAGCTTCTGGGTTTTTTCCAAGATCTGCCGTAATGTGAATATTTGGTCGATAGTGGATTTTCCTGGTCTGAAGCCACACTGATAATGACCTATCAGGTTGTTGACGAACGGCTTCAGACGTTCACATAATACGGCAGAAAGGATCTTATATGCAATGTTAAGGAAACTGATCCCTCTGTAGTTGGCGCAATTAAAAGGGTCTCCTTTTTTATGTATCGGGCAAACTATGCTGAGATTGCACTCATCGGGCATGCTTTCTTCCAATCATATTTGCAGATGAGTTGGTGCATGCTCCCTACAAAGTCGTCGCCTGCTGCTTTAAATAGTTCGGCAGCGATGCCGTCAGCTCCAGCGGTTTTGTTTGACTTCAGTTTAGATATAGCTATCTTCACTTCATCTAGGTCGGGTAGGCGGAAATGTTGATCTGCGTCGCCGAGGTTAAGTGGTTCTATCTCCCTTACAGCGGAATTCGGTTCGTCATTGCCGTTATATAATTTGGAGAAGTGGTCTTTCTCTCAACATAGACTGCGGTTCCACTACGATGTTCCCCTGATCATCCTTATAGGCTTCGGTTCGTGGCTTGTACCCTTGGGAGGTTTTTTTACCTTTTGGTAAAATTTACGAACCTCATTCCTGTTGTGACATCACTCTATCTCCTCGATCGCGCGCTTCTCGTGCTCTCTTTTTTCCCATCTAAAAAGCCGGTGTTCCTCTCTCCTCTTCTGCTTGTAGAGCTCGCGAGCAGCTCTGGTCCTTCTGTGCAGCGCCGTTTTGTATGCCTCTTGTTTCGCTGCGTGGGCTTGCCGGCATTCGTCGTCAAACTAGGGGTTTCGCTGTTGTGGACGTGTGAAACCTAGCACTTCAGAGGCAGCATCTCTGATGGCTGCAAGGCAATGTTGCCACTGGTTTTCAATGCTTAATGCATGCAGCATAGGACTCCTTAAGAGGTTACTAGAGACTCGATCGGAAAAGGACATGGCAGTCTCTTGCGATTGTAGCCGTCTAACGTCGAAACTTTTTACAGTACTTCCTTGTTTTGGCTTGGACCGGGATATCCGTAGCCGTACCTTGGCTACAACGAGGTAGTGGTCCGAGTCAATGTTAGCCCCTCGGAAAGTTCGGATATCCTGTATACTGGAGAAGTATCGTGCGTCGATCGCAATGTGGTCAATCTGGTTGACAGTTGATTGATCAGGAGATTTCCATGTCCCCTTGTGGATATTAAGATGTGTGAACTGTGTACTAGCTACCAGAATGTCTCGCCCCGCAGCGAAATCGATCAGCCTGAATCCGTTGCCGGAGGTGGTGTCGTGCAGGCTGTATCTCCCGATTATGCCACCAAAGATGTCTTCTCTTCTTAGCTTGGCATTAAAATCTCCTAAGACAATTTTAATGTCATAGCCAGGGCACTGCTCTTATGTCTTGTCCAAGAGCTCGAAGAATATGTCTTTGGTGTCCTCATCTTTCTCCTCTGTTGGGGCATGCGCGCATATTAGGCTTATGTTGGCGAATTTAGCCTTGATGCGGATTGTCGTGATGCGCTCGCTCACACTGTTGAAACTCAAGACTTTTTGCCAACAACAAATCCACACCCAAATAGACGCTGCCTTTGTTCTCGGTAGCAGTCGCCGTAGTATATATCGCAGTCTTTTAGTTTGCGTTTGCCCGGTCCATCCCATCGCACTTCTTGGATGGCGGTAATATCTGCCTTGCAGCAGTTTAGGGCTTCCGCTAATTGTTCGGCTGTACGTGGTCTGTTAAGGGACCTAACATTCCACGTACAGATCCGAAGTTCGTTGTCCTTATTTTGTTTGCTTGGGTTGTCATCAAGACATTCATTGCAGGACTCTATTTCTAACCTAAGTGGTATATCACAATGAAGTGTCCTAGGACCGTTTCTGTTATATTATCAATGAGATATTCTAATTGCTCAGAAATGATTGTTATGGTTATGGTTATGCATTAGGAGTTCCAGACGTTAATAAAATATACCTAACTACTCGTATTTAGACTTTAAATAAATAATGTTGCAGTTGAATTCAATTCAATTTCAAAAAAGAATATTGTTGTCTTTACATAAAACCAATAAACAATCAAAGAAGAAATCAAAATAAAATTCAAACATCAAATTGTTATGAATTAATTCAAGCAAATTTAATAGGAGTCTTCTCTGATGTCTCGTCTCTGTATTGTCCGGATATCCTAAATAATGAATACTGCAATCTAAGACAAGCAATTCCATATCCAGAAATTGTGTTATCTATACCAACTTAATTCCAAACAATACGAAACCCTAACCACCCTTTAAAAAACAATATGTACAGTACAGTACAATTATCTAGATACAGTATGCTCCTTGTTTGCATTACATCCTTGCGTATTCAGTTTTTATTTTTATTTTGTTTTCTTATTTTCTTTTTATTTCAATAAAAAAAAACATTGAAGTGTATACATACTACGTTTTTCAATAACCACACAGTAAAACTAACAATCATGCTTCGATTTGGGGTTGCATTTCAGATTCAAGATATTGTTATCTCGTAAATGTGAAACTATACAAGGACGACGACGCCGCCGACGAACGAGAAGCTATACTCTTGTGGATAGATATTTTCACCCCCTCATAGATAGAAACTTTTTCCAATACTGAAGTATTTGATAATCGGAAACAATATCGATATTAACCAATATAGAAATTGAATACAAAACCCGAAAAGGCAAGTTTGTGTTTTTATAAAAAAATCGAAGTTGGTTGGTTTGAAATGCGTTTCAAACATTTTACAATTCTTTTTAATTTTGACAGTTTGTAGAACAAAAAAAAAATGGCGTTTTATAATACCGAGAAGAATTTTCTTTTAACAAAATACAAATTTTTAAGTTTATTATTGCAAAAGAAGAAGAAATCTTTGTATGTAATGTAACTTGTTCAGATTTATTTCCGATATTTGTTGATCTGCTTTCTAAAAAAAGGGGTGAAACGTCAAAATGAGTCGACTGGAAAGAGTCCACTGTTCTAATAGTCTAAGAAGTACTTAAAGTGTTTGTTCACTTTTTTCCGCATGATTAACAAATCGTGAGTTTACTGATGTGGTTTTTCATGGACAAATTGAGTTTTCCGTCAAAAATTGTTTTTTTTTTTCGTGGCGCATGGAACTCGATTGGTACTATTTTTTAACTTCCCATAGGAAGTTATTGTAATGGGTCCGATTTGTCAAACTGAAAATTTTGACATTTCTCGACGTTTCAAGGTCCCTAGAGTCGAAATAAAAGATTTTTAGAAAGATGTCTGTGCGTGCGTGTGTTCGTACGTCCGTACGTTCGCGACGTTTTTTTCGTCGTCCATAGCTCAAGAACCAGAAGAGATATCGACTTCAAATAAATTTTGTTATACAGATAATAAGGCAGAAAGATGCAGAAAGGGCTCTCAAGAAATTTGCGTGGGTGGTTTTTTTACCATAGCAGTTTAAAAAAAGGTGAAAATTTGGTTAACCCTAAATATCTCATGAACCAATGACGCTAGAGACTTGAATTAAATTTTATATTATATATTGTAACGTGATACAAAACAATTATATTTTTGGAAAAACATTCAATTAACGGTTTTTTTTTATAAATCAAAAAAACCGAAAAAAAAAAATTGTCACTTCGAAAATTTTACGACTAAAATATGATTTCATTTCCAAAACAATTTTGTGCAATGAAGAATAATGTTTTTGACATCTGATAAAATTTTGAGAAAAATCGAATTGACAGTTTTTTTACAAAAAATAATAACCTAAAAAAAAATAAAAAAAAAGTTGGTAAAAATTGAGTTTTGACTCAAATATCTTTCCAAGACTTTGAGATATTGGCTTTAAACTACTTTTATCTTTCAAAAAATGTTGTTTCCAACATTCAGTAAAATTTTGAAAAAAATAAAATTGACAGTTTTTTTACAAAAAATTAAAAACCGAAAAAAAATTTAACAAAAGTTGGTAAAAATTGATTTTCGACTTAAATATCTTTTCAAAAATTTGAGATTATGGCTTTTAACTAATTTTAACTTATAAGAAATATTGTTTTCAACATTAGGAAACATTTTGAGAAAAATCGAATTGACAGTTTTCTTACAAAAAATAAAAACCTAAACAAAAAAATTAATAAAAGTTGGTAAAAATTGATTTTCGGCTCAAATAGCTTTTCAAAAATTAAAAATATTGGCTTCAAACTTATTTTATTTCACAGAAAATATTGTTCAGTAATTTTTTTATAAAAATCCAACAGTCCGTTTTTTCAAAAAAAAAAAAAAAAACTACAAAAAATAGAACGCAAATTTGGTAAGAATTGATACATTTAGACAAACTTTTAAGCAAGACAAATCGATAGACGGGATGGGAAGTTATCAGTGTGGGTCGCATCCCAGCCTCTTTTTTTGTTCTTGCATTGGTGCAACTTCTTGTACGTGTTAGCGAGTGCTGTAGAGCTTCCAAATTTCAAGCCAAACATTTTTTAACTTCCCATAGGAAGTTATTGTAATGGGTCCGATTTGTCAAACTGAAAATTTTGACATTTCTCGACGTTTCAAGGTCCCTAGAGTCGAAATAAAAGATTTTTAGAAAGATGTCTGTGCGTGCGTGTGTACGTAGTACGTACGTTCGCGACGTTTTTTTCGTCGTTCATAGCTCAAGAAACAAAAGAGATATCGACTTCAAATAAATTTTGTTATACAGATAATAAGGCAGAAAGATGCAGAAAGGGCCCCAAGAAAATTGGGTGGTTTTTTTACCATACCACAAATGTTGGTTAACCCTTAATATCTCACGAAGCAATAACGCTAGAGACTTGAATTAAATTGTATACTATATATTGTAACGTGATACCAAATAAAAATATTTTTGGAAGAAACACAATTAACGGTTTTTTTTTTATAAATCGAAAAAACTGAACAAAAAAAATATTATTTACCTCAAAAAATTTACGAACAAAAAACGATTTTATCTCCAAAACAATTTTTTGCAACGAAGAATAATGTTTTTAACATCTGGTAAAATTTTGAGAAAAATCAAATTGACAATTTTTTTATAAAAAATAAAAACCTATAAAAAACATTGCTCAAAGTTGGTAAAAACTGATTTTCGACTTAAATATCTTTTCGAAAATTTAAAATTATGACTTCAAACTAATTTTATCGTATAAGAAATATTATTTTCAACATTCGTTACAATTTTGAGAAAAATCGAATAGACAGTTCTTTTTACAAAAAATAAAAACCTAAAAAAATTATTAATAAAAGTTGGTAAAAATTTATTTTCGACTCAAATATCTTTTCAAAACTTTGAGTTATTCTCCTTAAACTAATTTTATATTTTAAAAAATATTGTTGTCAACATTCAGTAAAATTTTGAGAAAAATCGAATTGGCTGTTTTTTTTACAAAAAAATAAAAAACAATACTAAAACTTAGTAAAAATTTACTTTCGACTCAAATATCTTTTCAAAAATTAAAAATATTGGCTGCAATCTTATTTTATCTCACAGAAAATATTGTTTTCGATTTCAGTAGATTTTTTTTAAAAATCCAACACTCAGTTTTTTCATAAAAAATTAAAATCTACAAAAATAGTACGCAAAATTGGTAAAAATTGATGTTCGGTTTTCGATATCTCGTGAAAAATATTGACTTCAAATTATTTTCATTCATCCCATTTGTATTTTTTTATATAAGAAATAATTTTTTTTAGCCAATGCTACTAAAATTGGTAAAAATTGGTTTTCGACTAAAAATCTCGTTAACAAAAAAATAATTTCGTAATCAAACTATTTCATTTTATGCAAAATATTATTGGTAGTTCTTAATTTTTTAAGAATAATTCAACTGAGAACTTTTTTAACAAAACACGAAAACCTACAAACTTTTAAGCAAGACAAATCGACAGACGGGATGAGAAGTTATCAGTGTGGGTCGCATCCCATTCTCTTTTTTTTAAATCAATTTATTTTGCCCCATGGAATGCAAAAATAGGTGGAATTTCTGTTTTGACAGATCTAGATAAAAAATAAATTTATTTATTTTATTCATCGAAAATCCCAAAAGAATCATTCCTTTTTAAAGTCTACTTGTCACTTTGGATGTCAAAGGTAGGTAGGTAGAAATGGCGATATCAGGGCAGACCTAGCCTGAGATCCAATTAGCGCTGTAGTGCGCCGTTTTGATACCAAAACTCGTTTGACCTGTGAAATAAAGGAGAAGATTTATAGCGAATAAGTTAGAGCCATTTTGTCGCATTGAGAAAAGAGATTAGGTCTCTAATCTTTGTCTCAGATAGCTCATTCAGTTCGTGAAAGAATGCTTTCCCAAAGCATTTCATTCTAGTGCTTGCCAAGGCAGGACATTTGCAGAGGAAATGGATTATCGTTTCACTTTCTCTTTGGTCGCAGCAACTACGGCAAAAAGTGTTGTAAGAGATACCCAACTTCTCTGCATGGACTCCAATGGGCCAGTGTCCAGTACAAACCGCAACAATCCTGGCTATGTCTTGCCTTGGTCTGCGTAGAAGATCGTTTGTACGGGTTTTATTATAGGTGGGCCATATCTTCCTAGATATAATGCAGTTGGGTAAATTGCTCCACCTACGGTTTGATTCAGTTTGGTATATGGAAAAAATTTTACCCTTCATAGCACCAAGAGGAATGTTAACCATTTCCGCAAGAGAGCTATGAAGGGCCGATCCTTGCCTGGCTAACTCGTCAGCCCGTTCATTTCCCACGATACCACTATGGCCCGGAACCCAGATCAGGGTGACACCGAGGTTAATGTTCAGGCTCGCAAGCTCATCGCGACATTGCTGGACCAATTTAGATGAGGATGTAGCCGAGTTAATGGCTTTGATAGCTGCCTGACTGTCTGTGAAGATAGCCGCATTTCGGTTTTGGTTTGGGCCTTGTTTAAGTATTTTACATGCCTCCCTAATTGCCAGCATTTCAGCCTGAAAAACGCTAGCAAAGTCAGAAAGCCTAAAGGATTTAGCTACATTTAGGGACTCAGAAAAGATCCCAGAACCAACTCCGCACTCCATCTTTGAGCAGTCAGTAAAGATGGTTGTTTCGAAACCTATCGACACGATGTCATCCTCCCAATCTTCTCTGGATGGGAAAAAGACCTTAAAACCCCTACTAAGGCTCAAAGTAGGAGTGCAGTAGTCAGTGTCTACCGAGATAATATCTCAATCTCATCAATTTCGCTGTGTTGCTGTGACCATAAGGTTTTGACAACCAGCTATTTGATTCCTTCAACCTAATAGCGCTGCAGGAAACTATGTATTTAATAAAAAGGTCGATTGGTAGAAGACCCATAATAACGTTTAAGGCGTCCGTTGGGCAAGTACGCATGGCCCCTGTGGTGCCCACGCAAGCTGTTCTCTGAACCTTCTTTAGCTTATCGATATTATAGGCTTTGCTAAGAGCAGGCCACCACACAATCGAACCATAAGTTAAGATTGGTCGTACTACGGCTGTGTACGTCCATAAAATCATCTTCGACTGAAGTCCCCACTTTTTGCCGAAAGTTTTGCTGCAGGCGTAGAAGGCAACACAGGCCTTCTTAACCCGCACTTCAATATTTCGTTTCCAGTTTAATTTAGGGTCGAGTATAACTCCCAAATATTTTGCACTGGAAGACAATGAAAGGATTTGACCGTTGACTCGAGGTAGCGTGAAAGGCGGTACTTTGGTTTTGGTGGTAAAGAGCATCAGTTCAGTTTTACTTTGGTTAACTTGGATGTCAAAACTTAATCAAGAATTAAGGATCGCTATGGCCGCTAACTGCTTAAGCAATAAAAATAAAGGCATCTTCTTTAGAAACACAATACTTTTAGACTAATTATGAATTTGGTAATAGAGAATAAGTAAGATAAGGACGAAGTTAAAAAAGGAAGTTGAATTCAACTTGACATTGCAAGTTATGGTTTAATTTACTAAGTTAAAAGTGGTATAGCGAGTTAGAAGATAAAAAAGACGCATATTTTCAAAGAACGAAATATGTATTATGTATGTGTACGAATTTCTGCAATTTATAGAGCCTGAAATACGGTGGTGGTTAAACAAGATGTTCGAAGTCAGAAATTTCTCTGCGTTCTTCAGGGGAGGTTTGAGATTAAATAATTAAAGGTGGTCCTGAAACGTAGGTAGGATTATAAACTTGCCTCAAGGTAAGTCACGAAGGGAAAATCGAAGGAAATGTCTTTGAAAGCTCTTGAAATATGTATCCGTGGTTAGTGCTTAGGTTTGTCATACCAGAGGTGTTCGGTTCAATCCCGCATGTGCCCCATAAAAGTTTTTTCAATGGCTCTTGCGAGGAATTGACAAATCCTCCAATAGTTATAATACTTCTAAAAAGTGCCTTCTCCAATTAGACGTTTGTTTTCGACAAAAAATCTGAAGGTCCCCTCCATCCCTGACATAACTCACACACAGTCATGTTTGATGGTTGTGAATCTCTAGGCCCTGGTTCTTTAAGAGCTGTTGCGCCAACCAATTTTTTTGAGAGTCTTGGTCTTACAAAACTTGCATTCGTTAGTGTAAAGTAAGATATGGGAATATTTTGTAAAAATGTTTAAATCGTTAATGGTTTAATTAAAATGAAGAGGTCCTAAATTGTTACTTTAAGAAAGAAGAAAAAAGGGTAGAAAGAAGAAAAAAGGGTATTGAAGACAGTGTATCAAAAAGAGCAAGGCTTTTCTGAAGTTTTAAGTTAACGTCAAATTCTTTTATTTTTACTAAGGCCTATTTCACAATGCAACTCTGTACAGTTTAAATTTAGTTTAGAAAGAGCTCTTTTATTAAACTTTTTTTGTCAAAATGAGTTAAGTATGAAAGAGTGTTCCTTAGAACGGTAGCGATCTGAGTAAAGAATATTTAAATTTTTAGGGCCGATGTTGAATGTGAACCACACATAAACGTTATTTTTTTAATTTCAGACTAACTCAAGTTGAGCAATGGAAAGATACACAATCAAGCAACGCGTAAAAGTTATTCAGGCTTATTATAAAAATACATACCGTGCACTTCGTTAAACCGGGTCTGTCTGTAGAAGATTATGAAACACAAGTGTATGCTCATTCAGCTCGTACAGCATAAAATATTGCTGCTGTTCGCGATAGTGTGACTGAAGAACCGTCCACCTCAACTCGTCGTCGTGCCAAGGGCGGATCCAGACTTTTCATCAGGGGCGGTCACACACTTAGATGATATTTTACTCACCGCTTAAAAATGTTCTTTAATGTTTCGTAAAGGAGGCTAACAAAATTTAAATAACATAATGTGTATATTAACCTTACATTTACACATTTCAATTGCTAAAGTGACAACTTTAGTTATCAAATTATTTTAGAACACTGTTGTCCAGCAAGGTATGGTCTAACTATTTAATTTGGATGACTCCCTACATATGAAATCATTCCAAGATTCCAACAGTTTTCTAAATGTGCCATATTAAAGAGCTAAAACAAAATAGTTTAGAGGCTTTTTGCTGCATTTCACGCAGAAATGTAAGAAATTGTTTTGAAACGTAGCTTTTTTAAAAATAAAATATACTTTTCTTGTATCCATTTCTATTTATGCTAAGAATGCTCAAAATTAAAAATTTAAAAATCCAGAAAATGACAAAGGATCTGATATGAAGAAATGTCGGGGTTTTTTTGACGAAGTTTTTTCGAACTCAATTTTCCTGAGTCTATTATTACTATCGCTATCAGTCTGCTTACTCGTATTTTGATCTTAAAGGAGTCAACAAAACTTAAAAATTTTAGAGAGAAAAATGTTTGGTTCTTGAATTTAATGAAATAGGTGCATTTGTACATAATTTCCCTAAAAAATTAAATTAAAACAAATTAAGGTAAACAAATAAGTTGGGAAGAAACGTTTGTGTGGCACTAACAAATTACACGTTTCAGAATCTCGTTTCACTTCAAATCTCAAGAGATTCAACGCTTTTATATCAATAAATATGAAACGTTTATTATGTTTTTCAATTAGCCATTAGTTTAACAAAAGTGTCACTTTTGCTGTTTTTGGGACATTTATATTATTGAAATTCGTGTTTAAATATTAGTTCTAGAGCATCCAAAGCAAATTCACTTCAAAAGTAGATTCATTTAATTTTTTGAGGTCTTTTGTATTCAACATAAAACCAATTTTGAAATAAATAAAATGCACTACTGGGTCGCTAGAACTTGCTAATTTCTTCCAAAAAGTCTCTTTAAAAATATTTCCTATACACTGCCGGTCATAAGCAAGGGCGGATCCAGACTTTTGATCAGGGGGGGGGGGTCACACACTTAACATAGACGAGTTTTTACTCACCGCTTAAAAATGTTCTTTAATGTTTTGTAAAGGAGGCTAACAAAATTAAAATAACATAATGTGCATATTAACCTTAAATTTAAACATTTTAAGAGCTAAAGTGACAACTTTAGTTACTAAACTATTTTAGAACACTGTTGTTTATCAAGGTATAGTCTAACTATTTAATTTGGACTACTCCCTACATATGAAAGCATTCCCAGATTCCAACAGTTTTCTAAATATGCCACATTTAAGAGCTAAAACACAATTGTTTAGAGGGTTTTTGTTGTTATATTCTTTTTTATTGCCATTTATATTAGTTAAAAATTCAAAACCCAGAAAATGAGAAAGAATTGTCTGGCTTTTGTTGATATGGTTTTTTCAAACTCAATAACTATCGTTATCAATCTGCTTACTCATAGATTTGAGCTGATGCTACAAAATATTTTGATCTCAAAGGAGTCAACAAAACTTAAAAATTGTAAAAAAAAGGTTGGTTCTTGCATTTAAGGAAATAGGTCCATTTAAATACATAATTTTTCTAAAAATTAAAAAAAAAAAAACAAATTAAGGTAAACAAATAAGTTGGGAAAAAACTTTTGTGTGGTACTCACAAATTACACGTTTCAGAATCTCTTTTCACTTCAGTTCTCTTGGATCAATCCCTGCCTGTACCACCTAAAAAAGTTTTTTTTTTCACGGGGAATGCACTGCCTCTTGCGAGGAATTGACAAATCCCCCAAGAGTAATTGCTGTCATGAAAAGTGCTTTCTCAAATTAGCCTTTCGAATTCGGCATTAAAACGGTAAGTCCCCTTCATCCCTGACAAGACTCGCACACAGGAATGGTTGAGAGTTGTAAGTCACTAGGCCGTGGTTCTCAAAGGACTGTTGCGCCACCTAATTTATTTATTTATTTCTCAAGAGATTCAAAGCTTTTATTTTAATAAATATGAAACGTTCGTTGTGTTTTTTGGTTAGCCATTAGTTTAACAAAAGTGTTTTTGGGACATTTATGTACTTGAAATTCGTGTTTAAAGCTCGGTTCTAGAGCATCTAAAGCCAATTCACTTTAAAAAGTAGATTTCTTTAATTTAAAATTGTGTGTTCAACAGAAAATCAATTTTGAAAGAAATAAAATGCACGAATGGGACGCTAGAACTTGCTAATTTCTTCCAAAAGTCTGTTTAAAAATATTTCCTATATTTTAAGACTTCAAAATGTACCTGCAAAATAAGTTTTTCTCACAATATTTAAATGCCATTTTATTTCTCAAAAACCCTAAATTAACTTTTTTTCGAAAATCATTTAAATTTTTAAAATTTGTCTTAAAAATATTTGTTTTAAGCACTGAGTAAAGTGCTTATAAATATACATTTTACATTTAAATTTCGTTAAAAAATGGTGACCCCTTTCTGAGATATCGTTCCATAAGTTTTTGAGTAAACTTAAAAAACAAAATACTCGTAGCGGTTTTAGTAAGGGTACGTTTCTGTAGCAATAACAAAATATGTGTTTTCTTGTAGAAAGAAGCGAAATTAAGAACACAAAATTTAGAGAATGTTTTAAAAAAATCTGTGGGTTCATTTTTGAAAAAAAAAATCGAATTTTCGATTTTTAACCAAAAAATTGTATGTATGGTGACTGCTTTTATGTTTCGTATTAAAAAAATTAAAAAAAAAAAACGCTTTACACTAATCGGTTGAAAACCTTAATTTCAATCGACACAATGGTTTGTACTGTAGGGGTCAGGACAGACAGACGGACGAAATCGGGGGACCCACTTTTTTCCTACCATGGTAATGTCATGTTTGATTAAAAGCTCGAGTACGAAATTTTTTACGTATGCAGAACTTGACATATAGTTCCTATATATCACAAGTAAAAATCACTTCAATGTTTACTATTTATGTGCTTCAAATAGATGAGATGTAATTGAAGGCTAGTTTCGGGAATTTAAAGGCTACTAAATATAAAATTGACGATTTCTTATTCAAGGTTTCTTCTTAAGAACATGCGTATTTCCTTTTTTTTCTTAGAAACAAATTTTATGAAAATAATTTAAAGCACAACTTAAGTTTTTACAAATTCTAAATTGCGTGAAAACAAAAATTTTAGTTGTTTTTGACAGCAAACCACTTTTTAGTGAATGTCGTTAAATTACCAACAAATCTTAAGTTGAAATCTTTACTTATACAACTTAACTGTATAAACCTTATGGCTCATATGACCTCCCCTGGATTGTCAATTAGTCCAAAGTTGATGAATTTGTGCTATGTTTTTGAAACAGGGCTGAATTTCCGATTCATATTATGTTCTTGGTGCAGTGGCAGTCTCCAGTTAAAAGTAGTACTTTTAGCAACAAAGTGTAAGGAAGTAAAATACAAATTTTGTTTTCATATAAAAAAATAAATAACTTAAAATATAGTGGGGGTCATATCCATTAACGCTATACGATTAGTTGTGAATTGAAGGGATTTCCTATGAAAAAACAAACAAATTATTTCCCAGGGAGGGGTCATGACCCCTACGTCCCCCCCCCCTCCCCCACCCTGGATCAGCCATTGGTCATAAGGTTAGAAGCAGGCATTTTCGAGAAGTAAAATCGTAATTTCCTCCGTTACATGATGGATTGGAAAAAAACAACTATGGTTAATGAGGGACTATTTTGTTAAAAACAAAATATAAAATTTGGGTAAAGGACAGATTTAGCTAACGGAAATTATATGGCAAATTGTTAATTGAGTCAAGAATATGCGAAAATAAATCGGGTTATTAGATTAGAATCAGTGAATAAATCGACGTTGTTTTGTGAAGTGCGTACATTTTTTTTCGGAAAAACGGTAAAACTTATAAATGAAATGTTCTTGTTTGAGGATTAACAGAAATGGGCAACAAAAAATGTTTGACAGTGGAGGAAAGGGCAAGAATAGATGTTTATTGCTCTAAATGCCTTTAATGCTTTGCTATAGCCCGAACAAAAAATCGAAGTGATCATTGTGTCAGCAATTATTGAAAAACCCATCGTCTTACTCGAAAAATTATAAAAAAAAACACTTCCTCTGTCTTAAGACTACGCGAAACGCGAAGTATCCTTAGAATAGCGTCAAATTCAGCTTTGTCGGCAGCTAAAACTAGGGAGAAAGTTAATGTTAAGGCCAGCTTATCCACTGTTAAATACACGATTCGCCATGCTAAACACTTAAAGCACCTGAAGCTTAAGAAAAAACCACCACTTATTGACGCAAGGAAGAAGCAACGCTTGTGTTTCGAGAAAGATCACATGAGCTGGGATGTGCAAAATGAAATGACCGCAAATGATTGGCGGAAGGTTATATTTTCCGACGAAAAATTTAACCTATATGGGCCAAATGGTTGTAATTATTATTTCCATCACCTGAGGAAAGAGTAGTGGTTTTTAAACCGTCACCATAGCAAAAAAAAGGAGGCGTTATCGTCTGGGTCCAATTTTATTGTACGGCGCTATAAACTTGGTGGTCCAAGATACCAAATGACTAGGAAAACATACAAAGCCTTCCTGGAATCAGTATTCCCCAGTATAAGCGAGCTTTTTGGACCAATTCAATGGATTGTTCAGCAGGAAAACGCTCTCATACACACAGCCCGAGAGGTAAAATCCCTTATTGCAAACCAAAACTTCCACTTGCTGCCTTGGCCACCATATTCCTCGGACCTTAACATATTTGAAAATGTGTGGGGCTAGCTTACACGTAAGGTACATGAGGGAGGAAAGCAATACGGTGACAAGGAAGCGCTAATTCATGGTATCAAATTGGCCTGGAGTGAGATTTCTTTGGTCTACTTGGAATCTCTTTATATTTAAATCTTTAAAAGGCAGAATTTTTGAAGTTATTTTGAAGGCTGGTGGTAGCACACATTATTAAAAACCTAATGAATACTAAAAAAACATAACAAAACACAAAAACTTGCATTTTATTTCCATTTATTTCATGTGCTTCTAATCTAATGACCCGATTTATTTTCGAATATTCTTGACTCAATTAACAATTTGCCATGAAAGTTCCGTTAGCTAAATCTCTCCTTTATCCAAATTTAATATTTTGTTGTTAACAAAATAGTCCCTCATTTACCAAAGTTGTTTTTTTCTAATCCATCATGTAACGGGAGAAATGACGATTTTACTTCTCGAAAATGCCTGCTTCTAATCTTATGACCGGCATTGTATTTTAAGATTTAAAAATGTACCTGCAAAATAAGTGTTTCTCAAAAATTTAAATGCCATTTGTCAAAAAATCTAGATTAACTTATTTTTTTTTTAAATCATTTTGTCTTAAAAATATTTTTGGTAAGCACTAAATAAAGTACTTATAAATATACATATGTACATTTTACATTTGAATTTCGTCAACAAATGTTGACCCCTTTCTGAGATATCGTCTTTTGTGAACAAAATTCATATTTTTTTTAAAATAAAACAATTTTTTTTTTGATAATAAAAAATCATCATCAATTTGATCATTTGATCATCAAAAAGAGCTTACAAAGAAAGAGAAGATTATTGAAATCGGTTCTTGAGAAAACTTAAAAACAAAATAAAGGTTTTTGAAGGGTACCCTTTCGTTTTAATAAAATGAAAAAAAAACGCCTTACGCTAATCGGCTGAAAACCTTAATTTCAATCAACACAATTATTTGGACTGTATAGGAGCCAGGAAAGACAGACAGACGGACGGAATCGGGGTACCAACTTTTTTCGACTTTTCTACCGTCGTCGTTATGTCATATTTAATTAAAAGCTCTAGTTTGAAATTGTTCACTAAAGCAAAAGTTGCCATATAGTTCCTATATGTCGCCAGTAAAAATCACTTCAATGTTCACTATTTATGTGAGTCAAAAAAATTTAATAATAAAAATGAAGGCTAGTTTAAGGAATTTAAAGGCAACTTAATATAAAATTGATGATCTCTTATTCAAGGTATGATCAATTTTACAAGAAAATTATCTTCAGTGATGTGAAATGTGCTTCACATTTTCATTTCAGTGGATTCGTCAATAAGCAGAATTGGCGCATTTGGGTGAATGATAATCCAAGAGTAATTGTCAAAAAACCAATACACTCACAAAGGGTAACTGTTTGGTGCGGTTTATGGACCAGCATCATTATTGAGCCGTAATTTTTCCAAAACGAGGCCGGTCAGGCAGTTATTGTGAATGGTGTTCGTGTCGTGAGATGATAACGAACTTCTTATGGCCCGAATTGGAAGATATGGATGTTGACGATATGTGGTTTCAACTGGACTGTGCCACTTGCAAGAATGCTAACGAAACGATGGCTCTTTTGCGCTACAAATTCAATGGCCGTGTTATCTCACGTGGTTGCGATGTCTATTGGCCGCCAAAGTCATGTAATTTCACATCGTTCTACTTCGTTCTTTGGGCTTATTTAATAGAAAAGGTATACGCCCGCAAGCCAGAAATAATTCAAGAGCTAAAGGATGAGATATTTCGGCACATTCCCGGCATAGAACCTTAATAATGCCCTATCGTCATCGAAAATTTGTACCCTTGAATGGAGGTGTGCATCCGAGGTCGCGGCGGCGGCCACTTGGCCGATATTTTGTTTTATACATAATAGAACCATACCAATATTATCATAATAAAATGAAATGACAGTAATTTTCTACATGATTTGTAATTTATTCAAAACCAACATCGGCCCTTAAAATTTAACCACCCTTTACTAAGCTTAGATGTATCAAAACGTTTTATTTTCTATGGCTTTGAGAATGACTAAAGTAAATCTTTTATTAAAAAACTATAATATTTCCCTATCTCTATAAACTATTCTTTTTCTGTGCAAATCAAAGAAGCCGCTTTCAAAACATTTGTATTTCAATAACATAAAAACGGCGGGCAGTTTTTTTTTGTTTTAAAAGTGGTAAAGATGATTTTTGCAATTAAACCTCTCATTTGTTGTGTTTTCATTTCTGGGTTTTCAATACTATACCTATTACAGCTGTAGCTCTTTTTTAATGTTTATTTATTATGAAAAAAGTAAAAATTATGATTAAGTTTCGAGGGCTGAACTAAAAAATAGAAAAAACTCTCTTAATATGTTACTGACTTGGTCCTTTTGGCGATGATTTCGAGGAAACAACAAAGCCTTAATTTAAGTTTCGAAAACTGGAGAGAAGCAAGCATCTAGAGCATATTCAAGTTGTTTTGGATAATTGAATGATGTCTGGGAGTGTTTAAGAGGAACATAACAGTTCGAAGCTCTATTTTACTTTTCAAATTAATAACTTTTAATCTAGAAAAGAAATTCAAGGGCAATGATTTTGACAGAACATTACTCTGGACCACTATAATACTTTAGAGCTCTTTAAGATTTTCTATAAAACTGATTTCTGTTTCTTCAGCGAGGACAACTCCAAGAATAAGCTGTTTTAAACAAAGGTATTTCAGATTTAAATTTAAGGATCTTGCAGATTCAGATTTGCCTTTAATTTAACAAAATTGTTAGAGTTTTAGATACAAAGCTTTTTTAAGACTGTGAACGAGAATATAAGAAACAAAAGCAAGTGCTTCCGACTCCTAAGTAAACTTTTTGTATATTTCGTTTGTGTCCTATTATATGTTGCCCAGGAAGAAAGGGATTTTCTTGCAGTAACAAGCAATTTATTGAATTATGTGCACTACAAAGAACATAGTGTTTCGTTTTATTATTTTTATGTACCTACATTAAAAAAAAAAAAACAATGCAATTTGTTAGATCCTTGGGTTTTTGTAACAAACGAAAAAGAAATTGGTTTCTTAGCAATTAAGATCCTTTGAGAATAAGATATGCATTTGTGCATTGCATATATAGCACAAGCAAATCGTACCCCCCTTCCTCCCCCCCCCCAAAAAAAATTGAACCAAGAACCTCTTAAGTTCTTATAGTACCTTATTTTTTGAAAGATAAAACTATTTTGATAAACACTTTTGTATATTTCTTTCTCTACTCTTTCTTGCTCAAGGACACACCAAAAGGATTGTCCTTGCATCAGACTTGTCAAAATGACTCAAACAACACAATACAGAGTCTCCTAAGAATCTGATGATGATGATGATGATGAAGAAGTTGAAGATGATATAAAATGATGATGATGATGATGATACAATGCAAGTTTTATGTGTGTCAACTCAATTCGACTTTTAGAATAGTCCAATCCTGCAAAGACAATCTTTTAGGTGTTATCCTTTTTGCAGGACGAAAAATTTCCATTTCACACTCTTAAGTTGAAGATATCCTCAGTAGAAGAGTATATCGTCGTCCTTTGTGGTTATCGTTAACGCCTCAGGTATGTATATCTTTAGTCTAACTGTATTCTGTGTATATGTACAGTCTATGGATTAGCTTATGTCACACAACAGCTCTCCTTTCCAAAGGATAAACCAAAATTGCATTCAGCTTCTATGGTATATCATCCTAGTTATACACATATATGAAGGTATGATGTCCTTATAAAGAGGTACTTTTCGTATATTATATAAGTTGAAGCTTCTTCTTGCAATTTTGTGTACCTTCCTACCTTTAGCTTCAACAAAAAGAAAAAAGGAAAAGGAAAAGGGAAAACAAAATGGTTTTGAAGATATGCAACGGCAAAGTACCCCACTTTTTGGAATTTGCTTTTGGTGGCATAACAAGTGTTTCATAATGCAACAGGAGACAAAGAAAAAAGTGACATAGAGAGACAGAGGGAAGGGATTATAAGAAGCAATAGTCAGACGAGGGAGTGTGTTATATAAAGATGCTTCAAGGAAGAGGATTCTTCTTTTAAGGCTTTCGTTTTGTTTTTATTGCAGAAGAAAATAAGCTGAAGATGTCCTTGCGTTTTTGCTCCTTTCATTGGCTGAAAAATAAATTGAGAAGGTATGCCTGAAAGAGCTTCACTTGATGGACATTTGCATTAGCAAACAAAGGAATTTGCTCTTTAGTTTTTTTTTTTGGAGTAATGGAAATTCTTAAGGATGATGATATTTTGATGAAATTTAATTGGGCTTAGTGAGATATTAAGGTCAATAAGGTTTTTTTTTTTTGTACAAGGTCATAAGAAGGTATAAGAAGAATTTAAATATTTTGAATCTTAAAATTAATAAATTAGGTGGCGCAACAGTCCATTGAGAACTAGGCCTAGTGAGTTACAAGTTACAACTCTCAACCATTCATGTGAGTGAGTAATGTTATCGGGGATGGAGGGGACCTACACTTTTAAGCGAATCAAAACAGATGTAATTTGATAAAGCACTTTACCCTTGGACGTTTTGACAATTTCCCGGAACTTGAGATGCAGAGGAAGGGATTAAACCCAAGACAGTACAAAGCACTAAGCATCGCATAACGCCACGGGTACTGTTTTGAATCCTTAAAGCTTTACCTAAAAATTAAATCAAGGGTTTAGCTGGCTTTGCAGAATCTCATTTTGCTTAGATGATGATGGTCATATTAGATTGAATTGTAGTAAGCAAACAAAAGGGTCTAATCAAACTTCGAAGCGGCCAATCACTATATGACTTGTGAATTCTTTGCGCAAAATATCAATTATGGAATACACTGTGTGGCATGGTGGGCCATCCTGCATGCACTAGCGTTCTTCCAAACCCATCTGGTCTTCAACTTCAGTACAAAAAGTAACAACTCTTACCATTGATCGAAACCGACAAATGGATCCAACACTTAACAAGAAAATGTGACCTATCAGAAAGATAATTTGTCGCCCAAAATCTTAAAAAAAAAGTTGCTTTAAGTCAAAACTTATGTGGCGCGGTGAGTGCATTATTTCGACAAAACTTCCTTCAAAAAAACCTATTGCTTAAGCTGCACAGCATTTACTTTGGAAACAGTCTTCAATATTTCATACCGTCACTCAAGCACCTGGATTTGGTATGATTGCATACCCAAGCCATGATGAACAATTCTACAATTTGTTTTAATGGTCTGTGAAAGACCGAGTTCTTATGAACTCTACACTGATAGCGTCGAAGTTTTAAGGAGATTTAGCATTTTTATTAAACTTGTGAATAAATGTGTCTTCAAACACCCGTCCATGGTGAATTTGAATTTGAACAGACGAAATCAATGACATCAAATTTGATGTAGCTTCAATACCATATGTTAACCACTGTAACTTCTTGAGCAGAAAGGTCCCATGAGTAAAACCAAATATAAGGCTCTATTTCACAATTATTTTTATAACAAAAAGATGGTAGTACCCGTGGCGTGGTGGTTAGTGTGTATAGAGCTGTTTCTGATATCCAATGGAATAAATCAAAACAACAATGCACAGGTGCTGTTCTGGTTGATTTGGAAAAGGCTTTTGACACCGTATGGTTAGAGGGTCTTTACCTAAAACTGAGCAGGCTTGGCATAAGCAAACCACTGTTGTATGTATATACTTTATGATATGCTTAACGGTAGAAAGTTTGTTGTCACAAGTGGCAATGTAACTTCAACCACAACATTCTAAATTAAAAATGGTCTTTAACAAGGAGCGGTGAATTCGCCGATTATCTTCAGCATTTACACCAGCGATCTGATAGGTAGTCTTACAAAGGCAATTGCGTACGCCGACGATCTAACTGCGTACAGAACAGCCCGAAAGGTTGAGGTTATTAGAATTCTCTTGCAGCGTGATTTCAACAAGATTCAGCGATATTGCGACGACTGGAAACTGAAAATAAATGTCCAGAAGTCGGAGACAATTCTGTTCCGGACCCCGTTGGCTGGGGCCACGAGGGATACGTGCAAGAATTGGCGCAAGATGGTCATCGTTGATCTTCACGGGCGGCGCGCCGCGGCGGCGATTAGGGAGCAAAAATGTAGTGAAGTACCTCGGTGTCTGGTTAGATGAAAAATACTCCATTTACCAAGATCGGAATCTTTCGTACGTTTCACTCTCCAAAACCCGTTTGTTTACATTGTTGTATTTGTAATTTTGACAATTTGTCCATGAATAGATGTGAGCAAAACAAAAAAAAACGACGCCGTGGGCTAGCGGCACTTTGCACAGCAAAAACAAAATTGGGTGGTTAATAAGTTTTTTTCAGGTTTTTTTTTACTTTTTTTTCGATAAAAAAGTCAGTTTTAAGCTTTAATTTTGTAGTAATTTTATTGATAGCGAACCAATGTACATTTTTGTCTTGAAAAAAGCATGTTCAACATCAGTTTATTATAATTAATTCACTAATTTAGAGTAATCACTACGAAATTCTTTAAATTTCATAATTAACCTTGAATTATTGTATCAAAGATGCATTCGAAGAACCATCAAGTTAAGGGTACGAGTGCAATTTTTTTTATTGAATTCTAATAAATTTTCGTTAATGGACGGCCCAAATATTTTGTTTGCAAGTAATTAAAATCTGTATAAATTTAACCAATCCAAGTATATTTATAGTTTGTTTTTAATGATTTAAGCTTGCAACTATTTTTCAATTCCATTTTGATTAATAAATATTATCCATAACATTCTTGATTAATGAAAACATACATGTATTTGCTATCAAAAAAAACTATGCATCAAAGGAACACCAATGTTTTAAAAAAATAATCAGAACGATTATAGCGAACCTGTTGAATAAATGCAGAGCAAATAAAATGAAAATTTTGACATATATCACAAAATGAAAACGTCTTAAAATCGTTCTGCATTCATGCACAACCAGTGTTGGCAACGTAAGTTACTCCGAGTAAGTTACCCATATAGTTACGCGTAACTAATTGTAATTAGTTACACCTCATTTTCTGCGTAACTAATGAAACTTATGTAACTAATGTAACTAAAATAGCTAAAAAAAATGTTGACTGACTGTGACTGAACATTGAAACAAATAAACAATAACATTTATAATGTAAACACACATTTTATTCCATACAAAAAAAATAACAAAACAAAGATTATAAAGAATTCAGAGATCAAATCTATGTATGTAACTCAAATACATATGTACATAAGTATTAAATTAGTTGAACTCGTCAAACTCAAAGTCCTCCAAAAATAAATTTACGTCTTCCATTCTTAAAGTTCCATAAAGAAACATTAATTTTTTGAAACGTTCGAAAGACAGCCGATTTCTCAAAGGGGTGTGAATTAAAGACCATTTCGAAAAAGTTCGCTCTATTTCTGCGGACGATGCGGGAATTTTAAGCAATTTTAGTGCAAGCTTTGGAAGATTGGGGGCATAGAAATCGGCTGTCTTCCAAAACAAAATTGGATTTTCAATATTTTTTCATATACAGTTTTAAAAACTCCGTCTTTGGATTTAAAAAGATCCCATTCGTTCAGTCCATCAGAATTTAACATTTTTAAAAGGAAGTTATTAATTTGAAAATGATAATCGTTCTCTAATTTATTATTAGAGTAGAAAGGATGTAAATAGTAAGATACTAGTGCATAAACATTAAGCGAATTATTAAGACGGGATTTATAGAGATTTTCAAACTGTGCGTCAGCTAATAAAGTTGTTGAATTTTGGCAATTATTTATTAGCTGACAAATTGGATCGAACAACTCAATTTTTTTTTTACACTCTCGATAAATTTTTCGTCAAATAACAATTTAAGCACTTCTGGTTTCATTTCACCTTGGTTTCTGAAGAACAATCAGAACAATCAGTGCAGCACAACTCATTCAATAGATCAATTAATCGACATTAATGTTTATTGTTGACGTACAGAAGTTTTTTTTAGTGAATTCCCACAGTTTAACGAAAAATATAATTTTCATTCATTCCTTAAAAAAGTTAGTGTACAAAAATATTTTTAAGAAAGCCAATAATATTTTGAGTATGTTCATTAAAGAAATTTCCGCTTCAGCTAACCTTCATCAACTTTTTAGAAAAAAATTAGTATTATTAGCAGCCAATTATTTCATAGCATATTTTATTGTTCACATTGTCTAGAAATGTTCATATGCTACAAAATTCGTAATTTTATGCGTAAACATAGAAGATAACATTATTAAGCAAGAAGTAGATATGCATTTTGGCGCTTTCACCGATTTTTTTCTATTGGGTGTTCGGTTTCCCCATACTGGAATTAAAAAAGTTACTTAAATCTATTTATTGTATTCATTTAGTTAGTATTGTGTGTAACCATATTGCCTATTTCTATTCCTAAAAGATGCTTTCCACAAAGCAACTTATTTTTAAGACATGGTTCCCTCAAATTTGTATTCCAAAATCTAACTACAAACAAAATTGTAACTCTAACATAGTCCCTTAAAAAGAAATTTTCAGGAATATTTCTGCAACAAACAAAACTAAAATTTGGTATTGCAATTACCCAACTGCTTAAATGATGAAAATACTAATCTAATTGAGGAATCTGAACTAGCTAAAGTTGGCAATGGAACTTCACAAGTATGCTTCTCGTAGCATTGTCTGTACAAAAAAATACGGAGGCACCCGCCTATTGTTTCCACCTGAACTTCTAACGTCGCCAAAAAAAATGCTATAAGCAAACTACAGCTGAAAAAATTGTGTGTTTTGTTGTTTTACAAAGTATTGAGTTACACTTTGTCCATTTCCAATTTTACTTAACCAGTTGCAGTGCATATTGCTTTCGCAAATAATTTAAGTAAACAAAATACAGCACTAATAAATCATTAAATATGTATTTTGTCAATTTTATTTTATTTAATATACATTTACAACATTTATTTGGATTGAAATTAAAAAGCTATACAAATCTTTCAATTTAAGACCATGTCAGCACTTCAGATTCTGTTGGTAAGGATTGTTTAGTTTTGAACGAGGCCATGAAACATTCAAAATGAAGCATTTTGATGGGCCTGAGGACTGAATGTGAGAATGTGTTTGGTTTTTTGCACCATTTCACGCACACTTTCTCACATTTAGTGTGTAGTTAGCTTGTAGGCAAACCGAAATGCCAGTCTGAGATTCCGATCTTGGTAATAGAGTATTTTTGGGTTAGATCAGCATTTATATTTCGACAGACATATAAATGCTGCTCTGACCAGAGCCAGAGGAGCCTTCGCTCTGAGGAAACGGCTGTTTTTTAGCAGTCGGCTTGACCCCAGAGTGAAGGTAATTTGCTACATGGCCCTCATACGGCCGATGATCGTTTATGGTTGTCCTGTGTGGTTCAACGTTGCCCCTTTACAGATGGAGAAGTTTCGGGTGTTCGAGCGGCATTGTTAAAGAAGCTATACCGGCTTATATCGAACAGCCGAATCTTCTTACGTGCATTACTATACCAACGAGGTCCTTTACAACGGGGCTCGAATCAACAGAATTGACAATTTCGTGATAAAACTCGTTCGAGGTCACATTGCAAGAGCTATGTCTTCCACTAACAATTTAATTTTCGGGGCGTTCTATCCGAACGACGAGTATTTAGAGAGTGCACGCTTCAGCGGCTTCATTCTACCAGAGACATTCCTCTTTTTAGATAGATGCGGTCTGATACAGGATGGATTGGCAGTTCGGCTAATCTACCACGTCAGACGACAAACCGTGGATAGACGACTCCTGTACAATTGGGACGTCATGGCACAAGGCGAAGCAGAGCTCCTTCGGTTCAGTAGGATAGGGTGAAGCAGGAGAGCCACTTTTGCTTCAATCGGCACTTGATAGTGAGTAGTCGGGATGGGGTTTTAAGCCTTGGCCGGCTTACATACTTGTTTTATAGTTTTGGGGTTTAGTTTTATGTAGAATAGGTATGGTGGCACAAAAAAAAAAATACAAAAAAAAACATGGAACAACAAATTATGAAAAACAAAAAATGTTCGATAGTTAGATTTGCTGCTGTGGTTCTTCTAGTCTTAAGTAGTTTATAGGTAGAATATGTAGTTTAAGTTAGCTTTAAGTTTTATATTAAGGACCTTATTTTAAGTAGTCTTAAGTAAAAATAAAAAAGGATATGCCGAAAGGCATTACTATTAAGTGTTATAGTTTAACTAAAGAGGTTCAATCCCTGCATGTGCCAGTATAATAAAAAAAAAAATTTCACGGGTACTGCCTCTTGCGAGGAATTGACAAATCCTCTAAGAGTAATTCTTGTCATAAAAAGTGCTTTCTCAAATTAAAGTGTAGGTCCCCTCCATCCCTGACAAGAGTACTCGCACACAGGAATGGTTGAGAGTTGTAAGTCACTAGACCCTAGTTCTCAATGGACTGAACATTATTTAACAGAAGCGAATTTATCAATCACTTTACTCAAATACATTAAAAATAAGTTCAGACCCAATTATTGGCGTGAAAGAAAAACTGTTGGTTAGTTCGAAAAATCAAAAAAACTAACAATTCCTCAGAAGTGGAATTAGAAGTGAGGAACATCTTCCAAAAATATTGGTGTGATATAAAACAACTGAGTTAAATTATTGTCTTGGGAACCTTCATTGCAGAAAACCTCAATATTAAGCGATATTCTGTCAAAAAATGTATTGTCAAAAGACAAATTATCCCCAAATCTCGATGCACATTTCTATATCGAATGAAACACAGCTTTCAACTTATCGACATTTGACTTCACCTTTTGTGGCTGATTCTAAGAAAAGCTTAGATATATTAAAAAGACGTTAGGTTTTTTTACCCAAAACTTAAAATGTCATAAGCCAAAAATTGGCCACAAAGCCCAAAAAGATAAAAAAAAATCACCAAAAAAACCCAAAGCAAATGTCGTGATCCCCAATTAAATTTTAAATAATAGAACTCCCAAACTGCTAATTGTCATTTTGACCAAAAGAATTTTTAATTTCGAATTTGGGTTTTATGACACAGTGGTTGGGCTTTGTGACATTTATTTTGAGAATTACGACTATTATGATTTCTATCGTGTCTTACGTCCTGTAAGCCAATGTGATATAACCTAAATAATAAAATGACATAATGCCCAAGAAGAAACTAGAAACGTAACAAAGCCAAAATAAAATGTTATATCACACAAACCAACTTTCAATGTCGTAATGCCCAAGTTTAGAAACGTCAAAACAAATTAGGTGCTAGCACTGTGAGCAAGCAAACCACTTCGTTTTATTTCGCTTTCTGAAAGTGAAAAAGAGCCAAGCATATTTGTTACGCTTTCTTGACGTTCCGAGTTTTCGGGCGATCTGACATTTTTTTCGTTTAATTTTTGCGCGCCCAAAATAAACTAAATTTTTGTCAGAATGCTGAAATTTTTGAACAAATGTCATCTTTTGAGCGATATTTCAAAAAGTAATTTGGGCGTTATGATATTTGATATTTGATTTCGAATTGTGATATTGATTTTGGGCTTTGTGGCATTTTCTTTTGAAAAAGTTTTTGGGCGAGATGACATTTTCAATATCTTGGCGTTAATTTACTTAACAGTAAGACTAAACATTTCTTTTTATTTGGAATTTTATAAACCCCAAAAAAGTTTTAACGCCCAAAGGTTCGGTAATATTGCCCAAATCGTACAACAACAAAATGTTAATAAGATAGTTTTGGGATTTATGATATTTTAATTTTAGGCGTTATGGATTTGGGCGAAAAGACCTAAAGCCGGTGACATATTCCCCAGAACATCGAAAAGTATTTAAGGTATCCATCTCTTGTAAAATAAGATTCAAATAATGCATAGAAATGACAATAAATAGAATGGCATATACTTCAAAACGGTGGTGTGATAAATCGGTTAAGCGGCCTGGTTTGTCCAATGAACGCTACGTCCCTGATTTGTACTTCTTTTTTTTTTAGTTTTGCTCATACTTATTACAAACTGATAAAGAAAAGTGTTTACCTTGAAAATGGTATAGGATTTACCATAAACAGACCAACTTTGGCGAAGTTACCGCCCTCCGAAAAAGAACTTAAGCAAATTTATTTATTATTTTAATGGTCCGCCATTGACTAATTGACTTATTTTCGAAGGAGAAACTAGTGTAGTGATGCCATAACGTGCTGATGTTCCAAAATCAAATGCGGCAGTTTTGTTTGGAAACGTAGCCTTCGCTTTCTGATAAAAATTCGCATAGCCTGAAAAAATGATTTTCGTCCAAAATCATTGTCCAATTAAAGGTGCTCTAAGAGCCAGACGGTGAAATAATGAAGCTCCTTTAAATTGTTGGACCTTGTAAACGAATATTCCAAGGTCTTCCCGAGTCGAAATTTTGGCCCTATTTTCGTCCCCAAAATTCAGGTTCTCTGAGGTTCAAAGAGATTGAAAAGAGGATCACTTTCTGCTAAAATGTTGCTCCTCATTTGTAACCTAAAAGTGGCAGTTATCGGACAAAATACGATGTTTAGGATCAAATGAGGACGACAGAAAAAAGCCTCAAATGAACCTTTTTCATCTTGACCATAGCTTTTTTCTTTGTTCATTTACTCTGTCTCTTTCTTTCTCTTTCTCTGATACTACTTGATTATACTCTCTCTCTCTTTCTTATTTTATTTTTTCTCTATCTCTCTTCTCTTTCACGCTCTTTCATTTTATTTGTTAGGAATCTTTTTGAAGTAAAATAATTTATATTTTAATTTTATCCTTTTTTTTTATACATTAAACAAAACAGTTTTTATTAACATTAGTGATTAATTTAAAAGGAATAATTCTTCGTCGAAATCGTCTTCTTCGTCGTCGTAGTCGTAGTCGGTGCGGGGAAATAAATCCACGGGAACTAACTCCACTGAGGGATTTAGTTCCCACTTAGTGAGAACTAAATCCACTTTAGTAAAGTGGATTTAGTTCCCATGCTAACTGGGAATCTATTTCCGAAAAAAATGTGTGATTTAAGTTCTCCTTGAGTTTAAAATTAATCCCCACTTTTTAAAGAAGAAGCAAGTAGAATAATTCGCAGGGACATAGGGACCAGGGACATAACGCCCAACTTTTTTTTTTTGGGGCTTATGTCTCACTTCGGTGGGACATAAAACCGAAATCTTATTTGGGCCCTAAGTCCCACCCAAGTAAGACCGAAGCCCCAAATAAAAATTTTGGGGCTAATGTCCCACTTAATAAGAATCACCAAATGACACAACTTGGAACACTTTAAATCCTGAGATCCCGCGAAGCTGGCCACCCACAGGTGCTTTTTTGTTGATATAGACGCCTCGCCTGCCTGGCGACTTTACAAACCCTAAGCGGAGCAACGGAGTTGCGTGAGCGGGTGTGACCCCGAAAAAGGAAGTTAAAATCCTGAGATCCCGAAAATAATGTTGAAAATAAACTTTTTTGTTTTTTCTAATTTTTGTATTATCACCGTATCAAAAAATTATTGTTCATTGTATTGAAATACAAAAACTTTATATTCTTTTTTGGCTCTGCAAAAATTTGGGGACAATGTTTTATTAGTTTTTTATCACCTTGCTCATCAATAACTAAGCTCCCCTTGCAATTTTGACCATAATAGCAAATGTAACGTGAAATATTATTTCGAGTATATTTTTTAACATAAATTTGTTTTTCTCCACGGTCATAAATTAACACACTATTTTTACGAAACCCGGTAATAAATTCAATTTTATTTTCCATGCTTTTAATTTTTTATTTTTTTATTAAATTGCTTAAGACTGATGTTCGACTGTACTCATCAAAATCGAACAAGTTTCAAGAATCTGATAACTAACTGTAATTTGAAGCTGTTGTTAGAAATTAGTTCCCCCTTCATATTTTTGAATGTGTACTAAATTCCCATAAGAAAGTGGAGTTCGTTCCCACTTAGCATATGGGAACTAAGTGGGAACTAAATCCCTCAGTGGAGTTAGTTCCCGTGGATTTATTTCCCCGCACCGTCGTAGTCTACTTCGTCGGAGTCGTCGTCGTTGCTGTCCTCGTTCGTTGGTGTCGTCGACTTTACTAGCTCCATCGTTACCATTTTCACTATCACCATCTCCATCCTTGTCATTTCCACCATCATTGTTGTCATTGTCATCATCTGTTGTGCTTGTGACAACAACCACAACAGTGACAACAAAAAAAAGCAGGTACACGACCAGGTAGGCTTGTTAAGTATGAAAAGAGGACGATATCTATTTTCTATGATGATAAACCTTCATTTAGGTGCTCCAGTAACTTATTTAAGCCTCTTGGACAGTATTCAAAAAAGAGCTTTTAAAATGATTGGTGACATTAACATCATCAACTCCTTTACGTCACTCGAACATCGACGCAAGGTTTCTTGCCTCACCCTTTTTTACCGTTATTTTAACGGACTATGCTCTAGTGAAATAGCCAGTTGCATTCCTCCCCTTAAACAATTTAACCGTAAAACCCGCGCTTCTAGGAATGCCCATCAGTTTACCCTTGAGCCCAACTTCGCCCGTACTATGAAGTACAGAGATTCTTTTTTTAGCCGTACTACGCGAATGTGGAACGCCTTGCCACGCTCTATCTTTCCCTGTCATTGCAATGTTCAGAAATTTAAAATCAATGTACACCGACACCTCCTATCCAACCCTTCCCTCTTTTCCTAATGCTCACACTGTGTCTTTGGCATATTAAAGGTATACAAAACCCTTTTAGTGTTCGCTAATTATAAAAAAAAAAAAAAAATTAGGTTCACAAAATATGCGTAGAAAAACGGAAAGAATTCTAAAGATTCATGTAGGACGAAATGAGGACGATGAAAAATCATTTACGATGATATGAAGTTCATTTTTCTGTATGTAAAGGCAAATGAGGAGAAAAGATCCTTTTAAGGATCAGAAAAGGGCCAAAATTTCGACTCGGGTTTGCGTAAAATTCTAAAAAAGCTAAAAAGAGTTTCAAGGGTGGTGCTTCATTTCCATCCAAATTTCTTTTAAAAAGACGCACTTCATCAGTTCAATTTTCAATTTTTTCCAAAGTTCCTCAAGCCCGTTATTGAAAGTCACGTTTCCAAATAAATAAAGGATAACTACTCAAAGTTCCGTTTAGTGAATATACTTCGTTGTTCTAGGCCGTCTGCCTTTAGATTGTGCGTCAGATGATTTTTGTACAGCTGTAGGACAGAGCCACAACGTTACATATCGCAGATGTGGGCTTCTAAAAGGCTAAGTTCTTGTGACAGACAAGCAATCCACTACCTTCGATTCTCAATGAAAACGTGTGTTTTCGACAGATCCTTCATTTCATCGACCTCTTGAACTGGTACAGGTATTATACAATACAAATATTTTCTCATTTACAATCTCTCAATGTTTATTGAGAAAACAGACTGAATAAATGACATCTAATTAGCTTTTGCAATATTGCCGCTTTCGACTAAGTTCAAAACTTTGAAGCGTTAATTTTAACGCCGCTTTTAAAAAAAAAAATATTGAAAAAAAACACTAAAATTATGTTAAATTTACTTCGAAACGAAAACCTTTTTTAACTTTAAAAAAAAACACGAAACAAAACTGAAATAAATTTAGTTCCCTTATTATTTTATGACTTAATTCAAAACATCAAATATGACGATAACTCAATTTTCATCATCATATCGTTAAAAATGTTCGAAGTTTACTCATCAAAACAAGAAGTACCTAACCTGGATCAAGGAGCAATGTGTATACAATCACACAATCTGTCCTACAACACTTCCTTTTCAACTTCTATCTTATGTATGTACATCACAATAATTGCACTTTCACCTCTTTTACACGTACACCTATATGTCTTACACCTGTCTTACACCTGAGTATACTACCTGAGTATACAACTATAAAAGTCAGTTCGTAATTCAAAGGAAGAACTTTTTTGATTTGATTAATATCAGTGACACATTTCATTGTACACTCACCAATTAGTTATGAAATTCAAATCACATAATAAAGAGATTTATGGAACTTCCATTAAATGTGTCCTCTATTTTTAGATATGTATATTGTATGTGTCCCAGAATGTAAGACTTTCCAATTCAAAAATCTATTTATTTAAACTAGTTGAAGTGTTGACCAAAAGTCTAACTTCTACTGTCAACAAGAAAACATGTTCTGAATATTCAAATAAAGACGACTAATCCTGCTTTTTGTATAAATGATGGTAAATAAGATATTAAATTGTTTGTAAAAGAAGAAATTTATAAAATATTCAGTGTCACCCGGTAGTTAGGTTAGGTATTCGAATAAATCACATCAAAAGTCAGTAACACTTCTAGACTTTACTCTGGGGAAAGAAAAATTAAGGAATTCTAATTATTAGTTGTCAACATGCTTTGCAAGCAACCAGTCATCGTGTGCGTTCTTTTAACTGTAATCCATCAAATCCTGTCATATCGGTTTGATTTTGTTCTAAATGTCACAAGGACCTTGAGTCAAAGAAATAGATTTCACACGTTCACGGTGTTTTGCAGTGATAACGCATACACGAAAAACATCGAAGGTTTTCCATTGGAACATGAATTGCAAATATATTTTGACGTTCCTTTGGTTTGCTGCAATGATGGCCTTGACAGCAAAATACGCTTACGAAGCAACCTTAACATAAACAGCCTTGGATTTGTGGTTATGGACCAAATCACAGATGAAATTAGGAATGTCTCCGAGCAGGCTCTGACGAAGTTGCATGAAATGAAGATTATTTTCATTGTGACAGGTCCGCGAGCATCGGAAGTCACTGGTTTTGAATTGGAGAGTTTTTTTATTTGGTGTTGGGAATTTAATTTGCTGAATGTCATCGTGACGTTTGCCAGCGCTGATGGAAAAGGGAACCAAGTTCACACATACAATCCTTTTCCTAATGACATTCATATGTATAATTTGACAAATGCCAAAGTAAAGGAATACTTTTGGAATAAGGCTACAAACATCAAGGGACATCAGTTTGCCACACCGGTTTTTATTGATGAACCACTCGTGATGAAGGTAAATGTTATTTTTCAATAAAGGGACACTCTCCATCAAACGGTCGGTCGGTGGTGGTTTTAGTATTAGCCTTTAATTTACTTGCTTAGTCATCTGCTAACGCCGCCGCCGCGTTGCAGTAAAGTGTATTTCAATTTGAATTTCAATTTCAATTTTTGTTTTGTATTTTCTTTTAGATGCACAACGAAACAACCAATCACACCCACATCACTGGCAGCGCAGGACGCCTCTACAAGGAATTCATCCGTCACATCAACGCCACATTCTTCCTCATAAGTGTTACCAACAATTCGATGCACTTGCACCAGAAGCAGGTTATCCAGCTGACAGTTGACAAAGAGATTGACATTAGCATCCACCCGGCCATTTATTTGCTGCCCTATGCCTCGGAAGGAAGCTATCCCATTGCCCACACCAATGCATGCATAATAATGCCCGTTGTGCCGGAAATCGATCGCAGTAACTACATATTCTACGCCTTCGACAGAAATACTTGGAGGGTAATCTTCGGGCTATTTATAACGTTCCTGGCAATAGAGTTGATTGCAAATTATACCTATGAGCGGCAATTGCTCTTTGGCAGGACAGTGGCTACAGTGGTGGCGGGAATTATTGGCCAAACAAGTCGCATGACGCCGCCACCGCCGCAGACGAGGTTCCTGCCATTCGGACTGCTAGTATTTACGGGCTTTTTTGTTGCCAATTTGTATGTGGGCATATTGACGAGCCTTTTTAGCACCACCGTCTACGGCCAGCAGCCGGAGAGTGCAGATGAGATTTTTGCAACTGGACTGCCCATACTCTTGCTCGACTATCAAGTGGACTCGTATTTCAAGACGAAGCTATTTCCGGAGCTGCTGGAGCAGAATGTTCGTATTACCGATCCCGATTTCCTGGCTCATCATCTAAATACCCTCGATACAAATTATGCATATGTCGTTAAGGAGGAACGTTGGAAATTAATTAGCTACCAGCAATCAAGATTGTGGAAGCCGATTTTCAAAATTGCCCAGAATTTCTGTGTTCCGAATATGTTCTTGTCGTTTCCCATTCAATTGGATTCACCGTTCTATGAGGTTTTGAAATCGTTTACCCAAAATGTCGATAGTGCGGGATTGTATTTGAAGTGGAGCGACATGAGTCACTATGAGGCTAAAAAATCAGGATTTATTGATATTTTGAAAGAGACCCGAGAACATCCGGTTGCGTTGACTTTGAAACATTTGGAATTGGCTTTTAAGTTGACTGCTTGTGGATTTATGGCGTGTTTGATTTGTTTTTTAGTTGAAAGATTCTGTTGTAATAGAAAATTGTAACAGTATGAATAAAGTTGAATAGAAAAACATGTATTTGTCAAATTGATAAGTCAAGTAATACATCTTCAATAAAAAACTATGACAAAATGCAAAGTTAAGAATTTTTGAAACAGTCTTATTGTGTTTATTTATTTTTCGTTTTGTAACGTTTAACTTTTGAAAACATATTCAATAAAGTCAAAAACGTTTTATTCGAACGGCAAGATAAGTATGGTACACTTCGGCGTGTATGCACGATTGATTGATTTTTATATTGTTGGTTTATGATTAAGACACCGCAAGGTGGTGTTCTATCCCCTCTCCTCTGGAACCTAGTGGTGAATGAAATCCTAACTAGTCTGGATGCGGAGGGTTTCAGAGTCATAGCCTATGCGGACTACGTTGCTATAGCAGTTTCAGGAAAGCATCTTAACACGTTAAAAGAACTCTTACAAAATGCCTAAGACAGACTAATACTTTGGGCTGATCGGTGTGGACTGGGCGTTAACCCACACAAAACTGATAATAGATAAAAAACTAAATTGCAAACGCAACGTACAGGAAAGAGTCAAAAAAGCTACTGTAGCTCTCTTTTCTTGCAAAAAAGCCATCGGTAATAAATGGGGCTTACAACCCAGAATCACGCATTGGCTATACACATCGGTAATCAGACCGATTTTAATATACGGTGTGGCAGTATGGTGGACTGCTTTAGAAAAAGGTATAAACCGAGATAAAGTAAATAAAGTCCAACGTTCAGCTTGCCTATGTATAAGCGGATCGCTTCGCACGACCCCATCTGCGGCACTGGACACCTTACTCTACCTAACACCTCTTGACATTTTTAGCAAACAAATAGCTGCAAGCTCTGCTATTCGCCTCAAAGCTTCGTCGCAGGTTACTAACAACAACATTGGCCACTCCGTTATTCTTAGTTATTTAGAATCAATTCAAAAGCACACAGACTACACCATCCCCCAACTACAATTCGACAGAAATTTCCAGATTTCTATACCTCCCAGATCTTTTTGGGAGGATAGGACAGTCCTGGAAGACGAGTCAATCCACTTCTATACAGATGGGTCAAAAACAAAAGAAGGGGTTGGTGGAGGTGTGTACTCTGAACGACTGAAATTAAGTCTCTCATTCCGCCTTCCCAATCATTGTAGCGTGTTCCAGGCGGAACTTTTGGCGATAAAAGAAGTCTTGTCCTGGCTTAAAGAAAACGTGATATCGACATCTGATATCCGTATTTTCTCAGATAGTCAGGCCGCTATTAAATCTCTGGATTCTGTCTCTACAAACTCTATAACAGTCCAGAACTGTCGATCATCTCTAATGGAGATGGCACAACAGTTTAATATTCACCTTTGCTGGGTGCCGGGCCATAGAGACATTCCAGGTAACTGTAAGGCAGATGAACTCGCCAGGAACGGTACAGTACAGCCCATCCTACCACGTTTGGCACGTACTGGCATACCAATCGCTACTTGTAAATTGTTGCTAATGCAAGACGCTGTGAGGAGGGCAGGCACCAGGTGGAACAACATCACCACGTGTCAAGTCACAAAAAACATCTGGCCAACACTGGATTTAAAACGTTCAAGGTGCTTGCTCTCTCTAAGCAGATCGCATATAAGCTCGATAATAGGTGTCATAACCGGACACTGTCTGATAGGAAAGCACGCCACGAGATTAGGCGTATTCTCAAATGATTTCTGCAGAAGCTGTATGGACGAGGAAGAGGAAGAAACAATTCTTCATCTTCTCTGCACATGCCCTGCTCTGGCTCGAAAACGCAAGAATTACCTAGGAGAATTCTTCTTTAACGATCTAAACGATCTAAATCATATCGGCATAATCAGCCTCTCACGTTTCGTAAGAGACTCAAACTGGTTCCTTAGGAAATAACCTCAAGATTCATGTGGTATCACAATGGGCCATTAAACTGGCCTAAAAGTGTCCGTTTCCATCTTGGACAGCCACTATAACCTAACCTAACCTAACCTATGATTAAGAATTTGGCATGTTTCAAGATCCTAATGGTTTTTACGGTGAACTTATTATTTTGTATAGGTACACCCAGAACTTGGCTCAATTTTTTAACATTTTTGTTATAAGTGTGATTTTTCAGCTTTTCGGAGAGAAAACCACGTCAATTCAATTTTAAATTCAATACCTTGTATTAGAAAGTAGGTCGATTCCACGCCTCCGAAACTGAAAAGTTCAGTTTTTCTATCCTTCACTTTCACGGAACCATAAGACCGGATTTCACGATGTCTGACAGTGCCTCATAATTTTGATGATCGGTAAGTTAGTGAATCAGCAAAACGTGAGTCAGTCAGGTGTGATTTTTGAAGTGTTCTAGCTTAAAAACTACTTTAATTTTTTGGGGACAACACTTCTATTTATTTAACTTAATTCAAGCTTTACACTAAATCTAACTTAAAAACTTATTTATTATTTACTCGACCGAAATTCAATTAGCGTAAGTTCTACATAAGCTCTTATGTGATAGTTCACGTTGACGAGAAAGTAGAACATAAGTGTTTTGGGTGAGCATAAATATTTAGGTTTCGTTTCAGAAAATGGTCCCAGGTATAGTTAATGATGAGGCTGGTGAAAGGGACCATTTTTGAAGACGATATGTCTTAAGCAAGAAGTCCATACAATGAAATCAAAAATGTTTTCATTAAAATTAACATTCCGTAGCATGCGAGTAAAGGATAAATTTGAAACATTAGATATCCGGTAAGTGTTAAGATAAAAGAGGTGAGTATTTTTTAAATTACGGGATTAAAGAAAATTGAGTTATAAAGATATCCGTCTACGTTCTACCAGAGTCTTGAAATTAACTAATTGAATGTGGCCTTGACAAATCGAAGAAAACGTCTCAGAAAAGGCTTCGAAGTCTTAAAATAAGTACGCCTTTTGAAGGTTACCACACTTGAGAGGCGAGAATTGGGACGGACAAAGGCGAAATAGAGAGATCGATTAACGTATGGGTTTAAAAAAATCTTTTGTCCAATGTTTTACACAGCCGAGTGCTAAGTTGGCTTCTAGTATTATATAACCTTTATGAACAGGGAAGTTTAGGTCTCGGTCATATAAGAGCCCAAGATCTTGAATAAGCTCAACACAGGGAATGGCTTGGTTATGTAAATAGTATTGACGAATGACCGATAAAAATTCTGACTAACTTTCTTGAAAAAGTAATTGACTAACATTTGTTTGAATAAGTTAAGAATCACGCATCGAAGTAAGTAATGGACCTGAAAAATTTTTCATCAGCGTTAAGTAAGATATTGATATATTTAGGAATCAACTCCATATCATTAATGGTGAGGATTAAAAGTAGAGGTTCTACGTGACTACCTTGTGGTACGCCAGATCGAAAATGGGCTAATTTTTATTCTTAAAAAAAAATAAGTTGGGCCAAAACATCTGACTTTCTAATTGCCATAGTACCAAGAGCCAGGACTTTAATTGTTGTGGTTTTTAAATGAATAAGTAAGAGGAGCAATACAATCCAGTAGCTTCGTGGTTCGAAACCTTATAATGTGGTGTTTTTTGAGAGCTTGCTAACTTGAAATAATAATACAGCACAGTAATATTGTTTTAACGAATTTTTAACTTCCCACAGGAAGTTATTGCAAATGATTCGATTTATCAAATTAAAAAAATTGACATTTCTCGAAGTTTCAAGGTCCCTAGAGTAGAAATAACAGATTTTTAGAAGGATGTCTGTGCGTGAGTGTGTACGTACCTACGTCCGTACGCAACGTTTTTTTTCGTCGTTCATAGCTCAAGAACCAGTAGATATATCAACTTCAAATAAATGTTGTTATAAAGATAATAATGCAGAAAGATGCAGAAAGGACTCTCAAACAATTGAGTGGGTGGTTTTTACCATAATAATTTAAAAAAAGTGAACATTTTGGTTTACCTTAAATATCTCACGAACCAATAACGCTAGGGACTTGAATTAAATTGTATATTATATATTGTAACGTGATACCAAACTAGTATATTTTTGGATTTTTTTATAAATAAAAAAAAACTGAAAAAAAATATTTGTCAACTAGCATATTTTACGAACAAAATATGATTTTATCTTCAAAATAACTTCAAATATTGTTTTCAACATTCGGTAAAATTTTGAGAAAAATCAAATAGACAGTTTTTTTATAAAAATAAAAACCTAAAAAAAATTACTGAAAGTAAAACTTGATTTTCGACTCAAACGTCTTTTCAAAAATTTAACATTATGGCTACAAACTAATTTTGCATTATATGAAATATTGTTTTCAACATTTTGTAAAATTTTGAAGAAAATCGAATTGACAGTTTTTTAACAACAAACAAAACCTTAAAAAAAATTACTAAAAGTTCGTAAAAAATGAATTTTCGACTCAAATATATTTTTAAAAATTTAAGATTATAGCTTCAAACTAATTTTTTCTCTTAAGAAATATTGTTTTCAACATTTGGGAAAATTTTGAGAAAAATCTAATTGACAGTTATTTTACAAAAAATTAAAAATCTAAAAAAAAATACTAAAACTTAGTAAAAACATACTTTCGACTCAAATATCTTTTCAAAAATTAAAAAGAGGCTGAGATGCGACCCACACTGATAACTTCCCATCCCGTCTATCGATTTGTCTTGCTTAAAAGTTTGTCTAAATGTATCAATTCTTACCAAATTTGCGTTCTATTTTTTGTAGATTTTATTTTTTTTATGAAAAAACGGACTGTTCGATTTTTATAAAAAAATTACTGAATATAAAAAACAATATTTTCTGTGAAATAAAATAAGTTTGAAGCTAATATTTTTAATTTTTGAAAAGCTATTTGAGCCGAAAATCAATTTTTACCAACTTTTATTAATTTTTTTGTTTAGGTTTTTATTTTTTGTAAAAAAACTGTCAATTCGATTTTTCTCAAAATTTTTCCTAATGTTGAAAACAATATTTCTTATAAGTTAAAATTAGTTAGAAGCCATAATCTCAAATTTTTGAAAAGATATTTAAGTCGAAAATCAATTTTACCAACTTTTGTTAAATTTTTTTTTCGGTTTTTAATTTTTTGTAAAAAAACTGACAATTCTATTTTTTTCAAAATTTTACTGAATGTTGAAAACAATATTTTTTGAAAGATAAAAGTAGTTTAAAGCCAATATCTCAAAGTCTTGAAAAGATATTTGAGTCAAAACTCAATTTTTACCAACTTTTTTTTTTATTTTTATTTAGGTTTTTATTTTTTGTAAAAAAAACTGTCAATTCGATTTTTCTCAAAATTTTATCAGATGTTAAAAACACTATTCTTCGTTGCACAAAATTGTTTTGGAGATGAAATCATGTTTTAGTCGTAAAATTTTCGAGGTGACACATTTTTTTTTCAGTTTTTTTGATTTATAAAAAAAACCGTTAATTGGATTTTTTTCCAAAAATATACTTGTTTTGTATCATGTTACAATATATAATATAAAATTTAATTCAAGTCTCTTGCGTCATTAGTTCAAGAGATATTTAGGGTTAACCAAAATTTTCCCCTTTTTTTTAAACTGCTATGGTAAAAAAAACCACCCACGCAAATTTCTTGAGAGCCCTTTCTGCATCTTTCTGCCTTATTATCTATATAACAAAATTTATTTGAAGTCAATATCTCTTCTGGTTCTTGAGCTATGGAAGACGAAAAAAAACGTCGCGAACGTACAGACGTACAGACACACGTATGTACGTACACACGCACGCACAGACATCCTTCTAAAAATCTTTTATTTCGACTCTAGGGACCTTGAAACGTCGAGAAATGTCAAAATTTTCAATTTGACAAATCGTACCCATTACAATAACTTCCTATGGGAAGTTAAAAATATTGATTTGAACTAATTTTATCTCACAGGAAATATTGTTTGGACATTCAGTTAAGTTTTTATAAAAGTTCAACAGTTAATTTTTTTTTCATACAAAAATAAAATCTGCAAAAAATAGTACTCAAATTTGGTAAAAATTGATGTTCGTTTTTCGATATGTCGTGAGCAATAGAAGGTATTGACTTCAAATGAATTTCATTCATCCAACTTGTATTTCTTTATGTAAGAAATATAAAATTTTAAGAAAAAATGCTACTAAAATTGGTAAAAATTATTTTTCCACTAAAAATCTCGTGAACAGAAACTTATTTTAAAATCAAACTATTTCATTATATGCAAAATATTATTTATAAATTTTTTTGTAGAATAATTCAACTGACAACTTAAAAAAAAAACAGGAAAACCTACAAACTTTTAAGCAAGACAAATCTACAGACGGGATGGGAAATTATCAGTGTGGGAAGCATCCCAGCCTCTTTTTTGTTATTATAATCTGATAAATAATTTCATGACATTTATTTTTTTTTTAATATTTTCCAAAGTTTGTCTTTGTCTTTTGCTAATAAATCTGGCCGTATGGCGTCAATGGTAGGTTGTTGCTATTTTATCGAGAGACGCTAAATCATACAAATGAGGGATAACCAGTTAATGGGACGCGGGACCACTTCTTAGAATAAAATTGTCACCAAATTGATTTTGCAACAAATTGATAGTTAAGTTGGTAATTTATTTAAACGAAATGTCGCCTTCCTTATTTCAAAAGAACACCAGAGACTTATTGTTGATAGCTTTAGAAGTGTCTCCCTCCATACTGCAGTTTTATACTTATTGACAAAGCTTTTGAATAGAATTTAGGCCAATCAAAAAACACAGTACAATGGACGAACTTCGGGAACAGATTAATTTTTTGCAAAGAATATTTCGATAATTTGGAAGTTTGTTAATCAATTCATGATGAACTGCCAAATCTTATGAAATATAAATGTTAACGGCTTAGTCACTGATAAAGCATCGGTTTTCTTACAGACCGAGAGATAGTTTGCATAGTTTAACTTAGAGTGTCTGTTCGGGGCCAGTAAGTTAGTAGTAAGTTATGATTAAGTACGCTAGATTTATGAAATGTTATCCATATTAGGACAGTTACAACATTGATGATTATATTTTAGTATGTGCTGCTGAGTGGACGTGTGCGTGATTTCGTGGCAACATTTTTTTTTAAGTTCAAACGTTTTTATTTAACGTACCAAGGTATTTCTCCGCTAAAGAACTTCAAATTTTTTCCCGCAAAGTTCTATTGAACTGATTAAAATATGTGTGTCATTTTCATTTGATTAAATTGAATAAATAAGTTTAAACTATACCGCGTGACAAAACTTTTTTATTATAAACCACGTATATACTTATTTCTCTTAATTTCGAATGTGACTGCTCTTAATCCGAATTTCTCATATAAATGTACATAAACAAAAATCCAACACATACCTGCATTTCATTACAAGGTACGCACCTCTCAAACAATAGATTTTGGCACTCAAACACCTTCAAACATCATACAAGAACATCATCTCACACCATCTTGCACTTTGTATGCTAATGTCTAGTAAACGTAATAGAGAAGTACCATCATCTTCACCTGATCAACAGCTGCAGCCCACCTCTCCTGATCCCAAACAGGCAAAAACCTTACACTTAACACCGAAACGCACGTCACATTTCTCTTCTCTAAACAACACTATGTCACATAACGACGAAGCTCTTATCAAACAAAGTGATTACATCATAAAACTACTCTCGTCAAAAATGGATGACTTCGAGAAGAGATTAACAGCAAAAATTGTAACCGACGTCTCTGCACTACAAAACTCTATTGATGACGTCACTAATCGCATTAGATCAATGGAAACAAAACTTAATGAAATTGATGTCATTAGAGAAGAAAACAGAGCACTTAAGAAGGAACTAAAAAAACACGATGACGCACTTAAAAAAATAACCGCACGCATTGATCGTAATGAAGAACTTCAACTTTATAAACAAACACAGAGTGATGCTCTCATCCATGGTTTACCTTTAATTCAAAATGAAGATCTTAAAGCTACATTTAATCACATGTGTAACACGATAGGAATGAAGCCAATAACTATTCGGGACATTTTTCGACTGAAAACAAAAAATTCGACACTCAATCCACCCGTAATCATAAAATTTCTAACACCACGCGACAAGGGCACTACACTTAAATCGATATCTACTACCGATCTGTATCAAAAAAAGCACTATGTCACTATGCACTATGTTGGTGGCAACATTGGTGCGAATTCGTAAGGTTTAGCTATAAATTACCTCTTAAATTAAATTTAAATTTTTAAATTAAAAAAGTAAAAATACATTTAAAAAGTGATCGAAAAGCATAAATAAACGTGAAACGAACATCAAAATATTAAAAAAAAAAAAATATTCACAATCATATATAGAAAGGCAAGTGATTTTACTTATTAAATTATTGTAGAACAAAACTATTCATAGACAAAGGCTTTAAACTGTAAATGAACTTCAAAGTAGGAAAGCGCCCAATATCTGAAATTTCACCTGAGAAAATGAATATAATTACTAAGAAATGCAAACAAACTGAAATCCCTAGCAGAGTTGCGGATATGACGGTAGAACACCTCATTGATTTATTTGATTTCAAGCAACAAGATCTTGCAACTAAAATCGACATTGATGATCTTCGCTCAGATATAGGAGCAATGAAAAAAGAAAACAACGAGCTAAAAACACATATAAAATCACTACAATATAAAGTAAATTTTTTGGAAAATCAAATAGAATCCATACAAAAGCTTAGCACGGAAAAAAATTTAATTTTTAAAATCGAAGCCAATAACATTGAACAAAAAGGACAAGTTGTCGAGATATGTACAAATCTGTCAAACGGCAGTATAGTAAACATAAACACCAATGATATTAAGGAAGTCAAGTCATGGAATCCAAGATATAAAAACTTTATTGTAAGCTTTCAAAATAAAAATCAGGTTTATTCAATCTTAAAAAATACACGCAATTTAAAAAACACAAATATCTCGATCCAAAAAGATTATCCAGCGAGCGTGAGAAGACGAAGAGCGCGTTTACTTCACGTCCGAAAGCTGATCAAGCAGAACCGAGCAAGCATCAAGGCAGTGGTAAAAGACGATATGTTGTATGTTGAAGATATCCAGTTTTCATGGGACGATATATCAGGATTACGACATGGAAATATGTGTGGTTTTGATAAACTTTCACAAACATTCGGCTTTTCAGAGAATTATTTTATAAATTGTTTACCATCTTCTACTGTCAGTGATAGAAAGTTGACAGGAAACGTCAACCAGCAAGAAAATGACTCCGGTCAAACCCAAAGTTCTAGTCATTAGCTCAGGGGTGGCACTGAGGCTAAATCGGATAAAAACAAAAATATATGTAAAATTGATATTGTGGCGTATAATGTAGCTGGACTTATTAATAAATTGATTTTTCCAGACTTCATTAATTTTCTCTACACTTTTAACCTTATATGTCTATTTGAAACACATGTTGTTGAAGATAAAAATGTAAATCTTGAAAATTTTTTTACTTCTTATAACTGTTTTTGGCTTCCAGCAAAGAAGATTGCTACCAAAGGAAGAGCAAGTGGTGGTAGGTACGCTTTTGGCAATTAAAAAAGATCTTGCAATAGATTACGAAGTTAACCAAATAAACGAATTTTTTTATATCGAAATTAAAAATAATCAAAAGAAAATGTTTATAATTCCAATATATTTAAACTGCACTAAATGGCAACAGGACTATAACTTATTTTATGACATGCTTTGCTCAATAAAACACATGATTTCATAGTAGTGGGTGATTTAAATGCCAGAACAGCAAACAATGAACCAACTAATAATCAGGGAATACAACAAAGAAAGGCTAAAGACCAAAAAATTAACTCTGAGGGACATACAATTTTGGAGCTCTGTAATGATTTTGGATTGAGTATGTTAAATGGATGTTCTTTTGGAGACCTGGAAGGGGAGTTAACATTTATAGGAAAACAGGGAAGTTCAACAATAGATTATTGTCTTGCGGGTGGAGATTGTTACACCGTTATTAAAGATTTTCGGGTCGGAAATCTAAATTTATCAGATCATCTTCCAATTATAATAAAAATTGAAATAAATGGAGTTAAAGAATTATCCAAGAATAACAATAACAGCTACAAGGCCTTAACTTGGAATGATAACTGTGTAACAAAGTTTCAAGCAAAAGTGAATAGAAACATACAATTAAAAGAAGAAAACATGATGCTGAAATACTTTCCCTTACATGAGCTGGAAGGTATTATTAGTGATGCTGAAACAGTCATGCAACCAACCAATTCTTTAAAGAGAAAAAATAAATGGTATGATATGAGCTGTGAAAAACTAAGAAAAAAATCAATGGGTCTGCTGAGGTTGCTCAGGAAATTTAATATTCAAAGTTTAAAAATAGCTTATGTCGAAACAAATAAAAAATTTAAACTATGCTGCTTGGACAAGAAAAGACAATATGAGGAAAGCTTAGCAATGTCCTTGGGTCGGTGTACAGATTCTAAAGAATTTTGGGCATTGACAAGAAAGGTCAACGGAAATGAATTGTCAAAAACTGGTATTAAAATTAACTTAAATGTTCTTTACGAGCACTTCTCAAGTCTGTTAGATTATACTGTAGACCCAATATATTCAAGTTACGCGATGCCTTTCTTACAGAATGAAATTTTAGACGCCAAAATTACAAAAGTTGAAGTGGAGCTAGTTTTAAATGGTCTTAAAGATGGAAAAGCCGCGGGTACTAACGGTATCCCTTGTGAATTTTATAAGTACAATTCAAGTCTCTTCAAAGAAAAGCTATCCGAAGCTCTGAACATTATATATACGTTTGGTGTCATTCCGGAACACTTTTACGAAGCGCTCATTTGGCCAATTTTTAAGAAAGGTGAACGTCTGGATCCAAAAAATTATAGGGGTATTTCCTTCCTGAACTCGGCTCTAAAAATTTACACGTCACTACTTTGTAATAGGCTCACAAGATGGGTTGAAATGAACCAGAGGCTGAGTGAGTTTCAATCGGGTTTTCGAAGAGGATATTCCACGTCGGACAATATTTTTGTTTTGTGTAGTCTGGCGAGGATTAAGATTAGTCACAATAAAAAACTGTACGCCTGCTTTGTAGACTTTAAGGCAGCATTCGACACTATAGACCGAAGGGCCCTTTTTAACAAACTGTATAACTTGGGAGTTTCTTACAAATTTGTAAAAGCTTTGGAAAAGCTGTATCAACAGACTGAAGCGTACGTATTTGATGGAGAAAATATATCAAAGAAACTGGAAGTCAATCGAGGAGTAAGACAAGGTTGCAATTTAAGTCCTTTGCTCTTCGCGCTGTTTCTCGATGACCTGACTGAATATCTGCCATGTGGAGTACGGTTTGGTGACAAGCTGGTAAAAGTCATAATGTATGCCGACGATATTGTCATGTTTGCTGAGTCATCCACGTCCTTACAAATGATGATAAACAGACTAGCTGAATATTGCAAGGTATGGAGCTTAGAGGTAAACACGGTAAAGACTAAAGTGATGATCTTTCAAAACGGTAGTGGAAAAGTTTCGAGGTGTGAAAACTGGAACTACAACGGAATACACTTAGAAGTAGTAAAATCATACACTTACCTGGGCTTAGACTTAACGTATAACTTGAATATGGAAAGACATCTTAAAGGTAAAGCTGCGTTGGCTAAGTCCGCTGTATGCATTAATTGGAAAAAAATATTTAACAATAAACATGTGTCAATGAATGCAAAGTTCCGAGTTTTTAATGCTACCGCGAGATCGGTTCTTTTGTACGGAGCACAAGTGTGGGGACTAAAAAAATATGATATAGTAGATAATCTGTTGACTTTTTTTCTGAGGAAATCATTCTTTCTACCAATAAACACTCCCAAGTATATGTACTATCTCGAAACCGGTTTGCCAACACTTTTTATTTCATCGTTGAAAATGAATGCAGACTACATCTTAAAGATTATGGGTATGGAAGATGCAAGGTTACCGAAACAGCTCTGGATGTATGCAGTTATGTATAAAAAGATTGGCGCAAGCTTGCAGCGGATTGTGGATATACTTTCAATGTAGTAGGAAAAGACGTAATCCAGATAAAGGAAATGCTTTATGAAACCATTCGAACCATTGATGAAAACGAAAGGTATTCATTTATTGAACGCGCTAGAGCCTCAACAGAACGGCAAGTCTACTCCAAATTGAACTACAATCTAAACGAATCAAATTATTTCCATTCAAACTTTTCGTGCAGTGCAATAGGTGTCATATTTAAGATGAGAGGGGAGCTTTTGCGTCTTAACTATATGCCACACAGACCCGATTTAAATCACATCTGCAATATGTGTAATTCACGCGAGCGAGAAGATATTGGCCACTTTCTTGGAACATGTCCAATCTTAAAGGAATTAAGAAGGACATTTTTTGGTAGAAACTCTTTAAGGGAAGAAGATGTATGGAACTTGCTAAACGGTCAAAACTGGAATCAGCTCACAGAATATTATACTGAAGCGACATCATACAGAAATAAAATTATTAATGAGTGTTTCTAGTTTTTTATATTCATGCCAAAATATGCAATGTAAATCTTTTTTAATTAACTTAAAATTTATATTTTGTTTTGACTAAACTAAAAGTCGCAAAAACTGTTTATATGTATTCTTTTTTGAAAATGTGTAAATATATAAAAGAAATCGAATTCAAACTTTTTTTAAATTATTTAAAAAAAAAAAAAATAAATTAAAAAAAAAAAAAATAATAATAATAAAAACATCACTTTGATAGAGATACTTGCAACTAAAAATTTAAAAATTTAAGCATTGTAAAGTAACCACTCGGGCTGACGGCATATCTGCCATGCCCTATATATTATTCAATACTTATAAGCAAAACCATTGTTAGAAATTTAAGAATTTGATGAATAAAAATCTAATCTAAAAAAAAAAAATCACTATGTCTTTGCGATTTTGGACTTGCTTCCGATAAACAGGTGTTTGTGCACGAATGTCTCACAATGAGGAACCGATTACTACTACAGAATGCAATAAAGATGAAAAATGATGGACATCTGTTTTCGGCATTTACTATGAGAGGTTTTGTGTACGTTAAAAAGTACCGAAATGATGAAGCTCTTATAGTGGACAACATCGATGCATTGAATGTTATTGCTACTGAATCTCCTATGACAACAACAACTGGAACATCTGATTAGCCAAACAACGAAAGAAGAACAACAACGTTTTAATATTTTTATTTTTTTTTTGCTTTGTTTTGATTTAACTTCACTTGCTATTTCTAATTATTATTTTTTTCTTTCTTTTTGATTATTTTAAATTTTTTTTTTAGATTATCTTTAATTTGCTTCCTATTTTTCTTTTTTTATTATTATTATTATAATCACTAATGAATATTAATTTAGATAAATATAAATTCATCTATCTCATTGTCATCATCGCCGTCTCTCTATTCTTTAAAAATCTAGCTAAAGTGGTCATGCAGCTTTTTATCCTTTTTGTTTTGCGTTGGACTATTTTTGGTCCTTATCGCTTTATTCTTTATAATAATGGCTGATTATAATTTTGATAATTATAATTGGGAGTCCTTATTCGGGAGTGAACATGGATCTACGCGCTCAATGGTACGAGTTTTAGGGAAGCAGTATGATGGTTTGAAGGTCTGCCATTTAAATGCCCAAAGTTTAAATCCTAAAATAGATGAATTTCGTTATTTGTTTGAAAATTCAAATATTGATATTGTGTGTGTTTGTGAAACGTGGTTCTCTCATGATAGTTCTTGTAACATGAATGGGTTTAATGTGTTTCGCTGTGATAGAAGTGGTCGTAGAGGCGGGGGTGTTGCAATCTTTACACGCAGAGGTATGAACTGCAAAATAATTCGCAAGTCTTCACCAGGTAGTGAAGTCGAATACTTATTCATTGAGATTAAGTGTAACAACAATAAAGTATTGCTGGGATCGGTATATCGCCCAAATCGAAATATTGAACTAACACAGTTGTTTTCAATATTAGACGAGTTAACCTTTGTGTCTCCGTTCATAATTGTTGCGGGAGATTTCAACCATGATGTGCTAAGGAGCTCGGAACTTGTGGATAGAATGGGCTCACTTAATTTATTTCCTGTAAATATAGCTACTCCGACGCATTTCACCAGACACGGTAGTACTTTACTTGATATGTTTTTTGTAAGCCACACTGAGAAGGTTCTTCTGTACGACCAACTGTCTGCATCATGCTTCTCTAATCATGATTTAATTAATCTTACATTTGAATGTTCACCTATGGTTTCTTCTTCAACTTATACTGCTATAGAGATTTTAAAAATGTTAACAGGCGGCAACTAGAAACTGATTTGAATCATATTGAGTGGTACCAAATATATAGTATGGCTTCTGTTGATGACCAAGTGCTATTTCTTCAAAATAATATTGATTATCTCTTCAACCTCCATGTTCCACTTGTTACTAAGCAAGCTAATAAGAAAGACCAGCCGTGGTTTAGAAACTATATTAGGGATCAAATAAGGGAACGAAATTTTGCATATAAGCGATGGAAAATCTTTAGACTTGAAGCATTGCATAATGAATACAAAATTTTAAGAAATAGAGTAATATGTCTTATTTTTTATGCTCCAAAACTTAATCCTTCTTTAGCAAAAGACAAACTGTGGAAGAATTTGAAGGAAATAGGTGTAGGCAAGCAAATAAGCAACAAGAATATTTCTATCGATTGTAATGAGCTTAATAATAAATTTGTTACCTTGAACTCGTCAGGTGTTGAAACCCGAACCTATGAGTTGACAGATATGATAAATGATGGTTCATATTTGACTAATTTTTGCTTCTTGCCTGTTAATGACTACGATGTTCTGGATAGTGTTCTAGGTGTTAAATCTAACTCTATTGGAACTGATGGCATCCATCCGGTTTTTCTTAAAGCCATTCTTCCGTATATAGTCAAATACATAACCTACATTTTTAATAATATATTAATGACTAGTACTTTCCCTTCTATTTGGAAGCAGGCGAAGATAATACCAATTCCCAAAAATCGTGATGGAGATGATTATCGACCTATAGCTATATTACCTTTTCTTTCAAAGGTTTTGGAGAAACTGATAAATAACCAAATAAGAATTTTTCTCACAAGTAATAAATTGATGTGTATCAATCAATCAGGCTTTCGCCCTAAGCACAGCTGTACTACAGCTTTAATAGACGTCGTTGAAAATATAAGAAATGAATTAGATAATGATAAAGAGACTAAATTAACGCTTCTTGACTTTTCAAAGGCATTTGATACCGTCAACCATTTTATACTTTGTGAAAAACTTAAAGGTCAATTTCATTTCTCTTTTGCATCTGTTAAGCTTATTCTCTCCTACTTAACCGGTAGATTTCAGGCTGTTTTTGCTAACAATGTTATGTCTACTTTCCTTCCTCTGCAGAGAGGTGTCCCTCAGGGCTCTATTTTGGGCTCTTTACTGTTCTCGATGTATATCAATGATCTTCCGTCATGTCTACTGAACTCTTGTGTGCACATGTATGTTCAATTATACAACAGTTTTCAACTAGGCATGTTTGAGAATGGTGTGCATGAAGTCAATGAGGATTTGAATACAATTGTCATATGGTCCCGCAAAAACGATCTTTGTTTAAATCCGAAAAAAACTAAATGCTTAGTCATCTCTAGAACTGTAACGGATACCTCATATTTTCCAGAGATATTTTTAAACAACTGTGCTATCGAATTCGTTGATTCTGCCAAAAATCTTGGACTTACATTTAATAAAACACTAAGTTGGAACACTCATATTAATCTAACGCTAGGTAAGGTATATGAAGGTCTTCGACTGCTCTGGGCGTCTCATCACATAACGCCTTTGAAAACACGCTTAATATTGGCCAAAACGTTATTAGTACCCCTTATGCTTTTCTGTTGCGAGGTGTTCAGTAATTGTGACTTCGAACACAAGCGAAAACTCAAGGTTGCATTCAACAGTATCACGCGTTATGTTTATGGTCTTAGGAGATATGACCACATCTCAAGTTTTTCTAAGTCAATCTATGGCATTTCACTCGATAATCTCTTTAAAGTAAGAACTTTAACCACGCTTCACAATATCATACAATCACATCAACCTGAATACTTATATAATAAAATACACTTTACGCGTTCTATAAGATCATGCGACCTTATCCCAGTACGTTACTCATTCCTTGTATCTGAGCGCCATGAAATGTCATGTGTTCTTTCTGTCTGTTGTTCTTTCTACTCTGTCCTTCTAAGAAATAAATTAGGTGGCGCAACAGTCCTTAGAGAACTAGGGCTTCGTGACTTATATATCTTAACCATTCATGTGTGCGAGTAATACATTTTATATGCCGAATCCGAACGGATAACTTTTCATAACAAGAATTACTTTTGGGGGATTTGTCAATTCCTCGCAAGAGGCATGAAAAAAACTTTAGGTGGCACAAACTGGCATTGAACCCAAGACTTCAGGCATGACAGTCCTATGCATCTAACCATCATGCCACGGGTACTACTCTGTCCTTTTGTCTTGCATTAATATCTTGTCTTATTATCACCTTATATAGTCTAGTCGCTCAAGGTGCTGTGGCTCTACAGTGTATACAAAAATGGCTGTTACACCAAATCATTGTACATATATCGGGTGATTTTTTTGAGGTTAGGATTTTCATGCATTAGTATTTGACAGATCACGCGGGATTTCAGACATGGTGTCAAAGAGAAAGATGCTCAGTATGCTTTGACATTTCATCATGAATAGACTTACTAACGAACAACGCTTGCAAATCATTGAATTTTATTACCAAAATCAGTGTTCGGTTCGAAATGTGTTTCGCGCTTTTTTATCGACAAATTTTGTTCAGCGATGAGGCTCATTTCTGGTTGAATGGCTACGTAAATTAGCAAAATTGCCGCATTTGGAGTGAAGAGCAACCGGAAGCCGTTCAAGAACTGCCCATGCATCCCGAAAAATGCACTGTTTGGTGTGGTTTGTACGCTGGTGGAATCATTGGACCGTATTTTTTCAAAGATGCTGTTGGACGCAACGTTACGGTGAATGGCGATCGCTATCGTTCAATGCTAACAAACTTTTTGTTGCCAAAAATGGAAGAACTGAACTTGGTTGACATGTGGTTTCAACAAGATGGCGCTACATGCCACACAGCTCGCGATTCTATGGCCATTTTGAGGGAAAACTTCGGAGAACAATTCATCTCAAGGAATGGACCGGTAAGTTGGCCACCAAGATCATGCGATTTGACGCCTTTAGACTATTTTTTGTGGGGCTACGTCAAGTCTAAAGTCTACACAAATAAGCCAACAACTATTCCAGCTTTGGAAGACAACATTTCCGAAGAAATTCGGGCTATTCCGGTCGAAATGCTCGAAAAAGTTGTCCAAAATTGGACTTTCCGAATGGACCACCTAAGACGCAGCCACGGTCAACATTTAAATGAAATTATCTTCAAAAAGTAAATGTCATGGACCAATCTAACGTTTCAAATAAAGAATCGATGAGATTTTGCAAATTTTATGCGTTTTTTTTTTTAAAAAAGTTCTCAAGCTCTTAAAAAATCACCCGATATATATATTTCTTATAGTACTCTTATGAAGAGGAACGATCGAAGCGACATCTGAGCGGCGGCGTGGAGATGATTGAATTTGATTTCTTTTTTTTATACCCCTCAATAGATGGGAAGAGTTGAGAATGAGGGAAAATTCAACAATAATTAAAGAATAGAAAATAGAGAAGAACATATGAAAATGTAGAAGAAGATCGAGGGAAACAACCTTTTGACATTATTATGTATATGTGTATGTGTATGCATATTATACCTGAAGAAGAATGCTTTTACGGTTATGCTTTGGGAAGAAATAGAAAAAGTATAAGAAAAACAATAACAAAGCAAAAAAGTAGGTATACTACAAGAGTACTTTTTGCGGTTGGTAGTTAAATATATTTTTTTTTTCAATTCAATAGGGTGTTCCTGATAATTGTCTTTATTTTTGATATGACTCATTAAAAAAATTATATTTTATCTTTTTTTTACCAAAAATTTAGTGTGATATAATTCCTTTAGTTTGTCCGTTTAATATGTATATGTATATGAATATGTATGTATATAAAGGGTGAGTTTTTAAAAGCTATAGGAAAGTTATTTAAAAAAAAAAAACACATAAAATTCAGAAAAATGCATGAAATTTTTATTTAAATCGATAGTACGGTCCATATAATTTATGTTTGAAGATTATTTCATGCAAATGTTGACCTTGACGCCTCAAATGGTCCATCTGATTATTCCAATTTTGGCACAAAAAGTATTCTAAAGGCTAGATCGCACGATCTAGGCGGTTGACAAGTCCCGAACGTGAAATAAAATGTTCACCGAACTCGCCTCTTGCTGTGTGCTGTGTGGCATCTGGCACCGTCTTGTTGAAACCACAGGTCATGCAAGTCAAGCTCTTGCATTTTAGGCAAAAAAAAGTTGGATATCATCTTTTGCAATGCTTCTGGCTGATATTCACTCCAAAATCGACAATTCTACTTATTTACGTACCCATTGAGCCAAAAATGAGCTTAGTCGCTCGCTGGAAGAAGCGCGCGATGAACTTTCTTAACAGAACACGCATTTTGATAATAAAATTCAATAATGCGTTGTTGTTTGTTTGTAGGACGATTCATGGTTTAAATATAGACCAAACTGAAGATGTTTGACAGTGAAACAAAACACGAAACGTGCGTCAGCTGTTTAAACCAGTATTGCCAAAAAGATAATAGCTACAAAATCACCCTTTACTTTAAAAGGAACTCTTTTGTTTTCAAAAGGATTTTTTTCTTGATAAGCTATTCGTTAATAATTTTGATTGCGTCAATACTTGCAGCTAAACCTCAAACTATCATCGAATTCCTTGGTAAGTTCTCATGTACTAGAGTCAAATAGGCTATATGTTCTAATAAGATATTCATTTTTGAGACTTTTTTGTTGCTAAGTTCCGAGACATGGTAAACTAATGTGAAGCATGGTCATGTTAATGTTGTAAGTAAGAAACTCTTGAAACAAGGTGCAAACTCGGCATACAATGCTCTAACAATTATGTTTGAATCTTTTACAAGAAAAGACCTCAAAAGATTAAAAGCGAAAAAAATAAAATGGTTTGGACTATATGTATCGAAGAGTCTCAGAGAAGCAATTAATGTTATCATAATGATATCTCCACACAAGAAACACTTCCATTCTGTCCAAATTACTATCATGTCATCATGATACCTCATATACCTTAATTTTTCAACGTAGTTTTATATTATGAAAATTAAAAATTCAATGCAGTACATCCTGTTAAGCGGTTAAAAAAAAAATACCTAGTTTTAAATACCTTTAAATGTATGCAATTTTGATTGTGTTTGTACCTAATTGATACGTACAAATAACAAAAAATAGGCAATAATAACAACAACAAAATAATTGAATATATTTAAAATCTGCAATGCATAATAATGCCAAATATGGCAACATTTCATTTTTCACAAAAATTGAAAATTGAAAATTTAGAATCAAACGAGAATTATTATTAAATTCAAAATACCTACAACGTTAAAGTATACATAGCTATAAACAAATGTATGCATATGCACAAGCACATCTCCTCTACAGTCACACGTGAAAGCAAAAAAAAAATGTAAACAAATATTATTCCTTCTTGGTTTGACATTTGTATTTTGGCTATCTTCCCTCGAACATATTAATGCCTATGAAACTAAAACAAATTTACTTTTCTCATTCTTTCTTTAGTAATTTTCTCCTCATTCTTAATTCCCTACCAAGTACTTAGATACACGCAGCGCCCTCAATAGTCGTGGAGATGAAATAAAAAATTTCGTCTCATAATAGTACTATAGTAAATAATACAATGACCAAATCAAAAACCTAGAATGCAATTTTTGACTTAAGATCTTTTTACCTAACACTAAACAAATGTCAACACAGTTTGACTTTCTTAACTGTAAAACCCTAGACAACAACCATTGAACCATCGGAAATTTTCATCCCGCACTTAAAAAAAAAACACCCTATTTAACTGAACGAATGCTTAAAGAAAAACGACTACCTATGTACTTAATTTCAAAAATACAAGAAAAAATTAAGAAAAATAACAAGTACAAAAATAAGTTTGTTTTCTGTTGTTAAGGCAATTACCACATTGTCTCTCTTGATGACAAAGTGCTTGTTGCCTAAGTAACCTTGTCGTTCATGAAGAGAATTTATTAAGCGGGAATTCAATAAACAAAAAAAAGACCGAAAACAAACAAAAGCACCAAACGTTCTCAACGAAAAGAAAGTCCCTCGAGGCTAGAGCAACAGAAAAGAAGCATCATATCCTTAGCTTCGCAGTATACCCAACCTAACCTCTCCTTTAAACTTTTTTTAAAAAGACTTTCAAGAGACAGAGAAAGACAAAAATGCCAACGGTGAAGTAGGTAGGTATATGTATGCCTACGGTACGTACATATAAAAGGCCATAAATTTGCCAACATCTAGACAACATCGATTTGATAATCCATTGAGTTTGTGGCAATAAATCAAAGAATATCTTCTTCCGGACAAGCCGCCATTTTTCGTTTCGTTGTGCCAAAGCAACAAAACGCATATCACTATTCTGAGAGAGAGTGTTTTTGAACAATGTCCTGCTTTAGGCAAAAATTTTCGTTGATAACAGAACAAGAACGATGACGCGTCGGTCGTTCGTTGGTTTTCAAGTCATATCCTTAAAATCGTGTTGACCGAAGAAAAATGAACACAAACAAGAAAAAAAATAATATCCTTGTCTCTGCATTTTTCTCGTATGTATGAACAGTACATATCCTGTATGCATAAAAGAGTTGGAGAGTAAGGTCGGCAGGAAAGTATTCATATCTCTGTTCAGTTCATGTGTTTAGATATAAAACATCATAATAACGATGAGATTTCTCACTCCCTTCCATCTCCATCGCCATCTTTGCATGTTGGAGCATCAGTTCCTTTGGGACAGCATCACCATATCACCATTACACAAGAAAAATAAGCATTTCAAAAAAAGGATTCCTGCACTCAAGCTATAATGTAGATGTTTGCTGAAAAGTGACACTGCTTCACATGTAACAGGAATAAGTTCCATCCTGGATGAAGAACTCCAGAGTGGAAGACTTTGGATTATTTTGCCTCGTAAAGCATCGCACCGGATGGAATGACATCGCAGTACAGTGGATGTTTTGTGATGTGGACGTGGAGTCCTTGTTGCACGTCACGTGTTATAGCTCTACCTAACCTACATAATACCTTGTTTGTTGTGCACACGCAAACAATTATCAGGATTTTGGCTTTGAAAATGTTACTGATTAATTTATTTGCTACTTACATGCATCAATCTAGTATTATAATACTTGTAATGTGTTGAAGAATTTATATATTTTTGTGTACTTTTTCCTTGTCACATGTAAATGTTACGTGACGTGACGTGACACTACGTATATGTGCACTTATATTTTTTACATTTACTACTATTATTATTTTTATTCTATTTTGAAATTCTTCAAAATAGGCCATCTGGTGGCCTTTTTTTGTTGGCCAAGGAATATTTTAACCCTGACAGCTGTTTTCCGGTCGAAATCTTGACAGAAAGTCAGGACCACTCCTCAGAGGAATGAATTGGGAAATATATTAATTTTATTTACAAAGTGAGTGCTGGCAGTTTTTTCAAGAACACGAGTGTTTGAAAGAAATGTACCAAAGGAAAGGAGCAGTCTATTTATCAAATCAGTGTTGAAATTGTCCGGGTGTTTTTTTCTCTAAACATTTGTACCTCCTTATTTGTAGGTCCAGCGGCTTCTTCAGTTAACTGGCCTATTGGCAATATTGTGTGTTGAACAATTTGTCCCTTATGAATAAATAACTTATGAAAATAAGCTGGCATGTGATACCACGGATATTCATTGACAATTTCTTTGGCGGTTTTCTAATGTTAACTTTTCAAAAGCATTCGTGTTTATGTCAAAGCAACAGGCCAAAGTTTTTAATATTTTTTAACTAAAATTATCTCCGAAGAACGGGAAGGGTTCTTATCCATGGGTAGTTTAACCATCATTTCCCTTCAGATTGGTTAGACTTATCAATAATAGGATTTGTTTTGTACATACCTTTTCATTCACATTTGTTTATTAAAGGTTATGGTTTACTAATGCATTACAATTAAATGCAGTAAAAGAAGTAATTGACATTTTCTATCTGAAAATCTTTTAATGCTTCTCCTTGCTATTTGACGATCCGTTTTGCTGTATGATTCAAAAGACCTAGAAGAGTAACCTCAGCCGATAAATCACTCACCGTTATATTGTTTGCGGACGGGAAAGCAGTTTTGTTTGGCTTTTAAGATTTTAAGAGAGATTAGATTAGATTAGATTATATTAAATTCTTTATTTCGATAATAAAATTACATTAATTTAAAGCTAAGAATATAAGGACATGGATGGCGTTGTTGCCGTCTGCCTGATAGACATTTCAGTTAAAAATAGTTTAACATTATGAAAGTTTTTTTTTGTTTTTTTTTTTAGTATAAGAAAATAAAACTGTATTTTTTAGTGATTTTTCTTAACAATTTTCAAATATATCAGACTAGCCGACCCGTGCTCGCGTTGCTTCGCAAATTGTAACCACGAACATTTTTTGAATATTAGTATTAGCATATGAAAAAATTTTTCAATGGGACTGAGCATATTTTCTACAATAATATTAATTTTAGTTTATATGTATATATGGTTTCGCTTTTATATAATAGTATAGATTTGCGGTAAAAAAAAAACAAATTTGTGTTTTTAATGTTCTCATACATCTATAGGTATGCGTGTGTAAATATCCATAGACACATTTTTTTATTCATCTGCTCATGTTCAGTGCAGTGCAACTGACTTAACCTACCCACATTTGTGTGCTCTTTTTATCGACGTCATTGTAAGTACCTTCTTCGAGTTATTTGTAAAGAAAATTTTAACTTATTTTCAGTTTTATTGTTCCAGGAAGTGATACAAAATTGGTAATTCAAGCTATTATAATAGAACTTTTTTTATTTTTAAATTGGAAGAATTATAATTTATTCACTTGCTCGAACCAGAAAAATAAAAAAGATCTAATTTTTCTTTAGATAAATCGGCGTTTCATGTGCACGGCACTGTAGTTAATTAAATGTCCATAGTAACTTAAAAAAAGAGCCCACACTGCTCAGCGATGTGAATGTGACGATAGAATTAGAGAAACAAAAAAAATGTGTGTGTAGCACCGTTGGAAAAAGGCTTACTATTGTACTGAATTCAGTACTATTTGATTTTCTCAGTACGTAAGTACATCTTTGCCATTTTCAGTACTATTTTGAATTGAAAATTATGTGCGATGCGAACATACCCAAATCACAATTACCCAATAAGGGTATTCATGAAACGTCGACACTAAGGCCAAAAAATTATCAAAGCAATAATGGCTCCGGAAAATTCGAAAATTATTTCCGAAATAACAAACCGCCAATATATTTCATTAGTTTTAGATGATAGTACCGATATAACTATAAAAAAAATTTGGCGGTGGTTATTCGAATATACGGCGAAAAGTGCCATGATATGTTTTTGACACTTACTGAAGTTCCTGACAAAACGGCTTCCGGAATTTTTAACACAATTAAAAATATTTTTGAACAAACAAATACTTCATTTAAAAACATGGTTGGATTCACCGCAGATAATTGTCGTGTTATGATGGACAAAACAAACGGTGTTCAGACAAAATAAAGGAAGTCGTCATTGTAAATGGCTGCGTAGTGCGTATGTCACAATTTAAGTCTTTCATCGAAGGCTGCAGCAGAACAATTTCCAGACGTAGTCGATAAGCTAATAAAGGAAATAAATCACCATTTTTGTAACAGCTCTAGCAGAAGGTTGGAATTCCAAGAGTTCCAAGAATATTTTGGAACTAATTTACACACAATTTTAAAATATTGTGCTACGCGATGGCTTTCCTGTCAGGCGCTTATGCTAATTTTTTTGTGTTAATAGGCAGCACTTGACCGCATCTTACAGCAATGGGACCCTTTGTGTTATTACTTTGGACTTGGTGAATTTGAATCCAATTATGAGAAACAAAAGCTCAACTTCATATCTTCCAGCCTTAAGGACTTAAATGTTAAGTTATATTTCACTTTTTTATCTTCTAATTAATGATGTTAACTTGGAAATGCAATCCGAAGATGTAAGAGTGCACGTCTTAATTCCAAGATTGAAATCTATTTTTCAACAACTCTGCAGAACTTTTATGAAAAGGGAAGCATTTGATGATAAACCGATAAACTCCATTAATCTTTTAGAAAACCACTTACCTATTATGGAAATATATTGCGGCACCGAATCTGAAATCCTATACAATTCAAACAAATTAAGGGAAACAGATATTCAAAGCTTTAAAAATCATACTAAATTGTTTTACATTACATTTCTGCAAGACATTAGAAAAAGATTTGATTTCGATGACGTTTTCTTAAACGGAATTCAAAATTTTTCCCAAAGTGCAGTGTTGAATGGTCGAGTTAACTCTATCGTTCAATTTATTTTAAAGTGTTTTTCCAATGAACACAAAAATATTGAACTGATAAACAATGAATATAGAGCTCAAGCTGACTGCGAATATTTAAAAAAAAAATGAGAAATGTTTCCATATCAGAGTTTTGGCCAAAAAATGTTGAAAGAACAAAACATAATTAAAACTAAATTAAGAAATCGTTTGCAAGTGCAAACGTGCTCTGCACTGATAGAAACGAAAAATCTGATAAAAAATTAATGTTGTCACAGCTTCATAATTAATAAAAATCTTGTGAGTAAAAATGTTACAAACAAACCACTTCAAATAGAAGAACTTTTAGAGTAAAAAATTATCTACATACATATGTACGTAAGTCATCAGTTATACAAATCATTGAAACTCACAAAATAAAAATATTCAATGATGAGTTTCAATGAAAACTCCTAACTGTGATATGGGGATCCGTCCGATATTTATCTAGCTATTAATAATAAAGTTCCTTTTTTTCTTATTTATGTTCATTTAATATTAAATATGTAGTAACAAATGAATTGTTTTTGTTTTTGTTTTTGTTTTTGTTCTCGTTAATAAATACCTACATTTTGTTTTTGAATTTGTGTGTTCGTTTACTTTAATCCATTTAAAAGAGCTCAGTACTATTTGGTCTTTTTCAGTACTTTTTTGTTTCAGCTTTCAGTACAATCGAAAAAAGTCGATTTCCATCACTGGTGTGTAGGTTAGTTGATGAATTATACAATGAAAAATTGAATATGTAGGTAGGTAGGTAAGAGAAAAAACGTAACTATTAAATGGAACACATATTAAGAGAGAAAGAGCATGGGAAGAAAAGAAAATTAAAAATGTTGGAATGATAATGAAATGAAACAAAGCAGCGACCTCGCGATTGTGATGGAATCTAATTTCCTGGATAAAATAAATTCAAAAAGTTTATAATTTTATAATTTGTTTTTATTTATTTCCTAGATTGTATGTTTAACTTAGAAGTGATTTTAGGCTTAAAATTTGCGCAGCAATTTTGAATTTATGAAGCAATGCTAATCTTTGTCGATTTATTGTATAGGTTTTAAGATATGAGTGGTTGTATAAGTCAACTAATGAACAAAAAATGGACAAAAAATGTAAAGTTAATAATATTTAAGTTTGACAAATAATTAATGAAAAAAAAATTAAAGCCATAAACACTCTCATAACAATATAGAAAATAATAAAATATATTTCAAATAAATCGGTTGACTACTTTCTGAGATCGTGCGTAACAAACTTTAAAATGGTTTCGCTTTTATATAATAGTATAGATATAGATGAATAATTTATTAACTTCAATATTTATAAAAAAGAAGATAAATAAAACAGTTTTGAATGATTTTATAATCTTTAAAGATATGTATACAATTTTGACATGATTTGAAACACAAAAAATATTAAATTCTCAATCGCCATAACTGGATACATGACCGCTCAAAAGCTACTTCTATAAGCTAAAGCATGTTTGCAAAATTTAAATACATTCGTCCAACCAATCAGCCCGTTAAGAATGTCAATAAGTTGGTCCATAGACAAAAAAACTCACTTGGAAATATAGCCGTCGTATTTCTTGTAATATTGGACAAATTGCTATGAAATTTTTTCGAAAGGCCAAGAGAAGATAGTTTGTAAATCAATGCTTGTCGATTGACCGTATCAAAAGCAGCTTTGCAGTCAATGAAGCAGCTGTAAAGCTTTTTCTTTTTCTTCAAATGTTGTCTTGCTATGCTTGTTAGTGCAAAAATTTGGTCTACCGTTGAGAAACCGGATCGAAACCCAGCTTGGAAGATACTTACGCGGTTGTTTGTCTCTATCCAACTCGTAAGCCTCTCGTAAAGAATAGAGTTTAAGATTTTCCTTAAAGAGTTGAGAATAGATATGCCTCTTCCTATAGTTTTCTGCAAGACTCCTTTCACCTCCCTTGAAAATAGCGTAAATAATGGCTGTGTTGAAGCAAATGGGTATATGCAAGCATCATTATAAAGTTGGTTGAACCAGTCCACTAAGTAGTTTTTGAAGTAAGCAGTAGAATATTTGTAAAATTCCGTTGAGATTCCATCAGCACCCGGTGCTTTGTTGTTCTTCATTGTTTTCAAAACACTTTCTAGCTCAATCAACGAAATCGGTTCATCAAGTTCAAGAATATGGTTGTTTGGCATGGCGTAACTAAACGATAACAGACACTCATCTGTTGATAACAATCCTTTGAAGTAATCTGCCAAAACCTCAGCTCCGAGAGCATTATTATTTGAAGGAGTTGTTTACGCCCTCCTTATTCTCTCACATTATTCCAAAATGTTTTAGAGTCCTTGCAGAGCACTAAGTTTTTTGCAGTAGTTTGAAGATATTCAGTCTTTTTTGAGGAACAAAGATGTTTATATTCCTTATTAAAATGTAAATACTGTTTTTTTAGAAAATCGGCGTTAGTAGATCTGAATAGTTTCAAGAAACAAAATGTTTGCAGCGTTAAACTTTTTGTTATTACTGAGTGCGAATGGTGCTGACATCTTGATAATCCTCATTACACATTCTGCGACTTGGTCGGCTACTCTCGTAGATTGTAGTGATGGAAGGGTACCACAATATGTATTTAACCGAGATTGATAAAGAAGGGCCTTGCTGTCAACCCACTTCAACTTATACATGTTGTTTGCGATATTTCGAGTTTCTTTAGAGAAAGTAGCTTTTACTCGAAATCTTTAATCGGTATCAACCATTGGCCAGATACAGCACATATGTCTATAACCGACTGTCCTTGTCCGCTAATAAAAGTTAATTCACCCTCAGCGTCACTATTGGAAACCCCATCCAACCCGAAAAATCCAAAGCTTCCCAGGAGCTCTATCAGACTTCTCCAGTTTCGATTAACCAAACCATCTTTAGAGTTTCTTCTCGTATTAAAAATCGTTCCAGTATTTGTATAATGGGATATAGAGTTTTGATATTCGCCAATTCAAGCGTTAAGGTCTCCAATAGGCATTATATTTCCAAAAGAGTTGCAATTAATTAAATTAAAAAGGATATCGAGGTCATTTTCCCAGTTGTTGCAATTGAGGTACAATGGAATAATATAATATTTAATAAGATTACTAGCGGCCCGGTACGTGCTTCGCTAAGTATAAGGCATAGTTATAAAAAAATTTATTATTAAGTTCATTTATTCAAACAAAAAAATATTTTAAATTGCTAGCTATTTAAAAGTCCAAATGATATATTGTTTATATTATATATTTGTCAGCAAAGAGTAAAAACTAAAAAATAAAAAAGAATTGGGTACTCTTACTATGGTGGGTCTATATGGGTTAGTCTAAAACAGATGGATAAACAATAATTTTTGTTTTTCCATTTTGAGCATGAATAAATAAACAGTTGGGGCTACCGACTCTGGAACAGGCAACATAAAGTTGGCCATGTGAAAAACATGATTCCTCCAAATTGACACCAAAAACGTGAAGTGTTTGCCTTGGGCCTTATTTATGTATGTCTCATCTTGATTCATAACACTGTCAATTGATTTATATGTCTTGACTACTTTTGGCAGTTTCGCTTGAATTTGAAAATTAATGGCATTGCTATGAATATTCTTAGGTGCAAAAATGGCGCGTTCTCTCAACCAATCATGATTTCTGTAATTCTGAAGAATATGCGGAAAAACACATTCAATCAATTCATCTATAGATTGCGCAATTGTACAAAAATTGTTCGGTAAAGTGGTCAATCCGTTGGTACTGTCGATTGGTATTTTGCCATCACCAATTTCTAACAATTGTTTTGAAAACTCATGTGCAGTTGCATCATTATGTAGGTGAATATGCATATTAATGTTCAGTGTCAATTTTCCTACATATCTCCAAAGAACTGATGACTTCAAACAGGCGTTTATTTCATCAGCAGAAATTGATCAAGGAATGACAGGCAATGTTTGACGAAAGTCCCCTGACAGCTATATCAGAGCACCACCAAAAAGCTGTTGATTATTGCGTAAATCTTGCATTGTTCGATTAAATGCTTCTACTGATTTTTTATTCGCCATTGTGCACTCATCCCATAAAATACTTGACGTTAATCGCAGAACTTTTGCCATAGCAGAATTTCTCGAAATATTGCAAGTTGGAGTTTCAATCACCTGTACATTCAAAGGCAATTTTAATGCAGAGTATGCGGTCCGACCACCTTCTAATAATGTAGCAGCAATTCCAGAAGATGCAAGTGCCAATGCAATTTTCTGTTCTGATCGAATAGTCGCTAAAATCAATGGTACAACGAAAGTTTTGCCTGTACCAACAGGTGCACCCAAGAAATATAATCCACCTGCGTTATTGGAAACGGATTGCACCATTGTGTCATATACATGTTTTTGTTGAATTTGGAATCTCTAATAATTTTAGTAGCACCAAAAGAAGTCATTTGAAAAGCCGAATTGTATTGTTGAATATTACTCAAAAACTGCTTCGACGTTTGAGATGTCCCAAAAATAAATGAATACAATGGTTTGGGCGGAGTTTCTAATGTGGCAATCTCACAATAGCACATCAGCACAACACATGCCGGGCTTTCACCTTGAAAGTTAGCCGTATCAAAATGTGTACATATTGCGTCCATCATTCCAATGTATCCGTACATACTATAATCAATCTGACTATTTTAATTAAAAGCAGCACGCAGCATTTCATCCAAAACAGCACGATGTATTCGTGATCGCCGTGCAAGACCAAGTACAGGTACAGGGTCAACAGATCTATTCTGTGCAGTACGTTCACGCTGCGATGCATTAGCTTGTGCGCGTTCATCTGTAGTCTGAGATCGTCTTAATAATGCCATTTGATTTGCATTACGCGTTCGCCGGCCTATGTTTGGTCTTCTTGCTCGTGGCATTTTACCTTCACTCAACAACTCAACAATATTTTGGAAAATATAAACACAAAGCAATAACTCAACAATATTTTGGAAAATATAAACACAAAAAGCAATAATTATCGCTGATAAAATGAAATGACATATGATGACATTAAATTTGTTTGACAGAACTAACGTCACTTTTTTTATCTTCTATTGTTTGCAAAAGGTTCAAATTGGCTTTTAAGTATTAGTACAAATTGTTTGTATATGGGAGTATAGAAAGATGTTGATTTAACACTTTTTCAAGATTTTTTTTTCAAATTTTCTCTACGTACAAACCTTCTCTGGACTTCCACGAATAGTTCAAGACCAAAATTATCCAAATCGGTAAAGGCATTGTTGAGTTATAACATTACAACGAAAAGTGGCATTGATTTTTATATATATAGATTTGTAACTTGAGTAACAACCCTGTTTTGTACACGTTTGAACTCTACAACACTACCAACAGTACTTTTCTAAATGGCACATAAGATGCCCCCAATTGCTCTCCCCATGACAATGTTTCTAAATGCTGGAATGCATGTTAATTTATATTCATTAATAAATCTTCAATAAAAGTTTCTAAAAGATTTATTATATCAAAGCTTAAAAGATTTTAAAGCTTATGTTAAGATTTTAACATAGCATGGTAATGAATCTGAATCCGGACATTCGTTCAGCAAACTCTTAATTACTTGTTATTGATTTTTAGATAACTTTGCCTCAACTAATACACTGTTTTTCAACAGGGACGCTACAAAAGTAGAACGACAGGGACAGCAAACGACGCCATATTTCTTGCCGCTCTTTTGACATTTCTCTTCAATAAGGTTTGCCATTACATGATGGAAAGATATACGAGCCAACAACGAGTCGAATTTATTAAAATTTACAACCGAAATTAGGAGTTAGTGGCCTCAACGTTAAGAGCGCTACGTCCAATTTATGGTCGTCATAATCGTCCTAGCAGATCAACAATTGAGCGTCTAGTGAAAAAAATTGAATCCACAGGCACAGTACAAAATGTTCCCGTGCTAGTGAGACAAAGAAGTGCCCTTAGTGTCGAGAATATTGCTGCAGAAAGCCCAAACGTGTCTCTCGCGCGTCGTTCTCAAGCGTTGGGCATCTTTGTGAAGTCGTTGAGGAGAATTTTGCGAAAAGATATTGGACTAAACCATTACAAGATTAAATTGACGCAAGAACTGAAGCCGCTTGACTACCAAAAGACTCGTATGTTCGTGAATTCGGCTGAGCAAAACTTGAAAATGATTCGGATTTTCATCGAAAAATCATCTTCAGCGATGAGGCTTATTTCTCGCTGAATGGCTTCGTCAATAAACAAAATATGCGGTATTGGTCAGGAGCAATCTACACGTACTCCATGAATCATCATTGCATCCCGAAAAAATTACGGTTTGGTGTGGTTTATGGGCAGGCGCGCGGCGTCATTGGTCCCTACTTTTTTCGTGATGATCAAGGCCGGCATGTTACTGTGAATGGGGATCGCTACCGTTCAATGATAATCGAATATTTTTGGCCCCAATTGGATGATATTGAATTGGAAGACATGTGGTTTTAACAGGACGGCACCACAAGCCACACAGCTAATGTCACAATCAGTTTATTGTAAACCAAGTTTGGAGAACGTATTATCTCACGAAATGGTCCAGTCGCTTGTCCGCTATCGTCGTGCGATTTGACGCGCCGCCGCGCCGCCGTTAGACTATTTCCTGTGTGGCTACCTCAAGTCTATGGTCTATGCCAACAAGCCAGTGACGATTGATGAATTTCGTACGAATATCGAACGTGAAATTGCAGCAGTATCCGCCGATTTATGCTTGAAAACCGTAGAGTTCAGCGTCTGGATGTGGTGACCATGCAAAAGAAATCGAGTTCTGTACATAATGTCATCGAACGTACTTTCACAGGAATAAAGAATTTCATTGATATCCAAAACCGTTTTTGTTTTATTTAAAAAAAAATGTGCAGCCCTCTAATTGAAAAACCCGATACTTTTAGAGCATCATTCACGTTTAGTGTTTTTCTATGCGAAATATCTGTGCCTTGGCAATTTTTTTAAGGCTGTTTCTGGATCTATTGATGCAATACTTGCAATACGTCTCTAGAAAAACATTCCAAAAATGTTCATTGCTTTCAAAGCTGAAGTCTTTTGTAGCCTTAAGCCAATCATATTTTTTTGTTAAAAGATGTTCTCATTTCTTAAACATTTTTTCCATTTTTCTAAAAAGGACTTGCAGAGACATTAATCTTTGCAACAAAATCATCACAATGATCTAAGTTATATATACTTCTAAAACATCTCAAAGGTTTAGTTCTGCTTGGAAGCATCTCCAACTTTCCTCACCTAACGCCAAATATTAATTATATCAAGTCGTTTAAGGATTTTGGTTGATTCCTAAAGTGAATAAAAACAAATTTTTGTTAGCCTACGGGCGAAATGCTCTCACGAACATAAGCCTCCCATCGATCTCAAGAGCTCAACAATTCACGCACTAGTATTGGGTAAATTCTACACAAACATTTTGAAACAACAATCGCTCTACCATCCGCTTCGTTATCACTTCTGAGTTTGAACATTAGAGTAGCTTAAAATGGACAAAGATTTTTGGCGAAAAATTATCCTGTCTGACGAGGCACGTTTTTGTCAAGTAGACAATGCCTGTAGAGTGGTGGTCTTAAACAACGTTTAGTTGAAAGATTTTGCTGAAGTTGTGCAAATGGATTTTGGTTCTTATGCTACAATGAATATTTTCTGCACCAAATTCCCTGGTCGTATTATCAGCCGTGTTTGTGATGTCAATTGGCCGCCTTGAAGCTGCGATTTAGCCCTTTAAACATTTTGTTTGTAGGGAACCGTGAAGGACCATTATAATGCCAACGATCCAGAAACAATATGCTTACAAAGACCAGTACCAGTGACGAGATGGTTAGTGCGTGGGACTGTCATGCCAGAAGACTTGGGTTTAATCCCTTCTGTGCCATCTAAATATTATTTCATGGTTACTGATTTTTGAGGAGCTATTGAAAAATTCTACAAGAATAATTCTTGTCATGAGAAGTGCTTTCTCAAATTAGCCGTTCGGATTCGGCATTAAAACTGTAGGCCCCAATCCCAATAAAACAAAACTTGTTTTCTTTACTAGGAAATATAAGATCCCCTACACAAACCCACCTTATAGAAACTGTATATCGCTTAAATTTTCAGACAAAGTTAAATATTCGGGTCTTAGATGGATGAGAAATTAAGCTGGAAACCTAATATACAAGAGAAAAAAAACTTCCAAGTGTCCATCCCTTCCAGATCTATGTGGGAGAATAAGTCATGATGGACATTCCTGGAACAGCAAGTATTGCTGCTTAACTGATTGAGGGGGAATGCATTTGGATAACTTAACCAAACATAGCTTGTACAATGAAATAATGCGGCGGTGTTTATATATCCATAGGTTTCAGTTGTAGTTCTAACGCCTATTAATTTCAGGTGCGGGGAAATAAATCCACGGGAACTAACTCCACTGAGGTATTTAGTTCCCACTTAGTGAGAACTAAATCCACTTTAGTAAAGTGGATTTAGTTCCCATGCTAACTGGGAATCTATTTCCGAAAAAAATGTGTGATTTAAGTTCTCCTTGAGTTTGAAATTAATTCCCACTTTTTTAAAGAAGAAGCAAGTAGAATAAGGCGCAGGGACATAGGGCCCAGGGACATAACGCCCAACTTTTTTTTGGGGGGCTTATGTCTCACTTCGGTGGGACATAAAACCGAAATCTTATTTAGGCCCTAAGTCCCACCCAAGTAAGACCGAATCCCCAAATAAAAATGTTGGGGCTAATGTCCCACTTAATAAGAATCACCAAATGACACAACTCGGAGCACTTTAAATCCTGAGATCCCGCGAAGCGGGCCACCCACAGGTGCTTTTATTCAAAAAAGCTGTTGATATTGGCGCCTGCCTGGCGACTTTACATACCCTAAGCGGAGCAACGGAGTTGCGTGAGCGGGTGTGACCCCGAAAAAGGGAGTTAAAATCCTGAGAACCCGCGAAGCTGGCCACCCACAGGTGCTTTTATTGAAAGAAGTTGTTGATATTGGCGCCTGCCTGGCGACTTTACATACCCTAAGTGGAGCAACGGAGTTGCGTGAGCGGGTGTGACCCCGAAAAAGGGAGTTAAAATCATGAGAATATAATGTTGAAAATAAAATTTTTTGTTTTTCCTAATTTTTGTATTATCACCGTATCAAAAAATTATTGTTCATTGTATTGAAATACAAAAACTTTATATTCTTTTTTGGCTCTGCAAAAATTTGGGGACAATGTTTTATTAGTTTTTTTATCACCTTGCTCATCAATAACTAAGCACCCCTTGCAATTTTGACCATAATAGTAGAGAGAGAGAGTCAAAGTGATCGGTCGCAAAATTATATACGGAAATTAAAATTAAATTATTACCAAAAAGCTAAATAGAAAATAAACGAAGTTTAACTTGTGTTTAAAACTAGTTTCAAATTTTTAATAAACTGTGAAAAGATATGGAATTTTCCTGTCGAAAGTGTGATAAAAACTTTAAAAAAGAAACTCCATTGATATGTAGTGGTTTCTGTAACAAAGCAATACATCGCTCGTGTGCGGAGTTCTCAAAATATGATGTTGATGTTTTAAATGCGAAAGCTAATATTTTCTACTTATGTGATGAGTGCATTGATTTTATTAAAATATTAAATGAAAATCATATAAAGTTAATTAAAACAATTAAAGAAAATCAAGAAAATTTATTAAATATGATGGAGGTTAATATGAAACAAATTTCGGATAAAGTGAGTGAGATAAAAAATGTATGCAAGCCGGTAATGATCGCGAGTGCCAATAGAGAAGTGCATAACGAGAAAGAAACATATGCGTCTAAGGTAAAAAAGGGTCCGCAAGTTATCTTAAAGCCCAAAAGCATACAAGAAAGTGCGATAACAAGGGAAGAAATAAAAAAGAATATTAACCCTTCATCTCTATCTATCAATGTAAGCAGTGTTTCCAATCGCCGGGATGGTGCAATTGCTATTGAGTGCGGGAATGATGAATCGAGTGTAAAAATGCAAAATGCAATCAAAGAGAAAATGAGTGAAAAGTATGATATTCAAATACCAGAAATGAGAAATCCTAAAGTGCGCGTATGCGGCATGAGTGAAATGATGAGCAGTGATGTTATTATTGAATCAATTCAAGCTCAAAATAAAATTGTATTCAAAGTTATAAAATGCATTAAAGTTTATCAGTCTCCAAAAAATAAAAAAATGTTCAATGCTATTTTGGAAGTAGATGGTGGAGCATTTCAAGAGTTATTGTGTGCTAAAAGAATAAATATTCAATGGGACAGATGTGTTATTTATGAAGAAATTAACGTCAAAAGGTGTTTTAAGTGCTGGGGTTTTAACCATAACGCGAAAAAATGTACCGGGGAGGAAACCTGTGTAAAATGTGCCGGAAACCATAGTAACAAAAACGATTGTGATAGCGAAAATACGAAGTGCGTGAGTTGTATCAGAGCAAATAATACCCTTCATCTGAATGTTGATGTAAATCACGATACAAGAAGCTCTAAGTGTCCTGTTTTGCAAAGAAAAATGCAAAGTGAGATGCAAAAAATTGCCTACTAGCAATTAAATAGCTGTAGGTGTTTCTTTGCCAACATACAGGGGCTGATAAATAATTTTAGTGAGCTTGAAAGCATAGTCTATCTGGAAAGTTTTGATTTTATTATAGTGGTGGAAACACATGTAACGTCAAATATTGACAGTACTGAAATTTGTTTAAGTGGTTTTACGACAGTAAGGTGTAACTCTGTTTCTTCCCATACGGGTGGAATTGTTTGTTATGTTAAAGAACAGTGGCAAGTTGTTACTTTAGAAAGTGTTTCAACACATATGGATTGGTGGATTTTGGTTATTAAAGTATCTTCAGGTTCACAAAGTTTTATATTAGCCGGTCTTTATAGGTCCCCAAGTTCGTCTTTAGCAAGTTTTTGCGATTGCTTCAAGGAATTAATGGAGCGAACAGTAATGTATGGAATAGACATTATTCTCATGGGTGACTTTAACATAGACTGGCTTGTGAACAGTACTTATAAAATTCGTGCTCAACAGGTAATTAGTGACAATGCATGTAAACAGTTAATATCCGAACCAACAAGAATAACTCCTACATCTCGTACTTTACTTGATTACGTCGTTACAAACAGTTTTAGAGTTCACGCTGAGGTAGTTAAAAAATGGAAAATAAGTGATCATGAAAGCATAGAAATAACAATAGAAACAAGAGACAAAGTGAAAAACGTAAAAAAGCAAATACAAATTCTGAAATACAGCAAGTCTTCATTCTGTGATAATCTAATCGGGAACATTGATTTATTGAATAATATCTTTAACTGTGATAACGTTAATATTATGGGGGATAACTTTTGTAATATGATAGCTTGCGCGGTTGATTCCCTTAAAATTACAAAGACTGTTAATGCTACTGATAGAAACGAATGGTACAGTAATGAGCTGAAAAGAATGAGAGACACTAAAATTTTAAAATATAATCAGGCCATTTGGTCAAATACAGCTAATGATTGGCAAAATTATAGAGTCGCGCGTAACAGGTTTAAAGCAGAAATAAATAAAGCCAAAAATAAATATGTTTCGAATAAAGTTCAGGGTGCAAAAGACCAAAAGTCAATGTGGCGCATAATTAAATCCCTAGTGTTAAATCAAAAGAAGAGTTCTATTAAAAGTATTAATTTTGATAACGTAATAGTGGACGACAAATACCAGCTAGCGGAAAAACTTAACCATTTTTTCGTCAAGAGTGTTATTGAAATCAATAAACTAATTCCAAATGTTTCTTATTATGATTACATTGAAGACAATGATAAAACATTTAGGTTTGAGTTTGTTACTTTTATTGAGTTAAAGACTTTTATCAGAAATATGAAAAATAAAAAAGATGCAAATATGTTGTCTGTTAATATGATAAGTGATTCATTCCACATAGTTGGTGACGGTTTGTGCAGATTAGTAAATGAATCTCTAAGAGAAGGTATTTTCCCAGATTGCTGGAAGGAGTCAATGGTGGTTCCTATCGCTAAAGTCAATAACCCGTTGTATCCTGAAGAATATCGTCCAGTAAATATGTTGCCAAATGATGGAAAAATTTTGGAAAAAATTGTTCAAAAGCAACTTCAAAAATACATGGAAGAAAGCCAGTTGTTTGTGGAAAGCCAATCAGGGTTCAGAGAGGGACACAGCTGTGAATCTCTGATCAATCTTATTATTGCTGACTGGAAGACAGCAGTACATCAGAAAATGAAAATAGTTGCCGTGTTTATTGACCTGAGGAGAGCCTTTGAAACTTTGGACAGAGAAATTCTATTAAAAAAACTTTACAAATATGGAGTGAAAAATAAAGAACTGAGCTGGTTTCAATCATATCTGCAGAGGCGTACGCAAAGAACTAAGGTGGAAGAAGCTGTATCCGAATCGATTAATGTTAATTTAGGTGTTCCGCAAGGGTCGGTGTTGGGAACATTATTATTTATAATTTATGTTAATGAAATGCCTAGGGTTGTTAGATATTCATTTTTAAAACTGTTTGCCGATGATGGTCTATTATATTTTGTTGGTAAAAGCATTGAAGAATGTATTGAAAAGGTTAATTTTGATTTAATGGAGCTAAACAAATGGTTTCATATGAATAAATTAAGCTTAAACGTGGGAAAAACAAAATGTATGTATATTAATGGAGAATCAGAGACTGAAATTAAAATTGATAACCAGGTGTTAGAAGTTGTAGAAAATATAAAATATCTTGGAATTATGTTTGATAATAAGTTGGAATTTAATACACACATTGACTATATATCAAAGAAAATTGGAAAAAAGATTGGTTTCTTTTCAAGAATTAGAAAAAGAATGTCGACTTTATGTGCAATAAATGTGTATAATACAATAATTAAGCCCCATTTTGAATACTGCTAGACCATAATTTATCTTGGTAATATAACGATGATAGATAGATTGCAAAAATTACAAAATAAAGCAATGAGGATAATTTTAAAATGCCATTGGTTAACACCAATTGCAAGTATGTTAAGTATGTTAAAATGGCTTAGTATAAATCAGAGAACCATTATGAATGTGTTAGTCTATGTTTTTAAAATGAAAAATGGAATGCTTCCCAGTTACTTGTGTGATAAAATCAATTATGTTAGTAATGTACATAGTCATAATGTAAGAAATAGATCAGATTTTCGTCTTCCACATTTTAGAACTCGATCAGCACAAAATATGCTTACACATAATGGCCTTAAATTGTTTAACGGGCTTCCAAATGATTTGAAAACAGAAACAAATTTGAAAATATTTAAGAAAAAAGTTGTACACTTTGTAAGAAATAGATATGCATATGTATAAGTTTAATTTTATTATTTATTATTAATAGTAAGTTGTAAATAGCTAAAATATTGCTAAATAAACAAATCAAATCAAATGTAACGTGAAATATTATTTCGAGTATATTTTTTAACATAAATTTGTTTTTCTTCACGGTCATAAATTACCACACTATTTTTACGAAACCCGGTAATAAATTCAATTTTATTTTCCATGCTTTTAATTTTTTATTTTAATTTATTCACACTACGCACTGTTTTCTTAAATTGCTTAAGACTGATGTTCGACTGTACTCTTCAAAATCGAACAACTTTCAAGAATCTGATAACTAACTGTAATTTGAAGCTGTTGTTGTTAGAAATTAGTTCCCTCTTCATATTTTTGAATGTGTACTAAATTCCCATAAGAAAGTGGAGTTCGTTCCCACTTAGCATGGGAACTAAATCCACTTTACTAAAGTAAATTTAGTTCCCACTGAGCGGGAACTAAATCCCTCAGTGGAGTTAGTTCCCGTGGATTTATTTCGCCGCACCTTAATTTCAAAGCTCTTTTATTGGTTTCTATCCAAGCGACTTCACAAAGACGTAGAATCCACCTTGGAGACTACTACTTCAACGATACCAGCGATCTAAAAAAATCTGACATATTTTTGATGATAAATTTCTTGCACCGTATCGCCGGAGAAGTCCTTTGAACCTAGTGGTGAGTTGAGTTCTCTAAATGGGCTCTGTAGCAGTTGGAAACTGAATCTTATTTTCAATATAAAAGACCTAAAAACACTGAATCCACTCGATTTGAGATTCTTTTTTTTTTCAAGCAAAAACGTTCACTGAACATACATAGCTGGTTAAATAATTCAAAAATATAGAACAATTTTTCCCGGTGAAACTTTTTTATTTACACATTTAACTAAGTTACGAAAGTTAGCAGGAACACTTATTTACCTATAATATTACCCCTAATAACCATACTGCAATGTTTATTTAAAAGCTTATTAATTATAAAAGAAATAAAACTGTTTACAGTTGATTAAGCTGCCATATTTGTGCATAGCAAATATACTCGTAGTTAGAATTGAGTAAGTCCTTTGTGTATAATAACGTTGTATATTTTCAAAGTTCTTATAACTTAGGGAGGGCCTGCTGTAATGTGAAAGTTGTAGTAACGTTGCGTTGCACAGGCAGAAAAGAGCCCCCAAAAACCGAAATTAATATCATTAGCTCGCCAATAACCTGAATTGCATTTGAGTTGAATGCATAAAACTTTCCCCATTAGTCTATTATCATTGTAAAACACTTAAATAATGTTCAAAGTATTGTCTTCCGCCTTGATGCAGAAGTGGAGACTTTTTGACTTCCTCCCTTTGGTACTCGTATACTCGTATCAGTAGCGTAAAATTTGCCATTTCAATTTAGAGGCTTATAACAACTGGTAAACCTTGCCTACTCCCACTTTCGCCAGACTTTTGCCCTTTTCGCCAACTTATATAATTAAACTATCAACGTGAGAGTTAAATTAAAAATAAAAATATCGTCTAACCTCAAGATAAGTTACGTCCTCATTCCTCAACCAAAAAATAACCACTTCTTTGCCTATATTTTTCTGATGTACATATAAATTCTTTTAGCCTGCCCTCGTCGTCGTTGGTCGTAGTCGTAGAAGCTATGTGGCAATTGAATGCGACCGACTTCATAGAAAAACTTTTGCAGATTTAATTAAAAGTACTCTTACAGTTCTGCAAAAGCTAGAACTTTTGCTTTTTTTTTCAATTTTTAATCCTACAACTTCCTACGAATATAATATATGAATATATAGTTGTTGTAGACTTACTCATCATGATGGTATATAGTGAAGGAAACCGAACCGCACCGCACTTAAAATTCATTTAGAAAAATTTTCAAATGAGATCTAAACCGAAAAAGAAGATATGCACTTTTTTAACAACCCTATAATAATCCTATAAGTATTTAGCTCAAATTTAAGAACTAAAAAAAAAATGTGAAGAAAATAAAAAAATTAGCAAAGGCTTCAAAGATTTTTTTCCTCACATGAAATAACTAAAATTAAAAAATAAGAACAAAATACGTACTTAAATCAAAGATAAATCTTTTAGGTTAAAGATGAAAATTAAAATCCTTAAATCCTTGCAATTCCGCTATAAATTAGTTTAGACGGAACAAATGATGCTCGAACATAAGTTTCATCCATGTATAGAGCTAGAGCCCCTGCTGACGGAAAAGACATGCGGATGGAACATAAAAAAGAGAAAAAAACATAAAAAAAATCATGGACTTCCTCTTTTGACTAACGATTTTTGGTGAAACGGAATGGATATGGTTGCCATAGTTAGTTTTCAACATTATATAGGAAATGAGAATTTTACGTAAGCTTATGTTTTTCAGCATTTTGTTAAGGCAGAAATATCATGAATGTTTTTTTAAAAGGATACAACTTTCAATTGACAAAGCTTTTTTAACTGGCGGTTAAGGCTTATTTTCTCAGCTGTCAAGCGGTTTGTTTTGTTTAGAATTTTAAGATGATAAAGCTGATTTTTAGTTGAATGGATAGTTCATTGAACAAAATTGCAATATTTGGAGTGATGATAATTTTCCACAATTTAAAGGGTAGTCAAAATTTTAAAGGCCGATTACAAGGAAAGGAACAATTATCCAAATATCCGCTGCGACCTCGGCGACACACTTCAAACCACGCTGAGGCATAATTGAGGTTCTTTGCTGTTATTATATGCCGAATTATCTTCAACTTTTAGCCCATGAATTTTTTCTGGTTTATCAACGTACATCTTTTCTTTAAAATAACCCCAAAGAAAGAAGTCCAAAGGTGTAAAATCACATGATCTTGGCGGCCAATTGACATTGCCACTACGTGAGATAACACGGCCATTGAAGATCTCACGCAAAAAAACATTCGCCCAAATGCGGAAATTCTGCGTATTGACGAATCCACTGAGGTGAAAATATGCCTCATCGCTGAAGATGATTTTCTTCGATAATTGATCATCCACTGTTGCCATTTCTTGGCCACCATTCTGTCTATTGATGACGCTTGAAATGTTCAAGAGGATTAACTTACTGTAGTTATTGAGTCAATTGCATCTTGTAAGCGTGTAAATGCAAGTCTTAACGTATCATGTTCATCAACGACGAGCGTAAAGGTGCAATCGTTGGGCACGACGACGAGTGAAGGTGGGATGGCTCTTCTGCCACACCATGGAGCAGTACGAGATGTACGAGCATGCACTCCTCCAGACCCGGTTTGCTAAAATGTTTGCACGATTTTTCGGATTGTACGCACATTTGGACGATTGACCTCAATTGACCGACTAAATCACAAAGTGCACGATATGCATTTTGATTTGAACGCCCATTTTCATGAAAAGCCTTATTAACTCTAATGCGTTGCTCGATTATGTATCTTTCCATGGTTCAAATTCAAATAAAGGGTTTTTCAATTGGCGCTGGTAGGTTTTGGCGCGATTGAACAGCACGTTCAAATGATAAAACTTAAATATCAAAATGAGTGTTCGTTAACGAAAACGTTGCGCGCATAGCGCCCACTCTTAAACGTTTGGTGGCCAAATTTGAGGCGACCGGTTTAGTAAACAATCTGCCAACACCCGTACGTTCAAGGAACGCAAGATCGGTCGAGAACATCGCCGCGGTCCGTGGAAGTGTACAGCAGAACCCGAGGCAGACTATTCCTCGCCGTAAATAAGAATTCGGCCTTTCGCAGACTTCAATTTGGCGAATTTTGCGTCGGGACTTGGGCTTGCAACCGTACAAGATGATAAATAATTTCTTATGACCCAAATTGAACCATGTGGACCTAGACGACATGTTGTTCCAGCAGGACGGCGCTACGTGCCAGAGTGGAACAGTCATTGAAAATTGGACCACTCGGATCCGTGCCACCGTAAGAAGCTGAGGCGGGGATTTGAATGATGTCATATTCCATACTATTAGTGGCATACATGCGCCTTTAAAAATAAAAAATAATTTTTGTAATATTTCACGCACAGCTTGTTTTATTCCATTTCAACATCTACCCGCCCTTATTGAAAAACCGAGAAATACCAAATGAAATGCAGACAAAAATTGTATAGGTGTGGTTCACATTCGACATCGGCCCTTAAAATCTAACCAGCATTTACGAATATTGCAGTCCCAGAATATAACTCAATGTTATTGTGGAGCAGGTACTCATCAAACCCCTCATGGCCACACTCTCAGCCAGTGTGTTGTCTGTCCCTAATATGGGAAATCCAGCTCGAAGGACCAAATGTCTGGCGCGTAAATGGACAAAGGCGATATCAACAGCAGAAGCAGCAGGCGATGACTTGGTAGGGAGCATGCACCAACTCATCTGCAAAATATGGTCGGAAGAAAGCATGCCCGATGAGTGGAATCTCAGCATAGTTTGCCCGATACATAAAAAAGGAGACCCTTTAAATTGCGCCAACTACAGAGGGATCAGTCTCCTTAACATTGCATATAAGATCCTTTCTGCCGTACTATGTGAACGTCTGAAGCCGTTCGTCAACAACCTGATAGGTCCTTATCAGTGTGGCTTCAGACCAGGAAAGTCTACTATCGACCAAATATTCACACTACGGCAGATCTAGGAAAAAACCCAGGAGCTTCAAATCGATACCCACCATCTCTTTATCGATTTTAAAGCCGCGTATGACAGCATCCATAGGGAAGAGCTCTACAGAGCAATGTCTAGTTTTGGCATCCCTGTCAAACTTATCCGTTTGTGCAGAATGACGATGGAGAATGCACGCTGCTCTATCAAGGTCGGAAAAGATCTCACCGATGCATTTGATGTCAAAAAAGGTTTTAGACAAGGCGATGCACTGTCATGCGACTTCTTCAACATCGTTCTGGAAAGAATTGTGCAAAACTCAACCGTCAACACTAGAGGCACAATCTTCCAAAGGTCCATCCAATTACTCGGATACGCAGATGATATTGACATAATTGGAAGATCAAAGCGTGATGTCAGTGGAGTGTTTTTGAGCATTGCGACGGAAGCGAAGAAGATGGGTTTAGTGGTCAATGAGGGCAAGACCAAGTCCTTTTTGATGACAGCATATATGTACGTATAGATGGAGAATGGAGGAGAAGATATAACGACGAACTGTACGGGCTGTACAGCGACACTGACTTAGTTAGCAGAATAAAAGTCCAACGGCTTAGATGGCTGGGTCATGTAGAGCGAATGGACATCAACGCTCCAGCCCGGAAGGTCTTCGAATCCAATCCCGAGGAACGGCGCAGTAGAGGAAGACCGCGACTCAGGTGGCGCACTCAGGTGGGTGAGGACCTCAACCAACTTGGCGTGCGAAACTGGAGACAGCTAGCTAGGGACCGAGCTGGCTGGAGACGCATGTTGGTTGAGTCCCAGGTCCGCCCCGGACTGTAGCGCCACCTTAAGTAAGTAAGTAAGATATCAACAGCAGAGAACGCAAAAACAGGAACCGCACACTATCCTTAAGCTCAGTAACAGCAGCAACACGTCGCGTCGGCACCATTCAAAAATAATTGTAGAAAAAAAGAATTAATGTTTGTTTTATTTTCATTTTTTTTTTTTCAAATTTATAGTTAGTAATTATAATTTTATTTCCGAAAGTAAAAAGAAAGATAAATAATGACTTAACAATCCAAGAGCAAGAAAACGAATGGAATCGACTAACAAAAAATGACATATGCATATAAAGTGCCGGTACAAAAGAGACTTACAACGTTTCAGTCTTATGGAATGCTGGACTGGACGGGTTTACGCTTTGGTGCCGGAAACGCATTGTAAATTAGGCGTCACCGCATATTGCGATAACATGCCCACTAGGTTGACTCCAGATTGCTCTGAATCGATATTGGCTGTGGAGCCATTATTATTCACTCTTTCCTTCAGCAATTGAATAGCCCTGGTGTCTACAAGAAACATTTTACACAGCACGTGCTTTAATTGATTTATGGATAGTAACGTTTGGTAAGAGCATGGACCCTCGAATTGTCCGTGAATCGCTAGACTATACCGATAAGCTCGAAACAATTGACCACTTAGACAAGAATATTCTCTACGTTACTGCTAATATACATCCACAAATGTTGGAAAAATTAATCAAACATTGGGCCTTCCGATTAGATTATGTCTATAATGCCAGAAGATTATCTTTGGAATAAAGTAAATGTCATGCCAATTATTAATAATTGTCTCTCATTTATTCGATTTCAAAGTTTAAAACTTAAAAAAACTCATTTTACTAAGGATACATATCTTATTAAAGGAAGCCTTACATTTATTAAAGAACTAGGAAACCCGGCGAACTCCGTTTCGCCACCAGATGGATTTGTTTTTTGTAACATTTTGTTTAATGATTGAAAGATGAAGACAAATTATTTTTTTTTTGTTTTATATTTGAAAAGAAAAAATTTTATTGCATTTAACAACAGTAATGAATTCATTTCGATTACAAAAATGAAGTGTAATTTAGTTGAACTTCTCTAAGTAAAAAATGAAAGTGAATCCAAAGTAAATACTGAATCTAACCGTTAATTGTCACTGCGAACGCAAGGCGAACCGGAAATTCTAATCGTTTGAAGTCAAGTGGAAGATCAGTCGGAATCAGTATTCGAGAAATAAATACATTTTCACCTGCGTACTTTCCGTTAATAATGGTTGCCTCAATCAAATTCGGCATAAGTCTTTTCACCGCAAGTCGAGTACAGTTGCAAAGTCCCGGTGGATTCAAAGTACGCAATATCATAATAACTGAACCAACTTTGAGTTGCAAGTTATGTGGTGGAAATCCTGGTAACTCCAGAGAGTTCAAAAACTCCGTTGGATGTTGTGCACTCATTCCTAACAATGAGCTTGCATTGCATCAACAATTTTCCCATTGCACTGGATCGGGAAATATTGCATGTTGGAGTATCAATTGTGTTTAAATTGAGTGGCAACTTAAGCGCAGAATGTGCAGTACGACCGCCTTCTAGAAGAGTTGCCGCAATTCTAGATGATGCTAACGCCAAAGCTGTGTCACATCTTGATCGAATAGTGTCCAAAATCAATGAAATGACAAATGTTTTCCATGTTCCTCCAGGTGCGTCCAGGAAGAATAGACCACCAGTATTATTGTCCACCGCTTGCATTAATGTTTCGTATACCTACTTGTTTTTACTGTTCATTCAGCAACGGCACATTATTTCGAACGAATTCCTGCAATGTATCAACATTGTATTGCAGCTCTCGATTTAATTCTTGGCGCAATCCTTCCTATTTCAATCAGTAGCTTCTCGATATGTTTGGCATTGGGGCCATTCACAGTTTTCAAATGCGCAAATGATTTTGGTCCTCGTACATTTACCAACAGCAGTCGCAAATAAAAACATTTATCATTTCTAGGATGAACAGTGTACATGTACATGCGACCTAGCGCATCAGTGGAAAACACCTGTGGCCAATTTGGAATTTTCTCTTACCTAATATAATTTGTCTTTCGTCGCTTAAGTTCTGTGAATATACACTTGTTGCTGCCTTGCATGTCTTGTGCTGCGGCGCGCGTCCGATGTTCGCACGTCGTACTCTAGGCAAATGTTCTACGTGATTTTGTTTCAGTTTTTTGATTTAAAAAAAAAGATAACTGATTTTTTTCGAAATTATACCAAATTTGCTCAGAATGTGTAATACAGAATTTTATATATGTAAGTGGATTTGGGGTCAACCAAATTTTTTACTTTTTTCTTAAATTGCTCTATGATAAAAAGAACACTCACTAAAATTTTTTAAAAGTCGTTTTTGCATTTTTTTTCTTATTATTTTTAAAACAAACGTTATTTGAAGTCGATATCTCTGACGTTTCTAGAGATATGGTTGACTAAAAAAGGTTCCCAAAAGTAAGCTTTGGTTTAGAATATAGGGCCCTTGAAACGTCAAAAAATATATATACATATTACATTAATAAGAATTGTTAACGTTAGTATTTAACGAATTATAATAAATAAATGAAATTAAAAAAATTTCAATTCCACAAATCGGAATTTTTACAATAGCTTTCTATGGGAAGCTAAACGGAGTTCACCTCTTTTCTGTTGAAAATTTTCCTGAATTTTGTCTGCTATAAACCTCACGGAGCCCGAGACCTTTCCAACGAATTCAAAACCGTGGAAATCGGTTCGTGCGTTCTGGAGTTATAGCGTCAGGATAGAAAACCCGACTTATTTTTATATTATAGATTGTGTACTTTAAATGTTCTGGCAACTCGCTAAAAAGAAACGCCTTGGCAGCTGAAGTTGTCGGATTATTACAAATGGAGCACAAATGGAGTACAAATAAAGCAGAAATTTTCATTCTTAGCTAAGCTTAAAATCTAATGATATTTTAGCAGCCACGTACACAAACTGACAGCTGTCAATCTATATTTTTAAGAGGATCCGTTTTATTACAATTTATGGGACAGTTTCTATAAAGTCTTATTCAGTGCCCAACGGAAGAGTAATACTGAATTTCAAAGTGAACAAATTTTATCAAATAATGCGAAATCTCAAAATTAATTCTAAATAAAAAGGATGACATGGAATGACTTACTTTTCCATTTTTAAGAATAAAAATAGACACAAGATTTATATGAACCCAAAAAGGAATTTGATATAAGAATTTCTTTTACGATTTTTTGAACTCTCAATTTTATTATCTGCAACAAAATCTAAAATGGTTTTCTAATAAGATGTTTCATTTTGAATATCGCGCTATTTTGGCTGTTGTCACTTTTGAAGCTGTCATTTTTTAAAGTTTGATAAGTAAGGCCATTAGTCAAAATGAAATCATATTTGCCTGTCTTGCAATACAACACCGACCGTTTTTCTGCTGATTAAATAAGTTAAATTGACAAATTTTAGGCTCTGCTAAGCCAATCATGATTATTAAAAAGCTCTCAATTTTCAACATGTGTGTTTAGTGCAGTTTTTGGTCTGGGTATGGCGCGCGGTTTGATTGGACCAAATTTATTCAAATATGATAACGCCGATACTCTTACGGTGACTGCAACGTCATATCGAGATGTGAACTGTGATCGGGTAGCTGTTGATTGCAACTTGCAGCCACTAGCTTTCTCGGGGATAGGTTTTGGAAATTGGCATTATTCGTAATAATAACAATAATAACGAAGGGCTTAGGTAAGTCATGGAAAAGCATGAAGTTGGCGGTTGCAACTACAATGGCGAGGGGTTCGTGTACTTCTGCGAAGCTAACCGTTTTTTAATTGATGTTTCAACACAAGACGTACCACAAACTAAGCTGGATGTCGACGAATAGACAACGCTTTTCCAACCAAATTGACCACTTCACGATAAGTAGACGCTTCATTACCAGTCTTTAGGATGTCAGAAATAGGAGGTTTGTTCATAAATACCGTCTTATGGTAGCTATTACCGTAAGATTACGTACAGCTGCAGTTCGGAGATCGAATTTCAGAATGTCCAAGCTTAATACAAATCAGAGACCACTTTTCACAACATATTAGAACAATCAGCAGCACGGGACAAAAAACCATAGAAAACCATTAGAGTGCAGTGAAAAAGAAAGAATAGTCGATCGTGTGCAAAGACGAAACAACACTTGGCTTTCGGAGGAGACTTGGGTAGAGATTAACGTAAGGAGACAATTAAAAGCTCATTAAGCAGCTGCTCTTCTGCCTTCTTGAATGAGTGGATTCCATTGCGTTGCCTGTCTTGCAATACAATTATTCTTTTTCAAAGATGTGTGTTGAATCCACTAACAATTGCGCCTTGGTATAATAGTGTCCATAGGTAAACCACACATGATGGCGCTTAGGAGAAGTTGAGGCGCCCTACGTCTCGCTACACTCAAAAAATATTCCTGGTTCTGGTATTCTGATAAAATATACCATTTAAAAAACTGGTAAATACTATCGTTTTTCTGATATATGTTATCGTTTTTCAAGGTAAACGTTCATTTATCTGGATAATGGTAGCCGGTACTAGAACCAAGAAGGCACATTTTTTACCAGAGGGCCGATTCCAGAAAGCGCGGCGGATCGCATTGAAAGCGAAAATTCAATTTCGACCGTCTTCGCTTTGAGTTAATTTCAAAAGCAAACATGGAAGAAAGCGATCCTTCCATTTTTCCAGCTTAAATGTCAAATATTTCCAATCCATTTCCATGATATTTTCCAATTTTCCATTTATTTGTCAGCTGTTTCGAAAAATATGACATTTCCTTCCACTAAAACTAATTGTTTTTCTCTGAAAAAAGTATCTTAATGTTTGTAGTTATATTTTAATATTATTGTTGGTTTCAAGTAAACAAAACTAGTTTTCAATGGACTCCATAAGTGTTTTTTTAAATGCAGAAAGAGAAGAAGCAAGAAAAGAAGCTAATTATTTAAATATTCAAAGAAAACTATTTAGAAGTGGGTCTTCGCCTCTTAATGTTCCCCCCAAAGAGTGTGTTTTTAATTATCTTTTTCCAAATTGAAGTTTTTTAAATGATTTTTGTTCAATAAGGTTTATAAAATTGTTTCGACTATCGCGAGAAGCATTTGTGTACGTTTTTGAAGAAATCAAAGATGAATTCAAACGAGAAAACACTACCTCTTTGCCTTCAATACTCAAGCTTGCCGCTACATTGCGATTTTTAGCGGAAGGTTCGTACAAGTACCTACCCAAACACTTAAACTGGATGCAACATTGAATTAAAGGTGATGCCGGTTATATCCTTGAACCATGGTTGATGATTCCCTACAAATCACCTATACCCAACAGTCGTGAAGCTAAATTCAACACGGTTCTTTCAAAATGTAGAGGCATAATAGAAAGATGTTTTGGAGTTCTGAAAGGAAGGCTTAGATGCCTGCTGCACTCAAGGGAACTTCATTACCGGCCGGAATAGGCAGCATTGATTACAAATGTGTATGCAATGTTACACAATGTATGTATTAAGTGCAAAGTAGATTTTGATCATCAGCTTTTAGATCCTGAAGATAGTGATGATGATGTCGTAATTGCAGCTCCTCAAAATGCTGGCAACTTCAAAAACATTGCAAAGCAAATACGAGATAGTATAAAAGATTCATTTAAAATAGTATTAAATGTTTTGTTTTTATTATTATTTTATAAATAAATAAATACTTATATTGATATCTTTAATTTAATATATTAAAAAAAAAAAAACACAAATAAAACTTATTTTTGTTTACATTTTGTTGCAATCCGCCACTATCACGCCTGTCGCTTTCAAAACCCACTAGAAAAATGACATTTTGTTGGAAAGAACTTTCGCTTTCCAAATGGAAAGCGAATCGCTTTTGAGAATATAAAAACACAAATCCGCCATTAAAAGCGATCCGCCGCGCTTTCTGGAATCGGCCCTCAGATTTCCTGATAAAACTTTTACCAGAAAAAATAAGAAGAAATAAAATATTAATATATTTTGTACGCTAAATATAGCGTATCCAAAATCATGTCAACAGTTTTGGGAATTTGTTGATAACTGTTTTTACAAAATCGAAAAATCAGCAACAAATCCAAAGACACGAAATCTATTAAAGTCATTAAAATTCGCTGAAAGCGAAAGAAACAATAAAATTTAAACTGGATCGTAAATTTTTACGTTTAAGTATTTTTAATAACAACTCATATTCTCAAAGAAATTCATAATATTTTATTTGTTATAAGATCAATTTTTGGGGTGTCTTCTTCTCAAGTTCGTATGGTCTTTTGTGGTTTTTATTTCAGATACTTGTTGAGTTTCCAGCAAATGGTAAGTAAAAATAAATAACATTCATTCAATAACCGGTACTAGGAAGACTACCCGATATATTGGTAAATTTTATCAAAATACAGGTATATTTTACCAGGAAAAAATAATATTCCTCGTAAATACTACCAGTTTACTGGTAGCAGGTACCAGGAAAAGTACCCGAAGGACTGGTAAATTGTACCAGAATACAGGTACATTCTACCAGGAAAAAACAATATTTCTGGTAAATACTACCAGTATGCTGGTAGCAGGTACCAGGAAAAGTACCCGAAGGCCTGGTAAATTGTACCAGAATACAGGTACATTCTACCAGGAAAAAAATTATATTTCTGGCAAATACTACCAATATGCTGGTAGCAGGTACCAGGAAAAGTACCCGAAGGCCTGGTAAATTGTACCAGAATACAGGTACATTCTACCAGGAAAAAATTATATTTCTGGCAAATACTAGCAATATGCTGGTAGCAGGTACCAGGAAAAGTACCCGAAAGCCTGGTAAATTGTACCAAAATACAGGTACATTCTACCAGGAAAAAAATAATATTCCTGGTAAATGCTACAAGTTACCTGTTAGCAAGTACCAGGAAAATGATTATCTTTTCCTGTTAGATTGTATCAGGCAACTGGTACTTCTTATCAGAAATTCTGATAATATTCTGTCGGAGGGGAATTTATTTTTCCTAGTACGGGCTACCAGGAGAGACTGATACGAGTATATTCTATCAGACGACCTGGGAGAATCTCGTTATCAGTTCTTCCGATAGAATCTAACAAGAAATCTGATAAATAGAACCAGGATATTTTTTTGAGTGATAGTAACCACCCATTGACTTTATAGGTCTAAAGACCTAACTAAGTAAGTATATCGAGATTAAAGAAAAGTAAGCAATAAATTACTCTTTCCTTACTTGAGGGGTTATTGTTTTTGAGTTAAATAAAATGTTGAGAATCTTAATATAAGAATATTTAGGTTCAAGTTGAAAAAACGAAAGTGGTAATTATGGACTTTTTTATGTCTCCAAAAAAAAAACATCTTGTTCTTTTCTCTTTCCAAAAAAACTCAAGATACTCGATTGAAAAATTAAAAAAAAAACACACACGCACACATGTTTTTGTTTTATTTCACAAAGCTAGAAATGTCCAAGTCATGTGTTTCAATTAGAATATAATTTCACAGATAGGAATGTGTTTTTTTTTTCGTTCATACTATTCATGAATCAAGGACGATGCTAAATACCCACAGAAAAAAAAAGGAATAACCAAAATAGGAAGAGAAAAAATTGCTTCATGGTGTCACTTAAAAAGGATGAGAAGCCATTTTAGAGGGACGACACACGAGTAGTAAAGGAGGCGAACGAGCCACGACGATGACGATACGCTGCGATAGCGATGGCGATGGTGATGGGGATAACGCTGGCTATGGAAGAAACTCTTAAGTGTCATTTATGTTTGAAACGTGACACTTGAATATTTTTTTTTTCTTTTTTATTTGGATTTTTAAACCTTAACGCTTGTGTATATTTTTGTTGTATGAGCTTTTTTGGAAGATTTAACGGTTTGGAGTATATAAAATTTGAAGTATAAGACAACTTTTTAAATTGCGAAACAATGTTGGGTGGAGTCATGATCATCACAGACTATAGCTACGAGTATTATGTAGTACATATATTTAAATTTTTGTTTGAATTAGTTTGTCTATAATGGAGTGGCTAAAGTTTTTGAAAAGGCAAATACCTATAACATGTATCTTTATTTAAACAATAGACAGAAAAAATAAGGATTATGTCAATGTTGCAATATTATTTGCTATTGCGGTCGATTAAAAATGACTTATATCAAGTATTTACAAAAGAAAAGAAAACAGCAGAGAGTTAACAATTGAAATGAAAATTCAGAAATATGTCATAGTTACATATATGAACATTAATTTTTAATTTAATTCTAACAAATTTAAGCATTTTAAACGGTTTACGTTGTATTTATATTAACTTACGAAATCCATACAAGAATTGAATATTACATAAAATTGATGCTCTTACACAATATAGTGACACTATTTTTTCATTTCTGTGTTATTGCATATTGTATCCTTCACGATAGGTTTTCATATTCATTAACACTTTAACCTTTTTTTTCCGGCGTGATTAGGGCACAATTTACAAATTTTTTTTTTGAGCAAGGCTCAAACAAAGAAGTAGGTAATACCCGATATTCAGTAAAATAAAAAATTACCAAAAGTTAAATCGCTATTATAAAAAAAAAGAAATTAATAGTATGTATTAACGCTGATCTTCACACTGGCTGTTATACTGGGTCAAATTAGGATTTTTAGAGGGGCAGAGACATAGGGCCCAAGGACATAACGCCCAACTTTTTTTTGGGGGATTATGTCTCACTTCGGTGGAACATAAAACCGAAATCTAATTTGGGCCCTAAGTCCCACCCAATTAAGACCGAAGCCCCAAATAAAAATGTTAACGCTAATGTCCCACTTAATAAGAATCACCAAATGACAAAACTTGGAGCACTTCAATACCACAAGACTTTGTTTTGTGGAGTTTAAATCCTGAGATTCCGCGAAGCCCGCCACCCACAGGTGCTTTTATTCAAAAAAGCCGTTGATATTGGCTCCTGTCTGGCGACTTTACATACCCTAAGTGGAGCAATGGAGTTGCGTGAGCGGGTGTGACCCCGAAAAAGGGAGTTAAAATCCTGAAAACCCGCGAAGCCGGCCATCCACAGTTGCTTTTATTGAAAGAAATTGTTGATATTTTTGTATTATCACCGTATCAAAAAATTATTGTTCATTGTCTTGAAATACAAAAACTTTTTATTCTTTTTTGGCTCTACGAAAATTTGGGGACAATGTCCTATTTTTAACAAACAAATTTGGGACTTAGGTCATATTTGAGTAGGACTTAAGGCCCAAATTTAATTTCGGTTTTATGTCCCACCGAAGTGAGACATAAGCCCCAAAAAAAAAGTTTGGCGTTATGTCCCTGGGGCCCTATGTCTCTGCGCCGTTTTTAGATAGGTTCCCGAAATTGAATATTATATATCGAGATCTAAATTGAAGAATTTATAACTTCTAATACTTTTCGAAATTAAACCAACTGACATACTCGTATATCACATCAGTCAATACAAAATTTTGCTGATTATCATAGTTTGTACAATTTGTTGTGCACTTATAAATAAAATATTAGTGTTTATGTTTGATGTGCATAACAGCTACAGAAAGTTTTTAGGAAACACTGTTTTATTCGAAATGTTAAAGAGAAGTCAATTATCGTGGTGATCGTTTGCTTGTCCACTTCTTCAAACTGCAACTCTTCACGAAGCATGCACATATATTTCAAAAATTAGTGAAGTTTTATTTTCTATGTTTGAAACTACTTCTGTTTCAAAACAATTTCCTCTTATCAAATTCCAATCACAACAACTTTAACTAGTCAAGTTATTATCACAAAAATTTAAATATGAAACACGGAATTAACTTTTTGGCAAAGCTATTTTTACTTACTCGCATCACAGCATCATTTTTTCAGAACTGATTTGATTTGTATTCATATAATAAAATAACTCCCCGAATTCACCTATGAAATATATACCCACATTTGGGAAGTGAAATCAAACCAATTTTTAGAAATTAGAGAAATAAGGCCAAATATGTTTTATTTCATTTTCAACAGTTTAGTTTAAACACAACATTTTGGCGAATAAACGGTGAGGTAGCTATGTGAGGGCATGCTACCCCCCTATAACTTGTTTGCTTGGGAAAACTATAGGATTTGGGATAGGTTGCGAGGTTATGGGTGAATGCAAAATTTCTCTGACGTTTCCAGAACCTGGAAAAAAAGAAAATTATAAAGTGTTCAAAATTTGCATTACTTAGGTACTAGGACTACGTAGTAGGACTGCAGCAAATTTATATAATTTTAACTCAGACCCACTTTGGGGGGTTATTGTTATTTCACAGGGCCGTTAAGCTCTTATATTGTCTAAATAATGTTTGGTAAAATGCCGTATTTTTTTTGATTTTAAATAAATATTAATTTTTTCCGTATTTCGTTACCTCAAAAACGGGTCAATATTTCATAACTAAATTTAAATTTAAAACATATATTTATAAACACTAAATAACTGCATACCAGAAATATTTCTAAAAGAAAAAATATAATTTTTAAATTAAAAAATTAATAAAAAGTTTGTTCACTGAGAGGTGACGAATGTTATTACCTTTTCTTTGTTGAAATGTAAAAGAAATTGTAACATATCATATATTTTGATTACTAAACTTTTTAATGTAACACATCATATATTTTGATTACTAAACTTTTTACTGTAACACATCATATATTTTGATTACTTAACTTTGTACTTTTATTATCATTACTTTTGTTATAATTAATTTTATTATATTCATATCAATCATTATTTATTATATTTTGTAATAAGAAACATTATATAACAAAAGGTGGCAACGCCAAGACAAAAGCTCTATTATATAAAAAAAGCTTTCTTTTATACATTCCACAAATGGATTCAACAAGTAAAAAAAGCTCACTCAGAATCGTATAAAAGGAGAGATCAGTTCAGAATATGTCATTCACGCTTGGTCAGTGTTGCCAGAAACACCGATTTATCGTAATTCTCACGATTTTTAGACCTATTTACGATACACCGATTTTTGATCTAATTATGACACTTTTCCCCGATTTTCGATGTTTTATATAAAAAAGTATTTTAATGTATTTTCATCTCTGAAATTTACATAATTTATAATTGTACTAAAAATTTGAGTCTTTTTAATTAATTTATTAATTATCAACTGACTTATCAGCAACAAAAATCTTAAGCACGGTGGTAAGAATAAGTATTAATTTTAAGATTTATGATTTTTGTTTTGATCTCTCGAGAGTTATTGCTGCGGATGCAAAAACATTGCATTCGACAATTATAACCAACTTTATTGAAAAGAATATTGATTATAAAAAACAATTAATTGGGTTTGCGGCGGATGGAGCAAATAATATGACTCGCAGTAAAAATTCGGTTGCTTCTTTGCTAAATGGTGACTGCCCAAATCTAGTAGTTTTTAAATGTGTTTGCCATTCATTTGCCCTCTGTGCATCTTACGGCTGCTTAAAACTTCCTCCAATTGTTGAAACAATGTTTCGGGATATTTACAACTATATTCAAAATAGTCCAAAAAGGGTGGCAAAATATCGAGATATTCTAAAATTATTGGAATACAAGCCATAAAAACTTCTACATCCGTCGCAGACTCATTGGTTATCATTGGAATGCGTTGTTTCCAGAATATTAGAATTGTATGAACCCCTTAAGATATACTTCACCTTTGAAGCGAATATAGATAATCTCGAAAGTGATAAAGTAATTTTAATGTATCTACAAGATCCTTTAAATGAATTGTATCTAAAATTCTTAAGCTTTGCTCTTCCTCAAGTTAATAAATTGACGACTTTTTCAAAGCGAAGAGCCACAGATTCACAAGCTATACAGTGGAATTAAAACTTTAGTACTAGCAATTTTAGATTGTTTCCTTAAGTCGACTTATCTAAGGGCAACGGCTATTGAAAATATTAATTTCAAATGTCCATACAATATAATAAGTATCTAATGATAATTTATATCTCGGCAGCGACGTTAATTTACAATTTGAAAAAATCTTATTGCAAGTTGTGAAGTCGAACGATTTAAAAATAACTGTATAAGTTTCTACGTCGAACTATGCGAACAAATATTCAAAAGATTTGATTTTAAAAATAAATTGTTTAAAGCTTTGACCTTATTGGAACCTTAAAAGACCGTAAATAAACAAATTGATTCATTAAGTAATCTTTTTAACTTGTTTGATAATATTATTGCTTTCAAAGATATCCAGAGAATTGATTTGGAATATAGGGAAATACGAAATCTTGATTTTGAAAATTTATTATCTGAGGGAATTGAAAATACTAAAATAGAAATATTTTGGAAGATTGTGTGCTCAATCAAAAAGTGCAATCAAACTTTAGCTTTTCCATTGATGGCTCGATTTATTTCATCGATATTATCGTTACCGAATTCATCCGCTAACGTGGAGAGAACTTTTTCGCAAATAAATTTGAATAAGACGGAAATAAGAAATAGGGTAGATGTTGATACTTTACAAGGAATATTACTTTCTAAGGATTACCTGAAGTTCAAAGATTGCAATTGTTTAAACTTAAAAGTGTCTGATGATTTGTTAAAAAAAATTCAAGCAAAATAAATATATTTAAAAATAATACAAATTAAGATACTTATGTACCTAAGCCGTTGGTTTATAAGAAACTTGAATCCTTGGAGTATTTGTTAGCTTACTAGGTGCTTTAAGCTCTAAATAATTAAGTTTATTGCAAGCCAATGCCCCATAAAAGACTGCAAATTTAATATAACAAGGGAAATATTTATTATTAAGTTTTACGTTTTGTGTTCAAAGAATATGAATTTTAATTAAAAAGCATAATAAAAAAAATATATCAATTGTTACTTATTAAATAACGTATTCAGTACCTCCGAAATAAAAATATTTAATTTTAATGTCACCAAGCAATATTACTTATTATAATTAATTTAAATGAAATAAAATAAGTCATGATACAAATGAAACGATAAGTTTTTTATTTTTTGTAATAGGAAATCTGAATTTATTTTCATAGTTAATGAAAAACACATTCTTAAAAAAGAACATTCAGAAAAAATTGTCAGAAAGCTTATCTTTGTCATGAGTTGTAGGGTTAAATAAATTGCCCCGATTTACACCGATTTCTAATGTGGAAATCTCCCGATTTCATTAAATATTTTCTGGCAACACTGCGCTTGGTATCTGCTTAGCGACGGTCGGGTCCTTTCCACCGTCCTCTGTAGGAATATCGGACGTGGAGTTTGAGTTATACTCGAGTGTGAGTGTTCTTTTCGACGGTCGGGTACCCCTTCTATCACCTTCTGAACGCTCACACTCGAATCATCTTTAGCTTCCTCCTACTCAAGTTTGAGCACTTCGTTCGACGGTCGGGTACCCCTTCCACCGCCTTCAAAGTGCCCACACTTGAATGAATTCCTTTCCTTTTCTCTTTGATCTCTCTCTCTCAGGTTTGAGCGCTTCGTTCGACGGTCGGGTACCCCTTCCACCGCCTTCAAAGCGTCCACACCTGAACGATCTACTATTTCTTTCACTACTCGGGTTTGAGTGCGTTGTACGACGGTCGGGTTACATTTCCACCGCCTGCATCACACACACACCTGAATGATTTGTTTTTTCTCTCCTTGTGGTTTTCATTTCAAACCCCTGCTCGGGTTTGAGTATTCTGTTCGACGGTCGGGTACCCCTTCCACCGCCTTCAGAGCACTCACACCTAGGCAACGTTTGTATCTTTTCTTTACGTTTATTTCATTAAATGTTAAGTTAGCTTTAATTTTCATTAAATAAAACTTAAATATTTGTTAAATCTTTTATAAGAAAACCTTGTCTTTTTATTTCAATCTATGAGAAAGCTAAACCGACTCAACAACTCCATTTGAATCATTTGCTTCATTGCCTGTTCAGCGTCTGCTGTAGTCTTCGGACAGCACAGAAAGCGGCAGAGATTAAAGCAAAGCGGCGTGTAGGTTAATGACACTTCTTTTCAGAGTTCCCGAACAGACTACCCCTTGAGCTCACTATAAGACCTCATACGCTCCCTCTACAATTGGAGCCCAACGTGGGGCTCCCTCTACAATTGGTACCCAACGTGGGGATCCCTCTACAATTGACGCCCAACGTGGGGCTCCCTCTACAATTGGCGCCCAACGTGGGGCTCCCTCTACAAAATTGCATTGAAAGTTATTATAATATTATATTTTATAATTATTTAATTAAACAAATAAATCAAATTGGCAAAATAACTTTATTTTAATTTTTTTTAAATCACGAGAAAAAAAAACACAAAGCACAGCCAAATCAAAACGTAAACAAAAAAAATGACAACTTCGATTGTGACATTTCTCACGAGTCTGTTCTAACCTGATCTGACTCAAAAGCAAGAACAGAAAATCCTGTGCTAAACTGTTCTAGGTTTGTCAATGAACAGGAAAGTAGAACAGTTCAGCACAGAAAAAACCTCAATGAACAGCAAAAAGCTCCACTTTTCTGTCTAGAAGAATCCAGCACAGCGTCACTGAACACACTTAAAGAAAATCTCTCAACCTATTTTTATTTTTTTTAATAAATTTAGGTGTTTTTAAGAAGTTTAATGGCGTTTAATTTTTTAAAGATAAACTTATTTCACGGGTTTGTTTCTAAAACATTTTTAAAAAAATATTTTATATGTAATTTTGTTTTTGAATTTTTTGACTAGTAAAAACGATAAAACCATACTATTTGAATACAGAAGCAAATTTCTGCGACCCCTTCTTACATTTTATGTTATCACCATCACCGTCACCATCACCATCACCATCACCATCACCATCACCATCACCATCACCATCACCATCACCATCACCATCACCATCACCATCACCATCACCATCACCATCACCATCACCATCACCATCACCATCACCATCACCATCACCATCACCATCACCATCACCATCACCATCACCATCACCATCACCATCACCATCACCATCACCATCACCATCACCATCACCATCACCATCACCATCACCATCACCATCACCATCACCATCACCATCACCATCACCATCACCATCACCATCACCATCACCATCACCATCACCATCACCATCACCATCACCATCACCATCACCATCACCATCACCATCACCATCACCATCACCATCACCATCACCATCACCATCACCATCACCATCACCATCACCATCACCATCACCATCACCATCACCATCACCATCACCATCACCATCACCATCACCATCACCATCACCATCACCATCACGGCGGCGCAGAGACATAGGGCCCAGGGAAATAACGCCCAACTTTTTCTTTGGGCTTATGTCTCACTTCGGTGGGACATAAAACCGAAATTGAATTTGAGCCTTAAGTCCTACTCAAATATGACCTAAGTCCCAAATTTTGTAGTAAAAATGGGACATTGTCCCCAAATTTTCGTAGAGCCAAAAAAGAATAAAAAGTTTTTGTATTTCAAGACAATGAACAATAATTTTTTGATACGGTGATAATACAAAAATATCAACAACTTCTTTCAATAAAAGCAACTGTGGATGGCCGGCTTCGCGGGTTTTCAGGATTTTAACTCCCTTTTTCGGGGTCACACCCGCTCACGCAACTCCATTGCTCCACTTAGGGTATGTAAAGTCGCCAGACAGGAGCCAATATCAACGGCTTTTTTGAATAAAAGCACCTGTGGGTGGCGGGCTTCGCGGAATCTCAGGATTTAAACTCCACAAAACAAAGTCTTGTGGTATTGAAGTGCTCCAAGTTTTGTCATTTGGTGATTCTTATTAAGTGGGACATTAGCGCCAACATTTTTATTTGGGGCTTCGGTCTCACTTGGGTGGGACTTAGGGCCCAAATTAGATTTCGGTTTTATGTCCCACCGAAGTGAGACATAAGCCCCAAAAAAAAGTTGGACGTTATGTCCTTGGGCCCTATGTCTCTGTGTCGTTTTTCCATGGGTAAATTAAGATGTCCAGAAAGGCGGGAAATTCAAATTATAGAACATTTCAAATTATTCACAATAGTTATTCTCATTTCAGTTTTAATTTAATTATTTTAAGCTTTTTCTTAAACATTTTTGCATCGTTAAAACATTTTTCAAAAATTGATTTTTTTTCAGTGGTGCATTTGTTTTTATTTTGTCATTCTATTGGTGTAATATCGAGTACTTGTTAACGAGTGCATTAGAGCTGTGAAATTCCCAACTAAACATTTTTTAAAAATTATTCGTGCAGAGAGAAGTGAATCTGTTGAAAATCCAGATCTACAGATTTGATCTTAAATCAAAAGTAAATCAATTTATTTTTCCCCATGGAATGCCAAAAATAGGGGAAATTTGTGTTTTGACCGATCGAGATCAAGAATAAATTAATTTATTTTACCCATGGAAAACTCCATCAATTTCCAAGTTTGAACTTAATCAACGGTTTTGGCTGTAAAAGCGTGACTAAGATTTTATTCTCTTTGAAAACCGTTATTGGTTTTAAGTCTGTGGAAAAAATATAAGTATGAGATTTTATCAAAACATTTAAAAAGCGTCCCTTGATACTGTGAAGTTATGACAGCTTTACAATATTACCAAAGAATTTTGACAGTAAATAAAATAGAAAACCGATACTGAAGGACAGCGTACAAATGAAACAGTAGGTAGGTACCTACCTTAAACAGTTTAATTATAAATAAAAATAATCTTCGTAAATGGAACTATTTTTATAAATGTTTAATTTTTAAATTTCGTCACACCGTCGTCGTTGTGTTGTCAAAATATGCTTTGACAAAAATATTTTTAAAGTCCTCTGTCGGATAAAATTAGTATTTTGTTTGTTTTTTTTGTATACAATTTGTGTAGAATAAAAAAATTAAATCTATTAGAGTACAAACTAAATAAGCAAAAAAAGCCAAACAGGAAAATAAAAACTATCGCACAGAAATCCGAGACTGTAATGTAATCAAAAATAATGCTGATTACACAAAATTAGCGTAATGCAATTCTTTTTTCTGTACATGTTTCTGTCCATTTCACTAATTCATTATTAACACCACACTCATATCGTCATCCACCGAACGACCAACCTTTCGACTACGAGCGATGGATGCGACGCGACTTTCCGCTAATGATTTGACCCTAATTTAAAATGGCAAGCCACTTAAATATACACACGTTAAGGATATGGAAAACAGAACTAATCACCCCCACATTATGGAGCCGAGCCGTGAGTTTATAGCCAGACAGAAAATCTATCACACATCACACCCGATGATGGTATTGAAATATGGCTCTATGGATATAAATAAAATCCTGTTTTATTAGTTTTGTGGCAAAAGTAGATCGGACGAGTGCAGCGGATCTCGCTATAGCTACGAATCCTTTCATAGAGACGAATTTTCCCACAGAAGAATATTATTTGTAGCTTCACATCAAACACACCTACTCACGAACTAACTATAAATCCGCTAGTGAGCACTTGAAGTGGTTTCAATTAAAATTCAATTATCAGGACAACATGCTTTAATGGTTTTCTCATTTCGATGAGTTTTTCGGTTAGCATAGAAATATAAAAACCAACACCTATGGTATCTAAGGATGAATTCATCAAAAGGTATATAGAATATATACCTCTATATAGATATTAGGCTTCACGTAACAATTTTCAAAAACCACTATAGATTCCTGACAGATACCAAGGACATTTTGGTTATTCCAATCCAAATTCCGGTCAACGAACAAAACTTGATTATTTGTGGCGGCCAGAGTTGTAGGTGGAGCTGATGACGACGACGACGACGACGACGGCGGCGGAGGCAGTGGCAGTGGCTACATTCATAACGGATTTTTAGTTTATGGCCTTGGCGTCATAGACATGAGTGTATGGCGGGCGAATAAGTACGAAACCATCAAGCCGATACAAATTGTATCTACCTACCTATCTGGGTTGTGTTCTACGTTAGTTGATGGTTTTATCGGTCAAAACCAGCCTGGTGTCTAGATATTCGTGTAGTCCTTATATCTAAAAACATCCAGAGCCAGGTTGTCGATTTATCCTCCGTCGCTTTTGATCGGCTTGGCGTCCATCTTTCGTCGTAGTCGTGCGTCGCGTCGTACAATTCTAACATATGAACGTAACATGATTCATGCATACCGTTATCTGGTTTGAAACACTTATCAAAACGCGTATGGTTTGTTCGGGTAATACCTAAAACATACACACAATCCACACAAATTTAAGTGATATACTAAAAAAAATTGGTATAATTCAAATCACAATTACAGTAGGGTGATCAAGGAAGGAATCATAAATGCCAAAAATCTGACGCTAGAAGATATTTTCGCTGGAAATATAAAAGAGCTCAAGCGTCTGTGAATGCAATCTTTTCAATTCAATCTTTGAATTAAATCAAACGATTACGTTCTTTTTAACTTCACTTTGGGAATGAGATTACAAATTATTCTTCAAGCTTCTTAATGATACAAAGAATCAGATCTTAAGAAGTTAAAGCCCTGATGTATGGCAGGTCATTTTGATGTTATGGACTTGTTGATTCAGTGATAGTGTCATTTTTTGCAAGGCAAGATGATGAGAAAATGAAATTTTGAAAGAAGAGTAAAATAAAGTTTAAGAATATGAATAGGGAAAAACAATACTGGGAAGAGAATTTTATTGCTGTTAACTTCCAATGATCCGTCAAAACTCGAAAACAACTCTAGAGACAAAAAAAAAAGACTACAAAAAACTTAACGTTGGGCGCCATTTAAAGCTACTTAAGATTAAAACAATAAAAAGTCATATTGGGTGTAAGTCTCTTTTACAACATACTGTTTTAGATGCATTAAACACAGAGGACACTTGGAAACACGGCACGCATCATAAAAACCCGCACTTTGCTATACCTAGTTGGATTATCGTGTGGCAATAAACGTTCTTGTCGTGTTCAGCCATTGTGGTGTCTAGAATTGATCCTTGATTGTCCATCATCAACGGTTTGTTGTGTTCTTCCTTGTCTATATGCTGGCATGCATTTATGATGCAAATTTATCAATAATAATATGCTGGTGATGCATGGCGGTGCTTTGGCTTTTCAAATCATCGCTATAAGATTATTATTCAAAGCTCAAAGGGAAATGATATCCAGGCTGTCTATAGTCTATATATAATTGATTTAAAATGTGACCAATGCAAAAGGCATCTTAGAATTGCTTCGTCCTCGTAGCGTAATCTGTCGACATTTGTGCGTTGTTCTCGTCATTTATATGCAAAATAATTTCTAGAACATGAAATGCCACTTGGTGAATTCCTACAAAATGAACACCAGTTGCAGCGTTTGCTGGCAAATGATGCACATCATATGTATTTGATGATAAATGTTCTACAAGTTTAATTGACTCTCTCTTATGCACATGAATTTAGCTAGATATCAAAATAGCACATCCTTACTCGTTTTTACATTTGTTTCTCTGGCTGTTTTCCAAAAAGTTTGTGTGCCTTTTTTCATGTGAAGGCAGTCAACATCTGGGGAATTTTCAGAATGAATGAATATGAATGTTTAGATGTACGAAATAAATCTACTTTTCCTTCTTTCTCCACTAAAATTTAAAAAACAAATAGAGGAATAAAAACAAAAAAACAACCGGTGAACAAAAATCCACACGACCACACTAACACCACCTACCGACCAAACGAACAACGACGATGACTTGACAGTAGTTCTGGTTTTGCACGGTGGTAGTGTTGGCATTTTTATCGTTCATCTGATTACCTTCTATTTCATATTTTTCTCTCTCTCGAGTTTTGTGTGTGTTTTATTTTATTTTTCACGGGAAATTCTTTTACATTAAAAATTTAAGCAGGATTAGGGAATTACCATCTTTTTGTTTTTATTACTAAAAATGGAAGTGCAGAAAAATAGCAAAGGTAGATGATAGCCCTGTTTTGTTTTCCCTGTGTTTCAGATCAAATCATTCGTTTATTTGAGTTAGAACAATAAAGTGAAATCCTGCTTTATGTTTTGATTTATTTTTTTTATTTGTGATCTAAAAATTAGTTTTTCAATTTTACACCAGGTGACATTTTGTCTTGTGAAGTTTGGTATCACTTCCAAATATGCCAATAAAAACAGAGTTTCCACATTACCATTTATCTGGAAATGAAATATTTTTTATTTACATGCCAAAGTAGTAAGTAGTTATTAGGTCCGTTCGCGTACTCTCCTAAAACAGTCCAATTTTACGAAAAATTACGAATTAGAAAATCCTGTTCGTGTACTCAAAAATTTTGTAGTTTTTCGTAAAAGAGAGCGCTCACGAGAGAGTAAAATATTTCCCCAACCTACAAATTTTAGCCCAAGAAATTTCTTTGGGCTGATTTGTGAAAAGTGTCAAATTTGATAGAACTTCAAAAAAATTAAATAAATTGCTCGCTTTTGCGGTCACTTTTAAAATTAAAAGATTCTGTTGCTTGGAACATGTCCACAAGATTTGCATACAGTTGCCTTCTAACGCGGAAATGTGTGGTAAAATCCCTTTCGCAATTTTTTACACAATTTCGGCTTTCTTTAATCGGTTGAATATAATATGTAAGAAAACAAACTTTCATCTTCTTTGGAGTCCTCCAACAGAATATCATCGATGTCGTCATTTCATTCAACACAGCATTCAAGCACAAATTTATTAATTTACAAAAAAATCTAAACACGAAATGAAATGATGATGTTTCAAAATTTATAGTTTTTTGACAGTAAAATTGTGGTCAAAATTTGTTGTTTTACCGTTCGCTTACTTTTTTGTAGTTTTGTCTTTTTGTGAAAGAAATTTACCCCAACTCTTTAAACGAATTTAAGTGCAGAAAGTACGCGAACGGACCTATTGTATGCAATCGATAAAATAATAAACATGTTTAACAAAACACAACTTAATTTGGTGAAATTAAAATGGATCTGATTTGGATTGGATAGTTATGATAATAAAACACGGCTTACTGCCTAAACTCAATGGATACTTAGCTACAATTGGAAGAGCTGTCAAAATGTTGAATACACACAAATTCATTGTAACAAACACAACGCAACGCAAGTGCAGAAGGTACTGCAAACGGCGCGGCGCTGCAAAGGTTTACCAACTTTGAAGTTTTTCGTGCAACAATTTTGACATTTCAAAAGAAATTGAAATGCAGACAAGAACACAGTGACTGTCCAGACAATAACAATTCTTTGGACTTGACAGAAGTTGTTTAGAGCTAAATGTCAGAACTACGATTAAAACAATCTGGGAATGTCATTACTATGAAAAGACATTGCTATTGCTAGCAAGAAAATTCAAAAAATTACGTGACTACTTCATCCAACAGCGTGAAAAAAAAATTGCTCCAGAAACTGCTGTTTTTCTGTTTGATGAAAGAATTATACTCAAGTTTCTTTTGTTAGTCAACTGGCTCAACACAATGAAGATGAACCAACAACTTAAACTGCAGCCACAATAGATGTCAAAATTTTAAAAACATAAATCACTTCAGAGTTGAAAAAGTTAGGGGCCAGTTATAGATATCATTGGTTATTGAAATTTTTTGTTTAGAGATTTAAAAGCTGTTACTAAAATAAATAATTTATTTTACCCAGAACTGTTTTTTTAGTTAATTTAATATATCGTTTTCAGTGAATATCTGGTTCCTCAGTATATAATTTTGAACAAAATCATTTTACTGAAATCGTTCCATTTTCTTTATATTCCCACCTTTCAGTTTTACTTTCCATGATAAGCTCTAACTTTCAATGACAGCTATAACTAATTTGTCAAAAAATACCAATGATTGGTTTCAATGATATGAAAATCCAATGATAGCTATAACTCACCTCTTAGTCGGAATCAAAATGCATACAAACCAACAGAATTTGCATTAAAATTTCATTCAAAGTCGGTGATTGCTTTCAAAGGAAAAAAACGAATGTCAAACTGAATACATGTTTTGCTTGAAAAGGAAACGGCCAATTCTATTTCAATTGTGTTTTTCCAGTTTAAAAATTAGTTACTAGGAAAGTGGGTTAGTTTATTAACCCTTTGGCGCCAGTTATAGCTATGATTGGTTTTCATCCTCGAAAACAAACATTGGAATTTTTTGACAGGTCGTTTATAGCTATCATTAAAATTGTCTGTCATTGAAAAAAATTTCCTGATTGAAATCCACCGACAAATTTTTAGTGACAGAAATCTGTCATAAGAATTGTGTGAAATTGGAACACAAATCAGTGGAACGATTCTTTTCACTTTGAACATAAAAGTATCAGCTGTTCAGGAAAATGAATTTCCGTCCGGAAAATAGAAAAATACATTTTTAGAGAAAAACAAATGCGCAATTACACTTTTTTACTTTAAGAAAATTCTTTGGATGATTTCCGATCGATCAGTATTTTCATTTCTAATCGAAGAGAATCATCGTCAAATATCGATTCAAAAATTTTCCCGGATCGATTTCAATGATAGCTATAACTGGCTCTTTTGTCATAAGTATTTTCAATCCTTTGTTAGTCAAATTTCAACTCGCTTATTACCAAGTCTTAGGGGTGTATGAGGTTCGAGTTTATAACTTGACTTTTACCACTTTATATGAATACTGAATCATACGGTCGAAAATCACTTCATTTACTTAAATCAGAGCGTTAGAATTACTTATACGTTATTTAAATATTGAGCCCCGATTGAATAAATGGCCCTTAGAGCTCAAATTAATTATTGTTTGGGCAGATAAATCTGTCAAAACTTGTTAGATTTTTAAATCGATCAAAAAAAAAATGCTAAAAGACAATAAGAAATCATATTAAATCGATGTGTGCCGTTCCTTTCTTAATACTTTCCTGTCACCTGACAAAAATTGGATTTTTAGCAACTTCTTGTGCCATAGAATAAAATCACAATGCTTGAATTTTTTTGTTCATCTATATTTTATTCTTTAAATTTAAAACAAAAACAAGAATCATTGACAGTTTTGTTTCCTCGTGTAAAACAAAATTAAAAGAAAACACACGACATACATACGTTATTACATTGTTTCAATATTGTTTACACACGAAAATAGTGATATTTTCTTAGAATTCTTAAATCAGTTTATTTGGTTTTTAAATCTTATAACTGTCAGATCTGTCATTAAATTAAAACTTCATCAGACAATGTTAATAGAAACGTCAATTGTAGACCCTTGTCAGTTTTAAGCCAATGCAATCTTCTGAACACAGCAATTCAATTTTTTTAATTGTCAGACAATTATGTCATTGTTAAACCATTTTCCGTTAAGAACGCCAACCTTGTTAACTGACAATTTTTACTTTATAAATATTTTCAGAAACGTCAAAGTCCATATCAAGTAACTATCTGAGAAATAAATGGTGTTAACTGACAATTTTTTGTTCAAAGATCATTTTTAGGTTATTGACAGCCATTGTTGAGCACTGTCAGATGAAAACCATCTGTAACCAATTCAACATTTTTGGTAGAAATATTTTGCATTATTAATAATTTTGAAATTTGTAATTCTTGTTAATCTGGTAATGCTATTCAAGTTCAAATCAAACTACATATATATATTTGTGGACTTTTTTCTTTTCTACCACAACACAACATGTCATCTATGAGAGTGACTTTGAAATCACCTTAGCTGAAAGAGGTGAAATTGTTGATGGAATTCGTCTTTTATTTTTCCAGCAAAGCGCAATGGATAGCGTTGCTCGCGTTGTATCTTGGTGGTGTCAGGAGGAAACTAGAAAAAGGAAATTTTGCTATGTTACTTGATTGCCATAAGCATTGCTTTACTTCATCTTTTCTGTATGTGTATATAGTTTATATTTGTGGTCTAGAGGTGATGACGATGATGACGGTAGAGGTAGCTACCTCATGTAGTACGTGAGCTACCTTCTACTTTTTGAAGGATTTCAACTCTATATATTAGATGATTCCCACAAGACAGAACGGAAGGTAACTATTTCAACCTCATTTCGCGATGTAGTATATATATTATAGTAAGTGTATGAGTACTCATAGTAACTACTGATTCTTTTGGCGGGGTTTATGATTAATGTATCACCTACTAATGCTATGACATGACGTGCTTATGTGCCAAATGGATAACTGTCAGTTGAGAGTGCACAAAAAATTTGTTAAATTTGCCATGCAAGGACTAATTTCAAAGATTGGTTAATTTTTTTTTTTTTTTGAGGTTAAGTGGTATTTGGAGGTGTTTAATATGAGGTTTCAAGGACTACCTATACAAATTTAAAAACGTTAAATATTGTTTCGGTAGCTTAGATGGTTTTAAAATAGATACTCGATAAAAGAAATGGAAGGGTGCTATTTTTAAAGTCAGAAGTCACAAATTTGTAATTTGTATGGGTGTTTTCTTAAAAAGCTTAGAACTTTAAGTTGACAATACTTTTTTAACTGGCGGCCATTTTGTCAGCTGTCAAGTTATTTATTTTAAGATAGTTTGTTAAGCGATGTTAAGCTCACTTTTGTTTGATTGCATACGTCAATAAACAGAACTGCCGTATTTTGAATGATGATAGTCCTCAAGTGTATGACACCGTTACATCCACAAAAACTGACATTAAAGTATGCTTTATGGGTTGGTGGAATAATTTATCCGTACTTATTTAAAAACGATGCTGGCAAGTACGTTATAGTCAATGGTGAACGGTGTTTAGCTTTTTCGTTCATCTTGTGCCACAATTGATTTATTGAATAAACATTTGATAACCGCATAGTTTGTTTAACGTTACGTGAATTGGCCTCTAGATCATACAATTTAATGCCGCTGCGCCGCGCCGCCGGCTTCACTATACTCGTATTCTGTAAGGATATGTGAAATCGCTAATCCACCCTAGAAGGTCAGAAGCTATTGACAACATTCGCTGCGTTATTACTTATATACGGCTACAAATGTAAGAAAAAGTCATCGAAAATTGGACCTTCAGATTAGACTTCATACGCCCGAGCCCGCCGTTTTATTTCATTTCAAAGTTCCACCTTTGTATATATAATCTCCACTCTATATACAAAGGTTCCACTTCCAGGTCAGGCTTTAATACAGAGTCATTACATTTTAAGGGCCGATGTTGATTTTGAATAAAACACAAATTATTTAGGAATTTATTGTTATTTCGTTTTATTATGATAATATTGGTATGATTCATTTATGTGCGGAACAAAATATCGGCAATATGGCCGCCGCGCCGCGGCCTCTGAGGCACACCTCCATTCGATCGTCGCAATTTTCGATGACGCTGAGGCATAATTGAGTTGAGGTTCTGTGATGCTTTTTTTTATCGAGGCCGAGGAAAGCTCGTGGATGTCCAGGGTAAATCCCAAAGAAAGCAAAAAAAAACTTAGGAGTGATTAGGTTCAAACGATTTTTATTTATTCATAAAGTTTTAGGTTTTACAGAGTTTACATTGTCGTTGCTTAACATAAATAACATAATACTTCATATAACTTATGTAGGCTATGCTTCTATCGGCTAGATAGAAGAATAAACGGAGTGGTCCGCGATGACCGATTTTGCCCGTGTAAGTGCGGGAATAAGCAGTTGGAGCGATTTCTCCTGTCACTAGCACAACTCTAGTGAAACAATCAATGAGCTGCCCTCAAGGGGTCACCTCGGCCCAAGCTGCACTTAGAAGAAGTGAAACGAGGGAATAAGCAGCAGACAACCAACAAGGTCTACTTTTGTCTTTAGAAAGTCTAAAGAAATAATCGGTGAGCGGCTCGCGGCAGCTAACTCTGCTCATGCACACTTTGGAGAATGCAAGAGAATAATCTGTTTTGATACGGCAATTGCCTCTATCGAGGGATAAACGGCGAGTAGCCCGCGATGGTTAACTCTTTGCCCACGTACGAAGTGTAACGTGAGAATAAGCAGGTTGATGCGACTGGTGCGTCTAGCTTAAGGCTAGAAGACAAAACGGGGAATTGAGGATACCTCTGTTTATAATACCCGTTGGAAGAAAGGGGATTATAAAAATAACCTTTTAGGACAAGATTTTCTAGAAACTTCTTTATGGTTACAATAAGTGACCTTTAAGATTGTTTCAGGAATTCTACCTCCTATACACAAGATTGGTATTACGACTGGGAAAGGCAGAAGACCTCTTCTCATCTCAATTTGGCTTCCCCTTATGGAGTCTACTGTCCAAACGTAGTGTGAATTATATGTACGGTGAATGAAAATGTTTCATATTGTTTTGATGGAGCTTGGGTATCGTATGTGGTGTGGTATTTATGTGTTCCAGGCTTGGGGGGGGGACGGGTAGGATTAATAAAAATAGAATTAATTAGGTTCGGTTTCGGTCGGTCGGAATAATAATTTGTAACGCTTCGTTACATTCCCCTCTCTCTTCGGGAGACGAGAACCTTCTCGTCTTAAAGAAATACCTTGGAAAGTGTTAAAAAGAAATAATTTCAACTCCTTAATTTATATAATTCAACAAAACAAAAAAAAAAATGTTCTTACATGATAAATAATAATAACAAGGAAGTATAATAATTCATACATGATAGGTAAAGAGAAATATTCATTCATAATAATTTCAAACTTAACAACAAATTCAAAGAAAATTTACATAAGAAATATTTCAAAAAAACATAATAGCAATTCCAAAAGAAAATTAGCGGCGGCGGTAGACGGTTTTTACTTCTCAAGCTCAATCTCCTTAATCAAGCTTTTAAACTTCAGGGAAGCCTTCGTCCCCTTTTTGTTCATCCTCACTGATATGGGGCCCCAAGGGCGATTAATCGTGAAGGTCCTGTAGTGTCGGTTTCCTTTAAGCTTGATTCCTTTAAAGGGATCAAATGACAGCTCATGTCGGCGATCTCGGCGGTTAACAAGAGCTTTATTTTCGGGCAAGAAGCTGGTTGAGGCTGAAGCGGCGGAAGGCATAGTGGATGGCGCGGGCGAAGACACGATAGACGGAACGGTAGATGTCACGGCAGATCTCACAGCAGACGGTACGGCGGATGGCATGCCGGATGGCACGGCGGTTGGCACATCAGTAGGTGCGGCGGATAGAGCGGCTGGTGTTCGAACAATCTCGACATTTGTTACGACCGGGTGGGGTGGCAACAAAATAGGTGGCGAGCTGATAGATGGTTCCAACATGGGTCTGACCGGTGGCAGGGAATTCTTGACTGTCGTCGGATGGTCGATCAGAAAGAATCCTGATAAAGGCAGTGAGGGAGGCGGGTTCCTAACGAGCACATAAGCCGGTTGTTGCTGTACCGGAACGGCTGGCGGATTCAAAGTGAACCAGCTCTCTTCCGCCTTTTTCCGCTGGGCTCTTACTTCTGCCATCTCAACTGCTGATGATGGCCTAGGTATAATAGGCTTAGCGGAGTTTAGGTCATGCCGCTGGGTCGTATGACTAACTCGTCTCTTGGGCTTACTTAATCCGATTATAAGGCTGTCGTCCTCTCTTACCGGTGGCTTGACTTTGGATGGAGCCGTAGTCTGTCGCATTGTAGGATCAATAGGCGGTGGTATGACGGAGCGAGCGGTTTTGTTGACTGCGAGATTAGTGGGGCGATTGTCACTGGCCTTCGGGTAGTAGCGTTCGGGTGCCGATAAGCGGTGGAATCCTCGGCCATGAGAGCTGCTTCGTCCCTCCGATGATTCTCCGAAATCTTGACCAATGTTCTGCTGACGTCCGCTCATGTTGACGGTCGGGTTGATACTGATGAAGTCTGTAACTTCGTAACAATTAAAATCAGCTTTTTTTCTTTGCAAAACTTCTTCCCTACGGGCTTCTTTCCTTCTTGGCTGATTTGGAGCGCAAAAGGTATTGCTTAAGGCTGAGGCACGTCCGCTCCGGTTGACTGTCGGTTTGCTAATGACGAGCTCTGCGGGACTTAGTATTGAAATTCTATTGCACTGAGGAGAATAATAGCCCTTTAAATCCTTGACATGGGCTCGGAGTATCGGTTCTCTCCCTCTTAATTTTTGAGAGCTTACTTTATTCTTTAATAAGACTATTACGGGGGAAATAATTTTCACCACCTCGTACGGGCCTTCGTAGCGGGGTGCTAACTTCTCAGCAAAGTAGTTGACCCCTGAGGAAATAACTCTTGTCCGCTTGTACACCTGCTCTCCAATACTTGGGCGCCAGGGTCTTCTCCTGAGATTATAATATCGGGCTTGAGTTTGGCTGGCTTTTTCCAAGTTTATGCGAACTAAATTGTACAAAACATGCATACGTTCTCGTCGGGCCTTTATATCTTCCGCTGGCCCTTCTGGTGGCAATGATGTTGCGAATTCCCGGGGAACCCTGAGTTCTCGTCCGAAATTTAACAGTGCTGGAGAGTAACCGGTAGAGTCGTGGCGGCTTGTGTTTATCGCGAAGGTCAGCTCTGGTAAATGCTCGTCCCATGTGCGTTGATTCTCTTCGACATATTGCGCAATCATGGTCTTGATCACGCGATTTACCCTTTCGGTGGGGTTCTCTTGAGGAGAGTATGGGGCGGTCAAGCGCTGTTGGATACCCATGTCGGCTAAAAATTCCTTAAACTGACCACTCATGAACTGGGCCCCATTATCGGTTAAAAACAGGCGCGGGACTCCGAAACGCGTGACGATTCGCTCCCTTATAGCTTTAATTAGAGACGGAGTTGTTGCGGCTCTCATGGGGACAGCTTCGACCCATTTGGTGAATTTATCCATCATAACTAACATTGTAGTATTCCCCTTCATAGATCGCGGTAGGGGTCCAACGAAGTCGGCACATACGATTTCCCACGGTTCTTCTACGGGAGTGGTAAACATTTGGCCGTTTGGTTTTTGCTGCAGTACTTTGTGTCGATTACAGACTTGGCATTTTCGCACGTAATTACTTATATCCCGGAACATACCCGGCCAATAATATCTTTTGGACATGCGAGCGATAGTTTTGGCTATACCCAAATGGCCGGCTGTGACGACATCATGATTTTCATGCAACAACTGGTTTCTGTCTAGTAAGGGTACGCATAATTTCCATTCATATTTTTGCGGGCTGGCCATTGGTTGAAAATTAGCGAATCGGCGGTACAACTTATTTTCGACAATTTTATACTCCGGAAATTTAGAAGGTTCCTTTTCCACTTGTATTTTCATCCTCTCAGTCCAATCCAATTTGAAATCGCGTGCAACCGCTAGCTTATCCATTACGGTGATTGGAAGGGGGTCTCGGGACAAAGCATCGGCCACCACGTTCATCGCCCCTTTCCGATATTCTATCTTAAAATCATATTGTTGTAGTTCTAAGGCCCATCTAGCTAACCTGCCGGAAGGGTTTTCAAGAGTATGTAACCATTTCAGAGAATGGTGGTCGGTGACGACGCGGAAGTGGTAACCTTCGAGGTACGGGCGCATTTTCCGTATGCCCCACAAAATTGCCAAGCATTCCTTTTCAGTAGTGGCATATTTCAGCTCCAGTGCAGTAAGGGTGCGACTTGCGTACGCTATTACCTTTTCTTGTCCGTCAACCACTTGTGTTAACACGGTGCCTAAGCCATAATTGCTTGCGTCAGTCTGCAGGGTGAAAGTGAGATCAAAGTTTGGACAGGCCAGAACTGGTGCTTCAGTAAGCTTGGTTTTTAGTGAATCGAACGCTTCTTGTTGACATTTTCCCCAATTCCACTTAACACCATTTTTAAGAAGGTTAGTTAGAGGGGTAGCCACAGTAGAAAAGTCCTTTATGAAACGTCGGTACCAAGAACAAATTCCTAGGATACGGCGTAGCTCTTTGGTATTGGACGGCGCATTAAGTTCCTGGACGGCACGAATTTTGTCAGGGTCAGTGTGAATTCCTTCTTTACTTACAACGTGGCCTAAGTATTTCAAACTTTCTCGGCAGAAATTACATTTCTCAATGTTAATTTTAAGATTAGCGTTACGAAGCTTGTCAAATACTTCTTTCAAATGTTGTATATGTTCCTCGAATGAACTGCTGATAATGATAATATCATCTAGATATACTAAAACATGATCAAGCATGGCTGGTCCAAATAACGAGTCCATGGCTCTTTGGAATGTTGCACCTGCTGAATGGAGTCCACAAGGCATCACATTCCATTCAAACAATCCTCTTCCGGGAACTGTAAATGCGGTGTATTGGCGGCATTTTGGATCCAATGCGATTTGCCAATAGCCTTGTTTTAAATCCAGGGTAGTCATGAACTTGGCCCCTCGCAACTTGTCCAAAATGGCATTTATATAGGGTAAGGGGTACGCGTCCTTCACTGAAACTTCGTTCAGTCGCGTCGGAAGTCTACACATACTCTCCACGACCCTGATTTCTTCCTTACAAGGACAATAGGTGAACTGTATGGGCTTTTGGAAGGACTAATTTTTCCGGTTTTTAATAATTCATCGATTTCTTCGTCTATAAATTTTTGCATCGCCGGGTTCCGCGGGTAATACCGCTGTTTAAACGGTTCTTCGGTTTTCAAACGGATTCGGTGTGGCGGTACGTTTGCTAATTCTGTTATTTCATCAAATCTCGGTAGTTCTTTGCTTCGACTTCTTAGTCCAACTTTGTTTGGTGAACTTCTGGCAGGTGAGATGATGTAACCGTGCACAGTGATTCTAAATTGGTCCCTGCTCGGGCGCCAATTTGTGATGCTTTTTTTTATCGAGGCCGAGGAAAGCTCGTGGATGTCCAGGGTAAATCCCAAAGAAAGCAAAAAAAAACTTAGGAGTGATTAGGTTCAAACGATTTTTATTTATTCATAAAGTTTTAGGTTTTACAGAGTTTACATTGTCGTTGCTTAACATAAATAACATAATACTTCATATAACTTATGTAGGCTATGCTTCTATCGGCTAGATAGAAGAATAAACGGAAAGTGGTCCGCGATGACCGATTTTGCCCGTGTAAGTGCGGGAATAAGCAGTTGGAGCGATTTCTCCTGTCACTAGCACAACTCTAGTGAAACAATCAATGAGCTGCCCTCAAGGGGTCACCTCGGCCCAAGCTGCACTTAGAAGAAGTGAAACGAGGGAATAAGCAGCAGACAACCAACAAGGTCTACTTTTGTCTTTAGAAAGTCTAAAGAAATAATCGGTGAGCGGCTCGCGGCAGCTAACTCTGCTCATGCACACTTTGGAGAATGCAAGAGAATAATCTGTTTTGATACGGCAATTGCCTCTATCGAGGGATAAACGGCGAGTAGCCCGCGATGGTTAACTCTTTGCCCACGTACGAAGTGTAACGTGAGAATAAGCAGGTTGATGCGACTGGTGCGTCTAGCTTAAGGCTAGAAGACAAAACGGGGAATTGAGGATACCTCTGTTTATAATACCCGTTGGAAGAAAGGGGATTATAAAAATAACCTTTTAGGACAAGATTTTCTAGAAACTTCTTTATGGTTACAATAAGTGACCTTTAAGATTGTTTCAGGAATTCTACCTCCTATACACAAGATTGGTATTACGACTGGGAAAGGCAGAAGACCTCTTCTCATCTCAATTTGGCTTCCCCTTATGGAGTCTACTGTCCAAACGTAGTGTGAATTATATGTACGGTGAATGAAAATGTTTCATATTGTTTTGATGGAGCTTGGGTATCGTATGTGGTGTGGTATTTATGTGTTCCAGGCTTGGGGGGGGGGACGGGTAGGATTAATAAAAATAGAATTAATTAGGTTCGGTTTCGGTCGGTCGGAATAATAATTTGTAACGCTTCGTTACAGTTCTGTGCCGTTAATTTGCTGAAGTATCTCATGCTTTAGCTCTTGAAATGCTGGTGGCTTATCGACCTTCACTTTTTCTTTCAAATAACCAAAAAGAAAGAAGTCCAACGGTGTCAAATCACATGATTTTGGCGACCAATCGACATCGCCACCACGTGCGATAACACCGCCATTAAATTTGTCGCGCAAAACAGCCATTGTTTCGTAAGCTTTGTGGCAAGTGGCACCGTCCTGTTGAAACAATATATCTTCCACATCCATATCTTCCAATACAGTTTTTTATCATCTCACGATAGCGAACACTAAAAAAAATAAAATTAAAATAGTTTCTTATAATGTAGCTGGTTTAGGTAACAAATTATTTTTTGTAGATTTTTTTAAATTTGTAAAAGAATATGATGTTGTAGTGAATTTTTCCACCTTTCTATACCGACCCGACGATAATTACAATTATCTTTTAACAATATTGGGTTTTCGAATCCAATATTATCAACGACCGAACGCGAATTAAATCCTTTACTTTTAAATTATTTTAAATTAAAACACAATCAAAACTGCACACCGCCGATGTGCCGCGAAAGTTATTATGACAATTTATGATAAACGTCAATCGATATGTCAGGTAGATGAAAGAATTCACCACAGGTAGCAATAAAAGTATTGCCAGCACGGTAGCTCAGCTTAAGGGGGGGTTTCGATTAATGAATATTTTATCAATCGAGGTGATTAATAAAATTGAAATAAAATTGATATCAAAATGATATCGAAATACGACGAGGTGAATTTCTCCAAGTCGTATTGTTTAAAGTGGGCGCCAGGAAACTTTTTAATGGAAGTTTACCAAAACCAAGAGCTGAAAAATTAATCTTCAAACAAGGATATAAAATAAAAGAAAAGCTTTATTTTCCGGATGGGAAATTTAAGTTATGTTTTATTTGCCTGGAAAACCTTGGCCGAAGCCGGGATTAAAAACCAGGATCTTTTATGATAACAAAATTACACGTAGAGATTTTGAGATTGACAGAAGGTCAAATCTCGATAAAAAAAATATGAAAACTATGAAATTTTAAGATGATTAATTATTATAAAACAAAACAACCAAGAAAAATCACTTCAAGAAAATTATCGACAAAAGACAAAGAAAAAAAATAAAATCAAGCGATTAAAAACTTCCCGTAGTACCGGGAAAACAGACTTTTGACGCGAAGGTCAAAAGGACGAATTCGAACAAATGAATATTCTTAGAAACAAAAGAAAACACTATACTTAGCTTCTTTTAACTTCCTCCAACAGCTATTGTAGTCCTTTCTCAACTTTTCTTAGAACACAAAAATCTCCAACTCAATAAAACTTTAAAAAAATCTATCGTACAAAAATTACGTCTTTTTAAAAAAAAATTCCTTCACACAATTTTTCGTAAATCTTCTATTCGCTTTGGGCGCAATCCAAAAAGTGGCCATCATCATGGCGAGCTTAACCCTTCCGGCTACCTGCCCTTAGGCAATCCTCTCGGATCTTTTGCGTGGTGATCGATCTGTCTCGGTCCCGCAACTTCCTCCATCCATAAGATTGGGGTGTGCGACCGAGAAGCCAGATATCTTTCATCGCACGCGATCTCTTTAAAAAGGTGATGCGATCACCCAGTAGCTCAATGAGTGAGTTCAGCTCTTCACTTTCCAACCCATTCCAGCCAAGACTTTCTGGAAAAATCGTGTGGAATTCCTCGCATTACCGAGTATCTACACGCGCTAGTTTCTGGTTGAGGAAAGACTACTTATGTGGTGTTGCAGGAAGTCGGTAGCCAAGCCTATAATTAAAATAAAAGTTATTAAGATATTCTTAGAGTGATTTTTCTATCGTTAATATGTACTTTATGGTGGGCCCTCGGCCATACTACATTAAAATTGGTGTGAATTTTCTACACACATGGTTGGGCATGGGTATCGTCTTCATGCCTTGACGATATTATTTATCCAATATGTGAGCCAACCGTCGCCCAGTTCGTTGGTGTGGAATCCTTTCGCACACTTTGGTAGGACCTGTTAAATTTGCTTTCCCAAAATGCTAGAAGAGCAGGTCACTGGCTGATGGTCCAGGTTTCTACTAAACTCTTCCAGAATTTTGCGGCCGCAGTAAGAATTTTTAAGGGTGGTTAGCAAAAAGGAAGATGAAACTTGTTGTGGTAAAATTTACCGCAACAATGTTTTCTTTCTATTTGAGACTTTTTTAGTAAGTGAACAAATAGAAAATTTTAACAAATATTTCAGCGAGTATAACTTACACTGGATACCTGCCACTCTTGATCACATTTGGTAGAGCGATAGGTGGATCTTTGTTTGGCTTTAAAAGCAACGTCAATGGCAACTTTACCGTAGTAAATGATCAAACATGTCTTGTAATCAACAACCTGAGTAAAAGGTACTTTTTTGTGCCTACGTATCTAAATTGCAATTTCTATGTGATAATGATTTCAATGCGCTCGATGATTGTCTACAAACACTGCAGTCTCATAATATAATGCTGATCGGTGACGTTAATGATCGGATAGGAAATAAACAGATAGTCTCAGATGAAAACAATTTTATAGGCATAGATATAGCAAAAACACGAAATTCTAAAGACCAAACAGTCAATAGAAATGGTAGACTTTTTATGGAAATGTGTCAAACAAACTATCTTTTTATTCTTAATGGCTGTAGTAAAAATGATTCACTATAGGAGAATTTACATTCTTTGGAGGATCAGGCAAATCAGTAATTGATTTCTGCGCAATTTCAAGTGAATGGATAAAAATCACATCGTCTTTCGAAGTAGGAGTAAAAACATTCTCTGACCATATGCCTCTTTTAGTAGAACTCAGCCTCAACAACCTCTCATATCACTACGAAATAGCGCTACCCCCAAAACTCGTCTGGAAAGATAGTTCAAAAGAAATTTACGCAGCAAAGTTACTGAACCAGATCAACATTACCTTTTTTAACTACATTGGAAATTCGAAACGAGGAAAAAATACGTTTTTTAAACAACTCTATAAAGGAAGTCGTACACATAAATTCTAAAATCTAATAACTACCGTCAAAATTGGTTCGACCAAGAATGCTTCACCGCAAGAAAGCTATCATTTGATCTACTTAGAAAATTAAGGAACACCATCGATCATAACGAAACCCTAAGAGGAAAATATATCACCGCAAATAAATATTATAAAGAATTATGCCTTTATAAACGCAAACATCACTACAATGCAATAGCTATAGAGCTCTCCTGTACAAGAGATACCAAAGGTTTTTGGGCAAAAATAAAGTCACTAAAAGGCCTAGACTTCGTGTTGGAAAACTTGTTAAGTTTATACTTGCGATCAAAATCTCTAAGTAATCTAGTTTTGACTATTATGTAATTATAAAGAAAATATTTTTCAATAAAATATTTATTTTGTCATTTACTATCGTTATAATCAAGTCGTTTTAATATACATAACTCTGTTAAAAGTTTATGGGCCCAGGACAATAGCAAGATTCAAGGAATATATATGTACATATACTGGAGAAAAATGTCTGTACAACAGAATTTGGGAATCCATCAAATGGAGAAGCTAACTGGTTCTGAAAATTGGTCAACATGGAGTTTTGCCATGAAAACCCAACTAGAACTTGAAGATTCATGGAAATGTATCGAGGATGTTCCTGGCGTTGAGTTGGATCTTTCTAAGGACAAGATTGCTCGTTGTAAGATGATTCTGGCTATCGACAAGAGTCTTTATGTCCATGTTAAGAATGCAACAACTTCCAAAGAAGTTTGGACAGCTTGGCAAAATCTTTTTCAAGACTCTGGTCTGGACAGGCGCATAGGTTTACTTCAAAAACTTTGCTCAGTGGTCCTGGTAGAATGTTCCTCTATAGAAGATTACGTAAGCCAAATCGTTTCGACCGCACAGAAGTTGAATGAAATAGGATTTGCATGATGAATGGGTTGGTAGCCTATTATTGAAAGGTCTTCCTGATGAATATAGGCCGATGATCATGAGCATTGGTTGCAGTGGAAAAGTAATTTCAGCAGATTCCATCAAAATGAAATTGCTGCAAGACGTTAAATATGATTCGAAATCATCCAATAGTGCTCTTTTGTCAATGAGAGGAAGTTTTCCCAATTCACACAAGAAATGGAAGCCTAAGTATGACAAGAAAGGGAAATATCGTTGCTTTAACTGTGGTGGGGTCGGACACTACGCTTCAGATTGTCTATCGAAGTTTAAAGGGCAAGATTTGAAGTCAGAAAAAGGTGGCTCAATGTTTGCAGCGTTTCATGCAGAGTCCAAACAGCATGAATGGTGTTTTGATAGTGGTGCCACCGATCACATGACATCTGATCCTGATTTTTTCAAGCAACTCAAGCCATTTCAAGGTCAAATTAAGACAGCAAATAACATGTTAATGAATGCTGTTAGTAAGAGCGACATTTCATTGACTGTTTTAACTCCTAAAGGAAGACGTGATGTTGTTGTTCATGATGCTCTTTATGTCCCGGAATTAAAAGTCAACTTACTATCCATAAAGAAGATTGTGGATCATGACAATGTTGTCATCTTCGACAAAGATGGATGTCGTGTCATGAATTCTTCAAATGAAGTCATTGCAAATGATAAATCTGAAAACGGTCTTTACAAGTTGGATACTGCTCCATATAAAAATGCTAATTTTGCAAGAAGTAACCTGGACAATGTTTGGCATCGAAGGTTTGGTCACTTGGGACAAGAAAATTTGAAATTACTTGCTCGAGGCTTAGTTAAGGGTATTGCTTTGAATCAAGATTCTCAGTCGACATGTTTGTCATGTGCAGAAGGCAAGCAGCATCGGACAAGTTTTCCATCAGAAGGGTCAAGGTCATCAAAAGTACTTCAGATAATCCATTCAGACGTGTGTGGTCCAATGGAGGCGAAATCTATAAAGGGAAGTATATATTTTGCTACTTTCATAGATGATTTCACTCGGAAGGTATTTGTTTACTTTATGAAGACGAAAGATGCTGTGTTGAACTGTTTTCGTGAATTCAAAGCCGAAGTCGAAAACCAACAAGAATCCAGAATTAAAATTTTACGAACGGACAATGGTACAGAATTCATAAACAAAGCTATGCAACTAGAGTTGTGGAAGTCTGGGATTGTTCATCAAACAACCGTTCCCTATGCTCCAGAAGACCAGAACAGAACGGTTTGGCAGAAGGGATGAACAGAACTCTTATAGAGAAGGCTCGAGCTATGTTGTGTGATGCTAAAATGCCTAAATTTTTTTGGGCTGAAGCAGTTAACTGTGCAAGTTATATTGTCAACCGTTCACCGCATAAAAAGCTTTAAAAAATTCCAGAAGAGTTATGGAGCAATCGCAAACCGGATGTTATTTCTTTTCGAATTTTTGGTTGCACAGCGATGTCTCACATTCCCAAACAAAAACGACGAAAGCTGGATTCAAAATCCGAAAAATGCATTTTTGTGGGATATTCGAATACTTCCAAAGATTTTCGTCTGTACAGCCTACAAAAGAAAGATGTTTTCATCAGCCTTACTTACTTACTTAAGGTGGCGCTACAGTCCTGTGTGAACTAGGGCCTCACCCAACAAACTTCTCCATCTAGCTCGGTCCCTAGCTAGATGTCTCCAGTTTCGCGCTCCGAGTTGGGTGAGGTCACCTTCCACTTGTGCGCGCCACCTGATTCGCGGTCTTCCTCTACTGCGCTGTCCTGTGGGTGTGGATTCGAAGACTTTCCGGGCCGGAGCATTGGTTTCCATGCGCTCTACGTGACCTAGCCATCTTAGTCGTTGGACTTTTACCCTTCTTGCTAAGTCTACGTCGCTGTACAGCCCGTACAGCTCGTCGTTCCATCTTCTCCTCCACTCCCCTTCGATGCATACGGGACCGTAGATCACACGAAGAATCTTTCTCTCGAAACGACCCAAGGTGCTTTCATCCGCTTTTGTCAAAGTCCATGCTTCTGCACCGTATAGCAGGACGGGGATGATAAGGGTCTTATATAGCGACACTTTGGTCCTTCGAGAGAGAATTTTTCCACTCAATTGCTTTCTTAACCCAAAGAAACAGCGGTTAGCAAGAGTTATTCTTCGTTTGATCTCAGCGCTGGTGTTGTTTTCTGCGTTTACAGCGGAGCCTAGGTAGACGAAGTCCTTGACTACCTCAAAGTTACGTCTGTTGATGGTGACGTTTTGACCAAGACGTCGGTGTTGTAGGTCCTTTCTTGATGACAGCATGTACTTTGTTTTGCCCTCATTAACCGTTAAACCCATTTTTGCCGCCTCTGCCTCAATACTCACAAAAGCCCCATTGACATCACGCTGAGTTCTTCCGATTATGTCAATGTCATCAGCATATGCTAGTAATTGGACAGACTTTTGAAAGATAGTGCCTCTGGTGGTGACGTGTGAGCTTTGCACTATTCTTTCAAGTACGATGTTAAAAAAATCACATGACAGCGCATCACCTTGTCTAAAACCTTTTTTGACATCGAAAGATTCAGTTAAGTTGTTTCCAACCTTTATGGAGCAGCGTGAATTCTCCATGGTCATCCTGCACAAACGGACGAGTTTGGCAGGGATGCCAAAACTAGACATGGCTCTATACAGTTCGTCCCTGTAGATACTGTCATATGCGGCCTTGAAATCGATGAAAAGATGGTGGGTGTCGATTTGGTGTTCTTGGGTTTTTTCCAGGATCTGCCGAATATTTGATCGACTGTGGACTTTCCTGATCTTAAACCACACTGATAAGGACCTATCAGGTTGTTGACGATGGGCTTTAGACGTTCACATATTACGGCAGAGAAGATTTTATAAGCGATGTTAAGTAGACTGATTCCTCTATAATTGGTGCAGTTTAGAGGGTCTCCTTTTTTCAGGATCGGGCAAACAATACTGAGGTTCCATTCATCGGGCATGCTTTCTTCCGACCATATCTTACAGATAAGTTGGTGCATGCTCCTAACCAACTTATCTCCAGCTGCTTTAAAGAGCTCGGCATTCAAGCCATCCGCTCCAGCGGCTTTGTTAGACTTCAGTTTAGATATAGCAATCTTTACTTCGTCTAAGTCGGGAGGACGGGATTGTTGGCTTTCGTCGTCTATGTTGAATGGATCATCCTGCCTGACAGCGGAATTCGGTTCGTCGTCGCCGTTATACAGTCTGCAGAAGTGGTCCTTCCATATCCTCAGCATTGACTGCGGTTTCACTATGATGTTTCCACTTTCGTCTTTGCAGCCTTCGGTTCTAGGTTTATGTACTTGTGAATTTCGTTTCACCTGTTCATAAAACTTTCGAACTTCGTTTCTGCTTTTAAACCTCTCAACATCTTCGACCGCACGCTTCTCATGCTCTCTCTTTTTCCTTCTGAGAAGTCGGTGTTCCTCTCGCCTCTTCTGCTCATAGAGCTCATGAGCAGCTCTCGTCCTTTTATGCAGCGCTGCCTTGCGTGCCTGTTGTTTTCATCAGCCGTAATGTTGTATTTCACGAGGATAACTTTCACTTCAAAATTCAAAATGAAAACACCAATGAAGTTCCAAAGTATACAGCTGTATTGGGGGTACATCCAATAGAGAAACAAGAAAATCTTGTCATAGAAAACGACTACGAGTCATGTTCATCAAATCCAGAATTTGAAGAGGGGGATAACGAAGAAGATCCATCAGTGGCAACGTCGTCATCAGAAACTCACGATCTTGTTTCAACGTTGAGCGTGCAATTTGATGTTGGTAGTCAGCAGATAGATGAAGATAATCCAAACCTACCAGAAGCTGGAGAATCTGCTCTCTCACGCCGAAGCGAAAGAATCTCAAAATTACCAAGAGTAGTTTACAATGCTGAGACTGTCAACATCTTGGAAGAACCCGAAGACATGGAAGATATGTTATCCAGAGATGACAAAGAAAAATGGATAGAAGCGATGCAGAGTGAGATGAAATCATTTGAGGAAAATGATACCTGGAAATGTGTCGACAAGCCTGCTGGAGCCAACATTATCAAGATGAAATGGGTATTCAAGAAGAAGCTAGATGAGATGGATAATGTACGATACAAGGCTCGATTGGTGGTAAAAGGTTTTACACAGAAGAAAGGTATTGACTATGAAGAAACCTATTCACCTGTTGTGAGATACTCTTCTATCCGGTATTTAATAGCATTGTCAGTAAAGTATGATTTGCGAATTAAACAGATGGATGCTATTACTGCTTTTCTCCAAGGTGAGTTAACTGAAGATATCTATGTTGAGAAACCGAAGGGGTTTTTGATGGGAAGAGAAGGTCAAGTCAAGAAGGACTTAAGCAATCAAGTTTAGTTTGGAACACCAAATTTGATCGAGTCCTACAAAAACTTGAATTGAAGCGTTCGCAAGTTGATCCTTGCATATACTTCCATAGAAAGGATAAGGCCATGACGTTTCTAGCAATCTATGTTGATGATATCCTAATCTTCACTAACGAAACAGTATTTTATGAAAATCTGAAACTAAATTTGATGAAAGAGTTCAAAATGAAGTTTTTGGGAACCGCGAAGAATTGTTTAGGAATTCAGATTTCACGTGACAAAGATGGAATTTATCTAGATCAAGAAAAATATATATCTGAGATGCTGATGAAATTTAACATGGATGAGTCAAATCCTGTAGCAACTCCTATGGATATCAACATAAAACTGTCAAAAGAGATGTCACCTAAATCTTCAGAAGAAGAAAAAGAAATGGCTAAGATTCCTTATCAGCAAGCAATTGGAAGCTTATTATTCGCAGCACAGTGCACTCGACCGGATATTTGCTTTACAGTCAACAAATTAAGCAAATTCAACAACTGTCCTGGCAAAGAACATTGGACTGCTGTCAAGAGACTCTTTAGATATCTGAAAGGAACAAAATCGGCCAAACTGAAATTTTCAAGAAATGGAAATCCTGAATTTCAAATATATTCTGATTCAGATTGGGCAAGCGATTGTGACGAAAGAAGATCTTTCACAGGATACGTATGTATCTTACAGGGAGGTGCCGTGTCTTGGGCGACAAAACATCAGCCAACTGTGGCATTATCCACAACAGAAGCCGAATATATGGCACTTTCGGCCTCAACTCAAGAAGCAATGTGGATTCATGGCCTCGAGTCTGAACTGAACCATAATTTTAACAACTCGGTCATGAATATATATTGCGATAACAAAAGTGCAGTTCATCTGGCGTCGACAAGCAAGTACTTATCAAGATCCAAACACATTGATGTTAGACATCACTTTATTCGTGAGAAGAAGAACATGAACATTATCTCTTTCATTGGAATTGGAACTGAATCAATGGTTGCAGATTATTTTACTAAGCCAGTTTCTACCGAAAAACATAATTTCTGTTCTAATAACATGGGTTTACGTTTGAGGTAAATTTTGTTCGAGTGGAGGTGTTGGAAAACTTGTTAAGTTTATACTTGCGATCAAAATCTCTAAGTAATCCAGTTTTGAATATTATGTATAAAGAAAGTATTTTTCAATAAAATATTTATTCTGTCATTTACTTTCGTTATAATCAAGTCGTTTTAATATACATAACTCTGTTAAAAGGTTATGGGCCCAGACATCAAATTGCACGCTCAACGTTGAAACAAGATCGTGAGTTTCTGATGACGACGTTGCCACTGATGGATCTTCTTCGCTTCGTTTGTTTGATACACTTAACGGCAGAAAAACTGGCCGAACACTTCAAAATATTGAAGATTTCTCTCCACCTTGAGAAAAAACTGGTTTCCGCTAAAAAGCTTATAAATTCTTCCTGGAAAGATATAATCGGGAACAATGAAATTAAGACCTCCACGAAATACAAGGTCTTTGAATCAATATGTCATGTGCTATAGTTGCCAAACTTGGGGTTCCGTTCATATGAAGAAGTTGAAAAACTGAAACGATATTTAAAAGAAAAAAACTCTTCCGCCTGCCGATGAATACGCCAAATTACGTTCTTACCCTAGAAACAGGTTTACCTTCATTATACCACTATACTCTCAAGATACATTTTGATTATATCCTAAAAACTCTTGGATCACCAATGCACAGAATACCCAATATCCTTAAGAAGTTTGTAATAAACAGGAAGGTGGAATGGGTTCACGAATGGAAAACGCTGTCTGATAAAAATGTGGATTCAACTTAAACTTGCAATACGAAGACCGGGCTGAATTGAAGCAAAATCTGTATAAGTTACTCGAGCTTCACGACACTCATCAGCACAACGAATGCATTCAACAAGCTACTAACTCTATCAACAGACCGATCTACCCAGAGCTCAGCTTTAGCCTAAACTGCAACAACTATTTTAACGATTCGAATAACATCCAATCGATATCTTTAATTTGCAGAGCTAGATGTGATATGCTTAATTTAAATGGTTCAACATACATAAATAAAGAAACAAATCTATGCACAATATGCAATATGAGAGCAAAAGAAGACACTTTTCACCTTTTAGCAATATGCCCTATCTACAGAGACTTAAGATGCAATTACTTCGGTGAGTTGACTTTGACGATGGAACAAAATAAAACCATATTGAATGGTTCTAATTGGGTAGGGTAGTTCTTATCAGTTATCTAAAAGATGCACTCAAATATAGACACTACATAAATACTGAATTTACATAGTAGTTACATCATGTTCTTGCGACAGGTACTTTTCATCACGATTTTAAATTTTTGTTCATTTTCTTCTTGTAAAAGATCCAAAATGTAAATTTCTCTTGTTATTTTTCTCTTTTTTGTTTTTTGTTTAATTACAAAATTCCGAATTAGAAGTTTTAATTTTCATTTAAATTACTTTAAAATTATTGTTTTATAATACATATGTATGTACATACAAAATGTTTAACGAATCAATCGGGCAGACGGCAATGCCACGCCCATAACTTTTTATTTACTAAAATTTGAATTGTAAATTTTGTAAACTTTACTATTAAAAAAATAAAATCTAATCTAAATCACTATTAAAAAATACGGCCTGATGATGCCGCCAGACCATAAACCGCACCAAACAGTCACTCATCGTGGGTGAATTGGTTTTTTCGAAAATCACTCTTGCAGTAGCATTCGCACGAATGTAACAATTTTGCTTATTAACGAATTCAGTGAGGTAAATATGTGTCTCATTACTGAAATTGATTTTCTAGAAAATTGATCATCCATTGTTGCCATTTCTTGCCACTTTTCTTCATTGACGATGCTTAAAATGGTCAAGAGGCTTTAGTACTTGAGTCAATTATAGCTTGTAAGCGTGTTAATGCAAGACTGCGTGAGAGGTGGAATTGTTAGGTCTGACGACGGACTTGTTGAGTTGGACGGCTCTTCAGCCACACTGTCGCGAAGAGCAATAATATTTTCTGTTGTATACGAGCTGTACGCCATGCACTGGTGTTTTCACATCTCCGATTGTCTTAAATTTTTGCACGATTTTTCCGATTGTATACGTACTTTTGGACGATTAAATTGACCAAAAAAATAACGAAGTTCAAGATATGCATTTTGGTTTGAACGCCCATTTTCATAATAAGCCTGAATAACTTTAACGCGTTGCTCGATTACGCATCTTTCCATGGTTCAAATTGAGTTAGTCTCAAATTGAAAAATGTCAAATGAAATGTAGAAAAAAATTTGACGTTGAAGTGTTGTTCACATTCAACATCGGCCCATAATATTTAATCACCCTTTACAAATATTTCGACAAGAACCAAGAATCAGGGGCAATGTTTGAACGTTTTAATTCATAAACTTTATTGATGAATTGCTGGACAAAAATTCCGTCCTCCTAGCATTATGCAATCATAATAAATTCATTGAACGTGTCCCGCAGCTAAAAGTATGCAATTTATCTTAAGAGTGTGGTGAATTTGATGAAAATCATTTTGAAAAACTTGAATATTCTATTTTAACGAGTTTTTTTTTAAAGTAACCTAGGATTTTTAAAGGTTATTTTAAATTTTAAGCCAGGTAGTCTTTTGAGGGTGCATCAGAGTGAATGTGACTATAGCTGGACACCTTTCACACCGAGCAAGAAAAAAAAGCTGATTTCAATAAATTAAAATTTTTGCTGAAACTTGTGACTTGTGACACTTGCCAGCAAAAAAAAAAAAAAATATGTGTGTCCTGTGACTGCCACGTACCACTTCTTTCTTCCTTAGTTTTTTTTTTTTTTATTTGTTTTGTATGTATGTCCGTCCTTACAAAAACGACAACGAAGTTCTTTACGTTCCACGACGCAACAGTAGTTTTATAGGTATGTACATACATATATGCATTCCTATATCCTTTCTCCCTATATCTAGTATAAGGAATACAATTAATTTTTGCAGAGACTCTTTTCCATGATGCCACGGATTTGAATTTAGCGGTTGGTTGCAGCAGGTTTTGTGTGAGATTATGCGATGCTGCTTCTACTGCTGCTGCCTCAGCCTCTGTGGTGCTATAGAACTATTACTTTGCATCAGTCGGCAGCGGCGTCAGCAGAAAAGCCACTTCACTATTAAAGCCAAAGCGAAAAAGCAACATTATTACACAAGAAAAAAAAATGAAAAACGCAGACTGCGGGAACCTAAGGACCTTTCACTGATGCATTTTTTCTCTGGCATTCTCGCATGTTGTCCTTTTTTTTGCTTTTGCTACACGAAAAAAGCCACGAAAGAAGAACTAAACAAAAAATATCCTTTTCTACCTATCTACTTGTTTGTGCGCTACCATGTTACCAGCGCCACCGTGCGTCGATGTTAATTTTTCATTTTATTTGCTTACTAAGTGGGCACCTCTCCACCTCATATTCAAAAGCAACACTCTGGACAATGCATAAACTGCAAAAACACAAGATCCATAGGTACAAGAAGTAGAATGGGTTTCTGGATATGCACATTGCACGTGCATCATCATAACTTTTCGCAGGACCTTCACAAATCCAAAAAAAAGTCCTACAAAAAAGCATCATCCTGCAAAACTTTTAAACAAAAGCAAATCCTGAAAACAAAAAAAAACAGAAAAACAAACAAACAAACAATAACTAAATGGAAACACTGTCCAAGGAGGTTTTTGACTATTTTTATTCGAGTCCTTAGTTGTTAGTTTTTTTCCTTTTTTTTCTTTTTGGTTTTCATGGCAATTTACATGCGGAGACAATTGTGCACAATTTGCAGGATACAGATGCAAACCGTGTGATTGTTATTGCTAGGTATATAGGAGAGGCAAGTTGTAGCAGCCATTTTGCACAAAAGAACTGATGTCCTGGGCTCCATTAAAACTTCTATAAGGCACCCATAACCCATTCTATCTTTTTTGTGTTCCTTTAAACTCCTCTACAATTATTATTGTCCTGCAAGAATGTTTGTCCTTTTGTTTTCTATCGTCTTCCTGGCAATTTTTTTTTGTCCTTTAGTCCTTTTTTCTAGAATTTTTTCAGCTCCTGGACAATCTAGCTACAGGTGTGATGATTTGTTTAAAAAAAAAGCAAACACTTCCTTTTTTTTGAAAACTTAAATTTATGTCCTTGGGGTTGGATAAGGCTAGTTTAGTATGTTAATTAAGTTATATTCTTGGCACTTCCAGTTTCTCTAACTCTAAGGTAAACTATATACATACGTACCTATATCCATAAGGATGATGGCATCCTGTCAGAGGATATATGCAAGCAAAAGAAAATCATTTAAAAATAAACCAAACAAAAATACGAACAAATTATCAAACATACACATAGTCCAACCACAATTGCAGTGCATATAAAAGGATTTAAAGAAAAAAGGACGAAAAAAAGAAGTTGTTATGGTTGCAGATATCTGCGATGTGGTTGCAGCTGAGCATAGGAATTGCAGAGGATATCTACTAAAAAAAATCTGTTCACCTCCTTTGAAAGCAATTCAAATAAATGTTGGTTACTATAGCTTTTTAGCATTAATATACAGAGCTGAATATCCTAGAATCCTGGACAAGGATTGTGTGCGTTGTGTGTGTGGAAATCTGTTGCAGGATGAACGCGGATAAAGTCAATATCTATATATACGAAGAGTTTGGGAGTAGCGCAAAAATATAGATTCACTTTGAATGTGTTTTCATATAAAAATAAAAATTGTTATGAAATTCTATGACATGAAGTTGGTTTTTATTGATGCACACTTTATATGGATAGGATATGGAGAAATAAAGGAGTATAACCTTGAGTCATTAAATAGATAGATATACTTTGTATTTATAAGGAATGCAGAGAAAGGACAAATATAACAATGAGAATAATATTGGGTTTATTGTTTGCGTTTTCTTTATGGGTAAGATTAAATCTGACTTAATTGTTTTTCCTTGTAATGAAAATTTTTAGGTCATATTAAAGTGATAAACTTTCAATTTTATAAATTTGGATGATACGTTTGTTTGTTAGGTGAATTTATTTAAGTTTGGAAGTCATTATATTACGGAATATAACGTTGTTCAAGTGGCTGACTCAGCTGGCCTTGCAGTCACTCCAATCTTCCAAGAAATTGTTGATGGTTTCAGGATGTAGCTTGAACCTATTTTGGGATTGTTGACATTCCACCTTTACGGTTCTCCACCAAAATAGTCCACAGGGGTTAAATTATATATGTAGCTTTCATCACCCTGCCAATTGACATCACCAATATGACAGATGACACGATTTGGGAATTTGGTTAGCTAAAGACCGATTTTGTGATTGAATGCATGGAAGCCGCTTGCATGAACTAAAGGTCATACAAATCAGTGTGTTCGATTTCATCGTAAAAATAATCGGGTAATTTAGCTTTGTAACGTGCATTGTTGCCCAAAATCTTTTCACCTACCTTATGTTCGAAGAAAAATGGTTATAACTCAAAAACCCACACCAAATTCCAACTTTTTAGCTTTTTTTCTTAAGACTCAAATGTATTAACTTTGTTTGTCAACGACGAGATTATCGTTTGCCAAATATCATTGTCCAAATCAAGCTGGCTGAAACAGAATTCACAAGTCCATAAACCTAGAACCAAAGGCTGCAAAGACGAAAGTATTGCAGTGGGAAATAATATAAACAAATATAGCTCCGAACTTATTGAGTGAAATTTATTGAATGAATATATGTATATGTATGTATGTAATTTAGAAAAAACTTAAAATATAAACAATTGAACAAAAGCTAATGTAATTTAATTGAACACAGTGTTTTATAAACAAGTAGTTTGATGTTATCTTTAACACCCTTCCTCAAACGCATTGTACTCCAGCTTTTGTTCTGAATTTCTCGAATTTTGAAGAAGACAGTGGCTTGGTAAACATATCGGCTATCATTTCTTCACTGGGACAGTAAGTGCATATAATATGATTTTTATCAACGTGGTCCTTGACGAAATGAATTTTAGTGTCGATATGCATGGTCCTGTTGCTTAGTTTCTGCTCTTTTATTAAACGTAGACAACTCTGGTTATCTTTAAATATGACGGTTGGTGAAGTTTGTCGAAATTTCATTACATTACATTACATTACATTTCACACTACTCAGCACATAAATGTTCAGAGTAGAGAACACAGCACCTTGAGCGACTAGACTATATAAGGTGATAACAACACAAGACATTAATACAAGACAGAAGGACAGAGGAGAAAGAACAACATACAGAAAGAACACATGACAACAGCACGCGGTAGGTTTCGAGACGGTCCCCATCTTTCTACTAACCACGCTCACTGATGCTTGATTTCGGTGATCGATGGGAACCGAAGCTTTATCAGTGACTAGGCCGTTGCCCTTGTCGAAATTTCATATCATCGAGTAGCTCACGAATCCAGATGGCTTCCTTGCATGCATCGGATAATGCAATAAACTCGGCTTCTGTGGAGGAGTTGCCTTTTGCTGACATATTACTTAATTTTAAAGAAAAATCTATTGTGCCTTTTGAGTATTTTAAGACACGTTTAATTTCAGTCCAATCTTCTTGGTTAGGGCAGCTTACTTTTCTTGCCAAAATGGAAACGGAAGCTGCAATATCAGGTCTTGAATTCACACTCAAATATAAGAGAGAACCTATTAATTTTTGGTAATTTGTATTATTCAAAAGATTCTCTGATTGAGTTTTTCCATATCCAGGGTCGAGAGGGAATTTAGATATCTTTGAATTATCCAATCCAAAATCTTGTAATAAATTTTTAATGTATTGACTTTGCCGAATGTTAAAATTTAAATTTTGGTCTTGAAAGACTTCCATGCCTAAATAACAATGAACTCCTCCAAGGTTGCTTACTTCAAACTTTGTTTTGAGTAAACTCTCAACTTCATAAATTTTGGTTTGATTAGAACTTGCAACTAAAATGTCATCGACGTAAATTAATACATATGTCTGCCCTTCCTCGTTCGAGCATTTTACGTAAAGGCATGGTTCTGCTTTGCTTTGAATAAAACCCCCATTTACGATGACATTATGTAGTGTTTTATTCCAAACATGGGCTGTCTGTTTCAATCCATAAAAGCTTTTTTTTAGTTTGCAAACGTACTTAGTGTTCCCTTCCTCAAAACCAGGAGGTTGTTTCATATAAATGGTTTCATTTAAATTTGAGTTGAGGAACGCTGACTTAATATACATATGGCTTACTTTCATACCCTTAGAACCAGCTATGGACATTGGACAATAATGTTCGTAGAGTAGTTTGTCGAACAACAGGAGCGAATACCTCATCATAGTCGTATCCGTACTTCTGACTAAACCCACGGGCGACCAAACGACCTTTATATTTTTGGACAAAACCCTTAACATCACGCTTGATTTTGTAAGTCCACTTACTACCAACAATGTTGACACCTTCTGGAGGAATAGTCAAATCCCAAGTGCCATTTTTCTTCAAAGCACTTATTTCCTCTTTCATAGCAATTGTCCACTCACTTTGTTGGTCGCATACAATCGCTTCGTTGTAAGATTTAGGTTCTACTATGGATGAATCTGATGTTGAAGCTTTAAATCCTAGTCGATCGGGGGGGGGGGGGTGTGTGGCCTTTGTTTGACCTTTTTGACCTACGAACAAGACCCTCATCATCTAGATTTGGTATTTTTGTTGTGTTCCCGGAACTGTCAGAGTCTAGGTTGGCATCTAAATCTAGACTATGGAATGAAGTATCGTCTTCTAAAACTAGTTGTTGTTCTTGCGTGTTATTGTCCTTATCGTAATGGTCATTTGAAGATTTCTTGCGACGAAGAAATTCAAAATCTATGTATGTATATCAGAATGGTTATATATCTCTGGCTCAATCTTGTTAGTCATTTCAATGTCTTTTATAATTTTATTTATTGTTATTCTCTTTGTTTGTATGTCCACTAAACGATATCCCTTCGAATTTTCATCATACCCAACAAACGTTAAGACTTGGACTTTTGAATCTAACTTTCTACGGGTCTCTTTAGGAATCAAACAGTAAGCTTTTGAACCAAAAATTTGTAGATGGCTTATGTTTGGTTTTCTACCTTCCCAAAGTTCGAATGGAGTAGAGGGAATTGAACTGGATACCAAGACATTTTGTAAATAATTCGCTGTCATAAGCGCTTCTCCCCAAAACACATTTGTCATTTTTGCTTCAGCCAACAAACAACGAGCCATTTCCACAAGCGACCTATTTTTCCTCTCGGCGACACCGTTTTGTTGTGGAGAATAGGGTACTGTGTACTGATGACGAATCCCTTTGTTCTCAAGATAATGTTTGAGATTTGTCGAGGTGTATTCCCCGCCATTATCAGAACGAATATAGAAGGATATCTACAGAACTTGTTTTTGACTAGCTCGAGATAAATTTTGAGTTTGTCGAAAACTTCGGATTTATCGTGAAGTAGATACACTACTGTAAAGCGGCTTTAATCGTCTATGAAGGTAAGAAAATATCGTTTTTTACCTGGTGTCATCGTTTGCATAGGACCGCAAATGTCCGTGTGAACTAAATCTAACACACGCTTGGATTTTGATTCAGACTGTTTGTTAAACGGCTTCCTACTCATTTTACATTGAATGCAAATCTCCCAATTTTTTCTTACACCACAATCAGTAATATGAAAATCGCTTACCGTCTTTCCATGTTTTATCATTTTCACTGCATCAATATCCCGATGACCAAAGATTTTGTGCCAATAGTGCTGACAACAGCCCATTGGATGAATCAGCTACCCCAATTTCTTTTCCGGTCAATGTCTGGATACTGCAACTTGCGTCAGAGAATAGTAGTTTGAATCCCATCTTTAGCATTTTTGTGCATCATCTAGCATCATAGTAATGAAGTTTCAACCCTGAATACTGTAATACCAACCCACTGTATTACCGACGGTGACGACAATATCTAATTCAATATCTAATTCAATTGAATATAGTTTCAACTGTTTCTAATTTTTCTATATTTATTGTTATTTTCTTCTGTCGTTACATGCAGTATAATACTATTCACATTTTTGAGGTTATCCGTAATTTTTGTGGTTAGCTGTTACTTTATTATTTTAGATCTTACTCGCTGATGTTAATTCTTACTCTGCTTTTATTTGAAAAAATACCAAAATTGTTTGTCAAAATATCGTCATGTGGATCTCATTGCTAATGTTTTTCCGGAATTGCAACAAAATTTGTGTAGTGATCAGTGGTTGTGTGCAAGAGCAATATTAGCACCAAGAAATGAAATTGTAAATAGGATCAACACTGAAATTTTAAACGAGGTTCAAGGAGAAATGAAGGAATATTTGTCAATGGATACAATTATGGATACGGAACTAAGTACTTCATATCCTGTGGAGTTTTTAAATTCACTTGAACTATCGGTTGTACCGTCACATAAACTTCAATTGAAACTAAATGTACCAGTAATGCTTATGCGAAATCTAGATGCTCCTCGGCTATGTAATGGAACAAAGCTTCGGATAACAAAATTGGGACAGAACATACTTGGTGCTACTATTTTAACAGGTGTCGGTAAGGGAAATAGTGTTATAATACCTCGGATACCAATTATTCCCACTGACCTTCCATTCCAATTTAAAAGGGTTCAGTTTCCCGTCAAGCTTAGCTTTGCTGTTACTATAAACAAGGCACAAGGACAAACATTACAGGTAGCAGGAGTGCATTTAGAAAACCCATGCTTCTCTCATGGTCAACTTTATGTAGCCTGTTCACGTGTATCTAATGCCCGGAATTTACACATATTTGCACCCGACGGGAAAACTTATAACATTGTCTATAAAAATATCTTAAATTAATACTTTGTATTTTATTTTTTTAAATTGTTAGAATTCAGAATTATTTATTTTTGTTACGGTGAAATATATTTTAACATTTGTTGTTGCATTTCAATAAGCATATATTAAGGTGTTGAAACTTCATTGTCTATAGTAATTTTTAAAAATTGTTGATCTCAGCCAAGCAATAAAATTTAGTTATTATATTGACTCATTTCTATTATGATACCCTTACCCTTTATCTCTCATACTTATTTAATTTCTCCACTGCGGGCGAAGCCGCGGGTAAAAAGCTAGTGAATAATACATCCTTCACGTCGACGATCGCCTTTTCACCTTTGCTGTTGAAAATAGTTAAACGACAAAGTCCTTTGCCACTGGAAACAACAGATTGTCCATTCGCCACAGTCACTTTTTCACAAACGGATTTATCTATGATGGCAAAATCGGATTCTCGTGCGCTGATGTGACAGGTGGCTCCGGAATCAACAACCCAAAAGTTCTTATCGTTAGCCGAAGAAAAGCAATAGTTACCAATTTTGACTACATTGTTTTCTTGAGCTTGTTTAACTTGGTTGTTTTGCCTCAACTTCTTCAGCTTCCAGCAATCCTTCTTGATATGTCCTTTAGCCTTACAATGATGACAAACCTTTCTGTTGCGTTCTTCTGGACTTGCAGACGACTTCAAAGCTGAATTATTTTCTGAAAATTGGTGTGATTGACGCTGGTATTCATCGATTAGGCTAGCTTCGACAACCTTAAGTGTCAATTCTTCCATCTTACGAGCTTCCAAGGCCGTCACCAACGTATCGAAGGAGGAGGGAAGACTGCTTAATAACATAGCCACGAGCCAACGCTCAGAAAATTGCTCACCTATAGCTTCCAACTTCTCGAACAATAGCTTCATTTCCATAATGTGCTCTGCAATGCTGCGGTCCATGGAAAATTTCATTCCACAGATACTCCTCATAATACGTACGCTGCTTCCCAAAGTATTCTTCTCATGGTGACTGCGTAAAGCATCCCATGACTCATGTGCTGTTTTGGAATTCTTGATCAGCATGAGTTGACTATCTTCCACGGACAATCCAATGATCACAGTCGCCTCATCGTCAAGCTTCTTCCAGCCATCGTCTAGAGTTTCCGGTACAGGCTTAGAAACACATTCCCATGCTCCTTGCCTCCTCAATATCAGTTCAAGCTTATATTTCCACAATTAGTAGTTTTCTGCATTTAGCTTATTAAAAGATGTTTTCAGAAAATCCATCCTGCTCTGGGCCCATAACCTATTGCAGTGGGAAATAATATAAAATTTATTGAATGAACATATGTATGTATGTAATTTAGAAAAAAACTTAAAATATAAACAATTGAACAAAAGCTAATGTAAATTAATTGAACACAGTGTTTTATAAACAAGTAGTTTGGAGTTATCTTTAACAGAAAGTGGAAACATCATAGTGAAATCGCAGTCAATGCTGAGGATATGGACGGACCACTTCTGCAGACTGTATAGGGGCGACGACGAACCGAATTCCGCTGTCAGGCAGGAAGATCCAATCAACATAGAGGACGAAAGCCAACAATACCGTCCTCCCGACTTAGACGAAGTAAAGATTGCCATATCTAAGCTGAAGTCTAATCAAACCGCTGGAGCAGATGGCTTGAATGCCGAGCTCTTTAAAGCAGCTGGAGATAAGTTTGATAGGAGCATGCACCAACTTATCTGTAAGATATGGTCGGAAGAAAGCATGCCTGATGAATGGAACCCCATTATTGTTTGCCCTATTCTGAAAAAAGGAGACCCTTTAAACTGCACCAATTATAGAGGAATCAGTCTACTTAACAAAATCTTCTCTGCCATAATATGTATCTAAATCCCATCGTCAACAACCTGATAGGTCCTTATCAGTGTGGTTTTAGACCAGGAAAGTCCACAGTTGATCACATTACGGAAGATCCTGGAAAAAACTTAAGAACATAAAATCGACACCCACAATCTTTTCATCGATTTCAAGGCCGCATATGACAGCATCTACAGGGACGAGCTGTACAGAGCCAAGTCTAGTTTTGGCATCCCCGCCAAACTCGTCAGTTTGTGCAGGATGACCATGGAGAATTTATTCCATAAAGGTTGGAAACAGCCTAACAGAACCTTTCGATATCAAAAAAGGTTTTAGACAAGGTGATGCGCTGTCATGCAATTTTTTTAACATCGTACTTGAAAGAATAGTGCAGAGCTCACTCGTCAACACTATCTTTCAAAAATCTGTCCAATTACTAGCGTATGCTGATGACATTGACATAATAGAAAGAACTCAGCGTGATGTCAATGGGGCTTTTGTGAGTATTGAGGCAGAGGCGGCAAAAATGGGTTTAATGGGTTTAATGAGGGCAAAACAAAGTAGATGCTGTCATCAAGAAAGGACTTACAACACCGACGCATCGGTCAAAACGTCACCATCGGCAGACGTAAATTTGAGGTAGTTAAGGACCTTGTCTACCTAGGCTCCGCTATGAACGCAGAAAACATCACAAGCGCAGCGCTGAGATCAAACGAAGAATAACTCTTGCTAACCGCTGTTTCTTTGGGCTATGAAAGCAATTGATTAGCAAAGTCCTCTCTCGAGGGACCAAAGTGTCGCTATATAAGACCCTCATCATCCCCGTCCTGCTATACGGTGCAGAAGCATGGACTATGACAAAATCTGATGAAAGCACCTTGGGTCGTTTCGAGAGGAAAGTTCTACACATAGATGGAGAAGTTTGTTGGGTGAGGACCTAGTTCACACAGAACTGTAACGCCACCTTAAGTAAGTAAGTAAATCAAGCTGCTTAAAGGCCCAAGCAAGAACGAAGGAGATGGTCGTAAACTTTTAAAAGTTTAGTTTTGAAAAAAAATATAGATATTAACGTTTGAGGGGAATTATATTGACTTAAGGTTTCTGTTTGATAGGTTAAATTTGAGGACATTATGAATCAAGTTCAGAGCGAAACTTCTTTATTGAAAATTCTCCCAAAAACTTTATACTCAACTTCATTGCAAAAAAAAACGGGTTTAAGATATTAAAAACCTTTATATATATTACAAAAAAATCAATTTTATCAAATTGTTGGGTCTGTGAAACAAAAAAGAAGAAGTGATTTAAATCCGCAAACTGTCCAAAATACTGCGAGGAAGAAGACTAAAATTAGCTAAAAATTTGTGAGACATTTTTGGAAATTAAAAAAAAAGAGTTTACAAATAAGACTTAGAGATCTTAAGGCAGTTTTAAACTTCGTAGGACCATTAAATAAATAAATAATTATAAGACTCCTTGAAAGCGTTTAAAAGTTCATGAAGTTTTAAAATATTCAAGGCTCCTCATGAACGTCAAGACTTTTCAAGATTATCAAGAGAACAATTAATAGACCATTGAGACAATTAAGGACTCACAAGAATTTTATTGAAAGTTTTTTTTTTCTTTAAATCTCGAGACGTTCACATCGAATTCTAGCCTGCAACCAAATGTCTTAACTTGTCTTAATTCTTAACGATTGTCTTGAAATCTCCAGACGAACCTCTGATTATAGGGGTAGTAGAAACTTGACTCGAAATTTCCAGAAGTGTCTTTTAAACTTTAGACCTCTCCTTAAATTTCTTAACATCACTTAAAATCAACTGATCTTCATCTTAATATCTGCCTTGAAACTATCAGATCGTCATTTTAATTTTTAGAACTGCCTTAAATACTGCTTCTCTCTTTCTAAATATCTAGATCTTCATTGAAATCTCCAGGCCTACGTTAAAAGCTTCGTCTGAAATTTTCACAAAACCACATCTGGTGGAAAATGGACAAAACATGTTTATGAAAAAATATTTTCATAAGAGGATTGGCTGATCTAAGTTCTATTTTCTTAAGGAACGATTTTTTCCTGAGCCATCAACGCTCCAAAAGGGAAAGTAATGATTTAGATTTCGGTCAATCACTATAGCAAAATTAACTAGATATTAAGACTTCTGAAATGAACTACGACAAGTAAATGCCCAATTCAGGATCCCGGTACGATTACTTGTAAGCTTAATAAACGGCCATAACTTGTCGAGACACCTAGGGAAAAATGCGATTTGTGCAACAATGAAGAAGACTCAAGCACACTACTAACTTCCTATTTCACTGTCCAGCATTGTATCACACAAGATACAAATTCTTAGAAAATTAATTCTTCGGTTGTTTTGAAGAACTCTAAGACTTTGCAGGAAACAGTCTCTTAGATTCTTTTAAAGCCTCTGAGTGGCTGGATAATGAAAACAACTAGAATCATAGGTTGTACACTGACTTTTTAGGGAAGTTATACAAATTTCAGGGTACATCAGGTTAGGGTATTGATTTAAGTGTAGCCATAACTAAATCAATAGCCAACCTAACCTAACCAGGCTAATGGAACCTCAACTTCTTAGCCAATAAATTACATGGTGATTGCTTTATATTTTAAGTTGAGGGGATTATAGAATTTTCAAAGAATCGTTTTACTTCCCAAAGGAAGTTATTGTAATATTTCCTGTGTGTACGTGTGGTACCATTTTTCATCGTCCATATCTCAAGAACCAGTCCAGATATCGACTTAAAAAAACAACACCGGATTCAGAAAGGACTTTCAAAAAAATAAAGTGCGTGGCTTTCTTAAAACTTCAAGCGTGTTTTTTAGTTGACCGGAATCATAATTCAGAGAAAGTTTCTTGATTGTTCTATATCGGCTCGTTTCATAACATGTTCTTAAATTTTATCTTTGGACTCTAGGAATACTTCAAAAGAGAATATTAATAATAGTTTTGTCTTTCGTGAAGGTGACCGCTTCAAATTTGCAACTTTATCGAAGAATTACGAGCAACCTATACCTTCGACAGAAAGACAGGAGCTCCATCAACATAAATTGACCCTACAAACCACAAAGAATCTACCAATTGTCATTCGATGTCCTTACTACCGGGCTCTTTCTATATATGTTTGTGAAGCACTTAAAGTTCAATTTCATCAACTGTTTTCATTTTATTCTAATATTCTTGTATTCATCTCACACTTTACCTTTAGAAAAATATTCAAAATCTAATTAAATACTCAAGTGACAACTGTTATAGAGTTGCCTCTTTCCCATATCAGGTAGAGATAGAGGTGGTAGGTCTAATTGAAATCCTGCACTCTATGCTCCATCATTCCCCGCACAGTCAAGTTTTTCGTATATAAATTTAATTAAATCTTCCAGAAATAACTTCATCGTGTTTATCTAGATCTGGATGGGGGTGTCTGTAGATACATATGTAAGGTACCTACTGTACGTCTTCTGTTGCATTTATGTTCAGTGTCTGCAGAATCCCAAATGTGCATAAGTTTCCAACAGACAACTCTTCTGAATCCCCAATAGAATGTATTTAAAGTTCTATGTACCTATTTATATATTGTATATATAATATATATGTATGTATATTATTATCCTTACAAAATGAATATCCTTACAATAAAAGCAATGAGAATGAGTGTATCCTTTTACTATACTATCCATGCCATGTGTTGCTTTTTCTCTTTGAAGCTCTGAATTTCATACTACTCGTGATGTGTAACTTCAGAGGAATGAAAATAATATATCCTTCAAAAGGATATAACATCTGGTAAAATTTGAACTTAACATAAACAATTTATTCTTTTCCTCGTTCGTTCGTCGTTAGGTGATTTTTCTTTGTTTTCATTTTTATTTTTAAATCACATTATTCTCAATTAAGATAATAAACCATCGCATATATCGTTGTTATTGTTAATAAATTATTTTAATTTTCATTATCTCAGATTAAATTCTTAATAATGTGTGAAATTTTTTACATAAGCTTATTCAAATTAATAAAACATAACATCCTATAAAAAAGATAACATCACAAAAGTTCTATCGTTTGAGTAAAATTTTGATTCAAGTGGAAGCTATAAAAAGCAATTCAAGTGAAATTAAATTGTTTTTCTTTTTTTTTTCTTTCAAAGGAAAATGTCGATTCACCTCAGCGAACACTTTTTCACACATTCTCTCTCCTGATGGAAGGAGCTTTTGTATTTTTTTTTTTTTTTTAATTTTCCTTGGTTAATTAACACTCATTATGCAAATATTCAAATTAGTCTGTTAAGGAACTTTTGGGTTTAAAAATTTAAAGTTTTAACGAAACAAGAGGATATAGGAAATTTTAACTTAACGTGATCAAAACACACCTTAGTCTCGTTAACGGGTAGCTAATACTTTAGGAATTAGTAAGTGATAAGTTCTTTAAGTATTTTAATAGCTTGAATTGACTTTGACAACATTTGTTCTGGGATTAATTCTGTATTGAAAAGTTTAGTTTGATTAAATAAGAAAACTTTAAATAAAAGACTTAATTTTATTTTTAAGTTTTAAGCTTTTTTTAATAAAAGCTAACAAATTATATCAAACCTTAATTCTTTTTTTTAAGTAGTATTAAATGAAATCAGATTTTAGACCTAAAGTAAGTTAGGCCTTGTACAAACTAAATTGCTTTTTAACATTCAATATTACATAACGAAATATTAATATCGTTATCAAGTCGCGAAAGCAGAAAAATACTCTTACAATCGTTTTCGAGTTAAGAAGTAGCAATTACAAATTTTCCAAGAAAAATCATAGCTTTTTCTTTAATACGCCCAAAGTAAATTATTTATCATTGAGCGAAAATATAAATACAATATTAAAAATTGCATTTAATATAAATAAATGCGGGATTTAAATTTTAAGTGGTCAGAGGAACTTATTTTAGAGGAATTTATTTCTGTATTCAAAGAACCTTGTATTTTGTTGCCAACATTTTTAGTAAAAAAAAAATACTGATTGGATTTCTCTAAGAAAATTACCTTACTTTAACAACAAAATTTTGCATAGAATGAAATAATTTTGAAGTCAATACATTCATTCTCGAGATATTCGAATCAAACTTCAGTGTTTACCAATTTTTCGTAGTATTTTTTTTTATATTCTTTTATACAAAAACTGTTGGATTTTTCTAAAATAAATTTTGAAAACAATATTATCTATAAGAAAATAATGTGCTAAAAATTATCAAAAAAAAAGAGGCTGGGATGCGTACCACACTGAAAACTTTCCAACCCGTCTGTCAGGGGCGAACGCAGGTAGGGGTTTTAGGGGTTAAACCCCCCCCCCCCCCAAATATCAGAATATGTGCAGTATTAAAATATCCATTATTGTTCAAAAGAAGAAAAAAAAAACAGAAATGGTACAAAATAAATTTCCAACTCAAATTCTCAAACTATGTTAAACGAAAAATTGTAATAAATTTGCTACGGTGATAGAAATTGTGCACAAAACACAAACACGATAAATCAGAACAATAAATATCTGTTTTTTTTTTTTGGTAAAGAAAGAAAAATATTTTTCTTGTTTTCATTCATACTAACAATTAAAATGTTTAGTATTTTTATTTTCCAACACTGAGGTAAAAGGTGAAGGGTTCATACATTTTTGTATGAAGCTAAGTATTATTATTAACACGGAGATGCTCTCTTTCGCCATGTTTCTTATGGCCAAAAATGAAAAATTGAAAACAGAAAATGACCTTGTTGTACTCGTTTTTGAAACGATCTCACGGCCACTTGTGCACATTTCAAAAAGGGTTAAATATCAAAACACCGAAAAGTTGTTCGGTTCATTTATGTTAGTTTTAACTGTAAATTAAAAAAAATCTTTAAGCTTAACTTTTCTCACTTCTTGAATTGTGACACAAGAATATTTTAAAACAAAAACAGCAACCCTGTTTGCCTTTGTCGCATTTTTCCTTATTTTTCAAGAACAAGAATCAAATTAATAATGAAATTCAATATTTTTAAACATTTGGATGCGTTTCTTCATTTAAACATACCTTAATGTAAGACACATATTCATAGTCATATTTTAAACCCGAGTCTATTTGAATTGGGTAGTACCCATGGCTTGATGGTTAGTGCGTTGGACTGTCATGCCAGAGGTCCTGGGTTCGATCTCCGCCTATGCCATCTAAAGTTTTTTTCACGGGTTCTGCTACTGCCTCTTGCGAGGAATTGACAAATTCTCCAAGAGTAATTCTTGTCATGAAAAGTGCTTTCTCAAATTGGCCGTTCGGAATCGGCTTAAAACTGTAGGTCCCCTCCATCCCTGACAACAGTACTCGCACACAGGAATGGTTGAGAGTTGTAAGTCACTAGGCCCTAGTTCTCAACGGACTGTTGCGCCACCTAATTTATTTATTATTATTTGAACTGGAGTCTAAATTTAACATATAGGTTAGACACAGCTGCTATTCATAAAGAATTTGCCAGCTCTGTTTAGTTAGAAACATGTTTAAGGCATATTCAATTCTGAAAAATTTCACTTAAACCTATAAAAAATGGCTTGTAGAGAGCCAAAATCTTTGAAACCCTTTAAACTATTTTGTTTGCTGTTAGTTGAGAAATTTTATGAAGTCGGGCTGATGGTTTTAAAACTTGGAAGCACGCAGATATTAGCAAACATTTCATTGAATTTCAATCTATAATATTTAGAAGGTCAATCATAAACTTGACAGTTTTTTTCTCGAATCGATACCTTTCATACAAATCGTCTTCATCTATATTTCAAAGGGGTCCAATCGGGTTAAGCAGAGCTTTCGTTTTCTGTTAGTTGGTAGCATTCCAACATCTAGCAAAATATCAAAATATTAATATGTATATGCTTAAGTCTTTTGACATTTTAATTTTTGTTTTTAAATTTTGAAATAAAATGTCTCGTAAGTTAATTTTCTCTATCAGTTTGTTTATTTTTGACGTTTAATAGATTTAGAAACAGCTTAAACATACATACGCATAATCAAAAAAGTCTCCGTACAGCAGACATTTTTTTTTAAATCTCTAAAATATAGAATTTAAGATAACCAACATTTTTGAGAAGTTCCAGAAATGACAGAAATGATATCAAAAAATAATTTTCAACAAAATATATAGAGCATTTTATTTAAAAAACTTAAAATAAAAGAAATTCACAGCACAATATGAAAAAATAAGGAACAAAAAAGTCTCCGTACAGTTCATTTTTTCGACGAAAAAACTAACAAAAAATCACTTAACTTAAGGCAAAAATAAACTTAATAACTAGTAGGACCTCCTCTGTTCCTGATCACTTCCTGCAATCTGTGTCTCATCGAATGGAAGAGCTTACGGGTCGTATCTGGAGAAATGTTGTTCCATTCTTCAAGTAGGACCGTTTTGAGGTCATTTTTGTTGGCGATTGTATGCTGCCGAACTTTTTTTTCTAAGTGATCCCACAAGTGCTCTATAGGATTGAGATCTGGAGACTGAGCCGGATGTTTAACTTGCGTACGAACATTGTACAGCAACCATTCCTTTACCACCATGGAGGTGTGCTTAGGATCGTTGTCCTGTTGGAAAATGAAGTTGCTGTCGAGACCTAGTTTTTGGGCACTTGAATGTAGGTTTTCCTTAAGAATATTCAAGCACCCAAATTTATCCATGGTATTTTCTATGAATATGAGGTTTCCAACGCCGGAAGATGCCATACACCCCCACACCATGACATTACCGCCGCCGTGCTTTACAGTAGGTATCAAGTTTTTAGGATTCAGAGCAGTGTTGGGCTTTCTCCACACCATACGGCATCCATCTGAACCGAAGATGTTATATTTACTTTCGTCAGTAAATATAATCTGATCCCAGAAAGAATTTTCTTTCTCTAAGTGTGAGATAGCATACTCCAGTCTAGCTTTTTTATTTGCCTTTCGAATGAATGGCTTCTTCCGGCACACTCGACCATGAAAACCATTTCTGGTTAAAAGGTTTCTAATGGTTTGGGGCGAAACATCAATTCCATCGCTGGTTTTCAATTTTCCAGCGAGAACTGGGGCACTTTGTTTAGGATATTCCACAACACTCCTTAATAACCTTTTCTCCGTACGACGATCAATCTTTTTTGGACGGCCAGATCTTGGTTTGTTGGCAATTGTTTTTGTTTTTTTATAGCTTTCTACTACATATTGAACTGAGGAACGCGGTCTATTGACTATTTTGGAAATTTCCCCCAAAGATTTTCCCTCATTCCTCAAGTCAATTATGATTTGTTTATTGGCCAAGGGTATTTCCTTATTTTTAGCTGCCATTTTTCTTTCCTTAGGTGAAAAGAAATTTTTAAGCTGAAATTTCATTAAGTATACTAAAACTTACCAAAAAAAACAAAAAAATGTGATCATGAACTTTTCACTGCCAACTACATAAAACTAAATAACATAAAAATGAGATCTGTACGGAAACTTTTTTGTCTCTATTTTCAGGGCCCTCAACGTTATTAAACTCATAACGGTATCCTTCGTTTATATAAATGCATCGAATTTTGTTTGAGAGCGAGAGGAGAACACGTGCTATCATCAGTGTTCCCACTTTAGCTCTATTATTGCACATTACTTTTTCCCTTGCAGAATTAAAAAAAAATTATCTCCGTACGGAGACTTTTTGGACTATGTGTAGGTTCCGTCGTGTTTATTTTTAGACTCCAGATTATCGTTTTAAAATGGGTTTAAATTGTATATGAATAACATAAACTGAAGTTTAGCTTAGCAAAGACAAAATAAGAACTTATGAAGGAACTATGAATATGTCTTCGGCCTAAAGGTTCGCAACGCATTCAAAATCATTACTTCTAGTATTTTCATGGTGAGTTTAAGAAAAACGTGTTTGACAATTTCAAAATTCAATTTAGCAATCTACGGTAAATTTGAATGTGCGAAAACAAACAAAAGAGAACTGTGAAAAAAGAAAAATCTCACCTCATCTCTGTTTCTGTAACTCACATTTATTCATGTGTGAGTTCAGCCTAAGAATGATGGGATCGTCAACGGCAATTAGGAAATAAGGCGTACAAACTTATACATGCATGTCAAAGTCAAACTGTTTTGTCAATCGTGAAAGCAAGTCATATGTATACCTATATATATATACTTTTTACATACATGTTTCTTAGTACCTATGTGTATAAAATAGTGCCAAAAAAGAAAAAAAAAACACTTGACATCTAAAATAAAAAAAATAATATAATAGGTCCGTTCGCGTACCTTCCTAAAACAGTCCAATTTTACGAAAACTTCCGAAATTTAACCAAATCCTGTTCGCGTACTCAAAAATTTCGTAATTTTTCGTAAAAGAGAGCGCTCACGAGAGAGTAAAATATTTCCCCAACCTACGAATTTTAGCCCAAGAAATTTCTTTGGGCTGATTTGTGAAAAGTGTCAAATTTGATAGAACTTCGAATAAATTACATAAATTGTTCGCTTTTGCTATCACTCATAAAATTAAAAATTCTTTTCGCAAAGAACAGCAACAATATTTCAATTTTCAAGTTTCAATTTAATCAAGTTTTTTAATTTAAAAAAAAAAAACAACGGACCATCATGATGTTGCTTGAAGTTCATGTTGTCTTAATTTATCTATTTACAAAAAAATAAATGAATTCTAAACACGAAATGAAACGATGATGTTTCAAAATTTATATTTTTTTTGACAGTCAAATTGTGGGAAAAATTTGTTGTTTTCCCGTTCGCTTACTTTTTTGTAGTTTTGTCTTTTTGTGAGAGAATTTTACCCCCACTCTTTAAAATATCTCTTTTTACGAATTTTAGTGCAGAAAGTACGCGAACGGACCTAATATATATTTTTTGAAACCCCCCCCCCCGAAATTTTTTTCTGCGTTCGCCCCAGCCGTCTGTCGATTTTTTTTGCTTAAAAGTTTGTAGGTTTTCGTGTTTTGTTAAAAAGGTAGTCACTTCAATTGTTCTTAAAAATTTAAAAATTATTTATTTTATTTATTTATTTCAATTTCGAAAACTTATACACATTAAGATAAGATATCTTATAAGCTAGTGATAAGTGTAGTATTAAACAAAAATGTGGAACTATGGGCTTTTTACAAAAGTATTAAATTTTAATTGAAAGTATTAAATTTTAATTGAAACAATAGTTTTTAATCGTTATAAAATAGGTTACAAATTTATATATGTACATATGTATGTACATACATATTTACAAATTTGAGTTAAATGATTCATTTGTTGTTTATTTCATTTCAACTAATTAGATAAATGTATAAAATTACGATCTTGACAAGTATTTTTTGATTTCGAGTTTTGCCTTGACAGCATCACGTATTTCCCTTATTGATCTTGGCAAGGCATTTTAAAGCCGAATGTTATTAACATAAAATTGACGTTCAGAAGTAAGAGAAGAGTAACGTGGGCTGATAAGTTGTAATGATCTGACAGATGAGGTTCGTCGTATTCTGTCGAAGAGATAGCGAGGTGTCTGTGAAAGTAGGATATCAGAAAGCAAGGACAATGTCCGAAAATTGAGCATGTTTTCAAATGACATGTTTAGAATATGATTTGAAATTTCTGAGATGTGATCATATCTTCGAAGTCCAAAAATATAGAGGGCAGTATTGTTGAACGCGACTGTAAGTTTTCGTTTACCCTGGTAACTACAAGAAGAAAAAATTTCGCATCCATAATTAAGAATTGGTATTATTAAGGTTTTGGCAAGTAAAAGACGCGTTTGTATGGGAGTATAAAGCTGGGCCGAAAACAATGGACGCAGGGCTCCATAAGTTCTACCAACTATGGTGTTAATGTGGTTGTCCCATGTTAAAAAACGATTAAATATTATTCCTAAATTTTTAGCCGTCTCAACGAATTCTATCGGGATATGGTTCATGACAATACGAGGAAAGTAAGACAGATCAAGAGGTGTTCGTGAAATAACTAAACTTTTAGTATTTAAAGGATTTAGTTGAAGCCTATTTGCTATGGACCAATTCTGAATCCTTTCAAGATCCTCATTTAAGCATTCAATGTAGTGTTCAATTAAACCGAGGGAACAATTTAAGTAAAGCTGCACATCATCGGCGTACAAAGCTAAGGAACAAAATTTCATTGAGTTTGGAATTGAATTAATGTACATTGAAAACAACAATGGACCAAAAATGGAGCCTTGCGGAACACCATTTAAATTCGGAAGGAAATTTGATAGCGACCCATTTATTTCCACAGCTTGTGATCTATCTGTAAGGTATGAAAAAATTAAGTTTGCTGCCGCAGAAGAAAAATTAAATTCATTAAAAAGTTTACTGCGTAATAATGTGTGATCAACTGAATCGAAAGCTTTCGAAAAATCTAAGAGGACTAAAAATGACACATGATCTTTATCCATTGACATCCTCAAGTCTTCAATAACATTGATTAGGGCAGTGATACAGCTATGTTTCTTCCGGAAACCAGATTGCATAGGAGTAATTAGATTGTTTGCATTAAGAATCTACCAACAATATTTTGCATATAATGAAATACATAGTTTGATTTCAAAATCTATTTTTGTTAAAGAGATTTTTAGTCGAAAACCAATTTTTATTAATTTTAGTAGCTTATCTCAAACATATCTCAAGTATGCCTTATATAAACAAATACAAATTGGACGAACGAGAAATTGTTTGAAGCCAATATCTTCCTTTATTCACGAGATATCGAGAACCGAACATCAATTTTTACCAAATTTGCGTACTATTTTTTGTAGATTTTATTTTTTTTTATAAAAAAACGGATTGTTGGATTTTAATACAAAAATTACTGAGTGTCGCAAACAATATTTTTTTGTGAGATAAAATTAGTTTGAAGCCAATATTTTTCATTTTTGAAAAGAAATTCGTAAATTTTTACAAAGTTATAGTAATGTTTTTTTAGGTTTTTATTGTTTATTAAAAAAACTGTTAATTCGATTTTTCTCAAAATCTTACCAAAATGTTGAAAACAATATTTCTTATGAGATAAAATTAGTTTAAGGCCATAATCTCAAATTTTTTTAAAGATATATGAGAAGAAAATTAATTTTTACCAACTTTCAGTACTTTTTTTAGGTCTTTATTTTTTTATAAAAAAACTGTCAATTCGACTGTTTTCAAAATTTCACGAGATGTTAAAAACGTTAGTTTTTACTGCACAAAATTATTTTGGATATAAAATCATTTTTTGCTCGTACAATTTTCGAGGTGACAAATATTTGTTTTCAGTTTTTAACTTCCCATAGGAAGTTATTGTAATGGGTCCGATTTGTCAAATTGAAAATTTTGACATTTCTCGACGTCGAAATAAAGGATTTTTAGAAAGATGTCTGTGCGTGCGAGTGTACGTACGTTCGTAAGTCCGTACGTTCGTCGTTCGCGATGTTTTTTTCGTCTTCCATAGCTCAAGAACCAGAAGAGATATCGACTTCAAATAAATTTGTTCATACAGATAATAATGCAGAAAGATGCAGAAAGGACTCTCAAGAATTGCAAGACAAATCGACAGACTGGATGGGAAGTTATCAGTGTGGGTCGCATCCCAGCCTCTTTTTTTTGATTTTTTTTTTAAATTGATATGGTAAAAAAACTACCTGCGCAATTTTTGAGAGTCCTTTCTGCATCTTTCTGCATTATTATCTGTATGACAAAATTTTTTTGAAGTCGATATCTCTACTGGTTCTTGAGCTATGGACGACGAAAAAGACGTCGCGAACGTACAGACGTACGAACGTGCGTACACACGCACGATTCGAGGGGCCTTGAAACGTCGAGAAATGTCAAAATTTTCAATTCGAAAAATCGGACCGATTTATATACAATAACTTCCTATGGGAAGTTAAAAATTAGAATTAGAAATGTCAGAAGAAGAGGATTCCGAGCCAGCGATCGCAGGACCATTACCAAATATTAACAATGATAACAACGTCCCATTGTGTATTATTTGTTTTTATAGTATTCGCAAGTTCTTTTACTGCCAAGTCACCAAGTTAAGATCTGTGGAATTTGTTACCGGACAATGTCAACAAACGCTCCATCTGTCGTATCAATTATGCCCCTATTGGAGAACAATTGCCCAGGGATTTTCGAAAGTGTTTTTGTAAATTATTTCGTTTTTCAATGTTGTTTCTTTTTTAATTTGTTATATTTTTTTTTTCGTATTCTGACTTGAATTTTAAATATTTTTTGTTTTTTAAATTTTTGATTTTTGTTGTGTTATACAAATGTACATACATACAAAAGAAGGGATTTTTTTTTTAAATATGTACATTTGTACATACACATGTACATACATAGGTACATTATACCTTAAGTTCAGAATTTAAACTATTTTGTTAATTAAATTTAGTGTAATGTTTCTCGAATTGACATTTATTTTTATTAGTTTAATAAAATTGACAGTACATTCAATTAAATTTAACTTTTTTTTTTACAACTGGGAATTAATTTCACTTTCAGAGGGAACTAAAACCTCATCTTTTTTCAGGAAATATATTCCCACCTAGCGTGAGACCTAAGGCTAATTTGCTAAAGTGGATTTCATTCTCACTGAGTGGGAACTAAGTCACTAATTAGTTTTTTCTCTCTGACTCGGTGGACTAGGTTCTCGGAGACTTAGTTCCCTGCACCCAAAATTATGCACTTATTTTTTTTTGAAAGTCCTTTTCGATTCTTTCTGTGTTATTATCGGTATCAAAAAATTTATTAAGCATTGCGACCTACATTTTGTTTTTTTGCAACTAACAAGAAAATATTTTTAAAAAGAACTTTGAACGAAAAATAACTTTTTTGACATCATGTGCTTAGAAATGTATTTCTGGAGTAAATTACAAAAATGGTATAACTACCTCCAGATCAATTACTGTAAATGATGTTTTGTAATTGGAAGACTAGATAGACAAATACCATTACCATTCTTGTATTTTAAAATAATAATTAATATGCAATATGTTATTATACTAATGGATTACTGTTCGTTGCAGTGGAAGTTTAGACAGAAGAGTAGACTTTTCTCTTCACTCTTTTTTTTGCTCTACGTTTAAGTAAATATATGAAAAAAAATTATTGGGGCAAAGATTTTAGCAAAATGTATGCTTGAAAATTTTGGTAAAGGTGTTGACACCATTAAAACTACAAAAACGGAGATATTAACGAAAAAAGGGAATTGTTGTCTTTTTGCGTACCATAAAATACGACACGGATGCGAGATTTTGTGTAACTTTTTACACAATGCTTAGAACACCCAAAGGAAGGTATAAACAATTATCTGTCTCCATTGCCTTTCATTTTGAGACATTGACCATTTGTTCGCATCACATCAAAAAATAAAATTTACCATTTTGGAGAGATTATCATTATTAATGAAAGTTGTTAATGTGAAAAGGTTGAACTTGTGTGCATTAAAAAAAAGTAATAATTTTGTTTCAGTATCGAGATATATGCAGTTAGAACGAAAAACTATTTTTAATTATTATCAAAATATCTTTAAGAGTTTCCAATCAAAATTTTGATAAAAATGATTGGATTCCCAGAGCTTCAACAAATAAAGGGTTGGGCATAAAAACCTGACACATTTTAAGGACCCCTAGCTCAGCCGCATCAAAACATTACGAGATCGGGTTTGAAGCAAATAAAAGTAAACAGTTGAAGGTTTTTAATCTTTATTTTTTAAAAATCACATCGTTCAAATGATGACCATTTCGTTCAATACAATTTTCGAGCCTTTTTTCGAAATTTTTAAAAACTTTTTGTAAAATTGCAAGCGATATATTCCCGATTTCGGTCTCAATATTCGTCCTAAGTTGGTTCAAGGTGCGTGGTTTATTGATGTAGACACGTTGCTTCAGATAACCCCACAAAAAGTAGTCACAGACGGATAAATCTGGCGAACGCGGCGGCCACTGAAACTCGGTGCTGCGAGAGATTAAACGGTCACCGAAGTGCTTGCGTAGGAATTCCAACGTAACTCGTAAGGTATGGCAGGTGGCACCATCTTGTTGGAAAAAAGTACGATTCAGTTTATGTCTCCGCTTCAACTATGGTACCAAAAACGACCGTATAGCATCTCGACATAGCGCTCTGTATTCACGGTTTCGGTGAAGAAGTAGGGGCCAACTATTCTCCACTCTGCAACTCCGCACCAGACGGTTACGCGTTCGGAATGTAGGGGTTTCGCGACGATGCTCTGCGGATTTTCGATAGCGTAATATCGACAGTTCTGTTTATTAACGGTTTCATTCAAATTAAAATGCGCCTCATCGCTAATCATTAGGAACTCACGTGGAATTTCTTTGCTGGCTAACTTCGCTGTCATTTGCCTAGCAAACTGTAACCTCGCCGCATAATCGTTCGGTAAGAGTTCTTGTGTGATAAGAATCTTGTATGGATGAAAGTACATTGCTTTCAACATCCTATTGAAAGATCGGCGAGAAATTTTCAAAGCTTGAGAATGTTTTACGGCCGAACGGAGAGGACTTTCCTGTAAAGCACTCCTAACTCGATCAACGTTTTCTGGTGTACGCACCGTGATCGGACGCCCGGTTGGTTTTTTTTAATCAGCCCGGGACGTTTCCCGAAAGTTTTTAACCCATAGCTTTTTTTTTTTTTTTTTTATAATAAGCGAACACTAAAAGGGTTTTTTTTTATACCTTTAATATGCCAAAGACACAGTGTGAGCATTAGGAAAGGAGGGAAGGATTGTATAGGAGGTGTCGGTGTACATTGATTGTGAACTCCTGAACATTGCAATGATAGGGAAAGATAGAGCGTGGCAAGGCGTTCCACATTCGCGTAGTACGGCTAAAAAATGAATCTCTGTACTTCATAGTACGGCCGAAGTTGGGCTCAAGGGTAAACTGATGGGCATTCCTAGGTTAAATTGTTTAAGGGGAGGAATGCAACTGGCTATTTCACTAGAACATAGACCGTTAAAATAACGGTAAAAAAGGGTTAGACAAGAAACCTTGCGTCGATGTTCGAGTGACGTAAACGAGTTGATGATGTTAATGTCACCAATCATTTTAAAAGCTCTACTTTGAATACTGTCCAAGAGGCTTAAATAAGTTACTGGAGCACCAGCCCAGAGATGAGAGTTATATTCAAGTTTCGGACGTATATAGTAGGTTTTGTAGATTGTATAGCCAGATCAGACGGAGAGAAAAAATTCTTGCAACGCAACGTCTCAAAAAACCTAGACATCTTGCAGCATTTTTAGCAATATCGCGTATGTGATCGCTCCACAAAAGGTGGTTGCTGATGCACATTCCGAGGATGTCGAGATTTTCCGTTTCGTTGATGCAAGTGCCACTCATAGATAGTGGCAAAGAGGGTTTATCTCGCTTTAACGATGCAAGACAGCATTGCGTTTTCGAAGCATTAAATTCCACACGATTTTTTATTCCCCATTTTACAATGCTGTGTAGGTCGGAATTTAATAAGCTAATCATATTTTGTCGTTGCAGTTCCACATCCGAAGAGGAGGGTTGTGAGTCTGGAAACGAATATGAAAAGCTAAGAGTGCTATCGTCAGCGAAACAATGTATTGGATTAGAAGTAACAGACAGGAGATCATTTATAAAAATGAGGAAGAGGGTCGGAGACAAAACGGAGCCCTGGGGAACACCAGCATTTATTTTATGAGTTTCAGACTTGAAAAAAAAACAACTTGTATTGAACGGTTCGAAAGAAAATTTCTAAACCAACGAAGAAGAGATTCGTCGATACCGAAAGCACGCATTTTCGATAAGAGAGCAAGATGCCAGACTTTATCAAATGCCTTTGAAATATCAAGTGCAATAATCTTACTTTCTCCAAAACGATGTAAAGATTTGTTCCACTGTTCGGTGAGATGAACCATGAGATCACCAGTGGACCTATTGCTACGAAAGCCGTATTGCCGGTCATTAAGAAGCTTCCGTTCCTCAAGATATTTCTTAAGCTGATAATTAATCAGCGTTTCCATGACCTTGGAAAGAAGGGACGTAAGTGCAATCGGTCGGTAATTAGAACGTGAGGAAGATTCGCCTTTTTTGGGAATAGGCTGGACAAATGCGGTTTTCCATCCACTCGGAACGAGACCTGAGGAGTAGGACAGATGAAAAAGCTTACGCAGTGGTTTTGCCAGCGTTGAAGAACACCTCTTCAGAACAATAGCGGGGATACCATCCGGAGGAGCGGATTTATGTATGTTAAGAAAAAAGATTGGTCCCATAGAATCACTAACGCGCTCGATGACAGGCGGAGTCATAACACTCATTGGCAGCGTTGAATTGGGGGCGAACTGCCTAGCGAAGAGATTAGCTTTCTCTAAAGCGCTAACAAGTGGAGTGTCATTGACAACGAGGGTAGGAACCGACGAAGAGGAAGAATTCCTCATGTTTTTTACAAATGACCAAAAATTTTTACTACCTTTGGGACATTGCAGTATTTTTTGCCGTAATTTTTGGTCATGTAAAAATTTGGTCCGTCGAATATGGACGTTGCAAGCCTTCCTGGCTTGCTTGAACTTATTCCGGTTTTCCTCAGTTGGATTGACTTTAAAACAACGGAAACTTACCTTCTTGACCCTAATCACCTCTTTACAGCTCGCATCGAACCATGCGTTTTCCTTAGGTCTGATGCTTTTAACCCTATTCGGGATAAAAGTTCTCATTCTAAGGAGAATCAAACTTGTGATCATATCAGCGCTGGCGTCTACGTCACTATCGAGGAAGCATAGTGACCAGTTAAAGATCCTAAAATAATTATTAAGACCGTCCCAGTTGGCTTTCTCGTATTGCCAAACGGTTCTCTTAGGAGCTCTTTCTTTAACTGGAGAGTTTTGACACGAAAAATTTGCTGATATGACACAATGGTCAGATGAGCCTAGAGGAGATAGAACACTAATAGTGTACTTACTAGGGTCAGAGGTAAGAAACAACTCAAGAGTGTTTTCTGCTCGACCTACCACGTCCGATATTCGAGTGGGCTCGTTGACCAGCTGAGTTAGGTGGTTCAACTCAGCGAAGATCTCAGCACACACTCCTTCTGGTGTTGTCTCACCCGAATGTTGAAGCCATGAAGAATTGTGTACATTGAAATCGCCCGTAATAACGATTTCAGTGTGAGGATACAGGGAGACAATTCTTTGAATGGAGTCAGACAGAGCATCAAATTCTTGAGAAGTCGAAACTTTGTCCAGGTTTGGGCTTCGATAAAGGAAACAATAGTGAATGATGTGCTTATTCACGGAAAGTTTTAACCACATGAAATTAAAGAAGGGGTTGGTACAATGACCATATTGTGGTAAAAGTTGATAGGCAACATCATTCCTAATATATATGGCGAGACCATGGTGTGAAAAGAATAATGGCACCAAGCAATACCCATGAATAAAAAATTCAGCAGGATCGGAATATTCACCTACTTGGGTTTCACTCAATGCCAAAACAGCTGGTCTGTTAGAATTAGCGTGGATGTACACAGACAGAAAATTCGATCTCAGCCCGCGAACATTGCTATAATATACTCTAAAATTACCAGTCATTGCAATATAAAAAAAATCCTAAAATCAAAACAGACGAACTTCTAAGTATATCACTGTATAAGATTATTTAAGAGGTCTTTACAATAGAACCACACTACTAATGTTATGCCTTTAGTAGTGAAGTTAAATTGGTCCGGACCCTAACAATCAAAACAGTAATCTACAATCCATGTGTTATTGAATGAACCAACACATACACACAATTGAGCGAGCTTTCATAAAACTTAGCCCAATACTCAACTGTACAAAAAATGAAAGAAAGAGTGAGGGGAATGCACTTACAGCGTTCTGGTAGGTATTTATATTATTGCCTTTTTTCCTTTGTGTTGCTTTTTTTTTTATTATATTGCTGTTGTTGTTCACTGTTTTTTTTGTTCATTATTATTTTCTGTTGATTAATTGGTTATTTTTGTTGATTTTATTTGAGCTTTTTATTTTTTTTTCGTTTTTAAATAAATTAAATTAAACGAGACTGCGACGGAGACGGGGACGGGAGACAGACAACAATTAATTAAAAACGCAGAACACGACAAGAGGACATGAACCTCCTCACACGAGCTTTCACTGACAACTGACGGGACCGGATCACGAAGATTTAATTCGTATTTTTTACGAAATTCACGAATAACAGCAATGTAAGAATTTGTAATGAAAAATCGCTCGAAACCGAACGCACGCTGCGGAGCAGTCCACTTCTCCATGTTGACACTGAATAACTAAAAAAAAAATAAACCTTCACCCGTCAATTTTCCGTTCTCGCCACCACGAATATCTCGCGTCTCGGTAGGGCGGAGCCAGGGGTCCTTAAAATGTGTCAGGTTTTTATGCCCAACCCGTAAAAATCAAATTTCTTGGAATCAAGTGGTACTTACTTTCAAATTTTGTTTCAATTATTCAATGAAATAGAATTGTAAAAATGAGCGATCTTGTAAAAAAGTGGTTTAATACAAAATTTTCTAAAAGCCTAAGTGTAACGCTTATATCTGCAACTACGCATCAGAGTATAAGATTTTTAACTGGCAGAGATGTTACAATTATTATTATTATTACAAATTCTTTATTTGACCATAACTCGAAATACATTTGAAAAATTATATAAGAACATTAGCATGGCAAAAAATATATTTGCCGTCTGCCTGAAAATTGACACTTATCGAGAATAAAAAAAGAAAGTTTAAGATTATATAAGTTTATAAATAGATTATGTAGACAATTAAATAAATAGATTGAATTTAAATAAGCATAATATCTAAGTTTATAATATATATTTCCTCGTTACATCTTAGGTAATGATACATAAATATAAATCTATTTAAAAATTTAAATTTACTCTAAAAAACTGTTTCGGTAATCTAAGGCATGATCAGTAAAATTGTAAAGGTCCTTCCAACCCCACTCTCCGTTTAAAATTTGTTTCGCTTCCTGGTGATTGAGAAAGCTTTTTGAAAAATAAAGTCTTCGGAGTTCTTGTAAAATTGGACAAACGGCTAAAAAGTGGTTGACATCTTCGATTTCATTTTGATTGCAGAGGTTACACCTGGGATTATCATTTCTGTGAGGTTTGTAATTCAGATTTAGCATCTCAGTTCTTGCTTTAAACAAAGTACCTATTTGATTTGCAGAAAGATTACTATTAAAATAATTGTTTACAAACAAAGTGTGATTGAGTTGCTTATAGACCAATCTGCTTGGAAAGGTTCGAGCCCTATTCAAGAACTTAAGATACAATGAATCATCAACCAATGCAATACATTCATAAAACCTACCTTTCCAATTAGCAAGAGAAGTTGTACTAAGGTTTAGATTGAATCCGTGCGCATTTGCTATTTCATACCATTCTTTAAACGGCGATAAATTCCTTCGGAATGCGAAATCCATCATTTGCTTATGAAGATTTTCATTTGACCTTTGCATTACTTTTACTATGTAATCGGCATTAAATTTAGGATTTTTTAAATAAATCGGAGGGATCCCTGATTCCACATGTATAGCGTAAGTTGGTGTATAGTTTGGAAAAACTTGACTGGCATAGCATAAGCATGAGTTTATAGTAGCTTCAAAAACTCTAAATTTAGCTGAGATGCCTATGTACTTATTGCGGAAGATTTCGTTCCATATAAGGTTTATTGCAGTTTTTGCCGATAAGCATTTTTCCTGAACATGGGGCCGGAAATCTAGATTGCTACAAAATAGAACACCTAAATACTTAAATTGGTTAACCACCTCACGATCCAATGACCATGCTTCTAGTGGGTTTCTCCTTCGACGGGTGCTTTCAAAAATCATAATTTTTGATTTTGAGGTGTTTATATTCAGCTCCCATTTATCACAAAAGTTTTTAAGTCTATTAATTTGTAACTGTAATGTGGTGGGGTTGTCCGACAAAACAACAAGGTCGTCCGCATAAAGTAGTACCTTAATAAGTAGATTTCCAAACCTAACACCCCCAGGAAAATCACGGGAGACATCGTCAATGAAAAGGGCGAACATAATCGGGCTTAAGGGGCAACCTTGGGGCACACCGCAATCAGTGTTAAAGAAGCTGGATATGGAACTCCCATTTGACACAGTAGCGCAAGTATTGGTGAGGAGAAGTTTATAGAGTCTTAAAAATTTCGTCGATATACCTAAATTTGATAATTTATAAATTAGTGAATTCCGGTTGATAGTATCAAATGCTGCCCTAAAATCAATGAAAAAGACATAAAGTTTTTGTTTGTTATCGATGAAACGTTTTGCTATAATGGAGAGTGCGAAGATTTGATCCACAGTTGAAAGACCAGAGCGAAAACCAGCTTGGAAAGTGCTTAGCAATTTGTTTTCTTCTACCCACCTCATAAGCCTGCAGTATAGAATTTGGGTAAATATTTTTCTCAAACAAGGAAGAATCGAAATGCCCCTATAGTTTGCTGGTGAGCTTGGATCTCCTTTTTTAAAAATTGGACAAATTTGTGACATTAAAAATGACTGAGGTATTTCTTCTTTTTCAAGAAGCTTATTAAAAAAATCAAGAAGAAGATTTAGGAAAGACGGGGATGAGTTTTTATAAAATTCAGCTGCAATTCCATCTAGCCCGGCTGCCTTGTTGTTTTTCATGTTTTTAAGGGTTGCTTGCAATTCATTTATTGTAATAGGGTCGTCTAGGTCTGAAATAGTGATTGAGGGTAAAGCATATTGAAATAGTTGTGAGTTTGTTGACGCGTTAAGAAGTTCCTTGAAATGGTTTGCTAGTAACTCTACATTTATTGTAGTTGCTGAAATATTTTTAACGCCACCTAACAATCTCACTTTAGACCTGCTAAACCAGCCATAAAAGTTTTTTGTTTATTTTTGCATACTCGCTTATACGTTTTATTTGCATCTAGGTAGAGCGATTTAAAGAAATTAGACTTTGTTTTCCTAAAAATTTTAAGCATTGCAAAGGATTTTTTTCTTAGTTTTGTGCATTCCCAGTCGTACCACTCAGCAGTAAAATTTTGTTTCCTATTGGGTGGCATGGCTGAACTCTTAATAAATTCTGTTATTTCGCCAGCCGACTGCTCACAGGACCAGGATACATGGCTTGATAAACCATTTACTTGCGCATCGAGTCTACGCTTGTACACTACTACTGGCAGAGATGTTTAATTTTAATTTTAAATAGCAATTATTTTGAATATTTAAAAAACAAATCTATGTAATATTTTTGTTTTCTTTCTTTTTAAATTTTTAATTGAGAAAAGGCAATCAGTCTTTTTGAAAAACGAATACGCTTGTGCATTGTAAACTATATACATACAATAATGAATAAAATATCAATCTTTTGCTTTCTATCATTCTTACGAGTAACATTTTACATTTAATTTAAAACAACCAAGAAAACTTCAAGTTTCAGAAAAATTGAATTAAAGGTTCACCTAAACATAACCCACCTTCTGTTGACTGTTAAATTGGTTTTTAATCTTAAAATACAAGTGCAAATAAAAATTACAAATAGAAACAGAAGAAAAAAAAGGGAAACAACAATTTATTACACACAAATTTGTATTGCAACCACATTTTCCATTCAATTTAACAAATCACCTCACAGATGTTGTGCGCCATTAAAAATATATATGTACATATAAAATAAAAAACAACCATAACCTCTTTTGAATCTATGTACATAGTATATAGTACACTTTATACGCAAGTGTCAATTCGCTTCATTAAATTCCCATCAACATTAATCGAGATATCGTCGATAAATTCAATTTATCCCCTCATTATAGTATACGATATCTATACCTACGTGTTTTATATAAATTTATATGAGGTACATGATATACACGTAATTGGTACTCGCACCCCCCCAACCAACCATCAACGGTTCCTATACAGTGAATGCGATAATAAACCTGCCTATATCATCCTGACATTAACCCGCACCTCCTCCGTTGCTTCCGTTGTCACATTTATATAAATTGTATCAAACTTAATCATCATTAAGGTGATAAGTAGTAGGACCTGTGTTGTGTATAATATACGCATTATATATTGTTCAGGTTTGAATCAAAATAACCATTTGACGCGCGGTGTCATCACGCATCATATCCAGCATTATCCTTATAGATTTAGATAAATACATTTTAATTATCAACAATTCCAATGCTGGATGCCAACATTTTGTATTTCTACCTACGACGAAGAGCACCTGCTGCACCATCAGTACCACATTATGCTTTGCATGCGTGTCAAAAACTAATTGATCGACCATCAGACACTTTGGGCCTGTTGTTGTACGTGTGAATCCAAGTTAAACCGGACCATTAGTTTTACATATTACGTATTATAATGTGGGTAGAATATTAAGGGCAATAATTGAAATACGCATTTATTTCAATTTTTGGTTTTTCTTTTAGAAAAAAAGGGTATTAGTGTATTTGATTGAAACCATTTTAACCAACCTAACCACACACCGCACTATAACCCCAAAATCAAATTTATTCCTGTGGCTGGGTAAATACTATAGATTAGAAGTTTTGAAATATTAAAAAGTATTGGGTATGAATTGGAAAAGGAAAATAGAGACACTCGACTGATTATTACATTGCGTTGGACTTTTGTCATTGCAACATCGAGTAGGTCCTTTTATTTTTTAGGTGTTGTCCTATTATGGCACTTATTACTGCACATCGGCTTAAGGACTTTTCTTCTATAACTAATAGTCCAGGAGGCGGCGGTCAAAGAACCTACCTCATCGAGTCAATGGAAAATTTGGTCATTAACGAATGGTAAATGACACGAAGATTACAAAACCGCTGGTCGGACAGACTTTTTCCAAAAATCTATTGATCATTTTTTTCTCAGGAAATTACATTTTTTTTTATAAATTAAATAAATGACATACTTACCGACGAAATGCAATCCTGTTTCTGTACTTAAAATTGCAGCAGGTATCTAATAAAATTATATTTTTTGGTTCTAATGATAATTAATGTTCAAATGGTAGACATGTGCATTCAAGAGGACACAAGCGTCCACAGGTTTTTTCTCAAAACCCACCTCTGTCTATCAACTCCTACTCTCACCTCCCCGTGGTGAACATCGGGTGCCTAGTACCTCAACTGGAGATTGGGTTCTAACCCCAGTGGAAAGTTGTTGGGGGCAGCAAACGAGAGAGGGGGGAGAGGTGTTTCCACTAAGGCACCTCTCCTTATCCAGACGGCAGCGGACGAATTCTCGAGATGGAATCAACGGTGGCGTCTACAGTTCCAGTAAGGCTGTATTACTTAGTGAACACCTTATAGGGCTTCTACGACTTATTCGGAGCCCAGCCCTATAAGGAGCGGTTTATCCGGCTCCCTGTCCTTGGAGTTATACTAAGGATCTGGCCCTCCAGGTTGGGGGTTGTGCCGTCAGGGTGACTTCCTGACCACGTACAAATTTTCTAGTTGCGAAGCACCAACAAGCCTCGGATACGGACGGATTCACTGTTGACAACCCAAGCAAACGAAATAAGGACAACGAACTTCGGATCTGTACGTGGAATGTTAGGTCCCTTAACAGACCACGTGCAGCCGAACAATTAGCGGAAGCCCTAAACTGCTGCAAGGCAGATATTACCGCCATCCAAGAAGTGCGATGGGATGGACCGGGCAAACGCAAACTAAAAGACTGCGATATATACTACGGCGACTGCTACCGAGAACAAAGGCAGCGTCTATTTGGGTGAGGATTTCTTGTTGGAACTAGACTCAGGCAAAAAGTCTTGAGTTTCAACAGTGTGAGCGAGCGCATCACGACAATCCGCATCAAGGCTAAATTCGCCAACATAAGCCTAATATGCGCGCATGCCCCAACAGAGGAGAAAGATGAAGACACCAAAGACATATTCTTCGAGCTCTTGGACAAGACATATGAGCAGTGCCCTGGCTATGACATTAAAATTGTCTTAGGAGATTTTAATGCCAAGCTAGGAAGAGAAGACATCTTTGGTGGCACAATCGGAAGATACAGCCTGCACGACACCACCTCCGACAACGGATTCAGGCTGATCGATTTCGCTGCGGGGCGAGACGTTCTGGTAGCTAGTACGCAGTTCACACATCTCAATATCCACAAGGGGACATGGAAATCTCCTGATCAATCAACCGTCAACCAGATTGACCACATTGCGATCGACGCACGACACTTCTCCAGTATACAGGATATCCGAACATTCCGAGGGGCCAACATTGACTCGGACCACTACCTCGTTGTAGCCAAGGTACGGCTACGGATATCCCGGTCCAAGCCAAAACAAGGAAGTACTGTGAGAAGTTTCGACGTTAGACGGCTACAGTCGCAAGAGACTGCCATGTCCTTTTCCGATCGAGTCTCTAGTAACCTCTTAAGGAGTCCTATGCTGCATGCATTAAGCATTGAAAACCAGTGGCAACATTGCCTTGCAGCCATCAGAGATGCCGCCTCTGAAGTGCTAGGTTTCACACGTCCACAAAGCGAAACCCCTGGTTTGACGACGAATGCCGGCAAGCGCACGCAGCGAAGCAAGAGGCATACAAAACGACGCTGCACAGAAGGACCAGAGCTGCTCGTGAGCTCTACGAGCAGAAGAGGAGAGAGGAACACCGGCTTCTTAGATGGAAAAAAAGAGAGCACGAGAAGCGCGCGATCGAGGAGATAAAGGGATGTTACAACAGGAATGAGGTTCGTAAATTTTACCAAAAGGTAAAAAAAACTCCCAAGGGTACCAGCCACGAACCGAAGCCTGTAAAGACGATCAGGGGAACATCGTAGTAGAACCGCAGTCTATGTTGAGAATATGGAAAGACCACTTCTCCAAATTATATAACGGCGATTAAGAACCGAATCCCGCTGTAAGGGAGGTAGAACCACTCAACTTAGGCGACGCAGATCAACAATTCTGCCTACCCGACCTAGACGAAGTGAAGATAGCTATATCTAAACTGAAGTCAAACAAAGCTGCTGGAGCTGACGGCATAGCTGCCGAACTATTTAAAGCAGCAGGCGATGACTTTTGGTAGGGAGCATGCACCAACTCATCTGCAAAATATGGTCGGAAGAAAGCATGCCCGATGAGTGGAATCTCAGCATAGTTTGTCCGATACATAAAAAAGGAGACCCTTTAAATTGCGCCAACTACAGAGGGATCAGTCTCCTTAACATTGCATATAAGATCCTTTCTGCCGTACTATGTGAACGTCTGAAGCCGTTCGTCAACAACCTGATAGGTCCTTATCAGTGTGGCTTCAGACCAGGAAAGTCCACTATCGACCAAATATTCACATTACGGCAGATCTTGGAAAAAACCCAGGAGCTTCAAATCGATACCCACCATCTCTTTATCGATTTTAAAGCCGCGTATGACAGCATCCATAGGGAAGAGCTCTACAGAGCAATGTCTAGTTTTGGCATCCCTGTCAAACTTATCCGTTTGTGCAGAATGACGATGGAGAATGCACGCTGCTCCATCAAGGTCGGAAAAGATCTCACCGATGCATTTGATGTCAAAAAAGGTTTTAGACAAGGCGATGCACTGTCATGCGACTTCTTCAACATCGTTCTGGAAAGAATTGTGCAAAACTCAACCGTCAACACTAGAGGCACAATCTTCCAAAGGTCCATCCAATTACTCGGATACGCAGATGATATTGACATAATTGGAAGATCAAAGCGTGATGTCAGTGGAGCGTTTTTGAGCATTGCGACGGAAGCGAAGAAGATGGGTTTAGTGGTCAATGAGGGCAAGACCAAGTATATGCTGTCATCGAAAAACGACATTGAACAACGACGTCTTGGACAAAACGTCACCATGGACAGCTATAACTTTGAGGTAGTTGAGGACTTTGTCTACCTAGGCACCGCTATAAATACAGGCAACGACACCAGCGCTGAAATCAAACGAAGAATAACTCTTGCAAATCGCTGCTTCTTTGGACTTAGAAGGCAATTGAGAAGTAAAGTCCTCTCTCGAGCATCTAAAATCACCATCTATAAGACACTCATCATCCCGGTTCTCATTTATGGCGCTGAGGCCTGGACCCTGTCAAAGAAAGATGAGAACGTCTTAGGATGCTTCGAGAGAAAAATTCTTCGGGTGATTTTTGGTCCCGTACGTATAGATGGAGAATGGAGGAGAAGATATAACGACGAACTGTACGGGCTGTACAGCGACACTGACCTAGTTAGCAGAATAAAAGTCCAACGGCTTAGATGGCTGGGTCATGTAGAGCGAATGGATATCAACGCTCCAGCCCGGAAGGTCTTCGAATCCAATCCCGAGGGACGGCGCAGTAGAGGAAGACCGCGACTCAGGTGGCGCACTCAGGTGTGTGAGGACCTCAACCAACTTGGCGTGCGAAACTGGAGACAGCTAGCTAGGGACCGAGCTGGCTGGAGACGCATGTTGGTTGAGGCCCAGGTCCGCCCCGGACTGTAGCGCCACCTTAAGTAAGTAAGTAAGTAATGGTAATTAATAAGGATATATTTTATGAAGACACAATTGTTTTTTCAACACATTTTCATGAACATTTTTTTCAGGTTTTCAAGAAGTATAAGAACGGGTGATTTTGAATTGTATGTGGATTTTATTTTCGAACTGTCCAATTTATTTTTTGTGTTTAACCAGCCTAATTATGCAATGTGGATATTAAAATATCATTCTAATTTAGTTGAATTAAAAATACAAAATTTTAATTTAATAAACGAATTTAGGCGTGGTGCTTTTGGTATAAGGTGTACAGCAAAAAGTTTTTCTAGGTCACCAGTTGACCTGATTCTCGAACAAACTACTAATGCGGATGCTGCTAACTTGTTGACTGGTGTTACCCATTTTTCAAATTCAATTTCAGCAAGACAACGCTGGGCACTAAGTCATAACCTAAGAACAAAAATTATTTCCAAAATGTTAACTGAAATAAAAATCGGACAATCGGATGATATATGTATGTCATGAGCTTGCCAGAAATAGAATTCAAAAGGACAAGAAAGCATTAACTGATATCGTTAATGTTTTGAAACAAAATATAAATCCTTTTGATGAAAACTTGGGAAAAGAATTTCTTTTTAACATAACAACAGGTAGAGCGACAAGTCAACAGGCAGCTGACTTTGTTCTAAATGTCAATGAAACAGGGCAAAAACAAAAGGTAACATTTATTGAAGAGTATTCTGAAAACATTGGTCGATTTGAAAAACCTTTAAAGCTCAAAAATATTCTAAACTTCGCATCAGAATGCTTAAAAAAATATCAAAAAAGTAGAGATGGTACAAAACAGAGCCCTATAAAAATGGAACGGGATGACTTTGGGAGACTATATTAGCAATAGCTTAAGAAAAAAAAATTTACATGGAGGTTTGTTTATCATATCCGTTGTCTCCAGGCCCCCAGCCCTTTGTCACTATACTGGTGAAATGCACAAAACTGATAAAGCAGTTTTGGCAAAAAAACTGAAATCTAGAATTTCTCCGTCCAAGCCGTTAAAAGAAGATATAGAATTAATTGATGGCTTTTACTTAATCCATCTCTTAGGGTCATTAGTTCCTCAAACATTTAACAAAATATCGGAGATGATTTTAACAAGGGTATGTTACACGGATGCCCCGGAAGTTTATGTTGTTTTTGACCGCTATTTACACCCATCCATCAAAGACTCTGAACATTGCGTTCGAAATGAAGTAGAAGTCTCAAATTTCACGATTTCTGGACCACTTCAAAAACGAACAGATGATTTTCTTAAATGCCTTAAAAGCCCTAAATTAAATTTAAAAAATAACTCGTAAGATTTTTAGGTATGCACTGGGAGGATAGTTCCTTGATTCCAATTTAAGGAGACAAAAAAGTTTTTTTTGACGATAGATGACAATTGTTTCTCCTATTAAGTTAAAACCAATGTATTTCTAAGCGTGAGGAATATGAATATAGTTGTAGCCACGAAGAAGCCGATACCAGATTAATTTACCATATAAGCAAATCAAAATCTAATTCCAACATTATGGTTCGAGCATCTGACACAGACACACTCGTTATTTTACTGGGGAAAGCAAGTGGCAGCTCGAAAAGAAATTATTTCAATTGCATAAACTGTACGCAACTAGCTTCGACATTGGGAGTGAATTTATGTGCTGCGCTACCAGCATTTCATGCCTTTACAGGTTGCGACTATACGGCCAGTTTTTTTTTTAGAAAAGGAAAATCTAAACCTCTAGATATCCTTCAAAAAAGTGGTTATCAAGCTGCCTTTGAAGCATTGAGTAAACAAACTGATCTTTTACTGGAAAAAGATACAGAAGTTATTCAAAACTTTACTTCACATATGTATGGTCTACGGAACTGCAAAAGTGTAAATGAAGCTAGATTTCAAAGGTTTCAAAACATACATATATGCTTCTAAAAATACGTAGGTAGGTAGTTTTTTTAAAAATATAAAAAACTTTGACTCTGGCTTGATACTCCCATGTTTTAAATCACTCAATGAAAAAATTAAAAGAACAATTTTTGTAAGTTCTATGTGGGTGTGGGCTAATGCCACAGAAGTAGACTGCGTCAAACTGAGGGCAGAAGATTTTGGGTGGGTATTGAAGGATGATATTTCTTATTTTTTTATTATTTTAACTGTCGTTGAATAATTACTAGGATATATGCAAAGTTTATTTTTTTATTCTATGTACTGATATGTGATATTAAGTTTATTTTATATCTTTTTTAAAAAAATTAATTCATCATATATTTGAAAAATAAACTAAATATGTATACCCTATATAAACATATGTGTAACATTCCATTAATAATTTGGATTAATTTTTCCCTGCTGGAAGTAGATACTCGTAGTTCGTCGGTAAGTATGTCATTTTTATTTATTATTTAAATTATAAAAAAAATTTAATTTCCGGAGAAAAAAATGATTAATAGATTTTGTTATGGCTTTTTGTAATTTTTTTTTTTAACTTTTTTTATATAATGTTATGTTAACTTTTATCTGATACAAATTTTATATTTATTTGACTAAAAAATGTTTGATATTCAGTTGAAAAAAGATGAAAAAAGAAGAAAGCATTTTTTTGGGGAAAAAGCGGTCGGACGTATGTTTGGCCCATGAAAAGTTTGTCCGACCAGTAGATTCTTAAAGTAGACGGTTCAAGCTTTCATTTCATACCCCATTTGTCCATTGACCCGACGAGGTAGGTCAACACCAAAAATACAAATTTTTGAGATGGTCGGACAAAGGGTTGGTCCCGGATTGTGTCTGTCCGACCAAATGATTTTAAATCTACCACCAGATCTCTACCAACTACTATTTAAGTTTTCCATTGGCCTGATGGTATACCCCAACACCAAAAAACGCAACCAGAAGTGACCATTTTGCGGCCAAAAGGGCCGGAAAAAGTCTGTCCGACCAGCGCAGCGGTTTTGTAATCTTCGTTTTATTTACCATTCGTTAATGACCAAATTTTCCATTGACTCGATGAGGTAAGTACTTTGACCGTCGCCTCCCATACTATAAAGGGAATGACAGAGAATATTTGTTTTAACGACCACTGATCACTGTTGATTTTAAAATAAAAACGGTTAAAGAGGCCTTATGACCGACATTACTACGGTTGCAGCACGATATCCTTTTCAAAAAAGGATTTAGTGTATGGCACTTAGCGCAGTCCTGCTGGAACCACATGTCGTCTAGGTGCATGTGGTTCAATTTGGGCCATAAGAAATTAGTTATCATCATTATGTAGCGCCCGCTGTTGACGATGATTGCCACACTTACGTCGTTTCGAAAAAAGTACTGACCAACTACGCCACCGGCCCAAAATCCACACCAAGCGGTAACTTTTTGAGGATGCATTATCACCTGGTGAACCTCGCGTGGATTGGTGTCTATCCATATATCGTCGTCGTTCATGTTGACAACATAAGAAGCAAAAAATGTCTGTTTATTATTGAAAAATAAACTTTTGCATTTTTTTAACCAATATGAAATCAATTCAATCTTCAAACTTAAAATTAACGAAAATAAGTAGTTAAGAAAAATAACAAAATTAAAAATTAATGGGAAAAAAGCTTTCAAAATAAAAAAATTGAAACCTGTTGCGATATTTTTATTCTTCTTCATCACTCCTGCTTTCCAATGCTGCCTCTGGAATCCGGTCTGCTAATGAAAGCCCAGATACAGGAAGTGATTTGTACCATCCGTGAAATTCTTCAGGAATTACGTTTTTTCACATAAACGCAATAAGTCCTTTTTTTTTGGTACGATATTGGTAGTTGTTCATTTCTAAGTGTGCTTAATAATATTGCATTTTGACGCCTTACTCTTCCACTGACATTATGATCGTATCGGTATTGCAAGATACCTGGGCAACGTTTGCTATATTTAAAACTTTTTACTTTAAGCCAATTCACTTTTCTTCCATCGGTATCAATATTGACATTTTTAAACGTTGCTTTGGCTAGTGTTGAAATGTGAAGAAAATCGTTGAACTTTAGCTCAATTACTTCGTATTGGCTATTTTTCATTTTTCCTCTTTTTGAGCGAGCAAGGCGAGGCGAAATATATTTATCCAGTCATGCATCGTGTAAACTGAGGCATACTTTTTTTGTTTCTCAATTGCACTATGCATGCTGTCACACTCCATCATCGAGTGGCCCGATTCAAGAAACTTTTGTTCTATCTCTTCAATTTTAATTGAATCTTCTTGAAGACAGTACAAAAGAATAGCAGCAACATTCTGATTGCGGTTTTGACCACCACAAGTGTCCGAAAACAAAGAAACGGATTTCACGTGTGCTGGCAATTGATGAAAATATTTGTATAAGCATGTCCCAATCTCAGCACTTCCACGTTTTCCATTAATCTCCGACCATGCATAGCAATACGCATTGTTAGGCGGAGCACCTTCGTAAATTGTCAGATTATAACAGCAAAGCTTTCTACTATAATACATAGGTGAAACGTCACTACACGGAATTTGCAACACGCTCTGTAGATCAAAAGTTACAGTTACAAAAGACTGATCCCTACTAGCTAGTTCCTTGTCTCTAGCTTTGTTGGAAAGAGCTTCTTTTTCTCGTTCTTTGTGCATAGAATATTCAGCTTCTAATTCTTGCTTCCTTTCATTATTTGCAGAAATATGTTTTGCACAAACAGCACATTGATCTTTTTTTGGTTTGAAAAACGACAAATTGTACTCCTTACCGAAAATCCTTCTGTAAGTAGTCAGACTTACTGCTTTTTCGTTTTCCGCAATTCTTTCGTTTTCGTACAGCTCATGCATTTTGGCGATTGTTAAACGTGAATCAAGGTATTTTCTTTGTGAATATTTTCGACAGTAATGGGACTCCACCACCGGAAAACTCTCAATGTGCTCCTTCACCGCATTTTTAACGGCTTCAGATATTTTAATTGCTGGCGCATGCCGACCTCGCTTGTCTAACCCAGCAAATGTTCCAGTTGCTAGGTTTGCTCCTTTTATAGCTGACCTAAGAGGTCCATCATTTATTGACAATGTTTGAAGGAAAAACTTTCGACAAACACGAACGCTTGATCCGTTTTTTAAAAAAAAGTATTTAGTTGCACGATTTCTATGCTTTGGGGTTTGGCTCCGATGTCTTTGTCTTGCTGTTTCATTAAATGTAATACTCCGCAAAATAAAATCTTTTTTTCGTATATAATCGCCGATATCCCAATATTCTCTGCAAATTTCTATCCTTTCGTCTTCTGTAAAGCTTTCATTACACTTGAAGTAGCATTTATTACAATCAACAGGTTTTGGAGTTTTAGCTGGAACAGTAGTATTTTTAGAGACATAAGATTGTCCCAAATTAAGCTTTTTTTTGATATTACATGACCAGTGGTCAGGATCTGCTTTGTTCCACCTATTTCGTTTTTTTGGGTTTACAGAGGTGGCTTCAGATGAAACAGACAAATCTCCATCATTTGGTACAAAATCTTGATCTACATCGACATCGTCGTTATCGAAATCTAGATCTTCCTGTTAATGCTAAGATACACAATATAATTTGAATTAAACTATAGAATTATTGAACAGATTTATTGGGTTCATTAACTCACTTCAACTTCACTTAGAACCAGATTTACATCATTTTCCGATTGACTCACTTCTACTTCAGTGCTTATCACATTATTATTAGAACTATTTAACACCTACATTAATAATAATTAAAATGGAAGTATGTATGTACTTATAATATTTTAATTGGTTTTTACCCGCAAACCTGATTTTCTTCTATTTTGTAAAGCTAAGTTAACCATTTTTTTACCTCTGCTCTCCATTGCAAATATCACGCATAGCACCAAAAAACTATCAAAAAAAACAAAATTCGATGGGAAAGCTAACGGCACTTTACAACATTGCTTGATACTTGTTATCTCAAGAGTCAACCGAAATACTGTTTGTTGTAGTTATAACGTTAAATAATTGATTTACTTGCTGCAACAACAAGTGATTTTCAAAACAAAACACAAACGGCAAAAAGTTTGTCAGACAAATCTCCTTAAGTCCAGTTAGAGACTTTTCATAGACAACAAATTTTTATTTTTTGGATTTCGGGAGTTTTAATTCTTTATAACTTAATAATAGAGGAACATAGATGTTTGGGAGTTTTGGCAGAATATAGATTTTTTCATTTGCATAAGCTTGGCGTATTTATCTCATTTTTGCCAAAAATGGACTTAGGGAGTTTTTATAGAACGACGACGATATGGCAATTTTGCTTGTTAACACAGACATTCATCCAAAAATGCCAAAAGATGATTTTTCGGGTAAAATTGGTATCCTCTTCTAAATCATTCGCCCAGTCAGCGAACAAACAGCGCGAAGTTGTCTATGGTCATGAACTTTGAGCTCCTGGGTCAGTTGGATCGTGTACGGGTGTAGGCCCAAGTCCCGACGCAAAATTCGCCAAGTTGAAGTCTGCGAAAGGCCGAGTTCTTGTGCACGGCGAGGAATAGACTGCCTCGGGTTCTGCTGTACACTTTCACGGACCGCGGCGACGTTCTCGACCGATCTTGGGTTCCTTGAAGGTACGGGTGTTGGCTGGTTTTTTACTGAACCGGTCGTCTCAAATTTGGCCACTAAACGTTGAAGAATCGACTGTGAAGAGCCACCACATCTACTGTAAAATGGGCTTAATGCGCGCAACGTTTGCATTAATTAACACTCATTTTGATAATAAAGTTTTATCATTTGAACGTGCTGTTCAATCGTGTTACTTGCCATATTGATTTGACATAAGCAACTGAAAAATAAACAAAAGGTTTGACAGATGTCAACAAAAAAAATGGCCACCACGGGGCGCCAAAATCTACCCGCGCCAACTGAAAGACCCTATACAATTAAGAAAAACGGTCAACATATTTGGCTTCAATATATAAAAGAAACTGAGTTTAAGACTGTTTTATAAAATAAAAAGGTTTTGTACATTTTGAAATTTCTCAAAGTTTCAAGGTCCTTAGAATCTTAACTCAAAGATAATAGGGAATGTACAGTTTGTGCCTTTAGAACCTTTTTTTCGGCCAGCATATCTAAAATTAATTTTTAATCGACATCAAGATATGCATAAAGAATTTTTAAAAACTTCAGTGGGTGATTTTTTCTCTTAACCATTTAAAAAAAAATATATGTAATTGGTTCGTCTTAAAATTTTCTAGAACCGGGCGACTGAGATCGCTCTTGCTTATGTTTGCTTAAGTTAACGAAACTGAGAAAAAATTAACGAAACGGAACTAGACTCGATTATGGCTATTCAATAAAGCGTGTATGCATTTGCACGTTTGCTTATGCGCGCATAGGCTAGCTTATGTCGATTATAGTTGGGCCTCAATTGACAATCTTTTTTCAAAAAAAAAAAAAAATAATTTAAAAACGCCTTGAATTATTTTAAATGATTCAACTTATTAAGTTTACATACCGTCGCGTCGTCGCCTGGATAAAATAGTGTCGTATATAACAATTTGCTACTTTTCAGGAGACGCATTTAAAGTTCAAAAAATTAATTCTCAAAAACTACACGGTGGGTTTTTTTTCAAACTAAAATGGCTTATGCACAAAACATCTGCCGACCAAAAAACATTAATATAAATACACTATTCTAATAATGAAAGAAATGAGGGTTCATTTTCCTCAAAATACCGTTGTGGTATGTGACGATTTATCCAGAACAGCTTGTTACCCAAACACATACGACAAATTAATCACACATACGACAATAAATTTAAAAAAATGTTATGTTATTAGTATATAACATGTGGAGCAAATCAATTCCGTCATAACCAGAGAAAATATTGTGTGGGCCATCAATACTTTCTCTCCATATAAATCCCCAGGCATGGATTGTATACTGCCAGTTATGCTTCAAAAGTTGCATGATGTGGCAGCTCCATGGCTAGAACAAATTTTCAAAGGATGCCTCCTTCTCAAACATGTGCCCATGTCGTGGAGACAGGTCAAGGTGTTTTTTATCCCGAAAGTGGGTAGGCGTGGTCACGAATCCGCGAAGGATTTCAGACCAATAAGCTTAACATCTTTTGTACTTAAAACCTTGGAGCGCATTCTTGATTACCATATTAGAGAAATCCTAGATGGAAGACCTCTCGAAAACTCTCAGCATGCTTATCTTAAGGGCAAATCTACGGAGACTGCCCTCCATGAGGTAGTGCGTACTGTAGAAAAAACAATCCATTATAAAGAATTTACTCTTGCCACCTTCTTAGACATAGAAGGTGCTTTTAACAACGTCCTTACCGAATCCATAGAAGAATCGCTCGTTAAGTTCGGTGTAGAATACTTCATTCGAGAATGGATTATTTCCATGCTCAGTGGTAGGAAGATTCAAGCCACTCTAGGCAATACAACCGCAACAAAACACGTAAGTAGGGGAACACCCCAGGGTGGTGTCCTTTCGCCTCTTCTGTGGCTTCTGGTCATGGATACAATTCTCGTTAATTTAGAGAGATGTGGAGTGAAGACGGTAGCCTATGCGGATGATTTGGTGCTATTTATGTCAGGAAAGTACACCTCTGTGATTAGTGAAATCACGGAGTCAGCTTTGAAGAAAGTTAGCAGCAGGGCCACTAGTTGTGGTCTAGGAGTTAACCAAAGTAAAACTGAACTGATGCTCTTTACCACCAAAACTAAAGTACCGCCCTTCACGCTACCTCGACTCAACGGTCAAATCCTATCATTGTCTTCCAGTGCAAAATATTTGGGAGTTATACTCGACCCTAAATTAAACTGGAAACGAAATATTGAAGTACGGGTTAAGAAGGCCTGTGTTGCCTTCTACGCCTGCAGCAAAACTTTCGGCAAAAAGTGTGGACTTCAGTCGAAGATGATTTTATGGACGTACACAGCCGTAGTACGTCCAATCTTAACTAATGGTTCGATTGTGTGGTGGCCTGCTTTTAGCAAAGCCTATAATATCGATAAGCTAAAGAAGGTTCAGAGAACAGCTTGCGTGGGCACCACAGGGGCCATGCGTACTTGCCCAACGGATGCCTTAAACGTTATTATGGATCTTCTACCAATCGACCTTTTTATTAAATACATAGTTTCCTGCAGCGCTATTAGGCTGAAGGAATCAAACAGCTGGTTGTCAAAACCTTATGGTCACAGCAACACAGCGAAATTGATTCCCTCAGATATTATCTCGGTAGACACTGACTACTGCACTCCTACTTTGAGCCTTAGTAGGGGTTTTAAGGTCTTTTTCCCATCCAGAGAAGATTGGGAGGATGACATCGTGTCGATAGGTTTCGATACAACCATCTTTACTGACGGCTCAAAGATGGAGTGCGGAGTTGGTTCTGGGATCTTTTCTGAGTCCCTAAATGTAGCTAAATCCTTTAGGCTTCCTGACTTTGCTAGTGTTTTTCAGGCTGAACTGCTGGCAATTAGGGAGGCATCTAAGATTCTTAAACAAAGCCCAAACCAAAACCGCAATGCGGCTATCTTCACAGACAGTCAGGCAGCTATCAAAGCCATTAACTCGTCTACATCCTCATCTAAATTGGTCCAGCAATGTCGCGATGAGCTTGCGAGCCTGAACATTAACCTCGGTATCACCCTGATCTGGGTTCCGGGCCATAGTGGTATCGTGGGAAATGAACGGGTCGACGAGCTAGCCAGGCAAGGATCGGCCCTTCATAGCTCACTTGCGGAAATGGTTAACATCCCTCTTGGTGCTATGAAGGGTAAAATCATTTCCATCTACCAAACTGAATCAAACCGAAGGTGGAGCTATTTACCCAACTGCATTATATCTAGGAAGATATGGCCCACCTATAATAAAACCCGTACAAACGATCTTCTATTCAGGCCAAGGCAAGACATAGCCAGGATTGTTGCGGTTTGTACCGGACATTGGCCCATAGGAGTTCATGCAGAGAAGTTGGGTATCTCTTATAACACCTTTTGCCGTAGTTGCGGCGACCAAAGAGAAAGTGAAACGATAATCCATTTCCTCTGCAAATGTCCTGCCTTGGCAAGCACTAGAATGAAATGCTTTGGGAAAGCATTCTTTCATTAACTGGATGAGCTATCTGAGACAAAGATTAGAGACCTAATCTCTTTTCTCAATGCGACAAAATGGCTCTAATTTAATCGCTATAAATCTTCTCCTTTCTTTCACAGGTCAAACGAGTTTTGGTATCAAAACGGCGCGCGCACTACAGCGCTAATTGGTTCTCAGGCTAGGTCTGCCCTGAGATCGCCATTTCTACCTACCTAGTATATACATAACATACGACAATATAGAAACATACCAATTATTATTTATTTAAAAATAAAAACAAACCCAGATTTATTTTTACTTATTTATTTTTCGGTATAAAAATATTTGTTTTTATTCTCAACAAAATTAAAATAAACAAAAGTTAAACTTAAAAATTTAATTCTAAAAAAATAAACAATAAATCCATCCATATTCGATTAATTAAAAAATACTTTTGGTGTCTAAACTTAAATATATCCGTAAGTATAAAAAAATCACATTAATTAAAACATAAACATACAAAATTCGTAAGTTAAAAACAAATCACATTATTTAATTCACAGTTCATTCGATTTTTTTTAAATATTAAGTTAATTAACATTCTAGCAGGAACACAAATTTATAGACTTTAAAAGATCAAAGTTTTAGTAATTGATTTTTAGCATAGCACGATAAAATGCTTTATCTTCATTTTTTTCTGGGTACGGAATAATACTTTTTATATACATAATTTTTTTTTGGCCTTTTGCTGGAGCTAAACGTAGCTCATTTTGCCATAAATTATCATCGTTTGGCTTTTGAAAACGTCCGGTCATTTTTGTCAAATCATAATTAATAAGTGTAGTCCACTTCTTTGAATGAAGTCTTACATCCTATTTTATAAGTATTCCCTTCGTTGTAAGTAAGAGTTTTGACATTAAAAAACTGGATACTGGAAAGCCAGGTTTTCGGACTTGAAAGCATAGTTTTTAAAATCCTTTTGATTCATTTGCAAAATTTTTAAGCTAACGTTTAAAAAATTCATTTTGTTTAAAAGCCGAATTAAAGTGACTGGACTTGGTATTTCGATGTTTCGTAAATATTTTTCAATTACGCTGTGGACACAGTCAACTTCTTGCAAACAAGAATGTCCTGGCTCACAAAACTTTTGCGTTATTTCTTTGATTGTATTTGGATGGTCATGAAGGAATTGCAGGATGGCAGTCGACGTTATCCGGTTTCTATTTTGTGGAACGCATGAATCGCTCCACAAAATTATTCTTTTCATATTTGGGTGGTCATCTACAACTTTTTTTAAGATTTTTTTTAATCCGCTGGCGATATCATTTCAAGACTTTTACGGAACCGGGTATGATAAGTGTGCCAGTTAGATTGTATACACAAAGTTTTCTTTTATAAAAAAAGTTTGATGTATATATTTTTGGTAGTGCAAATACGTTTTCTAGGTCATACATCAAAACGGCGGTGCTTTGGTCAAGGTTTTGCAAGTTTTTTTTCGCGCTCAGCCTTCGTGAATCTCTTTTCTTCCAAGTGTTTTTTATAAATCTGAATTTCAGCTTCCGAACATGTTTCTTTATTAGCCCTATAAAGACTACACTTGTCGCATAAGTCTTTTTTTGGGGCATGGAATGACACATACGACAATTATTTAACAAACGTTGGCTGAACAGATTTTGTATGAAAAAAATGTCGATGTTTTAATTTTGTCGTATGTGTAGCATTTTGTATTATATACACATACGACAAAGAAATACTTAAATGTTGGCGACCTTGCACATACGACAAATTTTAAGGATTTTATCTTGGAAACTAAGGCAGATATCGAAAAACGGATTTCATTAGATTGTAGAGAAAAAAATCAAATAACAAAACTGCATTTAAATCTCAAAACCTCAATTTTTCACATACGACAGTATTTTATCCAGGCGACGATACTCGTATCATAGAAATATTAAACAGTTTTCAATTTAATAATTTTAATTCTATTTAATAATTCTCCAGAAGTTTGTTATACTACAGTAAGATTTATTTTGGAGAAAAATGACCTACGTCAATTTGTTCTTAAATTTTAGCGGTTTAAAGTTTAATTTCTTATTAGAAAACTCATGGCATTATTTGACTTTTGCTGTTTGTTTTATTTTTGTACAAATAACTTTGTCTAAGTTTAATACAATCAATGTTGGAAATTTAGTCTTATTTTAGTTAGATTTATTTCACGGAAGCATTTTGTTTTACCAATATACATATGTACAGTAATACTGCTCATGGTTTAATATTTCTTTTGTCATATTGGGATGAATTGTTAGCTTTTGTGCTTTTCACCTTTTCACACCAAACCTAAAACCCCGTTTTCAAGAAATTATCATATAATATTTGTTTTGCGTTTTTTAACAAAATAAATATAGAATTTTAGTGTTTTTTATTTGCACTGTACTGATGCACATTTGCGGTTCTTTACTATAAGCAGTCTTCAAATATACCTAGATTGGGAAAGGCTTTGGTATCAAAATATAGTTTCTGAATGTGTCTTGAAAGTTTTTAAAAGAAAGTTGTTTTTAGTATAGAAAAGACATTTGGTGTGTTGAAAAATCCTTTCAAATGCTATGTCCCTTTCCTAAAATATAAAGTAGAAGCTGCAACTTCTCACAAATTAAGTGAATTCTATAAAAAACTTAAGGTTTATTTCCTTTAAGTGAAAATATTACAGTTTTAAAAGAATTTCATCTTGTTGAATTCAAATCACACCAACTTAATCTGGTCGAATTCAAATCACTTGAAAGTCGCAAATATCGAAACAGGAGAACAAGGAAATTCACTTCGTTTTGAGTTCGAAAAAAATTAAATCAAAATCGATAAAAGTGAATTTGAGACCTCCAATTTATATTTTGAATCGAGTGAAAATGAAATGTAGAACCTAGCTTAAAATAAATACCCCGAAGATAGCTGAAAGTATCCTGTATTCAGAAGCTGTTCATAAATGAACATGATCCTTGCATGGGTGCAGCTGCGCATTTTCACAAGGCAGATGAAAAATAATCTTGTGATAGTGAGTAGAGTCACAGGATAGGATACTGATATGTAGGATAGGAACACATGTGACACACAAATATCCAAAGATAGCATGGGGTGGAAATGTGTATTCTATTTTTATCAGTATCTTATCTCATGTTCCTTAGATTTAAGTAGGTATAAATAATTGTAAGTAGTTTTAGAAAAATTGAGTTGAAATAAAAATACAGACTAATTAAGACGTGTTTTTATTTCTTTCCGAAATTATTTTCATTGGTCCTTCGAGCCGGATTACTGGTTAGCGATTGAACTGACAAGAAAAAATAGTTTATATTTTCAATTACCAATAAGGTTTAAAACTAAAACAAAAAGCATTGGTTAAAAACTTAGCAGGGTTGGTATTTTGAGCACGGAAATTGAGTTTAGCCAACATAAAAAAAAAGACTTAGAAAATTCTAAGCAATGAAAATTGATTTTTGATTGCTCTTAAGTTTTCCCCCATCAGTGGTAAGAGACTAAGAAACAAAATAACCAATAATTAAAACAGTGTTGTCAGAACTAAATACATCACAAGCGTAAACGTGGCTAAACAACGTTTTGTGAAAAAAGGATGTGCTGTGAATGTAATTAAAATAATTCAGTGATATGTAAAAAGTGCCGCTGCAAGAATAAAATAACTTACGTTGATCAACGAGTTGTGAGTCGAGGCACAGCTAGGTCAACCTGGCGACCAAAACAAAAACACCTCCAACGAAAATCAACAAATCAACATGGGTTAAAAAAAGATTGCGGCAGAAACTCGGGACCTTGAGATAAACCGATTTAAAAGGATAATAAATATTCTTAGAAGAAAAATCGGCGACTTTCGAGTATTGGAAGAAGTTGGTACACACAAAATAAGGTATTTGGAGATTTTATTTAAAGAAATGGAAAATCTCTATACCAAAAAACTCCTCAAATGTAACAGAGTAGAAGTGGGAGATTTATATTGCTAAATGCTAGAAGAGTATTTCGAAGAGCTTCCCAAACTAAAATATGGTTTGAAGAATGAAGGGTTAAAAATTGTGGACAGTGCAAGAGAACCAAACATAGATGATCTCAAAGTTAATGCACAAACCATAGAGAAGCCTAACAAAGTTCAGGTTATGGACCAGGATACCTTTGATCCCCAGTACCAGAATACGAACGCAGTATAAATGATCAAAAATCGCTATTCCAATTGGTATCAGAGGCTACACTATGTAAATGTATCCATCAATTGTGAAGGAAACGAAGAAGTAATTTTTCTACACTTGACAAGATTGCAGACTGATGAATCGTTTAAATATGATAAAAAACAATTAAACAATAACATATTGCTAACACCAAATACAATGGCTTCAGCGAATATTAAACTGGAGACCGAAAAAACAACTGTTGAAGAAAATGGTGTGCTCTCATCAAAGTGCAAAGTAATAGAAAATCTAGACAAGGCTGATTTATTTCCGTTTAAAGAAGTTAAAGAACTTGTTGGTTTACGAAAACAAGTATCCTCTAGTTCGGTTTCGTTGCAGAGAAATTCGAATTATAATGAGAGTCAGCACACAGATCACATAAATATCAATCTTGAAGACACGAACAAAAAAACAGACACCTCATGTCAAAAGTATAATCTTCTACACCAGGCAGTTATACGGAAAAAAAGTCCCACTGTAAATCTTCGTGTAATTTCCGACGCTTCAGCTAATTCAACAAATGACACAATTTCCAATATTTTGATACAAATAAAACTTAAGTTACAACGTGATATCTCTGCCATAATTTTGAAATGGAGGCTTTGAAAATACCGTCGCAAGGTATTTTTCATAAAACGCAACTTGTACAGTAGCTGAAGATTGATCACCCTCAGGATTTTCATAAATGAACATCTATTCCTGGACCAGCATTTAAAAATTAATAAAGGAAAAATTTCTGGCCGCTCGCAGAATGTTCATAAATGAACATGATCCTTGCATGGGTGCAGCTGCGAATTTTCACAAAACAGATACAAAATAATCTTGTGATAGTGAGTAGCGTCACAGGATAGGATATTGATAGGATAGGAACACATGTGTACACACAAATATCCAAAGATAGCATGGGGTGGAAATGTGTATTCTATTTTTATTAGTATCTTATCTCATGTTCCTTAGATTTAAATAGGTATAAATAAATTGTAAGTAGTTTTAGAAAAATTGAGTTGAAATTAATAAAAATACAGACGAATTAAGACGTGTTTTTATTTCTTTCCGAAATTATTTTCAGAAGCTGTTACCAGTATATATATTTTGAAATGTCCATTTTTTGTAATTCTTTTAGTTCATTGCAGAGTAGGTATGTAATGTATATCAAAAGTTGTGCGGCTCATTCTAAAATGTTTTTTGAAATACTCATCAATGTTTGCCAACATTTCACGTCCCAAAAGGTGATCGTAGTTTCCTTTTAATTAAACCATCTCCATATTTTGTTCAACTTTCTTTTTATGTTTAAAAATCTATTTTAATTGGTCAGAATGCATTTTATTTTCAAAAATAATAATTGAAAGACTAAACTCATACTTACAAATTTTGCATCAATCCAATATTTGACATCGATGTTGGGTTTGGTATGAAAAGGCTATTGATATAATTTTCGATATGTAGCTTTACCAACTTCATACCCGTTTATGCATATGACCGAATCTTATTTTTTTGTTGCTACCGTACAAGGTTAGCCCTTATAAGATCTGAAAGACTACATGAAATACCTAAATTATGTCAAATATGTCCTTTTAAAAGTAAATTCACTGTGTACCAGCCTCTATTAATCTCTTGTCCATTATTCAAGCAATTACCTATGTATAACGAATACGTTTTAAGGTCCTCTATGTTTCCACATATTTCTAATACAAGATAATATTTAGCAGATATATGTAATTTAGTTATGTCTGTAGGTTAGACATGGTATTATTCGTATATACTCAGATATACCACAGAATAATCTGTGATCAAAATTTTCTATCTCCTTTTATTTTACAAAAGAACGGAAGTAAATCGCTTGTGTTGGAAACAATGGCTTTGATATAATATCAACTTTCATTCTATACTTTTGTTTAATGCAAACTCTATTGTGTCTATTGTTACAGTATGTATGACAAGATTGGAATAAAAACTATGATTTAAATGGTTGATATTTAAAATGTCAATGTTGAAGTTTAAAAGTATAAGTGAAAGTAAGTTTAAAGAATATTAAGAACTTAAAGATTGACAGGATTGTTAAAGAATTAAGTCTTCTGTGGATGCAACGCATAGATTCGATCCAAAGGACAAAGATTACAAAAACATCTCAAAACTGATAAAAATGGTTTTCGACTCAACTATTTTGAATACAAAGAACAACATTGGCTTCAACATTTTTTCTTTAGTTCTATCCCACATTCTGCCGCCCCGTCCATCCATTTAGCTCACTATCTTATTCTAGTCCTTATGATTCTGAGAGCTGATATCTTTGAAAGTCGGATAGGGTGGGGCAGATTCGACACATTTTCTGTAGATTCCCTACATTTTTTTTAAAAACCCGTATTTAATCTATGTATGTTTTTATTTAATTTGAAGTAATAATCGTACTTAAGTTGATAATTTTTTAGGACATTACGCAACCGTAATAGTTTATAAAAAATACTTTAAAAAAATACCTTCAAAATTGGAGCTGGGGAATTTTCGACACTAAATCAACTTTCCAAAAAACAAGAACAAATATGATTAATTTTGTCTGTTGTTATAGCAAAATTCTTTATTTAAATTATGCAATCAATAGGCAACATTGAAATTATATGAAATGTGAACAGAAAATAAGGTAATCCATTCTCAATAAATGTTGAAGGTTTTTATTTAAAGTGAACGTTTTTTAAACGTTATAAAATAAACTCAAAAAAATCATTGAATGTTATATTGGCTCATATCGACGTCTTTAAAAAAGATAAGTTTGACTATCTTGATGATTCAGCTGGGTGTTCTGGCAATGGCAGCTTCAACTCGATATCACTTCTGAAAACAAGAGATACATGTATCTTCAAAATGCGGCCTATAAAATGCCAATTCATCGACTTTTTTCGGACAAGATCAACATAGAAATGAAATTCGTTTTTATTTTCAAATCGATTAATTTGCCTAACATAATATTTCGCAATTCGTGCGTCAAACTTAACTAAAACATGTTAACCAATCTTGAGTTGAGTTTTAAGTTTATAGTCATTTGTGTTTGATTCATCGAAATCAAAGATTTCACCTTCCTTAAGTTTTCTGAATCACTTCAACCAAAATATTAAAAAAATTTCTTGGATTTGTTTGTTTGTTATGTTATGCAGTGTCATTTTCTTCCTGTTTGCGCTTCATTTCAATGATTCTGTCCTTTTTAGGTGTCTAAGTATAAATTCTGGATTTCCCTTTATTAATTCTATTTATGAATTTCGGTGGAGGAATTGTAGGAAGCGGCCTTTTATCATCGGGAGTAATTTGAAAGTTGTGTTGTGGATTTGGTGGTACAGAAAGATAAGGAGCTGTAGCTATGCAATATTCAGATTCTTGACAAATTAAGCTGTTAAAAGGGTGCATTCCTTTGTCTTTAAATTTCTTCTAGAGCCTTTTGAATAGTTATTTTATCAATGTCACAGTGATTAGTTTTCTTTTTATATGAACGAACCATTCTAAAAAAAATAAAGAAATATTTTCTGGTAACATGGAGCACATTTGACATTTATCGAAAGTGCCCCATGTGCGTACGTCAAAAGTGCCCCACCCTTCGTTTTGATACATAATATTATTTATTGCATAATTTATAAATGCAAATTGACGAAATGTAAAAAAAATCAAAAGTGAATAATACAATCTACTACTAAAATTGAACACCTTTATTCCATTGAATTTCTTTATTATTAAATAAAATATCCCTAACTTCGTGCCCGAGTAAAGTTACACAAAATCAATGGAAAATTGAAAATTAAGTCTAGTCTGCACAAATATTGAAAGAGAACTGTGAAAACACGTAAGTGATAAAAGGGAACAGTGCGGTCAAAAATGTTATCATTTTTTTTTATTTTAAAGCCAACTTTGCTTTTACAATTGCGAAAGTCAAATGTGCCCAACCGTCGAAAGTGCCCCACCCTACCCCACTTCACTTGCATTATTAAGGTTCGTATGAACCGTTTGTTGTCGTTGATCCATTTATTGAAACGTTCTTGTAATATTAGGGTAACTATTTTGTACAAACAAAAAATGATAATCTTCTACATGTATAGACGACTCGTTCAAATGTCTTGTCTTTTGAATCGGAAAAATAATTGATCCCTTGAATTCTTGTGGTATATGACCCCCAGTTCCAGGACATTGTTTTATACGAGAGTCGGCTTATTTAAAATTCAATTGCTATGCCATTGATCCTGCTGCTTTTCCCTCTTTAAGTTTCGTTACTGCCTGAAATCACTTCTTGCAAACTTATAAAAGAATCTAGAATTTTATTGTAAAAACATAGAGTTGAGTTTATTGGACTGGGATTCAAAAATGTTTCAAGATGGGCTGCCAGAAGATTTAGACTCAGGTTCAAGCGGATCGCTTGCCAATCATAATCTTTGTCAAGTTTCGGCAATCCTTTGAACTTGTACTAAGAGCTAATCGTCTCGTTTGAGCTTCGAAGATTACTGTTTTTTTTTTTGCTTACGTATTGAATTGTAAGTCCTATTAGCCCCTAAGTGCTGATTCCTAAAATAGTCAGTATTTGATGATATATATGCTCTTAACCAACTAAACGATAAGTCCTGCAATTTCTGCTGTCAAAATCATCCGGTGGTGTTATACAGGCAGTGCAGTGGACCCTTTTATAAATAATAAAATCCTGTTTACAATCTTCATTTTAGTATTTCTGAAGAAAAAACAAATCCAACATTCCAATAACACTGGTCGGCAAGGTTTCCTTCTTGGCAATATAATTGCACTTTTCTTATGGCTTTTGATGGCCTCAATTCAAATCAAACTTCGAAATTATCATGTCGATAGCTTTTTAAATTCGAAAAAAAAGCGTATATAAGACTTTTTGAACCTATAGCTAAATGTATGAAGTAGCTTTTTCCTATAACATCCGAGATGGTTTTCCAAATCTATAATCCCTTTCTTCAATATTATTTCATATGTTATTTGAAAAGTGTTCATAATTTCTAAGATTTCACCTGTCCTACAAAAACCTGAAAGAAACGCTAAACCATTTATGCTTAAACTAAATTTTTGTATCAAAATGTTGGCGGTGATTTTAACTGCAGACACAGAGATTGGGGTTGTCGAAGAGCTAATTCTTGGGGCAACATACTGTTGGATCAAACAAATATATTTCCTTTTTCCATTTTGTTTCCATCAGGTCCTACTTATATACCCGCTGGTCAAAGAGGAAGTCCTTCAGTGTTAGACCTTTTTGTCACTAACACTGCTGACACTGTGTCTCAGCCTATAGTTTTTGACGAACTTCTTTCGGATCATAACCCTGTGCTGTTACAAGTTCGTCATTCTTCCCAAGTAATAGAAACATATTATTTTGATTTTAAAAATACCAACTGGTCAATTTTCAAATCAGATTTAAAACTTAAACTAAGAAATATGCCTACGGAAATAGACAATGTTAGAACCAAAGAAGGTGTTGACTCACTTGTTTCAGGTTTCTCTGATCAAATTCTTAGCTCAATAGATTCTTCTGTGTCGAAGCTACTTAGAAAGCATCACATTAGTAACATTCCTGATTATATTCTTGAATATATTTGTGTCAGAAATGGTATTAAAAGACAGTGACAACGATATCGTTTGCCAGTACATCGCCATCAGTTGAAGTATTTTAATAAACTCATTTCTATGGAAGTTCAAATAAATCGAAATACTCAATGAAACCAAACACTCAGCCAGTTACAGAAAAATGATAAACGTTTCTGGAACATTACTAAAATTATAAAAAATAAGACGAGTTTAATTCCTGCGCTTAAAACTTGTAATGAGATCCTTTATACTGATAGTGAAAAGGCGAATGCTTTCGCTGTAGAATTCAGAAAAAACCATGAGGTATCCCAACAGCTAAGTGATCTAGATACTATAAGTTTCCTCTTATAGAATTTTATCTTCTATAACAGAAACACCCCAAAATGAATACGGATCTGTTGATGATGTTTCCGCTATAATAAAAGAGTTCGAGTAAGGAAAAACGATGGACTTGATAATATAAAAAATGCATACCTCAAAAATTTACCCAAGTCAGGAAGAAAGTATCTAACGTTTATTATCAATAGGTGTTTGAAGAATCAATACTTTCCTGAGACCTGGAAAATAGCGAAGGTCATACCAATATTGAAAGCTGGCAAAGACAGGGAAAATCCTAGTAGCTATAGGCCAATCAGTCTTCTTAGCAGTTTGAGTAAGGTGTTTAAAAAGTATTAAAAAAAAACCCAACATATTAATTGAAGAAAAACATATTTTTCCTGACCAACAGTTTAGATTTAGGAGCCACCACAGTATTTCACATCAAGCCCTTAGGATTTGTCACATTATCAAAAATAATCGTTCTGAAGGAAGATCTACAGGTATGGTCCTATTAGATATCGAAAAAGCTTTCGACTCTGTTTGGCATAATGCTCTTATTTACAAATTGAAAACATTCGCGATTCCAAGTTTACTCATAAAAACAATTCAAAGTTTTTTATCAGGAAGGTGTTTTCAAGTGTACGTTAATAAATGTAAATCCGTGTCAGTTAATATTTAGTATGGTGTCCCTTAAGGTTCAGTTCTTATTGTGAATCAGGGATTTATGCAGATGATACCTGCATACTCTCTTCGCATGAGTTTGGTCTCAATATTGAGACCAATCTTCAAAATGCACATCACATTTTAATGAGATATTATCACAAAAGGAAAATTAAACTAAATGCTGGAAAGATAAAATCAATCTTTTTCACGAGAAAAAGAAAACGAATATTTCTTCCCAGTAATGAGCTGGAAGTCAATGGTGCTACTATAAAATGGGAGTCCAATGTGCAATATCTAGGAATAAACCTTGACAAGCATATTAGTAAAATAAATAAAAAAGTTAATATTGCAATTAAAATGTTATACCCGCTTATAAATAGAAAATCGCATTTAAGTGTTGAAAATAAGATCATTATACAAAAGGTTGTGTTTCGAGCAATGTTGTTGTATGGATGTCAGGTGTGGGGTAATTGCGCAATCTCCCATATTACAAAACTCCAAGTGTGTCAAAACAAAATCTTAAAAATGATGCTTAATCTACCCTGGCATTATTCAACTAATGATCTTCATAATCAAACAGGTGTTGAATTGATTTGCACAAGAATTCGAAAATTAACTGATAACTGATAACTCTTAATGAACTGTGATATTTCCGACAACCATTTGGTAGTGCAATTAAACATTTAAAAATGTATTTATTAACTTCCCATAGGAAGTTATTGTAATGGGTCCGATTTGTCAAATTGAAAATTTTGACATTTCTCGACGTTTCAAGGTCCCTAGAGTCGAAATAAAAGACTTTTAGAAAGATGTCTGTGCGTGCGTGTGTTGTACGTACGTCCGTACGTCCGTACGTTTGCGACGTTTTATTCGTCGTCCATAGCTCAAGAACCAGAAGAGATATTGACTTCAAATAAATTTTGTTATACAGATAATAATGCAGAAAAATGCAGAAAGGGCTCTCAAGAAAATTGCGTGGGTGGTTCTTTTGGGTTGGGTTCGAAATCCTGTATGGATCATAATACTGTATTTGAAATACTGTATCTCAAAATACTGTACTTCAAAATACTTACAAAATACTGTATGATCAAAATACTGTAGCTCAACATTCTGTATATTAAAATTATGTATACCAAAATTCTGTATTTCAAAATGCTGTAAATAGGTTGACAAATAAAATCGTTTTGATAATGTAAAAAAGTGCGCACTTTTTTACATTATCAAAACGATTTTTATTTGTCAGCCTATTTACAGCATTTTGAAATACAGAATTTTAAAACCAGATTACTTTTATAAAGAATATATCATAATATTTTTTCATTGGCATAATGTTCTAATATACTTCCATTGAACAATAACATATGATAATTCATAAGTCTTTGAATTTTTGTTTATGTTGTAAATACATTTGTATATACAATTCATAGATTGTTACTTATACATAAATATTATTGCCTATTGTTATTTACTTATTTATGATATGACTTATTAATGTATTCTGTTTTTTTACTTGTTTGGAGTTTCAATGAATGATATAATGTACATGCGGAAATCAAGTTTTGCTTTTGTTGTTCTCTATAATTGAAGCTTAAGAGCGGAATTTTGCAAAAATACAGTATTTTTAGATAATATTTTGCTCATACAGCATTTTGAGAAGAAGAATTTTGAGATACAGTATTATCAGATACAGTATTTTTACACAACAGAATTTTGAGATACAGTATATTAACCATACAGTATTATGAATATATAGTATCATACAGTATGATACACAATTTTAACCATACAGTATTTTGAAATACAGCATTTCGACCCGCTCCCGTTTTTTTTTACCATAGCAGTTTAAAAAAAGGTGAAAATTTTGGTTAAACCTAAATATCTCATGAACTAATGACGCTAGAGACTTGAATTAAATTTTATATTATATATTGTAACGTGATATAAAAAAAATTATATTTTTGGAAAAAAAACAATTAACGGTTTTTTTTAAATCAAAAAAACTGAAAAAAAAATGTGTCACTTCGAAAATTTTACGACTTAAATATGATTTCATCTCCAAAACAATTTTGTGCAACGAAGAATAATGTTTTTGACATCTGGTAAAATTTTGAGAAAAATCTAATTGACAGTTTTTTTATAAAAAATAAAAACCTAAAGAAAAAAATTAATAAAAGTTAGTAAAAATTGATTTTTGACTCAAATACCTTTTCAAGACTTTGAGATATTGGCTTTAAACTACTTTAATCTTTCAAAAAATATTGTTTTCAACATTCAGTAAAATTTTGAGAAAAATCGAATTGACAGTTTTTTTACAAAAAATTAAAAACTGAAAAAAAAATTTAACAAAAGTTGGTAAAAATTGGTTTTCGACTTAAATAACTTTTCAAAAATTTGAGATTTTTGCTTCCAACTAATTTTAACTTATAAGAAATATTGTTTTCAACTTTAGGAAAAAATTTGAGAAAAATCGAATTGACAGTTTTTTTTTACAAAAAATAAAAACCTAAACAAAAAAATTAATAAAAAATGATAAAAATTGATTTTCGGCTCAGATATCTTTTCAAAACTTTGAGATATTGGCTTCTAAGTAATTTTATGTTATAAATAATATTGTTTTCAACATTCGATAAAATTTTGAGAAATGTTGGATTGGCAGTTTTTTTTACAAAAAATAAAAACCTAAAAAAAAAACAATACTAAAACTTGGTAAAAATTTGCTTTCGACTCAAATAGCTTTTCAAAAATTAAAAATATTGGCTTAAAACTTATTTTATTTCACAGAAAATATTGTTTTTGATATTCAGTAATTTTTTATAAAAATCCAACAGTCCGTTTTTTCATAAAAAAAAATAAAATCTACAAAAAATAGAACGTAAATTTGGTAAGAATTGATACATTTAGACAAACTTTTAAGCAAGACAAATCGATAGACGGGATGGGAAGTTATCAGTGTGGGTCGCATCCCAGCCTCTTTTTGTATTTATTTTTGTTATTTATGGTTATTTATTTATTGTTTATTATTTGTTATTTGTTATTTGTTTTTGTTATTTATTATTTGTTATTTATTATTTGTTATCTGTTATTTTTTATTTGTTATTTGTTATTTATTATTTATTATTTAAAATTTATTATTTATTATTTTTTATTTATTTTTTTACTAATAAGTTAGTATCTGCTTTTGGTTTTTTAAATTTAGTTGCTTAATAATTTGCTTGTTTATTTATTTGTTTACTATTAATTTATATCTATACTAATATTATAAATGTGAAAGTAACTCTGTCTGTCTGTCTGTTAATCAATCACGCCTAAACTACTGAACCAATTTGCATGAAATTTGGTATGGAGATAGTTTGATACCCGAGAAAGGACATAGGCTACTTTTTACAACAGGAAATAGACGCATTCCCATTAGAAAATTCAAGTGGGTCGATCGCTTTTACGCCTAAACTACTGAACAGATTTAAATGAAATTTGGTAAGGAGATAGTTTGAGACTTAAGAAAGGACATGAGTTACCCTCATGAGGAAACGCCAGTATGTAATAACAGCAAAAGTAGTGAGCGTGGAAGAATGTTGCAGCAGTGTAAATTGTTGGTTTGGGATGAATGTACAATGCCCCACAAAAAAGCAGTTGAAGCACTAGATAATACACTGAAAGACATTAAGAACAACCGGGCTATCATGGGAGCGGGAGGGATGGTGGTTCTCTTAGCTGGTGACTTTAGACAGACCCTGCCGTACACCGGCAGATGAAATAAACGCGTGTTTGAAAGCATCGGTTTATGGGTACATGTAAACAAGTTTTGTCTGACTACGAATATGCGAGTACAGCTACACAATGATTCTCAAGCAGGACAATATGCCGCTGCTCTTCTAAAAATCGGAGAAAATTGTATACCAACAGACTGTAACGGCTCGATATTAAGAAGTAATGTGTATCCAAACTTGTATATAAATATGGGCAATCGGGAGTGGTTGTGTGAGAGGGCAATTTTAACTCCAACTAATGAGATAGTAAGCCACATAAACGAACAAATTATGTCGGACGTGTGGGGATATATCGTCGAGTACCTCTTAGTAGACAACGTTATGGACACGGAGCAAGTAACATCATACCCCATAGAGCTTCTTAATTCTTTGGAATTATCAGGGGTGCCTTCTCATAAGTTGAGATTGAAGGTAGGTGTTCCAGTCCTGTTAATGAGAAATCTTGACGCTATAATCATGACTGGAATAGCAAAAGGAAAAAATGTTTTAATTCCCCGCATTCCGATAATTCCGACCGATTTGCCGTTTCAGTTTAAAAGAGTGCAGTTTCCTCTGAAAGCAGCATTTTCAATAACAATAAATAAAGCTCAGGGGCAAACGCTGAAAGTTGCAGGTATAAATTTAAAAAAAAATGTTTTTCCCATGGAAAATTATATGTAGTGTGCTCATGAGTCTCAAACCCCCAAAATCTTTACGTTCTTGCCGAGGAAGGAAAAACAAAAAACGTCGTATATAAAAGTGTATTGCAGTAACCTATCCAGTGTTGGGACTTCTACCACTTAAGTGGTATTTCTACCACTTTTTGGTGTTCATGAAAATCTACCACCTAAAAAGCAAATTCTACCACTTCTTGCAACTCACCGTTCACCTATCATTAAACTTTACCTTGTAATATTTATAGTATATTTAAATTTTTTGTCAATAAATCTTAAAATTATAAACGAGTTATATAAAACATTTCAATCTGAGAACACAAAAATACACTTGATATTCGAAAGAATAACTACATTAAAATTAAATTTAATGAAAAATTTTGTAAAACCAGAAAATATGAATGTAAACACAAATAAAAAAACAGTGAAAACTATTTACCATATTCTCAAATGTATTTTGGCCTTTACTTTGAAAGGTACTTACTTGAAAATGATATTGTTGAACAAGATGTAATGCAACTACGAAAAGTTATGTGCAGCTATTATATTGAATTATGTGTTCAAATTGGATAAAAGTTTAACCTTTCAAACGATGAACTAAAATTTGTCAAATATTTAAACCCGAAAAACGTCATTGATGGAACAATGCCATCAGTTTTAGGTCTCACGAAACATTTTTCACCAACTATAAATAACTCAGAACTAGAGTTATTTAATTATGAGTGGAGAAAATTAATTGGAGAAAATCAATTACTCAAAATTTTTAAAACTGATGACATTGTTTCACAATGGCTTTTGATAAAAAACTTAAAAGACGGAATGGACAATTTAAATTTTGAAAACATATCTTTTTATATGTTGGAGCTTTGTTGCTTACCACATAGCAGCGCTATTTTCAGATTTAAAAAATATAAAAAATTAAAAAATGGTTGCCTGTAAAGTCGGTTTTACGGGCGAAGATTTTACGTGACAACGTCTTTTTCTCGGTAGAATATTTATTGATATAAATATAATTAAATTGCACAATAGGAACAAGGAATTGAATGAAAATAAGAATTGCACAAATTTTTTAAACTAATAATTTACTTAACACTATCAACATTTATCAATAGTATGACATAACCTATAAACTCAGTTTCTCAACTTTTGTGTCAATCTAACAATTAATCAATCAATCATAGTTTACGATAATGAAATATCAGTGTACAATTATTTACCTTTATTGTTGTAGTTGTTGTAAATGACGAATCTAAGCACTCCACATTTTCACTACAGACACAGCTGACGATACTTTAACCACACGTGTGAACTTGTATTATGACGCTTTCTTGTTTTTCCAACGCCAAGAACGTTTGAGAAAGACAAAGACAGAGACACAAGCATGCGCCGATTCAATGCGCCTAATTCTCTAGTGCTGCGCGCGCGGCAGACCGATCATAGTTGAGTGGGAGAGAGACGCAAGGCATTCGGCGGGCCTCTCTCTCGTTCGGTGACTCATCGTAACGTTACCGGGCGTTACACTTTTTCATAAGTGACTCCCAGCCGCAACCTAATTTAAGACGTTGTCACTTCAAAATGAAAAAAGAAATAAATTAAAAACTACAACCGTTCACAACATTTTGGCTGCAAGGGAAATTTCAGTAAATTTTCAGAATTTTAATCCTCCGGAAGCATTACTGAAATATGCTTCAAAATTTAAATTTTCCGGCGGTCTATTTAGCAAAAAATAATTTTAAGTTTTTCTAACTAATTTAATTATTGTGAATTGTGATATTTGAAACTGAAAGAACTGAATTATGGTTTATTTAATTGTTTGTATTTTTTAATAAGTTATTGAATATAAGATTTACTACATAAAAATGGGTTTTAATTTCTACCACTTTTCTACCACCTTTTTGACATCATTTCTACCACTCTTTTGCTTCTGCGAGGTCCCAACACTGAACCTATCTTCTTCTTAAAATGTATTAACCTAACCTAACCTATGACAATCACACTTAGTATGGCCTAATCCCATCTCGGCACAATTTAAACATACGTACAAAAAAGTACAGCTCATTTTTTCATACTACTATCCAAAAAAAACTATCTAATGCGGACGAAGTCGCGGGTAAAAGCTAGTGTTATATATATCTTTTTTTTTTTTTTTCTTTTTACTTATCTGTTTGTTTATATTTATTCAATTTAAATGTAACTTCTTTTTTATTACTTTACGTATCCCATGTGTTTTAAAATTCATTCTATTTCTTAATGAAATGTTTGTTGTACCTACTTAAATGAAGGTTTTTGTCATATTTTCCTTCAAAATAAATGTTTTCTTTTTGAGTTTGTAATTATAATGTTGTAAAAATAACGTATTCAGTAGAAAGATATATTTTTAATATCAAATCTCTGTGTGAAGTGAGCGGTAGCAAACCAAATAATATTTTAAGAAAGAAATAAAATAACAGTTTTCAACAGAAAAAGGTAACGAATCTGTTGTCTAAACAATTCTATTATATGAATTTTTTGAAATATATAAAAATAATGTTGAAAACGGGCATTTTAAAGAACTAGTTAAAATTAAAGTTCAGATTCATTATTAATAAATCCAAAAAGTATGAAAAAAGCAATGAAAACGTCAAATTAAAGTTTTTCTCAAAACATCATATATAAAGTCAAATAAAGACTAATAATTATTGAGATTTCGCAGAAATTAAGTAAAGTATTAAAATGATTTAAAATGTATCTAGAAGCGAAAGATATTTTGAGTTTTAATTTAGCCTTAAAAATGCTGTTTTTGGTTGTTTTTATCAATTTTAAAAGGGCATATTTTAAACGGACCTTTTCTTTATTCAAAAGGAAACTCTTTGCATCTTAAAAAATGTTAGCTCTGACTGACTATTTGTTAATATTTACATACTTTGATGTTACACAGTGACAGTACAGTTTGGATGGTATAAGCATACTCCTTAAGGATGACCACTTTTGTATTCCTTTCTTGTCAGACACACTTTCGCTATAAACTTTAGTTATTTAGCTTCCTGTTGAACCAACAAACCAAACATTGCTCTAGATATACCCTTTTCATATATACAATCCTTGACTTAAAGTACCTTCACAAAAATTTGAAAACGAAATTTTCTAAAATCAACCACCACCTCCCGCCCAAACCATGCATCTCCTTCTCTACTTTTGGATATACATATAATACCCAACATAACAGTAACAGCAAAATCCAAATTAAAACAAAATGGACTCCATGCGAGAGCTCTGCCCGATCTGCCGGTAGGTAGGTAGGTAAGCCGGTTTTGCATTGTGGCCGGTTGTGGTGTTATTTGGTCTTCGCAGCTTTCTATAGAATATATACTTGTAGCATACCTATATATTCTCGTAGCCGGAACTATGCAAGCTGACCGTTTCATTTGCATTTTACCTGCGCTGGGCAACTGGAAGCTCTTCTTCTCTCTATACCATTCGAGCTAAAAATACGGAAAAAAATGGCACATTCAAGTAATCCGTTTACTGTTGCATGTTATAAAACTGTCCATTGTCATATATCGTAGAGCTATATGAAGGTAGGTAAGGTATATCCATACGAGGATGACCAGATCCGACCATACATATATTTTTATTCGTGTTTTTTTTTTCTTTTGGTATTTCAAAAACCTCCGGTTTGGACGGACTATTACCCTCGTTCCATGGCCGTACAATGGTTTTATACCACAATCATCACGTATGCACATGGCCATCAATGCCCACTTTCGTCCACACAACAAAATACCGGAACGAAAATATTTTCAAAATTCATTGCACGTTTCATGCGGCTCAGTGCGGTGGTGTGGTGCTGCATCGGCAACGGCATATCGGCAAGGAATGATGGTCGCCAGGATGTGACCATTCCAACATCACATCAGCTTCATATGAGGAACAGCAGAAGCAGCAGTGGCAGCTATAAAGGATTTCGACTTAAATTGTATTGCATTGATGGTTTTTGGTGCTTTATCCTCCCGGCCTGTCTCCTTGCTGCACCTCTACCTCTGAGTCTTCGTTGTCATCCTAAAGGCAAATTAGAAGTTACAAAAATCTTTGCAATTGTACATTTCTCGAATTCACTATTGCAAACATCCTGGGGTGCCTTTTCCTTATATAAAACTCATCTCAAGGAAGAAAACTATACAAGGTTCCTATACACCTTATCACATGTGGTGTGGTGATAGTTGATGGGTGTATCAATGTCCTTGTTCGTATTGTAAAGACCATCACGCTCAACGTACAAAACTCGGAATCGAAATCGGACTCGGACTCGTATATTCTCGTTCTCGGATACATCTCTTTGCATATTGAAAAGGACCTGGACATTGTGCTGCCAAAGGACTATGTTTTCGAATCAATTTGTGTCACCTGAACGGAAGCAAAGTTGTTTCTTCTCGAGCTTGTTTTCTCCGGATTGTATCTTGTATCCCACACACTCGTATAACTGTTATCCCATTCCGGAAAGAAGAAAATCTTTTGTAAAATTAATTTGGACTTCCATAAACTGAAAAAGGAGAAAGGATATAATAGGAGAATTTTTCCAGGCATAAAGATTGGATTTGGTTATTGTATATATGAATGGACGGGTAATATGGTCAGGACCCAGAGCAAGATAATGGATGAGAATGAAAGTATGGACGACGTGGAAGGTTATCAGCTTAAGAGTTTTCTAAACGTGACAAATTGAATTAAATTGCCAAACTGTTATTGAAGATTCTATTTTAAACGTTTGGATTGGATTTTGAAGGTTTTTTTTTTATAAATATATCTGCAGATAGTTTTCAATTCTGAAAAAAAGTATTAATTTGCATAGAATCGTTGCAACCACATTAAGAAAATTATTTTAAGACAGTTTTATAGAAAAACGTTGACACCATTATTTCCATTCCGTGATCCTGTTTAGCAAAAACACTGTGCTGTTTTTTGTTCAAAAAGAATTTGAGGAGTTAATCTTTTAAGCCGAATGTATCGAGGTATAAAAATTAAGGTGAACGTCTGTATGAAAAAAAATTATTTCATCAAAAAGTTTAAAAAAGTATTGAAAAATAAAATATGTATTTACCAATTATCTTTTCAAAATTATTTGTGCAAATTATATAGAAGAGGATGCAAATGAGTGGTTAAATTCTTTAACATCAGATTTAAAAAAATACATTTGTTGCCTATTGTCTCCAACGACTTCTAAATGGTCGTTTTATCTTTAAGCCTGTTTCACTAGAACAAGGAGAAGAAAGAAATAAACAATATGAATTAACTTAAAAAGTCCGTGTACGCCTGAATGTAAAGCGTATTAAGCGTTTTAGGTCGCTTTAGTAAGTTTTACTGATCATATTTTAAGAAAGAAAATTCTTAAGTTGATTTATAAGAATTATGAGCTTTTCTTGGTTGCCTAAGAACCATAATACATAATCTGTTGTTGACGAAGCCGTTTAGCCAAAAATGCATTCTATCACACTAAATGCTGGTAGTTTTGTCAATACATTTCGTAGTTTCGAGGTAAAAAGTTGTCAAGTCCTTATTGCATACCTTTTTAATATGAATTTAAATAATTAAATAATTATTTTTTCTGTAATTATTAGTTTCATAATATTATGTAGTTAATTTACTTGCCAAAAGTTAAAAGTACATACTACAGTTTTATAGGTACTGATAGAAATAATTCGATTGATTTTAATTTTTGATATAAATTATCGACTCAAGTCTTTGAGCTTGAAGAATTTTGAGCCACTTGGAAAACAAATTGGTGTTAAAGGCTTCGTGTTTATATTTAACCAAAATAAGAAACAATTCTTACTTAAGCTTTTCCAAAAGATTAACGTTAATAGTTGAAATAAAAAAAGACATAAGTCTTGCGACCATTAAGATTGACACATTTTAATTTTAATAAAGGTTTTCAAATCCCTATTACACTTTCCTCATTGCTTTGCAAGCGTAGACGCGATCAATAAGAAATTTCACATACCTTACTTTCCATAGATAGATTTTGTAATCGTTCCGATTTGTCGAATTAATTTTTTTTTAAACAAATTTTGATATTTCTCGACGTTTCAAGGATCCTATAGAATCAAAATTAAAGGGTTTTAGAAAGACTTCTGTGTGGACGTGTGTAAGTTTGTTCTGGATACCTTTTTTTCGTCAGGCGTATCTCAAGAACTAGTATAAATATTGACTTAAGATACGTTTTGTTTTATAGATAAGAACGTCACGAACCGATAACGCTAGAGACTTGAATTAAATTTCATATTATGTATTGCAACGCGATACCAAACAAATTTATTTTTGCAAAAAAAATCAAATAAGTTTTTTTTTATAAATCAAAAAAAGTGAAAAAAAAATATATGTCACTTCGAATATTTTACGAATAAAAAATGATTTTATCTCCAAAATAATTGTATGCACCTAGAAATAATGTTTTTGTTATCTGGTAAAATTTTGAGTTTACAGTTTTTTTTTTTTTAAATAAGGACCTAAAAAAACATTACTAAGAGTTGGTAAAAATTGATTTTCGACTCAAATATCTTTTCAAAAATTTAACATTATGACTTCAAACTAATTTTTTCTCACAGAAAATATTGACATTCAGTAAATTTTTTATAAAAATCCTACAGTCAGTGAAAGTGAATCCAAAGTAAATACTGAATCGAAGCGTTATACTTGTTCGCAAATTATCCGTTTCATTGAAGTGCTCTTTGGTAAACCACATTTTTTGTTTTTCGGTCTGACGCTAACAAAAACAAAGCGGATAGTGTCCCAACTCGTGAACACGCAACGTGTAAGTGCCCATGTGAAGAACAAAGATTTTCTAAATTTATCCCGCAAACACTAAGCAATCGGCCTTGCGACTTGTTAATTGTCATTGCGAACGCAAAGCGAACCGGAAATTGCAATCGTTTGAAGTCAAACGGAAGATCAGTCGGAATCGTTGGTATTCGAGGAATACATACATTTTTACCTGCGTACCTTCCGTTAATAATGGTTGCCTCAATCAAATTCAAATTACGCAATATCATAATAACTGAACCAACTTTTTGTTGCAAGGTATGTGGTGGAAATACTGGTAACTCCAGAGAGTTCAAAAACTCCGTTGGACAATGAGCTTGCATTGCATCAACAATTTTTACAGTCGTACTGCGCAGAATGTGCAGTACGACTGCCATCTAGAAGAGTAGCCGCAATTCCAGATGATGCTAACGCCAAAGCTGTGTCACATCTTGATCGAATAGTGACCAAAATCAATGAAATGACAAATATTTTCCCTGTTCCTCCAGGTCCAGAAAGAATAGACCACCAGTATTATTGTCCACCGCTTGCATTAATATTTCGTGTACTTGTTTTTGCTGTTCATTCAGCAACGGCACATTATTTCAAACGAATTCCTGCAATTTATTAACATTGTATTGCAGCTCTGAGTTTTATTCTTGGTTCAAGGTATCGTGCATCGATTGATTTGGCGCAATCATTCCTACTTCAATCAGTAGCTCGTTTGCAATAGTCAAGCATTGATCCTCAATCAGAATCATTCCTTCATTGTAGATTTCATCGATTATTTGCATGTCGGGATTATTCGTTCGAATGCGCAAGCGATGTATGACATCTTCACATATGTCGTCTTTGTATTTGTTCCATAACTAAATTGGTTGTGAAGTAAACATGTGTTGATGATAATTGCGAACAGCGTTCGTATTTGGTACGCATTTGATGAAACAACTGAATCCGCAAGTGTTAAATCCCAATGAGGATCGTTCTCCAGCAAACCCAATATTTGACATGCTTCTCGATATGTTTGGAATTGGTGGCCATTCACACTTTTCAAATGCGCAAATGATTTTGGCCCTCGTACATTTACCAACAGCAGTCGCAAATAAAAACATTCATCATTTCTAGAGTGAATGGTGTACATGCGACCTAGCGCATCAGTGGAAAACGCCTGTGGCAAATCTGGAACTGCGGTTCCTTGTTTGCGACGTTGGAATTTCTTTGTTGATTGATTCCAAGTGTAATACTTGGGCATTTCAACGTACATCAGCGTCGCTGCGAATGGATCTACTTCACACATTGCAAAGAAGCTAATCAATGTTGTCGATGGTGGTCTCTCAGCTCGTTGTGCAGCATTAGCCTCAGTGAAGTAAACTCTTTGTCCCCTTTCCAAATGCACTGCTAAATGTACAACTGTAGTATATCTTTCATGAATGTGAAATAACAATAATCGTCACAGTGCTTCATTAGTACTGACGTATCTGCCAATTTGGAAGTTGCCGATTTCGTCATTCGCATTTTCCGACGCAATACCAAACACAGCTATGTCGCTGCCTTTTGTGACGTACTTGCACAAATATTTGACTGATTTGGCCGAATGACAACTCTCAACGTTCGCATGTGTTTTGAAAATTCGCAATAGCAGCGGACAATATGGTACAATGAATTTATTTCCGATCTCAATCTCTTGAGTTTGAACTTTAACTTTGATAGTTCGACCATTATCTTCTTTTGAACGCCGACGATAAACTGGATATCCATCGTTCCCTGTGATTGTTTCAGCAACTAACGGTCGCGGATATCGTTTTGTGCACTTTCCATCAGCCATGGAAGGCGATAATGGATTTAATGCACCGCAGGGTCCATGCACCATCTGTGTCGTCACAATGTCGTGTAGGTGGGGATCAGTGACTGGATCAGGATTTTCAGTTGATATGATCTCATCCACTTCATTTGAATGTAGTTTGTTCAGCAACCAAATTAGGATATGAGCATGCGGTAGTCCACGCTTCTGCCATTGTACCGAGTACATATAACAACGTGTGTCACCAAAAACTCGATACTTAGTAAGCACATCCATCATAACCTCGAGTTTTTGCTGAAATACTCTGGCGATTATGTTATGGCGATATAGCGGTTTTTGGCCCGGGTCCAACACACGTTCAATTTCCGTAAGCTTTGGTTTGGAATATAGGGCCCTTGAAACTTCAAAAAATTTAAAAATTTTCAATTCCACAAATCGGAACTTATACAATAGGTTTCTATGGGAAGCTAAACAGAGTTCACCGCTTTTCTGTTGAAATTTGTCCTGAATTTTGTCTGCTATAAACCTCACGGAGCTCGAGACCTTTGCAACTAATGCAATACCATGGAAATCGGTTCTTGCGTTCTGAAGTTATAGTGTCAGAAAGGAAAACCCGACTTATTTGTATATAGTAGATAAAAACTTTTAAGAAATTGTACTAAATTTGGTAAAAAATGGTTTTCGACTAAAAATCTTGTAGCAAAAATAAATTTTGAAATCAAACTATTTCATCATATACAAAATATTGTTGGTGATTAATTTTTTTAGAATAATTTAACTGATAACTTTTTTAACAAAACACGAAAACCTGCAAACCTTTTAAGCAAGACAAATCGACTGACGGGATGGGAAGTTATAAGTGTTGGTCGCATCCCAGGATCTTTTTTTTTTTAATTTACTTTAAAATTGTCATTATTTTTATTACTATTTTTAAAAACTTGCATATTTATGCCTTTAATTGAAATGGTTAAAAAATGTGGAATAATTATTGTTTCTCAAATATAAAAAGCACGCTTAAGTTCATAACAACTTGAAGATACGAACAAAATTATATAAATTTGCTTCTATCCATAGAGCCAATCGAAAAATAATTCTTGTTCATCCCATGGGAAGTTATTGTGATAGGTCCAATTTTTCGAATTAAAAAGGTTGACATTTCTCTATAAAAATAATTAGCACTTCGAAGAATGTGTTATAGTTTTATTTTTTATTTATATTAATTAACGTAATTAATATTAAAATTTTGTCCATATTTTTCTTGAGTCAGTAAACTTTATTGTATTTGTATCCCATCGATCTAACTAAGATTATTTGTACATTTGTGTTAATAAAGTTCCCCTGAAGAAGGCAGCAATCCCTGCCGAAACGTTGGAAAAGTTAATGTAACTTAATTATTTATTTATTTAATCTACAAGCTAAAGGCTCAACAGATGCAAAAAAGAATAAATACATAGGTAGATACATACATATATACAAAAAAAAATAATTTACAATTCATGATTAATTTCTTAAAAATAGATAATACAAATCATTTTTGAATTTGTTTCTAGGCCATGGTATGTCAATATGACTAATTACTTCGTTGAACTCCCTAATTGACCTTGAAACTGGTTCATTCATTCCATAATTTGTCCTATGAAATATCTCGCACAAACACTATATCCGTTCTTAGAGATTTGAGAGATTTCAGACATAGAAGATTACGTCGAGCTTGAGAATCTGGACAAAAATTCTAGCGCATTTTACAAAACACATATTTTGTGAAACGATTCTGAACTTTCTCAATTCTATCCGAAAATTTTTTTGGAAAGGATTCCATATGACATCAGCATACTCAAGTAATGATCTAACTAATGAGTTATATAGAGGAGTAAGCGTATAGGGATCCGAAAAGTCAGTTGAGTTTCTTTTAATGAAACCAATCATAGAGTTGGCTTTAGCAACAATAGCATCCATGTGCGGAACAAATGTGAACTTGGAATCAAAGGAGACACCTAAATCCTTTACTGTAGCAGTTCTCTGAAGAGGGATACGATCAAGAGAATACGCAAACTCATAAGTTGAGAGTTTCCTAGAGACCGAGATAGCAAAGCATTTCTTCACATTAAGTTTTAGACAGTTAACCAAACACCACAGTTTGATTAATGATCCAGGTCTATTTGGAGATTTAAGCAAGCATAAATGGAATTCACTTTTAAAAATAATTTTAGATCATCAGCATATATGAGACATTGGCTAAACTTTATGTTTTTGCAAATATCATCGATAAAGATTATAAATAAAAGTGGGCCAAGATGACTACCCTGGGGAACTGAGGTACATTTAATAGATCTCGAGGTTTGATTATCAAGTTTTACTTTTTGCACTCTATCAGTTAAAAAAGATGAAATCCACTGAAGGAGATTAGAGTGAATCCCAAATTTTTGAAGCTTACGAAGCAGTATGTTGTGGCATACAGAATCGAATGCCTTACTAAAATCCGTGTAGATAACGTCTACTTGACTTTGACTTTCTATACAATTAATAACGAAAGAAGAAAAACATGCGAGATTAGTGACAGTTGATCTACCCGTTATAATATAAATGATCTACCTGATATATATAAACTTTCGAGCAATTTAGGAATTGTGGACAGCTTACAAATGCCTCTGTAGTTTTCAACATTATTTTTCGAACTAGACTTATAAATTGGGATCAGAAAAGAAGATTTCCATTAGTCCAAAAATATTCCGGACGATAAAGATAAATTGAATATAATTTGCAATGGAAAGCATACAGAATTAGAGCATTTTTTTAAGACAAGAGCAGGAATGTCATCGACACCAGGAATGTGATTGGGTTTAAGATTTTGAAGACCATTTAATACATCAGATAATTCTAAGTGCATTGAGCTAATATCAACTTTAGGGGTAATATTTGAAAGAAGATCCAAGTTTCCTTGTGAAGTTGAGTAGACTGATTCAAAAAATTTAGCATAAAGATCAAGAGTTTTATTAATGTCAGTAGAATTATCCCCTCTAAAATTCATCGTAGTAGGAATGCCAATTGATTTCCTTTTAGTATTAATAAAACTCCAGAATCGTTTAGGATCACTTTTCAAATTAAGCTCCATATTCGAAATATAATTCCTGTGCAAGAATTTGCTGAGAACCATGAATTCTTTACGAAGTTTACAAAATTAATGTTTGTCATCCAACGCGTTTGACATTTTATACTTGGCAAATGATTTATTTTTTAAATTTTTTAAATGAGCCAGCCTTTTGTTATAACACGTAGGTTTTGAGATAATCTTTTCAGTCCTATAAGGTACAAATAAGTTAAAAGTTGTATTTAAGATACACGTGAAACGGTTAAGTAAATTCTTCAAGTTTAGGTTTAAAAATTCAGTATTCCAGTCTACAGTTCCAAGATAATTATCGAGTTCAATAAAATTAGATTTTTTTTAAATGATTTTGGATTGTTACAGTTAAATTTTAAATATCTATATAATTTTATTTCAATATATAATTCCTTATGGTGGATTGAATTGTTTAACAAACTATACGGAACATTATCTGTGATTGAAACTTTCAATCCATCTTGTGATGTAAATACTAAATCAAGAATTTTATCTAAATTATTAACAATACTATTAATTTAATGTAAGTTTAAAGCAAATAAATGATCAATAAAAGTTAATTCAGAATCTTTTTTTAAATTACATGGGACAAGCATATTTTCACTTAAGGAATATGAATATGACCAATTTATATCGGATAAGTTGAAATCACCAATAATACAAATTGTATGCAAATTATTGTTGAAATTATTAACAAAATCAATGTTAGTAAGATGTTTTTCATAAAGTTCAATAGTGCTTGTTGGCGGTATATAACTAACGATGACGTACATTAACATACTAGGTTCAAGACTAATGGAAACACACATTTGTTCAATATCGGTGATAGGTAGTGAAATTGCTTCACATGACATAGTTGTTTCATTGCAAAAACTACTATATTTTCACTAATCATACTAAAGATATTATCTTCAAACTTATTTCATCTGATAAAAAATATTGTTTTCAACATTCAGTAATTTTTTTATAAAAATCCAGAAGGTTTTTTTTATAAAAATTAAAATCTTCAAGAAATACTGCACAAATTGGTAAAAATTAATGTTCGATTTGAATAAATGAATTTATTGATAAGGTTTTAGAAAAATAAAGTCTATATTTTTGTATTTAATAAGTTTTTTTTTTTTTTTTTTTTTTTCCGCAGGAAGGTGAGAAATCTTCAGAGACACTATAAGCCCGATGCTTATAGTAGTGTCAGATTTTTACTGACTAAAAACTCACCTCCCTTATCTTCTATATTATTACTACAACTAAGTCCAGCTTAACAAGTAGTTTTAGCGTCATTTTGTTCGCGTTTTGTCAGGAAGCTCCCCAACGAGAGGACCTGAAGATTCCACAAAATTCGAGTGGAGAGATTAATTTGTTTGCGCTAGATCAGAAGGTCTTGTTCGGTGCAGACGCCGAAAAACGAACGCCTCGCTAACAGATTGTTGGATTAAGTTATTACTATGATTTCTAAGTCGTGATCTTAGCTCTGTAGCAAATTTTTTAATTTCGTTTTCTACATATTTTATATTTAAATCTCTATGTAAGTCGCTATTTCTTACATACCATGGAGCATTTACTATTATTTTAAGTACTTTGTTTTGGTATGTTTGCAAAATTTGTATATTTCTTTCGTTGGTACAACCCCAAAGTTGTATACCGTACGTCCAAACTGGTTTCAGTACTTGCTTATAAATAAGAAGCTTGTTATAAACGCTTAGATTGGAATATCTTCCAATAAGCCATGTCAATTCGCGGAGTTTATTTTCGAGTTCATCGCGTTTCTTTTTTACATGAACTTTCCATTTAAGTTTCGCGTCTAGAGTCATGCCTAGATACTTCGCTTCATTAGCGTATGGAATTTGCACAGAATTTATATAAATAGGTAAGTTATATACTTTTTTAAACGTAAAATTTGTGTGCGTCGATTTCGTTTCATTAAGAGCAATTCGCCATTTCTTTGTCCAATCTGAAATGCTATTTAATGCCTTTTGAAGCTTAGAGGTTGCCGTTTCTATTGAATCCGATATTGCGAGTACAGCTGTATCATCGGCAAAAGTGCCTAAAGTTGTGCCTTCTGTTTGGGGTATATCTCGGGTATAAAGAACAAACAAAATCGGTCCAAGGACGCTACCCTGGGGAACCCCAGCGTTTATTTCTTTAAACTCCGAATACTCCGTTCCTTGCTTAACTCGAAAGAATCTATTTTCTAGGTACGATTCAAGAATGTTATATATTTGCTCTGGAAAGACTTTTAATTTATATTTTAGCCCGTCATGCCAAACTTTGTCAAAAGCTTGAGAAACGTCAAGAAATGCAGTTGAGAAATTATTATTCGGTAAACCTGATCAATTGTCGAGTGATTATTCCGGAAACCGAATTGGTGGTCGGGAATTAAACGTTTTTCTTCAATAATTGGTAGCATTCGTTTAAGAAGCAATTTTTCAAATATTTTAGATATAATTGGTAAGAGAGAAATTGGTCTGTACGATTTTTTCTCATTCGGTGGCTTACCCGGTTTGGGGATCATTATTACTTCGGCGACTTTCCATTGCGTGGGTACGTAAGCAAGTCTTAAAGCAGCGTTAGTGAGCTGTAAGAGCTTAACCATTGCTTTTTTAGGCAACTCTTTGAGGACACGACCGTTAATCAGGTCGTAGCCAGGAGCTTTATTATTTTTCTGCCGTTTTATTTCCTGAACAAGTTCAGTCAAAGTAATATTCCTGATAGAAAAATTGTCCGGCGCTGGTTGGAGCTCTCCGTCATTAGTCAGAAGCTCTTGACCATCGAAAGGTTTGAACGTTTCCTCAAGGTGCTTAGCAAATAAATCCGCCTTTTCCTTATCAGTTTTTGCCCATTCAGAATTATTTTTTCGAATAGGTGCCGACATTATTTGAGGCTTTTTAATACCTTTTATCGTCTTCCAAAGAGAATAATTCGTTTTTTTTTGTCTGCTGTTAGGCTTTCAAGATAGGCAGAATTCTCGCTGTTTTTAAAATCTCGTAACAAATTTTTAATCTTGTTTGATAAAAAGTTGACGACACTTTTATGCGTGATTGCTGCCATACTTTTCGAGCTTTTCGTTTTTCGCGTATCAATTCTTTTATATCTTCTGGAATTTTTTCTTCGTATTGCCTTGACTTTTTACTACAGATCGGAGTATTATTCCAAGCTGCTTCTTGAACAATATTTATAAATTTTTCTGTTTCATCTTCTAACTCAAACGGAGTTTGCAAAGAGACGTTCAGTATAATTCTATTTTCGCAATCTTCTTTGAATTTATCCCAATTTGTGTTATTATTTGTTAAAATTAGGGGCTTTTTTTTTCGATTACGTTACTGTTTATTGTTAAGATAACGGCCGAGTGATCCGTAGAAAAATCGAAGTTATCATCTACTGTCATATATTTTCTGTTCATTCTTCTTGCGATGAAAAAGTCAACAAGATCGGGTGTTTTCGCTGTATCGGTTGGCCAATACGTTGGTTTTCCTGATGAGAAAAATTCAACGTTACATTCAATACCCGCTTTGTAGAGTTGTCTACCCTTCGTCGAAATGCAACGTGATCCCCAAAATGAATGTTTCGAATTGAAGTCGCCGCCAATAATAAATTTTGGACCTAAAGCGTTGAAAAGATCTTTAAAATCGTTTTTGTCTATCTTGGACCGAGGAGGACAGTAAATAGACCCAATATTAAAAAATACGTGTCTAACTTTTATGCTAACAGAAGTAACTTGCATTGTATCGAGCTCGATATTTATCTCAAACGAATGATTGATATTTTCTCTGATAAATACGGAAGAACCACCCCTTGCTCTTTCGGATGGATGGCATGCGTGGTAAGCCGAATAACCTTTAATACTTAAATTTGAGTCTTTTTTCAAATGAGTTTCAGAGATCAAACAAATATCTATTCTTTCGTTAAGTAGAACCGTTTCTAGTTCTTCGATTTTTGCGGTAAGTCCGTTCGCGTTCCATGTTATTATTTTGAGTTTTTGGGACAACTGATCCATGTTTACGGTAAATTTGGTGTTTTAAGAGCCGCCGACTCAAATTTGTCCAATTTCTCAAGAATAATTGTGTTAATTCTCCCTTGTTCTTCTAATCGTTCAAGTATAAGGGAAAATACATTTTGAACGGAGTCAGGTTTAATAGTTTTAGGTTTTTCGGGCGCCGTGACTTGAGCGTACGTGTTCGTCTTTTTTGTTTTTATGTTTTCTGAGGGTAAAACGTTTTCATTATTTTTCCCGTCCGTTTTACTCGACGCTTGAGTATTAGTCTTGGTTTTTAATTTTAATTCTTTGTTTTGCTTTGAGGTATTTTTTTTAGTTTTCTTACTAAATTCTTCGCGCCTCTTTAACATTTCCTTTGCGACCTCACAGCCACGGTAATTTGCTGGATGATTACCTTTGCAAATCGCGCATGTAGCCGGAGTTTCTTTTTTAAGACGGCATACATCAGTCATGTGCTTTCCCGCGCATTTAACGCAAACGGGGTCCACACTAAGCTGCTGTATGGTTAAAACCTTGATATCGCTTGCACCGAGGAATAAGGCGTTTGTTCTTTCTTAGTGGTTCGATTTTTACAACAATATTCATTATAGTTTTAATATTATAAACATTGTCTACATTTTCATTTTTATCGAAACTTAGAATAAAAAGCGGAAGAGCGCGTTTTATATAAGCGGTTTCGATTCCTTTTTCTCGCTTCAAAAGATTTGTTGCGTCAAGAATCTTAAATCCTTTGGTTTTTAAGTCCGAAAGGATGTCTTCTTTTGAACAAGAGGGATGAAGTCCTCTAGCTACTACACGTAAAGGTCTTTCTTCTTTAATTGAATAACTATACCATTCAATTTTTTCATCGCTGAGTTTTTTCGACAGTTTTCTATAAGAATCTGAATCATTTACGTTAATTTTCCACGTATTATTGTGAGTGGATGTAGCTTTGAAATTCTTTTGCGCCGTTTCTTTTAGAATAGGAAGAATTTTGTTATAATCCGCTTGACCAACGATGTTTCTTATTCGCAGAAAACTGATCTTTCCGTGTAGTTTTATTTGGTTTTAGCTGATTTTGAAACTTAGGCGAATGTTCAGCATTCCGTTTTTTACAAGGTCTACTTTTTTCAGTTTCCCGAGCAAGTTCATCTTCATCAGTTTCATATTCGTGCCGATCTCGATGTTGTGGACTTAGAGTATTTACTTTCATGTTTTCAGAAGTTTTTAACATCTTGTTCTCTTCACGAAGACTTTCGACTTCTTTTTTAAGCTCTTCGTAGACTCTTATCATTTCGTTCAGCTTCTTTTGCAGTTCACAATTGTCCTGCTCAAAACTGTTTGTTTTCGGTGAGTCGCTTTTAGTGCCTCTTTCTGCCGGTAACTCTCGGTACAGATGGAGGTGATCGAGGGACCTTATGCGCTTTCGCGAAAGGATTTATCAAATGCAATAAATGGCTCTCCCCAGAATCCGTAGAGCCTGCCTCCGAAGAGGATGGATTTGCCAGAGAAACTGGCTTTCCACCTGGTGTAATTAATTTATTTGTTTTTTCCATTGCATATTTTGTATACTTATGTAGTTCTCAGTATACGGAGATTGGATTTTAGTCGCCTTTTACGACAAGCATACCTTACTTCGGGTAAATTCTTAACCCCTACCCGAAGGGGCATATTTAATAAGTAAAAACTTTCAAAACATGTTACTTAAATAGATACAAATTATAAAATTAAGTTTTTTTTTATGAGAAATTAAATGTTTGAAGACAAACTTGTTGTTTGTGTAATTCTTTTTAAAACAGACTATTTGGAACTTCTTGCTACTCAGTTGTGCATTTTATTTGTTGATGTTTTAAAAAAATAGTTGAGCAACATTTAATTGAATTATGTCCTTAGAGTTTTTCGCGAAAATTGTTCGAAATTTACTTTCCCCCGAATTCTATTAAAGCTAAAAACACCATGAAGTAATTTTTAAAACTAAAACATTAAATATCAAGATATTTAAAATCTTAAACACTGCTTTATTTAAGGTTGGGAATAATCCAGACAATTTTTTTTTCAAAAACGCCATAAACATAAATAAAGGGTGATTTTTTAGCCATTATCTTTTTGGCAACACTGGTTTAAATAGCTGACGCACGTTTTGTGTTTTGTTTCACTGTCAAACATCTTCAATTTGGTCTATAGTTTATCAACCATGAATCGTCTTACAAACGAGCAACGCTTGCAAATTATTGAATTTTATTATCAAAATGCGTGCTCTGTTAAGAAAGTTCATCGCGCGCTTCTTTCATTTTATGGTCAGTTACGTAAATATGGTCAGGGTACGTAAATAAGCAGAATTTTGGATTTTGGAGTGAATATCAGCCAGAAGCATTGCAAGAGCTACCAATTCATCCACAAAATGTCACAATTTGGTGCGGATTATGGGCTTCTTCTAAGATGATGCGAATCGTAACGTAACTGTGAATGGTGAGTGCTACCGTGAGATGATATCCAATTTTTTTTTGCCCAAAATGCAATAGCTTGACTTGCATGACATGTGGGTTTCAACAAGACGGTGCCACATGCCACACAGCACGCGCAACAATGGACTTATTGATTATTGAGAGGCGAGTTCGGTGAACATATTATTTCACGTTCGAGACCGGTAAATTGGCCGCCTAGATCGTGCGATTTAACACCTTTAGACTATTTTTTGTGGGCCTATGTTAAAGCTCATGTCTATACAGACAAGCCCGCTTCAGTTGACGCATTGGTAGACAACATTGAAACATGTATTAGTGAGATACCGGCCGAAATGTTGGAAAGAGTATGCCAAAATTGGCTTAATGGATGGACCATTTGAGGTTTAGTCAAGGTCAACATTTGCATGAAATAATCTTCAAACATTAAATTATCGATTCAAATAAAGATTTCATGCATTTTTCTGAATTGTACAAAATGTATTGTAAAACTTCAATTTAATGATGAAAAACAGTTTCCAGTACCTGAAATAATGTGATCCTTGAAATTGGTGATCACCTTTAAGCAGACTTCTCTGCCGGTTCAGCCAATTTTTCTGTTGGCTTCAATGTCTAGAGTCAACTGAATCTTATATAAATAGATGCAGATAAAACTTCGTTTTCAAAATGGGATAGAAGCAGAACTTAGTGAAATTCCAAGTTGCTGTGAACGACGACGGCGAATAGTCTTATGCAGACTCACTTGAACACTGTCATGCACCTTTGGGTACGTTTGGAGATCGAATGTTCCGCTGATGGGTCGCTTTTAGATTTTTCTAACAAACAGTCGATAGCGAAGGCGCAATGTTTCGTCAGAACATCGTCTAAAGCTTTAGCGATGTTTCAGCGGCACTAAGCTGTTTAACTGTGAAAGTCTTGACGACGAATTCCAAAAACTGCTTTGTGATGACAAATTAGATAGGTTAATAGATAAGACAAATATTGGAACAACCCAATATTGTCAACCCAGAAACAAAAAAATCTGCAAGTTATTTAAATGTGCGCTTCTGCAGACACAACCTATACTCATGCATTTTTGTATATTGATCTTTTTTAAGACCGCCTTTGTTTAAAACAAAATACTGACAAATTTAATAAATAAAATGCAATCTACAATTGTTTCTTTTTCTAATTTTTAAAATGTTAACACTAATCTCTTAAAAATATTGTATGTATTTGATGCCAACTGTTCCTAAGTGCTGCTATTGCTAAATACATTTAGTTCTTCTCAGTCTGGATCTTATGGCTCAAAAGTTAACAACCTATGCAAAAAACTATACATCAATAAAATCTAGCACTTCAGATTTATGTATACGTTTCCAAACTAAACTTGGATAATTATTTTAATGCAACATTATGTTCCTATATCCCTGTTGATGCAAAAAACGCCAATGAATTCGTAATAAATTATCGCAAATTGATTTAAAACTGAAATAAAATTTTCCACTCAACTTACCAAATGGAAATTATATCCTTTCAAAACTACTTGACAGTCCAAATTGTTTCAGGAGGGGGTGGGGGGTGCTTCGTCGACAAAAAGAAACTTTAAGAATCGTTTAAATCTTCCACCCCCAGCATTTAGATTTGGTTATGGTCCATGTAACGACAAAAGTTTTCCTATTGGGTTTTCCTATACATATATACCAACTTAAGAAAACGAAAAAAGAAATATTATTTCTTAACTAAAGAAGCCATTTTCTTTTATTTTGGCTTGCAATTCAATTATTACCAACATCAGCGGTTTCTCTTGCGATAAATGAGACGATTTCAGATCCAGGACAGGACAGGACAGGCGTAGCTTAGGAAAAAAACACAAAACCACATTCATCTGTTTTCGTTCCTTTGAGGCTTGGCTTCCTTTGGTGTGTATGGTTTTTTGTTCCCAATCTCTTGTTTCCCCCTTTTTCCCTCCTCCTGTCATCACGTCATATCGGAGGGTCGAAACTTTGGCATTGTTTTGCTTAAAAACACATTAATTGAAGGATAACAATGGAATATAGCTTCATTTTCGTTTCCATCTCAATTTCCATTTCCATCTTCAGCATCAACTTGATGACCAAAAATTAATGTGTTACCAGGAGTAAACTTTTGAACTTCAAATGAATAATTATTGTACATAGTTTTTGCTGTTGTTGCTGTTGCTTTTTGTTTTTACTAACTTTCTGTTAGCTGATGGGACATTTGCCATAAGACAATCGTCCTGCCCGACGACGACGCAAATATAAACCACCAAATTTAAGTTGAGAAAAGTCCTTAATTTCATTATCGCACGATGAGATTAATAATCCACTCGTAGAATTTGTCCTTGGAATGGTCCTTAACCCATTAACGCAAGGATCTAAAGCACAGAAGTATAGAGTTTATTTTGAGGATGCTGGATCCTAAAGAGAAACTTGTTCGATAAAAATCATCGTTTGAACTTCGAACTTTTGGATCACAATCAGAAGAAGCGAAACCAGGACGTTTTGCAGATGCATTTCCGTTGTGTATTTTGTATCAAGATAACAATTCTAGTTTTGCAAATAAGTTTTATTTTTGCCTTTGGTAATATTCATTTGGGACTTAAAATATAATTAAGTTATAAGCAGAATGTATACACAGACGAGGGAGGGGAGAAAACATAAACTTTTTCATTTCGAAATTGTTTTGAGTTTCATTATAATGTGCGGGAAGGATTTTGTTTCCGAAATGCATTGCGATTGCTTGTAGTTGGTTGGAGTGTATAAACATCAGTTGATTATAAAATTTAGATAAGGGTCGTGACATTTTATATGTTCAAGGTTTTTCCATATGTTCAATAATTTTAACAAACTTATTTTCAATAAATCGTGTTCCATAAGTTTTTGAAGTGTAAAATGTTTGTTAAATCAGTTTAAATGGTTATGCTCTAATTTGAAAAGAAATTAAGTGAGAAAAACCACTTCCTGAAAAAAACCTTTTGAATGGTCATGTGTGCAACTTAGACAGTTCTTGTGAATAAAATAGAATATTGTCAATAGAAGACTTAAACAAGATATGGACAAAATTTCGGAATTTTTAGTCCAGAATTTGCAGAATCGCTAAGATTCAACATCCAGGAAACACAAAACATATTTTGACTCCAACACTAGGTACTTGAATTTTGACAGATAAGAGATAAAATTAGTTAAGGTCTGGATTTATAAAAAGGTCCATGAAGGTGTGTCCAGATCAAAGAAATAATATTTTTTGAAAAAAATGGTAAACATTTCAAAAAGTTCAAAAAGGTTTTTTTAACCATGATATCTGAAATATTTCTTTGGTGTGGACGCAACTTAAGACCTATTTATGGATCACAACTCAACTAAGTTAAGCTGTAATCAAGACAACTCAATTTCAAATTGAGTTGACAACTACAAAAAAATTCGTATTATGGGAAACAACTTTTTTCAGTTGAGTAGACCAAATACATTGCCTACTTTTATGTGATTGTTTTTGTCAAAATCAGCAGCTGTGTATAAAGTAAAATACGTAGGTATTTCAAAGTTTTGAATTCAGTGCGAACTTTTATAAAAAAGTCAAAATAATACGAAATGGAGAATTATATTGATTTGTTTCTTGTAAATTCGGAAGAAGAAAATCCCCTCAATGTTGCGCTGATGAGAAAAAATATTCGAGAGCACTCCAATCTATTGGAACTTCCAAACAAAAAGTATTATTTGTAAACAAATTCTTTGATGAGAAGTGTTGATTTAATGTCTTCATTTTGTTGCAGATTTATAAGACGCATTTGTTTATGTGCTAAACGAAATCAAAGATTATTTGAAACAACCACAGCGTTCCTCCGCAATCCCACCAATTCTCAAACTCTGCACTACGTTTCATGGCAGAAGGAAGTTACCAAAAGTGAAGTGATAATGATTTAATTAAGGCCTTGCTTAGCCAACAGTTTCTAGACGTACACGTACTAGAAGAACGAATCTGTCCACAATGGATTAAGGCTCATATGACAAATGAAATGAATTTATCGAAGATTCATTTTTACCAGAAAACCAGATTTTCTGAAAGTAATAGGATGCATCATAGCACAACAAAAAATTTGTTTGTACACACAAATGCACTACACAACCGGCAAATATCAGTTGTTGAATTTTGACAACAATCACAACTGAGAGACAACTCAACTGGCTTACATAATACCCCAAACACACTTTAAAAGTCAACCATTTTTTAGTTGACTACTGGTTGACTGGTGGTTGACTTGTGACAGTCAACTAGTTGTGATCGGTAATACCGATTGCCGGATTACAACTCAACTTTTTTCTTAGTTGTTTTACATAATAGGTCCATTATACTCTAACTAACACTTAACGAACATTTTTTCACGTTATAATTATTTCAAAAGTCAGTTCTTAAAATAATACACTTAATGTTGACAAATGTCAGTGACAGTTACAAATTTGAAATTCCACTTTATTTAATCGTATTCAAAACATTGTTATTTAGATTTAATAAATTTAGTTTTTTGTAGAAAAAAAAATACTACTAACATTGAAATACTAACAGTAAACATTTAATTTGTGATATAAATATCTTGTGGACACATAAACACATCGATTTAACATACAAAATTAGTAAAAGTTTGAAAACAATCCAGCAGTTTTTATTGTAAGAAATTAAAATAAAACCTACAAAAATAACAGCAGGTTTCGATGGCTTAAGGTACTTAAAGATAAGGCAAGTTTCTAGTACCTATCTGATTGGCCAGCTGCCAAAAACTTACTTACTTACTTACTTAAGGTGGCGCTACAGTCCTGTGTGAACTAGGGCCTCACCCAACAAACTTCTCCATCTAGCTCGGTCCCTAGCTAGATGTCTCCAGTTTCGCGCTCCGAGTTGGGTGAGGTCACCTTCCACTTGTGCGCGCCACCTGATTCGCGGTCTTCCTCTACTGCGCTGTCCTGTGGGTGTGGATTCGAAGACTTTCCGGGCCGGAGCATTGGTTTCCATGCGCTCTACGTGACCTAGCCATCTTAGTCGTTGGACTTTTACCCTTCTTGCTAAGTCTACGTCGCTGTACAGCCCGTACAGCTCGTCGTTCCATCTTCTCCTCCACTCCCCTTCGATGCATACGGGACCGTAGCCAAAAACTTGCTTTCCAATAAAGGCAACTTTACAAGAAAAATCTCCCTTACTATCACATCAGGCTCACTACTGTCAAAATGACAGAGGATCATGTTTTCCCATTTAACTGAAAGCTGAACTTTATTACGCTATAGTATATTTATTTTGTGCACAATTAAATTTAATATTTTGTGTACAAGGATTCCTTGCCACATTTGAAAAGGAATAAGTAATATTTCTTTAAAATACAAAATACAAGTCGTGATTGACTTGTAGCTTACCTTAGGAGTGTTTTGTAAACAATAATGTTTCTGGTAGTTTTTGCGCGATGAACAGACTGAAGGTAGAAGTAAGTGAAGTAAAGTTCCACGTTTGAAATATATGACACTTGAAAACTAACTAGTTGCCTTGGTCAAACATTTAAAGACATTTATGTTGTCTGAACCGGTCCAGTCTCAGTTTTGATTTGTTTATTCACGTAAATTGGAACTCAATACAACTTATGGTACCATTATAAAACTCTTGCACTTTTCCAATCAAACTTCCACATTTCCATTGGAAAAATCGCTTGTCTCGGTATATTTTTTTCTGAATTCAACAATTTTTCTATTAAACGTCAAAGCATCGTTTGATATGTCATTATAATATCATTTAATTAAAAATTGAAACAGAAATATTTAAATTTGAAAAAATGATGTCTTATATCTAGAAGTTCTAGCAGACTATTTTGCTTTTTTAAATAGCTTAAAAAGAAAAAAAACTTTTACTGACAAACGGACAAATGTCAAAGCACGTCCTAATTTTGACAAGAAAGGGAATTTCTAGCTAAAAACATTATACATTAGGTATGTACATACATATATTTTAAATAACTTTTCACGAAGTTGTATTTAATTGATGCTTCTCTAACTAGGGTTCTTTGTTTAACTGAAAGTGACGAAACTATCTTTAATAATGAAGCCAATCAATTTAATGGAAATGTCAAAAATTCTAGAAAAAATAGCAAAAATAGGTTATTAATTTATTGATTTTGTATAATAATGGCGACCGATTTACCAACTCTAAAACAAAAACGGGGTAGAGCTAAAGGAACAAAATCAAGATTAAAAAATTATATCTTAACTCTTCCGGAAGGCACCGATGCAGTGTATGTTGAAAGCCGCTGTACTAACCTCAAAGATGCACTCGGTCATTTCCGTGAATATGATGATCAAATTTCAATGCAACCCAACGAAGAATCTCACATAGAAGTTGTAGAAGAAATATTTTATGCAGCTCAAGCTGCGTTCTTTCGTCTTCTCAATCCAACAAGCAGAAATCACAATGAAAGTTTTCAACAACAGCACGTCCCACTCGATGAAACCCTCAGTTTATTAGCCTCACAACAGCAGGGCCTTATTGAAGCTCTACGTCTACATGACCGTGCTCCAGTAGCAAGTGAACTTCGAATGCCATTCCTCACAATGCCAGAATTTAATGGATCGTATGCGACTTGGCCGTCATTCCAAGTCCATAGTACACATGAATTCAAAACTCTCCAAAATACAAAAGTATTTAAAGGGACTTCTCATTTGAGATGCAGCGGATCAAATTCGCCATATACTCGTCACGGAACAAAACTATGATATTGCGTGGGAGAAGCTTGTTGACAAGTATGATAAGAAAAAAACAAATTATTAATAATTACATCAAAACTTTTGTCGAGCAACCGCAACTTAACTTCGCAAGCGCAATACAACTTAGACTACCATCTGATGAAGTCATAAGAGGTTTAGGCACAGTTGGACCTGATGCACCAGAAGCGTGACCCATGGTTGATATACATCTTGCTACAAAAAACTGACGACTACACCAGACAGCTTTGGGCCATCAAAGCATCAGAGAAAAAATTTCACACATTCGATGATTTTATCAAGTTTATCAACGAAAGGTGTGACGCATTCGAAGCTTACGCAGAAAAGAATCCATTCTCTGATTTGAATAATTTTCAACAACAACAAAATACTTTGCAAGCACAATCAACAAACAGGTTTGGTAATGCAGCACGAAATCCATTCTTTGAATCAAATGGTAATATACATCAACAAAATACACTGCATGAACAATCAACAAGTCGATGCCCTAAGTGCTTTTAAATGTCATTTATTTAAAACTTTGCCTGTTTCAGAGAGAAGAAAATTAGTTCTTCGTCTGAAGCTTTGTCTCAATTGTTTACATGATGGTCATCAGACATCAACATGCTACTCAACATTTAGATGCCATTATTGCAATGACACCAGCATGGCCAAATCAGAAGCAACTGTCTCACTTAAACAACATCTCAAGAGCCAAAACATTGACATACTCATAGGCGCTGAGATTTGAAGAAATCTCAGGTACAAGAAGTCAAAATATACCGATGAGAATAAGGAGATGCATTTTGAGACTCACTTTAAAACTCACCTTCGCATCAACTCCGACGTTCGCTTTACTGTACGCTTGCCATTTACAAAATCACCTCAGTGTCTTCGCAATTCGCGACGAACAGCAATATCATGCCTTCTCTCTATGAAGCGTGCGTCTTCTATAGTTAACGATCCCAACCTGTATCAGCAATATCGTAACTTTATGAATGAATACATTGCCATGGGGCATATGCAGAAAATCCCCCAAAGTGAAGTCAACATTGCAGACAACAAATGTTTTCACTTACCTTATCATTCAGTTCTAAAACCTTGAACTACAAAGTTAAGAGTTGTTTTTAACGCATCGCACAAAACTTCGTCTAATGTGTCTTTCAACGATATCCTGGGGGTGGGTCGTACCATTCAACGAGATCTCTTTTCAATTTTGATTAACTTTCGAAAGTTTAAGATACCAATTAGGTAGTGCAGATGTGACCAAGATGTACAGACAAATTCAAATAGACTCTCAAGATTGGAACTATCAAAGAATTGTGTGGAGACAGTACAGAAGAAGTAACAAATATTCTAGAGCGGCTGGAGAATGTATTAGAAGGAAGGGGATTTGAACTTCGTAAATGGAAAAGCAGTTCTAAGGAATTTATCAAGAAAATTGCTCCTGACAAAAGAGACACGGAATGTATTGATTTTGATTCTGAGCCCACAAAACTTTTAGGCTTATCCTGGAACCCAGACGGTGATTATTTTAGTTTCCATGCATCGTTATCCAATAAACTTTCAATTACTAAACGTACAATCTTATCTGAGTCTGCAAAAATCTTCGATCCACTCAGTTTACTGTCAACTTCGACCATTGCCTTAAAAATCCTCTTTCAACAACTCTGGGTAGTGCTAGTGCAACCAAATGGAAGAAAACTAGACTGGGATGACATCGTTCCTGAAAGGTTGGCTGAAAGGTGGTGTATCTTTACAGAAGAATTGAAATATTTTAAGAACATCAAGGTGGACCGATGGATTCATACAAGAAGTCTAAGAAGTTGCGAGCTTCACGGACTCTGTTACGCTTCAGAGGCAGCATATTTAGCCGTCATTTACTGCAGAACAGAGCATCAAGGAAACATAAACGTCACAATTTTCGCAGCCAAAACTAGGGTAACTCCACGGAAACAGCAATCACTTCCACGTATCGAGCTCTGCGGAGCTCCCCTTCTTGAAAAGCTTTTTGAGTCTATACGAAAAGCCTCAAACAATGAAATACAAAGCATGACAGCATAGACAGATTCTCAAATAGTATTGAGATGTTTGAACCCACACTGATAAGTTACCATCCCGTCAGTCGATTTATCTTCCTTAAAAGGTTTGTAGGTTTTCGTGTTTTGTTAAAAAAGTTGTCAGTTGAATTATTCTAAAAAGTTTAAAAATTACAAACAATATTTTGCATATGATGAAATATTTTGATTTCAAAATCTATTTTTGTAAACGAGATTTTTAGTCGAAAACCATTTTTTACCAACTTTAAGTACCTACTGTTTTTTTAGGTTTTTATTTTTTGTAAAAATAACAATCAATTCGATGTTTTTCAAAATTTTACAAACCGTTTTTCTTCTGCATACAATTGTTTTGGAGATAAAAACATTTTTTTTAAATATTCGAGGTGTCAATTATTTTTTCCAGTTTTTTTGATTTTTAAAAAAACCGTTAGTTGGATTTTTTTTCCAAAAATATATTAGTTTAGTATCACGTTACAATGTATAATATACAATTTAATCCAAGTCGCTAACGTTTTTGGTTCGTGAGATATTTTGTTAACCAAAATTTTCATCTTTTTTTTTAAATTGCTATGGTAAAAAACACCCACTCAATGTTTTTGAGAGTCCTTTCTGCATCTTTCTGCATTATTATCTGTATAACAAAATTTAGTTGAAGTCGATATCTCTTCTGGTTCTTGAGCTATAGACGAAGAAAAAAACGTAGCGAACGCACGGACGTACGAACGTACGTACACACGCACGCACAGACATCTTTCTAAAAATCTTTTATTTCGACTCTAGGGACCTTGAAACGTCGAGAAATGTCAAAATTTTCAATTCGACAAATCGAACCGATTGCAATAACTTCCTATGTGAAGTTAATGAAATTTTTACTGAATGGATGCGAATACGTCCATCCATCTTTCAACTCAGCATAGCCATATACGAGTACTACATACCTAGATTGGTTTAACTCAATTCAATTCAAGTTCTCAACTTACTCTTGTAATCTGGGTATTATAGTTGAGATTGTGATGCATGCAGTTTAGCCCAAAAAAGTTGTTGTGATGAACGCCACCATCAAATTCATGGTAGGTACTCGTCTTCTTTATCTTTGTTCTTTGGTAATTGACATTTGGCGGTAGTTGTAAACAGTTACGGTTTGTGTTTGTGAAATTATTGTGCTTGCGATCGTCTCGAAGTAAATACCAAAATATTAATTAAAACATATACATGTTTTAAATGTACAAATTCAATCTAAATATTAACTAAGTGATAAAGTTTAATCTTTTGTAAGAAAATATAAGTTATTTCCGATATGAAATGTTTCTTTTTCTGAAAATGTGAATTATGATTCAATAAATTCTTTTTTTCATTCATCACGTACATATGCGTGTAGCTCTCTCGAAAGTTCTGTTGGTCGGTTCGGTAGTGTCGGTTCGGTAGTGTAGGTTCGGTAGTGTTTATTTGCTGTTACAAATTTGAAAATTTAAATTTGGTATCTTTTTTGATCAATTCGTCTCGACAAAATAACATTTATTTTAAATGCATATATTTCCATTGAGCTCTAAAAAAGTGAACAAAAATAAGAAGTGAAAGTTAAATTTGTAAGAAAAAGATTTTAAATTGGTAATGATTTTTCGTTAAATTATTTTAATTTGAATTTAATTAAATTTGTTTTATACATTCATCGCATCACGCGTTCCGTTTGGGTAGTGTTTTGGCAAAAAAGTTCTTCTTTTTGATGTTAGTAGGTAAGTCGAATTATTTCGCTTTAAAAATCTTAAAAAGGAATATACAATTATACAGCCCTATTCTTCTATTCACGTGGATCGTATATTCGATTCATCGGCACGAGTACGATAACTTTGGCGCCAAGATATAATAACGGTTTTTGGTAGAGGGGCTTAATTCAAGCACTTTTTACTATGGAAGGGGGGTCTATCTCCCCCCGTTTAGGCGGTAGGGGCAATTTAAAAAAATTATTATTTAAAATGGAAAAAAATAATTAAAAAATAACGGTGATACTTACAAATAAGTTTTATACATTTTGACATTTCTCGACGTTTCAAGGTCCCTAGAGTCGAAATAAAAGATTTTTAGAAAGATGTCTGTGCGTGCGTGTGTACGTACGTTCGTACGTCCGTACGTCTGTACGTTCGCGACGTTTTTTTCGTCCTCCATAGCTCAAGAACCAGAAGAGATATCGACTTCAAATAAATTTTGTTATACAGATAATAAGGCAGAAAGGGCTCTCAAGAAAATTGCGTGGGTGGTTTTTTACTATAGCAGTTTAAAAAAAAAGGTGAACATTTTGGTTAAACCTAAATATCTCATGAACCAATGACGCTATAGACTTCAATCAAATTTAATATTATATATTGTAACGTAATACAAAACAATTATATTTTTGGAAAAAAAAAACAATTAACGGTTTCTTTTATAAATCAAAAAAAAAAAATTTCACCTCGAAAATTTTACGACTAATATATGATTTCATCCACAAAACAATGTTGTGCAACGAAGAATAATGTTTTTGACATCTGATAAAATTTGGAAAAAATCTAATTGACAGTTTTTTTTTATAAAAAATAAAATCCTAAAAAAAAATGTACTCATAGTTGGTAAAAATTGAATTTCGACGCAAATATCTTTTCAAAAACTTGAGATTAAGGCTTCAAACTTTTTTTATCTTATAAGAAATATTGTTTTCAACATTCTGAAAAATGTTGAGAAAAATCAAATTGACAGTTTTAAAAAAAAAATAAAAGCCTAAAAAAAATTAATAAAAGTTGATTTTCGACTCAAATATCTTTTCAAAACTTTGAGATAATGGCTTCTAACTAATTTTAACTTATAAGAAATATTGTTTTCAACATTAGGAAAAATTTTGAGAAAAATCGAATTGACAGTTTTTTTTACAAAAAATAAAAACCTAAAAAAAATTATAAAAGGTGGTAAAAATTGATTTTCGACTCAAATATCTTTTCAAAACTTGGAGATATTGGCTTTAAACTACTTTAATCTTTCAAAAAATATTGTTGTCAACATTCAGTAAAATTTTGAAAAAAATCGAATTGACAGCTTTTGTACAAACAATAAAAAACCTAAAAAAAAATTAACAAAAGTTGGTAAAAATTGATTTTCGACTCAAATATCTTTTCAAAAATTTGAGATAATGGCTTCTAACTAATTTTAACTTATAAGAAATATTGTTTTCAACATTCGATACAATTTTGTGAAAATCGAATTGACAATTTTTTTTACAAAAAATAAAAACCTAAAAAAAAACAATACTAAAACTTGGTAAAAATTTACTTTCGACTCAAATAGCTTTTCAAAAATTACAAATATTGGCTTCAAACTTATTTTATTTCACAGAAAATATTGTTTTCGATATTCATATATCATTCGATATAAAAATCCAACAGTCCGTTTTTTCATAAAAAAATAAAATCTACAAAAAATAGTACTCAAATTTGGTAAAAATTGATACATATAGACAAAAACTTTTAAACAAGACAAATCGACAGACGGGATGGGAAGTTATCAGTGTGGGTCGCATCCCAGCCTCTTTTTTTCCATTTAATGTACATATATTTTTAAATTGCCCCTACCGCCTAAACGGGGGGAGATAGACCCCCTCCCATAGTAAAAAATGCTTGTTTTTAACTGTTCTATACAAATCCGTCATTAAACTTTGTCGCTAAAGTTATCGTACTCTCCCCCATTCATCCATTCGATTCCCTTTCGCACTGCCTTTTGCATTCTGCTATCCATCGGGTGAACTACATTATCCCAAACCAATTTGACATTCACGTAAACAGCTGTTCGTGTGACTATCTTGAGAATGCAATATCTGAATTTAATTTCACTACAGAAATTATTGTTGCAAATTGTTCCTTGTGTGTCGTTCTTCACCTAAAAATGTTAATAATCTTTTATTTATTAAACAAATATTCTAAATTAAGCAATTAATTAGTTTTTTACTTACATTTTGCTACCAACAATTAACCAGCCAGACATCAAATGAAAAATCCGCTACATTTTATATGCGGACCTGAATTTTATAGAATGAATACGTTCACGTGAGTAGAAGAATACCGCGCAGTATTACCGACGTAACCGACATACACAGATCCACTTCGAATGAATAGCAGAATAGTGCTTAGTGAATATTCAAAAAAAATTCCCCCCGATGAATAGCAGAATAGGGCTGATATTAAAAAAATTACAGTTATAAGAACTTACAAAATAATTAAACTTACAAAATAATTTAGCTCATGGAGATATATCTGTCCTCCAAACAGATCTTGACGATTTCTCAAGCTGGTGTACCAAAAATTGCTTAGAGCTCAACATAAACAAATGCCAGACAATGACGGTCCAAAGAATTGTTTATCCCTTACGTTGCCCAATCACTTCACGTGACGTTTGTTGGAATTCTACTTGAATATGTGTCCCAGGTTTAGTCTCTGTTTTAAGACATACACATATCAAGAATAGAAAGCATCCAAGAAAGTTTCTTCTTTTTGCACCTCAATACCTTCCTTAAGGAAATCCTTTAATCTTACCCCCTTATTGTCGTCGCCTTCATCTAGATATTAAACCTCAATTCATTTCAGGAACGTAGAGAAATTGCTGACATACTTTTAATACTTCGGCTTCTTTCTGGTTCAGTTAACTGCTCCTCTCTCTATAACTCGATTGCTTTTAACACCCGTAATCTGAGAAACCTTAGCCTCTTCTATTTACCAACACACTACACCTTCTATGATGGTCTTAAAGAACCTCCGACCGGTTGGTCAATTCGAATCAAAATTCATTTGATTTCATTGCAGCACATATAACCTTAAACTCCTTTTGACCAAACCCCACTCATAGTTTTAAGTTAGTTTTCAAGTTATAATTATAGCTTGAATTAAGCGAAATAAATAGGGGTTAAGTCTCCACTAAAATAGGTATGTACCTATTTTATACAGGAAATAGGTGCTTAGGATTTCTCCGGAGGTGCAAAAAGACTTCTTTCGTTCAAAACTTAAATATAACTTTTATGTTTTAGAAGGTGCCCTTAAAATATATATTTAAGCCCTTAGAAAAGGCGATATAAGAGAAACATTTGCATCGCTCAATTTATTATGTCTCAAGTGGTTATACCGATATGTGTACAAACAATGTTCTGTATAGAATTATGCCAGTTGCATTCTCCCTCCCAAACAATTCAGCTGAACCCTTGAGCTCAATTTCGTACGTTCTGTCAAGTAAAAAGATAATTTTTATAACCGTACATCAAGAATGTGGAACTTTACCCAACTTTGTTTTTACCTCCCATTTTGATAGACAAAATTTTAAGACCAAAATGCATCGGTATTTCCTCTTAAATAATGACTTATTTTTCTAACGCTCCTAATGTTTTTAAATTATAAGGATGCTAAGGGTATTTTTAACCCTTTTAGTGTGTGCAAAACAGAGAAATAAAAAAACAATTGAAATATCATTTCAAAGGCATCAATTTGAAGTTTTCAATGTGGGCCGTATTCCATCAGCCCCTTTTTAATTTTACTGTAAAACTCTGTTGCATCTTCTATTTGTCAAAATTATCAAACTCTTTTGACAGAATTATTCTTAATTAACAAAAAGAAAAACATAACAAGAAACTTTTCTTTTGTATTGGCTTAAAATAATTTTACAATAAGTTGGTCCTTCTACTTTTCAATACTTATTTTTTCGCTTAAGTTTATTTCTTAAAATAGTATACTCGTAGTTTCCAAGAGTAGCCCGACTTTTTCCATGAATATACATATAAATAATAGTTTATAGTTGTTTCTTGACACAGGACTGTTAGGCTTCGCGTCTTTCGTCAAGATGCTTGTATTTCAATGCTGCAGCATAATGCAGGTCTTTTGTGTTGCATATATGCATTGTATGTACGCTGATAGAAATTGTCCCAAAAAGATCCACAAAAACTAAATTAGAAAACACGAAAACAACAAACAGACGAAGAATGTTCAAATAGTTTTTAATTAATTTACACTTTGTGTCTAACTTCTGGGCATAAACTATTTCTTAAAAAGCATTTCAGCATCATCAGAAAACGCGATTCTAAGTATAATATCTTAGCTAACTAACAACAACAACATCAACAACAACATCAAAAAAAGAACACAATTTTGCTTGTTGCAGAAACAGCAAAATGACATTCGAGAGCCATCAAAGAATCGGCTGCAGCGACCGACGCGACGCACGGCGGACATTCAAGAGGACGATGCGATGATGAGACTGAGACTGATGGTAAAGGAGTCGAGCAGTATTGTGAGGAGAAACCCATTTATCTTAACCCAAGAGTGGAACAATCGAGGCAAATATGCGTGGCATTGGCATCATAGAGCAACAAAGGGGGTGCAATAATGAAAATGCTTCAAACAACAGCAACAACAATATATTCTCTAGCGATAAATTAATTATATTTTGTGAAGCGTTTCGTGTTGCATTAGCTCAGAATTTGCAATGGCTATCACTTTTGCTGCACTTGCATTGGCTATACGAGTATGCTCTTCTCGAGACTCTTCTTAAGCATATTCAAGAATAACCTATTCTAATTGAAATATTAGACCGGACCAAATGCAACAAGGAAGATAAATAATTATTCGCATATACTTTGCTATGAGCCGACTATGGCACAAGTGTCATGATTTGTGTGACAGCTTGGAAACCTAAACGCCACCTGCTGCTGCTGAAGAAGAAAAGTATTTAAATTAAATAATTAAAATATTACTGAGAAAAAACGTACCAAGTGTAGGTCTAGTTTGTGTTAGAACTATTTTTAATGGTGAACTTAGGAAAAATGTGCTTGATTTTTCTTTTTGGTTTTTAGTCTTTTAAAGAGGCTTTAACTCTTTGAATTCAGGTCGGACAATAAATGAATTTGTTTTATAATATAAATTTTAAACAAATTGCATGTTGATGGGATATTATCAATCTTTCAAATAAAATGGGTTGGGTATACCTTTTAGTAACAAAATTTTAAAAAAGGTAGGTAGGTAGGAGTTTTTAGGTTAAAATGAAGATTCATGGCTACTTTAAATTGATTTAAGTCGAACCATAATGCGAGAGGTTCCAAGAAAATATGTGGATCAATACATTTATTTATTTTTAGTTTGTATAAAATTGCGTTTATTTCCAATTGAATTGAATGCCATTGGTAGAATTGACTTTTAACCTTTTTAAGGTTTTTGAAATAATTTATATTCGAAACAGTCAAATTATAATTTTGAGGGGTATCAAATTATTTTCAAAATTCATGTCAATATGGTTGGATAAGATAGTTGTTCTACCTTGTGTGGAAACAAGGTAGATCACACTTGTCTCGATTAACAGCATATTTACAAAAGTATAGAATTATATTTTATTTCCAAATACAATCAAAAGCTTCTTAACTAACATAAAGGAACTGTATGGCAAGTACTCGTATTGCAATTTCAACAAATTTTAAATTGGAGATTTTAATCAAACATAAAAGACGATTCCGTCCGACTGTCTGTACTTGACCCTACAGCCTGAATTATTGGTTCGAATGAGTAAAATTTTGAGAATTTACTTTAGTCAGTTCTTAAACTTTTTTAAGATCAGAAATTAAAAGTGGTCCCTCTACGCAGTTTTTGGTCAAGAATAGAAAATTCGAATTTTCTGAACTACATTTAAAGAGTATATTTTTGTATTACTCTAGAATAATAAAAAGTTGATACAGCTTTTTGTTTCAAGCTAAATTTAAAAATACGAACACCTAAAATACATTTTAGAAATTCAGTTAAATTCAATTCTTATTAACAGCATACGCAAACAAAAGTAATTAAAGCAAAATGGAAAGAAGATGTTCCAACAATAATTGCAGGCCGGCTGTAAGACTAGTTTGAGCTTTTATTTATCGAGATACAGAGGATTGCTTGCAATCTTCGGTGCATCGAATATAAGAAATAAATGTTTACTATGCAGCGTTTTTATTTTCTATTCACATCCGAAATGAATGGCTTCTTTCTCACAGCTCTTCCGTAACACTTTAAATCGTGCAATGCATTGCGAAGAGTCTCTCCGTACGTTCGGGAAGCTTTTTTCGTCGACCATATCTCTAGAACCACTGGAGATATTTACTTAAAATAAATTTTGTTAGACAAATAATAATACAGAATGATGCAGAAAGGACTCTCAAAAAAATTCAGTGGGTGGTTTTTTTACTATAACAATTAAAAAAAAGATGAAAATTTTGGTTAATCGAAAATATCTCACGAACCAATAACGTTAGCGACTTGGATTAAATTTTATACTATATGTTGTAACGCCATACCAAACAAATATGTAGATTTTTGGAAAAAAAATCCAATTAACGGTTTTTTATAAATCAAAAAACTGACAAAATAATTGACACCTCGAATATTTTTCGAAAAAAAAATGATTTTATCTCCAAAACAATTTTATGCAACGAAGAAAAACGTTTTTGACATCTGGTAGAATTTTGACAAAAATCGAATTGGTATTTTTTTGTATACAAAATAAAAACTTAAAAAAACATTAATAAGTTTAATCAATTAATTAATAATAATTAGTAATAAAAATTGGTTTTCGACTTAAATATCTTTTCAAAATGTGTTTGGAGTTTGGGGGAGTGTGAGGGATGAGGGATTTACTGTGGTATGGAGGGAGTTTAAAGAAGATGTGTGTGAAGTAGTTTTGGATATTTGGAGAATGTGCGGTGGATGGATCGTGATGTGTTTGGTGGTGGTTTCTACCGTGCGTCGTCGTCGGTCGGTCGGTCGCGTCGTCATGGTCGTCGTCATGGTCGTGGTAGTCTTTGTTGTATGTCGTTGCGGAGGATAGGATAAGAATGTATTATAGGAAAATAATAATTGTCAAAAAGATATAAATTTCATTTAAAAATGGCTATTAAAGTTAATTTGATATTTGAAGACAAACGATTTTTTTAGGATGAAGTGATCCGACGTATTGGATTTGTTTCTCTCTCGACTGAGAGAGTTTTAATTTTCTAGCATAAACTATAGACAAAGAACAATTCGAATTTTATAACTCACTTTCCCTAACCACTCGCTGCCCCTGAAGTAATAAAAGCATTGCGTTGCGTACCTAGCCTAATATAATTCTTGTTTCAAATGGGGATGAATCAACGCACGATTAGATTTGTTCTAATGTTTTTTTTTTAAGAACAAAATTTTAATTCCGTAACAGGCCAAATTGCTATTAAATTTAAATTATTATCTGAAGAAAAACGATTTTGTCAGGATGAAGTGATGCGATAATGTATTGGATTTGAAGAGAAGTAATAAAAAATTCTACAACATTAAGACAAATTGTTATGTTGATATTAAATGGCTGTGGTTGCATTTGTCAAATGGACAATAGATGGGAATATGTATTTGTATGGCGTGAGCTTATACATAAATGGGTGTTTCTGTTCATAGTTTTTGTTTTGGTGTATGGAAGATTTTTAAAAAAGAATTGGTTAGTTTAATTGTGAACTTTGCAGTGATCTGTAGAAAAATAAAATAAAAATCCAAAATGACTCTCAATTTTTCAACAAGTTGAATAACTTGGGTATGGTTAAACCATTAAAAAGTATAAGCGATCTTCAATCCATTACTTACTTGATAAAAAATGGGAAGAAAACTCTTATGAAATACGGTCTAAAAATTCTTTTGGAAATGGAGAGTTTTAAGGTATTTTTACCTTCAATGAACTTTCAGAAGAAGAAATAGCTCTGTTCTCAGGCTATTTTTTGAAGGTTTCTGAAGCATCACTTCCAGGAGGGCAACCAAAACTTGAATTCCTCCCACCCGTTGAAGAAAAAGTAAATTATAGAAAATTTGGTTTAAAAAACAAAGAAAATATAGATAATTTTGTTTTTATTCAATAGCGATATGAGGTAGTTTCATCCACTGAAACAAAAGTAAAGCGGTTCAACCTGAAAGCCAACAAAATAGAGTTTAGGAACATGGGTAAGAGTTGCCGTTGAAGAGGCACTTAAATTTGCATTTCAGGGTGTGGGGGCTATAGACAAGCTTGGAGTGACGTTTAATGGAAAATGATTTACCAAGGAGAGAGGAAGTGGTTGGATGAATTTTAAGAACGCATCAGAATTTAAAATCGAGGATTTATGGGAAATGATGCTTAAAATATTTCAAAGTAACTCGGAAGGATTCTGCACAGATACTTTCGAATTAACGGTTACTTCCATAAAACTATCTTCAGGTAGAGGGAATACCCGCGAATCTCATTGAAATTCATATGAGGAAGAATGTCTTAAAAAACGTGGGATCATATCCATCAAAAACAAGGATAACTTGTGTTTACCCCGAGCCTTAGCAGTAGCAGTAGCATATGCGGACAAGTCATCAGATGCTTACAAAGTGCGAAATGATGTGGGAAAACTGCAAAAAATAAGAGCGGAAATATTAGTTAATAATGCCAATATCACTGTACCATTCGATGATTGTGGTATAGAAAATAGAAGAACTGAAAGAATTTCAGAGATATCTAGCCGAATATATATGTAATTACGGTTTATGAATATGCAACAAAAGGAAGAACACTAATATTCGAAGGGATAGCAACAAACAGAAAAAGAATTAATTCATCATTTCAATGTAATAATTTCATTAACTGCTGCATTCTGTTGTTCCTACTATTGCGAGACATGCCATAAGTCGTATAATTACAAAAAAGCACACAGATGTGTTAAATCTTGTCCACAATGCCACAAAACACCAGATTGCAAATCAACTGCTAATGAGATTCTCTGTGGAGAATGTAATCGAAATTTTCGAGGTAAAATATGGACAGGACAACAATCTATGTGTGATGAAGTCAAAAGATGTCTACTGGAAAAAGTGATCATGTGTGCGGTGAATATTTTTGTCATACATGAAAGATATACATATTATGTCCCGCAAAATCACCAATGCTATATGATACCAAATACAAAGAAAACCAAATTTCCACAAATGTCTTTACATTTTGTATGATTTTGAGAGCCGCCAAAAAAAAGAATCAGATGGCTCTTAATTCAAATTACATAAGCCTAATTTGTGTGTTTTCCAGAAAAGATGCAATTTATGTATTGACAGCCATAAAAACAATTCCCATGCTCAACCGCCCCACATCCTACTAACGCCAAAATTGGAAAGGTCTCGGGCTCCGTGAGGTTTATAGCAGACAAAATTCAGGAAAAATGTCAACAGAAAAGCGGTGAACTCCGTTTATCTTCCCATAGAAAGCTATTGTAAAATTTCCGATTTGTGGAATTGAAAATTTTTAAATTTTTTGAAGTTTCAAGGGCCCTATATTCTAAACCAAAGCTTACTTTTGGAACCTTTTTTAGGTAACCATATCTCTAGAAACGTCAGAGACATCGACTTCAAATAACGTATAAAATCTACAATGAAGGAATGATTCTGATTGAGGATCAATGCTTGACTATTGCAAACAAGCTACTGATTGAAGTAGGAATGATTGCGCCAAATCGATCGATGCACGATGCATTGAACCAAGAATTAAATCGAGAGCTGGAATACAATGTTGATACATTGCAGGAATTCGTTCAAAATAATGTGCCGTTGCTGAATGAACAGCAGAAACATGTATACGAAACATTAATGCAAGCGGTGGTCTATTCTTCCTGGACGCTCCTGGAGGAACAGGGAAAACATTTGTCAGTTCATTGATTTTGGCCACTATTCGATCAAGATGTGACAAAGCTTTGGCGTTAGCATCATCTGGAATTGCGGCAACTCTTCTAGATGGTGGTCGTACTGCACGTTCTGCGCTTAAGTTGCCACTCAATTTCAACATACAATTGATACTTCAAAATGCAATATTTCCCGATCCAGTGCAATGGGAAAATTGTTGATACAATGCAAGCTCATTGTTTGGGATGAGTGCACAATGGCACATAAGAAATCACTTGAAGCACTTAACTTCACACTGAAGGATCTTCGACGAAGTAACAACATCTTTGGCGGCTTGATGATATTGTTGGCAGGCGATTTCAGGCAGACGTTGCCAGTAATTCCCCGTGCAACGCCTGCAGATAAATTGAATGCTTGCCTGAAGGCATCACTTTTGTGGAATAACGTAAAAACGCTATTGCTTACCACTAATATGAGAGTTCAACTTCAAAATGATCAATGTGTTGCACAATTTTCCAAACAATTTTTAGCTGTTGGAAATGGAAAAGTGCCAATTGATGCGACAACTGGATTAATTACTCTTATCAACGACTTTTGCCGATTTGTAGACTCTCAATTAGCTCTTATTGAAAATGTTTTCCCAAACATTAGTGAGAATTATCAGAATTATGCCTGGTTAAGTCAACGAGCAATTCTCGCCCAAAGAATAATAATGTACAGGTACACGCACTGAATTTCACCATTCAATCAAAAATTGCTGTCGATTTGGTGACACACAAATCCGTTGATTCCATAACAAATCCCGATGATGTAGTAAATTATCCAACGCAGTTTTTGAACTCTCTGGATTACCAGGATTTCCACCACATAACTTGCAACTCAAAGTTGGTTTAGTTATTATGATATTACGTAATTTGAATCCATCGCGACTTTGCGGTACTCGACTTGCGGTGAATAGACTTATGCGGAATTTGATGAGGCAACGGAATGTACGAATACCAATGATTCCGAATGATCTTCCGTTTGACTTCAAACGATTGCAATTTCCGGTTCGCTTTGCATTCGCAATGACAATTAACAAGTCGCAAGGCCAATAGCTTAGTGTTTACGGGATAAATTTAGAAAATCATTTTTTTTCACAGTTGGGAAACCATCCGCTTTGTTTGTGTTAACGTCAGAAAATGTGGTTTACCAAAGAGCACTTCAATGAAACGTAAATTTGCAGAAAAGTATAACGCTTCGGTTTAGTATTTCCTTTGGATTTACTTTCATTTTTTACTTAGAGAAGTTCAACTAAATTACACTTCATTTTTGTAATCGAAATGAATTCATTACTGTTGTGAAATGAAATAAAAACTTTCCTTTTTAAGTATAAAACAAAAAAAATAATTTTTCTTCATCTTTTAATCCCAAAACGATATGTTACAAAAAACGAAGCCATCTGGTAGCGAAACGAAGTTCGCCGGGTTTGCTAGTTTTTGTTAAAAAAACAACCAAAATATTGCCTTATCTGTATATTGGTTTAGTAAAAAAAAAAATCCTTTCTGCATATTTTAATATTATTATCTGTAAAGTAAACTTTATTTGAAGTCGATATTTCTGCGGGTTCTTGGAACATGCCTTTTTATTCTTAAAAATCGGGAAAGAAATATATTGACATCGTCTTAATGAATTTAAAACAGTTTTAAAAAATTAAGAGCTGTCAGCTGTCATTTTGACGGACCTATTCATCTCGTATCACTCGTTTCAGCTCTGAGTTCAAACTTTTCTTAGCTTAATTTTTCAGTTTCTTATATCCCATCAGTGATTATTTTTGATCATCATAACATCAATTATTCTATATAACCATGGATAATGTATATATTCAATATTTTGCATAACTGCATAACTCTTAGCCTGTGAAAAAACAAATTAGTTTATTTGAATTTTCATCAAAACCCTATCCTATATGAATATTAATTTATTCAAAGTCACAAAGTCACATTTATTTCGATTGCAATTTTATTCTGTTTGCTAAGTCTTTTTATTTTAGTGTTTTTTATTCCATTTCTATCAATATAATAATAATTATTGTACTATGCAGATTTTCACATGGGAATCGTATATATGAACGATAAAATTAATTAATACATGCAGATTGAACGAACAATCCCCAGGGACAATTATATTGTGGATGTTATGTGGTCCACAACTGTACGACCGACGAACGCCGCCGCCGACCCAAGTTGAGTATGAAGGTTCGGTGTTTTTGGTGAATATTGTAAATGAAATTGAACTGTTTTTGTATTTATATAGAAAGGTTTTAAAATGTAGTTCAAAAGCTAGTTAAAGCATTTAATTGACCATGTTTATGAATTGAAAATTGAATACGGCCATCGATGTTTTGAATTGAATTCCGGCAGTCGTTATATTGTATTTTACCATATATTTTGATGAAAGCGATAAAAGCTAAATACAATATCTTTGTTATTTGTTTTAGTTGACATCCTGAAAAATGTATTGAAACTTATGTGAACTGTACAGCATTTGTTTAAGAATTAATGAGCGCATTGTACCATATTTGTCATAGGCTAATAAATAAAGCTGCAATATAAAGTAATCACACAACTTTTAATGATTACTTTTATCTTGAATTGTAGATGCTAATTTCATTCAATGAATTTCGCAGTTTGATTTGTTTTTTTTTTTCAATTAAAGTTACATTTTTGATAAAAGACTTAATTGAAATAAAAAAGGGCAAATTAGATATCTTAGCTTGTTAAAAATTACACGTTTTATTAAAATCTGTTAAACTTTACTAAAATCCTCAAAAAAAAAACTTATCTAACATTTATATAAAATGTTAAACCAAAATCCCTTCGAATATTTCAATTTGTCTTACGTATTGCAATTTAGATTTACACCCAAGAAGAACAACAAAACTTTCTTAAAAAGGACGTCTTCAAACTTTTATTTTACTTTATTTTTTGTTGTTGGTTATTTTGACGGCAATATCATTCCAAATGCTTTTTCAAATGACAACTTTAAGTTTTTCCAATTAATTCACATTTCTTAACCCTAAGGCTATATGAACAAGGAAGCAATGTAAACTCATTTTAGAGTTATCAAATTTTTGAAGCGCAGCAGCAGCATAGAATATTACCAACCAAAACTACCTTAATGAGATTTCTACGTTTACTTAATGAGCGCAGTATATAGTTTGTTCTTTCTCTCAAAGTACTACATTAAATATTTAATCAAAGCCATATTATTATACCGACTAGATGACAAAATATAGTATTTATAAATCTCTGTATTATTTTTATGTTTTATTTTAATAAAAAAGTTTGCACTGTTTTAAAGAGAGAAAGTCAGAACTGTTACACATAAGGAATATTGCAACGATTTGCAATTTAGAAAAGTTAAGTTACTTTATGTCGTTTTTAAAGTATCTTAGTATGGGAAAAAAATACGGCTGTCAAAATTAAGCTCTTTTTGTCTGAAACGGAAACGAATCGATTTAGTTGTCCTGAATTCAAACTTCACCGTTTTTAACATTATTTTTGTTTGATGTTGTTTAGACAGAAGATTCGCTTTTAAATCAAATAATTACTCTTTAACTGTTTTGACTTTTTCTGCCGTACAGAAAATATTAACAACTAACAACTATTAAGGATTTTTTGAAAATTTTATGAAATATTGAATATGTAGGTAACAAGATTTCAAAAATTATTTATTGAGAATTAAAACTCTAATATGGTAATTGTTTTATTTTTTAAGCTTTTATACTTCTTCATCTCGAACACGCTGGTTTTAGACAAAATTATGGGCAGTATTTCTTCTTCTTGTTTACACCGGATATTCGATTTGGGCTTGCATTGCTGTCTATAGACTAAAATTCGAAAATTGTTTATATACTAATAGTCTCAGGAACTATCAAAACCTCTAGGCTACAACTAATATTTTCAACTAGTCCAGCAGTGCCAAGCCATCTGAAAACTGCAGATGGTTCCTGGAAGTGAAGAATTGGTAAACTTGCTTCTGGATACTCACTTTTCTGATAGTTATCAAACACAGTTATTTGCAAAAATCAAATACGTTCAAGTACTACTGTAACATATCCAAAAGGTCTGATCGCAAGGGAAAAGCTACAATGGGCTCTCAACAGCTTTGAACTATTCAAATCTGCAGGACCAGATAGTATAATATCAGCCGAACTCCAAAAAGCCTCCGATATAATTGCACCAATCCTTGAGGAAATTTTCAACAGCTGTCTATATCTGGTCCATATTCCTTTGATATGGAGAGAAGTGAAAATCGTGTTCATACCAAAAGCATCAGACCATAGAAATATTGATTGATATCCATTACAAGAGCAAGCATTGATACAAGACTTCCGTCTAGGTCTCATGCATATTGTAAGGGCAAACTGGTGGAAATGGCGTTAGACATCTTAGTACACACCATCGAATACTTCCTCCATCATAGAGAGTACTTTATGGTTGGTTTTCTTAATATCGAAGGTGCTTTTAACAACGTGAACACATCTGCAATCATATCTGCAGTGACACCTTTTAACGTAGAGGGTTCGCTTGGGAAGTTAATTCTTTTAATGCTGACTAGCAGAATAATTAACTTAAAACTGAGCAACTCGTCTGTTAGAAGATTTGTCAGCAGCAGTCTAACAGTTATTGTTTTCTTAAATTGTCGTAGGAGGTTCCCGATAAAGATTGAATATGAAGAAATCAATTGACAAAGGTATGCTGGAATGCTGAACAATTTTATATTTGAGAAGCTAATCGCAGTCTTTGGGCATTCCATCAGAATATTCAGAAATATCTACCGCTATATTGACAATAAGTTAGTTGACAATTGATGAATCTTAAAATGAAATTATTTGTTTTTTCAAGGATATGGCTCAGTGTGAAGGTGTGTTATATTGCGTCTTATTGAAAACAATATTTTCCATATTTTCAGACATTAATAGTTATCCACTAATGTAGTTGATCTGATAGTTTATCAAAACGGAGTTGATTTAATAGCATAAGCATACTGAAACCACTTCTTTTCCATCTGTTTCGGTAACTTATATTTTACGTTGACGTTTTTCTTCCAGTTCATCAAATTCCGTTTAAAATATTGCACTGCTGGAGTGTATTTCTCGCAAATTTTATTTTAGATATTTTTTAGCCATCATTCAGTGTTATTCCTTGAGTTCTTGTGATTGTAATTTTTGAAAATAAACAAGACAGCGGCATTCTTCAAACTGAGAAAAATCACGAATACAAAATAGGTTATTGCACTTGAAGGAGATAATCTTAATTCTTAATGATCTTAGCTCCAGCTATTTCAAAGTGAATTAGTTTATTATCTCTCACATTCTAAAAACTTCTTTTGAAACGATTTCTTAATTCTAATAACAGCCAATGTAACCATACTTATTAAAACCTAGAAACTACCGGAAAATTTAAACTATTACTTTTTGTTTGAAAATTTTGTTAGACAATATTTTTTTATGTTGGCACTTTCATCAAAGTATTCATATGCGAAATGAAATTTATGGTACCGAAATATAAAAATGTTGTAAAAGACCTTCGGTTCTATCGAAAACAATGGTTTATGATTAGTACTAGTTGCCAAAATGGTATCGAGAAGACATTGAACACTATTTAAGACCAGGAGATCATCAACAACAACTGATGAGCTGCACTAGCACGTCAAACCCAATATCAAAAAATTGGTTCTCCAAAATCTACGATTGAAATTCGGGAGACCTAACTGAACTTATTGAATTGTCAGAAGCAGGGCCAGATTGAGGGAAGGGCAACCTGGGTGGAAGCCCCGGGGCCTCCACAAACGGGGGCCCAACAATAGAGACTGGAAAATTTTTGTTTCTTTGAATCTAGTGGAAAAGGCAGCTGCTAACTCTTGTCCATCGGCTGTTCAATTCTTTGATTTCGTGCAGAATTTGTACACGTTTTTCACAGCCAGTACAGAGCGGCACCGAATTCTGATGGAGAAATTATCGGAGAAGAAAAGCGGCCAGTTTTTAGTCTTGAAAAAGCTCAGCGACACTCGTTGATCTTGTCGAGCTGAAGCTACGAAAGCCTTAGTCAACGGCTATTCGGAAATTGAAGAAGCTTTAACCAGCATATTTTCCAATAAAGAGCAAAAAGACATCGTGAGGAATGAAGCAACGCACCTTCTACAGAAGATGAGTGGTCTCGAAACCGCTTTGTTTGCAACATTTTGGAATGATATCTTAGAGCGATACAACGTTACAAACAAGATGTTCCAATGATTCTTGAATCGGCATTGCGTGCACTAGAATCTTTGAAATCATTCGTGGAATCCAAACGAAATGATTTTGATAAATACGAGGAAGCAGCCAAAAAAATATCCCATACTGATGAATATGTACAATCACGCAACCGCACTAGAACGAGAAATGTGAGGTTGAATTCGCTCTATTACGGGAAAGCACAAGACGCAAATCTGTCATCCAAGGAAAAATACAAAGTCTCCGCCTTCATCCCAGTGATTGACCAGCTATCCGTTTCTCTTACTGAAAGATTGCATGCCTATGAAACTGTACGTTTGAGATTTGGACTCCTGAATCACATCGCGAAGATGGATGCTGCAAATTTGCACGCTGCAGCAGAGGCAATGATGAAAGAGTATCCGGATGATTTTGAGCTTAGTCTTGGTACTCGTAATGAGTTGGTTCAATTTGTGTCTTTGATTGACTCATACAAAAAGGAAAAGGGCTATAGAACAGATCAATCGCTAGAACTATTTTAGTACCAAATTCTCGAAAATCAAAATTTCAGAGCTACATTCCCAAACCTTGAAATTGCATAGAGAATGTATTTGGTTTTGATGGTAACAAATTGCACTGGAGACCGCTCATTTTCAAAAATGAAAATGATACAAAATAGGCTTCGAACCACGATGGTACAAAACCGTCTATCGAAGCTTTATCTCCTGAGCATTTGTTTTACACTTCAGAATTTTCAGAAAGTAGTAAGCTTATAGCAAGCGTCAAACAACGATCAGAGGCTCATCATAAGTGCATGTGTTAGTTGTTATTAAAAAAAATAATACAATTATAACTTAACACACGCACAAAATACAAAACATAATTAACATTTAACTATTACAGAACAAAAAATAAAATGAGAACGTTTACGATAGTGGAGCACTGGTTCTAAACAATGATTTTAATCCCACCTTATTTAGATTTAAATCTATCGATGAACAGTTTAAGTTATATAAAATGCTCATTCGACTTGAAGCTTTATTCTTCCCATAGTTAGTTCTATGGAAGTTAATATGTATAAAATCAAATGTACGCAGGTGATGAGTTCCGCCTCGGTAATTCAAATGTACAGAAGATAGCAAATAAGGTGCATCAATTTCACCATTAATGAGTTGATGAAGAAATACTAAGTCATTATTAACACGCCTTTGATGGAGAGATTGCATTTGAAGAAGCAGAACACGTTGTTCGTAGGGAGGCAGATCATAAGGATCATCCCAAGGAAGACCCTTTAGGGCAAAGCGAATGAAATTGTGTTGAATTGATTCAATACGTTTTCTATGAATTTCGTAATAGCGAAGAAGCATATTCAAGATGAGGACGAACATGGCAATTATACAAAAGAGTAACATAGGGATCATTGAACTCCTTTGCCCAGCGTTTTATAAAACCTATTAACAATCAAATTAATGTGATGTGTAAATTCTAAATTGGAACAGAAATGAACACCTAAATCTTTAAATGTGGAGACGCGACAGAGTTTTTGCTGTGATATACAATAATCAAATACACTACCGATTCGTTTTTTAGTAAAAGTTATCGTCTGGCATTTTAAAGGGTTGAGTGAAAGCCTATTTTTTCCACTAACAATGTCGGCTTGTAAAAGGGTAAGATCATGGGTGGACTTTATTATTTTAAAAATTTTCATGTCGTCAGCAAAAATGAGTACTCCGCTTGAGCGTAGACATGACGATACATCGTTGATAGACAGGATGAACAGAAAAGGGCCAAGATGGCTTCCCTGATGGGGAACACCAGATTGAGCAACAAAAGGTTCAGAAAGACAATTTCTAAATTTTACCTCATAGGATCTGTTCTCAAGGTATGATTTGATCCAAGCTAAGAAAAATGGTGGAAAAATAAAATCAAACAATTCCGTGGCTAAGTTGGTCAAAAGCTTTAGAAAAGTCAGTGTATACACAGTCAACTTCATGATCTTGTTCTAAAGCGTTTGAACATATGTTTGAGAATGTGAGGAGATTAGTAACGGTTGATCTTTTTTTCATAAAACCATGTTGCTGTTCGCAAGTGTAAGTGAAGTTAACTGGAAAGCTATCTGATTTTTTCTTTAAGTTTACAAGTTTCCAAAAAAGAGGTACCCATATCAGTAACATAGCTAGCATATACAAAATTAGAAAGATACTTAAATTGGTTAAAGAGTTCAACATAGAAAGAGAAGTTGGTTGGAAACAGAGTTTTGAGATAAGTTTTCCATGCCTTATTCCTTTTGTTGCGTAATAAACGCATTTCTTTCGTGTACCAATGGTGACTTGAGTTTGTATTTTTTGATTTCTTTAAAGGTACATTTTTTTTCCAAACAATAATTAAGGATCTTATAAAAAGATGAAACTGCTTCGTTAATGTTAGAAAATGCTAATGTATCAGCAATTCCAGAAATGGTTAAATATTCAGACAACAGCTGGAATTTAGCTCTTCTGAAATCATAATTATATAAGCAATCAAAGGAATTACTGTGTTTAGTAAGGTGATTACTTAAGCCAGAAAAATGTCCAAAGGGGGGTGATATTTATCAATATTAGTAATTCCTGATCTAGATTCTAGAACAAGGGTACTAATAGCGTCAGAAGAAAAGACTAAATCGAGAATTCAATTTTAGTTTTTAATACTTGTTTGCTGTAAGTCAGTAAGAAGGACTTTATCGAGAAGATAATAGTTCCAATTGTGAAGAAGAAAGAGACTTCAAGGCAGGATTCGTCTTCGGATGGAATCCAGTCAATGTGCGGTAAACTAAATTCACCTAGAAGTAAAATATTGGTGTTAGAGCTGGAAAAATTTATAAGAAAGTCTACTGCCAAGGAGAGATCGTTATAAACAGACTCCAAACTTTTTGGAGGAATGTAGACGTTTAAAATGAAAATAGTCTTAGTCTGTTCTGTACCATTATCTTTACACATACCAGTTCAATTGATAATTCAAATGGAAAAGATACAGAAGAGGAGAAATATGAATTTTTACCGCTATGAGAACAACTCCACCAGCATTGAATGCGATTTACTCCGAGAACTGAATTTCAACGAAATCATCAACGATTTTTCGTCGAAAAAAGCTCGAAAGTCTCCGTTCGTTAAACCTAAAATTTAATTTCAGATATTTTTTTTTTATATGTGTTTGTTCAATACTAAAGGAATGTACTTGGTTTCACAAGAAATTGTTTATTGAAAAACTCGAGTGAAAAAAATGGTTTACTTTATTTGTATTGCCCCGAGGCCTTTGGACCTCTAAATCCGGCCCTGATCAGAAGGAAAACTGAAAACTATTATAAGCGACTATTTGGCCTTTATGGTTCCGCAACCACCGTGTTTGCCCCACTTAGCACGATGTGAAATCTGGGTATCCGCTTGAGAGGCTGATCCGTTGAGACCGTTGTGAGTGAATTAAGAGAAGAAATAAAAACCGAAATTAAGAAGGAATTAAAAGCTTTACATAAAAATAGAAAAAAAAAATTGACAATTTTGTTGCATCCAACTGAAGAACATAAAAGGAAATAAAATTAATTTAGAAGAGTAAATAAAAGATTTTTGGATTTATGAAATAATTCTCGGTGTTATTCTGGATATTGGCAACCTGCAATCAAAAGTTCCTATAACAACTCTGGCTTTACTTTAAGACGATAAGCACTGCATTTTGAAACTCATCTATGTAGATGTTATTCCTTACAGTGCATAGCATACCTATATGAATTCGAAGTGTATACATAGTTTAAGGCGTTATCCGTGGTAAGATATGCCAAAATGTTAAATAATATTCAAATAAATGAAATTCCTAATTGAAATTCTCAAACACTTGGCATTTTATTATGTATATAAGTACGTAGTATATAGTTCTTATATAGTTTCTATACAGTAGAAATAAATATATGCAAAGAATTGGTTATATTATTGTTAGCATATGGCAATAGCAAATATTATAATCAACAACAATTTTGTGTTAGTATGCAGCAACAAAGCAAAAGCAATCTTCATTAAGATATTATTGAATTTATTTTATTAGCCTCAACATCCTTTGTGTTTATTAAATATCCTGGCATTGGCGTATAGGTATGTAGTTAGTTAGTTAGTTGCTTGAAGCAATCGATTTATTCATAAGCAATTTACCAACTGTCACGGTTTAATGCATTCAACATCTACGAGAGTTTAGGTGTAGGTATATTCAATAATTCCAATAGGAAGGACGAGAAGGACCCTCATTTGTGGTGTGGCAATTTTGTAGACAATCCAATGACACCATGGTCACAAATTTTATAGGCGAGGCGTTTGCATCAGGCTATACGTTCCGGCACCAACCGGGCATACCTTCCTGAGACCTACATATCTTCTCAGATGTGTGGTAAGAATGGTATGGTGTGGCTTCGGTTGTGGGTGAATGTGGCAGCCGGCGGCGGCGGCGGCGGCGTGGTAAGTGATGGTATGGATGTTATAAGACAAACGAACAAAGGATAATCATAAATTTTCCAAAACTATATATTCGATTTTGTTGTTGTTGTTGAGCTGGTTGCTGGTATCTAGTTATTGTAAGAAAAGGGAACAAGAGCATATATTTGAGTATTGATATAGTAGAGGTATGCTAATTGAATAGAATTGACCAGAAATCAGCTTGAATTTCAAATGTCCTTGTTACACCCAAGTATCTATCTATACCTTCTAATATTCTGTAGGTACGAGTTTGTGTTGCACATATAATAGCGTGTATGGAATTCAAATATAAATTGCATCAAGAGATGCGTTACGCATTGTATATCCTTTGCTTTTGTAAATCTATTTTATTACGAAGATATTAATTATTCAGTATTTTGTTCGTTTCGTATCTATGCATAGACTATTTCTCACGATCCTTATATTCAAAGAAATGATATAAACACAAGTACGAATGTAGATTTCATTTGATAGATGTTATTAGGATGAACTTTAGATACGGTTTGGTTCGTATATCATTGTTCCTTTTCATGTGTCATACATCATTGATCAAATTTGAATTTTTGTTAAGGAATTTCAGATGAACATTCTATAGAGATTTCAATTGAAATTCCAGCATTAGAATTGAATAAATGTTGATACAATATAGCAAACACTGATGGTGCAGGAAATTTTAAGTGGCTTTATGTGGTTTATAAGTAAATTGTATTTGTTAGATTTAAAAATAAAATCAAGTTTCTACAAAAACTTTTTAATAACTTTGAAAAGTAAGTCTTAAATATAAGTTTTTTTTTTAAATTCTACAAAAATCATTGGATTTATAAGATTTCAATAAATTGTTACTAAGGCTAGGAAAACCCTTAAGTACTCTATGGTTTTTAAATTTAAGTATTAAAGGTATTGCAAATTTATACCTGATTTGCTACTTCTCGAATAGGTCTCAAAGGTGTGGAATGACGAGATCATTATAGGAAACATACCCCCAGGACTTGGTGATTTAAAAAGCGAAAATGAGTTAATAACTTATATTGGCTTGTTCGCTGATAAAATATCAGTTGGGATTACGTTTTCCGAGTAGTTGCAATACGGGAAGTTGGTTCCTTTTTAGCATGAGTTTTAGACTTTCGTTGCAGGGTTCTATCCATTGGCCACTGGATTTTCCTAATTGTGTAGATTCTTTGGCTAGAATTTTCCTAGATCTCCCTGACTTGTTGTCGCAGAAATTCCTCTTAGAAATGCGCTTAACTTCCTGAGTTTCTCTTTTAAATTTTCTTTGAAGGAGTCCCAGTCTGTCTTGTCTAGTTCGTTTGGCAATATTTAAAAGAAGTATTCTTGTTTTTTTTTTTAATGCTACTAAACTTGTTGGTCCACCAAGGTGGTTTACTGCCTGTTTTTAGGGGACAACTCTCCTTAGAAGCTATACTTAAAATACCCGAAATTTTTTATGTGATTTTGTCAATATATTTGCTCCATCTTGGTTCCTATTTCCATATTTAACATTTATTAAGTTTGCTAAGGTTCGTAGTGTTTTGAATCTTAAATTCTATGAACTTGTGATCGGAGAACGAGGGTTCTTTCGACACTTTCTATTGATCTATGAGAAGATTACTAGAGTTACTGATCACAGAAATGTCAAGAACCTCCTTGCGATATTTCCATTACGTCATGGGACAGGTAGGCAGATCAGATGATGAGAGTTGGTAGTCCTTCTTTCTCTCTATTGCTGTCTGGTTAGTGTCCATAACAGCTGTCAACAGGATGAAATTAAACTGCTTTATAGCTAATAGGCATGATCTTGAATTACAAAGGTTGGCATTGTACAGTACGAGTTCTATTTCGAGTAGGCCTCTTATTTTTCCACCTGTCATCCAGGGTTTCTGCATTTAATTTAATCATTAGCTTTATTAACCACATCACTAACCTATCTCCCTTGGCCTGCCAGAGTACGCCCACTTTGAAATCTACTCTCGGAAGAAGTCGTATTGAGTTTTTGATTAGTCTCAAAACCATCACTTTTGTGCCTTCCTCGATATTATTCATTTTTACCATCTCCGAATATTGGTTTTGTATAGTGTTGAACGATAGAACGTATCTTTCAAGTCGTTTTTTTTTTGGCAGTGTGGGTCGCTTGATTAAGAGTTTACCCATTAGGATTTTTATCTCCTCTACTCCCATAAGGCGGAGATCGGCATCTAACCACAGCTGTTATCTTCGCATTTCATCGTTTCGCAAGTGGCAAATTTTGCGAAAAGAAAGTTGTAGCTTAAATCAATTTTTTAATACGATAAATGGTTTAACTGCAGTACAATTTTTGAATTCATGACTTAACGAGGAAAACCATTAGCATAGTGAAAAACTGCTGCATTCTTGTTATGAGTTCCTTAACATTCCAAAAAATTGTTATTCAATTAAGATAGCAAAAAGCGAAGAAGTGGTATATTGATGAGCATTATATGGTTGAACTGTTTAAAGGGAGGAATGCAGCTGACTCTGGAACATAAACCGTTAAAATAATAAGAAACTTTAGAACGATGTTCAAGCGACGCACGTAAATAAATAAATGATGATATTATCACCAGTCAATTTAAATACTCTTCGTGCGATACTGTTTTAAAGTCTTAAGTAAGTTGCAGGAGGACTAGCCCATAAATGGGAGTTATTCTCAAGCTTTGGACGTACATAAGTCTTGTAGATAACAGCCAGATAAGAGGGAGATACAAACTTCTTGCATCGCTTTAGGAAACCCAAACATCTTTCTGCATTTTTGGGGACATCGCGTATGTGATCTTTTACAAGATCAAGTTGGTGACACACATACCGAGAATATAGATATCTTTAGTCTGCTGCACATCCGTAGAAGAGGGATGTGAGTCTGAAAACGAATATGAAAAGTTAAAAGTGCTATCGTCAGCGAAACAATGTATTGGATTGGAATAGAAGTTGCAAACATCAGATTATTAGTACAAATGAGAAAAAGTGTTGGAGATAGAATAGCGCCCTGAGGCACACCAGCATTAATTTAGTGGTTTTTAGGCTTGAACCCATCCAATACTTGAACGATCTGAAAGGTTATTTCTAACACAATGAAAGATAACATTCTTGATAACAGTGCCTGCTGTAAAACCCTATCATATGCTTTTGAAATATCAAGTGCAATCATCTTACTTTCCCCAAAAAGATGTTAAGATTTGCTCCACTGTTTTAGTGAGATGAAATATGAGGTCACCAGTGGAGCTTATTGTAATAAGTAGCAAAAATGACTTATAAAAATTACGTTTATTACATAACGAGAATTAAATGATGATATGAACGAAGCTAGAGAACAATATAGAATGAATTGACAAACTAATTATCTTACAAACATTAAATATAATAATTTTTTAGATTTAAAATATAAATATATAGCTGAGTGATGTGCGTTAACAAGTAGATATTGAAACATTCTTATTCATATTATTACACTTATGCTGCAAAAGATGTACTGCTGGTCATGAAGAAGCTTTCTATGTTCAAGATATTTCTTGAACTGATAATAATTAATGGACAGAGCTAACCCTGCGTTGAAGAACAGTTCTTCAAAGCAATAGCGGACATTCTATCCGGACCAGCGGATTTATGTGTGTCGAGATCTCTTAGGATTTTTACCACAGTAATAGTGCGATAAAAGATTGGTCCCAAAAAATCATAGCAGAATTGAACTGGCGGCGAACTGCCTAGCAAAGAGATTAGCTTTCTATAAGGAACTAACAAATGGAATGTCATTGACAACGAGAGTATGAAATGAGGAAGAGTAAGAATTCTTTTTTACCAATGACAAAAAATTTTGACTGCCTTTGATAATTGCAGTATTTTTTTCAGTTTATCAAATATGTGCGTTGCAGGCCTCCTTGGCTTCCTTGAACTTTTCCCGGCTTTCCTCAGAAGGGAAACGTACTTCTTTAATCCTAATAACCTTCTTACAGCTCGAATTCAACCATGCGTTTACCTTGGGGTTTGATTTTTTTAAACCCTGTTCGCGATAAGAGTTCCCATTTCCCGGGAGAATTAAACTTGTTATCATATCAGCGCTGGCGTTAACGTCTCTATCGAGTAATCATAGTGACGAATTAAAGATCCTGAAATAATATTATTGAGACCATCCCAGTAGACTTTCTTGTATTGCCATACGGCCCTTTCTCTAACTGGAGAGTTTTGACACGAGAAATTTGCTGATATAACACAAGGGTCAGATGTGCCTAGAGGATAATAGTGTACTTATGAGGGTCTGAGGTAAGAAACAAGTCAAGGGTGTTTTCTGCTCCACGTCTTATATTCGATATTCGAGTGGGCTCGTTGATCAGCTCAGTAAAGTGGTTCAACTCAGCAAAGCCATGAAGAATTGTGTACATTTAAATCGCCCGCAACAACGATTTCAGTGCCGTCGATAAAGGTAACAATAGTCAATGATGTGCTTATTTACGGAAAGTTTAAAGCACATACAGAATTGGTGCAAAGATCATAATGTGGCAAGAGGTGATAATCAACATCATTTCTAATGTATCGGGTGATTTTTTAAGAGCTTGAGAACTTTTTTTAAAAAAAAAAACGCATAAAATTTGCAAAATCTCATCGATTCTTTATTTGAAACGTTAGATTGGTCCATGACATTTACTTTTTGAAGATAATTTCATTTAAATGTTGACCGCGGCTGCATCTTAGGTGGTCCATTCGGAAAGCCCAATTTTGGGTAACTTTTTCGAGCATTTCGGCCGGAATAGCCCGAATTTCTTCGGAAATGTTGTCTTCCAAAGCTGGAATAGTTGCTGGCTTATTTGTGTAGACTTTAGACTTGACGTAGCCCCACAAAAAATAGTCTAAAGGCGTCAATTCGCATGATCTTGGTGGCCAACTTACCGGTCCATTCCTTGAGATGAATTGTTCTCCGAAGTTTTCCCTCAAAATGGCCATAGAATCGCGAGCTGTGTGGCATGTAGCGCCATCTTGTTTAAACCACATGTCAACCAAGTTCAGTTCTTCCATTTTTGGCAACAAAAAGTTTGTTAGCATTGAACGATAGCGATCGCCATTCACCGTAACGTTGCGTCCAACAGCATCTTTGAAAAAATACGGTCCAATGATTCCACCAGCGTACAAACCACACCAAACAGTGCATTTTTTGGGATACATGGGCAGTTCTTGAACGGCTTCTGGTTGCTCTTCACTCCAAATGCGGCAATTTTGCTTATTTACGTAGCCATTCAACCAGAAATGAGCCTCATCGCTGAACAAAATTTGACGATTAAAAAGCGCGAAACACATTTCGAACCGAACACTAATTTTGGTAATAAATTTCAATGATTTGCAAGCGTTGCTCGTTAGTAAGTCTATGCATGGTGAAATGTCAAAGCATATTGAGCATCTTTCTCTTTGACACCATGTCTGACATCCCGCGTGATCTGTCAATGCATGAAAATCCTAACCTCAAAAAAATCACCCATTATATGGCAAGGCTATGGTGAGAAAAGAATAATCTATTTACAAATGTTTTGGAAAAATGTAGTTATGTATTTATTAATTGACATGTGAAGGTTTTAAAAAAGCAATTTCACTTATGCATTTTGAACTTACTTAAACAAAATTTTAAAAAAAGTAGAACATGATGAAGTAGCAAAATTTCTCCAAATGGCATCATGTGGATGGGTGATTTTTCCAAAGATGCAATGATGCTTTAACACATTATATCAATTTTTAGAAAAATCAGCACAGAAATGGTATATATTAGTCTCCTTGTTTTCTATTTTCTGTTTTTGATTCTATTGGAAGATTTTGAAACAAAAGATTCCCAGAAAAGACCTCCTACAAAAGAAATCAAATGTGCGTGATTTAAATTGTGCTCTTATCTAGCTATCAGCTTTAACAGAACTTCTTCTACATAAGTCTTCTCTTATTTAACGCAAACAATCCAACCAAACACTTAAGATTTATAATCATAGATATTATACAAGTACCTTCCCCCATTTGTCTTTCCAAAAAAGGTTTTCCAACAAAGCACCACCCCTGATCCCCAAGAACTGTAAAATATCTCTAAGGCAACCCTCTTTTGATACCACAACAGCTTCCACTTGTTCTCTTACTTAATGCAATTGCTTGGTTAACTTCTTCTCTATAAACCATTATATGTACAGTTACCATATAGCCTATACAGAACATTTTGAAATCATGGAATTATTTATGTTGACCCAGTTCCCTTCAAAACTTTAAATCCTATAGCACTTGACAATTTGTAGCTAACACTGATTCTATACTTGGAATTCAAAGCTGTTACTGGGACAAAAACAACAACAACACCAAACTAACTCACCATAGATACTTAAAGTAGGTACAGAAGTAAAGTTTTAATAAAACAAAAAAAAACTAAAAAACACCAGCTGAACTTTTGACCTTGTCCTTATGGAAAGTAAATTCAGAACATGAGTTCTGAATTTAAGCCTCCTCTGAAATTCGAGAATAATGTGTGAGTCTTTTGAATAAGTGAATCGTAAAAGTATTCGAAAATAAAATTCAGATTTAGTTTATCCGGAGTCCTGGTCTGGGGTATGGTATGGCAAGGTTATGTGATTCACATAGATAAAGAGGAGTAGGTACCTGATGATGCCTTCCTTCGTTCGTTCACACCCGAAAGCATTAGTCCTTTGTGCAGAAATTGCTCGAGATACTTTTTTATTCTCCTTCTTCATATGGAGGTATTTCCGGATGCTTATGGGTTGATTCTTGGATTTTAATGGCACATTTATAGATGGCAGACATAATATTCAATTTTACCGAAATCCGAATTCAAGAACGAAAAAGAAAGTAAAGTAGAGAGATGGTATGTTCAAAATGAGTCGGAGTCGGGGAATATGGATTATGGTTAATGTGCACTTTATGTGTGATGTTAGATGTTGGAGATGAAGGAAAAGGTGTAGTCAATTATGGAAGCGGATGTAAGTGCGGGATAAGCCATAGATATAGAATATATACATACAGCTTCTGATTTATCGCTCTATTGCGTCATATTTCAAGGATGCTGAATGTTGGGCAATATTCTTAAGCGATGATAAATTGCTATTGATGAAGACAGCAAGACAGTAAATTGCTTCTTATTTCCCTTGTACTCGTATCTTTGTACTATATGGTATATGATGATGCCAAATGCCATAGGGAGTTTAATTTTTAACCACTCAAGCAAGATGGTTATGTGTGATATAATACACATATGAACTTATATTTACCTTTAGATAGAGAGACAGAGGGTATAATGTTAGGTGATCATAAATAATATCTGATGTATATCTGCAAATGTAAAGAAAATTTAATTAAGCAGAAAACATTTTCCATTGGTTTGTAAAATTTGAAAGTTCATAAGTTTCACATTATTTTATCCAATGACTTTCTGGATACTGCTTTGAAATTTAAAAAAAAAAGAGGCTGGGATGCGACCCACACTGATAACTTCCCATCCCGTCTATTGATTTGTCTTGCTTAAAAGTTTGTCTAAATGTATCAATTCTTACCAAATTTGCGTTCTATTTTTTGTAGATTTTATTTTTTTTATGAAAAAACGGACTGCTGGATTTTTATTTATTTTTTTATTTTTTATTTAAAAAAATATAAACATGGGGAGTACATTAAGAATTAAATTCTTTTAATTTGTACCTACACATTATAAAATATTAAAAAATTTAATCTTGAAACAAAATGGTTAGATATTCACAAACATTTTAAATTATTGTAAGAGAGTACATTATGCGGATTTCAATTAAATAAGTTATTCATTTGATTACTTTTAACATATGTGAACAATAATTTTTTGAAATTCTTACTTGAAGTAACTAAACGAATTGACAAAGGTAGTGAATTCCATAATCTTATAGCATGAACAAAAAAAAAAGTCGTTGGCTATTTAAATAGTTAAAACGGGGAAGAATTATATTTCGCGTTCGAATAGAGTTTGCAAAATTTATTTTCTCAAACAGATAAATTGGTTGATGACTCTGAATTATGGTATGCAGGAATAAGCAATTTCGAATATTTATATGTTGCCTGAGAGAACATCCTGTTACATTAGAAGAAAATATGGAAATGTGATCAAATTTACGAAGTCCATATATAAAGCGTATTGCAGAGTTAAATGCAAGTTCTAACTTTCGGAAAGAGACTGAATCAGGATTACAGTAAACGACTGCGCAGTAATTTATAAAAGGTAAAAAAAGAGCTCGAACCAGCTTCAATTTAATAGTAACTGGAATAACATTGGAAGAGATGTAAAGCTGACGTAAGCCACCGTAGATTCGTTTAACAACCATGTTTATATGATTTTCGCAAGAAAGTTTACGATTGATAATAATCCCAAGATTATTTACTTCATCTACATATGGTACAATATTATTATTTAAAATAAGAGCTGGTATACAAGAAGTATCAATTAGATTTTTAGAGATAATTATGCCCTTAGATTTTTGAGGATTTAATAGCAATTTATTAACGTAAGCCCAAGCATATATTCGATCCAAGTCTTCATTTAATCTCGCAACACAGTCTTCGATCAAACCAATGGGTCTAGAGAGCTTAATCTGAGCATCGTCAGCATAGAGATCCATTGTGCCATTATGACATACGAGAGGAAGGTCATTAATAAATAGGGAAAAAAGCAGCGGACCTAATATAGACCCCTGAGGTACACCACATTGAACCTTCAAAAACGAGGAGACACCAGAGTCGGTACACACCTGTTGAAATCTGTCACTTAAGTAGCTGGCAATCAGAAGTAATGAGTTATTGCAGAAGTTAAAATTCTGTTTCAGCTTTTTTATAAGAATTTGGTGGTCAACACTATCGAAAGCCTTTGAAAAATCGAGTAGGCACAAAATTAAAATGTTATTATTATCGAATTCACATCTTAATTCTTCAAGAATTTTTACAATTGCAGTTGTACAGCTATGATTTTTACGGAAACCGGACTGACAGGAAGTCAGTAATTTATGTTGGTTAATATGTTCATTTATCTGATCACGCATTAAAATTTCAAAAACTTTCGACAGACATGGCAGAATACTTATTGGTCTGTAGTCTTCGGGTTTATTTCTATTGGAATTTTTGGGTATCGGAACCACTTTTGCCAACTTCCATATTGCAGGAAATTCTGATCTCATAATACAGCAGTTTATAATGTGAGTAAAAGTATAACAAATGTGAGGTAGAATCATTTTTATGAATTTAAGAGATACCCCATCATAACCTACTGCATTTGACTTTATTTTTTTGATTGCGATTACAGTCTCAAACTCAGAGACGCACTGAAATTGAAAAGAATTAGGATGAAATTCATTATTTAAAGAATTAAACACATTCCAGGATGTTTCATCATTGCTTCCAGTGTCACTAGCATTATGTTTTAGAAAGTAATTATTAAGGTGATTTGAGTCTAGACCACACTTGAAAGATGGTTTGTCAATAACTCTTAATGATTTAAGATTCCTCCATATGTCAGAAGTACTTTGATTGGGAAGTAGTAGTTAGCTTTAGCTTTTCTTATCTGAGCAGTAACTTTGTTTCTAAAATTAGAATATATTTGCCAATTAACTATACTACGACTTCGTCGCCATCTGTTGTACAATTTATCTCTTCTTGCGATAATATTCTCTATTTGTTTAGAAAACCACGGTACCCTAGAGTCTTCAATTCTTTTTGTTCTCAAAGGAACACAGCGATTAAAGAGATCCTGAATCAAGGATTGAAAAATTTCGATCTTTTGGGTGACTGCAGCTACGTTCCAGCAAACAGACCATGGCATACTTGCCGCATCTTCATGTAACTCATTGTGATTGATTCTATTAAAATCTCGATAGATAAAATTAGAAGGATAAGGTTGTGAATCAAAAGACAAATCAAAACAAAGAAACAACAAATCATGATATGATGGAATACCAGAGATACCAACTTGATTGTAAAATTTAATTAAATTTAAATCTGATGTAAGAATCAAATCAAGAAGACTTGGTGCACATCCAGGACGGAAATGAGTAGGGACGTTAACATTAACAATATCTAAACCAACCATAGAACAGAAGTCTTTGAACGTTTGAGAAATGCAATTATCAATTAAAAGGTTGACATTAAAATCACCGCAAATTATTATATTACTGTACCTCAGTGAGTAAGCACTGAGAACATCAAAAAAGTTCTGCAAACAATTTTCTTTATGTGGATTGTATACGCAGCCAACTAAACAGCTACTTCCAACATCAAACACTTCAACTAAGAGATATTCTACTACAGAGTCTTTCGAACATTCAATCATTTTACATTTTAAATTTGATTTGCAATATATAGCAACTCCACCCGCACGTTTAGAAACCCTATCATTACGCAATATATAATAACCTGGCAAATCCACACAGAAATCAACAATGTCTGCCTTCAACCAACTTTCAGATACACAAATTATGTCAACCAAACCATTCGAAAAAATAATTCGCAATTCATCTATGTGAGCTGAAATACTTTGCGAATTTAAATGACAAACCTGGAAGCCATTGGATTTTTTTGAAAAAATTTCAAGCATAACACGACCAGCGCAATTATTGTTCACACCACAATGATTCATTAAGAAAAAAAAAATAATAAAATTATAATATAAAATGAAAATATATATAAAAAAAGAAAATTAAATTTAAAATATTTTGAGGAAAAAAAAAAACTTATAAAAAGAATCAATTAAATAAGAGTACTAGATACTGCTTACTCAAAAATTAAATAGAAAATAATAATTTTATAATAATAATTAATGTATGTAAGTGAAAAGGATAGGAAAATATTAAAGAAAAATAAAAAAAAAAAAGAAAAGTAAATAACAATTAATATGATGAAGTGGGAACACTTGTAGAATACACATCATGAAAGCTCCAACAATTTAGTGATACGTTGCTCCATATCACCTTCCGCTCTTTTTACATGAACAAAACCATTCCTAGTTCTCACTGCATAAAGCTGACCATTTCTTCGTAATTTCAATGCCTCACGCAAAATTGCGTTGTTCTTAGCTGATAAGCTTTCGTTGACATAGATTGCATTATCATTTGCATTGTTGAAACCATCTATTTGGGAGAGCTTTACATTTTGTTGTTGTCGAAAAGCAGACAAAAATGATCGTTGTTCAGCTTGGCAAGACAACCGCACGATGATAGGAGTGGTTTTAGATTGTAGTCCAGATTTTGGCTTCGGTCTGAATGATTCAAAGTGCGGCGAGAGTTGATGATCAATAACAGAAGCAATGTTTTTAACAATTAAGTTTGTGTTCTCGCTTTGGGTAAACGGTATTCCTCTCAACACAATGTCACTTAGCCTCTGCGTGCGCTGATGGTCATTTAGCTGTTCTTTCAGGTCGTCATTACTTCTTTTTAGTGCAGCTATTTCTTTTTCAACCAGTTCCAACCGATTTGAAAGACTATTAAACAAATCATCAATCTTCAGAGACAAACGATCTTCAGTTTCTCTAAGAAGAGATTTAATTTTTTCATAAATTCCCGTCTCCATTAGTGTCGTTTCGGCAGGCAGTGATGAAACGCCGGTGCGGGGGGTTATAGGTGTCTGTTTACTTCTGGTGGCTTTCTGAGTAGAAGCGCCTATATTCGTTTTTGGAGGCATAGGCAAATAGGAAAATAGAGTATAAGGGAGAAAGAAATAGCAACCAAGGTACACTGAAGAACTGGCACTCACGAAATTTTTTTAATAATAATGATATTGTTATTTTTGTTTCCTTTTTTTTATTCTTGTTGAATGTTATTTATTTAAAGTCAACCAAATATACAACTTTAACTTTTCTTCACTTTTAAGATTTTCTCTTTTGTCAATATCTTTTTAATCGATTAAAAAATACGGAAAACTTTTGAGAGCAGCAAAAAGTACGTCTATTCACAGTCAGACATTCTCTCAATTTTTCAAAATACTACTGAATGTTGAAAACAATATTTTTTGAAAGATAAAAGTAGTTTAAAGCCAATATCTCAAAGTCTTAAAAAGATATTTGAGTCAAAACTCAATTTTTACCAACTTTTTTTTAATTTTTTTTAGGTTATTATTTTTTGTAAAAAAACTGTCTATTCGATTTTTCTCAAAATTTTTCCTACTGTTGAAAACAATATTTCTTATAAGTTAAAATTAGTTAGAAGCCATAATCTCGAATTTTTGAAAAGATATTTAAGTCGAAAATCAATTTTTACCAACTTTTGTTAATTTTTTTTTTCGGTTTTTAATTTTTTGTAAAAAAACTGTCAATTCTATTTTTTTTCAAAATTTTACTGAATGTTGAAACCAATATTTTTTGAAAGATAAAAGTAGTTTAAAGCCAATATCTCAAAGTTTTGAAAAGATATTTGAGTCAAAACTCAATTTTTACCAACTTTTTTTAATTTTTTTTTTAGGTTATTATTTTTTGTAAAAAAACTGTCAATTCGATTTTTCTCAAAATTTTATCAGATGTCAAAAACATTATTCTTCGTTGCACAAAATTGTTTTGGAGATAAAATCATTTTGTATTCGTAAAATTTTCGAGCTGACAAATTTTTTTTTCAGTTTTTTTGATTTATAAAAAAAACTGTTAACTGGATTTTGTTCAAAAAATATACTTGTTTGGTATCACGTTACAATTATAATATAAAATTTAATTCAAGTCTCTAGCATTTTTGGTTCGTAAGATATTAAGGGTTAACCAAAATTTTCACCTTTTTTTTAACTGCTATGGTAAAAAAACCACCCACGCAATTTTCTCTAGAGCCCTTTCTGCATCTTTCTGCCTTATTATCTGTATAACAAAATTTATTTGAAGTCGATATCTCTTCTGGTTCTTGAGCTATGGACGACGAAAAAAACGTCGCGAACGTACGGACGTACGGACGTACGTACACACGCACGCACAGACATCTTTCTAAAAATCTTTTATTTCGACTCTAGGGACCTTGAAACGTCGAGAAATGTCAAAATTTTCAATTTGTCAAATCGGACCCATTACAATAACTTCCTATGGGAAGTTAAAAATGGAAGTGTCTGAACTTTAACTTTGTGCCTTGCTGTTCCTTTTACAGTGAATACTTGAATTTAAAAATCTATAAAATCCGAATTAAAGAAAATTTTAAAAAACTTCGGAAAATTATAAAATCCTTAAAAACTTAATTCAGGGAATTAATTGTTAAAATAAGAAACTTTCGACACACTTCTTTTTCGGTGTTGTAGGTCCTTTCTTCACGACAGCATGTACTTTGTTTTGCCCTCATTAACCGTTAAACCCATTTTTGCCGCCTCTTCCTCAATACTCACAAAAGCCCCATTGATATCACGCTGAGTTCTGCCGATTATGTCAATGTCATCAGCATTCTTTCAAGTACGATGTTAAAAAAATCGCATGACAGCGCATCACCTTGTCTAAAACCTTTTTTGACATCGAAAGGTTCTGTTAAGTTGTTTCCAATCTTTATGGAGCAGCGTGAATTCTCCATGGTCATCCTGCACAAACGGACGAGTTTGGCAGGGATGCCAAAACTAGACTTGGCTCTATACAGCTCGTCCCTGTAGATGCTGTCATATGCGGCCTTGAAATCGATGCAAAGTTGGTGGGTGTCGATTTGGTGCTCTTGGGGTTTTTCCAGGATCTGCCGTAATGTGAATATTTGATCGACTGTGGACTTTCCTGGTCTAAAACCACACTGATCCTTATCAGTGTGGTGTTAGACCAGAAAACCTATCAGGTTGTTGACGATGGGCTTTAGCAAAATCCATGAGCCTTAATCCGTTGTCGGAAGTGTTGTCGTGCAGGCTGTTTTTCCCGATTATTGCACCAAAGATGTCTTCCCTTTCTAGCTTGGCATTAAAATCGCCCAGTACAATTTTAATATCGTAGCTAGAACACTGCTCATATGTTTTGTCTAAAATTTCGAAGAACATATCTTTGATGTTGTCATCCTTTTTCTTCTGTGAGGGCGTGCGCGCATATAAGACTAATGTTGCCGAATTTAGCCTTGATGCCGGTGGTCATTAGGCGCTCGTTGATGCACCTATAGCTCAAGACTTCTTGCCTAATTCTGGCTTCAATGACGAAGCCGCATCCAAATAAGCGCTGTTGGTTTTTTCGGTAGCAGTCACCATAATAAATGGCGCAGTTTTTCATCCTCTTTTTGCCCGGCCCATCCCATCGTATTTTCTGGATGCCGGTGATGTCTGCTTTTTAGCAGTCTAGGACCTCCGCTAATTCTTCGGCCGCACGTGGTCTGTTAAGAGACCTATCATCGTTGTCCTTAATTCGTTTTCGTAGGTTGTCAACAGTAAATCCGTCCGTATACGAGGCTTGTTGGTGCTTCGCAACTATTATTTTTGTACGTGGCCAGGAAGTCATCCCGACGGCACAACCCCCAACCTGGAGGGTCAGATCCCTAGTATAACTCCAAGGACGGGGAGCCGAATAAACCGCTCCTTATAGGCCTGGGCTCCGAATAAGTCGAAGAAGCCCTATAAGGTGTTCACTAAGTAGTTCAACCTAACTGGAACTGTATAGACGCCACCGTTGATTCCATCTCGGAAATTCCTCCGCTGCCGTCTGGATAAGGAGAGGTGCCTTAGTGGAAACACATCTCCCTCCTCTCTCGTTTGCTGCATCCAACAACTTTCCAATGGGGTTGGAACCCAATCTCCAGTTGAGGTACTAGGTACCCGATGTTCACCACGGGGAGGTGAGAGTAGGAGTTGATAGACAGAGTTGGGTTTTGAGAAAAACCTGTGGACGCTTGTGAACTCTTGAATGCACATGTCTACCTTTTGAACATCGAATAATTCAACTAACAACTTTTTTAACAAAACACGAAAACCTACAAATCTCTTAAGCAAGACAAATTGACAGACGGGATGGGAAGTTATCAGTTCGGGACGCATCCCAGCCTCTTTTTAAAAGATAAAATTAGTTTAAAGTCAATATCTCAAACACATCACGATCCATCCACCGCACATTCTCCAAATATCCAAAACTACTTCACACACATCTTCTTTAAACTCCCTCCATACCACAGTAAATCCCTCATCCCTCACACTCCCCCAAACTCCAAACACATTTTTATTAATTATTACATTTACATCATCACCACCGACACACAAACTACCCTAACACACTCCGCCGGCTCTTCCTAACTTCTATTCAAATCCAATAAAACATTTACGATCCTGAACATCACAAACCAATCCTTCATGATCATCACTTCCGTATGCGGCGCCAAACAATACATTAAACACAATACCGCACCAATTAAAAACCCATTAAAAACTATTCAAAACAAAACAGACTAAAAAAGCCATACACACAATTCCCATGCTCAACCGCCCTACATGCTACTGGCGTTAAACAAGAACATCATAACATAACCTTTTCCGTACAGTTCGGATGCAGAGTATTAAAAACAAATCTTCTAAAAATACACCTAACTACATGCTTTACATCGAAGCTGAGACTTCTCCCCTGAGCCTGTGAAACCCTCAAAACGTCTTTAAATTGATAGATATAAACAATTGTAGAATATTTAATGTGAAATGAATATGAATTTTCACGTAAAGCAGCAACCTCATCTGTTAAGTGAAAAATTTAACACTATTCTGTAGAATCTTTGCAGGCTTACGTATGCCAATGTGTCGAAGATGCCCAATCGTCATTGTTCAGGAAATATTGCAGCAAATTTAACCATTTTTAAAATGCAGAAACACATTTCCTCAATAGTTATTCAGCAAAATAAATAAGTTATCTTCAAAATAAAAGGTGAAATTGTCCTTATAAATTTCGTACCACTTCGACAAGATCTTCCAAAAATTTGTGACACATGAAAAAGAGAGAAGATGTTTTGATTTAATTGGTGTTTGTTCAATTCAAAAAAAAATCGACCCTCAATGTTTTAAAAACGTGTACTAGAAGAAGATGAAGCAAAATTATGCAGTTGTAGCATTTCGTTTTAGAAACCGTATAAAAGAAGGAGATTTTTAATATAAGAACTTTAGTTTATATTTTTTAAACTCTGGTAGACGGCCATTATGACTTAGTCTAAAATATATTTGTAATATTTTTTATTGAAACGAAAGCCAGTTTTTACTTTGGAGTGCTGTCTTCAAAAATTATACATAATCGTTAGTTGTTAGTTCTGGTGTACCTCAAGGTAGCCACCTTGGTCCGTTGTTATTTGTTCTGTTTATAAAAGACCTCCCCTCTACCTTAAAACATTCTATGACATTGATGGTGTGAAAATATAGTAAACTGTTTTTCAGGGCAATCGCAAATTCCATCGTAATCGAAAACTTTTGTTAATCCCGAAAAACTATATCACGAGATACGTATACGTGATGCAAAGTTGTATGAGATTTTGTTGTTTGTTTTTCAACTTAACGTTGATACTTAACCTTATGAAATGAAATAAATATATTGACTTTCTTTTCATTTCCGAAATCCAATACTTGTTCTTAATCAATAAAATATCAAAAACACAATTGGAGATTCCCTGATTTCAAAAATAAAAGCAAAACAAACGCAAAGAAATCTTATGCAAGTTTAGGACCAATTTCTTTATGAAGTTCTAAAACAATTTCAAAACTCGATTTTTGATTCTCGATTAATCTTTGGAACTTCGTTTAAACTCAAATCACAGGTATCAATGGCAGTGTCCGAGAAAAGGGACCTAATGTGTAAAAAAAAATAGTTTTTCACTTAAGAGTGGATTTCAAAAAATAAGAAAAATTAGAAAACAGAGCAGACAAAATTAAAGATATCGTCTGTAAATACATTCATTCAATAAGATCCAAAAATTTTAAGAATTTGGCTTTCAATTCACTTTTTTACTATTTCTATATTTTTCCGTGCACAAAACATTTTGAATTATGCAATTTCTATGAATGTAAGATTGTTTGGAAAAATGTCCTTTAGGCCTTCAATTTTTTTTAAAAAGCTCTTAAAAAGATGCCCCAAAAGATAATGACAGGAAAAACATTTAAATACGTGGCTTTCGAACTTAGGTTGAAGGCATTCCAAATACTGCAATGCCGCCCTTTTGAAATTTGGCAGATTCAAAAAAAAACTTAACCGATTGACGTAATATTTTACGTTTGAAAATTTTGACATTTCTCGACGTTTCAAGGTCCGTAGAGTCGATATAAAAGATTTTTAGAGAGATGTTTGTGCTTGCGTTTGTACGTACGTTCGTACGTCGTCGTCCGTACGTTCGCGACGTTTTTTTCGTCGTCCATAGCTTAAGAACTAGTAGAGATATCGACTTCAAATAAATTTTGTTATACAGACAATAAAGCAGAAAGGGTTCTCAAGAAAATTGAGTGGTTTTAGTTTTTTTACCATAGCAATTTGAAAAAAAAGGTGAACATTTTGGGTAACCCTAAATATATCGCGAACCAGTAACGCTTGAGACTTGAATTAAATTTTATATTATATATATTGTAACGTGATACTAAACTAATATATTTTTGGAAAAAATTCCAACTAACAATTTTTTTTGAAAAACAATATTTGTGACCTCGAAAATTGTACGAACAAAAAATGATTTTATATCCAAAACATTTTTTTGCAACGAAAAATAACGTTTTCAATATCTAGTAAAATTTTGAGAAAAATGGAATTGACAGTTTTTTTACAAAAACTAAAAACCTAAAAATAAAATCAATAAAAGTTGGTAAAAATTGATTTTCGACTTAAATATCTTTTCAAAACTATGCGATATTGGCTTTAAACTAATCTTATTTCTTAAAAAATATTGTTGTCAACATTCTGTAAAATTTCGAGAAAAATCGAATTGACAGTTTTTTTTACAAAAAATAAAAACCTAAAAAAAAAATGTATTAAAGTTGGTAAAAATTGATTTTCGACTCAAATATCTTTCCAGAAATTTGAGATATGGCTTCCAACTAATTTTTTCTTATAAGAAATATCGTTTCCAACATTCGGAACAATTTTGAGAAAAATCGAATTGACAGTTTTTTACAAAAAATAAAAACCTAAAAAAATTGATAAAAATTGGTAAAAATTGGTTTTCGACTCAAATATCTTTTTAAAAATTAAAAATATTGGCTTCAAACTTATTTAATCTCACAGAAAATATTGTTTTCGACATTCAGTAATTTTTTTATAAGAATCCAAAAGTCCGTTTTTTCATGAAAAATAAAATCTACAAAAAATAGTAAGCAAATTTGGTAAAAATTGAAGTTCGGTTCTCGATATCTCGTTAACAGTATTTATTTGTTTCATTCGTTCAATTTGTATTGGTTTATATAAAAAATAAAAACTTTTAAAAATGCTACTAAAATTGGTAAAAGTTGGTTTTCGACTAAAAATCTCGTTAACAAAACTAGATTTTGAAATAAAACTTTTTCATTAGATCCAAAATGTTGTTGGTAATTTTGAAATTTTTAAGAATAATTCAACTGACAACTTTTTTAACACAACACGAAAACCTACAAACTTTTAAGCAAGACAAATCGACAGCCGGGATGGGAAGTTATCAGTGTGGGTCGCATCGCAGCCTCTTTTTATGAATAAATTTACTCCTGAACAACGTTTGTAAATCGTGCAAATGTATTACCAAAATAATAGTTTGGATCGCGTGACGTGACGAAATAATCAATTCATTAAAGGAAACTTTTGGTAAGCGTATTATCGTGGGCCTATGGTGTGGCCTCCAAGATCGTGCTATATAAGACAGCTGGACTTTTTTTTTTGTGAAATTGTGTGAAGTCTATCTAAAAAAAACACCCTTTTTATCTTGGAAAAATCTCGTGTAACATGTGTATCTCTTTTAAACTGGAATGTATAGCAATCATTTGGCATTAAAGGTCCATATGGTCCTTATAAATATACTCAAAAATCGAAACCACCCTCATTCGAAGCTACTAAATCGAAGTTCTATCTCAAATTGAAATATATAATGGGTTATTGCTCTGAATCCAGAATGGAATACCTCTTTAGGAACTATATTTCTGTGAGTGGTGGTTATTCTATTCAATTCAATTAAATTGGAATTTATATTCATTCTATTTGCAAATATAATTTAATTTACCAACCTACATATATATGTATAGACGTTTCTAAAGGCACGAATTCCTAAATGGTGTAGGTGTTATTTAAATTTGTTTAAGTTATTACAAAATCTCTAAATCTTAAAGTCCTTCTGCAAGCTGGAAGCATATTTCAACAATAAATTTTGTTTTTTCTTTTTCTCCAAGAAGTCATTATTCTCATTCATATAAACCCTCATATACCTATGCAAGTCATATTGCAATTCGACTAAATATTTAATTCAATATTTTCTTCTCCAAAAAAGCTGGACCAGGGCCAATTTGTATTCTCAATTTTTTGACGTTCTCGTTGTTGTTGTTGTTTGTGTTGTTTTTGGATTGTTGTGTATTAAATAGTACACCTGGCATGCAGTCGCATTTTTATAGCAATTAATCATCATAATGCACCATGTGGCTTTAATTATTCACAACAGCAATACCAACGACGCCTACGTAAGGCTCTGATTTATTCATGGGCTCACCTCTGTTGCTCCCTGTTGATCCTTTTTAAGCAATATACCCAACCCATCAGTCCCCTGCTAACCTGAACTGAGCACCTATAGGGACCATGGACCGACGATGATGATGGTTATGGGGGAGGGGAAGGAGGATGAGGATGAGGATGGGAGAACGATAGGCAAAAAGCAGTTTAAACATCGACAAATGTGCGAATTGCCATAAAAATTGCAACACCAACACTATTATCCTGAAGGTCCTGGAGGCTACACACTGTAGAATGGATTCCGCAATTCGAATGAGGTGCTACGGGCAGAGGCAAAGGCAGAGGCCGAGGATTGCGAGGATGCAATGCAAACATCTGCTGGTAATATCCTTCAAGTGGTAGAAATTCCAATGGAATGCATTCTTGCACCCCAGTTATACGGCTGTATACCTACCTTTTATTGAAAGGAATGGATATGGATAAGGCTGTGGCTCTAAATGGAACCACCTGCTGTGCTTAAGTGGGAAGGCTAGCTACATATATGATTCTGGCCAGTCAGACATGGACCACCACCAACAACTAACCATATACGACCGGAACTATTTCCTGTTTGGGTATCTTAATTAATATTCAGATGAAGTTCACGTTTCTGTTGGAAGCAGAGGTTCTGATGCTTCCTACCCTTCTACAGCTCCTCTGCTCCCAATGACCCTATACACTACACATATCCTTCTAAGTCTATAAAGCTATGAGGTTCCATTTCAATATATGCGTGCAAGATTGTAAGCACATTTGTAATCTTCTATGTATACCTACCTCAGCATCTCTCAATATTGTGTTGACCTACATTTGTGCGTTGCGTTGTGTGTTATGAAGGAATTTTGTTAGATTCCAATACCAGAAGTAGTATGGTACAGTTTCTCCAAGTTTCGTATTGATGCTGTGTGTTACAAAATATACCCAAAAGCATCAGTTAGGGTGTCCTGTCCATTGGTTGTAATTGATGTGCTTCGTTTTAATTGAACACCTAAAATCGCTCGGATGCATATTTATGTAAGCGGCGGCGGTGGTGGGTGGTGTGGTGATGGTGTTGGTGGTGACGATGGGGGTGGGGGTGGGGGTGGTGATGTTAGTGGTGAAGGTGGAGTGATTAAAGTAAAACGCAATGCTTCGTGGTGAATACAGTTGTGGTTGGAAAAATTCGAACAATTTTGTAAAATAATACCATATGTTGGATCCTCATGACTATGTTGGTTTTGATGAACTATAGGGTGCTTCAATAAAAGCGGGCAGATGTTGTCAATGCAATCGTGGCGTTTTGCTTTGTGGCATACATAGCGCCGTCCTGCTGAAACCACATGTCGTCTAGGTCCATATGGTTCAATTTGGGCCATAAGTAATTAGTTACCATCGTTATGTAGCGCTCGCTGTTGACGGTGACTGCCTCACTAACGTCGTTTTAAAAAAAGTAGGTACCAATTACGCCGTGCCGCCGCGCCGGCCCAAAATCCACACCAAATGGCAACTTTTTGAGGATGCATTATCACCTGGTGAACCTCGCGTGCGTTGGTGTTGTCTCATATACGGCAATTTTGCTTGTTAACACAGCCATTCATCCAAAAATGCGCATCATCACTAAAGATGATTTCGGCCAAAATTGGGGTCCTCTTCCAAACGATTCGAAGCCCAGTCCCGACGCAAAAATCGTCAAGTTGAAGTTAGCAAAAAGCCGATTTCTTGTGAACGGCGAGGAATAGACTGCCTCGGGTTCCGCTGCTTTTCACGAACCGCGGCGATGTTCTCGGCCGATCTTGCGTTCCTTGAACGTACAGTTGTTGGCTGATTGTTTACTGAACCGGTCGCGGTCGTCTCGAATTTGGCCACCAAACGTTGAAGAGTCGACTGTGAAGGGCCACCACGTCTGCCGTAAAATGGGCGCAATACGCGTAACATTTGCGTTAACGAACACTCATTTTGATAATAAAGTTTTATCATTTGAACGTGCTGTTTAATCGTGTAACTTGCCATGATGATTTGGCATAAACAACTGAATAATAAACTAAAGTTTTGACAGATGTCACCAAAAAAAAAATGGCCGCCACGGGGCTCCAAAATCTACTCGCGCCAATTGAAAAAGCCTTTATTAAGCGATTGCTTCCTTTGATAGAAAAAACTTACCCATATTCTTAACAAAGAAAATAATGATCCGGGAGTATCCCGACCTATATAAAACTTTTTGGATGGGAAGGATAAAAATCAGTCTAGAGTTCCTAACAAAAGTGTAAGAAAACATATACCTAAAGCATCTTGCACATGAGCTACGAACTACGAACTGCGAACAATGGATGTCCGCATATTTTGACTTTTCTTTCACATGGGCTTTATTTCTATTCGCAGACAGCGACGAATTGAATTACCCTTTTCTCCATATTTTCCTCAGCCATGATCTTTCACACAAAAACAAAACAAGAGTTGTATAATTTTGAGGTTATGTTGCGCGAGTTACATAACCCACTCGTAGCCATCAGGCAGCAGCACCGGGGTCAGCAGCATACAGGATCGGATGCCCATCCGCTAATCTTCATATTACACCGAGGTGCAGGTGTTAACGTGTAACATCTAATGCAGGTGTCCAACCGTTAAAATTAAGAACTCTAAACATGACATCTGGTGCAGGTGTCCATACCACATGACATCTGGTGCAGATGTCCAACCGTTAAAATGTTTACATACCACATGACATCTGGTGCAGGTGTCCAACCGTTAAAATGTTTACGTACCACATGACATCTGGTGCAGGTGTTCAACCGCTAATCCCCTAAAACAGGATTATCTCTACAGAGAGTGTACATAGACGATGTGACTGGAGCGAGCATCATAGAGATCGGCGATTATATAAATAGAGGGTACCATTGAATAGTCTCATTCGAATTTTGTTGGATCGTGTAACCACATCTCTAAATAATAATAATAAAAGTATAAAGTACAAAATATTGTCTATTTATTTCTTTTGAAAGTTAAAAGATTTTAACTCGCGCGAACAATTTATTCGTTGCGGTGTGGATGGTATGTGGAACGCGAATAGAGTTTGACAGTTCGTAGCAACCACACTGCAATTCGTTACTACCAAATTGTTTTTACAAAATTCTCTTGTTTTAGAGAACAAAATGCAAATTTTATTATCTTAATATTAGTGTCAATTGGTTTCTTATAATTTAAATGTGTTTTTGTGTGGAATTGACTTTTTGAAATGTGTAAAATCACGTTTGTTCGTCCATTCGCAGTTCGTTGCTCATGTGCAAGGCACTTTAATGTGTGTTTTTTTAGACGTGCGATTTGCGATTTGATCTTTATTTATTCTTAGTTTTGTTTGACACTTTATAATGAAAAGACTTACCCCTGAACAACGTTTGCAAATCGTCCAAATTTGTTACCGAAATAATAGTTCGGTTCTCGCTACGCATGGGGCACTGCTTCCAATATTCGGTCAACATAATCGCTCGACGGTAATTCGAAAATCCATTCATAGGTTTTAAAATTAAATAAATAAATTAGGTTGTGCAACAGTCCATGAAGAACCAGAGCCTAGTGACTTACAACTAACTCTCAACCATTCCTGTGTGCGAGTAATGTTGTCAGAGATGGAAGGGACCTATATGCCGAATCCGAACGGCTTATTTGAGAAAGCACTTTTCATGACAAGAATTACTTTTGGAGGATTTGTCAATTCCTCGCAAGAGCCAGTACCCGTGAAAAAAAGTTAGGTGACACAGGCAGGGATTGAACCCAAGACCCCTTGCATGACAGTCCAACGCACTAACCATCACTAACCATTTACTCTAGTGAATAATGCACATCCTCATAGTTTTATGTGATCACAGTCCACATACCACTAGCTTCTTTTTCTTAAAAGCCACACTACTAAAAAACACCCGTTAAATACTAACAAATAAGCAAGAAATTTATTTACAATCAAAGGGATTATTTTTTCAACATTTTGTTGGAGAAACCCAACATAGTTTGAATCTTAAATATATTTTTTTTAGCGGACTTCGAAAAAAAAATGTAACAAACTTTCCTGAAAAATTGTCAGATAATTGTTAATAACAAATGAACAATGTAATGTAAAAAATTCTTAGTACTTGTACTTTCAAAGAGATATTCAAAATTACAAGTCAATCAAATGAAAATTGTCTGACTTTAAAGTCACATTAGAAGCAATTGATAAAAGTCCGTACAACTTACAAAATTAAGTATTGAGATACATACTTTGCAATACTTTAGATACTAAAATTCGAAAATTTAAAATAGAAAGAAAATCTATTTTTGAAAAACTTGAAGTGGGTCTAGCCTTCAGCTCTTTTTTCTAACAAAATAAATACTGTTGGAGTAAAATATAAAAAAGTTCTTTTTAATTAAAAAAAAAATCAAATACAGTTTTTCGAAATAGTGAAATAATTCTCAAAAATATGAGAATATTTAAAAACAGAATGAAGATCTCCTCCCCTTTATGTACATATTATTTATCTTGAATGTATAGAGGGCTATAATTATAACAATTTCACATTTTCATATATGAGCCTTTTTCTATAAAAAGCTTGATTTCTGAAAATCTCAATTCATCAAACATTCTCTAAAATCTATGCAAGAAATTACATTTTTATACCTAACCTGAATTTCTTTTTAAAATTTAAAAAGTTTTATAGTTTACAATGTGGTTTCTAGTATAAACACAGGGAATGAACTTTAATACATGATTTTATTTAGTTAAATTTTATTTTTTAGCGCACAGTTAAAGTATGCCTTTTCCATACAAATATCACGCAAGAAGTGTAAAAAAACGGTTTGCGATTTACTTTTCACCTTTAATATATTCAGGGTCGAGGAATATATGTCTTAATTATCGTACTGAAATACTGATATCAAAATATCAAATACTGAAAGTAAGGGTAGTCTTAAGCTTAGGTAACTACTTATTTACAAAACTACAATTTTGAAATGATCCTCAATTATTTTTTTTTAAACTCATGTGTTAGGTTAGGTAAACTAGTCATTGGCTTTAACAATTGCTTCTTTTGTGGTACTTTTAAGAACTTCTAGTATTCTTCTTGTTCTTTTATTTCTCATATTTCAGCAAAAATCTACTGCATACTAATTTAAAGTTGCGCATACGCCCAAGCAAGCTATTGACAAATATGTTGGGTGTTTTTTTAAGACTAAGGGTCTAGACCAGCGGTCAGCAACAGGCGGACGGCGTTCCGTTTCCGGACCGCGAAAAGTCAAACTGCAGACCGCGGAACCCCGAAAGATCAAACTTAGGTCAAACTACCGATTCAATTTAATAACATATTATGCATGTAAATTTAAACAAAATTAAAAAATGCTTCACTAACACACAAGCAAGTGCGTTTGCAATTCCTTTAGGCAATTTTAAATATGGCGGCTAAGCACGTATTTAAAGACAAATAAATTAAATTGACACAAAATGTAAACAATCGCTATTTTTGTAAGTAAAATTCTCTCTGTAGTCGAATCGGTTGTCAGTTTTATTGTGAGATCTAATTACGGAGCTTTCGTTCGATATCGATTGTTTTATAATTTTTCGTTATTGAACGTTTCTGGATGATTAAAGAGCAAGTTATCTCCTTCTTGCAAAACTTAGATACGACGAAAGCAAGGAAGCACTTGGAGTTCATAACAAAAGAGTACAATGTACTAGCTTTGGCTTTTCTAAAAGATGTTCTGAAATATTTAAATGAGCTTAACATCCAGTTACAAGGAAATGGGAAATTAATATGTGACTTAATACAAAGCGTGTCCGCTTTTCGTCGTAAGCTGGATGTTTTCGAAAAAGATATTACTAAAAAACAATTTATTAATTTCCCAACAATTCTTGAATATAAAAATAAGAACTCTGAAGAAGAAGACATTGCAGTGTTTTTAAACTTTCTATTGGATCTTAAAAGCGAATTTGCTGAAAGACTCCAAGATTTTGCAGAGATTTCGAAGCCATCGCAATTCCTTAAATTGCCTGATGAAGTCACTGCAGTAGCAGAATGGACTGAAGTGCCTGCGAAATTATTCAATCTTTCAAAAGCTTCATTACAATTGGAATTAATTGACCTTCCAGAAGATATTTCCCTGCAAATGTTTAAAACTGCATCCATCCATCTGTTCAAGAAAAATATCAAAATTGCAAAAAAAAAACTAGCTATCAACTTGGGTACTATGTTTGACTCGACATATGTATGCGAATCGTCTTTCTCAAAAATTAATTTTTTGAAGAACAAATATCGTTCGAGATTATCAGACGCCCATCTTGATGACACTCTTCGCATTTGGTTCCCCGCGTGAACCAAACTATAAAAAACTGGCTCGAGGCTATCGTTGTAATTTTTCTCATTAATTTTATTAATATTACAGTTACTTAATGAAGCAAAATAAGAACTACAAAACTTTTTTAGTTTTTTTTTCTGGACCTCGATTAAAATGTTTTCAAACGTATCTGGACCCCACTTAAAATTACTTGCCGACCCCTGGTCTAGGAATTAATTTCGTATTACTATACATTTTTACGTCGGTTAACAATTAGTTCTATTCTTCTTCGATCTTTTTCAAATAAATCTAAGAGCCGCTGGTTTGTTGACATAAACAATTGAATTGACATTTAATAGGCGTTACGTGATTGATTTACCGCTTTAAATAACAAGTTAAGGCAGCCTATGCTGTAATCAAATATTGTCGATGTTAAGCGCATTACTTTTTGGAAACAAAATATCAGACATTATAATGCTGGCTTCACCTCAGTCAATATCAATGTAATGGTATTTCGTTAATTAAAAATTATAGGATTGCCAAGAAACGCAGACATAAAAGCAGTTTTGGTTATTGACGAATCCATTTAAACGGAAAGAAACTTCATATATAAACACCGCAAAATGGACGAAATTCTCTATAAACTTCCAGAACGGATTTTTCAAAAATTAAATTTCAATATTTGGAAAAATTGTTTTTGCATGATTCGTGATGAAATTTTCAGCTGTCAAACCATACACAAAACCCAGCTGAAAAAAAAAACACATTTTATGAGAAAACTACGGTTTTCCAAATCTTTAATCCCTTTCTTTAATATTCAGTTGAAATATTTATATTATTTAATATAATTTTCGAAAAATATGCATAATTTGTTAGATTTCATCTGTCTTACAAAAATCTGAATACCAGAAATGCCAAAACCGTTTAAAATTAATATTTGCTCTTGTAACGAATCTGTTGTCTAAACTATTCTACTATTTCAAGTTTTTGAAATATATTAAAAAACTAGCTGACCCGACAAACGTTGTTTTGTCGTACAAATAATTTCTAGAGAATATTTTGATAGAAATAAATAACTTTTTGTAAGTGTGTAAGGATGTGGTATATAAGTGGGAGAGGTATAGAGCACTGTAAACGGTGACAAAATTAAAAATACAAATTCCTTAAAATTATATACATATTGCTAATTATGACTATACTTAAAAAAAATAATATCAATCCCTTAATGCAACAGAGTGTACAATATTTTTTGTGATCCCATCTTTCGCCAATACAACCTAACTGGATGGTTCGCCCACTCAAGAGCACGCTACGTACTCGTATAATTATTGTCCGTGTGAAAAACATGAAGTGCTCAAATCTAATCCACAGACAGACATCGTTTGGCCTTAAGACTTATTGATAGTCATTGCAAACCAATCTAATTGGAAATTTTATTCGTTTAAATTGAATTGGCACATCTGTGGGTATAATAGGGATTCGCGGTAATAATATTTTTTTTTTTAACTTCCCATAGGAAGTTATTGTAATGGGTCCGATTTGTCAAATTGAAAATTTTGACATTTCTCGACGTTTTAAGGTTCATAGAGTCGAAACAAAAGATTTTTAGAAAGATGTCTGTGCGTGCGTGTGTACGTTCGCGACGTTTTTTCTTCGTCCATAGCTCAAAAACCAGAAGAGATATCGACTTCAAATAAATTTTGTTATACAGATAATGAGGCAGACAGATGCAGAAAGGGCTCTCAAGAAAATTGCGTGGGTGGTTTTTTTACCATATAAGTTTAAAAAAAGGTGAAAACTTTGGTTAAACCAAAATATCTTATGAACCAATGACGCTAGAGACTTGAATTAAATTTTATATCATAGATTGTAACGTGATACAAAACAATTATATTTTTGGAAAAAAATCTAATTAACTATTTTTTTTATAAATCAAAAAAACTGAAAAAAAAAATTTGTCACCTTCAAAATTTTACGACTAAAATATGATTTCATCTCCAAAACAATTTTGTGCAACGAAGAATAATGTTTTTGACATCTGATAAAATTTTGGGAAAAATCTAATTGACAGTTTTTTTTATAAAAAATAAAAACCTAAAAAAAACTAATAAAAGTTGGTAAAAATTGATTTTCGACTCAAATATCTATTCAAAAATTTGAGATAATGGCTTTTAACTAATTTTAACTTATTAGAAATATTGTTTTGAACATTAGGAATAAATATTGAGAAAAATCGAATTGACATTATAAAAGGTGGTAAAAAGTGATTTTCTACTCAAACATCTTTTCAAAACTTTGAGATATTGGCTTTAAACTAATTTAATCTTTCAAAAAATATTGTTGTCAACATTTAGTAAAATTTAAAAAAAATCGAATTGACAGTTTTTTTTACAAAAAATTAAAAACCGAAAAAAAAATGTAACAAAAATTGTTAAAAATTATTTTTTGACTTAAATATCATTTCAAAAATTTGAGATAATGGCTTCTTACTAATTTTAATTTATAAGAAATATTGTTTTCAACAATAGGAAAGATTTTGAGAAAAATCGAATTACCTAACAGTTTTTTTACAAAAAATAAAAACCTAAAAAAAAATTATAAAAGTTGGTAAAAATTGTTTTTCAAAATTTAAGGTATTGGCTTCAAACTAATTTTATCTTTTAAGAAATATTGTTTTTAACATTCTATAAAATTTTGAGAAAAATCGAATTGACAGTTGTTTTTACAAAAAAATAAAAACCTAAAAAAAAAAACAATACTAAAACTTGTAAAAATTTACTTTCGATTTCAATAGCTTTTCAAAAATTAAAAATATAGGCTTTAAACTATTTTTATTTCACAGAAAATATTGTTTTCGATATTTAATAACTTTTTTCTAAAAATCCAACAGTCCGTTTTTTCATAAAAAAATAAAGTCTACCAAAAAAAGTACGCAAATTTGGTAAAAATTGATACAATAGAGACAAACTTTTAAGCAAGGCAAATCGACAGACGGGATGGGAAGTTATCAGTGTGGGTCGCATCCCATCCTCTTTTTTCTTATAATAAGCGCACACTTAAGGGGATATTACTACCCTTATTATGTAAAGACACAGTGAGCACTAGGAAAGGGAGAGAGGGGTTGAAAGGAGGTGTCGGTGCACATTGGTTTTGAATTCCTGAATATTGCAATGGCTGGGAAAGACAGAGTGTGGTAAGGAATTCCACATTCGCGTAGTACGGCTAAAGAACGAATCTCTATACTTGACGGTACGACCGAAGTTGGGCTCGTGGGTACACTGATGAGCATTCCTAGAAGCGCGATTATTACGGTTGAACTGTTTAAGGGGAGGAATGCAGCTGGCTATTTCACTAGAGCATAAACCGTTAAAAAAACGGTAAAAGAGGGTGAGACAGGAAACTTTACGACGATGTTCGAGCGACGTAAATGATCCTATTATGGTATTATCACCAATATATTTTCACCTCGGAATTTGCCATTTAGAATTATGGCTTCGTTAATATTTTTCATTAATTTTTTAATTACTGATCGCGTGTCGTTTGCCAACCGTGGAGGGTTCAAATTACGAAGCAAAATTACCGGAGATCCAACTTTCAGTTGAAAATTAAGCGGTGGCAGTGGCATTGGTAAATCCAATGAGTTCAAAAACTCATTTTAATAAATTTACAGCTTCGGTAGCATCACAAACTGTATTGATACAGATTTGTATGACACCAAGTCTCCTGGTAACAAAATTTTGTATCTTGAGATTTATTTCGTTGACATCCACATTTTTTGCTGCTAAAATTGCTCTTACTGCCAGCCACTCATGATTTGTATATTGTCTGTGTACATCGGGAAATATCTGGTCAATGAGGGCATCTTGTGAACCAATAGTTCTGCAGGAATCGACCGGTAATTTTATGCATCCAGTCTCATCTGTAGTAACTTTTCCGTCGCGTGTACCTAACAGTTGGTTTGAGAATGTTTCAGAGGATGGATCTTGAAGTGAAGCATTTGAACACGCATAATTACGTACTTTTTCAACATTACGCCACAGTGGCGATGATTTTAAGCAAGCGTTGATCTCAACAGCGTACGTTGAACGCGGATTAACGGGAAGTGTTTGTCTGAAATCACCTGAAAGGAGTAACATAGTGCCGCCAAATAGTCTGTCGTTGTTTTTTATATGTGTCAATGTCCTGTTCAACGCTTCAAGCGAATCTTTGTGTGCCATAGTGTAGATGATAATTTAACACTGTTTCAGCACTGTGGTAATGGATGATTGTTTTTTTTTTTTATATTGCACACCGCGTCTGGGTTATTTTGAATATTTAGTGGCAGTTAAAATACTGAATGAGCTGTTCTGTCTACATCCAATAAAGTAGCCACAATTCCAGAAGATGCAACAGCCAATGCGATACCATTATTTGATCGTATTTTAGCAAGAATTTGAGAAATAAGGAACGTTTTGCCAGTTCCACCTGACGCATCCAAAAAAAAAAGAATCCACCTTGTCCAGCCGAAACTGCGAGCATGATGTGGTCATAAAGGGTTCTTTGTTCTTCATTCATTAGTGGGACATTGCAAGCAACAATCGCTGCCATTTCTACAGTATTTATTGTAGTTCAGATTCCATTCAGTGTCTATTAAATCAGATGTTTTTCAATTTGGTGAATGCATACCGAAATGACTGAGTTGTTGGTTGGCAATGATAATGCAAAGATCCTCAATATCAATCAATGCTTCATTGTTCATAGCGTCACTGAATACCATCGTAAGATCGTTGCACCATGTACGATGTTGATGCAATTAAACAATAGCACTTAGGAATATAAAAAATAGATAAAAACCTATTCTCAGACCTAGCGAATGTATATGCAACATTTCATTAAAATTGGTTAAGCCGTTTCGGAGGAGTATGGCAACTAAGACTGTGACAGGAGAATTTTATATATCTATATATATAAAAATCAATGCCACTTTTCGTTGTAATGTTATAACTCAACAATGCCTTTACCGATTTGGCTAATTTTGGTCTTAAATTATTCGTGGAAGTCCAGAGAAGGTTTGTGCGTAGAGAAAATTAAAAAAAAAATCTTGGAAAAGTGTAAAATCAACATCTTTCTATACTCCCATATACAAACAATTTGTACTAATACTTAAAAGCCAATTTGAGCCTTTGGCAAAACAATAGAAGATAAAAAAGTGATGTTAGTTCTGTCAAACAAATTTAATGTCATCATATGTCATTTCATTTTATCAGCGATAATTATTGCTTTGTTGTGTTTATATTTTCCAAAATATTGCTGAGTTATGGCTTTGTGTTTATATTTTCCAAAATATTGCTGAGTTATTGCTTTGTGTTTATATTTTCCAAAATATTGTTGAGTTGTTGAGTGAAGGTAAAATGCCACGAGCAAGACGACCAAACATAGGCCGGCGAACGCGTAATGCAAATCAAGTGGCATTATTAAGACTGTGGCAATCAAAATAATAATTTATATTACAACTTAGTTTAAGAAAAACGCAGTATGCAAACATATTGTATTTTGTTTTTTAATCAAACTTGTTTATCAAGTATAAACAAACTTTAGGGTATAAATTGTGTTTCGAAAATAAATAAAATCAGTTCTGACTTGAAAGTCAAACCCAAAACACATCTCGTTATATTTAACTTTCTCTCAGGATTCTACATTGGTGACCCCGAGTAAAAACACTATTACATACACGGTATCCCCCGACCAACGGTAAGATACCACACATAAGCAACTAATAAGGTATCCCCCGATCAACGGTAAGGTTCCTAACATTTCACATAAAAATACAGTTGAGAAGGTATCCCCCGACCAACGGTAAGGTGCCATTATTAACCCACACCACACCTAACACCAAACACTATGCCCGACGAAAAAGAAGGGGTTGCAGAAGAAGTTATCGCCAAAATTTCGATAAAAGTGCCACCATTCTGGAAACGAAGCCCTGACCTATGGTTCCTCCAGCTTGAGGCCCAGTTCCACACCAGTGGAATCACTTCTGATGTCACGAAGTATTACACCTTGGTTGGAAACCTCGAAGCAGATATCCTAACCGAAGTGCGAGATGTGGTTACCAGCCCCCCTGCCACAGAAAAGTACAAGTCTCTGAAGTCTCGTCTTCTGTCAGCATTTCAAGAATCCGAACAGAAAAGACTTCAGACCCTACTCAGCGGCATAACTCTGGATGGAAGACGACCAACGCAGCTGATGACCAAGATGAGGGAGCTTTCATCGCCAACAATTTCTGATGACATCCTTAGAACCTTGTGGATGAAGCAACTGCCGACCACGACGCAGTCCATTCTGTCATGTAGTACCGACCAAGACCTTAAAACATTGGCAGAAATGGCAGATAAAATCTCTGAAGTTAACTCCAGTTCAGACATTGCTTCTGTCTCAACGCCCCCCATCATTTCTGCCATTTCGGAGCTGCAAAACCAAATTGCTTCTCTTCAAAAGCAAATTGATCAATTTGAAATCTCAAGAAGCCGAAGTACTTCACGTTCGAGAAATCAATTCAAGAAGGGATCGAGAGCTAGAGATCCAAATATCTGCTATTTCCATCGTAGATATGGCAACAAAGCAAGGAAGTGCCAAGAACCTTGTAAGTTTCAGACGGGAAACTAATTTGTGGACAGCAATCAGCGACTAGCCAGTCCACAGACGTCATAAGTCGCCTTTATGTCAATGAGAAATCTTCAAATCGATGTTTTCTCATAGACACTGGAGCCACAATTTCAGTCCTTCCACCTTCAAGTATAGACAAACGCAACAGTCAAACTAACCGCATTCTCTATGCAGCGAATGGAACTGAAATTCCGACTTATGGAGAACGATTGATGTCACTAAACCTTGGTCTCCGCAGAAATTTTTGTTGGCCTTTTGTCATCGCTCAAGTCACCGAGCCCATCATAGGATCCGATTTCCTGTCATTTTTTGATCTTTTGGTTGATGTCAAAAATAAGAAACTAATCGATCGAAAAACTACCCTTCAAACATCTGGCTTTGGTGCAACAAAATCACTAAGTGCTGCTAATATACAAACAGTAAATCCGTCATCTTTCATTTACGACTTATTGAAAGAATATGAAGACATTACCAAAACAAACCTATTGGCTAAGACCAAGCACAAGGTCACCCACCACATTCAAACAAAGGGACCTCCTGTGTTTTCCAAGGCCCGACGACTCTCTCCTGAGCAATTTAAGACAGCGAAGCAAGAATTCGAATATATGCTCAGCCAAGGAATCTGTCGGCCTTCAAAGAGTAGCTGGGCGAGCCCTCTTCATATGGTCAAGAAGAAAAATGGTGACTGGAGACCATGTGGCGACTACAGAAGACTCAACGCTAACACCATCTCAGATCGCTATCCCATACCTCCCATTGGGGATTTTGCTCATCATCTGAAGGGCAAGAAAGTTTTCAGCGTCATAGATCTGACTCGTGCATACCATCAAATCCCTGTGGAACCAGAAGATATCCCAAAAACAGCTATCATAACTCCTTTTGGGCTGTTTGAGTTTATGGTGATGACTTTTGGACTGTGCAATGCTGCACAAACCTTTCAACGATTTGTCCACGAAGTAACAAGAGGCCTGGATTTTTGTTTCCCATACATAGATGACTTCCTTATCGCGTCAAACTCAGCTGAAGAGCATCGAGAACATCTTAAACTGCTATTCCAACGTTTTCGAGAACATGGGCTTACAATAAATCCTTCAAAATGCACATTCGAGTCGTCATCTGTCAGTTTCTTGGGCTACCTTGTCAGCGAAGAAGGCATCCAACCATTGCCATCTAAAGTTGATGCCATCATTTCCTACAAAAAGCCGTCAACAGTGCAAGAGCTACGAAGATTTTTGGGCATGCTTAACTTCTATAGACGTTTTATTCCCAAAGCTGCACAGATCCAAGCTCCTCTCCATGCATACCCTTGGGTCAATAAGAAGAATGACAAGACTGTTATCCATTGGACACCCGAACTGGAGAACGCATTTAAACCTTGTAAGGAAGGTCTTGCCAATTCAACACTACTCGCACATCCAGATAATGATGCTCCTTTGTCAATCATGGTAGATGCATCCAGTACTGCTGCAGGCGCAGTAGTTCAACAGTTTGTCTCCAATGATTGGCAACCTCTTGGATTTTTCTCAAAGAAGTTTTCACCTTCACAAACCAAATACAGTGCTTATGACCGTGAGCTTTTGAGTGCTTATATGGCAATCAAGCATTTTCAACACATGATTGAAGGAAGACAGTTTGTGCTGTACACAGACCACAAACCGCTTATTTTCGCTTTTCAACAAAAACCTGAGAAATCAAGCCCTCGTCAACTCAGACATTTGAGCTACATCGGACAGTTTACTACAGACATAAGGCATGTCAAAGGCAAAGATAACGTTGTGGCTGATGCTCTATCAAGATTAAATGCCATTTCCTCGCCATCTCCCATCGACTACGACGATTTGGCAAGAGAACAACAAACAGATGAAGAACTCAGACAACTCCGCAGTTCAACAACATCCTTACAACTGAAACAAATCACTCTGCCTAACACAAAGCACCAAATCTTTTGCGATATTTCGACAGGCAAGGCACGTCCATATGTCCCATTGAATCTGCGGCGCCAAGTTTTCGATACGATTCACAACTTGTCACATCCAGGCGTTCAGAAAACTACGCAGATGCTCAAAGAACATTACATTTGGCCAAACCTTAGGAAAGATTGTCGTAAATGGTCGCAAACATGTATCAGCTGCCAAAAAAGCAAAATCCAACGGCACATGCAATCTCCAACCGCCGAGTTTGTGCTACCTGAAGGAAGATTTCAAAATGTTCATCTCGATCTAGTTGGACCTTTGCCATATTCAGATGGATACACATATGCCCTCACCTGCATCGATCGTTTCACCAGATGGCCTGAAGTCATTCCACTCACAGACATCACCGCCGAAACAGTTGCGACAGCTTTTCTTTCTGGATGGATTTCAAGGTTCGGAATCCCCAAAGAAATTGTGACGGACCAAGGAAGGCAATTTGAATCTTCTCTTTTCAACGAACTTGCAAAACTTCTGGGTATCAAGAGACACCGGTCATCGCCTTATCATCCACAGGCAAATGGTATGATAGAGCGATTCCACCGAACTTTGAAGACAGCTATCAAATGCCACGAAACACAAGATTGGGTAGCCAAACTCCCAATCGTTCTGCTTGGCCTAAGATCATCTTTACAAGAAGACTACAACGCAACCTTAGCTGAACTTGTCTATGGTACCTCATTAAGACTTCCAGGCGATTTATTCACATCAGCTGATGCTACCTCCAGCCATGATTTCTTGAATAAAATCCGAGACACGATGCAAAATCTACAACCAATCCTACATGAACGCCATGGCTCTAACAAAACATTCATAGCCAAAAACCTTCAAAATTCAAGTCATGTTTTCCTTCGTAACGATGCAGTAAGAAAACCACTCCAACAACCGTATGATGGTCCATACCTTGTTAAATCGAAGACGAGCAAATATTTCACACTTGAAATAAAAGGACATCAAAAAAATATTTCTATCGATCGTCTCAAACCAGCGTTTCTTTTAAACGAAGAAGAAGAACAAACACAAGAAAGAAATACCACTCCAAATTTGTGCCCCAATCCACCTCAAATGACAGCTCAAACCACAAAATATGGTAGACGTGTCCATATACCAGATAGATATCGTTGTCACTAGAGGGCGAGTACTGTGGCAATCAAAATAATAATTTATATTACAACTTAGTTTAAGAAAAACGCAGTATGCAAACATATTGTATTTTGTTTTTTAATCAAACTTGTTTATCAAGTATAAACAAACTTTAGGGTATAAATTGTGTTTCGAAAATAAATAAAATCAGTTCTGACTTGAAAGTCAAACCCAAAACACATCTCGTTATATTTAACTTTCTCTCAGGATTCTACAAGACGATCTCAGATTACAGATGAACGCAGCGTGAACGTACTGCACAGAATATGTACTGCACAGAGTATGTATGTTTCAAACGTCGAAGAAGCAGTTTTTGAGTAATATTCAACAATACAATTCGGCATTTCAAATGACTTCTTTTGGTGCTACTAAAATTTTTAGAGATAATTTTATGCCGACTTTTTAGGTAAATACCTCAACAGGATTGTCCCATGTTTACCTAAAATTGCATACATGTTATGGCTGAATCACATACACGCTTCAGCTTCGTCTGCGTTACGTTGGGCATGCTTCGAGGTTGCTTTGAATGACATTTCTATTATTTCATCCCTCTAAAGAGCAAATATTTTGTTTGTTGACATTTTTTACAGCCATTGAGCTGTCAGACGAAGCAAATGTTCAGAAAATTGAACTAGAGCTTCCGTTTGGAGTCACATTACGTTACATTACGTTCTTTTCCTTACGATTGTCAAACGAAACGTGAGGTCGAAGCTCCATTGTGATAGCATGCATTGAATTCCTATGGCTGAACTCGTAAACGTCAGGCGAAGCCGAAGCTGAAACGTGTATGTGATTCAGCCATTACAGATTCAGGGCCAGATTTATCATCACATCAAGCTGGTTCCTTATTGCTGTACCCCGACGCTGATCATCAATTTTTGCAAATTTATTTTATTGGGGATGAAAATCGTGAATAGTTGTTCAATAGTTTCAAATACAAGACGGGAAAATATTCGTGAGCTACAAAGGTTTTTTTATCAGCATAACGCATTAGTTCAATTGTTCAAAATTGCTCTTGATCGTATGCCATCTGATAATCACAAAATTGTAATAGCACCAAATTGAATATTCAACAAAAACATGTAAATGACACAATCATGCAAGCCGTTTCCAATAATTCAGGTGGATTATATTTCTTGGATGCACCTGGTGGTACAGGCAAAACTTTCGTTGTGTCATTGATCTTAGCGACTATTCGATCGGAACAGAAAATTGCATTGGCACTTGCATCTTCGGGAATTGCTGCTACATTATTAGAAGGTGGTCGGACCGCACACTCTGCATTAAAATTGCCTTTGAATGTAGGTACAGGTGATTGAAACTCCAACTTGCAATATTTCGAGAAATTCTGCTATGGCAAAAGGTCTGCGATTAACGCCAATTATTATATGGGATGAGTGCACAATAGCGAATAAAAAATCAATAGAAGCATTTAATCGAACAATGCAAGATTTAACGGGTAATCAACAGCTTTTTGGTGGTGCTCTGATATTAACAGGCAATGTTTGACTTTCGTCAAACATTGCCTGTCATTTCTCGATCAACTCCTGCTGATGAAATAAACGCCTGTTTGAAGTCATCAGTTCTTTGGAAATATGTACGAAAATTGACACTGAACATTAATATGCGTATTCACCTACATAATGATGCAACTGCCCATGAGTTTTCAAAACAATTGTTAGAAATTGGTGATGGCAAAATACCAATCGACAGTACCAACGGATTGATCACTTTACCGAACAATTTTTGTACAATTGCGCAATCTTTAGATGAGTTGATTGAATGTGTTTTTCCGAATATTCTTCAGAATTACAGAAATCATGATTGGTTGACAGAACGCGCCATTTTAGCACCGAAGAACATTCATATCAATGCCATTAATTTTCAAATTCAAGCGAAACTGCCAGGTGTAGTCACGACATATAAATCAATTGACAGTGTTATGAATCAAGATGAGGCAATGAATTATCTAATTGAATTTTTAAATTCATTGGAACCGGCTGGTATACCACCGCATTGCTTGAATCTGAAAATTGGTTCTTTGATTATATTATTGCGAAATATTAATCCACCAAAACTGTGTAATGGCACCAGATTGGCAGTGAAAAAGTTATTGCCAAATTTGATTGAAGCTACAATCTTAACTGGTAAATCAAAAGGAGAAGTGTGTTTGATACCGCGTATCCCTATGATTCCAACTGATATGCCATTTGAATTCAAAAGATTACAGTATCCTGTGCGTTTATCATTTCCTATGTCCATAAATAAGGCCCAAGGGCAAACACTTCAAGTTTGTGGTGTCAATTTGGAGGAATCATGTTTTCACATGGCCAACTTTATGTTGCCTGTTCCAGAGTCGATACCACTGTTTATTTATTCATGCTCAAAATGGAACAAAAAATATACCCATATAGAGCCATCTTTGTAAGAGTGTCAAATTCTTTTTTAATTTTTAGTTTTTACTCATTGCTGATAAATAAAATATAAACAATATATCATTTGGGTCATTTGGACTTTTAAATAGCTAGCAATTTAAAATATTTTTTTGTGTAAATCAATGAACTTTATAATCATTTTTTTTATTACTATGCTTTATACGTAGCGAAGCACGTACCGGGCCGCTAGTTAGATATAAAAATAATGTTGAAATCGGGTATTTTTAAAACTTTAGCAAAAAGTTAAAATTTGGTTTCGAAATCAACACTTATAATCAACTCCAAAAAGTATTTTTCAAAACTCTTAAAAAAATAAATTAGGTGGCGCAACAGTCCATGGAGAACCAGGGCCTAGTGACTTACATCTCTCAACCATCCCTGTGTGCGAGTAATGTTGTCAGAGATGGAAGGGACCTACAGTTTATATGCCGAATCCGAACGGCTAGTTTGAGAAAGCACTTTTCATGACAAGAATTACTCTTGGAGAATTTGTCAATTCCTCGCAAGAGGCAGTACCCGTGAAAAAAGTTAGGTGGCACAGGCAGGGATTGAACCCAAGACCCTTTGCATGACAGTCCAACGCACTAACCATCACGCTACGGGTACTTTTTTTCAAAACTCTTAAAGTATAAAATTCAAGATTTGCTCAAAACTTTTATATACATAGATATATGTAGTCAAATAAAGACTCACAACTAATGAGATGTTCCCGAAACTAAGTATATGATACTAAAATGATTCAAATTGTATCTAATGGGTGATTTTTTTGAGGTTAGGATTTTCATGCATTAGTATTTGACAGATCACGCGGGATTTCAGACATGGTGTCAAAGAGAAAGATGCACAGTATACTTTGACATTTCATCATGAATAGACTTACTAACGAGCAACGCTTGCAAATCATTGAATTTTATTACCAAAATCAGTGTTCGGTTCGAAATGTGTTTCGTGCTTTACGTCATCGACGTTATCAACAAATTTTGTTCAGCGATGAGGCTCATTTCTGGTTGAATGGCTACGTAAATAAGCAAAATTGCCGCATTTGGAGTGAAGAGCAACCAGAAGCCGTTCAAGAACTGCCCATGCATCCCGAAAAATGCACTGTTTGGTGTGGTTTGTACGCTGGTGGAATCATTGGACCGTATTTTTTCAAAGATGCTGTTGGACGCAACGTTACGGTGAATGGCGATCGCTATCGTTCAATGCTAACAAACTTTTTGTTGCCAAAAATGGAAGAACTGAACTTGGTTGACATGTGGTTTCAACAAGATGGCGCTACATGCCACACAGCTCGCGATTCTATGGCCATTTTGAGGGAAAACTTCGGAGAACAATTCATCTCAAGGAATGGACCGGTAAGTTGGCCACCAAGATCATGCGATTTGACGCCTTTAGACTATTTTTTTGTGGGGCTACGTCAAGTCTAAAGTCTACACAAATAAGCCAGCAACTATTCCAGCTTTGGAAGACAACATTTCCGAAGAAATTCGGGCTATTCCGGCCGAAATGCTCGAAAAAGTTACCCAAAATTGGACTTTCCGAATGGACCACCTAAGACGCAGCCGCGGTCAACATTTAAATGGAATTATCTTCAAAAAGTAAATGTCATGGACCAATCTAACGTTTCAAATAAAGATTCGATGAGATTTTGCAAATTTTATGCGTTTTTTTTTTAAAAAGTTCTCAAGCTCTTAAAAAATCACCCGATAGAAGAGAAAAATTTGTAATTTCCAAAATCATAATACAATTTATTGTTTAAAGATATTGTGAGTTTTTATTTATCCTTAAAAACACCGTTTTGTTGTTTTAAACATGTTTAAAGGGACATTTCAAAAACCTGATTTGCTAGACAAATTTAAAGGTGATATTCTAATTAACGACATCTTAATCCTTTAAATAAGTGTTATTTTGCTTGTGGGACAGAAACAAAACTTAATTTTGTCGACCAGTGTAATTTTCGAGTAATAAGTTGTTGTATTTTTGGTCTTTTTTTAAAAAAAAATCAATATTCCCAACATTTTATTTCGAATTTTATCAAAACCCAGAATGTCAAATTTTGTACTATCAAATAAAATTCTCAGTGGGATTGTGAGCCTTTTAAGGGGTTTTTCTGATTTAAAAACCTTGCTTTAATTGTTAACGCCAAAAATCAAGCACGTTATTGAAGTTCTGTCAAAAATTCCTAACCCCAACAACAAATTCAACAAATGAACTTTAATTTGTATATTTTATTGTACTCAACATAAACAATTTTTATAACTTTTTACAAAAATACATTTTGTTTTCGTTCTCATAAAAAACCACGTAAGTCTCTGAATTTCAAAAGTAGAACACCACATACTGTGATTGAGAATGATGATGCTTGGTCTTTTGTGGCCACAATGTCCGCTAGGAGTAAGATACTTCATTGCTTGCACTGTACATTGTAGTTGGTCACTTGACCAAAAGTAGAGCCAAATGGATCACTCTTAAAACACTATAAACCCCATCATCTTATACATAGCCATTGGTATATAGCACCCAGGAAATAAAGGACATTCAAAATACCCAGAAGGCGAAACAGAAGTTTCTATATCCGTAAGCAAAACTTTTCAACAAAAACAAAATTCCTCAGGCTTAATCTTTGGGGGATGAATATGGATATATGGCTATAAGGGTATATCGTATAACGGTATGAAGTGGTAGTTGTTTCCTATTAATTATCCTGATGGATATCGTAAATAACTATCAGAAGACTGGACTGTACTCCTTTGTCGACTAGCCTCATCCATATGGTGAAGAAGAAAAGCGCATCAAGCCTGGTGAGGGCATAAAATAACAACAACAGGAACAATTGAAACCCCTCAAGGATACCCAAAGAGAGAAAAAGAAAGAGAATTGCAATTGTTTTTCATTTTTGCTCGATTAATTTGCATCATGAGAGTCGATTTGTTAATTTTTTTACTCGTATTTTCCGAATCGAGTTTTCAATTTTTTCGTTGTTTTTGTTGTTTAGTCCTTTTACTGTTAAGGCCAGCCTGCATCGGCACAAGTTCGATGTATAGGTATACCTATAGCAACTGATTTTGTGTTTTCAGGATGTTTATCTGGAAGCACCAATTGGAAGGTCAAATACGCGGAATCAACATTCAAAGCTTTCTATTTTTGTTGTTTTTGTAATTCGTTGCGAAAATCAGGCATCGATTTCAATTTGGAAAACAGGATAAAGAAAAGGAAGAAATACATAAAAAAAGGCACTTTATCCTTTTCTCTTTGAAATTCCTCAACTGGAAAATAGGAATGCCATTCACCATATAGTATAGTGTATTAGTATGCAGAAGGAAAGTGGTGGTAGGGGATTTTTAGAGGGGTTGATGGCTGTGGCTGTGGCTGTGAACAATGAAAGCAAAAGAAAGTTGACAAAAAAAACAACAATATAGAAACTCAGTGAGCGCAATCCCTCCATCGGGAGTTGCAGCAAAAATTAAAAGGACCTCACAAGTAAGACAGACTTCAAGCACTTTGGGGTGCACTGATTTGAAGTGGTATGCAAATTCAGTTTCCATTACTGTGACATGGACACATAAAAGGTAATCAGTCGGTTGAATGCATTTTGAATTGCCTTGAAGATGAAGAAGGTTAAGAAGGAGTTAGGAGTTAGGGCCATCTCTTTTTATATATACATATGTAGATAGTATCAATTTCATTGTAAATTCCAATAATGGTGTCTCTAAGGTAAATGTGATAGGAATTGAATGATTTCATTAATCTGTGATTTCAATTCATAGATAAAAAAGAGAATTTGAAAAAAAGCAAATTAATTTAGATATCAGCTTCGATATTCAATTGAATGCGTAATTTTTTTGTCTGCTTATAGAATTTTGGTAGTACCCGTGGCTTGATGCTTAGTGCGTTGGACTGTCATGCCAGAAGCCTTGGATTCAAACCCTGCCTGTGCCATCTGAAGTTTTTTCGCGGGTACTGTAGTTCTTGTCATGAAAATTGGGATTCGGCTTAAAACTGTAGGTCCCCTCCATCCCTGACAACATTACTCACACACATGAATGCTTGAGAGTTGTAAGTCCTTATGCCCTAGTTTTCAACAGACTATTGCGCCAAACCAAAATAACCAATTGAAAAGAAAAGGTAACAAAAGTATTTAAGCGTTTTAATATCGGGTGATTTTTTAAGAGCTTGAGAACTTTAAAAAAAAAAAAAAAAACGCATAAAATTTGCAAAATCTCATCGATTCTTTATTTGAAACGTTAGATTGGTCCATGACATTTACTTTTTGAAGATAATTTCATTTAAATGTCGGCTGCGTCTTAGGTGATCCATTCGGAAAGTCCAATTTTGGAATAGCCCGAATTTCTTCGGAAATGTTGTCTTCCAAAGCTGGAATAGTTGCTGGCTTATTTGTGTAGACTTTAGACTTGACGTAGCCCCACAAAAAATAGTCTAAAGGCGTCAAATCGCATGATCTTGGTGGCCAACTTACCGGTCCATTCCTTGAGATGAATTGTTCTCCGAAGTTTTCCCTCAAAATGGCCATAGAATCGCGAGCTGTGTGGCATGTAGCGCCATCTGTTGAAACCACATGTCAACCAAGTTCAGTTCTTCCATTTTTGGCAACAAAAAGTTTGTTAGCATTGAACGATAGCGATCGCCATTCACCGTAACGTTGCGTCCAACAGCATCTTTGAAAAAATACGGTCCAATGATTCCACCAGCGTACAAACCACACCAAAAAGTGCATTTTTCGGGATGCATGGGCAGTTCTTGAACGGCTTCTGGTTGCTCTTCACTCCAAATGCGGCAATTTTGCTTATTTACGTAGCCATTCAACCAGAAATGAGCCTCATCGCTGAACAAAATTTGTCGATAAAAAAGCGGATTTTCTGCCAACTTTTCTAGGGCCCATTCACTGAAAATTCGACGTTGTGGCAGATGATTTGCAAGCGTTGCTCGTTAGTAAGTCTATTCATGATGAAATGTCAAAGCATACTGAGCATCTTTCTCTTTGACACCATGTATGAAATCCCGCGTGATCTGTCAAATACTAATGCATGAAAATCCTAACCTCAAAAAAATCACCCGATAGTTATCTTTTTGGAAAACTTGCGTCAAATGACTGAGAACAAACTTCTCCAGAAGAAATACCAAACAACCCATAAGTTGAAAATAGAAAATCACAAATCTTTAAATCTTAAAAAGGCATCATCGATTCTTTTCTCCAAGCTACCGTAGCAAATCTGGCAACTAAAGATGACATGAACAGGATAAACAATGAAATTTAGCTTCTCCGTCAACAAAATTCAGAACTTTCAAAACATGTTCAAGAATTTGAAAAACAATATTTTTTTTCTTAAGGACGAACCGGCGAGGTCGCAAAGTCAAGAAAAACGTGGGAAAAATAATTGGAAGAATACGAAAGAAATCAATTGAACAAACTTCCGAATTGGTGTATGCGTATCTTCTGAAAACCTGGCCACTCAATTAAAGCTCCTGTTGATAAGAGATTATATTTTAAACATTTCTTACAGTGAATCACTTACTGTTGATAAGACACTGGACGTAGATATAACAATGAAAGAAAGAAATGTTGTTATCGGAAGTACGTTAAATGGAAAAGCTTCAGGTGAAGACGTGATACCATACGAATTTTCTAAAATGCAATTACTCTTTCTTAAACAGCCTTCCACAGCAGAAATTCCATTCTCATTTAAAAGTCCTCAAACGTAAAAAAAGTCTTTTGGACATTGTAGAAAATTACGGAGAAGTGTCATTTATGATTAATTTTTCAAAAATTATTTTTTCTGTGGAGTCTTGGTTAAAATACTGGAAAGATGAGTTGAACAGAAAAATCTTCTAACCGACCTGAAAGCTGGTTTTTGAAGGAATTATTCAACCATGGATCAGATATAAACACTCACATCAATTGTCATAGGGCATCGTTCCAAGACTTCAAAGCGGCGGCGGCGGGCGTTTGACCTTGTAAACAGATATGCTCTTTTCTATAAACTTTCACAACCTAAAATATTTTCAAAATTCATTCAAAATGAAACAAGGCTGCTTACTGAGTTCATTATTGTTTTCTTTATTTATAAGCGATGTAGTAGATGATATTCCAGGAGGAGTAAGGATAGCTAATACCACAATCAATGTATTTTTATATGCGGATGCTCTCATTATTCATTCTAAATCTCCAGAACATATGCAACTGATGATCAATCGTTAATCATGCTATTGTAAGAGACGTGGACTGACAATTAATACTGATAAGTTAAAAGTTATGGTTTTAAACGATTTCTAAGAATAGACCAAGAACGACAATAGAACTTTAATAACCATCCTCTGGAAATAGTTAAGGAGGTTAAATATTTGGTAGTTATTCTAAATAAAACACTAAATTAACAGTCAAGACGTTACAGAAAAAGCAAAAGCAAAAAAAGTGGAAAAATGTGTTTTCAACAACCTTTGTAAGTTGAAAAATCAACTATACCACATTATTCAAGCTTATACGAATACAACAATCTGAATGCATTCATAACTAATGCTCGAGTTTCAGAAAGCAGGAAATTGTATAGAGAACTACTTTTATGACTTGCTATGTCATGATAAACTATCGTTGATATTCAAAGTAAGATGTGAAGTCCTAACTTTACAAGGAAACTCCTATAGTGATAAATTTGACCAGTTCTGCACACTTTGCAACCTACGCTTAAAAGAAGACTGAATGAATGAATTGGGTGGCGCAACAGTCCGTTGAGAACTAGGGCCTAGTGACTTACAACTCTCAACCATTCCTGTGTGCGATTACTGTTGTCAGGGATGGATGGGACATACAGTTCTTAAGCCGAATCCGAACGGCTAATTTTAAGTAAAAAAAAGTAACTCACTTTTCATGAGTTACTTTTAGAGAATTTGTCAATTCCTCGCAAGAAGCAGAACCCGTGAACAAAATTTTAGATGGCATAGGCATAGAAACAAAACCATTTGCATGACAGTCCAATGCACTAATCATCATACCACGGGCACGGAAAGAAGACTGCTTTCATATAAATAAGTGTGTGCCCATTATTCAGACTACAAAGGATAACTTAATTTGGAAAACCTACAAATTCTAAACGAATGTGAAGCGAATCTTCTCAGCTGTTTTCTAAAAACAATAAAATGCTATTAATTCAGAATACGCTTTCAATTTTGCATATCTTTTTTAACTTTGAAATGTAAAATAATTTTATTTTTGTACACAAATGTATACTATTTTAAAATTGTTAACCAGGCTGACGGCTTAGCCATAGCTTTTAAGTTCATACTTTGTAACCATGTTTTTTGTTATACATTGTTTTTGACTCAAAGCTAGCCAATATAGCAACAAAAGACGACATCAATACCATCAGAAATGATTTAACATCTCTTCAAGTTGAAAACGAAACTCTAAAATCTGAAATAAAGAAACTTAAAGAGAACGAAATTCTGTTAAACCGAAAAATAGATGATTTTGAAAAATTCTCTAAATGGCAAAATATTGTTGTAAATGGGCTAACAGCGATCAGTACTCAGGCAGCAAAACAGCAGTTTGAGCAAATATGCAGTTCAACACTTAACGTATCCGTTACAACAACCAACACCAGACAAATGGGCAGCGCAAGCAAGAACTCGTCAGCTTTTGTTTTCGATCTTGGAAATGTAAACGATGTAAGCACAATTTTATCGTCTACAGATCGCTTGAGAAACTCTAGGATATTTATCAACAGAGACCTTTCGTACAATGAAAGAAGAGAGAAATACCACCTACGTCAAATCAAAAAATGTTTAACACAAACCAATCCCAATCTAAAAGTCGAGATTAAGCGGTGGGCCATCGAAGTCAACAACCAGCGCAGGGTTTCAAATGCAGCTCTGAGGGAGTAATTAAAGCTTTTAGCGATGTAAGCAAGGCTTACATTGTTAGTCTACTAGATAAAACAAATCTTAATTACACTGTAATTGTAAATGAAACTAAAAAGCTAAATATGCCAAGTCCAAGTAACTCTCAAAATCAAGCTTAACAATTAGATGCCTATCAGGTTTTATCTTTCAATGTTAGAGGTCTTGGAAATAAAACCTTATTTTGTAATTTTTATAAAAATATATGTAATTTTGAAATATTTTTTTTATGTGAAACCTTTGTAACAAAAGAAAATAGTATAAGATACGAAAAATTCTTCCCTGGTTATAAACTTGAATGAATCCCTGCGACAAGAACACAACAGCAAATACGAGGGGCAGAGCAAGTGGCGGCTGCTTATATGGATACAAGAAATGTATTGAACAGATCTACAAACTGAGCTTCATCAAACAACACGACACCGTTTTTCTCAGAGGTTATTTTGGAGGTGCTTTACTTAACCTGGTCCCTGCGTACATCAACTGCAATCACTGGCGAAGCGACTTTGAAAAACTTACAACTTTCTTCGAAGAAACAGACCTTAATAATTTCATACTAGTTGGCGATTTGAATGTAAGAACAGGCACGAAAGGAAGTGTAGATGTGCAGCTTTCGAATGAAAATCTGGTTTCAATGATTAGAACATCAAAGGATAATTCCTACAGGAAAGGAGCATTCATTTTGAATGGGAGAGGTTTCGGCGACAATATACTGGTGAATTCACATTCGTGAGCAATAGAGGGTCTTCAGTAATTGATTACTGCTGTCCATCATATAGCAGTATCGGTGCAATATGTAACTTTAAAGTCGGTTGTGAAACTTTCTCCGACCATATGCCCCTCATTATACTAAATCTAAACGTACAATCATCATCGACGTACAACGATAACTTGAAACTTCTACCAAGGCTTAAATGGCGGGAGGAAAGAGTATTCGCATACACAAACAGTTTACATCGACACATTTCACAAACGATTACTGATATAGACGAAAATGAAGATCTTTGTCTTAAGATTAAGGAATGTATATACAACACAAACGGGGAAATTAATTGTCCGAGTAAGAACTTCACGCCAAAGAAACCGTGGTTTGATACTGCTTGCTTTTATGCCAGGAGAAATGTCATGAATAGCCTAAAGATGTACAGAAAATACAATATTGACGTTTACAGAACACTCTACCGTGATGAGTACAAGAAATTTTGGGCCCTATGCACAGCAAAACAGTGTAATTATTATCAATATATCACAAGTCAACTAGCATCAGTTAAGACAACAAGTGACTGCTGGAAACTGGCAAAGAAAATACGTAACAATACAAACGAAAGCAACATGTCGGCAAATATAAACACATTAGAGTTTAGAACACACTTTCAGAACCTTCTCTATCAAACATTGTCCACAGAAACATCTTTCGAATATGCTTCAAATAGAGTTGTATATATACCCTTGCTTGATAAGGAAATTGAAATCAGCGAAGTTCTTGCAGCTATTACTACGGCAAAGGATAATAAAGCTCCCGGAATCGATGGAATTCCATTTGAATTTTATAAAAAGGCAACGCCCAACTTAATCTTAGAAATTCGCCGTCTATTCAGCGATACCTTTCGCACTGGTACAATTCCTAACTCGTTCAAAAGATCAATAATATTCCCTCTTTTTAAGAAAGGAAATCCCAAGGATGTAGCCAACTACCGTGGTCTGTCTTTTATGGACAATATACATATAAAGGGTGTCCCAAAATTAACGCAAGATTTGAATTTGCCGCCATTTGTGCAGCGAAGTGTTGGCAACCCTGAAAAAAAGCAATTTGACAGCTAATAGTATAGGGTTATTAAAAAAGGAGTGTTACACGAGAGAACAACGCGTCTTCATTATTAAAGAATATTTCAAAAATAGTGAAAGCTTGGCGGCTGCAGTTCGAAAATTTCATACAAAATATGAGCAAAATCATCCTAAGCGATGAAGCACATTTTCATCTTGATGGCTTTGTCAATCGCCAAAATTGCCGCATTTGGGGTTCGGAGAACCCACATGTGATTGTCGAAAAACAAATGCATCCACAACGCGTGACTGTATGGTGTGGATTTTGGGCTGGAGGCATAATTGGGCCATATTTTTTTGAAAATGATGCTGGTCAAGCAGTGACTGTTACTGGTGCTCGATATCGCGACATGATTACACAGTTCTTTCTGCCAAAATTGGATGATATTGATGTGTCCAATATGTGGTTTCAACAAGACGGTGCCACATGTCATACAGCTCGTGAAACAATTCAATTACTGCATGAGACATTTCCAGGTCGTGTACTTTCTCGTTTCGGTGATCAAAATTGGCCTCCTAGATCGTGTGATTTAACACCATTACACTTCTTTTTATGGGGTTATTTGAAATCACAAGTCTATGTCAACAAGCCCACAACCACCCGTGCATTAAAGGAGGAGATTCAACGCTGCATCAACGAAATTCAGCCACATTTATGCAGAATGGTCATGGAAAATTTCAACAAAAGAGTGCACATGTGAATGCAAAGCCGTGGAGGCCATTTGTTCGATGTGTTATTCCATACATAACCCTATCCTATGTACTTTACGAGTCAATAAAAATATAACTATCAAAAGACTAAAAACGGGGTTTTCTATTTAATTCAAATCTTGCGTTAATTTTGGGACACCCTTTATAAGCTGTTCACAACTGTTCTTCTGAATAGACTAAGCCAATGGGTCAAAGCAAATCATATTTTAAACGAATTCCAAGCTGCATACAGAGAAAACTACTCAACCACGGACCAAATGTTCAATCTCTCCTGCCTTATAAGCCTTCAGCTTATAAGGCATTTCCATTCGGAAAGTCCAATTTTGGAATAGCCCGAATTTCTTCGGAAATGTTGTCTTCCAAAGCTGGAATAGTTGCTGGCTTATTTGTGTAGACTTTAGACTTGACGTAGCCCCACAAAAAATAGTCTAAAGGCGTCAAATCGCATGATCTTGGTGGCCAACTTACTGGTCCATTCCTTGAGATGAATTGTTCTCCGAAGTTTTCCCTCAAAATGGCCATAGAATCGCGAGCTGTGTGGCATGTAGCGCCATCTGTTGAAACCACATGTCAACCAAGTTCAGTTCTTCCATTTTTGGCAACAAAAAGTTTGTTAGCATTGAACGATAGCGATCGCCATTCACCGTAACGTTGCGTCCAACAGCATCTTTGAAAAAATACGGTCCAATGATTCCACCAGCGTACAAACCACACCAAAAAGTGCATTTTTCGGGATGCATGGGCAGTTCTTGAACGGCTTCTGGTTGCTCTTCACTCCAAATGCGGCAATTTTGCTTATTTACGTAGCCATTCAACCAGAAATGAGCCTCATCGCTGAACAAAATTTGTCGATAAAAAAGCGGATTTTCTGCCAACTTTTCTAGGGCCCATTCACTGAAAATTCGACGTTGTGGCAGATGATTTGCAAGCGTTGCTCGTTAGTAAGTCTATTCATGATGAAATGTCAAAGCATACTGAGCATCTTTCTCTTTGACACCATGTATGAAATCCCGCGTGATCTGTCAAATACTAATGCATGAAAATCCTAACCTCAAAAAAATCACCCGATAGTTATCTTTTTGGAAAACTTGCGTCAAATGACTGAGAACAAACTTCTCCAGAAGAAATACCAAACAACCCATAAGTTGAAAATAGAAAATCACAAATCTTTAAATCTTAAAAAGGCATCATCGATTCTTTTCTCCAAGCTACCGTAGCAAATCTGGCAACTAAAGATGACATGAACAGGATAAACAATGAAATTTAGCTTCTCCGTCAACAAAATTCAGAACTTTCAAAACATGTTTAAGAATTTGAAAAACAATATTTTTTTTCTTAAGGACGAACCGGCGAGGTCGCAAAGTCAAGAAAAACGTGGGAAAAATAATTGGAAGAATACGAAAGAAATCAATTGAACAAACTTCCGAATTGGTGTATGCGTATCTTCTGAAAACCTGGCCACTCAATTAAAGCTCCTGTTGATAAGAGATTATATTTTAAACATTTCTTACAGTGAATCACTTACTGTTGATAAGACACTGGACGGAGATATAACAATGAAAGAAATAAATGCTGTTATCGTAAGTACGTTAAATGGAAAAGCTCCAGGTGAAGACGTGATACCATACGAATTTTCTAAAATGCAATTACTCTTTCTTAAACAGCCTTCCACAGCAGAAATTCCATTCTCATTTAAAAGTCCTCAAACGTAAAAAAAGTCTTTTGGACATTGTAGAAAATTACGGAGAAGTGTCATTTATGATTAATTTTTCAAAAATTATTTTTTCTGTGGAGTCTTGGTTAAAATACTGGAAAGATGAGTTGAACAGAAAAATCTTCTAACCGACCTGAAAGCTGGTTTTTGAAGGAATTATTCAACCATGGATCAGATATAAACACTCACATCAATTGTCATAGGGCATCGTTCCAAGACTTCAAAGCGGCGGCGGCGGGCGTTTGACCTTGTAAACAGATATGCTCTTTTCTATAAACTTTCACAACCTAAAATATTTTCAAAATTCATTCAAAATGAAACAAGGCTGCTTACTGAGTTCATTATTGTTTTCTTTATTTATAAGCGATGTAGTAGATGATATTCCAGGAGGAGTAAGGATAGCTAATACCACAATCAATGTATTTTTATATGCGGATGCTCTCATTATTCATTCTAAATCTCCAGAACATATGCAACTGATGATCAATCGTTAATCATGCTATTGTAAGAGACGTGGACTGACAATTAATACTGATAAGTTAAAAGTTATGGTTTTAAACGATTTCTAAGAATAGACCAAGAACGACAATAGAACTTTAATAACCATCCTCTGGAAATAGTTAAGGAGGTTAAATATTTGGTAGTTATTCTAAATAAAACACTAAATTAACAGTCAAGACGTTACAGAAAAAGCAAAAAAAGTGGAAAAATGTGTTTTCAACAACCTTTGTAAGTTGAAAAATCAACTATACCACATTATTCAAGCTTATACGAATACAACAATCTGAATGCATTCATAACTAATGCTCGAGTTTCAGAAAGCAGGAAATTGTATAGAGAACTACTTTTATGACTTGCTATGTCATGATAAACTATCGTTGATATTCAAAGTAAGATGTGAAGTCCTAACTTTACAAGGAAACTCCTATAGTGATAAATTTGACCAGTTCTGCACACTTTGCAACCTACGCTTAAAAGAAGACTGAATGAATGAATTGGGTGGCGCAACAGTCCGTTGAGAACTAGGGCCTAGTGACTTACAACTCTCAACCATTCCTGTGTGCGATTACTGTTGTCAGGGATGGATGGGACATACAGTTCTTAAGCCGAATCCGAACGGCTAATTTTAAGTAAAAAAAAGTAACTCACTTTTCATGAGTTACTTTTAGAGAATTTGTCAATTCCTCGCAAGAAGCAGAACCCGTGAACAAAATTTTAGATGGCATAGGCATAGAAACAAAACCATTTGCATGACAGTCCAATGCACTAATCATCATACCACGGGCACGGAAAGAAGACTGCTTTCATATAAATAAGTGTGTGCCCATTATTCAGACTACAAAGGATAACTTAATTTGGAAAACCTACAAATTCTAAACGAATGTGAAGCGAATCTTCTCAGCTGTTTTCTAAAAACAATAAAATGCTATTAATTCAGAATACGCTTTCAATTTTGCATATCTTTTTTAACTTTGAAATGTAAAATAATTTTATTTTTGTACACAAATGTATACTATTTTAAAATTGTTAACCAGGCTGACGGCTTAGCCATAGCTTTTAAGTTCATACTTTGTAACCATGTTTTTTGTTATACATTGTTTTTGACTCAAAGCTAGCCAATATAGCAACAAAAGACGACATCAATACCATCAGAAATGATTTAACATCTCTTCAAGTTGAAAACGAAACTCTAAAATCTGAAATAAAGAAACTTAAAGAGAACGAAATTCTGTTAAACCGAAAAATAGATGATTTTGAAAAATTCTCTAAATGGCAAAATATTGTTGTAAATGGGCTAACAGCGATCAGTACTCAGGCAGCAAAACAGCAGTTTGAGCAAATATGCAGTTCAACACTTAACGTATCCGTTACAACAACCAACACCAGACAAATGGGCAGCGCAAGCAAGAACTCGTCAGCTTTTGTTTTCGATCTTGGAAATGTAAACGATGTAAGCACAATTTTATCGTCTACAGATCGCTTGAGAAACTCTAGGATATTTATCAACAGAGACCTTTCGTACAATGAAAGAAGAGAGAAATACCACCTACGTCAAATCAAAAAATGTTTAACACAAACCAATCCCAATCTAAAAGTCGAGATTAAGCGGTGGGCCATCGAAGTCAACAACCAGCGCAGGGTTTCAAATGCAGCTCTGAGGGAGTAATTAAAGCTTTTAGCGATGTAAGCAAGGCTTACATTGTTAGTCTACTAGATAAAACAAATCTTAATTACACTGTAATTGTAAATGAAACTAAAAAGCTAAATATGCCAAGTCCAAGTAACTCTCAAAATCAAGCTTAACAATTAGATGCCTATCAGGTTTTATCTTTCAATGTTAGAGGTCTTGGAAATAAAACCTTATTTTGTAATTTTTATAAAAATATATGTAATTTTGAAATATTTTTTTTATGTGAAACCTTTGTAACAAAAGAAAATAGTATAAGATACGAAAAATTCTTCCCTGGTTATAAACTTGAATGAATCCCTGCGACAAGAACACAACAGCAAATACGAGGGGCAGAGCAAGTGGCGGCTGCTTATATGGATACAAGAAATGTATTGAACAGATCTACAAACTGAGCTTCATCAAACAACACGACACCGTTTTTCTCAGAGGTTATTTTGGAGGTGCTTTACTTAACCTGGTCCCTGCGTACATCAACTGCAATCACTGGCGAAGCGACTTTGAAAAACTTACAACTTTCTTCGAAGAAACAGACCTTAATAATTTCATACTAGTTGGCGATTTGAATGTAAGAACAGGCACGAAAGGAAGTGTAGATGTGCAGCTTTCGAATGAAAATCTGGTTTCAATGATTAGAACATCAAAGGATAATTCCTACAGGAAAGGAGCATTCATTTTGAATGGGAGAGGTTTCGGCGACAATATACTGGTGAATTCACATTCGTGAGCAATAGAGGGTCTTCAGTAATTGATTACTGCTGTCCATCATATAGCAGTATCGGTGCAATATGTAACTTTAAAGTCGGTTGTGAAACTTTCTCCGACCATATGCCCCTCATTATACTAAATCTAAACGTACAATCATCATCGACGTACAACGATAACTTGAAACTTCTACCAAGGCTTAAATGGCGGGAGGAAAGAGTATTCGCATACACAAACAGTTTACATCGACACATTTCACAAACGATTACTGATATAGACGAAAATGAAGATCTTTGTCTTAAGATTAAGGAATGTATATACAACACAAACGGGGAAATTAATTGTCCGAGTAAGAACTTCACGCCAAAGAAACCGTGGTTTGATACTGCTTGCTTTTATGCCAGGAGAAATGTCATGAATAGCCTAAAGATGTACAGAAAATACAATATTGACGTTTACAGAACACTCTACCGTGATGAGTACAAGAAATTTTGGGCCCTATGCACAGCAAAACAGTGTAATTATTATCAATATATCACAAGTCAACTAGCATCAGTTAAGACAACAAGTGACTGCTGGAAACTGGCAAAGAAAATACGTAACAATACAAACGAAAGCAACATGTCGGCAAATATAAACACATTAGAGTTTAGAACACACTTTCAGAACCTTCTCTATCAAACATTGTCCACAGAAACATCTTTCGAATATGCTTCAAATAGAGTTGTATATATACCCTTGCTTGATAAGGAAATTGAAATCAGCGAAGTTCTTGCAGCTATTACTACGGCAAAGGATAATAAAGCTCCCGGAATCGATGGAATTCCATTTGAATTTTATAAAAAGGCAACGCCCAACTTAATCTTAGAAATTCGCCGTCTATTCAGCGATACCTTTCGCACTGGTACAATTCCTAACTCGTTCAAAAGATCAATAATATTCCCTCTTTTTAAGAAAGGAAATCCCAAGGATGTAGCCAACTACCGTGGTCTGTCTTTTATGGACAATATACATATAAAGGGTGTCCCAAAATTAACGCAAGATTTGAATTTGCCGCCATTTGTGCAGCGAAGTGTTGGCAACCCTGAAAAAAAGCAATTTGACAGCTAATAGTATAGGGTTATTAAAAAAGGAGTGTTACACGAGAGAACAACGCGTCTTCATTATTAAAGAATATTTCAAAAATAGTGAAAGCTTGGCGGCTGCAGTTCGAAAATTTCATACAAAATATGAGCAAAATCATCCTAAGCGATGAAGCACATTTTCATCTTGATGGCTTTGTCAATCGCCAAAATTGCCGCATTTGGGGTTCGGAGAACCCACATGTGATTGTCGAAAAACAAATGCATCCACAACGCGTGACTGTATGGTGTGGATTTTGGGCTGGAGGCATAATTGGGCCATATTTTTTTGAAAATGATGCTGGTCAAGCAGTGACTGTTACTGGTGCTCGATATCGCGACATGATTACACAGTTCTTTCTGCCAAAATTGGATGATATTGATGTGTCCAATATGTGGTTTCAACAAGACGGTGCCACATGTCATACAGCTCGTGAAACAATTCAATTACTGCATGAGACATTTCCAGGTCGTGTACTTTCTCGTTTCGGTGATCAAAATTGGCCTCCTAGATCGTGTGATTTAACACCATTACACTTCTTTTTATGGGGTTATTTGAAATCACAAGTCTATGTCAACAAGCCCACAACCACCCGTGCATTAAAGGAGGAGATTCAACGCTGCATCAACGAAATTCAGCCACATTTATGCAGAATGGTCATGGAAAATTTCAACAAAAGAGTGCACATGTGAATGCAAAGCCGTGGAGGCCATTTGTTCGATGTGTTATTCCATACATAACCCTATCCTATGTACTTTACGAGTCAATAAAAATATAACTATCAAAAGACTAAAAACGGGGTTTTCTATTTAATTCAAATCTTGCGTTAATTTTGGGACACCCTTTATAAGCTGTTCACAACTGTTCTTCTGAATAGACTAAGCCAATGGGTCAAAGCAAATCATATTTTAAACGAATTCCAAGCTGCATACAGAGAAAACTACTCAACCACGGACCAAATGTTCAATCTCTCCTGCCTTATAAGCCTTCAGCTTATAAGGCATTTCCATTCGGAAAGTCCAATTTTGGAATAGCCCGAATTTCTTCGGAAATGTTGTCTTCCAAAGCTGGAATAGTTGCTGGCTTATTTGTGTAGACTTTAGACTTGACGTAGCCCCACAAAAAATAGTCTAAAGGCGTCAAATCGCATGATCTTGGTGGCCAACTTACTGGTCCATTCCTTGAGATGAATTGTTCTCCGAAGTTTTCCCTCAAAATGGCCATAGAATCGCGAGCTGTGTGGCATGTAGCGCCATCTGTTGAAACCACATGTCAACCAAGTTCAGTTCTTCCATTTTTGGCAACAAAAAGTTTGTTAGCATTGAACGATAGCGATCGCCATTCACCGTAACGTTGCGTCCAACAGCATCTTTGAAAAAATACGGTCCAATGATTCCACCAGCGTACAAACCACACCAAAAAGTGCATTTTTCGGGATGCATGGGCAGTTCTTGAACGGCTTCTGGTTGCTCTTCACTCCAAATGCGGCAATTTTGCTTATTTACGTAGCCATTCAACCAGAAATGAGCCTCATCGCTGAACAAAATTTGTCGATAAAAAAGCGGATTTTCTGCCAACTTTTCTAGGGCCCATTCACTGAAAATTCGACGTTGTGGCAGATGATTTGCAAGCGTTGCTCGTTAGTAAGTCTATTCATGATGAAATGTCAAAGCATACTGAGCATCTTTCTCTTTGACACCATGTATGAAATCCCGCGTGATCTGTCAAATACTAATGCATGAAAATCCTAACCTCAAAAAAATCACCCGATAGTTATCTTTTTGGAAAACTTGCGTCAAATGACTGAGAACAAACTTCTCCAGAAGAAATACCAAACAACCCATAAGTTGAAAATAGAAAATCACAAATCTTTAAATCTTAAAAAGGCATCATCGATTCTTTTCTCCAAGCTACCGTAGCAAATCTGGCAACTAAAGATGACATGAACAGGATAAACAATGAAATTTAGCTTCTCCGTCAACAAAATTCAGAACTTTCAAAACATGTTTAAGAATTTGAAAAACAATATTTTTTTTCTTAAGGACGAACCGGCGAGGTCGCAAAGTCAAGAAAAACGTGGGAAAAATAATTGGAAGAATACGAAAGAAATCAATTGAACAAACTTCCGAATTGGTGTATGCGTATCTTCTGAAAACCTGGCCACTCAATTAAAGCTCCTGTTGATAAGAGATTATATTTTAAACATTTCTTACAGTGAATCACTTACTGTTGATAAGACACTGGACGGAGATATAACAATGAAAGAAATAAATGCTGTTATCGTAAGTACGTTAAATGGAAAAGCTCCAGGTGAAGACGTGATACCATACGAATTTTCTAAAATGCAATTACTCTTTCTTAAACAGCCTTCCACAGCAGAAATTCCATTCTCATTTAAAAGTCCTCAAACGTAAAAAAAGTCTTTTGGACATTGTAGAAAATTACGGAGAAGTGTCATTTATGATTAATTTTTCAAAAATTATTTTTTCTGTGGAGTCTTGGTTAAAATACTGGAAAGATGAGTTGAACAGAAAAATCTTCTAACCGACCTGAAAGCTGGTTTTTGAAGGAATTATTCAACCATGGATCAGATATAAACACTCACATCAATTGTCATAGGGCATCGTTCCAAGACTTCAAAGCGGCGGCGGCGGGCGTTTGACCTTGTAAACAGATATGCTCTTTTCTATAAACTTTCACAACCTAAAATATTTTCAAAATTCATTCAAAATGAAACAAGGCTGCTTACTGAGTTCATTATTGTTTTCTTTATTTATAAGCGATGTAGTAGATGATATTCCAGGAGGAGTAAGGATAGCTAATACCACAATCAATGTATTTTTATATGCGGATGCTCTCATTATTCATTCTAAATCTCCAGAACATATGCAACTGATGATCAATCGTTAATCATGCTATTGTAAGAGACGTGGACTGACAATTAATACTGATAAGTTAAAAGTTATGGTTTTAAACGATTTCTAAGAATAGACCAAGAACGACAATAGAACTTTAATAACCATCCTCTGGAAATAGTTAAGGAGGTTAAATATTTGGTAGTTATTCTAAATAAAACACTAAATTAACAGTCAAGACGTTACAGAAAAAGCAAAAAAAGTGGAAAAATGTGTTTTCAACAACCTTTGTAAGTTGAAAAATCAACTATACCACATTATTCAAGCTTATACGAATACAACAATCTGAATGCATTCATAACTAATGCTCGAGTTTCAGAAAGCAGGAAATTGTATAGACAACTAATTTCATGACTTGCAACTCTCAACCATTCCTGTGTGCAATTACTGTTGTCAGGGAGGGATGGGACCTACAGTTCTTAAGCCGAATCCGAACGGCTAATTTTGAGTAAAAAAAATGTAACTCACTTTTCATGAGTTACTTTTAGGGAATTTGTCAATTCCTCGCAAGAAGCAGAACCCGTGAACAAAATTTTAGATGGCATAGGCAGAGAAACAAAACCATTTGCATGACAGTCCAACGCACTAATCATCATGCCACGGGCACGGACTACTTTCATATAAATAAGTATGTGCCTATTATTCAGACTACAAAGGATAACTTACTTTGGAAAACCTACAAATTCTAAACGAATGTGAAGCGAATCTTCTCAGCTATTTTCTAAAAACAATAAAATGCTATTAATTCAGAATACGCTTTCAACTTTGCATATCTTTTTAAACTTTGAAATGTAAAATAATTTTATTTTTGTACACAAATGTATACAATTTTAAAATTGTTAACCAGGCCGACGGCTTAGCCATAGCTTTTAAGTTCATACTTTGTAACCATGTTTTTTGTTATACATTGTTTTTGACTCAAAGCTAGCCAATATAGCAACAAAAGACGACATCAATACCATCAGAAATGATTTAACATCTCTTCAAGTTGAAAACGAAACTCTAAAATCTGAAATAAAGAAACTTAAAGAGAACGAAATTCTGTTAAACCGAAAAATAGATGATTTTGAAAAATTCTCTAAATGGCAAAATATTGTTGTAAATGGGCTAACAGCGATCAGTACTCAGGCAGCAAAACAGCAGTTTGAGCAAATATGCAGTTCAACACTTAACGTATCCGTTACAACAACCAACACCAGACAAATGGGCAGCGCAAGCAAGAACTCGTCAGCTTTTGTTTTCGATCTTGGAAATGTAAACGATGTAAGCACAATTTTATCGTCTACAGATCGCTTGAGAAACTCTAGGATATTTATCAACAGAGACCTTTCGTACAATGAAAGAAGAGAGAAATACCACCTACGTCAAATCAAAAAATGTTTAACACAAACCAATCCCAATCTAAAAGTCGAGATTAAGCGGTGGGCCATCGAAGTCAACAACCAGCGCAGGGTTTCAAATGCAGCTCTGAGGGAGTAATTAAAGCTTTTAGCGATGTAAGCAAGGCTTACATTGTTAGTCTACTAGATAAAACAAATCTTAATTACACTGTAATTGTAAATGAAACTAAAAAGCTAAATATGCCAAGTCCAAGTAACTCTCAAAATCAAGCTTAACAATTAGATGCCTATCAGGTTTTATCTTTCAATGTTAGAGGTCTTGGAAATAAAACCTTATTTTGTAATTTTTATAAAAATATATGTAATTTTGAAATATTTTTTTTATATGAAACCTTTGTAACAAAAGAAAATAGTATAAGATACGAAAAATTCTTCCCCGGTTATAAACTTGATTGGATCCCTGCGACAAGAACACAACAGCAAATACGAGGCAGAGCAAGTGGCGGCTGCTTATATGGATACAAGAAATGTATTGAACAGATCTACAAACTGAGCTTCATCAAACAACACGACACCGTTTTTCTCAGAGGTTATTTTGGAGGTGCTTTACTTAACCTGGTCCCTGCGTACATCAACTGCAATCACTGGCGAAGCGACTTTGAAAAACTTACAACTTTCTTCGAAGAAACAGACCTTAATAATTTCATACTAGTTGGTGATTTGAATGTAAGAACAGGCACAGGAAGTGTAGATGTGCAGCTTTCGAATGAAAATCTGGTTTCAATGATTAGAACATCAAAGGATAATTCCTACAGGAAAGGAGCATTCATTTTGAATGGGAGAGGTTTCGGCGACAATATACTAGTGAATTCACATTCGTGAGCAATAGAGGGTCTTCAGTAATTGATTACTGCTGTCCATCATATAGCAGTATCGGTGCAATATGTAACTTTAAAGTCGGTTGTGAAACTTTCTCCGACCATATGCCCCTCATTATAAATCTAAACGTACAATCATCATCGACGTACAACGATAACTTGAAACTTCTACCAAGGCTTAAATGGCGGGAGGAAAGAGTATTCGCATACACAAACAGTTTAGATCGACACATTTCACAAACGATTACTGATATAGACGAAAATGAAGATCTTTGTCTTAAGATTAAGGAATGTATATACAACACAAACGGGGAAATTAATTGTCCGAGTAAGAACTTCACGCCAAAGAAACCGTGGTTTGATATTGCTTGCTTTTATGCCAGGAGAAATGTCATGAATAGCCTAAAGATGTACAGAAAATACAATATTGACGTTTACAGAACACTCTACCGTGATGAGTACAAGAAATTTAGGGCCCTATGCACAGCAAAACAGTGTAATTATTATCAATATATCACAAGTCAACTAGCATCAGTTAAGACAACAAGTGACTGTTGGAAACTGGCAAAGAAAATACGGAACAATACAAACGAAAGCAACATTTCGGCAAATATAAACACATTAGAGTTTAGAACACACTTTCAGAACCTTCTCTATCAAACATTGTCCACAGAAACATCTTTCGAATATGCTTCAAATAGAGTTGTATATATACCCTTGCTTGATAAGGAAATTGAAATCAGCGAAGTTCTTGCAGCTATTACTACGGCAAAGGATAATAAAGCTGCGGGAATCGATGGAATTCCATTTGAATTTTACAAAAATGCAACGCCCAACTTAATCTTAGAAATTCACCGTCTATTCAGCGATACCTTTCGCACTGGTACAATTCCTAACTCGTTCAAAAGATCAATAATATTCCCTCTTTTTAAGAAAGGAAATTCCAAGGATGTAGCCAACTACCGTGGTCTGTCTTTTATGGACACTATACTTTACGCAAATTTTATGCGTTTTTTTTTTTAAAAAAGTTCTCAAGCTCTTAAAAAATCACCCATTATATTAAACAATGTCCTCTTTTCAATGGAGGACAATAAATACATAATGGGTGATTTTTTAAGAGCTTGAGAACTTTTTTTTAAAAAAAAAACGCGTAAAATTTGCGTAAAGCGCAAGTTCGAACCGAACACTGATTTTGGTAATAAAATTCAATGATTTGCAAGCGTTGCTCGTTAGTAAGTCTATTCATGATGAAATGTCAAAGCATACTGAGCATCTTTCTCTTTGACACCATGTCTGAAATCCCGCGTGATCTGTCAAATACTAATGCATGATAATCCTAACCTCAAAAAAATCACCCGATATAAGCTGTTCACAACTGTTCTTCTGAATAGACTAAGCCAATGGGTCAAAGCAAATCATATTTTAAACGAATTCCAAGCTGCATACAGAGAAAACTACTCAACCACGGACCAAATCTTCAATCTCTCCTGCCTTATAAGCCTTCAGCTTAACCGGAAAAATAAATTGTATGCGTTTTACATAGATTTGAAAGCTGCGTTCGACAATATTAACAGAAACGCATTGTTCTACAAACTGACTCAGCTAGGTATATCTACAAAAATGGTATTGATTCTTAAAGCACTCTATACCAACAACACTGCTACAGCATGGAACGGCATTCATATCAGTGACTTCTTCCCTATTAATCAAGGTGTGAAACAAGGATGTGTTCTAAGCGCTCTGCTATTTATGTTGTTCTTAAACGACCTTGATTCTGATTTGCCGTGTGGAGTTACTATGGAAGGAGTATCGGTAAAAGCTCTACTTTACGCAGACGACATAGTGCTACTCTCAGATAATCCTGCTTTCCTACAGATAATGATAAACAGCTTTGCAAATAATTGTTCCAAATGGCAACTGCATGTGAACCTAACAAAATCAGAAATAGTTATTTTTCGAAATGGTGGACGTCGAGCAGCTGAAGAAAAATGGAAGTACAACGACACCGAGATCAAAATATCTAACAATTTCAAGTACCTAGGAGTAAATCTCACATACAATATGTCGTGGACGGATCATCTTACGAAAAGGCTAGTAATGTCTAAGAATGCAATTAATGCTACTTGGTCAAACTTTATCAGAAATAAGAACATACAACACTCAGATAAATTCAAAATATACGAAGCTGCTTCAAAGTCTATAATGAATTACTATGGCCAAGTTTGGTGATATTCGGAGAATGACGAAGTTGAAAAGTTGCAAAGGTTTTTCATTAAAAGATGCTTCTCCCTTCCTAATAACACGCCAAACTATGTTCTCAATATTGAAACTGGACTAAGAAAAGCTTATATTACGACACTAAAACTCCACTTTAAATACATCCAAAGGGTAAGCACGCTCCCTGAAAACAGACTGCCAAGAAGACTTATGGGTATCATCGTGAGAAAAAAGATCTACTGGGCTGACAAATGGTCAGAACTCTTTAACGATCTGAACATTCAGTTTGACTGGAACACTAAGTCTGAATGGAAGGCACTGCACGCAGAAACTTGCGAAAAACTTGACTTGCATTGGTCGGAACACACTAATAGAGCTCTACAATCACGATTCCATGATGAATATTGCAACTTGAACTATGCTGAGGTACCAAACTATTTCAATGATAGTAACTCGCGTGAAATGATAAGTATGGTATTAAAGTCCAGGTTTGGATTGCTCAACCTCAATGCACGAGCATGCTTAACATTTCTTACAAAATATTTCCAAAAAGCTTAGATATATTAAAAAACTTGGCAATGGGTTGAAAATTATTGTTAACTTCTCCCTTTGAGCCCATTTTGTATATTAGGATTGCCAAATCTGAGAAAATTGATTTAGGGGTAGACTGCCGAGTTTTTGAGAAAATGAGTGACAAGAGTGGAAGATAATTTTTTTTAGAAAAATCAGAACCAGGACTAAAATCGGCATGAAGTTGACTTATTTTTCAATTTAATGGATAAGATGACTTCGGCTCGAAAACACGAGGGAGAAAGAGCTTAAGCCCAATATTTGCCCTAGATAAAAGTTAAGTAAAAATGTCGAGTACAAATTTCATGGAACAGTTAAAAAAAATTAATAAGAGTTGAAGCAGCATTCCCAAAAGTCCAGAACACTGAACACAACAATTAACTATTATAAACCCAGCACTACGATATTTTGAATACCTGATTTTTCGTTGATTAGAAAGTATTTTATTTTTTGTATGCTGTTTGATATAAATGTCGAGTGGATGAGTCTCAATTATTTAGATATGACATTTCGAATTCTAAACTTCTATTCGGGCACTAATCCAAAAAGCCTATTCGAGTTGTTTTATTTTCTATCTTTTTTTTAATCAAACGACTAAATTATGTGTGTCATGTCTATAAAACTCTTTGGATTGACAAAAATTTAAAACCAAAAAAAAAAAAAAATCCACATGAGTGCCAATTATTTGAGAACAATTCCAACATAGTACATCGCAAACACAAGTCGCAACCCTCAATATAAATCCAAATGTCATTCATCAAAAATGCAATTTAGAAGTTTCACCCCAAGCGAGGTAACATTTGGTTGGACGTCGCGTCCGTCCGTCGGATGGTCGGGATTGGGACGACGACTACGAGCGACGGCGACGCACCATGTTGTGATTGCGATGCACATGATGCACTATCCACAGCACCAAAAGGCACTGCCAGAGTGTTTCTACAATGTACGGACGGACATGGGACATCGGACATTCCGTTTAAATTCATTCAATGTCTATCAAGTCATTCGAAAAAATAAAATACATATCTACAAAAATAGTGTATAAATTTTGGTATATTTTTGGCTGCAGGTGTTTGACAAATTGGACCAATAAAATGCCGACTTATCAAATAGTCAGCTTTTGTAGCAGCAAATCATTTTGACAAAAAAAATTAAATGCTTGTCTCGCAGTGTTGGCGATAAAAAGATTTATGAAACTAAAAAAACTCAAATAGCAACAAAATATATTCGAACGTATAAAATGTAGGATAGCTAGAGGCGTGGTAGATACTTTTGGTTGGACGGACGGATAGATAGATACTTTTAATGGCTTTTTTTTCTCCTAAGAACTATTTACCCCCACAGATGAATTTTATGAGAGTGTGAATTTTCTTCAAAGTTTTAAAATATTTTATAAGAAATATGATGAGCTTTTTTTTAGTTTGACTTAAGTGCATTATTGAGCCAACATCACTCTTGATGCACTCAAGGAAAGGATTATGTCATCTTTTTTATTGGAACATTATTCATATTGAGATATTGAGAATGCACTTACTATAAAAGTTTATAGATTTAAGGTTACTGAAGTGAATGCATCATAAACTTTAAAAGTGCGAGAAAAAGAGAGATACAGAAAATTAATCATCTTCATTAAATTTAACGACAAAATGAAGTTTAACATAAAAATCATCTCTTAACTTCACCGAAGTTGAATTTTTTCTTATAGTTTTCATAAGAAAAGATAAAAGGATGATTTTATTGAAATTTTTTAAAGGATGAGTTTCAGAATCTCAAGTTATGCATGAAGGATTTAAAATGTCAATAGGTACCTATATGGTTTTTGTATATTTATGTAAACTATTTATGGTGCCCTTTTAAAGCTTTTTATTAAATTGATTTGAATATATTCACGAAGATCAATACAAAAATGCAGCACACAATGTTTACGATTTTCAATTGTTTCAATTTAACCATAATCCGTCAATCTTAAGCTTAGAAATCATAAACCAAACCGAAAAAAGAGGCTGGGATGCGACCCACACTGAAAACTTCCCATCCCGTCTGTCGATTTGTCTTGCTTCAAAGTTTGTAGGTTTTCGTGTTGGGTTAAAAAAGTTGTCAGTTGAATTATTCTTAAAAATTTTAAAATTACCAACAATATTTTTCATATAAAGAAATAGTTTAGTTTGAAAATCTAGTTTTGTTAAATAGATTTTTAGTGAAAAACAAATTTTTACCAATTTTAGTAGCATTTCTTAAATTTTTACTAATTAGATGAATTAAATTAATTTGAGAGATATCAAGAACTGAACATCAATTTTTACCAAATTTGCGTACTATTTCTTGTAGAATTTATTTTTTTATGAAAAAATGGACTGTTGGATTTTTATAAAAAACCATTGAATATCGAAAACAATATTTTCTGTGAAATAAAAAAAGTTTGAAGACAATATTTTTAATTTTTGAAAAGCTATTTGAGTCGAAAGTAAATTTTTACCAAGTTTTAGTATTGTTTTTTTGTTAGGTTTTTATTTTTTGTAAAAAAACTGTCAATTAGATTTTTATCAAAATTTTACTGAATGTTGAAAACAATTTTTTTTAAAAGATAAAAGCCAATGTCTCAAAGTTTTGAAAAGATATTTGCGTCGAAAATCAATTTTTACCAACTTTTGTTAAATTTTCTTTTAAGTTTTTATTTTTTGTAAAAAAAACTGTCAATTCGATTTTTCTCAAAACTTTACTGCATGTTGACAACATTATTTTTCAAAAGATAAAAGTAGTTAAAACCCAATATCTCAAATTTTTAAAAAGATATTTGAGTCGAAAATCAATTTTTACCAACTTTTATTAATTTTTTTGTTTAGGTTTTTATTTTTTGTAAAAAAACTATCAATTCGATTTTTCTCAAAATTTTACCAGATGTCAAAAACATTATTCTTCGTTGCACAAAATTATTTTGGAGATAAAATCATTTTGTATTCGTAAAATTTTCGAGGTGACAAATTTTTTTGTTTCAGTTTTTTTGATTTATAAAAAAAACTGTTAACTGGATTTTTTTCAAAAAATATACTTGTTTGGTATCACGTTACAATATATTATATAAAATTTAATTCAAGTCTCTAGCATTTTTGGTTCGTAAGATATTAAGGGTTAACCAAAATGTTCACCTTTTTTTTAAACTGCTATGGTAAAAAAAACACCCACGCAATTTTCTTGAGAGCCCTTTCTGCATCTTTCTGCCTTATTATTTGTATAACAAAATTTATTTGAAGTCGATACCTCTTCTGGTTCTTGAGCTATGGACAACCAAAAAAACGTCGCGAACGTACGGACGTACGTACACACGCACGCACAGACATCTTTCTAAAAATCTTTTATTTCGACTCTAGGGACCTTGAAACGTCGAGAAATGTCAAAATTTTCAATTTGACAAATCGGACCCATTACAATAACTTCCTATGGGAAGTTAAATATTTCTGATAACGATGATGATGACATATAAAAATAAACTCTTCAACCAAACCTCGGACTCTGCGATTCGAAGGCTGAATCATTTGGGCTCCAATGGGAGCACTAATGATATAGCTTCCGGATCGCGGGGTCAATATCTTAACAACCCAAACCGACAAAACACTAATTTTGTACAACAAACTCAATCACACACACTAAAACCAAATCCGTATAGAAGAAAACACCCTTTTTCTGCTGCACGTAGAAAAAATGTGTGTTTTCAAAATGAAAAAAAAAATATATAACGTTAATTATAAAGGGTGTCCCAAAATTAACGCAAGATTTGAATTAAATAGAAAAAGCCGTTTTTAGTCTTTTTATAATTATATTTTTATTGACTCGTAAAGTACATAGGATAGGGTTATGTATGGAATAACACATCGGACAAATGGCCTCCACGGCTTTGCATGCACATGCGCACTCTTTTGTTGAAATTTTCCATGACCATTCTGCATAAATGTGGCTGAATTTCGTTGATGCAGCGTTGAATCTCCTCCTTTAATGCACGGGTGGTTGTGGGCTTGTTGACATAGACTTGTGATTTCAAATAACCCCATAAAAAGAAGTCTAATGGTGTTAAATCACACGATCTAGGAGGCCAATTTTGATCACCGAAACGAGAGAGTACACGACCTGGAAATGTCTCATGCAGTAATTGAATTGTTTCACGGGCTGTATGACATGTGGCACCGTCTTGTTGAAACCACATATTGGACACATCAATATCATCCAATTTTGGCAGAAAGAACTGTGTAATCATGTCGCGATATCGAGCACCAGTAACAGTCACTGCTTGACCAGCATCATTTTCAAAAAAATATGGCCCAATTATACCTCCAGCCCAAAATCCACACCATACAGTCACGCGTTGTGGATGCATTTGTTTTTCGACAATCACATGTGGGTTCTCCGAACCCCAAATGCGGCAATTTTGGCGATTGACAAAGCCATCAAGATGAAAATGTGCTTCATCGCTTAGGATGATTTTGCTCGAAAAATCAGGGTCCATTTGTTGATGTTCAATAATCCATTCAACGAACTCTCTTCTCTGTCCATGGTCATTAGGCTTCAATTGTTGTGTTAATTGAATTTTGTAAGCATGAATACACAGATCTTTGGTGAGTATACGCTGTAGAGAGGTTCTTGAAATTTGCAATTCTTGTCCACGACGTCGAATTGAGGTTCCTAGATTGTCAGCAACACTCTCACGCACTGCTTCGACATTCACATTTGAACGGCTTGTGTTTGGACGACCAGTGTGTTTGGCATCTCCAACGGATCTAGTCTCCATGAATTTTTCAATTAATCTCTTCACAGTTGACGAAGTTAAAACACTATTCCGACCATATTTTGTATGAAATTTTCGAACTGCAGCCGCCAAGCTTTCACTATTTTTGAAATATTCTTTAATAATGAAGACACGTTGTTCTATCGTGTAACGCTCCATTTTTAATAACCCTATACTGTTAGCTGTCAAATTGCTTTTTTTCAGGGTTGCCAACACTTCACTGCACAAATGGCGGCAAATTCAAATCTTGCGTTAATTTTGGGACACCCTTTACTTCAATGGAACATGAAAGGTCTTTTAAATAACTTTGATGAGCTAAGTATTTTAATAAAGGACCATAATCCAGGTATAATTTCGTTACAAGAGACACATTGTCCTTTAAATTCAACCCCCATTGTCCCTAAAAATTATGCTGCCTATTTCAAAAACCTTCCAACAAATACAACTTCTAAACAAGGTATATTTTTATTAGTAAGACAAAATATTCCACACAAAATTCGACACATAAATTCAAATATTCTAACCATGGCAGTAGATATAGAATTTCAATCCAAATTATATTTATATTTGTTTGTACATCCACCCAAAACAAAACTTTTGTAAAAATGATCTCGACAATATTATAAGTCAAACAGAGTCTCCTGTAATTCTTGGAGGTGACATAAATTCATGGAGTACACTCTGGGGCTCACCAGTCACAAACAAAAGGGGTGAAATCTTTGAAGATTTTCTTCTTAACGAAAACCTAATTCTTTTAAATGACGGCTCACCAACTCATTTATCAACACATAACACTTTGACCCATATTGATATAACATGCTGCTCTCCTGGGCTATTTCTTAATACCACCTGGAAAACCTTAAGTGATCTACATAACAGTGATCATTTTCCAATAATTTCAAATTTCAATCCCGGAATAAATCTTTTGAAATTAAAACCGATAGCAAAATTTAAAACTAATTTTTCTTATTGGACAAATTTAAAAAAAAATTGTAAAAGAATATCTCTTTCAAAATCCCCTATCTACTAACACTAATAAAGAAGCAGCATTAATGTAGGATTGAAACAAACTTAGACGGCAACGCTGAACCTGCTCTTATTTTCGGACTACTTACAACTTCCAAAAAGAAACGAATTCTCCTAAAAAGAAGAAAGAAGACACACAAAAACGAGACGACGAACGACGAAGACGTGTGTCAATCCGGCAGAATTCTTACTTTTTTTATTTCAACTTACTTTTTTTGCATTTCCTTGTTTAATTTTTGCCTTTTAATTTCCATTTTGCTTTTGTAAATTTTGAATTGTTTAATTAAATAAAAATCGAATTCTACAATTGGGGGCTCAACTAATCCTTTTTTTTTAAATAATTTTGATGCCAGAAACTCGATTTTAAAATATTTGCGATTTTTTTTGTCAGTCACGTGGTTAATTGAGAATAGTACCTACTTTCGAATTAAAATTATCGTGAGCAAAGGAAAAAATAGACGATGGTAGGCAAACGACGAGGAAGACAATTAAATAGCACTGCAATGAACTCAGGTGCTGATTTCTCAGAAGTATTTGTATTTGAGGTTCTTGTGCAACGAGAAATCGACCTCAAAAGACGTGAGAAAGAGTTGGAGTCTAGCAAAAACAAGTGGAGAATGTCCATGTGGACACAAAGAGGCAACGTGGAAGCACCCCAGAATGACGAGGAGGAGATGGATGACGTTCTGCCTGATGTGCCGATCGGCAGGAGGACGATGGCGAGGGCAGAAGCAAGTCTGTTCGGGGTGCGACCACAATTACCTCCTACAAGAGGACTCCAAGATGACGAACTCGGGAACGATGGTGGTGGCGGAGCTGATAACGTCGAATCGATGCACGCAAAAGATGACCAAAGACGTGGAGTTGCAGTTAGCGTTGAACTAGAGTGTTCACTGCTACGAGCTGAACTCGAGGAGCTCAAAAGGCGTGATATTCAGACAAGTATCGGATCTTTTGAAGACGCTCTTAATGCTGTTTCTAGTTTCAGTGGTCAGGGAGATGTTGCTTCATGGGTTGACGAATTTGAAACGGTATCATCCTTGATGAAGTGGGATGACACGCGGAAAATTTTGTTTGCCAAACGGTTGTTGTCTGGTACCGCTAAAATGGCGATGCGGGCTAAGCCAACTATAACAAAATGGATGGAGCTTAAAGAACTGTTGTTGGACGAATTTGGAAACGCGATAAATACTGCAGATGTGCACAAAGGTTTGGCTGCAAAAAAAACAAAAGAAAGGTGAAACAATTATGGAGTATTTGTTTGCAATGCGAGAGTTAGGGGCTAAGGGTGGCGTAGAGGAACTCGCCGTTATACAATACGTTATCGATGACATTGACGATTTGGCGTTGAACAAAGCCATGCTTTACGGTGCTCGAACGATGGGCGATTTTAGGGCTAAATTACTAGAGTATGAGCGATTTAGAAGTAGCCTTGGTCAACGATCTTCTTCAAACCAGTTGCAGACCATCAAAGCGAAGACGAAAGACCTTAACCATAGCAATAATTCGGGAATTCGATGCTATAACTGTGGAATGACGGGACATAAGAGCAGAACATGCGAAAACAAGTCGAAAGGTCCAAAATGCTTCAACTGCGATACCTTCGGTCACCTTTCACCAAACTGTCCAAAGAAAGCAGACGTCGCAAAGGTGGTAGACGTCCCAAAAGCAGTGAATGTGGTCGAGGCTGACGTAAGCGAGTTGGAGGTTAAGATGGTTTTGGTGAATGGCTTTCAGGTTAGAGCAAGAATTGACACAGGCAGTGACGTGACGGTGATGGACTCGACAGAGTATTTTAAGATAGGCTCTCCAGCATTAGAGGTTGATGAAAAAGTTTTTCGAGGACTATCCCAAGAATGTACGAAGCCTTTTGGATACTTTCTCGCCACGGTGAAAATAGATAATATGTTCTATGAACCCAAGATTTACGTAGTTTCGTCAAGGTGCCTACAGCACGCGCTTTTAATTGGCAAAGACGTCTTACGAGGCACACGCATTTCACTGGGTAAAGACGGTGTGCACATAGAGCAGATAGAGTCGAAATTACGGAACTGTTACCAGGTTAGTAACGAAAAAGTAGAACTTTTTGTTGGCAATCCGTTGTACAGGGAGCAAGTTCAGAAACTGGTCGACAACTACAAGCCTGAGAAAACGAAGACAACAAACGTTCAGATGAAAATTATTCTCCGTTCTGATGTGCCGATTGTTCATCGTCCAAGACGACTTGCCCCACTCGAAAAAGATATCGTACAAAAACAAGTAGATGAGTGGCACGAGAAGGGTTTTATACGACGAAGCGAGTCAGAATACTCATCACCGGTTGTACTCGCAAACAAAAAAGACGGCACGAAAAGGTTGTGCATAGACTATCGGGCACTCAACAAGATCATCATCCGGGACCCGTTTCCAAATGCTCTGGTGGAGGAACAGCTCGATCAGTTGAGTTCGGCGAAAGTTTTTACGACAATGGACTTGGAAAACGGCTTTTTCCACGTGCCTGTAAGTGAAGAGAGTCGTAAGTATACGTCTTTTGTGACAGCATATGATCAATGGGAATTTAACGTTGCTCCTTTTGGAATATGTCTATCACCAGCTGTATTCCAAAGACATGTTAATGCAGTCTTTAAAGATTTAAGACTACGAAAAATTCTATTGATTTTTGTAGATGATTTTGCGATTCTTGGGAAAGATTATGATGACGCTTTGAATAATCTGAAACTGGTGCTAGAGATGGCGAGTGAATATGGTCTGAAGTTCCGCTGGAAGAAATGTCAGTTTTTGTGTGAATCCATCGAATACTTGGGATTCCGAATAGAAAACGGGAACATCAAACCATCAATTGAAAAAATAAAAGCCGTTCAAGGATTTCCACAGCCGATAAGCGTTCCGAAAATCCAAAGTTATTTGGGACTCACTGGATATTTTAGGAGGTTCGTGCCAGGCTATTCCACCATCGCAAGGCCACTAACGGATCTACTAAAAAAAGGTGAGAAGTTTCAGTTTGGACCAAAACAGATAGCCGCATTCGAGGAGCTCAAACGAATCTTGACGACTTCTCCTGTTCTTAAGCTATATAGACCAGACGCAGAGACGGAACTGCATACTGATGCGTGCAAATGGGGTTTTGGTGCCGTCTTGCTCCAAAAAGAAAATAATGCCTTTTATCCTGTTTCTTATTACAGCAAGAAGACCTCATCGTCGGAGCAGAGCTACAGCAGCTATGAGCTTGAAGCTCTAGCAGTGGTGAACGCCCTGAAGAAGTTTAGACACTACCTACTCGGACTGCGATTCAAGATAGCGACGGACTGCGCAGCTTTCAAAGGAACGATGGAGAAAAAAGAGTTCTCTTCACGAATTGCGGGATGGGTGCTGATAACGCAGGAGTTCGACTTCGAGTTGGAACATCGGAATGGGGTAAGAATGCGTCATGCTGATGCACTAAGCAGAAATGCGGTAGGTGTCATTAAAGGTGAGTTCCTATCTAGAATTATAAAAGCACAGGACAACGACGAAAACATACAACTGATAAAAAATATTTTGAAGTATAGCCCTTATGAAAATTACGTTTGTGTACGCGGAGTAATCTACAAAGAAGATGACGAAGGACGGAAGCTGTTGTACATACCAAAAAAGATGCAAGCCGAACTATTAAGGAATGTTCACAGCAACGGGCATTTTGCTACTAAGAAAATGATGGAGATCGTGAAAAGAGATTATTTCATTCCTCATCTCGCAAAGAAACTAGAGGAAACCCGAAGCAATTGCATTGCCTGTATTTTATCGGAGAAAAAATCAGGAAAACAAGAAGGGCTCCTAAGCCCCATCGACAAAGAAAGCGCCCCTTTGTGTACATATCACATCGATCATTTAGGTCCTCTGACCAAAACAGCAAAGCAGTACAGCTACATTTTCTGTGTAATCGATGCATTTTCCAAATTTACATGGATTTACCCAACGAAGACGACTTCAGCAGCAGAGGTAATCGCCAAGCTTGAGCTTCAAGCTGCAACCTTTGGCAATCCAGCAAGAATTATTTCCGATCGTGGATCAGCGTTTACCAGCAACAACTTCGAGGATTATTGCAAGTCGGGCAATATTGAACATTTGGTAATAGCCACAGGAGTGCCAAGGGGGAATGGCCAAGTGGAACGCATAAATCGTGTTATCGTTTCTGTTCTAACCAAGCTTTCAGCGACGGATTCAAGTAAATGGTACACTCATTGCAGTAAACTTCAAGCATCCATCAACTCGACCTGGCAGCGAAGCATTAAAACCACACCGTTCGAACTCATGTTCGGTACCAAAATGAAAAGCAAGACTGACCCTGAACTGACAAAACTAATAGACGATGATATAAGAGAGCTGTTTACTAAGGAGAGAGATGAAGCAAGGCAGCTGGCACGAGAATCTATCGCAGAGATACAAGACGAGAATCGGAAGACTTATAATCGGAAAAGACGTCCAGCTCGAAATCATAATGAAGGTGGCGATTCGGCGTACACAGTTCGGGCCTAATTTGAAGATTTCCAGGAAGTATCTTGGACCCTACAAAATTACCAAGGTTTGCAATTATGACAGGTACGAGGTGGAGAAAATTGGAGACCACGAAGGACCCTCCGTTACAACCAGCTGTGCCGATATGATGAAAAGTTGGCGCCTTACGGATATTGATTCAGACTCTTCTTCGGAAGAGGAAAACGATGACTAATTTTTTTTTATTATTTCTTTTCGACAGAACGCTGAGGACAGCTTGTGATCAGGATGGCCGATCTGTAGGATTGAAACAAACTTAGACGGCAACGCTGAACCTGCTCTTATTTTCGGACTACTTACAACTTCCAAAAAGAAACGAATTCTCCTAAAAAGAAGAAAGAAGACACACAAAAACGAGACGACGAACGACGAAGACGTGTGTCAATCCGGCAGAATTCTTACTTTTTTTATTTCAACTTACTTTTTTTGCATTTCCTTGTTTAATTTTTGCCTTTTAATTTCCATTTTGCTTTTGTAAATTTTGAATTGTTTAATTAAATAAAAATCGAATTCTACATTAATCCAAAAAGCAATTAGAACTGCAGCAAACGTTTCGATACCCCAAACAACACCAACATTTAACCCGAATTTCAAACGAACTGTCCCATGGTGGAATCAAACTCTCTCTACATTACGCAAAGACAAAATGAAAGCATTGAAAGACTTCCAAAAGTCACCTTCTCAATCTAATTTAATTGTATATAAAAAGGCGAATGCTAAATTCAGACGTGAACTTAAACAAAGTAAGTCAAAAAGTTCACAGAATTTACATCCAGCATAAATCCCGATTCTACCACCACAAAAATTTGGCAAAACATCCGACGACTAACTGGTAATCTCAGCTCACTTTCAATATCGTCCATCCATTCAGATAAAACAGTTTTAACAGACCCAGCAGAAATATGTATTTTATTCTCCAAATCCTGGTCTGATTATTCAAAAGATACAAATTATTCTACTCTTTTTAAAACCAAAAAGGATGAATTTACCATAAATCTCCCCTACATTCCAAACAAAAACATCTTTGCTGAACGTATAGAACTCCCTATCTCAGTAATTGAATTTGAGGCATGTCTAAGCAAAACCAAAGGCACAACACCTGGTAGAGACAGGATAAGTTATCCTTTGCTAAAAAATTTACCTATAGATGTGAAACAAAGACTCATCTTACTCTACAACAATATTCTGGAAACCTCAGTAATAACACAAATTTAGGTTAGGTTAGGTTAGGTTGAGGGGCTGACAGTTGATGTCTTTACCGTCACACTTAGATCAACACAGATCCATTGTGATACCCATGAGTATTGCTACTCAAGCTAATAAGAAAAAACTATGTGTTCAGTGAGTTAAGCCATTTAGAGGCTTTGACGAAGTTCAGAATGTTAGTACCTGGCGTACTAGAGAGTTCTTTTAAATCCCCGAAGTTGCCAAGCAATTTCTTCCTTTGATGGGAGAGTGCGGGACAGTGACACAGAAAGTGCGAAGTATCTTCATGCACCTCCTCGTCACCGCATCCTCTGCATAGATGATTTGAACTGATTCTCATCTTTTTCATATGATAACCTAACAGATTATGTCCGGTGATTATGCTTACAAGAGATCGAAGTGATCCCTTTTGTAGCTGCATAATTCTTTCCGTTCTTTGTTTGTTAAAACAGGGCCAGATCGTTCTTGTAGTGCCGCAGGTGTCAAGAAGGTTACATCTTTCATCGGCCTTAATTGTTATTCTTTTTGAGCTTTCCTGTTTTAAATAACAGGTAGGGATGCTAACTAGCTGAGCTTGGCTTACGTCAAGCATTCACCCTAATCTTGCTAATTCATCGGCTTTCTCGTTGCCTACTATATGGAATATTATCTATCCATTCCTCTCTGCTTGGGATGGCAGCTTGGAATGGTTTATAAAAATCAAGTACGGCTATTTTATAGTCTGCTGTATTACTATGACCTATAATTTTATGAAGGATCTGGGCGTGTCCTATGGAACTGTTTATCCAGACTTTAGTTTGACTAAGTCTCAGGGCACTTTTGGCCGCAGATTCTTGAACAAAGAGGTCTAGGGGAATCAAATTGAGTATAACTTCCAGTCCCGCAGTTGGAGTGGATCTCATTACTCCCGTAATGCCAGTGCACGCAAGTCTTTGAACTTTTGTCAAAGTTTTCAGGTTCGTGCTCTTTTCTAAAGCTTTCCACCATACCAAATTACCATAGGTTAGTATTGGTCTAATTATTGCCGAATACATCCATCTGATAATTTTAGGGTTTGGTCCCCAGGTTTTCCCGAAAATTCTATTGCAGGAGTAAAAGGCAATCGATGCCTTTTTGAATCTATCTTTAGTGTTCAGGCCCCAGTTTAGTTTTTTATCTAAGATCACACCGAGGTACTTTGCGTGGTCGGAGATTTTAAGAGGGCAGCCTTCGATTGAAGGAATTTTAAAATCAGGTATTTTACGCTTGTTAATAAATAGCACTAGTTCTGTTTTAGCTGGATTAACTGTCAGCCCACAGTTCCTAGTCCATTTGCTTACCCACGAGAGGGCGTATTCGGTTTGTTCACTGGTAGTGGGTCGCTAGCAATGCAAGATCGTCAGCGTAGGCTATTATCTTTACTCCACTTGATTTCAATTTAGAGAGTATACCGTTCATGACAAGAACCCAAAGTAGCGGTGAGAGAACTCCACCCTGAGGGGTGCCTCTGGATGTGGTTACTCTCACCCTTTCTTCCGCTAGCTCAGAGTTAATTTGTCTCTTTCGGAGCATACTCATTATCCACTGTGTTATTACTTTTTCGACTTTGTGGTCGTCCAAGGCTTGCTTCACTGTTTCGTTCTTCACGTTATTGAAGGCTCACTCAATATCCAAGAACGTTGCAAGGGTGTATTCCTTGTCATTCAGTGATTTTTCTATGACGCTGAGAACATTGTATAATGCTGTTTCAACGCTTTTTCCTTTAATGTAGGCATGTTGAAATTCCGATAAACAGTCCGGTTTCAGGGTTCTTCGGATGTGTATATCAATTAGCCTTTCAAAAGTTTTCAAAATAAACGATGTTAGACTAATGGGTCTATAGTCTTTGGCCTAACACAAATTTGGAAAACTGCTACCCTACTTCCCATACATAAGCCCAACAAAGACAAATTTTCAATTGATGGCTATCGCCCAATTTCCCTAATATCCTGTGTCTCAAAGGTTTTAGAAAAAATAGTACCCAAACGCCTCATGTGGCTCATTGAAGAAAAAAAAATTAATATCACCCAACCAAGTTGCATTTAGAACAAACAGAGGATGCATCGATGCACATCTTCACTTAGATTATTACATCTCTAATGCGATATCTTTAAAAAATCATGTCTCAGTTCTTTCACTCGACTTTGAGAAAGCCTTAGACCGAATCGGTTTACATGTAGTTCTTAATAAGTTAAAAACATGGAACGTTGGAAAGAAAATCTTTGGCTATGTTAGATCATAGAACAAATAGAAAATTCTTCACAAGAGTTAACGATTTTTTTTTCTAACGCATACTCGTTGGATAATGGTATCCCACAAGGATCTCCATTATCTGTAGTATTATTTACAATTGCTTTTGATCATATTTCAATCATGTTAAGTAACTACAAACTTCTTGACAGCTGTTTGTACGCAGACGACATTTATATATTAAGTAAAACAAATAATTTAAGCATATGTAAAGACCAATTCAATAACGCTGTAAATGATATTTTAGAGTGGTCTTCTGCTTCAGGAGCAAAACTAAGTAAGTAAGTAAGTAATTAATTTATTTATAAATATTTTAATACAGTTTGAATAAACATAACGAATTTTATAAAGCTTTGGCATAGCCGTCAGCTCAGTTGGCAAAGTATATAAAGCGATTTTAGTTTATATAATACAATTTAAATTAATTAATTTAAATAAATTCAGTCAGTAAAAGATTTCTGTACTTATAAACTGAATTTAAGAAACTGTACAATAATTTCCAATTTACACCATTTAATAATTCTATTGTTTCTTGCATTGTAAAACTGTTTTTATGGAAAAATCTTAGTCTTTGGTGTCTTAACACTGGGCAAATGCTTATAAAATGGAAGCAGTCTTCTTTTGCTTTCATGTTGCATAGAGTACAGAATTGCTGGAAATTTCCGTTGTATGGACTGCCATTTAAGGTTAGGAGCTCACATCTAGACTTGAATATTCACGATATTTCTTTATAGCTGAATGTGTTTTAAAAATAATTATTGCTTAAAAGGTTATGATTTAGTTGTGAGTAAATTATTCTGCTCTCAGACTGCTCAGCCTCTGCTACTAATTTTTCTCGAACAAAGTCTTCGTGTTTTTGAATTATCTTGTAAAGCTGCTTCTTTAGTTGAGCCAAGTTATTCAAATCAAATTGGATAACTTCTCCACAGCTATCGCCAATATTTTGCAATTTTGCAACCCACCAGTCCTTATTCCGCATTTCATAAAGGAGCATTTTCTTTGTCAAACGAGCATCTGAATGTGAAGCAACTTTATAGATAGATGTAGTCGACCTGCATCTTAAGGGTGTTGGTAAACAGTTTTGCAACCCCCGTTTCTAAATAAATTGCATAGTTAGGTGTTCCATTTGGCAGATTAAAACGTTTTTTTTATAAAATTTCTTTGGAGCTTTTCTACTGCTTCAAATTCATCCGTTCCCCAAACTTGTGCCGCGTAATAAAGAGATGTTTTAACAACACATTCAAATATTTTGTATTTAGCTGACAGCAATACATTTTGGTTTGAGAAAATAATCCTCCATGTCATATTCAGCAAGCTTTGCGAAGACTTCGCCTTGTCAATTAGATGATTTTTGAAATCCATCGTTTTGTTCAATTTCACGCCCAAATAATTGTAATCTTTAGTGATTTCAAGACGATGGCCATTGAAGAACCAACCTTCTCTAACCAAACTATGAGAAGATCTTGTGAATACCATGATTTTGGATTTTTCAGTATTTATTGCAAGTCCCCATGTGTTGTAGTATGTTGACAACCGATTTATCATAAGCTGCAAATTTTCTGGTGACTCTGAAAGATCATCTGCATAGAGTAGAACATTGATTGTAGTGTCAGCTATCCGAATCCCACCAGGAAGATGTTTGCCAATATCGTTAATAAACAACGCAAACAGTAAAGCACTCAAAGGGCATCCTTGTTTAACACCAGTGTTAGTATCAAACCATTGTGAGAACGTAGATCCATCCCAAACCGCTGCTTCTGTACCAGTATACAATACATATTCCTTAATACATTTAAAAGTTTCGAGGAGATTCCGAGTTGAGAGAGTTTAAAAAAAGTGCATTTCTGTTTACAAGGTCGAAAGCTGCCTTAAAATCAACAAAAAAAGCGTAAATCTTCTTATTTCTGGATTGGAATGCTTTGACAATTGACGTTAAAACAAATATCTGATCCACAGTACAATAGTTTTTTCTGAAACCCGCTTGAAAGTCAGTTAAAATGCTGTTATTATCAACCCACTTTTCTATTCTGTTCACTAAAACACCGCAAAATATTTTAGCCATAACATTCATAAATGATATTTCCCGATAATTTTCGACGTTGTTTGGATCACCTTTCTTATGAATAGGGAAAATAACAGATTTTTTGAACGAAGAGGGAATAAAGCCTGTTGAAAGAATGTTGTTGAAAAGCTGCTTTAGCTTATCAATGAAAGCTGGTGTTGCATTTTTGAAATACTCATATGGAATTCCGTCTTCGCCTGATGCTTTTCCATCTTTTGCTCTTTGAAGTACGATTTTTATTTCATTTATGTCTATTTCACAGTCCAAAGTTTCTTCAATAACCATTGGTTCTGCATAAGCAAAGGACAAATCAGATTGATTTGAGAGCAGGTTTTTAAAGTGGTATGAAAGATGATCTGCAGACAAATTTGTACCAATTACAAAGTTGGATCCATTTATTTCTTTGGCTAAATTCCAAAAATCTTTCGAATTACTGGCCAGACTTAAAGATTTTGCTTGAGCATTTTCAAATTCAGCTTTTTTTGTGCGGCATAATTGCTTGTACTTGGAGTTTGATTCAACGTACCATTTTCTCAGTTCCTCGGTATAACAGTTTCGTAGTGCTTGTAAAAGGGCAAATGATTTTTTTCGGGCTTTCATACATTCTTTATCAAACCACTTTTTCTTGAATTTTGTAATACAAGCAGAAGGTTGAGCTGGTGAAGAATTTCTTATACACGATATAATTTCCTTTGAAAACAATTCTATAGATCCATTAACTGAAGAAGTCTCTGAAATATGCATATCTAGATTACTTTGGTAGGTATTCAAGCTTTCATTCTTCCATTTAAGTCTTGGTAGTAACTTTAGATTTTGTTGTTGAAATGTTTTTTCATCGTTCCATTCTAATACAAGAGGCATATGATCAGAATAGGTTTTATACTCAACTACAAATTTTGGAACCAAGTTAATCCAATCATTATTCGCTGTGCAAAAGTCGATAACAAATTTCCCTTGTCCTCCAAGAAAAGTGTAGTGGCCCTCCGTATCACCATAAGTGCATCCATTTAAAACGATACATTCGTACATTTGCAGCATTTCTAAAAGATCTAGACCATTTTGATTGCAGATATCATCTTTGGACAGACGGTTGATTGTTGAGATAAGAGTATTGCTTAAAGGTTGCGTGGTGTGTATTTGCATACTACTTATTCTGGCATTGAAATCCCCGATTAAAATAACACTTTTATTTTCGATGTGATTCATAATGTTGTTTAATTTTTCAAAATCCTCTTTCCACTTGTTGCAATTAATGTAAATCGGAAAAATAAACATATTATTTCTCTGTAAGAGTTTTACTATAGTAGTGCCTTCTAGTTCTACAAAATCATAAATATTTAGGAGTGTAGTTTTGATTCCATAGACGCTTCCTCCACTTGCACGCCCTCTAGTTGATGTTTTAGTTGCTGCGTTCCATACAAGTTTGAATCCATTAAAAAGACTTTTAAATTTTAGAGAATTTTCGTTCATAGAATGTGTTTCGAATAGAAAAAATACATCAAATGATTTAATATAATTAAAGAAATCGGAAAAAAGAATTTTGTTATTGAGACCTGATATATTATACGATAAAATTTTAGAACTAAAACTATTTGAGCTGACGGCTTCTAAATCTCAGTTTCGTACTAAAGTACTATAATTTGGTTTATGTGACATCCCTGGTGGTGCAGAATTATTTAATCTAGTACGATCACTTTGACGTTCAGAAGTACTTGTTGACATAATCGTTTTTTTGACAGCTTCAAAGTTTATTTTACCAAACAATCGCTGTAGTTCTTCTTCTCCATCGTTTTGATTTATTTTAAGAATATTATCACAATTTAAATAACATAATTTATTTCCTACCACAAGATTGTTGTTCTTTATTTGTACTTTTTCGTTTGGTTTATGTGATATGATTTTACGGCGGTAACCTAGTAAGATTCGACGTTTTAATTGCATCTGTTTTTTCAGATCTGAGCCTTTTAGTTTTGAGCAATTTGTTAACATTTTGTTTGCCATTGCATTTGAGCCGGTGGTAATTTTCAATTTAACAATATTGTTATTTTCGCTAAGTTTAATTGCTTCCGGCATATCGTGTGTACCCAAACCGCCAAGAAGAAGTTGGGTTACACTACGTACTCTTTCCTGTGGATCAGTATCATCCTTTGGTATAGAGAATATAAGATTTTTTCCTTTGAGTTCTCTACTCTGCGATTCAAGTTCATCCTCTAAAATATTACAACGTTCTTCAAACCGTTGGACTTTTATTGCGAGTTCTTCGTTTTGTTTACGTAAAGAACTTATTTCGGCATTAAGCATATTGACGTCATCTTTTGTGGCTAACTTGGCGGTCGCCTTCGCAAGCTCTGTGTAGATTGAGTCGTCAATAATTGCCTTAATTTTTTGAAAGTCGATCGCCGACAGTGACATGATTGAGTGTGGCCTATAAATTTTGGTTGCTCTATCAGAATCAAGTTCTGAATCGGAAAGGTCCCCGATGGAAATTTGGTGGTTCTTCCTTTTGTTTTCGGTCATGTGACTTGATGACATACGGGTTATTCTTTTGTCCATTTTAAATTTTATTTTAGCTGTGTTACCTGATATATTTTAATTATTGTCCTTTATTGCGATAGATAATTTTTCAAGTAGAAATTATTTGTTAAGAATGAAAAAAGCAAAAACTATTGGGTTAAACTGATTTTATTTAAAAAAATTCAAGAGCACTTTAACAACATTTTTATTCACTTGCAAACCATGGTTGCAAAACTATCATTACAAACATGTAGAATACTTCATATTTGCAGAAAACTCAATTGCCCTGAGCTTAGCGTAAGTATAAATAATGTTCAGATTGCAAATGTTAAAACACTAAGTATCCTAGGATTAACGTTTAATAATAAGTTTAATTGGAAAGACCATTGCTTAAACCTAAAAAAATCCCTATAGCTGCGAGGCTCGCTATAATTAAGTATTTATCAAGTAATAAAAGTCATGTACATATCAATACATTGTCATACATATCAAAAATGATAGTTTTAAGTAAAATTGATTATGGTATATATATTTATGGCAATTCACCAAAAACTACCCTGAAATATTTGAAATCACCATATCACCAGGCAGCTAGGAGAAGTATTTGCGCTTTCCCTACTTCACCTATAAAAAATATACATACTTGCGGAAGCAGGACTACCAACAATCGAGAAACGTCATAAAGAATTGATATCAAAGTTAGTTGTGAAGTTAATATTTTCAAAAAACTCAGTTATTGACAAAGACATCCATCAATCCATTAGACATAAATCTAAGAAACGTATCCAATCCTCAATAAGCAAAATAATAGATAAAGCTCATGAAATGGAACTCCAGTTTAAAAAAACAAAAAAGATACTTGTAACTTACCCGCCATGGCATATAAAACCTGATTCCATCCTGATGAATTTGGCCCACTACAATAAGTCAAATACCAGCAACGCAGTTTACTGCTCTTTGTTCTCCGATATCTCATCTGAACTCAAAAAAGACGGTTGGGAATTCATCTTTACAGATGGTTCCAAATCACTAAGCCATACGTCGTTTGCCGTCACATCAGAAAATGGTTTTATTCTGCGCATTGGTTCCTTACCGGAATCCACATCAATTTTCACGGCAGAAGCATTTGCAATTCTACATGCACTAAAGATAACTATGGAAAACAGTGGCAAATTTATTATATGCTCAGACAGTATATCTGTCTTAAAAGCTATAAACAATCCAAACAACAACACTGACCAAATTTCCTCCATAAGAAACAAGATTGCAACGATGCCAAAGAAAATAAAACTGATGTGGACCCCTGGTCATGTAAATATCCGTGGCTATGAGGAAGCCGACAAAGCAGCAAATTTGGTTTTTTTCGCCAGTATTTCAATTCAATGCATTCACTATACAAGACCTTAAAATTCGGATTAATAAAAACTTAAAAACTTTGCAACAAGCTGAATGGAGCCTTTACCACCATCATTATAAAAAAGTAAACCCAACGAAATCTCCACCTAAATACCCTACGAACCTACCAAAACGCAAAATCACAAACTTTGTACGCCTCTACCTCGGTCACACCTCAACAACCCACCAACACCTACTCACCAGAAACAGCCACCCGATGTGTGCAACATGCAACACAACTTTGAATATCTCACACATCCTCGAAAATTGCCAAATCTCAAAACCAATTATGGACTCCGTTTTTAAAAATCTATCAATTTATGAAATACTAAAAAATCCTAATTCTAAGAACATCGAAAATGTAAATAAATTTATTGAAACTCTAAGATTAACTCTATAAATATTATTAAAATAAAGAGTCAATAGTCTCCGCAGCTAGGCTCTTACCTTTTGTATTAGCTTGTAATTTAAATTACGTGTTAATAAATAATAATAATAATAATAATAAGCTTAGAAAACTTAGCATATTATTATTACGTTTTACCAAAATATTGAAAATAATAATCAATTCAGTAGTCTCAAAGACGCAGCTCTGTTTAAATATGGAATTTTCTAAAACTTTTGAATTAAAGAGAAGTGCTAAAGTACTTATCATTTTTGTTAGTTTTTAAACAAAATAAGCTTGAGTTTTGATAATAAGTATTTTTAAATGTTAAGTCTTGTCAGTTTCATAAACTTAAGATACAATTTTTTAAGAAAGTTAATCGTTTCAATTTGATTGTAAGTTTTTCTTTAAATGTAAAAATGTACATTTTATATAGGGTTTTTTTAATTATCGTGAGTAGATTTTGGCGAACCGTGGCGGCCATTTTATTTTGGTGACATCTGTCAAATGTTTTGTTTGTTATTCAGTTGTTTATGCCAAATCATCATTGCAAGTTACACGATTGAACAGCACGTTCAAATGATAAACTCATCTTTAGTGACGAAGCACATTTTTCAATGAATGGCTGTGTTAACAACCAAAATGTCCGTATATGGGACGATACCAACCCACACGAGCTTCACCAGGTTATAATGCATCCTCAAATAGTTACTGTTTGGTGTGAATTTTGGACCGGCAGCGTAATTGGTCCGTCTTTTTAGAAAACGGCGTTAGTGAGGCTGTCACCGTCCACAGCGAGCACTACATAACGATGACAACTAATTTCTTATAGCCCAAATTAAACAATATGGACCTAGACGACATGTACTTCCAAGAGCACGGTACTATGTGCCACACAGCAAACGCCACGACATCTACACACAACATCTACCCTACCCGCTCTTATTTAAAAACCCTATACAAGATTAAACATTAAGGACATTTTTCAAATAATTACATGATAGAGAGGTTACAGAAACAAATTTAATATGAGGACTAGGTTTGTATTTCTATTTTTTGTAATTAGTTTAGAAATAAATGAAGGGTTTTAGTGACGCAGTGTTTTTCAATTTAATGGAACAGTAGTTAGTTTTTGTTATTAGTTATTTTTCCAAAAATTGGATAACACCTCGAAAACAACCTTTGTTTGGTTCCGGCTTACGTAGAGACAAAACTTCCAAGGAACTGCAAATTTGCACCTTTCTCTATTGGGAAATGCTTGTTCAAGATAAATGACTGAAAGATTCCGAGACTGAACATCTAAGTTTTTTTTTCGTATTATCTTTTAGCCCCAGTTTTGCAGCTTCTCTCACCACCCTTGTATTTGATGAAGATCGATGAACCTCTGAGAGAGAAAACATAAAGCGTCTGAGTGGTCAAGATTTTTATGTATAAGATGTCATAGTCCATCTTATTGCGTCGTCGTTTCATGTCAAGGCTGCCCGCAAAAAATAACTAATGACGAATAAAAACTGAATAAATGACATTATGTAGATCTGCCTGACTTCACTTAAAACACTTCTAGGAACCCACCTCAATATGTCAGACGTGGTCGACATGACATTTGAAAATATCGTAAGTGGCCTTTTAAATAGCTATAATTTTATCCCGGATACTTCTCCTCCGCAAAGGCAAGCCAAATGCCTTTTAAAATATTTTGCTGTTTAAGGCCTTGATAAAAATTGAAAAATGAATAAAAAAAAGAGGCTGGGATGCGACCCACATCAACTTCCCGTCCTGTCTATCGATTAGTCTTGCTTAAAAATTTGTAGGTTTTCGTGTTTTGTTAAAAAAGTTATCAGTTGAATTATTCTTAAAAATTTAAAAACTACCAATAATATTTTGCATATAATGGAATAGTTTGATTTCGACATTATTTTTTTGCTAACGAGATTTTTAGTCGAAAACCAATTCTTTCTTATATAAACAAATACAAATTGGATGAATGAAATTAATTTAAAGTCAATATCTTCTATTGTTCACGAGATATCAAAAACAGAACATCAATTTTTACCAATGTTGCGTACTATTTTTTGTAGATTTTATTCTTTTATGAAAAAACTGACTGTTGGATTTTTATAAAAAATGTTCTGAAAGTCGAAAACAATATTTTGTGTGAGATAAAATAAGTGTGAAACCAATATATATTTAATTTTTGAAAAGATATTTGAGTCGAAAGTAAATTTTTACTAAGTTGTAGTATTTTTTTTTAGGTTTTTATTTCTTGTAAAAAAACTGTCTATTCTATTTTTCTCAAAATTTTACCGAATATTGAAAACAATATTGCTTATAATAAAAAATTAGTTTAAAGCCAATATATTAAAGTCTTTAAAAGAGATTTGAGTCGAAAATCAATTTTTACCAACTTTTATTAATTTTTGTTTAGTTTTTATTTTTTTGTTAAAATAACTGTCAATTCGATTTTTCTCAAAATTTTACTGAATGTTGACAACAATATGTTTTAAAATATAAAATTAGTTTAAGACCAATATCTCAAAGTTTTGAAAAGATATTTGAGCCGAAAATAAATTTTTACCAACTTTGAGTAATGTTTTTTTTAGGTTTTCATTTTTTATAAAAAAAAACTGTCAATTAGATTTTTCTCAAAATTTTATCAGATGTCAAAAACATTATTTTTATTGATTATATTGAACATAGGCTCTTTTGGTCTTTTTTGGTTTTTGAATGCAAATAAAAAACTATTCTATTTTTCTTCCCAACGTTTCGTATGAATTCCTTACTTCTTCAGGGGATATTTTTGACGTGACAACGTCTTAAATTAGGTTGCGGCTGGGAGTCACTTATGAAAAAGTGTAACGCCCGGTAACGTTACGATGAGTCACCGAACGAGAGAGAGGCCCGCCGAATGCCTTGCGTCTCTCTCCCACTCAACTATGATCGGTCTGCCGCGCGCGCAGCACTAGAGAATTAGGCGCATTGAATCGGCGCATGCTTGTGTCTCTGTCTTTGTCTTTCTCGAACGTTCTTGGCGTTGGAAAAACAAGAAAGCGTCATAATACAAGTTCACACGTGTGGTTAAAGTATCGTCAGCTGTGTCTGTAGTGAAAATGTGGAGTGCTTAGATTCGTCATTTACAACAACTACAACAATAAAGGTAAATAATTGTACACTGATATTTCATTATCGTAAACTATGATTGATTGATTAATTGTTAGATTGACACAAAAGTTGAGAAACTGAGTTTATAGGTTATGTCATACTATTGATAAATGTTGATAGTGTTAAGTAAATTATTAGTTTAAAAAATTTGTGCAATTCTTATTTTCATTCAATTCCTTGTTCCTATTGTGCAATTTAATTATATTCATATCAATAAATATTCTACCGAGAAAAAGACGTTGTCACGTAAAATCTTCGCCCGTAAAACCGACTTTACAGGCAACCATTTTTTTCTTTTATTCAATGCTTGCATTGAATCATGCTGTTTTATTTTTTCTATTTTTTTTCTCCACACCTGACGGCACTAACACAAGTTGAAAATAAACAAAATTATGATTAAAACAACAAGTAAAAAAATTATTGAACTAAACAAAACAAAAAAAAAAACAAGAAAAACACTTATATCACTGATGTTAAAGTGCTACACCATTATTCTTCGTTGCACAACATTGTTTTGGATATGAAATCATATTTTAGTCGTAAAATTTTCGAGGTGACAAATTTTCAATTTGATAAATCGGAACCATTACAATAACTTCCAATGGGAAGTTAAAAAAATAGCTACATAATTAAAACCTCTCGAAACTAAAATAAAATAGGAATAATGCTCTCCAGCTGATATATTCCCATTGATGGCTTTGTAAGGCTTATTATTATTTAAGGCCCTTATAAAAGCTTATAATATTTGTTTTCGTGAGATTTTAAGATTGTGATTTGTTTTAATGAATTAAATTTAAATTGTATGTGAACTATTTAAATAATGTAATGTCATATTGGCCATTTAACCTCCATTACCCTTCCCCTTCCCTTTTATCATCATCGGTTCGACAACCGGATTCCGGCCCTGGCATAATTCAACTAGTATCTCAATTTATCCTAATCGCGAGCCTACGATGCATTGACTCCATCTAGTTGCATACCCCAAGAATTCAGGCGTCTTAATCTACTCCATATCTCCTGCATGGTCTATCACGCTATCGCTTACCATAAAATATACTAACTACAAACGACTGTCCGGGCTGGTTCCTCTTCACTAATGCGAGCTTGGTATCCAGCCCACCATAGTCTAACAAGCTCATTTTTTGTAACGATATCTGCTTACAGGTAGATTGCGTACAGTTCATGATTGCAGATCCTCCGGAATCGTCCTTCCTCACATTAGGGGCCAACAATTCTCCGTAAGACTTTCCCCTCGAACGTACATAATAGGTCGGCTTGAATTTTACTAAGCACCCAGGTCTCCTATTCGCGTGTGAGTACTTTAGCAAAACCATCGCATCGTCCTGTTTAGCAGCAACTTAGAAGTTATGGTAAGGTTTCTATTTCTAGATTTCTCTACTATTGGCCCAAGATATTTGAATAAATTGGTGAAATGAAGTAAGGCCAATTGAAATTAGACCAACTTTCAAAACTTGGCCTTATTGAACTTTACAAAAGTGAAATTTTCAGCAATTGGTCATATTGCACTCTGAAAAAGTGAAATAAGGCCAAACTATTTTGAGAAATAAGACCGAATTATTTTTACGGCGGGGTAAACGCCCTGCTTGAGTACACTATAGGATTTTAGGTAGGTGTGAAATTAATTGCAATAAGACTAACTTTTAGAAATTGGCTTTAGTAAACTTTAGTTCTTGAAATTAAGCCTTATTTCATACTTGGTTGTATTTCACGGCACCGAATAATTTCGCTACTTTAAATTCATGCAACACGAAAAATTATTTTTCTTGTAGTCGACATCACCATGCACTTTGTTCTGTCATCACTAATGTCCAGGCCCAGATTTTGTGCCAAATTCTCGATCTGGGTGAATTAATCGTAAACAACTTGTTTGGTTCTTCCGATGATGTCGTCGAGAAAGGACATAGGCTACTTTTTACTCGGGGAAAATCACGCATTCCCATGGGAAAATTCAGGTGGGCCGATCGCTTTAATTTATTAGATTTAAATGAAATTTGGTAAGGAGATAGTTTGAGACTTAAAAAAGGATATGAGTTCTATTGACCTCGGGAAAACAACGCATTCCCATGGGAAAAATTACTTTCCGGGGAATCTGATCGCTTTCACTCCTAATTTACCAAAGATTTGAATAATATTTGGATAAAATTAGTATTACGGGAAAACAACGCATTCCCAACCCTTATGAAATAAGTTGTCGAACATGTTAAATTTATTATACACGTATATTAACGCGGACTTCGCGTGCCACGTGCCTCAAGCCCTCAACGTTAGACGCAAACTGTGGCTCCCACCAAGTTCCACAAATAATAATTGTAAACCTAAACTTTGCTATGCTCAAAGCTGTGGTTATACATAAATTGACTTATTTTTTGACGATGATGGTGAAAATTGAGCATCGCGCTGTAATTAAATTTCTCACTAAGCAAGGAAAAAGTCAAAAAACTATTCATGAAGAGATGATGGCTGTTTACCAGGGTTCCGCACCTTCATTATCAACCTGTGCAAAAGTGGTTAAGTGAGCTCAAGAGAGGTAGAGGGAGCATTGAAGACGACCCCCGCTCCGGCGCCCGGCTATTGCTTGTACGGGAGAAAGCATCAAAGAAGTCGAAAAACTTGTTCTTGAGGATGGCAGAGATCACCAAGCTTTCAACTGGTACCATTCAAATCATTCTTCATGACCATCTTAACCTTGTGAGGGTGTTTTAAATTTCTCAGCTGGGGTAAGCTCACGGTGTCCAGGGTTAGTTAAATAAAACACTGAAATTTAACATCAATAGGTCTTTGTCTTTATTTGTAATTAACTTTATATTATTTTGAATTTATTTCATATAGTCGATTAACATTCTTTTTTTTGTTTAATTCTGATCTTTGTAATAATTCTTCTCATCCCAATCTCGGCTTGCACCACGGGTCCGATGTAGTCTACGCGATAGGTGTCGGTCAGCAGGCGGCGCGATACACGTCTCTTCCGTCGATTCGGTCAGGACTGGGGCGTTCGCCGTTACGCGGGTGAATTGCCTTTTATCGTGTGTAAAGCACGGCCGTAACTGGTAAATCATAGCCGATAACTGGTAAATCACAGCTGAAACTGGTAAATCACAGCCGAAACTGGTAAAAAACAGCCGAAACTGGTAAATCACAGCCGAAACTGGTAAATCACAGCCGAAACTGGTAAATCAATTAAATTTGAATATTTCACAAGAAGCTCCTTACCTCTGGTGGGGGGAAGCCTCTTCGAATATCCAACTTACTTACCACTGATCCTTGCTTAGCGGTGATCGAAGCCCAACTGGTTTCTGCTCCGTGAGTTCAGGCGTATTTATAATATGCGCGGTCTGGTTCCCTGCTTCTAGCTTCTACTTTCCTTTTGTTGGTCTTGTTCGGTTCTACTAGGCAACCTTTTGGTAACAACCTAGTTTGAATTATATCCTTGCGAATGACAAAATAACCTTTGCAAATTAATGTCACCGAGTTTTGGCCAAGTTGAACTGAGTGTGAACTCAATGCTCGGTGTAGTGACAGAACTCATGTAATTTGTTCGTGTTTTCGTTGTAGATTTGTAATGCGTCATTACAACCTTTCAAAGGTCAGTACAAGGTGGGTGCCACAAATGCTCACAGCGCCTCAGGAAAAAGTGAGAATCGCATGCTGTAGAGAGCTTTTGGAGAAGTGTAGTGAGAACGCGGACGGTGTTATGGTTCGAATTGTTACTGGGGACGAAACATGGGTTCACCACTATGACCCTGAAAGCAAACAAGAGTCCATGCAGTGGCATAAAAAAGAAAAAGACCCCCCGAAGAAGTTCAAAGTCACTCCGTCTGCCGGGAAGCTCATGGCCACAGTTTTTTGGGACTCAAAGGGAATCTTGCTCATTGAGTACAAAAAAAAGGTGAAACCATCAACGCCACATCCTACGCTTCCACTTTGCATAATTTGCGGGAGGAAATTAAAAAGAAAAGTTGGGGTAAACTCGCAGCGGGTGTGTTGCTTCTTCATGACAACGCTCCAGTTTACAACGCGCGAGTTTCCAAGGCTGCTGCGCGAGATTGTGCTTTCGAAGAAATCCAACATCCACCCTATAGTCCAGAACTTGCCCCTAGTGATTATTTCCTGTTTCCGGATTTAAAAAAATGTCTTCGTGGAAAAAAATTTTCGGATGATGAAGAACTCAAGTCGGCAATAAATGGGTATTTTGCAGGGAAAAATAAAATTTATTTTTTTGAGGGTTTAAAAAAGCTTATCTCAAGATGTAACAAATGCATTGATGTTCGGGGAGATTATGTATATTGAAAAATAAAAACAATTTAAATTGAATTCGCATTTTCCTTCATATCGATACCGAGAATATATTGAACGCCCCGTAGTTTTTAATATTTGAAAAGATATTTGAGTCGAAAGTCAATTTTTACCAACTTTTAGATGTTTTTTAGGTTTTTAGTTTTTGTAAGAAAACTGTCAATTCGATTTTTCTCAAAAATTTATCAGATGTCAAAAACGTTATTCTTCGTTGCACAAAATTATTTTTGAAATAAAAATTGTGTTTTGTTCGTAAAATATTCGAGGTGACAAATATTTTTGTTTTGATTTATTTAATTTTTTTTTATTTCGACTATAGGGACCTTGAAACGTCGAGAAATGTCAAAATTTTCAACTCGACAAATCGGACCGAATACAGTAACTTCCTATGGGAAGTCAATAATTATGTTCTCCGTTTAGAAACATCCTGACTACGTTCCTGTATTTCAATGCAGTTGAGTTGACAACGATCTATGTATCCATATCTAATAACGTAATTGCTCTCTTCCTCTCTCTGTCGGGGGTTAAGCAGAGCAACCACCATTACTGGTTATAGGGGTTATAACACTTTCAGTTTTGATTGATTAACCACTCTGAACTCGACACATGGGTTACACTATAGTATCTCACTCAGTATTTTTCCCTCAAAACATGATGGATTGGCAATATGAAGGTTTGAAAGCTTCAAAACATTTAACAAATCAACTTTGCACATAGACATCATAAAGATCATAGATGATGTTCATGATGCTGATGCTGATGCTGATGCCGATGCCAATGCCGATGCTTGAAACATGATGATGTTGATGACGGGTTGCACTTTGCATAATATTTTGGCAAAAGCCACAAAAACCCAAAAACCAAAAGAACACAATTGAATTTCAAAACTCCTGACAAACTATACAGAATAGGTTGGTATAAATGTTCAATGTCTGGTTGAGGCATCACAGAATCTAAAACATCTTCCCATCATCAGTCGACAAGAAGACAACAGCAACAACAACAACAACAAAAATGATGAACGATGATGTTGGTCGTTGATGATAGACGCACTCTTCAAGTTCTGCTTTTATATGTCCGCAAAAACTATGAACAAAAAACGAGCAATATTCGAAATACGAATACAAGAAATATTTTCTCTCTTGTTCATTTTTCCGCAAGAGTTGAGGAAAATTCCTTAGAAAATCGAGCGTTTCACTATTCGTCAAAATGACGATAGAAATAAAAAGAAAAATTACACTTTTAAAGACAAACCAAACAAAAATTCAAACTTCTGTGCAGAAAATAGAAAATTCAAGGAAATTTATGCCAAAAGTACATATACACAATCTATAGTGAAGAAAATGAAGGAAATCATTGGGGGCATTGAGGTTGGTGATGTTGTTTTTGACAGTTCTTATTTTTTATATGTATTCATTCCTTTTCATTATAATATTTTTTTATTTATTTTATGGACGAATTTTAAGTTGGAAAAAGAGTATCTTGTTCTGTTATTGACATTTGGACATTTAGATGTTTTAAAAAATAACACAAAACAGAAACAATCATAATATAAAACCATAGGTCTGCAAGTGAGTTTAGGTCCGCTGGGTGGGAATTAAGCATAAAGTCTCACACAAAGGACACATGATTATTTTTGTAGAAGGAGTAAATGATGCACAGAAATAAATAAAAATAAAATCATGATTGCGCGACGAAAGAGTGTTTTTGATATAAGAAAAAAAAACAGGACTTTCATAAGGATACTAAATGAAGCAGGTAATGGAGTAGGATTGAAGTTTAGTTCGCGATGTACAAAAACATGGCTAAGATTTTAAAATACTCGCAGTAAAAATAAAATTATAATAAATACTTCGGTCATTTCTTTCCTTCCTCAATTTGTTTTCAAATTGATTTTTGTAAAGGGTGTCCCAAAATTAACGCAAGATTTGAATTTGCCGCCATTTGTGCAGTGAAGTGTTGGCAACCCTGAAAAAAAAAGCGATTTGACAGCTAACAGTATAGGGTTATTAAAAATGGAGCGTTACACGAGAGAACAACGTGTCTTCATTATTAAAGAATATTTCAAAAATAGCGAAAGCTTGGCGGCTGCAGTTCGAAAATTTCATACAAAATATGGTCGGAATAGTGTTTTAACTTCGTCAACTGTGAAGAGATTAATTGAAAAATTCATGGAGACTGGATCCGTTGGAGACGCCAAACACACCCGTCGTCCAAAAACAAGCCGTTCAAATGTGAATGTCGAAGCAGTGCATGAGAGTGTTGCTGACAATCCAGGAACCTCAATTCGACGTCGTGGACAAGAATTGCAAATTTCAAGAACCTCTCTACAGCGTATACTCACCAAAGATCTGTGTCTTCATTCTTACAAAATTCAATTAACACAACAATTGAAGCCTAATGACCATGGACAGAGAAGAGAGTTCGTTGAATGGATTATTGAACATCAACAAATGGACCCTGATTTTTCGAGCAAATTGGCATAATTGGGCCATATTATTTTTAAAATGATGCTGGTCAAGCAGTGACTGTTACTGGTGCTCGATATCGCGACATGATTACACAGTTCTTTCTGCCAAAATTGGATGATATTGATGTGTCCAATATGTGGTTTCAACAAGACGGTGCCACATGTCATACAGCCCGTGAAACAATTCAATTACTGCATGAGACATTTCCAGGTCGTGTACTCTCTCGTTTCGGTGATCAAAATTGGCCTCCTAGATCGTGTGATTTAACACCATTAGACTTCTTTTTATGGGGTTATTTGAAATCACAAGTCTATGTCAACAAGCCCACAACCACCCGTGCATTAAAGGAGGAGATTCAACGCTGCATCAACGAAATTCAGCCACATTTATGCAGAATGGTCATGGAAAATTTCAACAAAAGAGTGCGCATGTGCATGCAAAGCCGTGGAGGCCATTTGTCCGATGTGTTATTCCATGAGCTTGAGATCAAGGTACTGCAAACATTAAGCCTACTAATAAAACTTAAATTTAAATTATAACGAAACGCGTGTTGTTTTTTTTGATAAAGAACATATTAGTAACATTTCAATATAATCACGTAGGACCATGTTGTTTTTCTAATAAGTGATTCATGTATAAGAAACCAAAAGATGATCGGATTAATAAATATTTTTTAAAAATATAATATCTCAACAAACTATTTTATTTTGCATAGTTTTGACTTGATTTAAAAACAAGCTAATATAAAACTGTAAGTATTACCATTATTTTTTCCATTTAACGTACATATTTTTTAAATTACCCCTAACGCCTAAACGGGGAGAATAGACCCCGCTCCCATAGTAACACAATTAATGTTTTTAACTGTTCTATACAAATCCGTCATTAAACTTTGTCACCTGAGTTATCGTACTCTTCCCAAAAAATGCAATAGCTAATGTCGCCGATGCCACTAGGTGCGTCCCATAAAGAATTTCTCATCACTATACCTTATTTTCGTGGTGAATTGATGTTAGAGGGTGATGAATTGATGTTAGCCGTGGTGAATTGATGTTGGAATTAGAAATAAGGGTGCGTGAGAAGCAGCGTTGCCAAAATGTGCCCGATCGGGAATTTGTACAAGTGTGATAACTAATACCGTAAACAAAAAGACCTGAAATATAATAAGTTTATTTAGAAAAGACAAACTGTTATTATTTTCTTCAACAAATTTTTTCCAGGGTAGTGGGCTAGTGGCCCGCACATTTTGGAAATGGCCCTCAAAATGGCCCTTACAATTTTTTTCTCCGCGCCAACGCTGGTGAGAATTGACGTCTCAGCTTGTAGGCAAACCAGAATGACAGATTGGTTTACAAAAGTGGAATGAGGGCAATTCTTGAAATTAAGCCTTATTACACTTGGCTGTATTTCATGGCAGCGAATAATTTCACTACTTTAAATTTATGCTTCGCAACATGAGCAACTATTTTTCGACACCATCATGCCCTTTGTTCTGTCATCACTTATGTCCAGGCCCAGATTTTGTGCCACCATCTCGATTTGGGTGAATGAATCGTAAACAACTTGTTCGGTTCTTCCCATGATATCGATGTCGTCTGCTTAAGCCGGTATCTGAATGGACCTGGTGACGATGGATCCTGCGTGTCATAGTCACGGATTGTTTTCTTCAACGCCAGTTTGAAGAGGAGGCAGGCCAAAAAATATCGTTTTCGGAATCCATTGTGAATGATCATTGGTCTGAATAGCAATTCGGCTATTTTAACTTGGCTTATTATATTATACTAGCTTTAACCCGCGACTTCGTCCGCATTAGATAGTTTTTTTGGATAGTAGTATGAAAAAACCTGAGCTGTACTTTTTTGTACGTATGTTTGAATTGTGCCAAGATGAGATGTGGCCATACTAAGTGTGATTGTCATAGGTTATGTTAGGTTAATACATGTGCGCATGTGCATGCAAAGCCGTGGAGGCCATTTGTCCGATGTGTTATTCCATACATAACCCTATCCTATGTACTTTACGAGTCAATAAAAATATAACTATCAAAAGACTAAAAACGGCGTTTTCTATTTAATTCAAATCTTCCGTTAATTTTGGGACACCCTTTACATATGTATGTATATGGAAAAAGCTAAGAACATTTTTTACTAAAGATTTTAAAGAACCTAGGTTAAAACACCTGAAACTATGCAAAGAAAAAAGGAGCTCAGTTTTCTGTAAACATAAATGTCATCGTTTATCTGTACAACAGTTTTGGAAAAAAAAGACGAGAAGATTTGTTAAGACTTCGTAAATCTTAACATTTAATATAATATAATTTGCCAGTTGATAAATTCGTGCTAAATTTTTAAAAGATTTTGTAAACTGTAAAAGTGATTTTAATAATTAGTTATTATTTTCCTTAAGAATCTATAAAATAAAAAGATGATTTGTTTTCTATTCAAAAACTGTTAACACTTTAATGAAAATACATAAAATCAGGAGCATTTCAATAGTTCTTTGACTTCCTTGTCTTTGAAATTTCAAATCCCATGCCCCAGATGCGTTGTCAAGAACTGTCAGTTATTAGATATATTCAGATGTATCGAAAAATAGAATAAGTAAGGGGTGCGGCACGGAATCCGAATGTATATTACATAAATCGTAACAGGGTCCACCATCTAACTTTTTTTTTGCAACTAGTGCTTATTTCGTAAATGGTAACACTTAGCTCATGTCTGATTTGACATATAATTAGTTTTATCCTTCCGCTGAAAGAATATGGTTCTGCATACGCTTGAACAACGCTGGGAACAACGCTTAGAGAAGATGCCGATTGTCCAAAAAAAATCATCTTTTCATCTTTTCAGATGAAGCTCATTTTGAACTTGACGGGTATGTGAACAAGCAAAATCGTCGCATTTGGGGCACAGAAAACCCGCACGCATACACTGAAAAACCGATACACCCAAAACGAGTCATTTTTTGGTGCGGATTTTGGTCCAGAGACATAATTGGGCCATTTTTCTTCGAAAATAAGCAAGGAGTGCCGATCGTTATCGGGCCTGTTGAACGAATTTTTGTTCTCAAAAATTGAAGAGGAGGATATTGGCAACATTTGGTTTCAACAGGACGGCCGGCGCTACGTGCCACAATGCCGAAGCTACACTCGATGTTTTTATAGCATTTTCAAAAAAAAAAGAAGTTATTTGGCTGACCCTTTATTTATTTAAGTTTGAAAGACAACTGGCTCGAATGGCTGCGCTGACACGCGTTATGTTTGGAGAGGTGCTTATAGTTGTTAGCGGACCCGAGGACTGTTTCGCGAACATTTTTCTTGCACATCCACAATGTTTATTACAGATAATCAGTTTTTTTACGCCTTAAATCAAAACGTTTTCTACATTCGCGCATCGTCAATACGTACAAAACATTGTTTCTAAATAACTGTTCTACGGCGAATGTGTGCTGCTCAGCTGTACACTTATCCATGTTTGTTCGTTAAAAAATTGTTCTTTCTCCTTCTTTTGAGAACGACCAAGCTCGTCTTACGTTGCCTGCAGGTGGCGCTGTTATTATTTAAAATCCTTTTGGCTTTTCTGCCACACCCTGCGTTGTTATGATTTAAATGCTTTCTTTTAGAACGTTAAACTTTCTTTTAAAATCTGTTTTATATGTTTCTGTACGTAAATTGACCTTTTACAGTAGAATTTCAAATTTGTATAACAATATGTTCGAGTTTTTTTTTTTCAAAAATATAAATGCTTGCAGTTTTTGATCCAGTCACATACAAAATTTCTATAGCATCTGCAAATATTTGTCCATGATGGGGACTTTCGATTAGTATTAAAATATTTTTTAAGAGATAAAGTTAAGTTAGGGTAAAGATAAATCATTACCCCCCCCCCTCCGCCGTCCTCATTATCATAATCGTGGAAGATCATTTCCATGCATGACGACCAGTTTTATATTGCGCCATTTGTAAAATTTACATGATATGTTAAGCAGAGCTGGGTACGAGTGCAACAAAGTCTAGCTCTCGTCCAACAAGAAGGTATTTGAGACCATATCAAGACAAGGCAGTATATTTTGGATCGAAACTTGGTAAAACTCTCGCCGGTCTCGTCAACCTTTTCGGATCTTTCATCAATCACAATACCTTTTACTTTAAATTTATGATTTAAATTGGAGTAAGGTCTTTTCGAACGAAACCATTACATCCGAATCATAAAACGTCATAAACCCCAAAATTTGTCACAAAGTCCAAAAAGTTAAAACATTTCGCCAAAAAATCCAAAGTGAATGTTGCAACGCCCAGGTGTTTTTTAAATAAAAGAACGCTAAAATTGTTAGTTGTCATTTTTCCCAAATTAATTTTTATTTTGAAATTTGAGTCTTATGACAGAGGGGTAGGGCTTTGTTAGATTTAATTTCGGCATTACGACGATTATGATTTCTATCGATTTTTATGTCTTATCACCCAACGACATACATATAACCCAAATCATAAAATGACATAAAGCCAAAAAAAAGAAACTTGCGTCGTAAGAAATATCACTATTTAATTTTTTTCAAAATGAAAAAAAAAAACAAAACATATTTGTTAAGCTTTCTTGGCGTTCCGAGTTTTTGTGCGATCTGACATTTTTTTCGTTTAATGTGTGCGTTTGGGTTATAAAATTCTAAACTCAAAATGTTTTAATGTCTAAAATAAACAAACGTTGTTTCAGAATGCCCAAACGTTGAAACACATGACATCTTTTGGGCGATATGTGAATTAGTAATGTTGGGATTCTGATATTTAAAAAATGATTTGGGCAATATGACATTGATTTTGGGTTTTTTGACATTTTCATCGGATATGGTTTAGGTGATATTTAGAATTTCATAACATATTTTTAATTTGAACGATATTGTTTTTGGCGGAAAGACCTAACGCCGTTAAAATTACTTAAGCAGCTTTTTTTTTTAAATATAGAAAAATGAGTTTTAAAATTCCATTGATGTTGGCAACATTCAATATTTTCATTTCATAATTTTATACATAGCTTCTGAATGGAGTTTGAAACTTAAAATAATATCAATGTCAAAATATGGTTTGGTGTTTATATTTCAACCCATAAACAGTCTAATTTTATTTTAATTTCCCTCAGTATTTGTGTATCCTTTTTTTAAAACTTAAAATAGTGTAAGAGCAGTTGCATGTAGTCTTAGTAAATTTGTTAACAGAAACGTTCGTCTGCCTAGTACCTAGTGCTTTCTCAAAAAACTTGTATCAAAAGAACAACTTTTACGAAAGTTGAAACATGGAGGGAAACCAGTTCAAATGCATTGCAACTTGACGCCTACGAATAATTGATTTTAAATATGGTTTCGACAGACGTGTAGGTGCATACACTTGTCCTGCAGAAGTCACCGAAAACCACTTGATATTATTGGTCGACACGTCACCGAAAATATGCTATTTTTGCGTTTTTGGTCATGTTTTCTTATGTAGGCCCAATTATCCTGACAAACGCAATTGAAATCACGAGTATTTCAAACAAATCTTCGGAAATATATGCAATAACGCCAAAAAAATCGAGCAAAAAAAAAGGGTGGATTAACTTCGATGCTTGAAAGTTGAAATGTAATTTTCGGAAGCCAATCCCTTTACAATTTTTAAGAAATAAAACATATCTTAGACTAAAATTACAAATCACACTATTTACAAAAAAAAAAAAACACGAAACTGAGAATCAGTTCCATGACTTACATTTTTCTGTATGGCGAGGCCTAAATTGACAGTTTTTGTCAGTATTATCTTTCAATCCTATAGTGAATGCTGTCATTGGGCAGTGGCGATTCCTGGTCATAGCGTTAGGGTTAGCTACTTTCTTCTAGAGGTACAAGATAAGTTTTCAAGAACTATAATTAGTTTTATTCAAATCTAAGCCCTAGGCTTACATCATCGATAAATGTAGAACATTTTTCATGAATTTTTTTGTTAAAGTAATAATTTAATTGAACGTCTGAAGTCTCGTCTAGCATAATTGCGACAAATTCTGACTGTCTGATTCTATTGGAAATTTTATCGCCAACTTTATTTTATGGACAACTTCGGGTTTGCAAGAAAGCATGCGTGATACAGGAAAAAAAGGCCAGCAAAACAATTTATTTTTATTCTCGCAACCAGCTAGCCATTTTCAAATGCAATATTGATTTTCGATAAAGGTTCGAGTATTCTTCCTTGTATGTTGATTTTAAATCTGTTAGCTTTGGACATATAGCTTCCCCGAAAACGATCTTATTCTAAATGTTTTTTTCTAATAATTCTTCAATTATGGTCTTTGCTTGGATTTCATTTCAGTTCCGAGATCATGAACATTCCAATATCATGAAAATAAAGTATCTATTTTTAAACAAACAAAGAAGAATCTTGTTACATCGTCGCAACTCATAGCCTAAAACCGGATACATAATATTTTATATACTAAGATATGAAAAAAAAATAAAAATAATAATGGTATAGTAAAGTGTTGAAATTGTTTCGTTTTTTTTTTAACATACAATTATTTAGCTGGTCATAGAATTGCAATTATATGGTTTTAAAGTCAAATTCATTTTTTTATTGAATATTATTTGCAAATTAAAGTTTATACAATTTGTATTTTTAATTGAAAAAAAATTGAATTTGAAGTAATGCAGGTGCATAAGTCGTTATATTATTAACTTCCCACAGGAAGTTATTGTAATGGGTCCGATTTGACAAATTGAAAATTTTGACATTTCTCGACGTTTCAAGGTCCCTAGATTCGAAATAAAAGATTTTTAAAAAGATGTCTGTGCGTGCGTGTGTACGTATGTCCGTACGTCCGTACGTCTGTACGTCCGTACGTTCGCGACGTTTTTTTCGTCGTTCATAGCTCAAGAACCAGAAGAGATATTGACTTCAAATAAATTTTGTTATACAGATAATAAGGCAGAAAGATGCAGAAAGGGCTCTCAAGAAAATTGCGCGGGTGGTTTTTTTACCATAGCAGTTTAAAAAAAGGTGAAAATTTTTTGTTAAACCTAAATATCTCATGAACCAATGACGCTAGAGACTTGAATTAAATTTTATATTATATATTGTAACGTGATACAAAACAATTATATTTTTGGAAAAAAATCAAATTAACGGTTTTTTTTATAAATCAAAAAAACTGAAAAAAAAAATGCGTCACCCCGAAAATTTTACGACTAAAATATGATTTCATCTCCAAAACAATTTTGTGCAATGAAGAATAATGTTTTTGACATCTGATAAAATTTTAAGAAAAATCGAATTGACAGTTTTTTTTACAAAAAATAAAAACCTAAAAAAAAATTAATAAAAGTTGGTAAAAATTGATTTTCGACTCAAATATCTTTTCAAAACTTTGAGTTATTAGCTTTAAACTACTTTTATCTTTCAAAAATATTGTTGTCAACATTCAGTAAAATTTTGAAATAAATCGAATTGACAGGTTTTTTACAAAAAATTAAAAACCGAAAAAAAAATTTAAAAAAGTTGTTAAAAATTGATTTTCGACTCAAATATCTTTTCAAAAATTTGAGATAACGACTTCTGACTAATTTTAACTTATAAGAAATATTTATTTCAACATTCTGAAAAATTTTGAGAAAAATCGAATTGACAGTTTTTTTTACAAAAAATAAAAACCTAAACAATAAAATTAATAAAAGTTGGTAAAAATTGTTTTTCGACTCAAATATCTTTTTAAAACTTTGAGATATTGTTGTCAACATTCAGTAAAATTTTGAGAAAAATCTTATTGACAGGTTTTTTACAAAAAATAAAAACCTAACAAAAAAACAATACTAAAACTTGGTAAACATTTACTTTCGACTCAAACAGCTTTTCAAAAATTACAAATATTGGCTTCAAACTTATCTTATTTCACAGAAAATATTGTTTCTGATATTCAGTAATTTTTTTAATAAAAATTCAACAGTCCGTTTTTTCATAAAAAAATAAAATCTACACAAAATAGTACGCAAATTTGGTAAAAATTGATACATATAGACAAACTTTTAAGCAAGACAAATCGACAGACGGGATGGGAAGTTATCAGTGTGGGTCGCATCCCAGCCTCTTTTTTTATTTTGTTTTATTTTTCGTTCGGGTAATTTTCAATTTAAAGTCATATAGTATTAATTTTTTTTTAAGTAATAATAAGAGCAACAAATTCTGAATGAAAAAAGGTATTTACTTTATTAAAATTTTGAAAAACCACGATTCAAACTGATTTTTATACTTTTTTGACAAATTTTAGTTTTTCTTCGAAAATTATTATATTATTAAAAATAAACCCGTTGGCGTTGGCTTTAAAAAATGTACAATTCGTAGGTAGGTGTAAATATTACTTTTTTATTAAAAGTAAAATGTTTGTTTTAAACTGAGAGTTCTAAGCAAATCTAGTAAAATAATTTCCTAGTATCTTGCAGATATGAATTGGTATGGACTTATATTAATAATAACTACAATATAAAAAATGAACATAAAACATACCGGTCATAACACATCAAATACTTAACTAGTGAAAAGCACTTTCTGAAGTAATTTTCCTTCCAGTCTAAAGGCCACGTCCAAACAAAAACTACTTCCTATTAAAAAATTGAAAAATCCGCCTACGCTCTAACAACTGTGTGAAATTTCCTTTTACTCACATATCGACTCGAAAAATGAGTATTATCGCTAAAATCAGCGCTAACTGACGAACATGCTCTAGTTCGATACATTCTTGTCGTGCTGGGTCAATTTCGCTACCAAACATAAATTTCACACAAATAAATAAAGCTAAGTGTACACGATGCCAGATCTGCAAATATTGCCAGATCTGTCACTGAAAAAATTGTCTCGAATGGCTGACAATCGTGTACACACCAAATTAATTTGCAGACAAATGGTTTGGCTCCTAATTTGCAGACAAATATCTGCCAATTAATTTGTAGATATCTGGCAATCGTGTACACGCAAACTGACAACCGTGTAAACACCAAATTGATTTGCAGACAAATTTGTTCATCAATCATTTTGAAGACAAATTAATTTGCACAGATGTGGCAATCGTGTGTACACAAAATTCATTGGGAGATCACCAAATTTTTTTCATTTTCTGACGTTTCTGCAAACGTCTGACAATGAATAAATTTGCAGATGCAGTTTGAGGAACATTTGCAAATTTATTCATTGGCAGACAAATTTTCTGACTGATGCGATGTTTGACAATGAGCTGAAAATAAATTTGCAGATCCAAAATTTGATTTGGTGTGTACACGGTTAGCAGAAAATCTACAAATGTTTGCAAATCTATTGCTAGCTATTTCGCCAAATTAGTTTGTCGACATTGTCAGACAAATATTTGGCAACAGATTTGCAGATGTTTGTAGATATCTGCAAACCGTGTACACACGAATTAAATTTTCAGCTCATTTTCACACATTGTCAGACGTTTGCAGATCTGACAATGATTGTCAGACCTGGCAATCGTGTACACTAAGCTTAACCTCGCACTCGCACAATTATTATCTGTTTTTAAAAACAAAAAAATATGGTATGAATAGTTGATGTGTTCGACGATCATGTTCGAATCGTCGCTCGGTCGCTCGGTCTTGTTCTTCCTGCCATAGTCCATACGAAGTTCAAAGAGAGGAGACATCAAACTCTTGGTCGAGCCTGGTCTTCCTCTCTGTTGTGTGTCTTTAATGTGTACGCACGGTTGCCAGTTTGGTCTTTTACGACCAAATTTGGTCATTATTTTTTCACTTGGTCGCATGGTCATTTTCTATTCCATTTGGTCCCTTTTTTAAGAAATTGAAAAAAAATAACTCGACTCTATTCCTTTTATAATCTCAAAAATAAAAAAATAGGTACCTAAAGAATTTTGGAAAAATTCAATTATCATAAGAACGCTTAAAATGAATATTGTTTTCAAAATTTTAGTTAGTTCGTTTATAACTTGATGTTACTTCCTCACAGCTCAGCTGCTGCTCAGAGGATTTTTTTTGAATTAACTATTACCATTAATAATGTAATGCTGGCCAAAGAGCGTCAAGATGACAAAAATAACCATAGCGTTTGGTCTGCAAAAACATTTTTTTTAATTAATTTTATATGAATTTTATTTAGCGATAGTATTCGATCTCCTGACTTATTCGATCTTCTAACATAATGTTAACATATTGTGATCTTAAAAAAAATGAGGCTGGGGTGCGTCCCACACTGATAACTTCCCATCCCATCTGCCGATTTGTCTTGCTTAAAAGGTTTGTAGGCTTTCGTGATTTGCTAGTTGTTAGTTGAATTATTCTAAAAAAATTAAAAATTACCAACAATATTTTGAGTATGATAAAATAGTTTGATTTCAATATCTGTTCTTGTTAACGAGATTTTTAGTCGAAAACCAATTTTTACCAAATCTTCGTAGCATTTGCGTACTATTTTTGTAGATTTTAATTTTTTATGAACAAAACTGACTGTTGGATTTTTATGCACAATTTACGGAATGTCGGAAATAGTATTTTCTATGAGATAAAATTAGCTTAAAGCCAATATTTTTTTAATTTTTGAAGAGATACTTGAGTCGAAAGTAAATGTTTACCAAGTTTTACTATTGTTTTGTTAAGGTTTTAATTTTTTGTAAAAAAAATGTCAATTCGATTTTCTCAAAATTTGACCAGATGTCAAAAACGTTATTCTTCCCGAACGTACGTACACACGCACGCACAGACATCTCTCTAAAAATCTTTTATTTAGACTCTAGGAACCTTGACACGTCGAGAAATGTCAAAATTTTCAATTCTAGAAATCGGACCGATTACAATAATTTTCTATGGGAAGTTAAAAGCCATTGCGGACACAAATTATTTTGGTCCTTTTTTGGTACGATTGGTCATTTTTATTTTCAGCTTTGGTCATGCAATTTTTTTTTCAAGTGGCACCGTGTGTGTACCTGCATTTGCATATACTTCGTCTGGTTTATCGCTTTTTTTTGCGCTTACCCTTCTATTCATTTGTATAGGCTTTTATTTGAATGTGTGTATTTATCTGTATGTGTAGAATGTATGAAATTTGATAGCGCAAACTTTTGCGATGACCAAAGCCCAATGTTTCAAAATAGATTAAGTATTGTATGAGAGGTTTACAATGAAACTAATCCTTCGCAAGCGTATGACTTATTTATAAGCATTCTTAAATCACATATTAATGAATCAACCTCTTCTCGTACTAATCTTTACAATGCTTTTAATCTTAAACGTTTTAGGCCATGGATTAGCAAGAACTTAGTTACTTTAATTAAAAAGAAAAACTCGGTTTGGAAAAAATGTAAACGGCATCCACAAAATCAGAATCTGAAAAAATACTACTCTAAACTTAGTGAAAATGTAAAAAAACAAATAGAAATTAATCGTGATAATTTCTACTCTAGTAAGCTTGAATCCTGTAGAGGGAATATTAAGGAAGAATGGAAAGTGGTTCATTCTATTTTAAACAAACAAAAAATAGTGATTCCATACAAAAAATAAAAATTAATAATGAAGTTATATCTGATCCATTTGATATCGCTAATAATTTTAATAGATACTTTACTTCTGTCGCATCAAATTTAAAACCTTGTCCCACTTTTAATAATAATTGTAACTGTGATATGTATCCAGATTTGGTAGAAGACCAATTCCGAAGTAATAGTTTTGTATTTGTTCCGTTTACATCTCACGAAATATACAAAAAAATAATGTCTCTTGATAACAAATGCTCCAGTACATCTGATGATATAACCAATTGGCCTGCTTAAGCGAATTGCCTTCTATATAGTTGACGTGATTTGCTTCATATTCAATATGAGTATGACCTCTGGAATTTTTCCATCGTTTTTGAAAGAAGCTGAAGTCATTCCGTTGTTTAAAAAGGGTAGTCGTAGTGTTATGAGTCAATACCGGCCAATCTCCATATTACCAACGTTCTCTAAACTTTTTGAAAAACTCATAAAGGATCGTATGGTGGTTTTTTTTAGACAAAAATGAGTTTTTCAGCAACGACCAATTTGGTTTTCGTGAAGGTAGGGGTACTGAAGATGCCATATTAAAGTTTTGCAGTGAGGTGAGTGCAAGTTTTAACAACAGTAAAAGTATTCTAGCGTTGTTTATTGATCTGAATAAAGCATTTGATTTGGTCAATCATCAGATCTTTTTAGGAAAAATTTATAAAGCTGGATTTAGAGGTCCGGTTTTCGATTGGTTTGCTTCCTATTTATCGGCAAGACATCAAAGAGTTAGAATCGATGGAATATTTAGCGATGTTCAGGAGCTTACTACCGGTGTTCCTCAAGGATCTGTGCTAGGTCCAATATTGTTTTTGATATACATAAACTCTGTCTTCAAACAATCCTTAATTAGCAAAATAACAGCGTTCGCTGATGATATGGCTCTAACATATGTTAGCAAATCGCTATTTGAATTGATCGCTATGTTACAAAAAGATTTAAATGTACTAAGGCAATGGTTTTCTAGGCATGAGCTCATTTTAAGTGAAAAAACAAAAGTAATGGTCTGCAATTTAAAACAAACAGCTCCAATCTTTGACTGTAATGTGATCTTCCATTCAGGAACATGTAAGAAACTTAGCTTAGCTACACATTCTTGTGGAAAATCCAGCTTTGAACATATGACACCTTGTTCGAATGATTGTTTTGAAATCGAATTCGTTAATAGTTTTAAATATTTAGGTGTTACAATTGACAAAAATTTAAATTGGAAACAACATACTGGGGAACTAAAAAAATACTTTACGTGTTACGGTAAAATGTTCTTATTAAAACGAACTTGTACAAAAAATCTATTAACAACAATATACTTTGGGCTCGTCCATTCTAAGCTACAGTATGGAGTAACTAGTTGGGGAGGTGCATATCAAAACACGCTTGATCCCATAATTACGTCGCAGAAACATATTGTCCGAATCATTTGTAAGAAATCAAGGTTAACAAGTAGTTGGCCTTTATTTCAAGATCGTCGTATCTTGCCATTGAAACACCTTTATGTATATAAAGTTCTTAAAGTGTATTTCATGAGAAGTGGATACAGTCAGGTACTCAGAAACTCAAATACACATAGCTTAAGAATTAATACTCTATTTTTAGTCAATATTCCAATGAGTAATAGAACCCAATTCTCAAATTTTTACACTGCAACAGCATCTAAACTTTTTAATCAATTGCCTTTTGAAATTAAAAAACTTCAATATCCTAATTTAGTTTTGAAATCAGTAAAAAGATGGCTCTTTGAAATGAACAGCTCGATAGTCCAAATACTGTTTTTAAGTATAGCATAACTTTTTAGCTTTGCATTTACTTTTCTTTTCAAATTTTGTTTTACTTCATTTAATAATTATTATTTTTTTTTTAACTTTTTGCTATTTGCATGTAACAAAGTACCCCAAATATTCATTAGTTTTATACATATGCTTTAAATTTCCTGATATGGTTCATTCGCCTCTAGTTTTTCAACTATAGAATGATACCTACTATTTTTTTTCTAAATAAATATTTATGTTAACATTATTAAAATTGTACATAGAATGGAATGAAAATAAATAATTAAAAAAAAAAAGAGTTTTATTGCATGAAATGAAAATTATTTGTAGAAAAGTCACTTTGAATGCAAGTTATGTAATTACAACCGAATTTTTTAACATTATGGTCAACTGTTGAGTTTTAGTTAGTAATTCAATTACCAAATAATATACATATTAAAAAAATAGATTTATTCTAAAGTTCTTGGTTTAGCGCCGCTAAACCAGCTAACTATGAGGAATCGCCCCTGTCATTGGGGTCGAAGGCATCTATAAATATTCTTCCTTATAAAATATGTTTTTGTTTTCATGGTGAGCCATTAAACCAACAAAATATAGATTTTTATTAATATGTCATGATAAACAAGCTAAACTAAAAGGTGCTGTCAAGTAAACTGTCAAAAAATACAATGTTGCCAATTTACAAATAATTGATGAAGTTGAGCACCTGACGTGCTTTTAGAAACAATTAAATGCCAATCGAAGTCTGTATCATTTATATTTTTTACATTTTGTGCAAACTGTGCATATGTCAACATTTTCACAGATAATTCCATTAAATTTAAAACTCGTTACCGACACTTTTTAAAGCAATCGAAACATATATTTATTTATCTTTAACAAGTTAGGCTTTGAAAAAAAAAAACAGCTTAAAAATATATATTTTTGAAAGAAAGTCATTTGCACATTTTCACATCAACTTTTATCACTCGACCCTTCATGTTCGAAATTTGTAAGAAGTCCTTGATTCGATGGTCTTCGTTCGGTAACTCGTGTCACTGATCCAGTTGCTTCGAAATGTTTTACCCATGTTTTAATGGTACTCGCTGATGGAATGGCATACAAAGCAAAATGTCTCTTAAATAGTTTCTGTGCCACCACAATCGAATCACTATTTTTATAATAGGCTTTAATTACAAATGCTCGATGTACACCAGTCCAATGATCCATTTTGACTGAATTTAATATCTGAGAAAAAAGGATAAATGTTCCTTGACACTTCCTACATTCATGAAGTGATTGACATAAATATGAAAATTATGTTGAGCACGTTGCACGAACATCCGGTGTCTCTTCATATCATGTGATTCAGCGTCTTAATATTCATAAAATTATTAATTTCTATAAATATATACTTTTTTTGAGTTGCTTTATTTGAAGAATTATTTTCAAAAACCAAAATTAACAATAAAATAAAATATAAATGACACAGGTGATTAAAAGGGCAATAAGGTGATGAAATAATTACCTGACGGACATGCATGCTAATTTGTCAACTTGTTCAACATAGGACCTCATTAGTCATTTTATATTTAATTCATAAACTTTTGCCTATTCAAAGAAAGAAAATAAAAATTAAAAAAAAAGAATAATTAAAAATAAAACAAATCTTATACCCAGAGACTACGTGGCAATTATTATATAGGACGTAGATACACACTACAGGGTGAATTTAAATTGACAAATTAAACTTGCCAAGAAATAATATTCTTTCTTTTTTTATTTTATCTGCTGCTGGGTAGGTAGGTCTATAGCTACATACATATATATTTTTAGCATAATATATAAGAGGCAAAAAATTATTATTGCGAATAGAAAACATCGGTTGGCATGGTCCTTCGGATTTTATAGGCCCCAGAAGGCGGAGCAAGCACACGATAAATAAATTCTAATATGATTTTTAATATTTCAAAAACACAAAATTAAGAAAATATATAGATATATATTATGGGTGTGACCATAATGTTTTTTTCAACACCTTGTTATTTTATTGATGAAATGCAAAATGTCTGCATTTGCATGAAGGTTTTAAATAATTTCTATAAAAATAAATAACGCTAAAGCTATATGTATTTCGATTCATGTAAAATGTTAAAATAAGATATTTAATGAACATATTTTGTTCTTAAAATATTAATCTGGCCTAATACGTTTTAAATTAATATAGTTTTGCCAGAATAAAAAATAAATTACTAAAGTTATGAGTTATGATTCCAATGTACAATGTGGCGTATACTTACTTTTTTCTATAATTTAGATAAATGTATTTATATTCTTACTCAATAATTTTTAAATTTCTACATTTTCACTCGTGTGTTTGTTCATTTATTGTATTTATAAGACTAACTGTTCTTAAACTCAAACTTTTCATGGTAATTCAAAAAATGTTGCTACAAAATTAGTGAGTAAAAATTTTAGTACAAATTTTCAAAGTCGTTATCTTAGAATATGTCGTCACCTAATACTCCCTAAGTGCAGTTGTACCACAAAACTGAATTTGAAATTCATTATTGAACTAAAATTAATTGCAGTCATTCAATTTTTTTTTTTAACTTCCCATAGGAAGTTATTGTAATGGGTCCGATTTGTCAAATTGAAAATTTTGACATTTCTCGACGTTTCAAGGTCCCTATAGTCGAAATAAAAGATTTTTAGAAAGATGTCTGTGCGTGCGTATGTACGTACGTCTGTACGTTCGCGACGTTTTTTTCGTCGTCCATAGCTCAAGAACCAGAAGAGATATCGACTTCAAATAAATTTTGTTATACAGATAATAAGGCAGAAAGATGCAGAAAGGGCTCTCAAGAAAATTGCGTGGGTGGTTTTTTTACCATAGCAGTTTAAAAAAAAGGTGAACATTTTGGTTAACCCTAAATATCTCATGAACCAATGACGCTAGAGACTTGAATTAAATTTTATATTATATATTGTAACGTGATACAAAACAATTATATTTTTGGAAAAAAATTCAATTAACGGTTTTTTTTATAAATCAAAAAAACTGAAAAAAAAAATTTGTCACTTCGAAAATTTTACGACTAAAATATGATTTCATTTCCAAAACAATTTTGTGCAATGAAGAATAATGTTTTTGACATCTGATAAAATTTTGAGAAAAATCGAATTGACAGTTTTTTTACAAAAAATAATAACCTAAAAAAAAATAAAAAAAAAGTTGGTAAAAATTGAGTTTTGACTCAAATATCTTTTCAAGACTTTGAGATATTGGCTTTAAACTACTTTTATTTTTCAAAAAATGTTGTTTTCAACATTCAGTAAAATTTTGCAAAAAAAAAAATTGACAGTTTTTTTACAAAAAATTAAAAACCGAAAAAAAATTTAACAAAAGTTGGTAAAAATTGATTTTCGACTTAAATATCTTTTCAAAAATTTGAGATAATGGCTTCTAACTAATTTTAACTTATAAGAAATATTGTTTTCAACATTAGGAAAAATTTTGAGAAAAATCGAATTGACAGTTTTTTTACAAAAAATAAAAACCTTAACAAAAAAATTAATAAAAGTTGGTAAAAATTGATTTTCGGCTCAAATAGCTTTTCAAAAATTAAAAATATTGGCTTCAAACTTATTTTATTTCACAGAAAATATTGTTTTTTATATTCAGTAATTTTTGTATAAAAATCCAACAGTCCGTTTTTTCATAAAAAAAATAAAATCTACAAGAAATAGAACGCAAATTTGGCAAGAATTGATACATTTAGACAAACTTTTAAGCAAGACAAATCGATAGACGGGATGGGAAGTTAGCAGTGTGGGTCGCATCCCAGCCTCTTTTTTTTTTTCTTGAAAAAGTAAAGCTAAAAAGAGGATGGAGTGCAACCCACATTGATACCTTTCCATTGGTACTCGCTTAAAATGTTCAAATGGTATATTTTGTAGCAAGTCACTTTTACTATCTTACTTACTTACTTAAGGTGGCGCTACAGTCCGGGGCGGACCTGGGCCTCAACCAACATGCGTCTCCAGCCAGCTCGGTCCCTAGCTAGCTGTCTCCAGTTTCGCACGCCAAGTTGGTTGAGGTCCTCACCCACCTGAGTGCGCCACCTGAGTCGCGGTCTTCCTCTACTGCGCCGTCCCTCGGGATTGGATTTGAAGACCTTCCGGGCTGGAGCGTTGATGTCCATTCGCTCTACATGACCCAGCCATCTAAGCCGTTGGACTTTTATTCTGCTAACTAGGTCAGTGTCGCTGTACAGCCCGTACAGTTCGTCGTTATATCTTCTCCTCCATTCTCCATCTATACGTACGGGACCAAAAAATCACCCGAAGAATTTTTCTCTCGAAGCATCCTAAGACGTTCTCATCTTTCTTTGACAGGGTCCAGGCCTCAGCGCCATAAATGAGAACCGGGATGATGAGTGTCTTATAGATGGTGATTTTAGATGCTCGAGAGAGGACTTTACTTCTCAATTGCCTTCTAAGTCCAAAGAAGCAGCGATTTGCAAGAGTTATTCTTCGTTTGATTTCAGCGCTGGTGTCGTTGCCTGTGTTTATAGCGGTGCCTAGGTAGACAAAGTCCTTAACTACCTCGAAGTTATAGCTGTCCATGGTGACGTTTTGTCCAAGACGTCGTTGTTCAATGTCCTTTTTTGATGACAGCATATACTTGGTCTTGCCCTCATTGACCACTAAACCCATCTTCTTCGCTTCCGTCGCAATGCTCAAAAAACGCTCCACTGACATCACGCTTTGATCTTCCAATTATGTCAATATCATCTGCGTATCCGAGTAATTGGATGGACCTTTGGAAGATTGTGCCTCTAGTGTTGACGGTTGAGTTTTGCACAATTCTTTCCAGAACGATGTTGAAGAAGTCGCATGACAGTGCATCGCCTTGTCTAAAACCTTTTCTGACATCAAATGCATCGGTGAGATCTTTTCCGACCTTGATGGAGCAGCGTGCATTCTCCATCGTCATTCTGCACAAACGGATAAGTTTGACAGGGATGCCAAAACTAGACATTGCTCTGTAGAGCTCTTCCCTATGGATGCTGTCATACGCGGCTTTAAAATCGATAAAGAGATGGTGGGTATCGATTTGAAGCTCCTGGGTTTTTTCCAAGATCTGCCGTAATGTGAATATTTGGTCGATAGTGGACTTTCCTGGTCTGAAGCCACACTGATAAGGACCTATCAGGTTGTTGACGAACGGCTTCAGACGTTCACATAGTACGGCAGAAAGGATCTTATATGCAATGTTAAGGAGACTGATCCCTCTGTAGTTGGCGCAATTTAAAGGGTCTCCTTTTTTATGTATCGGACAAACTATGCTGAGATTCCACTCATCGGGCATGCTTTCTTCCGACCATATTTTGCAGATGAGTTGGTGCATGCTCCCTACCAAGTCATCGCCTGCTGCTTTAAATAGTTCGGCAGCTATGCCGTCAGCTCCAGCAGCTTTGTTTGACTTCAGTTTAGATATAGCTATCTTCACTTCGTCTAGGTCGGGTAGGCGGAATTGTTGATCTGCGTCGCCTAAGTTGAGTGGTTCTACCTCCCTTACAGCGGGATTCGGTTCGTCATCGCCGTTATATAATTTGGAGAAGTGGTCTTTCCATATTCTCAACATAGACTGCGGTTCTACTACGATGTTCCCCTGATCGTCTTTACAGGCTTCGGTTCGTGGCTGGTACCCTTGGGAGTTCTTTTTTACCTTTTGGTAAAATTTACGAACCTCATTCCTGTTGTAACATCCCTCTATCTCCTCGATCGCGCGCTTCTCGTGCTCTCTTTTTTTCCATCTAAGAAGCCGGTGTTCCTCTCTCCTCCTCTGCTCGTAGAGCTCGCGAGCAGCTCTGGTCCTTCTGTGCAGGGCCGTTTTGTATGCCTCTTGCTTCGCTGCGTGCGCTTGCCGCCATTCGTCGTCAAACCAGGGGTTTCGCTGTTGTGGACGTGTGAAACCTAGCACTTCAGAGGCGGCATCTCTGATGGCTGCAAGGCAATGTTGCGACTGGTTTTCAATGCTTAATGCAGGCAGTATAGGACTCCTTAAGAGGTTACTAGAGACTCGATCGGAAAAGGACATGGCAGTCTCTTGCGATTGTAGTCGTCTAACGTCGAAACTTCTCACAGTACTTACTTGTTTTGGCTTGGACCGGGATATCCGTAGCCGTACCTTGGCTACAACGAGGTAGTGGTCCGAGTCAATGTTGGCCCCTCGGAAAGTTCGGATATCCTGTATACTGGAGAAGTGTCGTGCGTCGATCGCAATGTGGTCAATCTGGTTGACGGTTGATTGATCAGGAGATTTCCATGTCCCCTTGTGGATATTGAGATGTGTGAACTGCGTACTAGCTACCAGAACGTCTCGCCCCGCAGCGAAATCGATCAGCCTGAATCCGTTGTCGGAGGTGGTGTCGTGCAGGCTGTATCTTCCGATTGTGCCACCAAAGATGTCTTCTCTTCCTAGCTTGGCATTAAAATCTCCTAAGACAATTTTAATGTCATAGCCAGGGCACTGCTCATATGTCTTGTCCAAGAGCTCGAAGAATATGTCTTTGGTGTCTTCATCTTTCTCCTCTGTTGGGGCATGCGCGCATATTAGGCTTATGTTGGCGAATTTAGCCTTGATGCGGATTGTCGTGATGCGCTCGCTCACACTGTTGAAACTCAAGACTTTTTGCCTGAGTCTAGTTCCAACAACAAATCCACACCCAAATAGACGCTGCCTTTGTTCTCGGTAGCAGTCGCCGTAGTATATATCGCAGTCTTTTAGTTTGCGTTTGCCCGGTCCATTCCATCGCACTTCTTGGATGGCGGTAATATCTGCCTTGCAGCAGTTTAGGGCTTCCGCTAATTGTTCGGCTGCACGTGGTCTGTTAAGGGACCTAACATTCCACGTACAGATCCGAAGTTCGTTGTCCTTATTTCGTTTGCTTGGGTTGTCAACAGTGAATCCGTCCGTATCCGAGGCTTGTTGGTGCTTCGCAACTAGAAAATTTTTACGTGGTCAGGAAGTCACCCTGACGGCACAACCCCCAACCTGGAGGGTCAGATCCTTAGTATAACTCCAAGGACGGGGAGCCGGATAAACCGCTCCTTATAGGCCTGGGCTCCGAATAAGTCGTAGAAGCCCTATAAGGTGTTCACTAAGTAGTTCAGCCTTACTGGAACTGTAGACGCCACCGTTGATTCCATCTCGAGAATTCGTCCGCTGCCGTCTGGATAAGGAGAGGTGCCTTAGTGGAAACACCTCTCCCCCCCTCTCTCGTTTGCTGCCCCCAACAACTTTCCACTGGGGTTAGAACCCAATCTCCAGTTGAGGTACTAGGCACCCGATGTTCACCACGGGGAGGTGAGAGTAGGAGTTGATAGACAGAGGTGGGTTTTGAGAAAAAACCTGTGGACGCTTGTGTCCTCTTGAATGCACATGTCTACCATTTGAACATCAAGAAATTTTACTATCAAGAAAATTTAAAAGTTTTCAAGCTGTTTTCTATGGAGATGTATTCGAGTCAATATATTTGTATAGGAAAACACACAGTCTTTAAATATTACAAAATATTAACAATAATATTTCTATGGCATGAAACAGCAACATATGTTAAAAAATACTAAACATTAGATTTTGAGTTAGATATCTTGAGAATAAAAGAAAATACTGACTTTCTTTTATTCTCAAGATATCTAACTCAAAATCTAATCTTTCGTACATACGAGTATTTCTGTTTCAGGTTTTTATTTTTCTCTCAATTATTGGTAATAGGTTTACAAAATAATTAAAAGAGGCTGGGATGCGACCTACACTGATAACTTGTCACCCGTGCGCGTTTGTCGATTTTTCTAAGGTCTAACAAAATATTGAAAACAATATTTCGTGCAAGAAATACAAATTTTTAGTCAATACTAGCGGCCCGGTACGTGCTTCGCTACGTACATATAAGGCATAGTTATAAAAAAATTATTATTAAGTTCATTTATTCAAACAAAAAAATATTTTAAATTGCTAGCTATTTAAAAGTCCAAATGATATATTGTTTATAATGGGTGATTTTTTTGAGGTTAGGATTTTCATGCATTAGTATTTGACAGATCACGCGGGATTTCAGACATGGTGTCAAAGAGAAAGATGCTCAGTATGCTTTGACATTTCATCATGAATAGACTTACTAACGAGCAACGCTTGCAAATCATTGAATTTTATTACCAAAATCAGTGTTCGGTTCGAAATGTGTTTCGCGCTTTACGTCCGATTTATGGTCTACAGCGATGAGGCTCATTTCTGGTTGAATGGCTACGTAAATAAGCAAAATTGCCGCATTTGGAGTGAAGAGCAACCAGAAGCCGTTCAAGAACTGCCCATGCATCCCGAAAAATGCACTGTTTGGTGTGGTTTGTACGCTGGTGGAATCATTGGACCGTATTTTTTCAAAGATGCTGTTGGACGCAACGTTACGGTGAATGGCGATCGCTATCTTTCAATGCTAACAAACTTTTTGTTGCCAAAAATGGAAGAACTGAACTTGGTTGACATGTGGTTTCAACAAGATGGCGCTACATGCCACACAGCTCGCGATTCTATGGCCATTTTGAGGGAAAACTTCGGAGAACAATTCATCTCAAGGAATGGACCGGTAAATTGGCCACCAAGATCATGCGATTTGACGCCTTTAGACTATTTTTTGTGGGGCTACGTCAAGTCTAAAGTCTACACAAATAAGCCAGCAACTATTCCAGCTTTGGAAGACAACATTTCCGAAGAAATTCGGGCTATTCCGGCCGAAATGCTCGAAAAAGTTACCCAAAATTGGACTTTCCGAATGGACCACCTAAGACGCAGCCGCGGTCAACATTTAAATGAAATTATCTTCAAAAAGTAAATGTCATGGACCAATCTAACGTTTCAAATAAAGAATCGATGAGATTTTGCAAATTTTATGCGTTTTTTTTTTAAAAAAAGTTCTCAAGCTCTTAAAAAATCACCCGATATTATATTTATCAGCAAAGAGTAAAAAATAAAAAAGAATTGGGTACTCTTACTATGGTGGGTCTATATGGGTTAGTCTAAAACAGTTGGATAAACAATATTTTTTGTTTTTCCATTTTGAGCATGAATAAATAAACAGTGGGGGGTACCGACTGCGACTCTGGAACAGGCAACATAAAGTTGGCCATGTGAAAAACATGATTCCTCCAAATTGACACCACAAACGTGAAGTGTTTGCTTGGACCTTTTTGATGCCTCATCTTGATTCATAGCACTGTCAATTGATTTATATGTCTTGACTACACCTGGCAGTTTTGCTTGAATTTGAAAATTAATGGCATTGATATGAATATTCTTCGGTGCAAAAATGGCGCCTTCTCTCAACCAATCATGATTTCTGTAATTCTGAAGAATATTCGGAAAAACACATTCAATCAACTCATCAATAGATTGCGCAATTGTACAAAAATTGTTAAGTAAAATAATCAATCCGTTGGTTCTGTCGATTGGTATTTTGCCATCACCAATTTCTAACAATTGTTTTGAAAACTCATGGCAGTTGCATCATTATGTATGTAGGTGTATACGCATATTAATGTTCAGTATCAATTTTCTTACATGTCCCAAAGAACTGATTACTTCAAACAGGCGTTTATTTCATCAGCAGGAATTGATCGAGGAATGACAGGCAATGTTTGACGAAAGTCCCCTGACAGCTATATCAGAGCACCACCAAAAAGCTGTTGATTACTGCGTAAATCTTGCATTGTTCGATTAAATGCTTCTACTGATTTTTTATTCGCCATTGTGCACTCATCCCATAAAATACTTGACGTTAATCGCAGAACTTTTGCCATAGCAGAATTTCCCGAATTATTGCAAGTTGGAGTTTCAATCACCTGTACATGCAATGACAATTTTAATGCAGAGTGTGCGGTCCGACCACCTTCTAATAATGTAGCAGCAATTCCCGAAGATGCAAGTGCCAATGCAATTTTCTGTTCTGATCGAATAGTCGCTAAAATCAATGGTACAACGAAAGTTTTGCCTGTACCAACAGGTGCACCCAAGAAATATAATCCACCTGCGTTATTGGAAACGGATTGCATGATTGTGTCATATATGTACATGTTTTTGTTAAATTTGGAATCTCTAATAATTTTAGTAGCACCAAAAGAAGTCATTTGAAAAGCCGAATTGTATTGTTGAATATTACTCAAAAACTGCTTCGACGTTTGAGATGTCCCAAAAATAAATGAATATAATGGTTTGGGTGGAGTTTCTTATGTTGGCAATCTCACATTAGCACAACACATGCCGGGCTTTCACCTTGAAAGTTAGCCGCATCACAATGTGGACATATTGCGTCCATCATTCCAATGTATCCGTACATACTATAATCAATCTGACTATTGTAATTAAAAGCAGCACGCAGCATTTCATCCAAAACAGCACGATGTATTCGTGTTCCCTGTGCAAGACCAAGTACTGTACCTGGTCAATAGATCTATTCTGTGGAGTACGTTCACGCTGCGATGCATTAGCTTGTGCGCGTTCATCTGTAGTCTGAGATCGTCTTAATAATGTCACTTGATTTGCATTACGCGTTCGCTAGCCTATGTTTGGTCGTCTTGCTCCTGGCATTTTAACTTCACTCAACAACTCAACAATATTTTGGAAAATATAAACACAAAGCAATAACTCAGCAATATTTTGGAAAATATAAACACAACAAAGCAATAATTATCGCTGATAAAATGAAATGACATATGATGACATTAAATTTGTTTGACAGAACTAACGTCACTTTTTTATCTTCTATTGTTTTGCCAAAGGCTCAAATTGGCTTTTAAGTATTAGTACAAATTGTTTGTATATGGGAGTATAGAAAGATGTTGATTTAACACCTTTTCAATATTTTTTTTTCAAATTTTCTCTACGTACAAACCTTCCCTGGACTTCCACGAATAATTCAAGACCAAAATTATCCCAATCGGTAAAGGCATTGTTGAGTTATAACATTACAACGAAAAGTGGCATTGATTTTTATGTATATAATATAGATTTGTCTTTGTTCTCATAACACTTCAGTCGAAAACCATTTGTTGTCTTTTTTAAGAAAAGTTGTCAATTAAAAGTTTCTTGGACATTAAGTCAAAAGTAGCAACAGTAATTTGCACATAAAGGAATAAGTTTGGTTTCAATATCTGTTTTTGTTCCCGACATTTAAGTCGAGAACCAATTTTCATCAATTTTATGAGCATTTTTTTTAAAGTTTTTATTTCTTATAAAAAAATACAAATTGGATTTTTCTAAGAATATTATCTCACGTTAATAAAATTGTGCATAGAATGAAAAAGTTTTGAAGTCAATACTTTCATCAATTCTAGAAATATTTGCATTGAACATCTGTTTTTACCAACTTTAAAGTATTATTTTTGTAGTTTTTTAACTTCCCATAGGAAGTTATTGTAATCGGTCCGATTTGTCGAATTAAAAATTTTGACATTTCTCGACGTTTCAAGGTCCCTAGAGTCGAAATAAAAGATTTTTAGAGAGATGTCTGTGCGTGCATGTGTACGTACGTTCGTACGTCCGTACATTCGCAACGTTTTTTCGTCGCGTCGTCCATAGCTCAAGAACCAGTAGAGATATCGACTTCAAATAAATTTTGTTATGCAGATAATAATGCAGAAAGATGCAGAAAGGACACTCAAACAAATTGCGTTTGTGGTTTTTTTACCATAGTAATTTAAAAAAAGGTGAACATTTTGGTCACCTGGAAAATTTTACGAACAAAAAATGATTTTATCTCCACAACAATTTTGTGCAATGAAAAATAACGTTTTTAACATCTAGCACAATTTCGAGAAAAATCAAAATTACAGTTTTTTTACAAAAAATAAAAACCTAAAAAAAAAATTTTATAAAAGTTGGTAAAAATTGATTTTTGAGACAAATATCTTTTCAAAAATTTGAGATTATAACTTTAAACTAATTTGATTTTTTAAAAAAAATATTTTTTTCAACATTCAATAACATTTTGAGCAGAAAACAAAATAAAAACCTAAAAAAAACAGTACTAAAGCGGTCCCTAGACTATCAATATTATTGAACAATATATTGCACAATATTATTGAGTGGTACCCCACACTAAACAATATTTCGCACAATAGATCATTTGACATTTCTTTATTTGTGCTTCAACATCATGCTCGATGATATGAATTATTGTTGTGTGGCAATTGCTCTTGCTATTTCATTAAAAAAAGAAAAAGAAAAAAACAAACGCAGATGGATGAAGGACTTATATCATTTGCTTTGTTGTTCATGCTGCTCTTTGAAGAGCATGGTTGATCTAATGTCCTTAAAAAATGCAGCGCATCAAAATACCTCAAACTTGGTTCAACAACTTCGTCGGCTCCAGCACCACTTTTTTCCGAATCAGACATTTTTTTAGTTCTTTCCTGTAATTGGTTCGCAAGGAGTTCAGTTTTTGGATCAGTTGAGCCTTATCAGCGTCGGGATATCTTTCGCGGTATTTTGCAATCATTTTTTCGTATTGATCACCAACATTTCTGTTGGAATATTCTTTAGGCTTCAAACTCCACAAAGCAGGCAAAGTTTCATACACTTCGATTAATTCCACTATGAATTTGCGTTCCTCTTTTTTATTGTTAGTATTTGCCATTTTGACATTTAATTTAGTGAGATGTTATCACTGTGAAAATTCAAAACAAATGACAAAATATTGTGCAAACACATTAACAGACTATACAATAAATTTGGTTGCACAATAAATATCAAAAGGATTTTGATTTTGTACAATATATTGCACAACCCTTCAATATGAGCCCTAGGTTAGGTAAGGTTAGGTTATAGTGGCTGTCCAAGATGGAAACGGACACACTTAGGCCAGTTTAATAGCCCATTGTGATAACACATGAATCTTGAAATTACTTCCTAAGCTCAATGGAACCAGTTTGAGTCTCTTACGAAACGTGAGAGGCTGATTTTGCCGATATGATTTAGATCGTTTAGATCGTTAAAGAAGAATTCTCCTAGGTAATTCTTGCGTTTTCGAGCCAGAGCAGGGCATGTGCAGAGAAGATGAAGAATTGTTTCTTCCTCTTCCTCGTCCATACAGCTTCTGCAGAAATCATTTGAGAATACGCCTAATCTCGTGGCGTGCTTTCCTATTAGACAGTGTCCGGTTATGACACCTATTATCGAGCTTATATGCGATCTGCTTAGAGAGAGCAAGCACCTTGAACGTTTTAAATCCAGTGTTGGCCAGATGTTTTTTGTGACTTGATACGTGGTGATGTTGTTCCACCTGGTGCCTGCCCTCCTCAGATCGTCTTGCATTAGCAACAGTTTACAAGTAGCGATTGGTATGCCAGTACGTGCCAAACGTGGTAGGATGGGCTGTACTGTACCGTTCCTGGCGAGTTCATCTGCCTTACAGTTACCTGGAATGTCTCTATGGTCCGGCACAAAGCAAAGGTGAATATTAAACTGTTGTGCCATCTCCATTAGAGATGATCGACAGTTATGGACTGTTATAGAGTTTGTAGAGGCAGAATCCAGAGATTTGATAGCGGCCTGACTATCTGAGAAAATACGGATATCAGATGTTGATATCACGTTTTCTTTAAGCCAGGACAAGACTTCTTTCATCGCCAAAAGTTCCGCCTGGAACACGCTACAATGATTGGGAAAGCGGAATGAGAGACTTAATTTCAGTCGTTCAGAGTACACACCTCCACCAACCCCTCCTTCTCAATAATATTGTGCAATATCAAATATTGCACAATAATATTGATAGTCTAGGGACCGCTTAAGACTTAGTACAAATTTACTTTCGACTCAAATATCTTTTCAAAAATTCAAAATATTGGCTTCAAACTTATTTTATCTCACAAAAAATATTGTTTTCGATATTCTGTGAATTTTTTATAAAAATCCAACAGCCAGTTTCTTCATAAAAAATTAAAATCTACAAAAAATAGTACTCAAATTTGGTAAAAATTGATGTTCGGTTCTCGATATCTCGTGAACAATAGAAGATATTGACTTCAAATTAATTTTATTCATCCAATTTGTATTTATTTATATAAAAAATACAAACTTTTAAGAAATGCTACTAAAATTGGTAAAAGTTGGTTTTCAACTAAAAATCTCGTTTACAAAAATAGATTTTGAAATAAAACTACATATTTCATCAAATGCAAAATATTGTTGATAATTTTTAAATCTTTTAGAACAATTCAACTGACAACTTTTTTAACAAAACACGAAAACCTACAAACTTTTAAGCAAGACAAACCGACAGACGGAATGGGATGTTATCAGTGTGGGTCGCATCCCAGCCTCTTTTTTTTTTTTTTTTGTAAAAAACCCGTCACTTCAATTTTTTGAAAACGTTATCAGATGTCAAAAACGTTATTCGTTATTCGTTGGTTATACAATAGGTCCGTTCGCATACCCTCCTAAAACAGTCCAATTTTACTTAAAAATACGAAATTTAACCAAATCCTGTTCGCGTACTCAAATATTTCGTAGTTTTTCGTAAAAGAGAGCGCTCACGAGAGAGTAAAAAATTTCCCCAACCTACGAATTTTAGCCCAAGAAATTTCTTTGGGCTGATTTGTGAAAATTGTCAAATTTGATAGAAATTCAAATAAATTAAATAAATTGCTCGCTTTTGCTGTCAGTTATAAAATTTAAAAACAAATTTTCAAAGAACAGCAACAAGACAGTAATATTGCGTGAAAAATTTGTTGTTTTCCCGTTCGCTTACTTTTTTGTAGTTTTTTTTTTGGTGAGAGAATTTTATTTCTTTTTACGAATTTTAGTGCAGAAAGTACGCGAACGGACCTAATTATTGTGAAGAAAATATCATTTTTTGTTCGTAAAATATTTTAGGTGACAAACAATTTATTTTATTTTATTTATAAACTAGTCTTTTACAAAACTAGTTTGGTATCACGTCAAACTATAAAATATATTTTTGAATGTAAAATTATTGTTTTTTGATTGTTATTGGAAAAAACATACAATATGTTAATATCAATTTGTTTATAGCGGCCCAAAGTTAATTTATTTTCAGAAAATCCACAATTGCTCACGAATAAGAACTCCATCCACAAAAAATAACTTTTTGGTGTGGTTTGCATGCCGGTGGCTGTTTTAAGCCACATTTTAATTTCAACGATTTGTAGAATTACCAGCGTAATTTCGCCATGATAACTGATTATTTTTGGCCTGAATTGGAAAGATATGGACATGGAGGGCATATTTGGTTTCAACAGGATGTTGCTACAAGCAACTCGGCGTACCTTACAATCGATTTATGGGAAACTAAGTTTAATGAGTGCGTTATCTCGAGGGCTAACGCCTTTCGTATATTTTTCTTAGGGTTACGTTCATTGATTAATTGGTTCATGAAAAGAAAGTAACAATGTTGGAAGAACTCAGAGCAAAAATTAAAAGCGAAATAGCAGCCGTTTCCAAGTCATTGAAAAAAGGTCAGCGAATCGACCGCTACAAACGTACCAATGTTTTGATTTTTCGTCAAGTTTTAGAAATATCGCAAACATTATCTGTTTTTTTCAAGTCCTTATTAGAAAATCCTTTATATCTAATCTACCAAATTATAATTATGCACTTTTGTGAGTTTAAAACCCAAACCATATTTTCATTACAGCACACATACATATGTATAGAACTACGTATTTTTTTTGAATAAATGTTTGTAACTAAACAATTTATTACTTTTTATTTTTAATAAGTCCCGTCGGCAATGCAACAAATAGTACGCATAGTACGCTACGCATAGGTATTGCTTGGCCTGGATGGCGTCAGTAAATTTTTCAACAAAAATAATTTGTTCTAATTTTATCTGCTTGATTCATTCTAAGTTTTTCTAATTTATATTTTCTTCAATTCTTCTAAAAAGCCAAAGTTCAAGAGTTTCCTCTGAATCATTAAAACTTTTGGCAAACAATTTATCAATGTAAATGGTTTGTTTAACAACAAAAGAAAAGTCTAAATAATAAGAAAGAAACATTAAGGTAGCAGGTAAGTTATGGGTTGAGTATGCGTTGGTCGTCGTATTCTCTGTGTCATTCTAAATATATATTCGTTTTCAAATTGTAATTTTGCAATAAGGCGTTCAAGAATTCATCGGCAGCATACCTTAGGCTTCTAAGTATATTTTTGTATTGCAATAATAGGAAAAACTAAAATAAATATAAATGTCGGCATTTTAAATCACTTCAATAGGAATAAGTATTACAATGGTTGTCATTTTGAAAAATATTGGTTTTCTAGTTAATAATTTTGTTAAGTATATTCAATGTAACTCTAAATTAACTAAAATTATGGTAAACGCATATTGTGCTCTGAAAAGTGAATCATTCTGTGAAAATTTTGTTCTAAACCAATTGTTTTCTTAAAACTAGAACATTTTGCATGTTTCAAGAGAAAAGACATCGGTTTTCTGATCTTAGAACCTCATATCTGCAATACTTTATTATTTATTAAATTTGTTAAGCAAACTAACGTTAGAACTTAAGACCACTGTTGCCATTTTGACTTGTTTCCAGTCAGATTTGACTGGATTTTTTCTTCGTTAGCTGGAAATAAAATACAGAACCAGTCAACATTTATTTTTGACTGGAATCAAGTCAAAAATTCGAAACACTTTCTTTACTTATTTGCTCATAGTGAAGCGAGTTATTATAATTTCTAACTGCAATCAACGAACACACCCATTTTGCAATCTCTTTGTGTGTTATTACACCCAGACTTTTTGTATGCTGCGTGTTTCGCATATTTTCTTTTGAACACTCATCCCGTCAATCTCGCTTTATTACATTTGGATTGTTTTCGGTTGCGTGTTTTTGACAGTTCTCTTTCATTTTTTGTTCTCATCCACAAAGTCAAAGTGTGAAAATAATTAAAGAAAACTGCACTTTCTACTACAGCAATGATTATTGACATTATGAATACGGATAATAATTCCGAATAATGTAAAAATAAAAAAAAAAATAGGTAGTACCCGTAGCGTGATGGTCATGCAAGGCGTCTTGAATTCAATCCCTGCCTGTGTCACCTAACTTTTTTCACGGGTACTGCCTCTTGCGAGGAATTGACAAATCCTCCAAGAGTAATTCTTGTCATGAAAAGTGCTTTCTCAAATTAGCCGTTCGGATTCGGCATATAAACTGTAGGTCCCTACCATCTCTGACATTACTCGCACACAGGAATGGTTGAGAGTTGTAAGTCACTAGGCCCTGGTTCTTCATGGACTGTTGCGCCACCTAATTTATTTTATTTATTTAATGTAAAAATAGGAATTGGATTGAAATCTGGAGAGAATCCTTTATTTTCTTGACAAAAGAACTAAAATCAAATGATAAACCATCGTTTTTTAATTATAAAAGGATGAATGAAGAAACGTTTAACCTGTTTTTTTCATTGATAACGATATAAAAAAATACAATTTTGAGGGCCAGAAAAGTTGCCTATCACTTTGTTTCAACGGGTGAAACATTCCAAAGCTTAAACTACCAAGCTAGACTCTTTCAACCATTCCTTCATTTAATTTCATTATAAGGTCTTTGCTCAACTTGAATTTGTCCGGCGAAATATTTCTTGTTTACTCGGTAACAATAGAAAGAATAATAAAGCAACGCCAAGAAACAAAGAAAGGCAAGAAAAAGAAACGTCAAAAACAATCCAAGAATCCCGAACCCAGAACTCTGCGGGTATTTCACCTACTTTCTCTTTCGCACTTATTTGAGTCTTTCCAAAAAAGTCTGGGTGTAATAACACACTTTGACAATTTTAGAAGAACTTCAAAGGGTTAACAAAATATTTGAAAGTAAAAAAGGGGATTTTGTTAAAGTTTTGGGTGGTTTGGAACTTCTCATATTAATGCTTTTATGCCCAACTGTTATTATGATTTTAGTCCTGATTTAGAGATAAGTTGCTTAAGGCTACAAACAAAGCCTTACCTTGGAGTCGAATGCAAAGAAAAACTAAATGAATTAGAATTAAATTTGGAATTAACCAAGGAAGATATTGATGTATTTAGACAAAACTGTAAATATTTTGTTATAAAGCTAGTAAAAGAGCTGCAGCAGAGAGTGCCAAAAAATCTTAACATTTTAAAGCAGATAAGAATGCTTTTGGTAAGCGAATGCCTTTCGCAAAATAAATCCTCCGTACAACTGCAACCTGTTTTGAATGCAATGAATGTCGAGGCGATTTTAGCTGACAAAATTTCTAGTCAATGGGACAATCTAAACTTTGTAAGATGGAACAACATAGAGGAAACAGAAACAAACCTTTTTGGTGTGAAGTTTCATCTTATAAAGATGCTAGTGGAGAAAATCTTGTTGGCAAAGTTCGCTATTTCGATATTGGTATTGCCAATATCAAACGCTAAGATAGAACGAATTTTTAGCCAATTAAACTTGGTCAAAACCAAGCAAAGAAACAGGTTGCATTTAATTTCTACAAATGCAATGCAAGAAACAATTTGCGAGGGGTAAAATGTTGTCATAATTTCATCATTCCAAATGAAGTTACGAAAAAAATGAACCAAATGTAATCTACCGAATTATTGATACGGAAAACAATAACTCGAGTTCCGATTCGGAATAAGTAAAGAATATTTCTTAAAGAATTATTCTTATTATCATAAATTTAGTAACATGAGTTCATTATAAGCTGTGAATTATAGAAACTAAGTTATTTTTTGTTAATTTTTCTACTATAGTTTTTGTTATAAAACAGAATACAATATGTTATTTGTTTGTTAAAATGTTTTTATTATTTGACTGGATTTTTGACTGTTTTTTGTTTTTAATTATGTTTAACTGTTTTTTTTTTGACTGGATTTAAATAATCAAAATCCAGTCAACAAGTCAGATCTGACTAGATTCCCAATTTCGAGCTGGCAACACTGCTTAAGACTAATATTACATTTATTCTTAGATTTATAGTTTTACAATGCTTTAAGCAATTTGCAAAAAAAAAAAAAATGCTAAACTGAAGTATTGAAAAAATTTACTTTAAATGTTTTACGCATGAATTTTCTTTGTACTCCTTCTATTTTGTTTATATGGACTGAATAAAAGGGACCCCATATTATGCAGCCATATTCCAATATTGGTCTTACAAATGATATATAAAGAAGTTTAAAAATATAAGGGTGGCGAAAATCAAGTGAAAACCGTTTTATAAATCCGAGTGTCTTACTTGCTTTTTTAATAATATAGTCATAATGATTTGTAAAAGTTAATTTTGAGTCAAGAATAATACCTAGGTCAGAGAAAGTAGAGTTTAGTCAAATAAGAAGAGTCTAATTGATAATTGAAAGTCAAAACATTTTGTTTGCGTGTAAAACACATTGATTTACATTTGTCTATGTTTAGTAAAAGCTTATTTATAAAACACCATTCACGAAAACTATTTAGATCATCTTGTAGGAGTAAACAGTCGTCAAGTGAGTCAATACGTTTGAAAATTTTAATGTCATCAGGGTAAATTAAAACAGATGAGTGTTTAATAATAGAAGGTAAGTCGTTTATGTATAAAATAAACAGTAAAGGTCCTAAGTGGCTACCTTGTGGTACGCCAGAGTTGGTATAAAAATATGATGACCGCTCATTCCTAAAAACTACGCTGTATGATCTATTATTATATAAGTACGACGAAACCCAACTAACTAATTTACCGTTAAAGCCTTGGGATTTAAGTTTGGAAGTTAATGTTTTATGGCACAATTTATCAAAGGCCTTATTGAAGTCTGTGAAGACAAAGTCAACTTGTTTCCTTTTTTTAAACGAATCTAAACAAAAAGAACTGAAATAAAAGAGGTTAGTAACTGTTGACTTATTTTGAACAAAACCATGTGTTGACTGTCACAAATTATAGACTTACAATTAAACGATATTACTTTACAAATAATGGACTCAAATAACTTAGGGATGACGGACAGTTTTGCAATAGGACGATAATTTTTTTATTTCATTTTTACTACCCTTTTTATGTATCGGTGTTATGTACGAACTCTTTCCAAATTTCAGGGAAAATTGAAGATTTGAGCGATTCATTAAAAAGAATATGAAGAGGATAGGATAAATAGGATGCGCATTTTTTCAAAATATAAGAAGGTACACCATCTGGACCAGGGCTATAACAAATGTCAAGTTCTGAAGCTTTGCCAACGATTTCATCTTCAGACATCCAAAGACCAATTGAATTCAAATGAGGGAAATTTTATGAGAGGGCCAATAACTCAGGCGTTTGACAGGAGTTCGCTACTTCGAAAGCATCTTTGAAAAAATTTGCAAACATATTTGAAATTTGTTCAGAGTCATGGCTAAGTTCGTTGTTGAAAGACATGCAGTTTTGATACCCGTCAGTATTTCTGTTACTTTTAACATAGCTCCAAAAGTTTTGTTGGGTTGTTTTTTATGTCGGTTTCAGTATTTAAAATAAAGTCATTATAAAGAATATCTGAATAGTCAATAAACATATTTCTTAGCTCATTGTATATTACCAAATCATTATCAGCTTTTGTTTTATTATATTTAATCCAGGACTTGTTTCTTTTATTTTTTAAGTTTTTTAGGCAAGAGTCAAACCATGGAGGAGATTTAGAAATATTGCGCGGTTTTCGCAATGGTGTGGTCTCATAAAAAAAGTTAAAGAGAACACAGTAGAATTTAGAGCACATAGCATTAATGTCACAATTCTCAAACAAATGATTCTAATTAACATTACATAACAGGTTAAAAAGTTCATTAAGTCTGCATTTTTTAAAGTTAAATTCAAGATTTTCTTTGGAGCAATTAGGAACATTACATACACTTAAATTAAAAGAAAGGTCTAAGGCTGGGTGATTTCGGTCTTCTTCGACAAGTAGGGTATTGGCTGAATTTAAAGCAATATCAGCATTGCGTGTGTCCGAGAAGAATATAAGGTTCAATATTTTGTTGAAGTTGTTGGCAATCCCATTTATTTGGCTTAGTCCACTTGAGGAAAGACCGTCAATTGTCAAGAATTCGTTGGTAGAGGACATGTTAATAGGAGATAGATAGTTCTCATGCGTCTGTTTAGTCCAGATCAAATTTGGAAGATTGAAATCTCCTAAGACTAGTAACTCGTCTTGTATTTTGTCTATGCAATTAATTAAGTTTTCATAAACGTTGTTAGGAGAGCTTGGAGGTATATATGTGGCAATAATGTATAGCAGTCCTGTCTCAGTTTTAACTTTTATGCAAATTATTTCTACATCAGATTGATAAAAGTCGTCAACCAAAGTGCATATCAAGCAATTTTTTACCGCAAGCAAAAGTCCACCTCCTACAGTGCTGATGTCATTTAAGCAGTGTCTATCACGTCTGTACACTTGATAATTCGAATCGAAGAGTTCCGTATCCAAGAATGTATTGTTTAGCTAAGTTTCAGTCAAAATGATTATGTCGTGTGGTATATTTTTGTAGACCTTATTGATCTTTGTCCGTATAGTCCGTTGACATTTTAATAGTAGATTAGAATTTTTTGAAGCTGCTTCTTTGATGATGTGGCATTGTCTGGATATTGCGAAAATGGTTAGAAGATGATATTCTTGTGCTGATTTGCTTATTTTCAAATTCGTGGAATATTATACCACTAGATCACATATAGGATATATAGGATAGTTGGAAAGTCCAAAGATAGAGTCCGGCATTCTTAGTTTGAAAGATGCATATTTCGAATAGTTGCGATGGATCAATTTCTCTACTTTCATGGTTGTTGAGAAACCAAACTTTTTTTGAATATAATTCTTAATGTCAAGAGCATTAGTTGAAAGGTCGAGTTTTGATATGAATAAAGTACGGTGACCTTCGACTACTTTTAAACCACTAGATATTGGAGATATATTTCGAACTCCCTGTCCATTTGTATTAAACGTAGGAATTAATGGTGCTGATAACGTTAGCAGAGTACCTATAGATGGCGTAGTGAAAGGAAGAGGAGGGCATGATGATCGCGATGACGTAAGAGCGTCTGTTAAAGGAGATTCAGTCGGTGTTGCCATAGGTTGTTGAGAGATTGGTGAAGGGTGTATCAACACTGTTTCTTCGGCTGAGTCGATAAAGATGAGGATTCTGGTTGAGTAGAGTTTGTAGCAAGTTTTTTTTTCAAGGGATTATCTTCGGAATCGATGTCGTCAATCTTACGTTTCAAGCAAGCAGAATCATTTGGAATATTCATTCGACATTTCTACTTCTTTATTAACTGCGTCATTAGTATGCATGGAATTTAAATTGTCCACCTTTTCTGATAGTCTTAGTACATACGAATGTAATTTGTCAAGATTCAATTTATTCTGCAGTATATCACGAACAATGTTTGTGTATGCGAACGGATCACAGTCGTCGCAGAAAAAGTAGAACGATTTTCTCTCTTTGAAGAGTTTAATTGTACTATATGGTGCGTCAATACAGGCCAAATGAAATAATTTTCTACAATTTCCATGGCAAAAAAAATGTATATGTTATCAAAAAGTCATGGCAAAGAGAATGGCCTTAAAAATCATAGACCTTTAAAAATCTTGACAAATAAATCATTAAACAAATTGAAGAACTCAATGATAATACTGGTGGACAATGTTTTATAACTACACAAAAATTTGGACTTAGTTCGAATTCGACTTAGAATTCAATCTATTGCGTTCGGTTCATGAAATGAAAACATTTTGAAATGGCTGAAAAAAAAACTTATATAACTCTGTTTAAAAATTTAGAGTATCTTATTCACTTTTCCAAAATTTCATCGTTAGTTGTTAGGCTTCACCTGCCCTTACAGAAGGTTCTTATAAATGAGAAATTTAACAGCTTAAAAAAGTTGCTTAAAAAAATCTCCACCTCGTAATTAAATCCATACAAAAAACCATGTCGTACCTAATATTGCTCCGTTGCGACGTGAAAAAGGTATACCTATTTCAAAATAGAGATATTATAAAGTGAACAAAATCCTTTGGTTTGTGTGGCAGAAAAAAAAAATGTTTGCAAGTGTTTTATCAAAACACCTAAAAATATGTACTTTTCTCAAAGTAGATGCTCAAATTGTTAGTTTAGAACCTAGATAGGGTTTGGTTCAAAACAAACATCTCTATACGATTTCTGATATAGATAAGTATCAGTGATCAAATCGGTATCAAGTGAATTTTTCACAGAAAATTGATTGTCTAAAATTGAATACTAAAATAAGGAGAAGAAGTTTTATTGGGTTCGATAATTTTGTAAGTGTAGTAGGCACAACCTTCGGGTTCGGCAGCTGCAACACGAATCAATAGATTATCTCTCCATCACATCGTTGTCATTGACAGGTCTCCACATCCCTCCTTTTTTCTCCAGCCGTAACTTCAAGTTTGAGGAAGGTTGTAATTGTTTCGAAGAAGAACACTGCTGCTTATCTTGGGCCGTGGATTCTGGTGAAACAACTGCAGCAGCAGATGGCCCAACATCTACTATAGGAACTGAACTTTCTTCTATATCAGATAATGGAATCTTCTTCAAGTGACTAACGTTTCTTCTGAATGTACGATCGTTGCTCTTAACAACAACGTCACTACCCTTCCTCTCAATTACCTCGAACCTTTCTGGTCCGAACTGGATAGTTTGCTTGTTAGGAAAAACGACATTTTTGAGCACCACTTTATCACCCACATTAATATCCCAAGATTTTGCATCTCGAACAATATCAGCCCTCTGTTTACCTTTTTCTTTATTAATAGAGTCTAGATCCCTTGCTTCCGAATCTAGAACATCATCAGGAACGTCTTGTATAGATGGAATTTTATCTCGGATCACACTGTTGAAGAGCAGTTCTGATGGAGCCTTATCCGTTGTACCATGAGATTGTACAGGGTGGGCCGTAAATAACTGCACTTAAAAAAAAATTATATTAATACAACTGTAGCGCTTTTAAATGAAATATTTATTTTAAATTATACAAAACGAAATGAATTTTTATTTTTTAAAAATTAAATCATCCAAATATTGTCCATTTCGCCTACAGCACTCTTCCAATCTGACTCTGAGATTTTGGAACACTTTTGTCAAAAGTTGCGGAGTGATTAAGCGGATTTCTTCTTCAATGTTCGCTTTTAATTCAGCCGTCGTTGAAGGATTATTAGAGTACACCTTACTCTTGAGGTAGCCCCATAAAATGAAATCCGGTGGCGTTAAGTCAGGGCTCCTGGGTGGCCAAGCAATACCCCTCCTCGATATCAACCTTCGAGGAAACATTTCTCTAACGACCTCCAGAGAGTCGTTACTTGTATGGCAGGTAGCGCCATCTTGCTGGAACCAGGTGTGAATAGTGTAACCACTCGATTCTTGCAGTTTTGGAGCTAAAAAATCTCTAAGCATCGAAACATAACGCTCTGAATTAACAGTAACATTACGCCCGTATCGATCTTCATAAAAATACGGCCCTATGATCCCCCACTTGGCTATTCCGGCCCAAACGGTCACTTTCGGAGAGTGTAACGGTCGTCCATGTTTTAAGCGTGGATTTTATGTTCCCCAGTATCGACAATTTTGTCGATTAACAAATCCGTTGACATGAAAATGAGCTTCGTCTGAGAAGATAATGTTATTGAAGTGAGGGAATCTCCGTAACATTTCTGTTGCGAAATTGAACCGTGAAACAAAATCGGATTCTTTCAAATCTTGGACAATCTGAATTTTGTAAGGGTATAACTTCAAATCATCCCGTAAAATGCGACGTAAAGTCGTTCTGGGTACTCCCAGGGCCGCAGCGCGTTTCCGTGTAGAGCTTCTTGGATTCTCGCGCACAGAAGCTTGTACGCGTTCAATTGTTTCTGCAGTCCGCCTGGAACGTGGGCGTCCTGTAGGTCGAAGTTTTTACGTTGATCCCGTTGCCTCGAATGTTACGATCCATTTTTTGATTACATTCGTACTTGGACACTCGGTGATGTTGCGTAATCCAAACTTTACCCGAAAAAGCCGACGAACAGTCACGTATGAGCGATTGTTTTCATAAAAGGCGCGAACGCAGAAAGCGCGCTGCTCTCCCGTGAACGGACTCATTGCGACTAAAAATTTAGATCTCGAGCTGCAAGGAGATACCATCCCCGCGCGTCTCGATTATTTCGTTCGGGAGTTAGAGCGAGACAAAAAGTGCACTTATTAACGGCCCACTCTGTACATAAGGATGAATTTAAGGATTTCTTTTTTATAATCCAAACCCTTCGTATTAGCAATCTGTAGTCTCTTTAATATTGAGCGATTTAAGTTTTCGACTTCTCCATTTTCCTGGGGCCAATAAGGTGGAGAGGTTATGAGTTTGATGTTATTGTTTTCGCAGTAATTCTTAAACTCCTGACTCACGAATTGGCGACCATTGTCGGCCTTTATAGATTCCGGGTATCCAAGTCTTGAGAATAATTCTTCCAATATCTCGATAATAGCACTTGAGGTGATTTTCTTTATGAACTTTAACTCATGGTACCGTGAATAGTAATCTATGACGGCAAAAACGAAATCATTGTTTGGTAGTGGTCCAAGCAAATGCATGGCTAGGCAAATCCAAGGTCTTTCAGGGAATTGGTGTCTTTTCATTGGAACTGGATTTATTGGTCGTGAGACAAGTAAGCAATCATGACATTTTTTCACCCACTTCTCAACATCTCGATCAATAAGAGGCCACCATACTTTTGAACGGACTCTGCGTTTCATTACGGTTTCACCCGGATGACCTTCATGGGCGAGTTCTAAAACCTTGGATCTCAATGGACACGGGATAACCAGCTTCACTCCTCGTAAAAGAATGGTACCTACAGTGCTTAGCTCCAACCGAAATGGGAAAAAACGGTTGTTGGTATTTGTATTCCAATTACCTGTTTTGTCAGTATTCATAGCTTCCACCAGCTCCGGGTCCAAGTAAGAATTTTCCGAAATTTCAAAAATTGTAAAAGCTTTTGGGACTGTTTCTTCAATGATGGTACAAATATTCTCTTCACAAGGCTCGTCGAAAGATTGGCACTGGTCCAAGTTACATAGTCTGGAGAATGAATCTGCAATGTTGAATTTCCCTTGTTGGTATATGATTCGAAATTTGAAGGACTGTAAACGCAAAACCCAACGTTCGATACGAGCTGGGGGCTTAGATGACGGTTTGAAGATGGTTTCAAGAGGCTTATGGTCCGTAACAAGCTCGAACTCAATACCAGCTAAGTAATAGTAAAACCTCTCTACTCCCCACACCAACGCAAGACTTTCTTTTCCGTTTGCGAATATCGTCTTTCTACCTCTGACAGACTCTTACTCGCAAAGGAAACAACTTGAGGCTCATTCCCCTCGAACTGCAACAAAACAGCTCCCAATGCTACCGGACTTGCGTCAGCTATGAGTCGAATTCTCTTCTTAGGATTGAAATACGACAATGTTGGAATTTTCGCCAATTGTGTTTTCAATTTTTGAAACGCATTATGTTGCTTGGGTCCCCATATAAATTTTGCTTCGGTTTTAGTTAAACATCTCAAAGGTTCAGAGAGATCACTCAGGTCTGGGATAAATTTCCCCAGGTAAGTCACCAGACCCAAAAAACTCCTGGTCTCTTCTTTGTTTATCGGAGCTCTGAAACCTAAGACGGTGTCTATCTTATCGGGATCTGGCGAAATGCCCTCGGGAGTCAAAATATGTCCCAAAAACTTAATTTTCTTAGCTTTCCAGAGACATTTATCTTCGTTTAATAGGACATCGTTGGCTTTAAAGATCTCAAGGACCATCTTCAGACTATCGTCATGTTCTTCCTCCTACAATCCAAAGACAACAACATCATCTATGAAAATAAGTACGTTCTTGCACGGCGCTAACAATTTTTCCATTTATCTTTGAAATAATTCTGGGGCTGCATTTACTCCGAAGAATAATCGCTTGTACCTATATATTCCACCAGACGTTATGAAACCTGTTATACCACGACTCTTTTCATCTAATTCACATTGGTGGAAGGCATTTTTCATGTCCAACCTTGAAAAGATTTTTGCTCCTTTAAGTTTTGTCATGAATGAATCGAAAGTTGGCAAAGGATAGTTTACTCTTAAAATCGCGGCGTTGGCTCACCTCATGTCAACACAGAGTCTTATGCCAGCATTCTCTTTAAAAACTATTACCACGGGAGATCCATGACCTGGGAGCCGAAATTGGTTCAATTATGTCTAAATCTATGGCCTCTTGAATCTTACACCTGACCTTTTCTTCAAGAGCAGACGGGATTCTTCTCATCGGTTGCTGAATAGGAGGAAACGCTTAATTTATGGACAGGGAGATCGACACACCTTCAATTTTTGAAAAAGGTTTTTGTTTAACGGACTGTATTTGGTTGACTTTAAGTCCCAATTTTAAAACACGCAACTTAATAGCCGTATCTTTGCCCAAAAGTGATTGAATTCCGTTCTCAATTACATAGAACGAAGAAATCACATCAAAATCATCTCTTAATCCTATTGTGGCTTCGAAAACACTCTTTATTTTGAGTAAATCTTGACCAGCGTACGCTCTGAACTTATTCTCCGACTTGGTGCGAACATTCCATATAATAGCATTTTCTTCATTTAATGTTTCCCAATCTTTCTCACTCAAAAGGTTGAATCGAGAACCATCGTGATAAAAGTTCTCCCAATTCGACACTTGATCAATTCATCTGAAGATTCTAAAGAGTCCGGCGTGATGTGGTCGCCTTCTGAGACTTTAAAGCAACCGTGTTCTACAAAATTCCCAGAATTATTCTCCATAACTTCGTCATTAAATTTCTCGACAAAGCGAATCTTAGAACCTCCCAGACGGCGCCTTTTTGCCTCAAACCCATTTTTTGTTTCTTGCCATCGCTTGATGCTTTGATGCAAATGATGCTTGACAGCAAAATTACCAATACGCTTACACCTATTCCCATAATGGCCCTTAGCCCCACATCTAAAGCATTCACCACGACGAACAGTATCCACTGTCTTTGAATTGATCTTGTTTATACTTGCATTCATTGACGTAGAAGGAACCATAGCCTCAGACTCACATTTAACTTGTTCGTACGCATGACACAAATCCAAAACCTCGAGCGCTAGATTGAAAATTACCTCTTGCAATGGAGGACCACCCAGATGTAATAGTTTGTTTCTTTTTTTTCTAGGGTCGCTTATTTTCTCTGATTCCAAATAAAGATTGAATGCTCTCAACCACTTCTGCCATTCCGACCTGATGAGAGACTTCTCTATCACTTCACACAAGAAAGGAGTGATTCCAGATGTGCTCATTGCTTCCAAATGATTGTCCAAAATCGCAATTAAATGCCTTTCTGTGGGTACTCAACGCAATTGAATGCAAATTCTTTCTATGTATAGAATACCAATCATACCTCTTTTTTTCCAGTAATTTTAACCTCTTCTTTCTTTTCTTCTTTATTTTTGTTCGCAATTTAATGCTTGCAACTATTTTAAAAATAATAAATTAATACTTTTCCTTTAGTTTACTTTTTCTAAATTATACCTTTTTCTTATTTTATTTCCCGCAATTAAATGCTTACAAGTTACAATTCATTAGAACTTTTCCCAGTTCCGCAATTCAATGCTACACATATGGATATTTCTACTAGTTTATTTTGGTTTGTTTTTTTTTTTTTCCTTCGCAATTTAATGCTTTACTGTTCTTTTAACCTGTTTCGACTTGTAGACAACTGTAAATATGTACGTTTACTCAATTTCGTTTTTCTTTCTTTTCTTTCTTTTTTTTTTGTTTTGTTTTTTTTTGTTTTTGTCTTACCTCGTCGCCAAATGTAGTAGGCGCAACCTTCGGGTTCGGCAGCTGCAACACCAATCAATAGATTATCTCTCCATCACATCGTTGTCATTGACAGGTCTCCACAGTAAGTAAGAATATACGTAGGTTTATTGGATACTGGATACTTAAATAACTTACCTACTTAAGGGGGTGCTACAGTCCTGTGTGAACAAGGGCCTCAACCAACAAACTTCTCCATCTAGCTCAGTCCCTAGCTAGATGACTCCAGTTGCGCACTCCAACTTTCTACTTGTGCCCGTCAACTGATTCGCGGTGTTCCTCTACTGCAAGGTCCTGTGGGCGTGGATTAGAAGACTTTCCGGCTGGAGCATTAGTTTCTATGCCTTCTACGCGACCCAGGTATCTCAGTCGTTGGCCTTTTATCCTTGTGGATTAGTCTAAGTCGCCTTACAGCCCCCAGTCAGCTCGTCGTTGCACCGTATAGCAGGATGGGATGATGAGGGTCTTATATAGCGACACTTTGGTCCCTCGAGAGAGGGCTTTGCTATTCAATTGCTTTCTTGGCCCAAAGAAACAGCGATGAGAAAGAGTAATTCTTCTTTTGATCTTAGCGCTGGTGATGTTTTCTGTGTTCATAGCGGTGCCTAGGTAGACAAAGTCCTTAACTACCTCAAAATTACGTCTGTCGATGGTGACGTTTTGACCGAGACGTCGGTGTTGTAAGTCCTTTCTTGAAGACAGCATGTACTTTGTTTTGCCCTCATTAACCGTTAAACCCATTTTAAATTGGGTGGCGCAACATAGTCCGTTGAGAACTAGGGCCTAGTGACTTACAACTCTCAACCATTCCTGTGTGCGAGTACTGTTGTCAGGGATGGAGGGGCCCTTCAGTTTTAAGCCGAATCCGAACGGCAAATTGAGAAAGCACTTTTCATGACAAGAATTAATTTTGGAGAATTTGTCAATTCCTCGCAAGAGGCAGTACTCGTGAAAAAAACTTTAGATGGCATAGGCAGGGATCGAACCCAAGACCTCTGGCATGACAGTCCAACGCACTAACCATCATATGCGGCCTTGAAATCGATGAAAAGATAGTGGGTGTCGATTTGATGTTCTTGGGTTTTTTTCGAGGATCTGCCGTAGTGTGAATACTTTATCGACTGTAGACTTTTCTGGTCTAAAACCACACTAATAAGGACCTATCCGTTTGTTGACGATTAGACGTGTATATATTACGGCAGAGAAGATTTTGTAACGGATGTTAAGAAGACTGATTCACCTATAGTTTGTGCAGTTTAAAGGGTCTTCTTTTTTCAGTATCGTGCAAACAATACTAAGGTTCCATTCATGCATCGGGCATGCTTTCTTCCGACCATATTAGGTGGATGCTCCATGCATGCTGCTTTGAAGAGCTCGGCATTAAAGTCATCTGCTTCAGCGTCCATGTTGAATAGATCATCCTGCCTGACATCGGAATTCGGTTTGTGGTCGCCGTTATACAGTCTGCAGAAGTAGTCCTTCGATATCCTCAGTATTGACTGCGGTTTCTTTAAGATGTTTTTGCTTTCGGCTTTGCCGGTTCGAGGTTTATGTATTTGTGAGTTTTGTAACCTCTCAACATTTTCGACCACACGCTTCTCATGCTCTCTCTTTTTCCTTCTAAAAAGTCGGTTTTCCTCTCTCCTCTTCTGCTCATAGAGCTTGTGAGCAGCTCTCGTCTTTCTATACGGCACCGATTTGCGTCAGCACATCAGAGGCGGCTTCTCTGATTGCGTCTTGGCAATGTTGCCAACCAGTTCTCGATACGATACTTTGTGTTGTCTCTTGCGATTGTAGTCGTTCGACGTTGTGTCTTCTCCCAGCATCTCCCTGTTTAGCCTTGGGTCTGGAAACCCGAAGTGCTACCTTATCTATAACTAGCTAGTTGTCCGAGTCGATATTAGCTTCTCGGAAGGTTCGGACATTCATGACGCTCGAAACGTATCTAGCGTCGGTCGTTCGCAATATGGTAAATCTGGTTGACCGTAGATTGATCTGGAGAACTCCAAGTTCCTTTGTGGATGTTGAGATATGGAAAACGCCTACTAGCTATCATGACGTTTCGCCTCGCAGCAAAATCGATGAGCCTGAACCCCCTATCGGAAGTGTTATCGTGCAGGCTTTAATAACTTAAGACATATAAATTGGGATGTTTGGGTATTCTTAGGCAATATTTTTTCAAATAACCATTTGAACTTTTAAAATACCCCGAATAATTAACAGAGTGTCTAAGAATTCACAGCTCAGCAGAAAACATTACTTTAGATTAATCTTTTAAAACTTAAAAGGAATACCTGCTTATAACATATCGATATAGATTATGCCAAACTTAACATTTTTTATTTCAGCTTCCAAGCAAACACAGAAGAAAAGAATTAAAAATGAGCATTTCAAAACAGGAAGCATGATGGCCTACTTAAAAATACACATCACTTTTTGGTTATTCTTGACTATAATTCCAAAAACCAAAATGCTAGGAACACTGTTTACAAATACTGCACCATAAAAACAGATAAAACCAAAAACCATAACTCTGCAGAGCCAAGAGCTGGATAGCAACCCCATAACGCCTTCGTCTTAGTCTTAGCCTTCGCCTTTGCCATTCCAACCGCACACATACTCGTAATAACTAAAGAAGAAGCATATTTATTACTCTCATCCTCGTTAAGTATACGTACAGGAGAACAAATCACTTTCTCACAGCTTTTGAAGGAAGCATAAGCAAGAAACATGCTTCTTGTATTTCCCGAAAGGCAAAACCTTATCTAAGCAGACTTCGTCGGTTTTATATAAGATAGGTATAGTGGAGGTTCACCAAGAAAAACAACACCAACAACCAACAACAACGTCAACTACTTGAAAAAAATAAAAAATAAAAAAAAAGAAAAATTTAATTTTCCGTTTCGAAATGGCTATTTTCACTAAGACGATGAGCGCCCTCTACCGACTGCCTAGCGTAGCAAACCCATCTCACCCACCCTTAGGGAGACTCCATAGCGAGAGTCTGATGAGATGATGTAATTCTCATCAACGCTTTAAATACACAGTTATGATTGCTGTTGGGCGCGTTTATTATTCATTTTCGCGGGTTTTATCGTATTTGATATGCGATGTGGTCTGGTGTGGTGACAGCGCGCGGGGGTTGGTTGAACTGCAAATGTATTTCTAATGGGACTTCACTACCGCATCCGCGCAGATTGTGAATTTGAAATCTTCTACTTTCATCATCAGGCTTGTGGTGGTTTAGAGGAGCACAAGATTGGATGTTTCAAATGTTAATGTTTTTAATACAAGTTGATGTGCGATTTGTTGTTATTGTTGTTGTTGTTGCTTTTCGTTTCAACTTAAAGTCATCTAGATATGAAATTTCTTGTTATATGGTTGATTCTTATTTTTGACTTTAAGTTCTTTTTGTTGTGAAAGATAAAATTTATTTGCCCTAAAAGGATATGCGGAAGAAGATGAGTTGAGTATTATAAAATCTGTGCCTTCAAGGACATAAGGTGATGTAAAATTGCCAAACATTTATGATTATTGTCTATCATATTGTTTTTTTTTTTGTAAGACCATAAATGGGTGTACATTATTTTATGAGTACTAGTATGTGCGGGTACATAAATGAAGAGATATAAAACTTTTATGTGTAAGATGATTTGACTTTTGGATTTTAAGTTACGAGTATGATTAAATGAAAGTCGAACATCATAGGCATGCTATATTTATTCCACTGAAGGTAATCATTCATCAGTGGCAATTAGTCTCGTTAGTATATTAATCTGGAATATGACCTTAATTTCGTATAAGTCTTCTCTTCTTTTGAAGAAAAAAATTAAGAGGAATAGCTACAAGCCATGTTCATAGTTATTAAGAAAAATGGTAAATATGTTAAAGTAAACTTGAATCGTCAGTTGTGAAAAAGGAATAAGTCCACTTTTTTCGAAATTCACTTTTAGATATCTGTAGACGTAGACACATCAAACAAAAACATTATTTTGGTTGTCGAAGTTACAGGGAGTGAAAAATTTCATAAGTTTGAACTTTGAACAGGACTTATTCTGTTCTCAAAACTTATGGAATTTCGTGTACATTTTTGAGTTGTAGATTTCTTCAAGGTTTTCTCGAAATCATTTCTTGTAAGGGAAAACTAATTATTAACTTCCCATATGAAGTTATTGTAATGGGTCCGATTTGTCAAATTGAAAATTTTGACATTTATCGACGTTTCAAGGTCCCTAGAGTCGAAATAAAAGATTTTTAGAAAGATGTCTGTGCGTGCGTGTGTACGTACGTTCGCGACGTTTTTTTCGTCATCCATAGCTCAAGGACCAGAAGAGATATCGACTTCAAATAAATTTTGTTATACAGATAATAAGGCAGAAAGATACAGAAAGGGCTCTCAAGAAAATTGCGTGGTGACATGAACATTTTGGTTAACCCTAAATATCTCATGAACCAATGACGCTAGAGACTTGAATTAAATTTTATATTATACATTGTAACGTTATAAAAAAGAAGCATATTTTTGGAAAAAAATCCAATTAACGGTTTTTTTTTATAAATCAAAACAAATGAAAAAAATTTTGTCACCTCGAAAATTTTACGACTAAACGATAATTTCATCCCCAAAACAATTTTGTGCAACGAAGAATAATGTTTTTGACATCTGATAAAATTTTGAGAAAAATCTAATTGACAGTTTTTTTTTTATAAAAAATAAAAACCTAAAAAAACATTACTCAAAGTTGGTAAAAATTGAATTTCGACTCAAATATCTTTTCAAAAACTTGAGATATTGGCTTTAAACTATTTTTCTCTTTCAAAAAATATTGTTGTTAACATTCAGTAAAATTTTGAAAAAAAAATCGAGTTGACAGTTTTTTTACAAAAAATTAAAAACCAAAAAAAATTAACAAAAATTGGTAAAAATTGATTTTCGACTCAAATATCTTTTCAAAAATTTAAGATAATGGCTTCTAACTAATTTTAACTTATAAGAAATATCGTTTTCAACATTCGATAAAATTTTGAGAAAAAATCGAATTGACAGTTGTTTTTACGAAAAATAAAAACCTAAAAAAAAAACAATACAAAAACCTTAAAAACTTTCGACTCAAATAGCTTTTCAAAAATTAAAAATATTGGCTTCAAACTTATTTTATTTCACAGAAAATATTGTTTTCGATATTCAGTATTTTTTTATAAGAATCCAACAGTCCGTTTTTTCATAAAAAAATAAAATCTACAAAAAATAGTACGCAAATTTGGTAAAAATTGATACATATTATACAAACTTTTAAGCAAGACAAAACGCCAGACGGGATGGGAAGTTATCAGTGTCGGTCGCATCCCCGTCGCTTTTCTTGTATTTTAATTTACACTGATTGTCACCCCACATCAGATACCAATGGATTTTCAATTGATGTGTCATTCACCACTAACGTCTAGTTAAAGAGTGAACACTATTATTCACCTTTCTTATTAATTAATTGTTATATAGTTTTAAGTTTAAATGAATGAATAAAAATACAATACAATACAAATACAATACAAATTTTCACTTAGATTTTGTAAACATTTTGGAAAGTTTTATTTTATCTCATAAAGCTTAAATTTTCGGTTCAAATATATTTAAGGAAATTCGGATATTCTAAGATCTATATACGAAAACCTTTATTTGTTTCAAGTTACAAAATTCATAGAATTCCCTTGAGGCGATAACTTATTCAAAAATCAACTATCAACAGTTAAACCATATCAGAAAGACATATTCAAATACGAACAAAGATTTCCTACGGGACTTAAGGGACATCCAAAGAAACAAGGATCAACTTGCCACATCATCACCAGACACCCTAAATAAATTTGTTCTGTTCTTTATTTTTAACCAGAAATTACATGCATACAATATTTGCCTCGACCTAGTTTTATTTTAATTTTAAAAACCACAAAAATCGAAGCTGACAAGGATACACTTTCTTCAACAAAAATGAAAAATAAAACAAAAATTCGGGTGATTGGTTAATTAATGAAACAAAAATGGTTGACTTCCCTTTTGTATGTTATATACGCGATGTTGGAGAATTTCGAACTAAGGAATTTCTCTTGGTGTTTTCCTTTTTTGGCTTTTTGGAGTTTTTACTTTTCTGTTTTGTGTTTTGCTTTTTTGGTAGAAGAAAAATAAGAAGAAGTAAAAAGGAAAATCCCTCTGACAGTAACGATATTTTAAAATATTCCATAAAATGCAGGATGTCACGAGTGTTTTAATATGTTGCATCTTCACAAAAGCCATTTTATGTGGTCTTGGTGGCATTATGTCTTCATGTTGAGCAAATATTGCTTTTTCGTATATATCTTGTTTTTTTTTTGTTTCGTTTCGTATACACAGTCCTTCTTTTTTCCATTAAATTTTCTATGGAGGGCAAAGAAAGAAGAAGAAGATACTATACGAAGCAAGTGTTGTATAGATACTATGTATCTGTACTGTATATTCCGAAGGATTTTCATTTCAGGGGCTTTATACGAAAGGATATCGTAATACCTATACTTGTTGTACAGTCTAGATAATACTCAAGTGAAATAACAGAGAGAAATAGTTTTTCAAACTACTATACTAGTGTGGAAATTATATTTCTTTTACGACAAAGTATATATTTTAGACTTTAATTCATATAAGTTTGACTATACAACTTTAATGAAATGAGTATTTGAGGGTAAGTTATGATACTTTTATATGAAGTCATATTTAGAATAGGAGAACAATTATTCTGAATCACTGTAAATTAAAGTGCATTAGTATTATTAGATGGTTGAATAGAAGAATTTTCTCTGATTAAATGAATTGTGCAAGGTTGTTTTCATCAGATAGTGGAAGTGTTATGTATACTGGAAAAATAATTGACAAATATGTAGGTTAAGTAGGTATCTCCTTCTCCAGGAAAGGTTTCTTGATACTTACATAAAGGGTGACCCAAATATAAGTTTATAAAAAAAAGCGAAACACGGAAGAAATTAAATTTTGTCCATGTACCACAAATTGTCATACAAGTGTCTGGTTTATCTGGTTTTGATCAGAACATTCTTTTGAAGACCTTGTTGATAGTTTTGGGATGTAGCTCATGGTTTAATTGGATGTTATTAGACAGAAGTGGTTAAATCGGTTCTGTATTGTTACGGCACAACATCCATCCTCCATAGTTTCCTACAACAAAAAAGTCCATAACGGTCAAATTACAGCTCCAAAACGGAAAATTGCCATAAAGAATGTTCCTGATAACACTATTTGGGAATTTGGTACAAGCAAAACATCGGTTGTAGCATAGGTTGTGTGCAGCATAAATTTAAAGTCAATAGACTCGGATGCGACTCACACTGATAACTTCCCATACGTATCCGTCTGTAGTTATTTCTAAAAGTTTGGTTTTTTATTAGAATATTATCTTAAGTTAACACAAAAATTTTGCAAAGAATGATATAATTTTGAAGTCAATTACCAATTTTGCGTAGTTGACAAATATTTTTTTTTCAGTTTTTTTTTTATTCCAAAATTATACCAATTTGATATCACATTATAAAATATAAAATATTATCAAAGTTATTGGTGCCAGAAATATTTTTAGTCAATCAATTTTTTCTTTTTTTTTTCAAATTGATTTTAAGGGTGGTTAAATTTTAAGGGCCGATGTTGAATGTGAACCACACCTAAACTTCAAGTTTTTCCTGCATTTCATTTGACGTTTCTAAAATTTCAGACTCATTCAATTTGAATTTAAGGTTATTCAGGCTAATTATGAAAATGGGCGTTCAAATTGAATTGGAAGTCTTGCACCTCGTGATTTGTTTGGTCAATTTAATCGTCCAAACGTGCGTACAAGCGGAAAACTCGTGCACAACTTTGAGAAAACCGGGTCTGTCGTGTAGCTAAAAAGCGGTTCACCTCAACATTCATTCATTTCATTTTATTGAGACATTAATACATTGAATAATTTATGAGTACCCGTGGCATGATGGTTAGTACGTTGGACTTAGGACTCTTGGGGCCGAAAGGCATTAGCATTAAGTATTATTGTTTAACTTAGAGCGTCCGTATGGGACCAGTAAGTTAGTTGTAAGTTATGGTTAATTAGGCTAGTTTTATGAATTGTTGTCTAGCTTTAAGAAAGATTTAAGATTGAAGTATAATAAAAGTGAATTAAAAAAAAAAAAAAAAAAAAAAAGTGCGTTGGACTGTCATGCAATAGGTCTTGGGTTCGATCCCTGCCTATGCCATCTAAAGTTTTTTTCACGGGTACTGCCTCTTGCGAGGAGTTGACAAATTCTCCAAGAGTAATTCTTGTCATGAAAAGTGCTTTCTCAAATTTGCCGTTCGGATTCGGCTTAAAAACTGTAGGTCCCTTCTATCCCTGACAACAGTACTCGCACACAGGAATGGTTGAGAGTTGTAAGTCACTAGGCCCTAGTTCTCAAACGGACTGTTGCGCCACCCAATTTATTTTTTATTTTTTAATTTATGATTACATTTTTCTGAATTCATGATAACCGGCTTCAATAATTATATCTGGTTAAGCTAAGTTTATGCATATGATATGTACCTATATGTTTGTCATTGAACATTTATGCTACATTTTACATTGTAATTGATTATGTTATAAATTCTCACTTTTTCTCATATGTTTGCTCCCGACTGTATGTTCTTTTTTATGGCTCGAAGTGGCCAAAAATAATTTAATGACTAGAACTACTTAAAAACTAAAATTATACATACATATATGTATAGATACAAGGAACATATATATAAAGAAGGATCTTGATTCAGAGAAGATACCATATAACTCAAAATGCATCAACTGAAAATAACCATCTTTTCTTAGTTAAATATATAATCTACTATATAAAAATAAGTCGGCTTTTCCTTCCTGACTCCAGAACGCACGAACCGATTTCCACGGTTTTGCATTCGTTGGAAAGGTCTCGGGCTCCGTAAGGTTTATCGCAGACAAAATTCAGGAAAAATTTCAACAGAAAAGCGATGAATTTCGTTTAGCTTCCCATAGAAAGCTATTGTAAAATTTCCGATTTGTGGAATTGAAAATTTTTAAATTTTTTGACGTTTCAAGGGCCCTATATTCTAAACCAAAGCTTACTTTTGGGAACCTTTTTTAGTCAACCATATCTCTAGAAACGTCAGAGATATCGACTTCAAATAACGTACATATAAAATCTACAATGAAGGAATGATTCTGATTGAGGATCAATGCTTGACTATTGCAAACAAGCTACTAATTGAAGTAGGAATGATTGCGCCAAATCGGTCGATGCACGATGCATTGAACCAAGAATTAAATCGAGAGCTGCAATACAATGTTGATACATTGCAGGAATTCGTTCGAATTAATGTGCCGTTGCTGAATGTACAGCAAAAATAAGTATACGAAACATTAATGCAAGCGGTGGACAATAATACTGGTGGTCTATTCTTCCTGGACGCACATGGCGGAACAGGGAAAACATTTGTCAGTTCATTGATTTTGGCCACTATTCGATCAAGATGTGACATAGCTGTGGCGTTAGCATCATCTGGAATTGCGGCAACTCTTCTAGATGGCGGTCGTACTGCACATTCTGCGCACAATTGATACTCCAACATGCAATATTTCCCGATCCAATGCAATGGGAAAATTGCTGATGCAATGCAAGCTCATTGTTTGGGATGAGTGCACAATGGCACATAAGAAATCACTTGAAGCACTTAACTTCACACTGAAGGATCTTCGACGAAGTAACAACATCTTTGGCGGCTTGATGATGTTGTTGGCAGGCAAACATTATCGCTAACCAGTAATATGAGAGTTCAACTTCAAAATGATCAAAGTGCTGCACAATTTTCCAAACAATTGTTAGCTGTTGGAAATGGAGAAGTGCCAGTTGATGCGACAATTGGATTAATTACTCTTACCAACGACTTTTGCCGATTTGTAGACTCTCAATTAGCTCTTATTGAAAATGTTTTCCCAAACATTAGTGAGAATTATCAGAATTATGCCTGGTTAAGTCAACGAGCAACTCTCGCCGCAAAGAATAATAATGTACAGGTCCACGCACTGAATTTCACCATTCAATCGAAAATTGCTGGCGATTTGGTGACACACAAATCCGTTGATTCCATAACAAATCCCGATGAATTAGTAAATTATCCAACGGAGTTTTTGAAGTCTCTGGAGTTGCCAGGATTTCCACCACATAACTTGCAACTCAAAGTTGGTTCAGTTATTATGATATTGCGTAATTTGAATCCACCGCGACTTTGCGGTACTCGACTTGCGGTGAATAGACTCATGCCGAATTTGATGAGGCAACCATTATTAACGGAAAGTACGCAGTTGAAAATGTATGTATTCCTCGAATACCAATGATTCCGACTGATCTTCCGTTTGACTTCAAACGATTGCAATTTCCGGTTCGCTTTGCGTTCGCAATGACAATTAACAAGTCGCAAGGCCAATAGCTTAGTGTTTGCGGGATAAATTTAGAAAATCATTGTTTTTCACAGTTGGGAAACCATCCGCTTTATTTGTTTTAACGTCAGAAAATGTGGTTTACCAAAGAGCACTTCAATGAAACGTAAATTTGCAGACAAGTATAACGCTTCGGTTTAGTATTTACTTTGGATTCACTTTCATTTTTTACTTAGAGAAGTTCAACTAAATTACACTTCATTTTTGTAATCGAAATGAATTCATTATTGTTGTGAAATGAAATAAAAATTTTCCTTTTTAAATATAAAACAAAAAAAAAATGGTTGCCTGTAAAGTCGGTTTTACGGGCGAAGATTTTACGTGACAACGTCTTTTTCTCGGTAGAATATTTATTGATATGAATATAATTAAATTGCACAATAGGAACAAGGAATTGAATGAAAATAAGAATTGCACACATTTTTTAAACTAATAATTTACTTAACACTATCAACATTTATCAATAGTATGACATAACCTATAAACTCAGTTTCTCAACTTTTGTGTCAATCTAACAATTAATCAATCAATCATAGTTTACGATAATGAAATATCGGTGTACAATTATTTACCTTTATTGTTGTAGTTGTTGTAAATGACGAATCTAAGCACTACACATTTTCACTACAGACACAGCTGACGATACTTTAACCACACGTGTGAACTTGTATTATGACGCTTTCTTGTTTTTCCAACGCCAAGAACGTTCGAGAAAGACAAAGACAGAGACACAAGCATGCGCCGATTCAATGCGCCTAATTCTCTAGTGCTGCGCGCGCGGCAGACCGATCATAGTTGAGTGGGAGAGAGACGCAAGGCATTCGGCGGGCCTCTCTCTCGTTCGGTGACTCATCGTAACGTTACCGGGCGTTACGTAATATTACGGATATTTGCGAAAATGATATTGGCCTATATATAACTGCACATTTGCTTTAAAAAAAAACGCATAAAATTTGCAAAATCTCATCGATTCTTTATTTGAAACGTTAGATTGGTCCATGACATTTACTTTTTGAAGATAATTTCATTTAAATGTTGACCGCGGATGCGTCTTAGGTGGTCCATTCGGAAAGTCCAATTTTGGGTAACTTTTTCGAGCATTTCGGCCGGAATAGCCCGAATTTCTTCGGAAATGTTGTCTTCCAAAGCTGGAATAGTTGCTGGCTTATTTGTGTAGACTTTAGACTTGACGTAGCCCCACAAAAAATAGTCTAAAGGCGTCAAATCGCATGATCTTGGTGGCCAACTTACCGGTCCATTCCTTGAGATGAATTGTTCTCCGAAGTTTTCCCTCAAAATGGCCATAGAATCGCGAGCTGTGTGGCATGTAGCGCCATCTTGTTGAAACCACATGTCAACCAAGTTCAGTTCTTCCATTTTTGGCAACAAAAAGTTTGTTAGCATTGAACGATAGCGATCGCCATTCACCGTAACGTTGCGTCCAACAGCATCTTTGAAAAAATACGGTCCAATGATTCCACCAGCGTACAAACCACACCAAACAGTGCATTTTTCGGGATGCATGGGCAGTTCTTGAACGGCTTCTGGTTGCTCTTCACTCCAAATGCGGCAATTTTGCTTATTTACGTAGCCATTCAACCAGAAATGAGCCTCATCGCTGAACAAAATTTGTCGATAAAAAAGCGCGAAACACATTTCGAACCGAACACTGATTTTGGTAATAAAATTCAATGATTTGCAAGCGTTGCTCGTTAGTAAGTCTATTCATGATGAAATGTCAAAGCATACTGAGCATCTTTCTCTTTGACACCATGTCTGAAATCCCGCGTGATCTGTCAAATACTAATGCATGAAAACCCTAACCTCAAAAAAATCACCCGATATTTGTAACAAGAAAGATCGATTATTGAAAATCAGCTGAGCTATCTATCAATTTTAAATCCAGTAGGAAACAAAAGTCTACATTGTATTTTGGCATATACTCGTATATTTGTTCATTTTTACTTTTTCTTACAAATTGGACGAAAATCTTTAATTTCTTTAGCATTTTTTCTCTTTGCTATAGGAATAAGCTTCGAATTTTTCTATACTAAGGGAAAATATCCATTATTTATGCATTGGTTAAATATACAAGAAAGTGCGACATCAAGAGTCTGTGGACACTGGATTCTAGAAGACAACTCCTTGTATTCCGTGTTTACTCTGTTTAAATGTCTATGGAAAATTCTTTTAAGTTTTCTTAGCCAGATGGTTTGAATTTTCATAAGATTTTTAGTGAGTGGTGAAATGTTTTTTTATTTAAGGTTTTTAGTGCTTTTTGTTACTGAATGGTTTTCCACACATGCATTTACTTTATTAGTCACGTCTTGTATTAGCTTTGTCGGTATTAAAAATGTTTGTACTTACTGGGAGAGTCATCCTAGAAAGGCTACTATGTATTTCTATTCTAAAATGGTCCCAATTCGTACTTTCAAAACTGGTGTAAGTGGTAGGAGGCACTAGAATTGGATTTTTGAATTGAATTGAATATTTCGATATAAGTTTCTATACCGAAATGATCAGAGTAGAAAGGAAAGGTCTTGCAAATAATATTATTTCCGGTATTCAACGAACTCGACAGAATGAAGAAGTCTAATACGGATGACGATCTAGGGAATGTTGGACTATTCGATGAAACTATATCTACATTTAAATATGGTCCTCCGTAAAACCAATTGTGTATTATATTTCCATTAGGATTAATCACTGTGTCACCCCAATCAGGATGCCGGGCATTAAAATCACCCCCTAATATTATAGCGTCATATAAACTAGCAATGCTTAAAAGTCTATTTAATTCATTCCGAAGGGATTGACCTACCGATGATGGAATATAAATGCTTCCAAGAAGTATTCGTTTTGTAATGCGAGAATTGTTTTGACAAATCAATACACCTAAGCAGGTAGAGAAGGTATCACTGTGAAATGCTAACTTATTAAGTTTAAACTTTTCTTCAGCTATCTGAGAGCTATGACGGTCCACCTCAGCTTGTCGACGTACCCAACAATTGCACCTCACGCTTGTCGTTGATGAACAATGCATAAAAATTTCCATTTACACGCTTACAAGGTACAATTGCCTCAAGAACAAAGTCGCTTGACAATTACAAGCGTCGTCAATGGTCAGAACGATGGCAAGAAATGGCAACAGTGGACTGTTAATTTCCGAAGAAAATCATCTTCAGTGATGAGGTATATTTTCACCTCAGTGGATTTGTCAATTAAAAGAATTGTCGCATTTGGATGAATGATAATTCAAGAGTTATTGTAGAAAAACCAATGCACCCACGGCGGCATCATCGGGCCATACTTTTTACAAAATGAGGCTGGTCAAGCAGTTACTGCAAATGGTGTTCGCTGGCGTAAGATTATAAACGAACTTTGTATGGCCCAAATTGGAAGGTATGGATGAAGATGCCACATTTTGCGCTGCAAATTCAATGGCCGTATAGCGATGTCAATTAGCCGCCAAGATCATGTAATGTGACATCGTTGGCCTTCTTTCTTTGAGGTTATTTGAAAGAAAAGTTGTACGTTGATAAACCAGCAACAATTCAAGACTTAAAGGATGAGATCGTTCAATACAATATTAACGTCAAAGAACCTCAATTACTCCTAAGCGTCATCGAAAATATGGACCATCGGATGGAGGTGTGCCACCGACGAGGTCGCGACGGCCCTTTGACCAATAATTTATTCCATACATAATTGAACCATACCAATATTATCATAATAAAAAGAAATAAAAATATTTTGCTGAATGATTTGTGTTTTTTTAACCACCCCTTATTAAAAAAATATTCTATGGAAATAATTTTAAGAAAAATTTGGTAGCACCTTAATCGGATTTTTGCACTACCGAGAATTTGATACAAAAAAACTTGGTAGTACCTTAATCGCAATTTTTCACCACCGATATTATCGAGATTAATTATTGTAAATATATTTTTCTATCTACTACTCGCGTTTTGAAAATATTACGTAGACACTCAGAGATCTTTTATAACATGGATTAGTCTACCCTTGCAGAGTCAATCAATTTAAAAGAATTCCAAATTTCTATATTATTTCAAATTCTGTACAATGTTTTCTTCACAGACAAAATTACAGTTAAGTCTTCTAACAAAAATGGTGTTTACCTTTTTTCCGAAACAATAAACTTTAATTAATTAAGTAATAAACAAATTCATTTTATTTATTTATTTATTAAAGTAACTTACAAACTAAATTTATAAATTACTTATTTAAGGCATCAGGGTAACCATACCATGCGATGCCGTTCTTAATTTATTAAGGCTTAAGGAGAAATTTATTTACATTTTTGAAGTTTCATTTTATTATTATTTAGCATTTAAACTAATTAAATTTCATCAAACTTCTGGTGGGCGGATATGGCAGCTTTAATTCGACGGATATTGTTGACATTTGAAGGATCTAAGATTTTTGCCAGAGTCTCAGCTACGTGTCGTCTGTTTCAGTATCTGTTTGTCGAGAAACAGGACACTCTACAAAAATATGCCAGATTGTAAGAGGTGTTTCACAATTTGAGCATTCCTCTGAAGCTTTAAAATGTAGAAGTGTTTGCTTGTAAACAATGTTGTTCCTATTCTAACTCTTGATACTTTTATACATTTTTCTCTGCTAAAGGACTGGTTATATTGGACACGTGTGTTGTAGGGTTGATGTTTTCGAAGAAAGGTTTCAGCGCTTCGCCACTTTTCTGAAAGCTCTAGCTTTTGAAAATGTGTGAAAGTTGTTTTCAAAAGCTGGTGTAGTTTAGGCTACTCAACTATCTGAGGGTAGCGAATAGCGTGTCTTGCTGCAAGGTCAGCGGCATCATTACCTTCTATTCCGCAGTGTCCGGGTATCCAAGTTAAAGTGATGTTTGTGTTGTAGTACAAGCAGTTTCTTAAGGTTTGGAGAGATGGACATTTGTTATTAACATTGCTTAGCCGCTTGAGTATACCAAGATTGTCGGTGAGGATTAGAAAACGTTCAGAATTTAGTTGAGCTACAGTGATCGCTTTGTAAATTGCAGCTAGCTCGGCTATGCAACTGCTCGCATTTTCTGGAAGTTGAGCCTGGTGAAGAGTGGAGAGTTGGGCATTGTAAAAGATTCTGTCCGCTCCTATGTTTGCGATAAGTTCTTTATGTAGCATTTTGTATATAGCGTCGGACGTGTTTGCTTTTTTGTGGTTAGCCAGACTGGTGTTTATTTGTAGAGTGTTTCGTTTCCATGGTGGAGCGTTGTGAGACACTGTTATCACATCCTGTCCTAAAGCGATTCGGAGGAATACAGATAAAGTGACCATGTTAGTTAAAGCAGATACTGAGTTACTTTTCCTATTTGTGTTTGAAGAAATAGCTTTTTCGACAGTTTCGAACAATGGGTGTGTTGGACTTACTATGGCTTTGCTTAAAAGATTGTTTGCCCTTTTTTCAGCGAGATGTTTGAAGGATACATAACCTTCTTCAACTTTTAGTGCTTCAACGTTTGACGATCTAAGGGCACCTGTTGCCGTTCTAAAGCATTCGTTTATAGCTGCGTCGATTTTCGAGATGTTCTTTTTTGTAGTCCACATAAAGAGCGATAAGCTGTGTTGTAGTGTCCCTTCCACCAGAGCCTTAGCAATTCGAAGAGCTGTTTCCTTATGTGGTCCTTTTTTTCTTTGAACAGATCATTTTTATTGCGTTGTTTCTTGATTTTAAGTTGCTTATCACATTGTTGACATATTTATCTCATTTCAAGTTCTTTGTAAACATAACTCCAAGAATCTTTCCTTCTTTTTTTAATGGAATAGGAGTGTTACGTAAGGAGAGTGGAATGCAAGTACATTTTCTTTTTCTGCAGAGATAAAGTGTCTCAATTTTTGAGGGTGGTATAATTGCACCCGTTTTTTCGGACAACCTTGACATTGACAAGTCCGCTTGTTGAAGAATATCTTGAACTTGACTTGGGATTCCGAACGCTACAACATAGATATTGTCGGCGTACACTCCAATAAAATCGAGATTGTAAGTTGGTTGTGAAAGCTTAGTTATCAAGGAATCTATGTATGCGTTGTACAACACTACAGAAGTTGGTGAACCTTGAGGTGTGCCGAACAAATTCATTTTTTAGACTTCTCAAGTTAGACTTAAAATTACCGTAACACCCCGATAAGTGCCTTCATCTAATAAGTACTTTCTATTATTTTGTACAAAATTTGTGAGGATTTATTTCATCTAAAAATAATGTTATAAATACCTTTTGTTTAATTGTTGTTATTTTGTAAACTTTTAAAGAATTTTAAACTTTAACAAATCTTTTAGAAACACATTTAAAATCAGCTAGAAAAAAGAAAAAACAACTTTATTTTCCTTTACAGAGCTTTTTGCGTTTCATACGTTTCATGCGTTAAAATTCAAATGTAAAAATCTTAATATACTATACAATGTTGGAGACTATTTTTTGTATTATTACCTAAATATTTTTTCTATTATCAGTTTGTTTTTGTGCACTTAAGCGGGGGTTTATACAAACATAATCTGCATAAGTGCCCATCAAAACGTTGCATTTAAGATGAGGCACTCATCCGGGTTTTACTATATCTCATATCAGAGGATAGATTGTTAAGAATCTCTTTTGACCTACTTAAAAACTATAGGGTTTTTAAATTGGCGCGGGTAGATTTTGGCCCCCCGTGGCGGCCATTTTGTTTTGGTGACATCTGTCAAATCTTTTGTTTGTTATTCAGTTGTTTATGCCAAATCATTATGGCAAGTTACACGATTAAACAGCACGTTCAAATGATAAAACTTTATTATCAAAATGAATGTTCGTTAACGCAACCGTTGCGCGCATTGCACACATTATACGGTAGACGTGGTGGCCCTTCACAGTCGATTCTTCAACGTTTGGTGGCCAAATTTGAGACGACAATAATCCAACACCCGTACCTTCAAGGAACCCAAGATCGGTCGAGAACATCGCATGTACAGCAGAACCCGAGGCAGTCTATTCCTCGCCGTGCACAAGAACTCCGCCTTTCGCAGACTACGACTTGGCGAATTTTACGTCTGGACTTGGGCCTACACCCGTACAAGGTCCAACTGACCCAAGAGCTCAAAGTTCATGACCATCGACAACGCCGTTTGTTCGCTGACTGGGTTTCGAATCCTTTGGAAGAGGCGCACTTTTGGATGAATGGCTGTGTTAACAAGCAAAAGTGCCGTATATGGGTCGACACCAACCCACGCGAGGTTCACCAGGTCATAATGCATCCTCAAAAAGTTACCGTTTCGTGTGGATTTTGGGCCGGCCGCGGCGTCGTAATGGGTCCGTATTTTTTTGAAAACGGCGTCAACAGCGAGCGCTACATAACGATGATAACTAATTTCTTATGGCCCAAATTGAACCATATGGACCTAGACGACATGTGGTTCCAGCAGGACGGAGCTACGTGCCACACAGCAAACGACACGATAGACATTTTCATCATCTACCTGCCCTTATTGAAAAAGCCTATATAAAAAACTAGATAAATAAAAACTATTAAGGCATTACGCCTTCCTAGGGGCTGACAAAATTAGTCTTTCTGTGTATTTTTGGCCGGAGTTATGAATCCGGCTGACTTCGAAATCTGAGTTCTTTGAGCACAAAATCTATTGACACAGCAACAACAATTTTTCGATAGTTGCAAATCTCCCAGCTGTAGCGTTCTAATATCCAAGGTCTTAAAATATGACCATTATTTTTTTAATTTCTAAATTCCAGAATATCTATATCGATACAGAACTTACAAAGTCTATAGGTAGAAGACTCAATATTTCAACGGTTCCTCTTTTTGTAAGCTTTGAAAACCACAATACAATTGAAAATGTTTTTTAAAAACCTGACAAATGTCGTAGGTTAAATACAAAATTTCATTTGGAATTCTGTCTCGGTGCATCAGGATTGTTTTTTAAATCCTGGAATAGGTTTCTTATTTTAGTTTTTTACAATCTATACAGAACGTTTTTATTTTACTTCTCTTTTTTTGAAGGAATATATCCTTTACCTTTAAACCCATTTCTTTGATTGCTGTCATCCTACTCTTGGTGGGAATAATAAAAGATATGCAAATATATGTTGTCTATTTCTGCTGCGCAGCACATCCTTGCATCTTAATGAAATCCAAACCAAATATTCAGACGCCAATCTGACAACGCCAACGACAACAACAAGGACGAAAACGACGACGACGATAACGAAGCCGAACCGAAAAAAAAACTATTCCAATAGGTACCTATACCTAGATACCTACTGGTTGGAGCAGGAGTAGGACCAGGAGCTCCTCTCACGCAATTTTTTTTGTTGCTATATGACCTTCAATGTGTACATATATTGTGTCGTCATTGTGTGTCCTTCGTATCCTGCATGCAATGCATTTGTAGGATGATGCATGCATCCGAAAGAGTTTTCCCTCATTTTGTAAACATGCAACTAAACCATTGATCACGAGAAGACAACGATGACGATATGATGCTCCAACAGGATGGGATATATCTAGATACAAAATGTTCGAGAGGGTACAACTTGGTCGTCCTCTGTATATCGAGGCGGCCGGCCGTTGTGGTATCTGAAAAATAAATGTCAATGCAAACAAAAATTATTTGAAAAGATTATAAAAACCAGGACACAAGCCACTCGCTCCTCGTTGTTGTCATCGTCGTCGTCCGGCAGTGAATTGAATGGGAATACAAAAATGCATCTAGATAGATTCTGAGATTCTAGATTTCATTCAGCATCGTTGTCGGTTGTGTATTTTTTTGAAATGTTCAAGGATAAAGGACCTATGATTCCTAAAAATAGACCAAAAAAAGGCAAATATTGAAATAACCACAACACTCAAATAAATACATACATAAGGTTCTTTTGACTCGTTTATTATCCCGCATGTTTTCTGTTCAATGTCTGATGGCTCTAACAAGTTTCCGTCAATTCAAGTTTTTGCCTTTTGAAATTCTCAAAAATTCGAATTCAAAATATTTGCCATTTTAATTGACATAAAATTAAAAAGAACGCCCACAATTTCATCCCATTTTCCACCCTTTCGCCATCAGCATCATAATTTATCCTAAACAAACAAAAGAAGAGAAAGAGAAATAAATATTCAATCGAAGATGCTGAAGATGATGATTTGGTCCTGCGAAGACAATAACCCTGCGGTTTTAATGAGTTCGGATGTTTTTGGTTTGATTTGTTCAGCATTGATTGGGGAGTATAAAAATAGAAAGCTACCAAAATTGTATTTCTTATGTTGTTTTATTGGTGTTAATTAAATTTTGCCTTCCTTGTGCGAATTACAATTAACTTGTCAACTAGAGATTTAAGAATCTTAGAAGTATTTAAGTCGTACTTATATACGAGTAGTTCATAGGTTAATGGTGGTTTTATTGATTTTCTTAAGAGGTTTCAGATATCAGACCTATGAATGTATAGGTAGTTATGTGTTTGAAATGACAACAATTGTTTTAACAACGTGCTAATGCAACCGGTTTTAGTTTACCGACAAAGTTTATTTTTAATAAAAAGAAAAAGTGAGTACTTATACGTCTAAGTGTAACATTTTGAATAAAATCAATCAATAAAATCATGATATTGTTAGCATAACTAAATGGTACTACATTAGACTGTATGTTAAAGAATTTTCTTAAACTAAACTAGACAGCCAAATAAGGTAATACAATTTGCTCTTTAATGTTTCCAGTGTTTCTTTTAGAAAGCGGTCATTGAAATAAACCTAACGCCATTTATTAATATTTCAACACTTAAATAACAGAAAAGCCAGAAGTAATTTCTGAAAATTCTGGTTTTTCGGTGTTTTTATCTCACGTTAACAACAATTAATTATTCGTTAATTATTCGAACTGACAAATATTTGTTTTAATTATTTTTTCATTGAAAATATTTTCATTATAAGTTCGAAATATATTTTTGCTTTTATAGTAAAAACCTGACTCTGTAATTTTTTGAAAAATTTGTCTGCATATAAGGGCCGGTCAATAAGTCCGTGACTTTTTGAATTTATTACCTCTTTACTGAAACAGAAATACTGCTCCTGTCAACAGGCATATGTCAGTTGACTGCTGTCAAAATTTAAACTTGCTGCATCAGTAAGTTTGTGCTTGACAGCTATTTTTATCAGACTATTCACTAATTTGTGGAGAAAATGGAAAAAAGTGAATTTCGTGCGCTTATTAAGCATTATTTCTTGCGAAAAAAAACCATTACCGAGACCAAGGCTAAGCTTGATAAATGCTATGAGGACTCTGCACCAATGATTTCAATGGTAAAAAAGTGGTTTACTGAATTTCGTTGTGGCCGTACAAGCACTGAAGATGCCGAACGTCCTGGACGCCCAATTGAGGTCTCTACACCCGAAACAATCGAAACAATTCACGATATGGTGTTGGCCGACCAAAGATTGAAAGTGCGAGAGATTGTGGAAGCCGTAGGGATCTCGCATGGCTCAGCTCAGTGGTTTCAATTTTGAATGATCACTTGGGCATGAGAAAGCTTTCCGCAAGATGGGTGCCGCGTTCTTTTCCACCAAGACAATGCAAGGGTGCACATATGTGCAGTTGCCATGGCAAAAATCCATGAATTGCTCCCTCATCCACCCTATTCTCCCGATTTGGCTACGAGCGACTACTTCTTGTTCCCAAACCTATAGAAATGGCTTGATGGAAAAAAGTTTGACTCCAATGATGAAGTCATCTCGCAAACAAAGGCCTATTTTGAGGACCTCGACAAATCATTGTTTTTGGAAGGGATACAAAAATTGGAGAAGCGTTGGACAAAGTGTATAGAGCTCAAGGGAGACTACGTTGAAAAATAAAATTATTTTTTTATCAAAAAATCTGTATTTTATTCCAAAAGTCACGGACTTATTGACCCGCCCTTATCAAAGGTATTATCTATATACATACATACATACATAGCAGATAGATTTTTATTTTCGTATTTGAATTACATTTGCTTATCGCACAGTTTACATATACAGAGTTTTGATATAAGATAGATACATTATATCTTTCTACTGAAGCAGTATATATATCAGCGGTCAGCAACAGGCGGACCGCGGTCCGTAAACGGACCGCGGATCCACGAAAGGTCAAACTTAGTCATACTACCTGTTGTGTATTTACCAACCCTGAACTCAGCAATCTATAATAACACCTACGCACCCTGGAGAGATATTTGCGATGAACATGATAGACTTCCTTTCTGTCAAAAATACCTTGTGGTTTTTATCTCTATTTTGCGATAACCTCCAAACCCTCAGGTCATAATTTTCCTATACATAAGCAAAGTACCTACTTGAATTAATAAATGAATTTTTATATAGAAAGGATCGTCTTCTTATAGAAAGGATCGTCTTCTTATTTAAGTAGTCAAGAACTTAACACTTCCGATTTAATTTAATAACACATGTACGTATGTAAATTTAAACAAAATTAAAAAATGGCTTCTCTAACACACAAGCAAGTGCGTTTGCAACTCCGCAATTTTAAATATGGCGGCTAAGCAGGTATTCACAAACAAATAAATTAAATTGACATACAAAATGTAAACAATCGCATTTTTTTGTAAGTAAAATTCTCTCTGCACTCGCATCGGTTGTCAGTCTTATTGTGAGATCTAATTACGGAGCTTTCGTTCGATATCGATTTTTTTATAATTTTTCGTTTTTAAAAACGTTTCCACAAAAAAAAACAAGAGTTTCTTTCTGAATGTGAAATGCCGTATTTGAACTTACTGCGACACAACAATATATTCATTGGCTAAGTAAAGGTCATGTTATTGAACATTTCTGGATGATTAAGCAAGGAAGCACTTGGAGTTCATAACAAAAGAGCCCAATTGTACTAGCTTTGGCTTTTCTAAAAGATGTTCTGAAATATTTAAATGAGCTTAACATCCAGTTACAAGGAAATGGGAAATTAATATGTGACTTAATACAAAGCGTGTCCGCTTTTCGTCGTAAGCTGGATGTTTTCGAAAAAGATATTGCTAAAAAAGAATTAATTCATTTTCCAACAATTCTTGAATATAAAAATAAGAACTCTGAAGAAGAAGACATGGCAGTGCTTTCAAACTTTCTATCCAATCTTAAAAGCGAATTTGCTGTAAAATTCCAAGATTTTGCAGAAATTAGGAAACTATCTCAACTCCTTAAATTGGCTTATGAAGTCACTGCAGTAGCAGAATGGACTGAAGTGGCTGCGAAGTTATAATTTTTTGCAAAAAACTAGCTATTAACTTGGCTATTAAGTTTGGCTCGACATATACATATATGCGAATCGTCGAGAACATACATATATCGTTCGAGATTATCAGACTCTCGCCTTGATGATACTCTTCGCATTTGCTGCTCCCCGCATGAATGAAACTATAAAAAACTGGCTCAAGACCATCGTTGTAATTTTTATAATATTACAGTTACTTAAATGAAGCAAAATGAAAACTACAAAACTTTTTTAATTTTTTTTTCTGGACCTCGATTAAAATGTTTTCAACCGTATCTGGACCCCACTTAAAACTACTTGCCGACCCCTGGTATATATTTATGTATATTATTAAAATTAAGAATTGTATGGTGATATAAATATTTGCAGGAAAGGACAAAAATACCTTCAATATGAAAAAAAAAAAATAATAATATTCAGGTACATTGTGCCTTAACATAGTTTTTCAAATTAGGTATACATATTTGTTTTGTAATAAATGGGTTAGTATTTTGGGTTAGTAGCAAAATTCATAAATAATGGAAATATAATTATGTTCATATTTTAGTATGAGTTGGTGACTTTATAATTGAATGTGTAAATAAATAATTTAATTGTTAAGTAGATAATAAATTAAATAAATAAATATATATAATAAATAAATTAATTATAGATATTATATTAATTATACAATACATAAAAAACAAGAAGATAAATAGTTGTTTAACTCACATAGAGGAATAAGTTAATATAACAGAGAATTTAAGTAAATAACATAATTTAACAATTTAAATCAATAATTAATATTTAAAAACAAATAGTACAAAATAAGATAAGTTAAATTACAAGTTTTAACAAACAATTATAGTAGTTGGCAGAAAAATGGTTAGGATATAAGTTGGTTGATCAATGGATTATTCGAAAAATCACATTTTAATACAAATGAATTATTCAGCTTTTCAATTCTATCACAAATTTTTTCAACATTTGCTCTTGCATGCAAGTCGGCTGTAGAATAATAACAAGGAAGATTAAGCATCATTTTAAGCAATTTATTTTGTGATATCTGCAGTTTTTTAATATGGCACTTTGCACATTAATTCCCCCATATTTGGCAACCATACAAAAGAATTGCCTGAAAAACCACTTTATAAATTATAATTTTATTGTCGTTACTAAGACCGGACTTTCTATTAATAAAAGGGATAGAGTAGTTTTATCGCAATACCAACTTTCTTTAACGTTTTTTCAATATGTTCTCTGTAGATAAGTTTTTGGTCTAAGTAAACCCTACGCTCGTTTCCCAGTTTATGTTAACACCGTTAACATTTATCTGATTGCTTGGGAGAAAACAAGACTTTCTTTTTCTACTAAAAAGATAGCTTGTACCTTATCAGCATTTAGTTTTATATTCCATTTAGAATAATACTGAGTTATTAAATCGATTGCATGGGTTAAATTTGTTTCTATATTGAGACCAAATTCATGCGATGAAAAAATTCCAGTATCATCAGCAAATATAGCTAATTGACATTCAGGAATATCGGAAGTATAGATATTGTAAAGTAGTGGCCCTAATACAGATCCTTGTGGAACACCATGTTCAACTTGGTAACAATTTGACGAACAGTGATTAACATAAACACTAAAACACCTATCAGACAGGAAACATTAAATAATTTTTATTAAATAAGTTGGAAAGCCTAAGCAAACTAGTTTATGTACCATTCCATCTTGCCACACAGTATCAAAAGCTTTTTCAATATCTAGTAAAATCAAGCCAGTTGATTTGCCAAGCAAACGATTCTTTTTCACATACTGGCATACTCGCAACACTTGGTGAGTAGTACTGTGAAATTTTCTAAACCCAAATTGTTCATTAGGAATAATGTTCAATTGATCAGCAATTTGTAATATTTTTTCTTTTAAAATCTTTTCCAAAATTTTGCTAAGATAACTCAACAAACTTATTGGTCGATAGCTTTGTGGAAGTTTTAAATTTTTCCAAAGCTTTGGAATAGGTATAACCTTAGCTGTTTTCCAAAGCTTGGGAAAATATTGTGTTTTTATGCATGCATTGACCAAAAAGACTAAAAATACAAGCCCAGCCTTGGGTAGCATTTTGATATACATATATGTATATGTTTTTGAATTTTGTCTAGTCCATCAGACTTCTTCGATTTCAGATTGGAAACAACATGTTTTATATCTTCTATGGTGATCAGTTGATCAACAGGAGTATCAACAATTAGTGTGTTTAGAGAACTTATTGATTGGCTTACAAGATTTTTGGTTTCATCATCACTGAGATGTTGGGACACTAAATGGTTCTTCAAAAAAGTTGTTCCGAGGACATTAGCCTTTTTTGAGTCTTCGTAAACTAATTCATTGCCATTTTCTAAATTTTGAATGTGTCTGTTTTTGTTTTTAGTTATTTTGGCAATATTCCAAAATGGCTTCGCATTTTTATCTAGTTTGCTAAGATTTTTATTCCACTCCTTATTGCCAAATTTGTGTATTTCCTCAGTTATTTTTTTATTGTTAAGTTTAACTTGAATGCGATATGAAGAAAGTCGATAACGTTGCCATGATCTCTTAAAAGAATGTCTAATACGAATATATTCAAGAATGTATTCGGGCATCTTGAAAACAAAAGATTTTCTTGGTTTCTTGGGAGCGCATGATTCTATTGTTTCTAAAATAGTATTAGAAAAAGCATTAATCTGTGTGTCTACATCATCTATTGAAAATACCCTACTCAAATCAACAGGCATTGTTCTAAGTTTGGACTTTATTCACTTCCCATAGGAAGTTATTGTAATGGGTCCGATTTGTCAAATTGAAAATTTTGACATTTCTCGACGTTTCAAGGTCCCTAGAGTCGAAATAAAAGATTTTTAGAAAGATGTTTGTGCGTGCGTGTGTACGTACGTTCGTACGTCCGTATGTCCGTACGTTCGCGACGTTTTTTTCGTCGTCCATAGCTCAAGAACCAGAAGAGATATCGACTTCAAATAAATTTTGTTATACAGATAATAAGGCAGAAAGGGCTCTCAAGAAAATTGCGTAGGTGTTTTTTTACCATAGGAGTTTAAAAAAAGGTGAACATTTTGGTTAAACCTAAATATCTCATGAACCAATGACGCTAGAGACTTGAATTAAATTTTATATTATATATTGTAACGTAATACAAAACAAGTATATTTTTGGAAAAAAATCCAAAAACGGTTTTTTTATAAATCAAAAAAACTGAAAAAAAAATTTGTCACCTCGAAAATTTTACGACTAAAATATGATTTCATCTCCAAAACAATTTTGTGCAACGAAGAATAATGTTTTTGACATCTGATAGAATTTTGAGAATAATCTAATTGACAGTTTTTTTTACAAAAAATAAAAACCTAAAAAAAAACAATACTAAAACTTGATAAAAATTTACTTTCGACTCAAGTAGCTTGTCAAAAATTACAAATATTGGCTTCAAACTTATTTTATTTCACAGAAAATATTGTTTTCGATATTCAGTAATTTTTTTATAAAAATCCAGCAGTCCGTTTTTTCATAAAAAAATAAAATCTACGAAAAATAGTACGCAAATTTGGTAAAAATTGATACATATAGACAAATTTTTAAGCAAGACAAATCGACAGACGGGGTGGGAAGTTATCAATGTGGATAGCATCCTAGCCTCTTTTTTTTTATATTGTTTCCAATTTGCACTTTTAACATCCAGATAATAACTTTTACTAACTTCCGGTGTTTGAAGCATTTTAAAACAGACGGGAACATTATCAGAATTCAAACGTTGCATAGTTTTAGGTTGTGTGAAAAAAGATGAAATATTTTTGATGAATAGGTCAAAGACGGAAGGACTACCTCTAGAGCTGAAAGTACGTAGGACTAAACGGAAACAAAATTGAAAACGGAAACAAATTAGACATATCAGATAACACATTTCCCCACGAATTTGCACGATTACAGCCCTGTGGCGGCAGCTAAAATCAACACCCACAACCTAATTTTCGTTTTCTATTAATAGTTTTCTAAGGTCACTTTTAAAATGCACTTTTTTCTTCGCAAGAATTTTTGCCTGGGAAGTATACGCAAAATATTTTGATTGAAGAATGATGCTTAAGCTTTACTTCAATTCCAATGTTCTCAACATAGCGTGTCCTTACAATAGGCAAGAGGGAATGTTTGATTGATTTTTTAAAAAATATTGCAACTCCACCACCTACGAGGTGTGGCAATTAAGTTCCGGGAATTTGTCAATAAAAAACAAGAAAATGAAGTTTTAGGAAAAATTTTACTATCGACAGACGCGATCAACATGCGCAAACGATCAACATTCGCGTCGGTACGAGAGGTGACGGGAGCTCCTTCACGTGGATCGTCTTCCACCGATTCACGCCCTTCCACGAACCGCTTCGCGCATTCAAACACACGCGTTTTTGACATGCTATCGTCTCCATAGACAACCTGCAATTTTCGGAGGATTTCCGAGGGTTTTTCGCCAGATTTAACTAAAAATTGAATCACCAATGCTTGTAATGTATACGTAAAACATTTTTACTACGCCACTAAAAAAGTTAATTGCAAAAAATACGCATAAAACGCAAACCAAATGTGCTATATACTTCAACTTTGAACTCTAGCTAAAAGGAAGATGCCCCTTCTTAAACAGATGATAACAATTGGAAAAGTGTTGCCACTTTTTAAATTATAACTAAATTCCCGGATCTTAATTGCCACACGCACACCTCGTATTTGATTTAAGCGAACAACGCGATAACAGTAGTAGTTTTGAGTTGAAAAAGTAATGTCCGAATTTAACCACGTTTCTGTTACCAGAGCTAATATCAATTACATTTTGATTTAAAAAGTTTAAGAATTTCAATATTTTTTTCCGAATGCCTTTGGCATTCCATGTTATAACATTTAAATTATAAGCTTAAATATTGTTTTGCATAATATTTTTACTTAACATTATTATAAAGAAACTTAGTAGCTAACTTTGCGATAGCTTGAAATTGTTCGACTTTTGTTTTACATAAACTTAACTTACTAATCATTTCCATAACAAGCGTGTTGAGTTCTTCCATTGAAAATAGCTGGTGCCATGACATAAGGGCAAGTGTCATAAGACCAAATTTTGAAATTTGGCTTTATGACACTTTTAGAAAGCGTCATAAGGCCAGATTTTACCGTTTGGCCTTATTTCGCTTTCAGAAAGTGTCATAAGGCCAAATTTTTTTGCGACTTAAGACCAAATTTTTTTTTGATATTTTTTCAGTAACAAAAAGCGGTTTTTACCGTTAGAATTATGATAAGAGTAACAACAGATAGTAAGTAAATGTAATCAGGAAAGTTCCAAGCTACTCATTTGTGTTCTTTGCCTTTTACGAAAAAGTCGTAAAATGGATGTTCGAAGTGATTTGATCTATATAATATAATTATGAGTTTTGTGAAGGCTTAAGAGTACGCAGCAAACTGTCATATACATACATATACCTGATACTAAAGAATTATATAAATTTAGAGGAAATTTTAAACTATCCAAAAGATATGTGTGCTATATTAAAGCATGTAGTACAAGTGTGGTAATCGACCTACACAATGAAAACTTAGTTCGGATCCCGAAATCAAGTGCAGCTCATAATCATACAGACAATGAAAGTTTAAAAAATAAAATAAAAACAATAAATGAAATAAAAAACCAATGTGGAAATGTTTCAGTAAAAAGAAGCGGCATACGTTCTCGCACTCGCACACCAAGAATGGTTGAGAGTTGTAAGTCACTAGGCCCTAGTTCTCAACGGACTGTTGCGCCACCCGATTTATTTATTTCATTTACAAGACGGCAGCTCCTGCGAATTCGAAACAAGTCGTTCCCCTAAACTCCCACTAATGCTAAAGATGTTTGGACTTGTTCAAAGCAGAAACCGTAATGAACAGTTTCGGCATGTTTCGATAGGCAGATGAACAATCATTGAACTTTAGCTACTCAATATTTATGTCACCAACAATATCAAATTTAATTCAAAACCTACCAAACGATTCCCCAAGACACTAGGTATCTTTTGGATGGCACTTTTAGTGTTGTGCCATCATGTGGATTTAAGGAGCTCCTTATAGTGCATTTCTCTCATGATAACCATGTAAGTTTATGTACCTACTAATATTTGTCAAAAATGTTATGTTAAATGTAATGTTTTCAGTTATACAAAATAAAAATATTTAAAGCTATTAATGTCCTCTTTGAATCTTTAACTTTGGAAATATGTACAAGAATAATGCATATACCTTAAGGTACATCTCCAATTATCTCAGGTGATGAAGATAAAGTTTGAAAGTGACATAAGACCAACCGTTGAAATTTGGCCTTGTGACACTTTCGAAAAGTGCCATGAGGCCAAATTCTAAAATTTGGTCTTATGTCACTTGCCCTTATGTCACGGCACCAAAATAGCTCACCATGAGAACTAAAGATGACGAAGCTGGTTCATTTGTATTCACCACAGGTTTTGAATTTACCCATGAACTTGTTTGTATAACAACCCTGTTCAGCTGTGCTCTTTCTTGACACCCACGTTGCTGCTGTATACATACGTATTCATTTAAAATCAATTTGATGTATATGAAAATAGCTATCCTTAACGTACGGAGGTACAACAATCAAAAAATATTAAAATATTCATCTGGAAAATCGGACCGAAAAAAACAATGAAAATATCTATCACAAATTATTATTTTCGTAATATTTTTAAACTAAGAAAAATGTTCAAAATGAAAATTAAGTTTTGGAATATTATCTTGAATTTGTGACATCTTGTTTTTTCATTCAAGATCTAAAACCACAAACCTTCGCATGGCATCAAGAACTCTTTCAAATAAAAACTTAATAGTTGATTTACCTGTAGAGACTTATTTATTGATGTACTCAAAAAATATTTGCAAAGATTTATTCGCTTCTTCAATACTAAAAAAAAATTGAAAAATTGAATTCTAAAATCGTCTTATGATTTCAAAAAGGATGCCTTTCTTACTGTCATACTGTATTAACAAAATACTGTAAAGTCAACATTCTGCAGGACAAAATTTTTGTTGGTGAAAATTCTATGTTTCAAAATTAATTAATTAATTAACAAAAATCGTGTTGGTATCATCGGGTTTTCAATAAGAGCGCTACAAAACAAAAACGGTATCCAATATCAATGAAATTCATAATTCTTGTGAAAGTACGCTTGATGCCATTATGTATGGAACTCGATTTATTTTGCATGGCCACCACGGACACGCTTGCACAATTCTAGACGCTGAACCCAATTTTCGACGGTTTTTAATCATAAATCGGCCGATAATGCTGAAATTTCACGTTCGATATTCGTACAAATTTCATCAATCGTCGCTGGCTTGTTGGCATAGACCATAGACTTGACGTAGCCCCACAGGAAATAGTCTAACGGCGTCAAATCGCACGACCGATGCGGCCAAGCGACTGGACCATTTCGTGAGATAACACTTTCTCCAAACTTGGTTTCCAATAAATTGATTGTTACATTCGCTGTGTGGCTTGTGGCGCCGCCGTCCTGTTGGAACCACATGTCCTCCAAATCCGTATCATCCAATTCGGACTAAAAATATTCGCTTATCATTGAACGGTAGCGATCCCCATTCACAGTAACGTGCCGGTCTGGATCATCACGGAAGAAGTACGGCCCAATGACGCCGCCGGACCATAAACCACACCAAACCGGATTTTTTTCGGGAGGCAATGATGACTCGTGGAGTACGTGTAGATTGCTGCCTCACCAATACCGTTTATTGTAGAAGCCATTCAGCCAGAAATGAGACTCATCGCTGAAGATGATTTTCCGACGAAAATCCGAATAATTTTCAAGTTGTTGCTCAGCCCAATTCACGAACATACGACGCTTCTGGTGGTCAAGCGGCAGCAGTTCTTGCATCACTTAGGTTCACTAGAGTTCGGTGATTGCTGCTGTCATCATAAAAACGATAGATGAGCTTGCAATTTCGTCAAAAAGAATTCCGGTATCATGCGTCGGTAATTGTCACTATTAATATTCGTTGTCCGGCCCCGGGTATTCTCGAAAAAATGGTCCAATTATCCCCGTTTAAATAAAAATGAGCCTTGTCGGTTAAAAAAAATGTGATTCACAGTACGAAAACACCCCAACATCGTTTCACATTTTTTTTTTGCGTGAAACAAAATCACTTTCTTTGAGTTTTTGAACGATTTGAATTTTGAATAGATGGAACTTTGAATCCTTTTTTTAAAATTTCATGAATAATCGCTGGCCTTTTCCGTATCGAAAGTCGTGGATTTTCAAGTAAACTCTTTTCAACCACTGTTTCACTGTTCAACCAATGTTTTCCGAAGTCCTTTAAGATCCCATGGGTACCCGCTAAAAATGGTATAAAGGGTTTTTCAATAAGGGCGGGTAGATGTTGAAATGGAATAAAACATGCTGTGCCTGAGGTATTAACAAAATAATATTTTTATTTGAAAGGCCCATGTATGCCATTGAGTGTATGGAATATGACATCATTCAAATGCCCGCCTCGGCTTTTTACGGTGGCACGGATCCGAGTGTTCCAATTTTCAATGACTCTTCTGCATAGATCCAGCTGAATTTGAGCGATGGCCTGTGTTATGTTCAACTTTTATGGCAACGGTCGATTGTGATTTATTTGCATAGAACTGCGATTTCAACAAAATCCACAGGAAAAAGTCTAGCGGGGTGAAATCGCATGACCTTGGTGACCAATTCACATCACCCCTGCGAGAGATAACCTTACTCATGTTTTATAAAAAATGATGTTGCTGACATTAAGAATCATCTTTTTAATAACACAAGTTCAAATCAAAATTCAATCGATAAGAAATCTTCAACAAAAAAGTGCCCCAAAACCAGTGAAAGTAAATTAAACTTGACCTCAAAAAAGCCACATGCCTTAAATTCACAGCAAATGCTTTCAACGATAAATGAAGCGCCAGAATTGAATGACGAGACTACGAATGAAAGGGAACCCCATTTAAAGAGTGTTCAGCCGGTGCACACACTAGATTCACAAAACCCAGTGGGGTCACATGACTTAAACATACAACAAGGAGCATCAACGTTGGCTGCAGCTCTAGAAGCAATAGAAGCAGCTGCGAATGATAATCAATCATCTGATGGTAAGCGTAAGATCGCTTTGGCACCTAATTTAACAACTCAAGTTAACAACATAGCCCATTGGAGTTGAACGACCCTATTTCTCCACAAAATGACTCGTTGTTGACATCTAAGGCATTGAGACGTGTTCAACAAACAAAACGTCGTCGTGGTAAGTGATCTTATAAATCATTTGGTATAGGTACATCAGCAGTGGACACTTTACACACAGTTCCCCGTCTTCGTTTCTTGCACATCTGTCGTTTGAAAATAGATTAAAGCGTAGAAAATATAATTTCATACGCTGCTAAAAAACTAAATCTTTCTGAATCATCATTAAAGTGCTCCAAATTAGTTAAAAAAGGCACTGATTTATCTACACTTCACTTCTTAAATTTTAAACTGGGTATTCCTGAAAACAAATTTGATGCTGTACTCAATCCATCTTTTTGGCCTGAAGGAGTACAATTCAAAAAGTTTATACACACGCCAAAAAAACGAATCTCCTTTTCAAGAGAACCATCAGCAAGAGATTTCAACATAAATGTAACAAAACAAACAACAATTCCAAATTCTAATTCACAACTTCGTGTTTACTTCCAAAATGCTGGTGGTCTACGCACAAACACAAACCAGCTTTTCACTTCATCCTCACTTCATGAGTACGACGTCATCGTCATAGTTGAGAGGTTGAGACATGGTTGAATTCGAACTTTTTCTCATGCGAACTCTTCGATGCTTCTTATCACGTGTACCGAAGAGATAGGCCACCAAAAATTGATATGCAGCGTGGAGGGGGTGTGCTGATAGCGGTAAGGTCGAATTTTAGTAGCAAAGAATGCAACTTGTTAAACAATTCAGATGACGTCGAACAGCTATGTGTCTCCATTAGCTTGAATGGTTTTTGCTCTAGAGATTTTTACTTTATCGTAAGTTATGTAAGACCAAGTAGTAGTATAGAATTATATTCTAAACATTTATCTAATAAAAAAAAAACTATAGCATTGATAGTTAGTGAATTGACAACTAATCAGAACCCATGTGTATTAGGCGATTTTAACCTCGGTGAAATTGACTGGTGCTTTATGGAAGAAGAACAAGTTTTAGTTCGATTTAATGCAAATAAGGAAATCGAAAGTTTGGTTGTCGATTCACTATCTTCGCTTGATCTGTTTCAAATTAATTATATTAAAAACAGTCTCAGAAGAATTCTAGATCTTATATTTATAAATAATGAATTAAAATATAATGTTGATCCTGTAGACTTTCCTTTATTAACTAACTCGATTCACCATATTGCATTACAAGTAAATTTAAATTATTATGAATATTCATATGATCTGCCAATTGAGCTAAAAACATTTAATTATGTAAATGCTAACTTCATTGCCTTAAATAATTTTTATTTATTTTATTTTATTTATTGAAATAATTTACAAACTTAATTTATAAATTATTTTTAGAAAGGCATCAGGGTAGCCAGACCATATGATGCCGTCTCTTAACTATTTACATATTTACATTTAATTATCAAATTCTATATTTCAGGTTACTTTAAGTTAAGTAAAACAAAATTGTAAAAAAAAAAAATAATTTAGCAAAGTCTAATTATGTTTAATTGAGAAGTGAAAAACAAAATTTTATATTTCATTAAATTTTTGGTGAGCGGATGTGGCATCTTTTATGTACTGAATGGATCGTTCATCTGATGGATTCAAGATTTCGGCAAGTTTTTCGGTTATGTTGTCTGATGATACTTCAATTTGGCGAGATATAGGACATTCGACAAGGATATGCCAAACAGAGAGTATCGTTCCACAATTCGAACATTGCTCAGGATCTCCAGCATTATAGTAATGTTGAGTGTTAAAAATAGCTTTTCCAACTCTTATTCGGAAGAGTTTTATGCTATCTTCTCTGTTTAGAGACCGATTGTATGGTATACCCGAGTAAGTAGGTTGATGTTTTTTTAGAAAAGCTTCAGAGTTTTGCCAGCTTTCGATGAGATATTTCTTATGATCCTGAATCAAAGATCTGCGTAGGAGCTTATACAATTTGGGATACTCTACAATGAGTGGATAGTTTGTAGCAGTTCTTGCTGCAAGGTCTGCTGTCTCATTTCCTTTGATTCCGGAATGTCCAGGTATCCATGTAAGAATAATATTTTTATTGGCGAATAAACATCTTATAAGCTCCAGAGAAGGGCATTTATTTGTCGCATTTTTAAGACCCATGAGGATACCAAGATTATCGGTTACAATGAGGGATCGGTTAGAGTATTGTTGGGCAATAGATATGCCTTTATAAATTGCTATTAACTCTGCAATGTAGCTGTTCGCAGATTCTGGTAAAAGAACTTGGTGAATTATAGATGTTTCAGAATTTGGTTGTAACTGAATGACTGCGTATGAACACCAATTGTCTTCTTTGTACGAAACGTCTGTGTAGAAGATTCTATTAGCGTTATAGGCAGAGATTATTTCTTGGTGAAGCATTCTAAATATGTCGTCAGTAGTATTTACCTTTTTGTACTTAGCAAGATTAGTGTTAATGGGAAGTATATGTCTTTTCCAAGGTGGTAGATTACCTCCTAATGTCTGCGTATTATTGAATGAGAAAGAGCTAAGATTGGGAACTATAGATGTCATTTTTATAAGGGCAGATTTGGAATATTTCTTGATCGGTTTTGTAGCATTAATCACATCTTCAGCAGCCTTGAAGAGGGGATGGACTGGATCTGTAAGTATTTTGCTGATTAGGTTAATTGCCCTTTTTTTTCAAAGTGTTCAAAAGATTCATAGCCTGCTTCTAATCTTAGGGCTTCTATTTTAGTGGCTCTTAAAGCTCCAGAGGCTGTTCGAAAACAATCGTTGATGGTTGAGTCAATATTGCTAATATTTCTTAACGTGGTCCACATAAAAATAGTTACACCGTGTTGGAGGGTACCAGAGACATGAGTTTTCGCAATTTGCAGTGCAGTTTCTAGATGTGGACCTTTTCGCTTTGAACAGATCATTTTTAAAGCATTGTTCCGTCTCGCTTAAGCTGGTTAATTAGATTCTTTGCATGTGTGTCCCATTTTAGATTTCCAGAAAAAGTTACTCCTAGTATTTTTATTTCTCTCTTAAGAGGAATGGTTGTTTCCCGTAAAACAAGTGGGATGGGGGTGCATTTTTTTTTCAGCATAGATGCAAAGCTTCAATTTTTAATGGAGGAATAATCGCACCAACTTCTTTAGCCCAATTAAACATTGTTAAATCAGCTTTTTCCAAAGTATCTTTTACCTGGGTAGGTTCTCCAGAAGCAACAACGTAAATATTGTCAGCATATACTCCGATAAAGTCGAGATTCTGAAGCGGCTGGGAGAGTTTCACGATAAGTGAGTCAATATATGCGTTATATAGGACAACTGAGAGCGGAGATCCTTGTGGTGTTCCATTGTCCATTTTCATGGTTAAGGAGTTATAGCCGTCAACATTAACTCGAAAAGTTCTACCACTAATAAATGACATGATCACTGCAAGTATTTCTTTAGGAACGCCCCATTGATGAAGCTGTTTAATAATTGGCACTATCATAACTCTATCAAATGCTTTTTCCAAATCGGATGACATGATAACGCTATGTTTGGTTTTCGATAAATTTCCAGCAAGTGTGTGCTCTAGAAGATGAAGGAGAGTTGAAACTCCTCTTTTAGGTCTGAAACCATGCTGTTCTGGGTTAGCCTTCTCTTCCATTAACCAACCAATTCGTCTAGCAATAATTTTTTCAAAAATTTTTGAGAGAATAGGAAGGAGGGAAATTGGGCGATATTCATTAAAATCATGATTATTTCGCGATGTTTTCGGAATCGGCTTAAGTTTTGCTCTTTTCCAGTCGTGTGGAAAAGTCCCAGTCGATATATAGAGTCATTATATAGAGAGCAAATTCTGTCTTTGAGGCTGTCGTCGCATAGTTTTACCATATTGATATTGTAAGTGATTTTGTCCTCGCCTGGGCTAGTTCCTTTGGCTATCTTAAGAGTCATTTCTAGTTCAGTACCTACGCGTAACACGTTCTGTTAGAAATTGATAAGGTCTATGGTTTGTGGGCGGTACAAGATCTTGTATACTGAAGTTTTTTTTATTTTCAATAATGCTGGGTCGATAGGAACTATCTGAACTGTATGCTTGCCACTTCTTTGAGAATATATTTGCAATTGTTTCTGGGTCGTTTTGCATTTGTCCTTCTAAAAGCATGTAAGGAAATTGTCTATCTGAGATTGGTGAGCGAACAGATTTAATCCTACTCCATAAGGTTCTCATGTCAAGTGACGGGTTCATTGTGTTAATGAAGTTATCCCATGAAGCTCGTTTAGAAATAATTGACTCTCGTTTTAGTTTGGCACAAATTTTTCTATATGCTACACAGTTTTCTGTGTTAGGGTATCTGCGGGCTTTTTTCCAAGCTGTGTTTTTTCCTCTTACCAAAATTGCTATTTCCCTTGTAAACCATATGGGATTTTTCCTTGAAGGTACTTTTTTCGTTGTTGGTATTGCTTTTGCTGCAGCTGTTCTTATAATTTTTTTGATTTTCGCTGCTTCCTGGTTAGTGTTTTTGGTCCTTGGTAATTGTGAACTAAGATCTTTTGTTGTGGACTTAAAAAGTTCCCAGTTTGCAAGTTCTTCCTTGAATCGAGGGATAAACTTAGGACTCAAACTTTGTTCGGGCGCACGTACAATGATTGGTATATGGTCCCTACTTTCGGCGTTTGGGAGTACCTCCCAGTGAAGGAGAGGTGCCAGGTCTTGGGTAGCAAAAGTCACGTCGATTGCAGAAAAAGTGTTTCGGGTGCTGAAAAATGTTGGTGACCCATCATTTAAGACGATGAGTCCGCGATCATTGGCAAAGTTTTCAAATAATTCAAATAATTTTTATAAATCATTTAATTGGGAAAACGTATTTCAAAGAAAATCACTTTCGGAAATGTACACAAATTTTAAAAATATACTTTTTGAGGGCATAGAACTATTTGTGCCTACCTTAAAAAAGAAAAAGTCGTTCAAATTGCCATGGCATAATAAAATATTAAACAATTTAGAAAATGTCAAAAATAAAGCTTTCAAGCGTTTTAAATTAACAGGGTTCGCCGAAGATCGAAATCAGTTCCTTCAATTCAGAAGAGAATTTGATTTTCTAAACCGTTTCTTATACAAACAATATATATGTACCACTGAGTCAACCATAAGGAAAAACAGTAAATCATTCTAGGTTTTTATAAACTCGAAGGGAAAAAGTACCTCCTCTTTTCCTCAGTCGATGGAATACGATAATGACAAATCTAAGGACATACAATCATCTTGCCAACTTTTTTCAATTTTTTTTTTAAATCTTCTTATAATATAGACATTATGCCAGATGTTAGCACTATGTACTCCAATGTTGATGCCTCGATTAATTTTGTGCCTCCACATTTATCTGTAGAAGAATTTTTGGTTGCTTTATGCGAAATCGATATTTCCAAAAAAGCTGGTCATGACAAAATACCACCTCTTCTTTTATCAAGATGCTCTTCCAATTTATGTCTTCCCCTAACACTACATTTAAACAAATCTATCTCATCAAGTACTTTTTAGAGGAATGGAAAATTTCATTCATTAATCCGATTTATAAAAGTGGTGCTAAGCAATTAATCAAAAATTATAGGCCCATTTCGAAGCTATCGGCTATTCCAAAGCTTCTAGAAAAAAATCATAACTGCAAAGTTCTATTTTTCTTTAAAAGAGTTACTGTCGCCTAGTCAACATGGTTTTGTCAAGGGCCGCTCAACAGCCACAAACCTATGTCTCTTTACGAGTTATTGCTTAACCCAAATGGAGAAAGATTATCAAGTGGATGTACTCTACACAGATTTCGTTAAAGCATTCGACCGAGTTCATTACGGTTTATTTATTCAAAAACTAATGAAGATGGGTTGCAATAGCTCATTTCTAAATTGGTTGGAATCGTATCTTTCAAATAGAAAGGAGATTGTGGAAATACATAAATGGGTACTACTCAAGTCCTATTGATGTTGACTCAGGTCTTCCCCAAGGTAGTCATTTGGGCCCATTGCTCCTCCTTTTATTTATAAATGATTTACCCCTTCAGTTTTAAAGAACGCCATTTGTCTAATTTTGCCGACGATGTCAAAATTTATTATGCCATCCACACAATTTTAGATTGCGGAAAACTTCAGATGGATATTGACTTGCTCCTTGAATGGTGCAGATACAATCAGCTTCAATTAAATTTCTCCAAATGTAAATGTACGTCATTAATTTTATGTACAAATTTGGATTGGAAATGATCCTCTTTTAAGAGTTGAGTTGATAAAAGATCTGAGTGTACTTCTTGAAGCCTAGTACGCTGCTGATGTGAAACGAAATTTTTCTGCGGTCTCCAAGTGCAGAGCGAAATGAAAACGAAAACCACAGCGGAAAAATATTTGTTTAGAGTTCTGTCTGGAAGTTGAATTTCACTGCTTGTCTTCATCACTTCTTGCACATCCTGAGTTTCTGATTCAGAAATGCAATGTTGGAACACATTAGACAAATCCATTTTATTTTAAATTTTAAATCAAATATTAATCAAAGTCAAAACACCGAAAGTCACGAGTAAAAAGCGAAATGTTTCGTTTATGATTTCGTCATGTCATTTTTGTATGGGAATTTTCGTTTCGCATCAGCAGCGTACTAGGCTTGACGCTAAATTAGATTTTCGTGCCCATACTGACTTTATAGTTTCCAAAGGAAATTCAATGCTTGGATTCCTAAAACGAAATGCATCTGATTTCAAAGATGTCTATACACTTAAAACGTTGTTCAATTCATTAGTGCTTCCTTATTTGGAATATTGCTCTATAATCTGGTGCCCATTCTATGCGAATGGAATACTTAGAATTGAGCAAATTCAAAAAAGATTCACGCGATTTGCTTTACGAAATTTAAATTGGTCTGGCGATATGCCAAATTATCTCTCCAGGTGTGCCCTGATTGGTACAAAAACGCTTGAAGTCAGAAGGAACGCTCAAAGCATATTTTTTATCAAAGATATTGTTTCAAATCGATTTAATTCTATTGAATTACTAAATCTTATATACGGGTGATTATACAAAAGTTGGGTAACTTTTGAGGATATTTTGTTTACGATAGTTTTTAAATCAAACTTCTATAAATTCGGGTGTATATGATAGCTAATCTAATTAATATATTGTTCCCAATAGGGCCAGTCACTTTTTTGAGTACATTGTAAGATATTTAAAAATTTCAGAATTTCACTGCCAGAGGACTGACGAGTATACACAGTTTTGAAAGTATTATAATGAAATTTAATACAAATTAGTAAAAATCTCTTAGGATTTAATAATTATCACTTAAAATCACTTAGTAACAATTATTAAAAATAATTATTAATATGTAATACTAGGAGAAAATACTACATCAGTTTTGAAAACAGACTTTTGACATTTAACGTAATGTTATTCACTTATCTTTTACTACTTTCACATAGTTTTACTAAATATTTCAAAGTAATCAACACACAAAATCTAACAATATTCATCTTAAAAGTACTAATGATCAAGAAATGAAGAACAATAACAATTTAGCTGACACAGAACTGACGCCACACTACTGACGAAAAAGACGAAATTTGAGATTATAATCTGGACTAATGTTTTTTTTGTAATTTCAAATATCAACAAACTACATTTTAACAAATCAAAGTCTAATACGAATAAATAAAAATAAACTTTAGATTAACAAAAAAATAACGACTCACCATAAAACTGACGTGTTGACTGGCTAAGCACGTATATAGACAACAAACATAACCCAAACTCTGGTACAGTTATGGTGGCCGTCAAATTGTGCAACCCGCAACTAACTTTATTACCAACATTAAAATTCAAAGTGGGATTTGACGTTGAGTCGGCGATATTTCGCACGAATTTTAAATTTAAATAACACACAAGAAACTGACGAATAAAACTGAACACAAAATTTCTTATTTTTTTAAATAAAGTGGAGAACACTGCATTATGAAAGTTGTAGTATATATTAAACTATATACATCGCAGATTGTATTAATTTAATAAGTTTTCTCAAATCAATGATAATGTTTAATAGACAGTCACTTAATGGTTGGTTTTCAGGGTTGTGACATGCCAGAGGACTGATGTTTTAAGAACTAATTGTGTTTTTTTAATAACTTGTATTCAAAATGAAGAACTGAAATTGGGTGACTAAATAAAAGTCTTTCCATTGTTTTAAAATAAATTGCAATCTCAATAAAATATAATCAGACTTTGTATATATTGGTTGATGACATCGAGTTACCCAACTTTTGTATAATCACCCATATTTCTATGACCCAGAAAGAATACTGAGGAACAGAAGTGTACTTTTCCATGTTTCTACTCACAGAACTATTTATGGAATAAATGAGCCCATTTCGCGCTCGTTGTCACTATTCAAATCGGTTTGCAATGAAGTTGACATAACAATGAGTCGAAACCAGTTTAAAAGCATTGGCGCAAAATTTTAGACGATTTAGTACGATGTTAAATCATTTTTAGTATGATACTAGGTTAGAAAATGTTGTCACTTTGACATTTGCAAAAATATTAAGGTATGTTTGTTTTGTTTGCTCCACAATCTGTCATTATTTAGATGTGTTCATGTTTTTTTTAATAAAATGGTTTAAGCATGATACTAGTAAGCAAAACAATAAAAAGTGTTTAAAATTAGTGAAAAGTTAGAAGATTACTATGTATATAGTAAATTGTTAACTAGTATTGTGCTAAGGCCTTAATAATAGGTTGTATAAAATTTTGCGCCAATTTGTTTAATTATTAAATGTAATCAGCAGATGTAAAATCCATTGATGAAACAAATAAATAAATAAATAAAAAATAAACAAATAAATAAATACTCGTACTCTCAAATCGTTCATGCAAAATGTCGATCGTGGCGTTTGCTGTGTGGCACGTATCGCCGTCCTGCTGGAACCACATGCCGTTTAGGTCCATATGGTTCAATTTGGGCTATAAGAAATTAGTTATCATCGTTATGTAGCGCTCGCTGTTAACGGTGACTTCGTGACTAACTTCGTTTTCAAAAAAGTACGGACCAATTACGCCGCCGGTCGGCCCAAAATCCATACGAAACTGTAACTTTTTGATGCATTATCACCTGGTGAACCTTGCGTGGGTTGGTGTCGTCCCATATACTGCACTTTTGCTTGTTAACACAGCCATTCATCCAAAAATGCGCCTCTTCCAAACGATTCGAAACCCAGTCAGCGAACAAACAGCGTTGTCGATGGTCATGAACTTTGAGCTCGTGGGTCAGTTGGATTGAAAAACCAACGCTTGCAAATCATTAAATTTTATTACCAAAATCAGTGTTCGGTTCGAAATGTGTTTATCGACAAATTTTGTTCAGCGATGAGGCTCATTTCTGGTTGAATGGCTACGTAAATAAGCAAAATTGCCGCATTTGGAGTGAAGAGCAACCAGAAGCCGTTCAAGAACTGCCCATGCATCCCGAAAAATGCACTGTTTGATGTGGTTTATACGCTGGTGGAATCATTGGACCGTATTTTTTCAAAGATGCTGGTGAATGGCGATCGCTATCGTTCAATGCTAACAAACTTTTTGTTGCCAAAAATGGAAGAACTGAACTTGGTTGACATGTGGTTTCAACAAGATGGCGCTACATGCCACACAGCTCGCGATTCTATGGCCATTTTGAGGGAAAACTTCGGAGAACAATTCATCTCAAGAAATGGACCGGTAAGTTGGCCACCAAGATCATGCGATTTGACGCCTTTAGACTATTTTTTGTGGGGCTACGTCAAGTCTAAAGTCTACACAAATAAGCCAGCAACTATTCCAGCTTTGGAAGACAACATTTCCGAAGAAATTCGGGCTATTCCGGCCGAAATGATCGAAAAAGTTACCCAAAATTGGACTTTCCGAATGGACCACCTAAGACGCAGCCGCGGTCAACATTTAAATGAAATTATCTTCAAAAAGTAAATGTCATGGACCAATCTAACGTTTCAAATAAAGAATCGATGAGATTTTTCAAATTTTATGCGTTTTTTTTTTAAAGTTCTCAAGCTCTTAAAAAATCACCCGTTAGTAGTGTCAGATTTTTACTGACTAAAACTCACCTCCCTTATCTTCTATATTATTACTACAACTAAGTCCAGCTTAACAGGTAGTTTTAGCGTCATTTTGTTCGCGTTTTGCCAGGAAGCTCCCCAACGAGAGGACCTGAGGATTCCACAAAATTCGAGTGGAGAGATTAATTTGTTTGCGCTAGATCAGAAGGTCTTGTTCGGTGCAGACGCCGAAAAACGAACGCCTCGCTAACAGATTGTTGGATTAAGTTATTACTATGATTTCTAAGTCGTGATCTTAGCTCTGTAGCAAATTTTTTAATTTCGTTTTCTACATATTTTATATTTAAATCTCTATGTAAGTCGCTATTTCTTACATACCATGGAGCATTTACTATTATTTTAAGTACTTTGTTTTGGTATGTTTGCAAAATTTGTATATTTCTTTCGTTGGTACAACCCCAAAGTTGTATACCGTACGTCCAAACTGGTTTCAGTACTTGCTTATAAATAAGAAGCTTGTTATAAACGCTTAGATTGGAATATCTTCCAATAAGCCATGTCAATTCGCGGAGTTTATTTTCGAGTTCATCGCGTTTCTTTTTTACATGAACTTTCCATTTAAGTTTCGCGTCTAGAGTCATGCCTAGATACTTCGCTTCATTAGCGTATGGAATTTGCACAGAATTTATATAAATAGGTAAGTTATATACTTTTTTATTCGTAAAATTTGTGTGCGTCGATTTCGTTTCATTAAGAGCAATTCGCCATTTCTTTGTCCAATCTGAAATGCTATTTAATGCCTTTTGAAGCTTAGAGGTTGCCGTTTCTATTGAATCCGATATTGCGAGTACAGCTGTATCATCGGCAAAAGTGCCTAAAGTTGTGCCTTCTGTTTGGGGTATATCTCGGGTATAAAGAACAAACAAAATCGGTCCAAGGACGCTACCCTGGGGAAAGTGCCTAAAGTTGTGCCTTCTGTTTGGGGTATATCTCGGGTATAAAGAACAAACAAAATCGGTCCAAGGACGCTACCCTGGGGAACCCCAGCGTTTATTTCTTTAAACTCCGAATACTGCGTTCCTTGCTTAACTCGAAAGAATCTATTTTCTAGGTACGATTCAAGAATGTTATATATTTGCTCTGGAAAGACTTTTAATTTATATTTTAGCCCGTCATGCCAAACTTTGTCAAAAGCTTGAGAAACGTCAAAAAATGCAGTTGAGCAAATCTTTTTTTCTTCAAATGCCTTTTCAATTTCGTTAGTTATTCGGTAAACCTGATCAATTGTCGAGTGATTATTCCGCAAACCGAATTGGTGGTCGGGAATTAAACGTTTTTCTTCAATAATTGGTAGCATTCGTTTAAGAAGCAATTTTTCAAATATTTTAGATATAATTGGTAAGAGAGAAATTGGTCTATACGATTTTTTCTCATTCGGTGGCTTACGCGGTTTGGGGATCATTATTACTTCGGCGACTTTCCATTGCATGGGTACGTAAGCAAGTCTTAAAGCAGCGTTAGTGAGCTGTAAGAGCTTAACCATTGCTTTTTTAGGCAACTCTTTGAGGACACGACCGTTAATCAGGTCGTAGCCAGAAGCTTTATTATTTTTCTGCTGTTTTATTTCCTGGACAAGTTCAGTCAAAGTAATATTCCTGATAGAAAAATTGTCCGGCGCTGGTTGGAGCTCTCCGTCATTAGTCAGAAGCTCTTGACCATCGAAAGGTTTGAACGTTTCCTTAAGGTGCTTAGCAAATAAATCCGCCTTTTCCTTATCAGTTTTTGCCCATTCAGAATTATTTTTTCGAATAGGTGCCGACATTATTTCAGGCTTTTTAATACCTTTTATCGTCTTCCAAAGAGAATAATTCGTTTTTTTGTCTGCTGTTAGGCTTTCAAGATAGGCAGAATTCTCGCTGTTTTTAAAATCTCGTAACAAATTTTTAATCTTGTTTGATAAAAAGTTGACGACACTTTTATGCTGAGGAGCACGTGATTGCTGCCATACTTTTCAAACTTTTCGTTTTTCGCGTATCAATTCTTTTATATCTTCTGGAATTTTTTCTTCGTATTGCCTTGACTTTTTACTACAGGTCGGAGTATTATTCCAAGCTGCTTCTTGAACAATATTTATAAATTTTTCTGTTTCATCTTCTAACTCAAACGGAGTTTGCAAAGAGACGTTCAGTATAATTCTATTTTCGCAATCTTCTTTGAATTTATCCCAATTTGTGTTATTATTTGTTAAAATTAGGGGCTTTTCTTTTTCGATTACGTTACTGTTTATTGTTAAGATAACGGCCGAGTGATCCGTAGAAAAATCGAAGTTATCATCTACTGTCATATATTTTCTGTTCATTCCTCTTGCGATGAAAAAGTCAACAAGATCGGGTGTTTTCGCTGTATCGGTTGGCCAATACGTTGGTTTTCCTGATGAGAAAAATTCAACGTTACATTCAATACCCGCTTTGTAGAGTTGTCTACCCTTCGTCGAAATGCAACGTGATCCCCAAAATGAATGTTTCGAATTGAAGTCGCCGCCAATAATAAATTTTGGACCTAAAGCGTTGAAAAGATCTTTAAAATCGTTTTTGTCTATCTTGGACCGAGGAGGACAGTAAATAGACGCAATATTAAAAAATACGTGTCTAACTTTTATGCTAACGGAAGTAACTTGCATTGTATCGAGCTCGATATTTATCTCAAACGAATGATTGATATTTTATCTGATAAATACGGAAGAACCACCCCTTGCTCTTTCGGGTGGATGACATGCGTGGTAAGCCGAATAACCTTTAATACTTAAATTTGAGTCTTTTTTCAAATGAGTTTCAGAGATCAAACAAATATCTATTCTTTCGTTAAGTAGAACCGTTTCTAGTTCTTCGATTTTTGCGGTAAGTCCGTTCGCGTTCCATGTTATTATTTTGAGTTGTTGAGACAACTGATCCATGTTTACGGTAAATTTGGTGTTTTAAGAGCCGCCGACTCAAATTTGTCCAATTTCTCAAGAATAATTGTGTTAATTCTCCCTTGTTCTTCTAATCGTACAAGTATAAGGGAAAATACATTTTGAACGGAGTCAGGTTTAATAGTTTTAGGTTTTTCGGGCGCCGTGACTTGAGCGTACGTGTTCGTCTTTTTTGTTTTTATGTTTTCTGAGGGTAAAACGTTTTCATTATTTTTCCCGTCCGTTTTACTCGACGCTTGAGTATTAGTCTTGGTTTTTAAAAACAGAACAGAAACATGACTTAAAAATATTCTAGTTTCCAAAAAATCGCTTCCTGCATACGTAATGTTTTCTTTAAATTAAACACTTGTTAAAAACGCAATATTTCAAAAATAGAAATAAAAAAACAACTTCATCTCTACTTCCCACCATCAAAAAGACTCTTAAGTCTTAAGTTAGGTAGATATTTCATCTTCTTCTTTTTTTGTTCACTTAAAATTAATAGAAATCCTCCCTCATTCATTTTCATTCTTTCAATCTTCCCATAGATATACAACAACAACAAAAAAAAAAAGATGTTTGCATCATCCTAACAAGGTTGAAGCTTTCTTAAATGCAAATCGTTCTTGTTAAAGCTTCTGAAAAATTCATAAGACATACCTTTATACCTACTTCTCCCCAGCTAGAATCTAGATAGATATAGAAGACTAAACTCTGTGCGATATATAGGAAGGAACAACTTACCATCTCATTATTATATTGGATGAAACAAAGCAGCTATAAAGCAGAGAACTTGAAACGCACATCAGCTATCTCACTATATCTATCTCTATCTAACTCTGAGACTGTGAGTGTCGGTTGTTTTCATTTCCTTAAGGATGTGAATGGCATACAAAATGACATTTTTTTTCTTTCTTAAATCTTCAGTTTTTCCATATACTCGTAGAAGCATGATGCATATATTGGTCCTCTGGTATATCCTGGAACATATAACTTCCTACTTAAAAAGGAAGAAATAAAAAAACAATAAAAGTGCGTAGGTAACAAGAAAACCCACACAAGGACTCGTAGAACAGAAAAAGGACGATTAGAGTGTGGTTTTTTTTTGTGTTTAAAATAAATAAATTATTCCATTCTTCAATGTTGTTCGACATCCTTTTTGTTTTTTGAAGACCGAAACGACATAGCTTGTTTGAACAAATTGACAAAATGTAAAATACTCAGTTCCGCGCTCCGGAATAAAACTAATTTTGCGGAAAATATTCCACTCTTTGCTGACTACAAGACGACACGTGCTCCAATAAACTCTTTCTCTTGGTTAAATAGCATGTCCTTGTGGGGGACCTAAAAAAAAAGACGAAAAAAAAAGACGACCACAGATCCTTCGAAATGACTTCAGCTACTGGTGAATGCATAAAAAAAGACTAACAACACTACTGACTTCACTACTGTGAATATTATTTAACCCCCCCCCCCCCCCTCCGCTCACGACAAAAATTCACTGCATCATTGCAATTTTGGGTTGGTTGTCACTGTGTCGTCACTAAAGCATCGCCAGCGCCATCATTGTCGTCCTCGTCTTCTTTCATTGACATGAACATGGCGAACCCAATTGTTAACCATAACCACCAAAGAAAAATAAGAAGGAAAGAAAACGAGAAGAGGATTACTGCAAAACTAAAGTAAACTTCAAGGATTTTTCTCATCATCTGTATAACATTTTAAGAATATAAACAGTGTTTTTGATTATTTTCTTTATATTTTCTTACAGGATATCCCGTTTTTGGGGTCCTTTTGCTTTTTTTTTTGACGGACACGAAGTGAACATTGTCTTGTCTTCCTTTTTTTTAGTGGGTTATCTCTTATCATGCTCTTCATTGTGGGAACGAAGAAGATCAAGTCAAAGGAATATTACATAAACATTCTTTCACAGCCCCCCACCCCCTCAAAAAAAAAAAGGAATAACATGCATACTCGTATATAAAAAAAGAGAGAAAGGACCCAAAGTCAAGGATACAAAGTTGTTAACATGACATCACGTTGAATGAACCACATTCCAATGAATTGAAAACTCTTATCATTGTCTCGCATGCATTTTTGCTATAAAGGATAAAGTAGTCGCTAGCAACAGCTCCTCTTCCCTTCTGTTACTCCCTTTCTCAACCAAAAATACTCCCCCTTTTTCATATTCGTCCTCGAAATAAAGGGAATATAATTTGAAAACGAGAACCGAAAGTCCTTGGATATACGTATGTACATATGTATGCGGTGCATGCGAAGAGCATGGTATTTTTGTAAAGAGCTTAGTGTGAATTTTTATATTAAAAAGGAGCTTAAACACATATATATAAAGATGTGTCGGTATATGGTACCTTAGCCATTATATCGAAAAGACGAGCTTTAGCGCAATCGGTATGGCATCACAATATATACATATATATAAGATGATTGGCAATAAAACGATAAGGGTGCAAAATATAACCTTTATGGTTTGTTGCACTCTAAAAGGATTCGATTAGATAAGGAGTGAGAGAAACTTACCTATACATACTCGTACCAGCATATTCACCTACTAACAAACGTAGCGCAGGAGGTAGGTATAAGGTATTGTACTCGTATAGTGCTAGATTTTCTGTTTGAAACTATTATCCTTTTTAGGATATATCTTTTGCGGGTGGCGAAAGAAGAAAATTATATAAAAAGTGCACTTATGTGAGATAAAAGAAGAACACACCTATGTGCTGGTATAGGTACTCATGGTTAAGTGAAATAAGGACACATAAGGTGAACTTTACGTGATTATGCGGCAGCTTAAAGTGGCTTAAATGTTTTCTTGCGAGGCGATGATGATGATGAGGATGAGGATGACTATAATGATGGTGGTATCGTGGCGGTGGCGAAGACGATGCTGTTGTTGCTTTGAATGTAAAAGAAAGGATATGTGGTATAGTGATGAGGACGATACAAAGCTGTACAGTATGCAACAACTTGAGTCTTTTTTTATGTTTTTGAGAATATTTTGCGGTTGGTTCTGAAGTCTCTGGAGGGGGAGTTGAGAGATTGTTTTCATATATCCATTATTAGCCTTATTTGAGGAAAAAGAGCATATATGTGTCAGTAAGGATATTTGCACATATTTAAAAGACGTCATCAGGGAAAAGAATGATAATAGAAAAAATATTCCCGCGAGGCATCTCCACAAGAAAATATATGTAGAAAATAAGAAGCAAGGATATATACCAAAGTTGACACTTATTACTTTTAAAGATAACCTTTTATCTATATCTATCTATGCTTACATATACATATATGAAAATTAAAAACCAGAAGAAAAGATGTGGTGAAAACTTGACAGAGGTCATATGGGTTTCGGGTACAGGCTATCAGGATTGATCAGCTATTTTCAGAAAGTGACAGCAATTTTATCGAACTTTATTTTTGTGGTAGGTTTATTGGTGAGACTTGAAGGGATGATATAAAAGAAAATGATCAAATTAAATTCTATTCTCAATATTTGTTATAGATACATCGTTAGTCAGAAAACTCTTTACGTAAGTGATTAAAATTTTCGGTGCCTGTCAAAATCAATATGTCTACAAAAATTAAAATATGGTAGGGAATCATATGATTTAGATTTTGACATGAAACAAAAATGCTATTAAATATAGGCGTAAAAGTTTCTTCGTTACAGCTACCGCATAAAGAGCTCAAAATGGATGGTAATGTAGATTATTGAGGCTAATATTTTGAAAAAACTGGTTTAAGACGAACAATATATTTATACTAAAAAATAAGTCCCGTAAAAGTCCTTAACCATTCCTGTGTGCGGGCCATTTCATAGATGAAGGGGACCTACAAATTTTATGCCGAATCCGTACGAAAAATTTGAGAAATCACTTTTTATGACAAGAATTACTGTTGGAAAATTTGTCGATTCCTCGCAAGAGGCAGTACCCGTGAAAACTTTAGGTGGTACAGCGTGGAATTAAACCTAAGACCTTTAGCATGACAGTCCTATTTATATGTATAAAAATGGAAGTATTTTTATTTTTGAAAACAACAAAGAAAATATTGTTTAGAATATAATGTTTATACTAGACCAGTAGCGTAGCGTGAGGGGGGCAGGGGGGGCAATGCCCCGGGCGGCACTTGTTTGAGGAGGGGCAAAAAATGGGCGGCGGCAAAAAAAAAAGGTTACCAAAACAAAAAACCCTGCACTTGCTTTAGGGGCGGCAAAAAAAAAGGTAACCAAAACAAAAGAACCCTGAAATAATTTTCGGTAAACAGAATTTCGTATGGGGTGGCATCCAATCGACTTGTACCTATACCACCACAAACTTCATTTAACCACAAATTTAACATAAGCATTAGACTGAAAATCTACGATGGTAAATCTTTTGCGAATTACGATCCACCCATCACACATTCAGATAAACAACAAAATCTTAAATAACATTGCTTCACGATTAGCGGTTGTTGCGACCGAACACATATCTTTTAGGACGGGTGGTGAGGTGTCGACTCGTCGCGGCGAAGCGGCGCGGCGAAGCGGCGCGGCGGGTATAGAAAAATATCGAAATCAACCCTTCACGATCACGAACATTCACGCACCAACCCAAACTGTTCTGGTATCTGGCACTTGAACACCTGCAAAATGCAAGTTATTTTCATTTGCTTTCGCATAGTGGCGGCCGATAATTTTTATATTTTTAAAACATATTTTTATATTAATTTTAATTGCATTAAATTTTTCGTTGTAAGTGATTGCTTGCTTTTTCTTACCACGGTTTAATTTGCATGTGCATGCAAATAATATTATCGTATGGCTATACACAACTGAAACAGAAATCATCGTCCTTAAAATCAAAAAAATCTGAAACCAATTGAAATTATTTCCTTCCAGTTTTTGGAAATGAAAAGAATCAGAGAAAGTGGAGCTTCTTACCGAAGTAAAAAAAAAGCCAGGGAAGAAAATTTACAAACAAATCGGGGGGCCATCTTTAAATACATTCAGCCTCCAATTTCCAAAACTGCAGCCTCTACGTCAGCTACTAATATTCATGCTGTTGCCGAACCAGAAACTCCAATAGCAGACCCAGAACTGAGCTCCAAAATCAATACCTTATTACCCGCGATTAGTATTCCACAACCGTCCACTTCAAGCCCTTCTACTGAAGTTATAAATATTTCGTCTCCTAAACAAATAAATACATCTAATTCTGAACATATCCAGTCTCAAACCCCAAACATTTCTTCTTCTGCTAACTTGGAAACACCAAATCCAGATTCTCTAAAAATTACTCATCCTGAGCAATTTTCAGAAATCTGTTTTGGCACTAAACACGAATCTACCCTTGCAAACATCACTTTGTATAGCACAGAATCTAACTCCGAATCAGATCATATAGAATTTAACCCACTACAAGGATTTAGATGACATTGGAAGATGGCCAGACCGTATTGCACCAAGAATTAGAACTCTTCTTGTTCAACGAGGACCAGAAGTTGTGCAGCATCTTCAAAGTAACTTTGCTGCTGTATCTACAGTTTCAGGTACATCTAAGCGGTTAACGAAAGATTGGTTTTACCGCACACTAACAAATGGCGAAAAAGTATTAAGGAGCTGGTTAGCTTATTCTCCTTCTAAAATGTCATTATTTTGTTATTGTTGCTGCTTATTTGAAGATAAGACCAGAGAGGGACAATCAATGTTCTGTTCAACCAATGGATTCAATAACTGGAAAAAACTTAATCCCAAAGTACAGAACCATGAGTCAGGTCCAAAACATAACATAAATGTTTGCAAATGGAAAGAATTGGAAGTAAGACTTCAGAAAGATCAAACCATTGATCAAACTGAGGAAAAACTCTTGGCTAATAAATCAAAAAAATGGCAAGAAATTCTTGTTAGAATGGTTGACATCATTAAATTCCTAGCAAAACAAACTTTAGCTTTTCGTGGCCATAGAGAAGACCCTACAAGCTCAGAGGCAACTTCTTAGAGCTAGTACATCTCATCTCAAAGTCTCGATATAATGGATTGGAGGGGTCAAGCTTACGACAATGCCGCTGTTATGGTCGGAAAAAACACAGGAGTCCAAAAAAGAATTGAAGACATAAACCCGAAAGCCCAGTTCGTTCCATGCTCAAATCACTCTTTAAATCTTGTTTGCCTGCACGCTGCTGCAACTGAGTCCGATTCAGTGACTTTTTTCGGAACATTGAAACGATGCTATGTGTTTTTTGCAATGTCAACTCATCGTTGGGACGTCCTGATTGCGACTACTGGTAAATCGTTGAAAAGGATTCAAGAAACAAGATGGAGTGCAAGAGCGGATTCTGTGGAGACCACATACTCTTACTATGAGGATATTTTAAATTCTATAGAAAAGCTTACTGAGACAGGCTTAAGCTTAAATACGAGAACAGATGCAGGAACTTTGCTCATAGCAATGCAATCCTTTTCTTTTCTCAGCTTTTTGGGCTTTTGGAAACCTGTTCCTCATGAAATAAATGATTCTCAAATTTACTTACAAACCGAAGGTCTCGACCTTTATCAGCGTGCAGCTAAAATCAGTGCTCTACTGACTTTTCTTGAAGACACAAGAGAAAAATTAGTCAATGATGCTCTTGTTTACGCAAGGAATTTGTGTAAGAGCTTAGGCATTTCCTTGGATCCTCCCAGAAGGAAAAAAAGGAAGTACATCTTTGGTGATGGAAGCACAGATGTTGGTCTGTCTCATGACGAAGAGTTGAGAAGAAAATTGTTTTCTTCCTTAGATAAAATCATCGTCGAAATCAAGGAGAGATTTAACCAATTTCAAAATTTGGCCAAAAAATTCGACTTTCTTTCAAGTTCCAAGCTACTGGCTGAAAATTTTGATTACGATTTGGAACTTGCATTTAATGAGCATGATGTATCTCCCGATGATTTCAAAATAGAACGTGGTCGATTAAGAGCCTTTGCATCTTCCTTGGAAAGACTTAACCATCTTGAAAGAACAAACCGGCTTGAAATATTAAATTTCATAGTACAGTCGAAGTTAGAAACAAGTTTGCTAAACATTACCATTATGCGGCGTATTTTTTTAACAATAGCAATAAGCAATGCCGGATGTGAGAGGAGTTTTTCAAAAATAAAACTAATAAAAAACTATTTCAGGTCAACAATGAGTACTCTAAGGCTAGGAATTCTAGCCATAGAAGTGCAAAAAACTGATGCGATTGACACCGAAAGAATAATAAAAGAATTTGTGTGTAAAAAACAAAGAAGACAAATAATTTAAACATTTTCTACGTTTTATAAATTATTAAATATGGGTAACGTACAAAAGTCAAAGTCAGTTGAGTTGCTTGCCACAATGTACCTAATTAATAAAATCAAATTTGCTTAATTTAAAAATCGAAACAAATGTTCATTAAAAATAAAAATATACGAAACTTTCCATTAAAATGAATACAAAAATTAAATTTTTGCTTTATATGTACTAGTAATAACCAAAATGAAGTGATTTAAAAAATTAAATATAATTTCTTAATCTTAATTTATTTTTTGAGCTTTATTTTATAGTGAGTATGCAATTTAAAACATTAACCAAATTTGAATGTTAGGTTCCTTAAAATGTGGTTACTTTCAATATGGTTATAATCGATATACATCACCTACAAATAAATGGATACTCTGTAAGTATAGTTCATTATGGAAGAAATGGTAGTGTTCACCAACTTTGACAAAAAAAATTTGGGGCGGCAAAATTTGATCTGCCCCGGGCGGCAAAAACCCACGCTATGCCACTGTACTAGACATCGACATTGTTTGACCTTGTGACTTATTAATAGTCATTGCAAATTACAATCGAATTGGAAATTTTAGTCATCCGAATTGAGTAGATAAGTCTGAAGAGATCATTGGGATTCGTAGCAGGAGAACAACTTCAACATCAAATTTGTCGTTCAGAATTGTAGCTTCAAGAACATTGCCCATAATTTATATATGAAGAATTTTGTACCTTTCCATATCTTAGGTGCATTAAGATTCCGAAGTAAAATGATATAGGTGAGTCAATCAAAAAATAATGACTAACCCATTGAGCCATTGGTATGGGACTAGAACTACTCCCTAAAATTGAAGTGAACGCTCTTAAAGCTGGCATCACCGACTCCGAACTTCGGTAGGTATTTTTTATAATTTGCAAGCGTTGCTCCTTTATATACTTTACTATGATAAAAATGTTCAGTTTACTTAATAAATTGACAATGACAGATCAATGATTTATTGCTAACTAAAACTTGTCAAGCCCCTTTTTGAAAATAATTAAAAAAACATATAGCCTTGAAAAAGAGGTAATGAAAGCCTAGAAAAATGTTAAATTAATTCTAAATCACTTTCAAGAACCATATAAGTTAAGGATGATCAAAACATGACAAACTTTTATTTCATCTTTACTGATTCTCGTGTTACTACGATGACGCGACGTTTCTTAGGGAGTCAATATTCTTTTTGTAGACACCCGCAATGTTAATTAAAGATTAAAGCCTTTTCGTTAATTTTCTTTAAATGGGGGACTTCTGAACTTTGAAAGTTGATAGCAGCATTATTGTCAAAGATACGTTTTGAGAGCACGTAAGACGATGTGAACTGGTAAAAGGTTCTCTGAAGTCACAGCTCATAGCTCTCAGATCTTTGATAATATGCCACAAAAAACGGCCCTCAAAATCAACATTCCCATGTGGTTTGTCAATTTCAGCCTGATTTATGTGTCAGACATTTGTTTAGAAAATTGTACATTTGAATAACATACTAATCCTCCAAAAAGAAACTAACGGGCGTTTTTTATAAGTATAGAACTTTAAGTTGACAACACTAATTTAGCTGCCATTTTCTCGGCTGTCAAGTAGTTTCTTTTTCTATAGGCATTTCAACATGAATTGACTGACGCAGGACGAACACATTTATTTTGAAAATCATAAATCTGTTCAAAATCCGTATCACTAGAATTATGTATGTTGAGACACCGTTACACATACAAAAACTGACTGCTTGGTGTGCTTTATGGGTGTTGTGGAATAATTGGTCCGTATTTTGTTAAATACGATGCTGGTCAAAACGCAAACAGTCAATAGATACCGCTTTAGAGCTAAGATTACTGACTTTTTCGTACATCAACAACCATGTTATGCAGGAGATTTGGTTTCAACAAGACTGTGTCCGCTGTCAGGCAGGATGATCCATTCAACATAGACGACGAAAGCCAACAATTCCGTCCTCCTGACTTAGATGAAGTAAAGATTTCCATATTTAAGCTGTAGTCTAATAAAACCGCTGGAGCGGATGGCTTGAATGCCGAGCTCTTCAAAGCAGCTGGAGATAATTTGGTTAGGAGCATGCACCAACTTGAAAGCATGCCCGATGAATGGAACCTCAGTATGGTTTGCCCGATCCTGAAAAAAGGAGACCCTTTAAACTGCACCAACTATAGAGGAATCAGTCTACTTAACATCGCCTACAAAATCTTCTCTGCCGTAATATGTGAACGTCTAAAGCCCATCGTCAACAACCTGATACCTGATAGGTCCTTATCAGTGTGGTTTTAGACCAGGAAAGTCCACAGTCGATCAAATATTCACATTACGGAAGATCCTGGAAAAAACCCAAGAACACCAAATCGACACCCACCATCTTTTCATCGATTTCAAGGCCGCATATGACAGTATCTACAGGGACGAGCTGTATAGAGCCATGTCTAGTTTTGGCATCCCTGCCAAACTCGTCCGTTTGTGCAGGATGACCATGGAGAATTCACGCTGCTCCATAAAGGTTGGAAACAACTTAATAGAACCTTTCGATATCAAAAAAAGGATTTAGACAAGGTGATGCGCTGTCATGCGATTTTTTTAACATCGTACTTGAAAGAATAGTGCAGAGCTCACACGTCAACACTAGACGCACTATCTTTCAAAAGTCTGTTCAATTACTAGCAGATGCTGATGACATTGACATAATCGGAAGAAATCAGCGTGATGTCAATGGGGCTTTTGTGAGTATTGAGGCAGAGGCGGCAAAAATGGGTTTAACGGTTAATGAGGGCAAAACAAAGTACATGCTGTCGTCAAGAAAGGACCTACAACACCGACGTCTTGGTCAAAACGTCACCATCGACAGACGTAACTTTGAGGTAGTTAAGGACTTCGTCTACCTAGGCACCGCTATGAAGACAGAAAACAACACCAGCGCTAAGATCAAAAGAAGAATTACTCTTTCTCATCGCTGTTTCTTTGGGCTAAGAAAGCAATTGAGTGGCAAAGCCTTCTCTCGAGGGACCAAAGTGTCGCTATATAAGACCCTCATCATCCCCGTCCTGCTATACGGTGCAGAAGCATGGACTATGACAAAAGCGGATGAAAGCACCTTGGGTCGTTTCGAGAGAAAAGTTCTTCGTGTGATCTACTGTCCCGTATGCATCGAAGGGGAGTGGATGAGAAGATAGAACGACGAGCTGGCTGACGTAGACTTGGCCAGAAGGGTAAAAGCCCAACGACTAAGATGGATGGGTCACGTAGAGCGCATGGAAACCAATGCTCTGACCTGGAAAGCCTTCGAATCCACACCCACAGGACAGCGCAGTAGAGGAAGACCGCGAATCAGGTGGCGCGCACAAGTGAAAAGTGACCTCACCCAACTTCGAGTGCGAAACTGGAGACATCTAGCTAGGAACCGAACTAGATGGAGAAGTTTGTTGGGTGAGGCCCTAGTTCACACAGGACTGTAGCGCCACCTTAAGTAAGTAAGTAAGACTGTCTGATTGGAAAAAGGCATCGAAAATTGGACCTCCAGATTTGACTACGTGCAGCAAGGGTTGTTATATGCAAGAAATAATAATTAAATTAGAATGCCAGAAAATTATCTTTCCAACAAAGCAAATTTCATGTCAATTTAAAAAATAATCTTTGTTTTATTTACCCTTAACTTTCCACCAGTCTTTTGAACAAAACCCTTCTAGAGCAATCTTTAGAGAAATACAACTTTTCGTGGCAGCATGAAGGGGTGGATTTTTAAAGTTTTAAATTCTTCCTATGTTCAGCATTGAGGATAGCACAGTAAATAAACTTGCCTTACTTTGATCTTAGGTGCTGATAGTGCTGAAATTGATACTTTCCAATTTTTTCAAGGTATTAATGAAGAAATGTTTTCTTTTTGTTTCTTTCCAAATTTTTCAAGGAATCAGTGAAGAAATGTTTTTTTTTTTGTTTTGTAGGCTGATGAATTCCTTAAATTATGGCTGGCAACACGATCGCACTGCTTTCGGTTTTGAGAGCTAAGATGTTCTAAAATCTTTCGGCATAGTAAACATAGATTTTGGAAAGAGTAAAAAAAGTTGACAATACGATTTTTATATACCCCTTCGGGTAGGGGTTAAGAATTTACCCGAAGTAAGGTATGCTTGTCGTAAAAGGCGACTAAAATCCAATCTCCGTATACTGAGAACTACATAAGTATACAAAATATGCAATGGAAAAAACAAATAGATTAACTACCCCAGGTGGAAAGCCAGTTTCTCTGGCAAATCCATCCTCTTCGGAGGCAGGCTCTACGGATTCTGGGGAGAGCCATTTATTGCATTTGATAAATCCTTTCGCGAAAGCGCATAAGGTCCCTCGATCACCTCCATCTGTACCGAGAGTTACCGGCAGAAAGAGTCCACCGGTTGTGCCAAAAGGCACTAAAAGCGACTCACCGAAAACAAACAGTTTTGAGCAGGACAATTGTGAACTGCAAAAGAAGCTGAACGAAATGATAAGACTCTACGAAGAGCTTAAAAAAGAAGTCGAAAGTCTTCGTGAAGAGAACAAGATGTTAAAAACTTCTGAAAACATGAAAGTAAATACTCTAAGTCCACAACATCGAGATCGGCACGAATATGAAACTGATGAAGATGAACTTGCTCGGGAAACTGAAAAAAGTAGACCTAGTAAAAAACGGAAGGCTGAAAATTCGCCTAAGTTTCAAAATCAGCTAAAACCAAATAAAATTACACGGAAAGATCAGTTTTCTGCGAATAAGAAACTTCCTCCACCGATAAACATCGTTGGTCAAGCGGATTATAACAAAATTCTTCCTATTCTAAAAGAAACGGCGCAAAAGAATTTCAAAGCTACATCCACTCACAATAATACGTGGAAAATTAACGTAAATGATTCAGATTCTTATAGAAAACTGTCGAAAAAACTCAGCGATGAAAAAATTGAATGGTATAGTTATTCAATTAAAGAAGAAAGACCTCTACGTGTAGTTGCTAGAGGACTTCATCCCTCTTGTTCAAAAGAAGACATCCTTTCGGACTTAAAAACCAAAGGATTTAAGATTCTTGACGCAACAAATCTGTTGAAGCGAGAAAAAGGAATCGAAACCGCTTATATAAAACGCGCTCTTCCGCTTTTTATTCTAAGTTTCGATAAAAATGAAAATGTAGACAATGTTTATAATATTAAAACTATAATGAATATTGTTGTAAAAATCGAACCACTAAGAAAGAACAAACGCCTTATTCCTCAGTGCAAGCGATGTCAAGGTTTTAACCATACAGCAGCTTATTGTCAGAAGGACCCCGTTTGCGTTAAATGCGCGGGAAAGCACATGACTGATGTATGCCGTCTTAAAAAAGAAACTCCGGCTACATGCGCGAATTGCAAAGGTAATCATCCAGCAAATTACCGTGGCTGTGAGGTCGCAAAGGAAATGTTAAAGAGGCGCGAAGAATTTAGTAAGAAAACTAAAAAAAATACCTCAAAGCAAAACAAAGAATTAAAATTAAAAACCAAGACTAATACTCAAGCGTCGAGTAAAACGGACGGGAAAAATAATGAAAACGTTTTACCCTCAGAAAAAATAAAAACAAAAAAGACGAACACGTACGCTCAAGTCACGGCGCCCGAAAAACCTAAAACTATTAAACCTGACTCCGTTCAAAATGTATTTTCCCTTATACTTGAACGATTAGAAGAACAAGGGAGAATTAACACAATTATTCTTGAGAAATTGGACAAATTTGAGTCGGCGGCTCTTAAAACACCAAATTTACCGTAAACATGGATCAGTTGTCCCAACAACTCAAAATAATAACATGGAACGCGAACGGACTTACCGCAAAAATCGAAGAACTAGAAACGGTTCTACTTAACGAAAGAATAGATATTTGTTTGATCTCTGAAACTCATTTGAAAAAAGACTCAAATTTAAGTATTAAAGGTTATTCGGCTTACCACGCATGCCATCCATCCGAAAGAGCAAGGGGTGGTTCTTCCGTATTTATCAGAGAAAATATCAATCATTCGTTTGAGATAAATATCGAGCTCGATACAATGCAAGTTACTTCCGTTAGCATAAAAGTTAGACACGTATTTTTTAATATTGCGTCTATTTACTGTCCTCCTCGGTCCAAGATAGACAAAAACGATTTTAAAGTTCTTTTCAACGCTTTAGGTCCAAAATTTATTATTGGCGGCGACTTCAATTCGAAACATTCATTTTGGGGATCACGTTGCATTTCGACGAAGGGTAGACAACTCTACAAAGCGGGTATTGAATGTAACGTTGAATTTTTCTCATCAGGAAAACCAACGTATTGGCCAACCGACACAGCGAAAACACCCGATCTTGTTGACTTTTTCATCGCAAGAGGAATGAACAGAAAATATATGACAGTAGATGATAACTTCGATTTTTCTACGGATCACTCGGCCGTTATCTTAACAATAAACAGTAACGTAATCGAAAAAGAAAAGCCCCTAATTTTAACAAATAATAACACAAATTGGGATAAATTCAAAGAAGATTGCGAAAATAGAATTATGCTGAACGTCTCTTTGCAAACTCCGTTTGAGTTAGAAAATGAAACAGAAAAATTTATAAATATTGTTCAAGAAGCAGCTTGGAATAATACTCCGATCTGTAGTAAAAAGTCAAGGCAATACGAAGAAAAAATTCCAGAAGATATAAAAGAATTGATACGCGAAAAACGAAAAGCTCGAAAAGTATGGCAGCAATCACGTGCTCCTCAGCATAAAAGTGTCGTCAACTTTTTATCAAACAAGATTAAAAATTTGTTACGAGATTTTAAAAACAGCGAGAATTCTGCCTATCTTGAAAGCCTAACAGCAGACAAAAAAACGAATTATTCTCTTTGGAAGACGATAAAAGGTATTAAAAAGCCTCAAATAATGTCGGCACCTATTCGAAAAAATAATTCTGAATGGGCAAAAACTGATAAGGAAAAGGCGGATTTATTTGCTAAGCACCTTGAGGAAACGTTCAAACCTTTCGATGGTCAAGAGCTTCTGACTAATGACGGAGAGCTCCAACCAGCGCCGGACAATTTTTCTATCAGGAATATTACTTTGACTGAACTTGTCCAGGAAATAAAACGGCAGAAAAATAATAAAGCTCCTGGCTACGACCTGATTAACGGTCGTGTCCTCAAAGAGTTGCCTAAAAAAGCAATGGTTAAGCTCTTACAGCTCACTAACGCTGCTTTAAGACTTGCTTACGTACCCACGCAATGGAAAGTCGCCGAAGTAATAATGATCCCCAAACCGGGTAAGCCACCGAATGAGAAAAAATCGTATAGACCAATTTCTCTCTTACCAATTATATCTAAAATATTTGAAAAATTGCTTCTTAAACGAATGCTACCAATTATTGAAGAAAACCGTTTAATTCCCGACCACCAATTCGGTTTCCGGAATAATCACTCGACAATTGATCAGGTTTACCGAATAACTAACGAAATTGAAAAAGCATTTGAAGAAAAAAAGATTTGCTCAACTGCATTTCTTGACGTTTCTTAAGCTTTTGACAAAGTTTGGCATGACGGGCTAAAATATAAATTAAAAGTCTTTCCAGAGCAAATATATAACATTCTTGAATCGTACCTAGAAAATAGATTCTTTCGAGTTAAGCAAGGAACGGAGTATTCGGAGTTTAAAGAAATAAACGCTGGGGTTCCCCAGGGTAGCGTCCTTGGACCGATTTTGTTTGTTCTTTATACCCGAGATATACCCCAAACAGAAGGCACAACTTTAGGCACTTTTGCCGATGATACAGCTGTACTCGCAATATCGGATTCAATAGAAACGGCAACCTCTAAGCTTCAAAAGGCATTAAATAGCATTTCAGATTGGACAAAGAAATGGCGAATTGCTCTTAATGAAACGAAATCGACGCACACAAATTTTACGTATAAAAAAGTATATAACTTACCTATTTATATAAATTCTGGGCCAATTCCATACGCTAATGAAGCGAAGTATCTAGGCATGACTCTAGACGCGAAACTTAAATGGAAAGTTCATGTAAAAAAGAAACGCGATGAACTCGAAAATAAAATCCGCGAATTGACATGGCTTATTGGAAGATATTCCAATCTAAGCGTTTATAACAAGCTTCTTATTTATAAGCAAGTACTGAAACCAGTTTGGACGTACGGTATACAACTTTGGGGTTGTACCAACGAAAGAAATATACAAATTTTGCAAACATACCAAAACAAAGTACTTAAAATAATAGTAAATGCTCCATGGTATGTAAGAAATAGCGACTTACATAGAGATTTAAATATAAAATATGTAGAAAACGAAATTAAAAAAATTTGCTACAGAGCTAAGATCACGACTTAGAAATCATAGTAATAACTTAAACTAACAATCTGTTAGCGAGGCGTTCGTTTTTCGGCGTCTGCACCGAACAAGACCTTCTGATCTAGCGCAAACAAATTAATCTCTCCACTCGAATTTTGTGGAATCTTCAGGTCCTCTCGTTGGGGAGCTTCCTGACAAAACGCGAACAAAATGACGCTAAAACTACTTGTTAAGCTGGACTTAGTTGTAGTAATAATATAGAAGATAAGGAAGGTGAGTTTTAATCAGTAAAAATCTGACACTACTATAAGCATCGGGCTTATAGTGTCTCTGAAGATTTCTCACCTTCCTGCGGAAAAAAAAAAAAAAAAAAAAAAAAAAAAATATTAACTAATTAAAGAATTCAATAATGTTTTGCATATGATAAAATAAATTTGATTTTAATATCACTGTTTTTGTTCCCGAGATTTGTTGGTTGTTGTTGGTAAGATATTTGAGGTTGACCAAAATGTTTTTTGAAGATCCTTTTTGCATCTTTCGATTTCAATATCTGCACAACAAAATTTATTTGAAATCGATATCTCTACTGGTTCTTGAGGTATACATAGATGACAAAAAATGGTATCACGAACGTACGTACACACGCACACACAGACATCTCTCTTTAAATCTTTCATTTAGACTCTATAGGAACTTTGAAATGTCGAAATTTTTAATTCGACATATCGGACCGATTACAATAACTTCCTATGGGAATTCAAAAATACCAAATTTCTGTAATTTTTAAACCCTGATTTTCCAGCTTTTGTGCCTAAAAGCTAACATTTTTATTAAGGAATCTATAGTTTGAGTCGTTAATGTAGATGAGACTAATCATCCGATTATGATTAATCAGCGTCAAATCTTTGGAATTTTTTTTAAAAACCTAATCCACTGTTAAGAAAGTTTCCCATTTAAACTTAAAAATAAGACACCCTGTACTTAGATTGTGGTTTTAAACTCCAACCCAATAAGCTTAAAATGTGGTTGAAACAATTTGTAACTTAGCAGACCATTTTCACTTATTAGAGTGGGTGTATCTATAAATAGAGAACCATTCAGATTCTTGGCCTCTAATGATCCAAGGGATTTTGATGGTCTTATCAAAATACCTATAGCGATTGAAAACTTTTCTATAGCAACAAATTATTACATCATAAAAGCAAATTGTTTTAATTCCTCTCTCTCTTTTCTCAAAATATAAGGTGATATCTATAGAAAGGCAAACAAGTACTCAAACTTCCAATAAAATTGTTCCCACATTCATGACACCACCTGCGGGTGGTCCGGGCGGTCTGGGCGGTCGTCGCTTCGGTCGATTCGGTGTGATATGATGACTCAGTATGCGCCCAGATTGCCCAAAGGCAATTTATCAAAATGTTGTTGTGGCCACAAGGCCATTCCTATATTCTATGCCTCTACCTGTCATATTTGCCTACCTACCCTACCCTACCCATTAGTGTCGTGTTCGGTATTCCGTTTATTCCGGACTAAAATTATAATTTATCTCAACCACACGCTGCTGTGCGCTCTGCCATTTCCTCCCACTTTACTTAACACTCTTCACCATATGATTATGATCCAGTTTGTTTCGATTAATTTTCCTCGCAGTCGTGACGTCATTGAAATATTTCCGGAAAAGATTATCGTGAAAAGTAAAATCTTTCTTCCTCTCTTGTCCCCTTTTTCATTTCAAAAACTTAAATGATCATCATTTTCCGAGAAACATCACACATTTTTCTTCAATTAACTCAAATCTATGTTTATTCGTGGGAGGAGATAAATAAATGTCAAATCCGACCGCGTATTTTGTCAACAAATTCTTGAAGTTTTGTGGTTCTCAAAATGTGTGTGTTTTCGAAATGTGAATAACTCTGTGTGATAATGATTTTTGATTTACTGAGTGTAAAATTAATTTTTGTGTTTTTATAAACGTTGATTAGTCATTTTGAATTTCATCGAGTTATACTGGAAAAACGAATTAAAAATTAAAGGAGAAAAATAAAAACAAAATAATTATGATATTGCCATCTGGGATTTTTCGTTTGTAGTTTGATAATAATTTTTCTATATAATTGATTTAAATGTTGTGGCATTTTGAATTTGAATTTTAATCGTATTTTAAGTGTGTCTTTTGAATGAAATAGGCTAACTATTTAATTTTAAAGTTTCAAATGTCAAAAATATATGACATTTATATTTATTGGGATGATTTATGAGTTTTTGCGGGTTAGAGGGTTAGTTTTTTTTTGTGGGTGTGTTTTTGCGGTTTTGAGTTGATTTATGAACTATCAGTTTGACAATGCATTAATTTGGAAATTAATTGGGCTTATTTTGTGAGTCTATAAATATGATGTTACCTTTGAATAAAAACAAATGTTTAAATAGTTTATATTTAGCTCTAAAGACATTTCAAGTTCATTTTGGTAAAAAAAATAGAAAATTTCTGTCATAATTTTACTGATGAAATAAATAATGAAATTTTATTGAGTGAGTATTTTACAACAATGATGAATGCTCCGATTTATGGGATGTCTTCGGAGGGGTCAAACAAATCGTCTCCACTGTGACCATGGCTCCGGGCGATAAAGTATATAGCTGAAACTGAAAAATACCATACAATTATTGAAAACAAATTAAACTTTGTTCTATTGTTTATAAAAGGTCATGCGTTTCATTACAAATAGTCCAATTTCTTTCAATCAAAAAAGAAGAGATTAAATAAATATGTTCTGAGTTCAAATTTTAAACATTTTTGAGATCATTTTTCTTTGAGTAAAAATCTCTGCAAAAAGTTCATAAATCAAGAACAACGCGTTAAGAGATTTAATGTAGACTGATTGGGAATTTAAAATCTGCAAGCAGTCACTTTCTAAAAGACTAGAAAATATTGAGATAGGGCATTGAAATTTTGAATAAAGCTGTACAAAAATTGACATTTGAAAATTTCTTCCTTAAAAATTAATTTAAGGAAGAAAAGATAAAACATAAAATGAAAAAAGAAGCTGAGATGTGACCTACACCGATAATTTCAGATCCGTGTCTATCTGTCGATTTTCCTAAAACCTTACAAAAATATTAATCACAATATTTTGTGTGAGATAAAAAAAATTAAAGTTCTTTTCATAATACTTGTGTTGAAAACCATTTCTTATCAGTTTGTTGATGTTTTTGTAAGTTTTCGTGTTTGGTAAAAAAAAGTTGTTTTTGAGTTTTTATAAAAAAAAAAAATATACATATGTTAGTTATCGACAATATTTTCCATGTTTGCTTTCATTATCTGTTTTCGTTGCCAATATTTTTGGTCAAAACCCAATTTAAATTAAATTAATTCTGCATTTTTTTTTCAAATTTTATTTGTTATAAAAATAAATCCGATTGGATTTTTCTAAGAACATTATCTTCCGATAGAATGAAATCATTTGGAAATTAATACCTTCATCTTTTCTTGAGACATTCGAATGGAACATCAGTCTTCACTAACAATTTTTCTTAGTATTTTATGTGGATTCTTATTTTTTATAAAAAAAAAATGATATTTTAGTTTTTCTAAAAGATAAAACTAGTTTGAAGTCAATATTTTGCCAAGATATGCGTGACGGAAAACAATTTGCACCAACTTTTAGCATAGTTTTCTTCAGGTTTTTTATTTTTTGTAAAAAAAAAACTGTTACTTCGATTTTCTCAAAATTAATTTGAAGTCGATGTCTTCAATGGTTTTTGAGACATGGAGGACGAAAAATGATATCTCAAATTTACGGACCTATTAATGTAGTATTTTTTTTTTCGAAATTCATTTTTTTTATTCATTTAAACTTAACTCTACTTACATGCTAGACAAAATGGGAAACTAGCCTAATTAATTCTACTTAAATATAACTTACTGGCCCTAATCGGGCGCTCTAAGAAATTCATGATTCTTAAAATTAATGCCTACGAACTAAGATTGTTTTATTTATTTCAATTTATGTTTTTTTTTTTAGAAAAGTTTAAAAACTAAAATCTTTATCATTTTTTTGGGTTTTTACTTACATACTAAAGTCCTTAAAGGTGCGTGTCCATTTGAGAGTACTTCTGCTAGTTAAATCTCGAGAGCAACTCTCGGGAGACTGTCCATTTGCGAGCCAAATTTTAGAAGTTTTGCTATCGCGAGCTCTCTGCTAGAATATTGAGAGTTTTCTTGCTGAGAGTACTCTCATAATCGTGTCCACTTGATAGATTTCTTCTGCTAGTATATTATCAGTTGGACATGTATTTTATCCACACTGATAACTTCCCATCCCGTCTGTCGATTTGCCTTGCTTAAAAGGTTTGTAGGTTTTCGTGTTTTGTTAAAAAAATTGTTAGTTGAATTATTCTAAAAGATTTAAAAATTACCAACAACATTTTGCATTTGATGAAATAATTTGATTTCAAAATCTGTTTTTGTAAACGAGATTTTTAGTCGAAAAAATTTGTTTACCAATTTTAGTAGCATTTGTTAAAAAAATTTATTTCTTAAATAAATAAATACAAATTGGATTAATGAATCTAATTTAAAGTCAATATCTTCTATCGTTCACGAGATATCGAGAACCGAACATCAATTTTTACCAAATTTGCGTACTATTTTTTGTAGATTTTTTTTTTTTTTTGAAAGTATGGATTTTTATTAAAAAAAACTACAGAATATCGAAAATGAATGTTGAAAACAATTTCTTATAAGTTAAAATTATTTGCAAGCCATAATCTCAAATTTTTAAAAAGATATTTGTGTCGGAAATGAATTTTTACCAACTTTTGTTAAATTTTCTTTTAAGTTTCTATTTTTTGTTAAAAAACTGTCAATTCGATTTTTCTCAAAATTTTACCGAATGTTGAAAACAATATTTCTTATAAAATAAAATAAGTTGGAAGCCATAACCTCAAATGTTTGCAAAGTTATTTGAGCCAAAATTCAATTTGTAACAACTTTGAGTAATGTTTTTTTTAGGTTTTTATTTTTTATAAAACAAACTGTCAATTTGATTTTTCTCAAAATTTGTTAAAAAAATATGTTAAAAACGTTATTCTTCGTTGCACCAAATTGTTTTGGAGATAAAATCATTTTTTATTCGTACAATTTTCGAGGTGACAAATTTTTTTTCAGTTTTTTTTTTTGATTTATAAAAAAACCGTTAATTGGACTTTTTTCATAAAATATACTTGTTTGGTATAACGTTACAATATATAATATAATATTTAATTCAATTCTCTAGCGTTTTTGGTTCGTGAGATATTTGGGGTTAACCAACATTTTCACCTTTTATTTAAACTGCTATGGTAAAAAAAACCACCCACTCAATTTTCTTGAGATCCCTTTCTGCATCTTTCTGGATTATTATTTGTATATTTATTTGAAGTCGATATCTTTACTAGTTCTTGAGCTATGGACGACGAAAAAACGTCGCGAACGTACGGACGTACAGACGTAAGGACGTACGAAAGTACGTACACACGCACTCACAGGCATCTTTCTAAAAATCTTTTATTTCGACTCTAGGGATCTTGAAACGTCGAGAAATGACAAAATTTTCAATTTGACTAATTGGACCCATTACAATAACTTCCTATGGGAAGGTAAAAATGTATTTTCAAATCAAATTTATATGAAAAAAAGACATAGTTTCCACTGCTTTGCCATGTTTACTCTCGACAGCTACTGGCAAAATACGAACTGTGTTGGTATTCCGAGAGCTTATCTCGGATAATGGTAAACACATGTGTCCACTTGCGAGTGACTTTCAAAAAGATCGAATGTCGAGAGTAATTAGTCAACTCTCCGCGAGCTACTCTCCAGACTATGTCCACTTGCGAGATCGCTCTCGAGAGCAGCTTGAGAACGACTCGCAGCACGTTTACTCCCAAATGGACACGCACCTTAAAATAAAACTTAAAATTACCTAATCTACCTACAAACTACTTAAAACTAGAACAACCACAGCGGCAAAACAACTATGTCCTTCTATTTGTAATTCCATCGAGGATTTTTATAATATTGTCTGTGATATGTGTTTGCATTTTTTTTTTTGTATTTTTGATTTCTTTTTTTTGTTTTGTATTTTATGAGATTTTGTTTTTTTATACTTTTTTTTTTTTTTATTATTATTTTATTGTGCCACCATTCCTGCTCTACTTAAACCTAAAACTTAAGACTAAAACAAGTATGTAAGCCGGCCAAGGCAAAAATACCCCACCCCGGATTACCCATTATCAGTTGCAGTTTGAAGTCACCAAAACTGGTTCTCCTGCTTCACCCTATCAATGCGGTCCTTTTCGGACACAGGCCTACTGAACCGAAGCAGCTCCGCTCCATCACGAGCGAGGATGCCCCGTTCATACAGGAGCCGCCGCACAGTGGGGCATCTTGTATGGGGGAGCGGACAAAACTCTATAAAATCTAAACTAATGAACCGATTTGAATGAAATTTTCAGGAATGATAGCTAATAGCAAGAAAAATCTACACCAGAAAATTCCGCCCATTTCCACGCCCACTAAAAGAGAAAATGGCTTTTTTCGGAAAACATATCTGAAAACAAAGATTTGTTTACCGAATTCAAGGTATATTGCGAATAAAATAATAAATAGCGAAAAAAGAATTTTAAAAGCATTGTAAATTATTAAAAATTCAGTTTTAATATACTTAAAGATGAATGGTTGTGAGTAAAAAACATGTTTAGGTTTATTTTGATTGCTGTTGTAAGGATAACACATTGGATTTATAATGACATAGATAGTTGGTGTTTTCAAAGCTTACCGTTTGATTTGTTTTAAATGTAATATAAAATAAATTTAAATAATAAATAAAAAAATAATTCAAGTAGGTAAATAAAAAAAAAAAATAATTCAAGTAAATACAAAAAAAATCATTTAATCTTAATAAGCTTATTCAAAATAATTCAAATAAACTTAATTTGATATATGCAAATCTATGAAGTTTCAATTTAAGGCATTTCTGATGGACATTTAATTCTTACATCCCTGGTATTATTAAAACTTGTTCAACGAGAAAATGAAGAAAAATCTTCGACCATCCTCAACCCATCATTCACCAGCTCTTCAATTTTTCTTTTCGAAAGAAACTCTGCAAGAAGTTAGAAAAGAAAAAGACCGTGTAGAAGCTGAAATTTTGAATCTCCTATTACGAGGCACTTTCATTTTGAATTTCAGAAAATGGGAGTATTTTCTAGGAAACTTGTTGATATACTAAGTGCTGGGTTAATTAAGATTTTTTTTCACATAAGCGTCTTTTACTGTTTACCATATAAGATCGTCAGAACTGGTGGGGAGAGTACGATAACTTTGGCGACAAAGTTTAATGACGGATTTGTATAGAACAGTTAAAAACAAGCATTTTTTACTATGGGAGGGGGGTCTATCTCCCCCCGTTTAGGCGGTAGGGGCAATTTAAAAAAATTAGTATTTAAATTAGTTTTCTCAAAAACTAAAAGACATAAAATCATCTAGTTTTCAGTTTTTGATCAAAAACAAATAAGAGAAATAAATTCTGAAATAAAAACAATGGTAGATAATCTTGAAGTATTGAAAAATTACACTTTAAACCTTTTTTTTACTCAAATTTTGAGTTTAAAATTATTTTTTTCAAAAACTACGCATAGTTTTGACTTGAATTAAAAACTGGCTAATAAAACAGAATGTTGGCTTTAAAAAAATGTATAAAACTTAATTGTAAGTATCACCGTTATTTTTTAATTATTTTTTTCCATTTTAAATACTAATTTTTTTAAATTGCCCCTACCGCCTAAACGGGGGGAGATAGACCCCCCTGCCATAGTAAAAAATGCTTGTATAAAGCCCCTTTACCAAAAACCGTTATTATATCTTGGCGCCAAAGTTATCGTACTCGTGCCGAACTGGTTAAAAGGCATAAATATCGATTTTTTTATATGACTTGCCAACTTAAAATTCCTCTAAAAACCGCATCCGGACGTATCCGGATGAGATTTTTAATGCAAAATGTTGCTGAGACCCTACACTACCTATTGGGAATAGTTTGCTAACAGAGGCAAACAGAGGCAGTAGTTAAAACCTTATGCGAACTAAAAAAATCACATAAATAGAGTTTTTCTTCGTCAAAAAATACCTTATCCAATTTTTTTTCAATAAAATAACATACTGTATTGTTTATCTATTTATTTCAATCATGTAAGCAGACAAAATTGTTTAAAACTTTTAAATTTCACAATATACTGATCATTTAAGGAATACCAATATTTTATCAGTTTTCACGATATTTGAACTTTGAGCGAAAATCTACTGGTCTACAATTTTTTTTTTGAAAAACGGTTTTCATTTTCTGATTCTACAACCAATTAACTATAAGAAACACTTTCAGTTTAAAAAAAAATCCTACTTTCAGAAAAATAGGTTTTGTCCGCATTTTCCCCACTGTGCGCCGGTCTACGGTTTTACCTATTAATGTAGTACATACATACACACGCACACACAAACATATCTCTTAAAATCTTTGATATAGATTCTATGGAATATTACAATAACTTCCTATGGGAGGTTAAAAAGTGAATACTTTTTAATTTTCAACCTATCGCATTCAATCTTCATATATGTATCTCACTCATTCTCAATCACAAAACTCACTCATCCTCATTCATCGTCACTCATTTTCACTCATTCTCATTCATCCTAATTCATCCCCTTTCATCCTCACTCATCCTCACTCATCCTCATTCTTTCTCACACTTCCCCACTCTTCTTCACACATCCTAACTCATTCTCACTCATCCTCACTCGTCCTTACTCATCCTCACTCATCCTCACTCATCCTCACTCATTCTCAATCATCCTCAATCATCCTCACTCATCCTCATTCTTTCTCACACTTCCCCACTCATCCTTACTCGTCCTCACTCATCCTCATTCTTTCTCACACTTCCCCATTCTTCCTCACACATCCTCAATCATCCTCAATCATCCTCACTCATCCTCACTCATCCTCACTCATCCTCACTCATCCTTACTCATCCTTACTCATCCTTATTCATCCTCACTGATCCTCACTCATTCTCACTCATCCTCACTTATCCTCACTTATTCTCATTTTTTAAAAATAATCTTCTTCATCCCTTCTCATCCTTTAGAAATCTAAAATCGTCTTCATTCATTCTTCTACATCTTCACAAATACCTGGCTCTTCTTCAAGCATTTTCAAGCATCCTTATTAATTGCATCATCACTCATCCTTAATCAAAATATTAACTCGAAACTCATCCTCACACTTCCTTACGCTTCTTTATTTTAACTGTGTCAATATGTTCCTCTTAATGGTAGGCAAAAATTCTAGAATACACAAATTTGGTTTATTTAACATATTATAAAATGTAGAATTTTCTACTGTTTAATTTTTCTTCAAATACAAATGCATCTCTAAAGATCAATCGATAACCAGGGTATCTATTTATAAAGATAAAACACATAAAACCTAATTTGTATTTATTCAATTAAAGATTATATACTATTTATAATGAGGATTGTCAGATCAGTCAGTGTTCTGACAAATGCTGCTATGACCTATGAGATGACAATAGCCAAATACCTTACAATAAATACCTACTTGTCTGCTCAGACAGTTAGAATTTGATTAACAGTTGGTTTACTGATTCCATTTTGCGTTGACGTTGAAAAAAATATGATTGCAATTATTGTCAGAAGTCTTAAGCAACGACATAATATGACAACTGCAAACGTCATTGTCTCAAAATGGCTGAAAATGACGTTTCTGGAAATACTGTCACAAAAAATACTTAGTTCATGCGATTGCCACTTTGGAAAAAATTAATGACAGATCTGACAATATATCATTATCCTCTTCCCACTCACAAAGAAAGTAAGGCCGCTAATTCACGACACAAAAAGTGTGTTCAGTTACGCTGTGCTGGACTGTTCTAGACAGAAAAGTACAGATTTTTGCTGTTCATTGAGGTTTTTTCTGTACTGAACTGTTCTACTTTCCTGTTCATTGACAAACCTAGAACAGTTTAGACCAGGATTTTCTGTTCTTGCTTTTGAGTCAGATCAGGTTAGAACACACTCGTGAGAAATGTCAAAATCGAAGTTGTCATTTTTTTTGTTTACGTTTTGATTTGGCTGTGCTTTGTTTTTTTTTTCTCGTGATTTAAAAAAAAAATTAAAATAAAGTTATTTTGCCAATTTGTTTAATTAAATAATTATAAAATATAATATAATAACTTTCAATGCAATTTCTTTTACATTTCTTCAAAGAAAAGGTAATAACATTCGTCACACTTTCATTCCAATCATCTGAAGAGGAATCCGACGAAAAATCACTATCGGTGTCTGAACCACTAACATTTTCATTTAGTATTATCTTAGCAATCACTTGATTTCCCATTTCAATAATTTTTAATAATATTTTTCACAGTAAAAACACAAAAAATGAAAACAAAAAAAATAAGCGAGAAACGAAAAATTCGCACAATTTGCAATTTGTTTTGTTTTGTTTTGTTTTTTTTTTTTTTTTTTTTTTGACAACTGACGTTTAACTGACTGGACTGTTCTAACTTGATCTGACGTTTCTCAAAAAACTGTGCTGTCCTGTGCTGTTCTGATCTAGACAAAAACCTCAGTGAACACAACTAAAATAACTGCGCAAACTGGGGTTTTATTTACGCCAGTATACATTGTTTTTTTTTTTTAAATGGCTGATGAACAAAAGTTCTGGAGCGAGTTCTTCGAACTTTATAAAGAACATCCGGCTCTATGGAAAATAAAAAGCCCGGAATATAGCAGCAGGATAATGAAAAGTAAAGCCTATGAGCTCTTGGTTCTAAAACCTTTGTATATAGAGTGGATTATATATACAAAGCTAAAACTACAAGAAAAATAGCCAGAAGCTGACCGAGACACTGTTGTCAAAAAAATTAATAATTTTCGGAAAAACTACAGAAAATAATTAAAAAAAAGTTAAATGCTTCGACAAGTCTGGTGCCTGAGCCGATGACATATACATATGAACCATCTTTATGGTATTATTCAATACTATCTTTTCTGGAAGATCAAGAAACCAGTATACTCCTTTTTTGCACTGTTTTAATTTTTTTTATTGCAATAGCAAGCAATATATAGAGCTAATTTTGAACTTTCAGTTTGCGCAGTTATTTTGTGTCGTGAATTGGCGGCCTAACCCATGCACATGCTTCATCCATTCGAATGGATACAATATCCATGTCTGGCACTGGCAATGTAAACAACAATATTCTGGCAGACAGACTGACTCCAGTTTAAGTCTGAAAATTCGCATCCTTTGTGCGGGAGGGTGAATTCTCTTGAATTCACATTTTCATAGGTAGATTCGTTGGTGTTATTATTTTAGAACGCATGTCCAACCAACAACAACAACAGATTTAAGCTTTAAAACTTTTTCCAATTCAGAAACAAACCGGCATAATGAAACTCTATGCTACGACGCGACGACACGTATGACGAGAGACGAGATGAAGCTTTAACTATAGTTTATTATTTGCAACAATTTGTTGAAACACGGAAATGAGATACGTAGCACGCAGATACGAAAAAGAATATGAAACCCAACTCCAAGTTTTCAAGGGATGGTGTGGTAGTGGAACACAACAAGTTTCTTGTTTTATTAACATTTATATTAATAGGTACGTAGAAGTTGTGTATGTAAGCAATTGAATGTTTTCCCCACCCACAAACAATTGCAATGGGATTTACATGGAAATGAGAATTGTTGAGCGCATGACGAAAATGGGAAAACTAAAGGAAATACGATTGAAGAGAAAACACAAATACATACCTACAACAATTGTGGTGGTTACAGGTTTTACTCTTTCTTATAATTAAGAGAAATTTTATAAATCATACACTGGTAAAAAATATAGATACTTAAATAAATGCTAGATATTTTTATTTGTACCTCGGTAGGTATTAACATGAACTAATTTTTCAATGACATTTAAAAATTAGGTACTGAAAAATCTTCCAGACTGAACTCAAATTATACTCTTTAAAATGTTCTGCTTACATTAGGTTTTTAAAATATGCCTTCTTAAAACGTTTTTTTTTTTTTAAATCCATACATTTTATGATTTTGCAAATTACAAATCTTTAGTTTATCGAAAAATATGTAAAGTTTAAATCATGTTATTATCTCCCTTTGTTTTTCTAAATTCTTATTTGTATTGAAAAGTTTTAGTATATGAAGTTTTGAGAAACCTTGAATTTTAAACTTTCATGGTACAAAAAAATATGTTTTAGAGTTGATTTTCCGTTATAATTTTGATAAACACAATTCATTGAACAAACTAACAAGAAATGGGTATTTTTCAAAAAAATTATGAAAAACTGAATATTTTTAAATTGAGTATATTTGATGGTTATGATCAACACCCATCATGCAGTACCAAACAGACCTATTTTTGAAAAAGATAGAACGCACAATCTCTCATTCAAACCCACTAATATGATCCTTAATAGAATCGAACACCACTGACAGTATTAATGACAACTTTCACCTTTCACCGTTCAATTGTCTCAACGAGGGGTCAATCGCTCTTTTAAGACCAGATACGAATTCGGGCCGAATTCCGTTCTATGACAAGGCATCTCCTTTGAATTATAGAGGTTGATTTAAGAGAATTAAGTGCACAATTTGTTATGAACATAAAATCTTAAATTTTAATTGTCAGAGTATTCTATAATAATAATAGATACCAAATGAGATTAGTCTTATTCTTAACCCGAAGTGGGTGAAGTCTCAGTCAACTGCTGAACTGGGGGTAATCAGGAGATTGTTCTGGGTTGTTTGCCTGTACCTTAATCTATTACGGTTTAGTTTTATTTAGTTGTAAGCTTAGTTTTTTTTTTAGTCCTTCCTCTAACGCTAATGAACTTGAGAACAAAGTCAATGACTTTACCTCAGCTATAAACAGATCGCTAGAACTTGCTTGTCCACTTATACACATAAGAGGAAAGAGGAAACCACAATGGTGGGCCTCAGAGCTTGACTCGCTCAGGAAAGAATGCAGGAAACTTTTCAACCGAGCCAAAGCCACAAAAATAGCCTCTCACCAGGATTCCTACAAAGAATCCCTAAGAATTTACAAGAAGGCACTAAGACAATCTAAGCGATCTTCTTGGCGATCCTTCTGTGGCACGATAGAAGAAACTTCTGAAGCCTCTAGTTTACGGAAAATTCTTTCAACTAATCCAGCGATGCCAAGCTGCTTGAAAAATGCAGACGGCTCCAGGACAAATTCAAGTAATGAATCGCTGAACTTACTACTGGATACTCATTTTCCTGGAAGTTCTCTTACCGAGACTTGCAACGATTATATGTATATGTACGTTCAAGTCCCAATACAACATATCCACAAGGTCTGATCACAAGGGACAAGCTACAATGGGCTCTCAACAGCTTCAAACCATTTAAATCTGCAGGACCAAATGGAATAATACCAGCCGAGCTACAAAAGACTTCTGACATAATTGCATCATTCCTTCTTAAGACCTTGGAAAGATTGATTGATATCCATTTAAGGGCAAGTATTGATACAAGACTTCTGTCTTCATCTCAACATGCCTACTGTAAAGGTAAATCGGTGGAAACAGCGTTACACACCTTAGTACACACCGTCGAATATTCCCTCCATCATAAAGAGTTCACTATGGTTGCTTTCCTTTACATCGAAGGTGCCTTTAACAACGTGGACACATCTGCACTAACATCTCTAAATGTAGAGAGTTCGCTTCGGGAATTAATTCATGTAATGCTTACTAGCAGAATAATTAACTCAAAACTGGGCAACTCTTCTGGCAGACGATTCGTTAGTAGAGGGACACCGCAAGGTGGTGTTCTATCCCCTCTCCTCTGGAACCTAGTTGTGAATGAAATCCTAACTAGTCTGGATGCGGAGGATTTCAGAGTGATAGGCTATGCGGACGACGACGACGTTGCTATAGCAGTTTCAGGAAAGCATCTTAGCACGCTAAAAGAACTCTTACAAAATGCCTTAGACAGACTAATACTTTGGGCTGATCGGTATGGACTGGGCGTTAACCCACACAAAACTGATAATAGATAAAAAAATAAATTGGAAACGCAACGCACAGGAAAGAGTCAAAAAAGCTACTGTAGCTCTCTTTTCTTGCAAAAAAGCCATCGGTAATAAATAAAAAACCCAGAATCACGCATTGGCTATACACATCGGTAATCAGACCGATTTTAATGTACGGTGTGGCAGTATGGTGGACTGCTTTAGAGAAAGGTATAAACCGGGATAAATTAAATAAAGTCCAACGTTCAGCTTGCCTATGCATAAGCGGATCGCTTCGCACGACCCCATCTGCGGCACTGGACACCTTACTCTACCTAACACCTCTTGACATTTTTAGCAAACAAATAGCTGCAAGCTCTGCTATTCGCCTCAAAGCTTCGTCGCAGTGGACTAACAACAACATTGGCCACTCCGTAATTCTTAGGTATTTAGAATCAATTCCAAAGCACACAGACTACACCATCCCCCAACTGCAATTCGACAGAAATTTCCAGATATCTATACCTCCCAGATCTTTTTGGGAGGATAAGACATTCCTGGAAGATGAGTCAATCCATTTCTATACAGATGGGTCAAAAACAAATATCAACATCTGATAACCGTATTTTCTCAGACAGTCAGGCCGCTATCAAATCTCTGGATTCTGTCTCTACAAACTCTATAACAGTCCATAACTGTCGATCATCTCTAATGGAGATGCCACAACAGTTTAATATTCACCTTTGCTGGGTGCCGGGAAGAAACAGTTCTTCATCTTCTCTGCACATGCCCTGCTCTGGCTCGAAAACGCAAGTATTACCTAGGAGAATTCTTCTTTAACGATATAAACGATCCAAATCATATCAACATAATCAGCCTCTCACGTTTCTTAAGGGACTCAAACTGGTTCCATGGGGCTTAGGAGGAAGCCTCAATATTCATGTGGTGTCACAATGGGCTGTCCGTTTCCATCTCGGACAGCCACTATAACCTAACCTAACCTAACCTAAGCTTAGTTTTAGTCCTAGTCTGTAAGTTATTATCAGCCAGTAAAGAGCAAAGCATATATACATACATAGTTGTCGGGAGCAAGCAACTAAAATTAGAGCAACATTATATTTCTAAATTAAGAAACCGTTATACTATGAATTTGCATTATACAAAATTTAAACAATTTTTGAACTAGCTCAGACATATCTTAAGTCGAGCAAAACTGAATATTATTGTAACTGAAAACTGATTGAATATGTCTCAATTTTTTAGTGAGAAAACTGATTGAAATGTCTCAATTTTTTATTGAGACATATTCAATCAGTTTTCAGTTTTTTTCAAAAAAAAAAATATTTAGTGAAAAAAGTATTTTTTTAATTAAAATATATATAAGCTTTTTAATGGTTTTAACTTTTACAATCTGACAAAGAAAACAATTTTTTTTGTTTAAAGAAAGACAGTGACAGTTGTATGCCGTAGTCAGAATTCGTTGATAGTAATAAGGTTGTGAAAAAAAATTTGTAATCTTAAACCATTCATTTTGTTGTTAAGAAAGCTGTTAAAGACCTTTTGAAGAGCTCAGATTTGCAAAATGTATGTCCATAAAAGACAGCTTTGCCCGAGTTCCTATTGAAAATAGAAGCTGGGAAGCGACCCCCACTGATAACTTCCCATCCGTACCTGTCTGTCGATTTAATTAAAACTTTAACAAAATATCAATAAGAATATTTTACGTAAGATACAAAAAAATGTGAAGTCACTAACTTTCTTTGTTCTCCTCATACTTGAATCCAAAACCATTTCTTATCAGTTTCGTTGTTTTTGTAGGTTTTTGTGCTTTGTAAAAAAGTTGTCAACTGAACTTTTCTGAAAAATCAATTAAAAGTTAGCAAAAATAATTAGCGTATAACGAAATAAGTTTGATTTAAAAAAGAAATGTTTTGAATATTTGTATTTCTTATTTAAAAAAAAAACACCGATTGGATTTTACTAATAGCATTCACAAACGTTAACTAACAAATTTTGCATAGAAGGAAATAATTTTAAAATCAATATCTTCATCTATTCTCGAGATATTCCATTCAAACATCATCAGTTTTTACCTATTTTGCGTAGTATTTTTTGTAGATTCTTATTTTTTTATTTAAAAAAATTGTCGACTGCATTTTTCTAAAAATGTTACCAAATGTTAAAAACAATATTTATTAACTTCCCATAGGAAGTAATTGTAGTCGGTCCGATTTGTCAAATTGAAAATTTTGACATTTCTAGGTCCCTAGAGTCGAAATAAAAGATTTTTAGAGAGATGTCTGTGTGTGCGTGTGTACGTATGTTTTTTACGTCCGTACATTCGAGACGTTTTTTCGTCGTCCATAGCTTAAGAACCAGTAGAGATATCGACTTCAAATAAATTTTCTTGTACAGATAATAAAGCAGAAAGATGAGAAAGGGCTCTCAAGAAAATTGAGTGGGTGTTTTTTTTTACCATAGCAATTTGAAAAAAGGTGAACATTTTAGTTAACCCTAAATATCTCATGAACCAATAACGCTACAACGCTATGCAACGTGATACCAAAAAACTATATTTTTGTAAAAAATTCCAATTAACGGTTTTTTTATAAATCAAAAAAACTGAAAAAAAAAAATTTGTCACCTCGAAAATTGTACGAACAAAAAATGATTTTATCTTTAAAACAAATTTGTGCAACATTCAGTAAAATTTTGAAAAAAATCGAATTTACAGTTTTTTTATAAAAACTAAAAAGCTAAAAAAAAGCAATACTAAAACTTGGTAAAAATTTACTTTCGACTCAAATAGCTTTTCAAAAATTAAAAAATTGACTTCAAACTTTTTTATCTCATAGAAAATATTTTTTTCGATATTCAATCATTTTTTTATAAGACTCCAACAGTCAGTTTTTTCATAAAATAATAAAATCTACAAAATTACGAAAATTTGGTAAAAATTTATGTTCGGTTTTTGATATCTCTCAAAATAATTTTATTCATCCAATTTGTATTTGTTTATATAAGAAATAAAAACTTTTAAGAAATGCTACTAAAATTGGTAAAAATTGGTTTTCGACTAAAAATCTCGTTAACAAAACTAGATTTTGAAATAAAACTATTTCATTATATTCAAAATATTGTTTGTTATTTTGATATTTTTAAGAATAATTCAACTGACAACTTTTTTAAGACAACACGGAAACATAAAAGACAAAGACAAAGCAAGACAAATCGACAGACGGGATGGGAAGTTATCAGTGTGGGTCGCATCTCAGGCTCTTTTTTTAATATTAATGCCTATAATTTTGCCAAGAAATTTGAGTCGAAAATCAATTTTTACCAACTTTTAGAAGTATTTTTGTTTGGTTTTTATTTTCCATAAAATTGTTGCTTGGATTGTTTTCAAAATTGTACTAGATGTCAAAAACGTTATTATTTTGGGTGCCGTGAAATAAGGCCAAGTGAAATAGAACCAACTTTCAAAACATGGCCTTAATGCACTTTGCAAAAGTTAAATAAGTCAAATTTTTAGCAGTTGGTAATATTGTACTCTGGGAAAGTGAAATAAGGCCCAACTATTTTAATAAATAAGACCAACTTACTCTTACGGTGAGGAATGTAAGGGGGCATGTGGCCTGTGCAACCCTCCCTGTTTGGGCATACTATAGGATTTGAGGCAGGTGAGAGGTTGAGTGTATCCAAAGTTACACCGTTAAAAGTGAAATAAAACCAATTTGACTTTATTTTAGTTTTTTTTAGTGTTATAAAGTCAAGTGTTGAAAATTGTCTTTATTACGCTTTACAAAAGTGAAATAGATACGGCTAATTCTTGATATTTGGATTTATTTCACTTGGCATTATTTGGTGGTGTCACCATCATTTTGACGTTTTAATTTTAGACATAATATTATTTTTTGTTCGTAATATATTTGAGGAGACAAAACGCTTATTTTGAGATTCGTTTTCGATCGAAAGTTATTCGAATTCGAGAAGATTTAATTTTAAGATTCGATCGATTCGAAAGTTTGCTGATTCAATCGAAAGTTCATTTAAAAAAAAAAAACTAAGTAAACTTTGACTTTCGAATGATTCGAATCAAATGTCATTTTTGTGTCGTTCAGATATTTTCTGGTGAAGAGCTAAAGAAACATGTAAGTTTTAACAATTTTTATACGATAATTAAACACAGTCATATTCTAATTGGAGCAATAGGGAGCAAAAAGAAGTCCTGATAAGGTTGATGGAGGAAAATCCGATTTTTCTGTAAACCGTGTAGATGCTGACCGGTTTCGGAGAGATGCTGCCGGCCGTGACTCCGACTCCAAATTGGTAGCCTCCTTCGGCAAATAAGCGCAAGGTTGTAGCTAGCATTAAAATGGGCGGTATGGACAAAGAAGTTCACCCCTGTATCTCGATGGAAAGCTTATGCAAGACATATTTAAATGCCCGTTTATTGAGGCGAAAGTTCCTTACAAATCTACAAACCAAAATCAATTTAGTCAACACGATTTGTTTTTGCAATAAAAAAATTTCACATCAATTTTATAGGTATGTAGGTATACTTACTTTAAATCGTCAAACTCAAACGGATTTGATGCGTACATAATAGTTCTTCTAAAAACACGTTCTCGTTCTTCCCCATTAAAAATAAGAAACAAAACTATTGCCATTGTTTACTTTGTCCAAAATAAGAAAAACTACACCGATTTGAAGTTTAAAAACTTTGATTGTTTTCATTTCAATTAAAAGTGTGAACATGTGTGACGAATATACCTACATAAAATTTTAAACGGTATAAACACAACGTAGAAATTTAAACCAAAATGGTTACGTTAGTTGAAAAAATGTTTAATTTCATGTCTTGAATGTTTTTCTCTATCACTTTATTAATTCTTCAATTCAGAAACTGTTAAAAATAAGATTCTTCGAAAAATAAAAATTTAGTGTGGTCGCACTCAAATCAAAATGTCAAATCATTTAGAACAGCTGATCTCCAAAATAAGGTTCATTTTGTTTCATTTTCTGCAATGAAGATTTTTCATTCGAATCTCAAAATAAACAAAATTCATTCCAACGAATAGATCTAGTCACTCAAATCAACGTTTCGTTCGAATCGCAAAATAAGCATGATTATTTTTTTTGTTTTTTTTTTTATTTAAGAATATTTTTTTTTTTTTCAAACTATTCCTACTTATTCGGTATCATGTCACCTTTTTTTAAAATTAATTTGAATTCGCTAGCGTTATTAGTTTGTGAGTTATTTAGGATCAACCAAAATGTTCATTTTTTTTGAATTGCTATAGATTTAAATTAGATTAGATTAGATTGAAGGGTAAGGTCCCATCGAGAAATGTCAAAATTTTCAATTCGACTAATCAGAACAATTACAATAATTTCCTATGGTAAGTTGAACAAAAATATAAAGGTGTCTTTCTCTTTTTCCGCTTCAATAAAGTCCGTTTTTAATGGTGCGGTAAAAATTTTACAAAGCGTTTCAGTATTTGACAACTATGTATTTAAGAAAAAAAGACACATTTTGCCAGAAAAAAAAATTATACAGTGATGGAAAAAATAATAGAAACAAGCTTCGTGTTCATTCTTAAACTACACAGATAGATTTTTAACAATATGTGTATTGCTTAAACGCAACAATTTTTTTTTAAATAATAATGGGAAATAATGATAAAAACTAGATTTGTGATTATTATATTGTTTCATCCTGGAAAAAATAATAGAAACAAAATTAGAATGGTACTCTTTTTGTAGCGAGAAAATAACTTAATGGTAAAAGTATTTTAAATTCTTTGAGTATTTTGTAGTGGCACTCTTATTATTAATACGAGGGTTGCTACTTATATTTCTGGCCTAATAATGAAAAAACAAAGAATAACGATTAAAATTGGTTTTATTGTTTTTTAATATTCTCCATGAAGAGAAATACAATCTTGCATGCGTTTGAACTAATTTTCGTAGCACTTTTTCCACTCCGATTGAGGTAGCTCCAAAACATAGTTTTTGAATGCATCAACGGCTTCTTCAGGGGTCGAAAAACGTTGTCCGCGCATTTTTTTTAATTTGCGGGAATAAAAAGAAGTTATTGGGTGCCAAACCAGGACTGTACGGCCGATAACCCATTAATTCGATGTTTTGGCTGGTCAAACATTCCTTTGTTTGAGCCGATGTGTGAGAGCTTGCATTGTCATGATGAAGAATGATTCGCCTCTTCTTCTGCTTTTTTCGAATTTCTCCCATGAATTCTGATTCTGACAAACAAATGGTCGTATACCATTCAGAATTGACCGACTTCCGTTGCTCTAACGCTACTGTCGCCACTAGACCGGTAATGCAGAAGAAACAGGCAACCATTTGCTTCGATGTGCTTCTTCCGCGAACAACTTTTGTTGGATTTGGCTCATCTTGGAAGACCCATACAGCCGATTGCTGTTTTGTTTCGGGCTCATACGCATAGATCCATGATTCGTCACCTGTGTAGATATTATACACATTCTTTGATGCACCTTGACCGTATTTTTTCACCATTTCCTTGCACCAATCGACACGAGCCTTCTTTCGAACGTATGTCAGATTATGCGGGATCCAACGCGAACAAACCTTTTTCACGGCCAAATGTTTATGTAATATCTTATTGATGCTAGTCATTCTAAAGCCCAAAGATGCCTCTATCTCACGATATGTAACATGTCGATCTTGCTTTATCAGTTCATGCACAGCATCGATATTTTGTGGCACAACAACCGATTTTGGATTTTGGAATTCGTCCTGGAGCGAATGACGACCATGATTGAATTCATTATACCAGTTTTTTACAGTGCTATAGGATGGTGCTTTATCGCTGTAGAAAGAATTAAGTTCGTCGCTGCACTCTTGTCTTGATAAACCACGTCGAAAGTTATGAAAAATAATCGCACGAAAATGTACACGAGTTAATTCCATTTTTTGCCCGAGTTTAACTTTTCAAGTTACTGTCAACAACAAAAATCCCACTCAAATGAAACATGTTCTGTAGAAGGTTATGGTTAAAAATGTTAGATAGCGCCTGGCAACACTTACTGTTATCTAGGCTAGAAATATAAGCAGCAACCCTCGTAACTGCTTCCTATGTTCACCCCATCGAATTCACCAATTGGGCACATGTCTCTACAGGTATGGAGTACCATTCCCTTTGAATTTTCGACCATAACTCGTATTTCTTTTTGGTTTTACAATCTCCAATCCTTAGCTTTAGGATGCCCCATAAGTGTTCAATTGGGTTTAGGCTTGGGGATTGTGATGGCCATTCCATAACATTGTTTTTGTTTTGTTGTAAGTATTGTTTAGCCAATTTTGAAGGATGCTTCGGGTCATTATCCTGCATGAACTCTCATTTGATTGGCACCTCCTCTTCAGTTAATGTTAGCATAACTGAATTTAAGATGTGGACATAATCTACATCGCACATCTTATCCTTGATCCAAAATATTGGACCTACACCAAATGCTGAAAAGTACCCTCAAATCATTATATTCCCACCGACGTGCATCACTGTCTTTCTTTCTTGTCTTTTGGCCTTCTCACATACATTTTTCCATCGGAAGTAAAAAAATTGATCTTTGTTTAATCCGACTACACAACGTTTTTGCAATAAGAACGGTGTAAGTGTTTGGTTGCAAAGGGAAGTCTTTGTATAATGGTATTCTTGGTTAAGAAATGACATTTTACGTGGACTTCGACCAGGAAGACTTGCTTCTATAAGTTGGTTTCTTATTATTCTAGCTATCAATGCAATGGTCCGTTTTTTAGTTGTCTTAAAGAAAGAAATGGTTTCTTCTTACATATTCTTACCAATAGTGTATCAAAACGCGAAGAAGTTTATCTTTTTTTTTCCTCTTGTTTCTTCTTTAGGCGTGAATGTAAAGTTTCAAATACTTTTTTCTTCAAACTGTTTAAAGTTTTTGCAATTTCAACCATCACTTTTCCAGCTTGTCCTAGTTTTTTTATCACTTCGCGTTCAAAATGAGTACAATGTAATTCACTACCCATACCTACTTATTAAAATTATAGACGACTTTTAAAAAATTTAGTTAGTATCGAGAACAAAATAGGTAGGTAGGTACCTATCTGACAAAATAATAAAAAAAACTCAAAAGTCCTATTTGCATAAATTAAAAACAGACCCTTAAGTTAGAATAACAGTTAAAATAGCTTGTTTCTACCTATTATTTTTTCCAGGCGAAATCATCATTGGCCTCAAACTTTTTACAATTAAATGAAAACAAAAAGTTGTTTCCACAAAACAATTTTGCCATTTAAGAGCATTACCTATAAGGTACGATTAAAATATAGAAAGATTAACTACAAAAGACTTGGGTACCTACATACCTAATTGTTAAAAAAATATTATGTATCAAAAATGATGAAGACACATGTTTCTATTATTTCTTCCATCACTGTACGTATAGTACTCTATAAAGTAACATTTCAAAATATTTTTGGCTTTACTGCTGGTGGGTCTTGTGCTTGGTGCTTAAAAACGTAATGTGGTAAACCCGGATTATAAATGTCATTGCCCTACTTACATACCTCTTACTAACTCATAATAATCGACGATCTGCTGCAACGGAAATTCTCCCAAAAATGTTTCTTACGTATAGGTACCTTACCTACATACCTTTATCCCTATCCAGCCGTCCGCGTTAAAAATACAAAATCCCATGCTAGAAATTCTTTCATGAGAGAAAAATTTCATTTAATTTTAGTGCAAAACACGAAAACAAAACCAACAACAACAAAAATACATATCCCCCTTCACTTGTTTAATCAAACAAAAACCACAATTTCGAATTTATACCAACCAACCTAAAATATAAATTGCATGTTGCATTTCAAAGAGAAAACAAGAAACAGAGAAAGAAAGAAAGAAAGAAAGAAACAAAGAAAAAAGAAAGAGAGAAAGGGAGAAATTGCAAAAGAAAGCAGGACCCATTTCCACCATTCGAATTCAAATTCGAACCACCAACAAGGAAAGCAAAATAAAGTTCAAGCAACCAAAAAAACGTCCCGCCAAACATTTCGCTGATATCTCTTCCATCCCAATAAAGATAAAGATACGAATGAACGAAAAAGGTAACAAAAATACAACAAAAACATAAAAAACTTCCATCCACCCAACAAAAATCATATGCTATGTACCGTTCATTCTCCCATTGTAAGTTTATCTCTTTATACTTACATTTTTTCCCTTCGTTTTGTGTACCTATTCATTACCGACAGTTCGAGTGCAACTTACAGATACAATTGCAACCTGCCACCACGATTTTTACTCATTGCACTTGCGTCGTTGTTTTGCCTTCGCTCACGCTGCTGTTATTAGCTTCAGGGTTGCCATATCACGAACTAGCTCAATATAGCGTTATTTATTAAAAATGTTTGTAGCCCAAAATTTATACAAGAAAAAGCAGCCTAAATAATAGGCCAATTTTAATCAAATATCTTGAAGTTCCAAGTTCAAAACAACAGTGAATAAAATACAAAATATTAACATAGTTAACGTTTCTAATGCCCAATTTCATAAACAGCTTTTATACCTACATTTAACAGGATTTTAAACTGTTAAATGGAATATTTTGGTTTCACCAAGCGTTTTTAAAGTAAACAAGCTTTTAAATACCTTTTAAAACTAAATGCCCATTTTTGGCTAATTAAATTTTAAAAGTGTCATTTAAAAATTAATATGACAGATTGACAGCTGATGTTTTGTTTTGTAAAATTTGTGTTCTCAATACTTGGAGATACAGAATGAATAGGTAAACAATTTCAAAATTGCATTTATAATATTATTTTTATGATTTCATATTTTAATTAGAGTATTTGATTGGTCATCTTCATCTGAAGAAGATTTTCATATTTTATTTTTGAACGACACACGATTTTTGATTTTGAAGAAGTTTACATTGTTGTATTTTGCGATTCTTGTCATTTATTTCAACATAGGTATAATGCTTTCTCATTTTTTCTCATACAATTCGCTTAAAAGAAAGAAAAAGGGGGTTTTATTTTTACAGGGTTGTGAAGAGAATTCTATTTTAACAAAAATATCCCTGAAATTCCCCATTTCAAGCTTGGTGAAACTGAAAAAATTTAAAGGCCTGATGAAATTTAAAAAGCTTTTAGATAAAAGTGCTTTTAGTGTTTGTTTATGAAATCGGACATAACTCTTTAAAAAGTAGTTGTAGCCCTCATGGTAATAATTATGCTTATTATAGCCACATTATGATTTAGCTGTCACCTTTAACCTGTCATACATTTTGGAAAAAAAGTAGCCCAATTTCCAGTAAATAGCCTGGCACGAGTACGATAACTTTGGCGCCAAGATATAATAACGGAATTTGTTAGAACAGTTAAAAATAAGCATTTTTTTCTATGGGAGCGGGTCTATCTCCTCCTGTTTAGGCGGTAGGGGCAATTTAAAAAAATTATTATTTAAAATGGAAAAAAATAATTAAAAAATAACCGTGATACTTACAATTAAGGTTTATACATTTTTTTAAAGCCAACATTCTGTTTTATTAGCCAGTTTTTAATTCAAGTCAAAACTATGCGTACTTTTTGAAAAATTTAATTTTAAACTCAAAATTTGAGTAAAAAAAGTTAAAAAAAAGGTTTAAAGTGTAATTTTTCAATACTTCAAGATTATCTACCATTGTTTTTATTTCAGAATTTATTGCTCTTTTTTGTTTTTGATCAAAAACTGAAAACTAGATGATTTTAAGGAGGTTTTTGTATGAAATTTTATACTCGCAGTTTAAGGCAGCTGCTTGCCGAATTTACAATTGAAAATTTAGAATGAAACAACAACAACTTGTGTGTGCTACCACCAAATTCATAGGCTGGAGCCTGGAGTTATAGCTATTTCACGGGGACCAACCCGATCATCAGACTCCTTTAGTGGTGCTTAATCGCTTTTTATGTTCAATTTAATTTTTGAAGAACTTTTGGTCTTATTTTCATAGTAACACTCCCACTCAACTATGATCGGTCTGCCGCGCGCGCAGCACTAGAGAACTAATCGCATTGAATCGGCGCATGCTTGTGTCTCTGTCTTTGTCTTTCTCGAACGTTCTTGGCGTTGGAAAAACAAGAAAGCGTCATAATACAAGTTCACACGTGTGGTTAAAGTATCGTCAGCTGTGTCTGTAGTGAAAATGTGGAGTGCTTAGATTCGTCATTTACAACAACTACAACAATAAAGGTAAATAATTGTACACTGATATTTCATTATCGTAAACTATGATTGATTGATTAATTGTTAGATTGACACAAAAGTTGAGAAACTGAGTTTATAGGTTATGTCATACTATTGATAAATGTTGATAGTGTTAAGTAAATTATTAGTTTAAAAAATTTGTGCAATTCTTATTTTCATTCAATTCCCTGTTCCTATTGTGCAATTTAATTATATTCATATCAATAAATATTCTACCGAGAAAAAGACGTTGTCACGTAAAATCTTCGCCCGTAAAACCGACTTTACAGGCAACCATTTTTTTTGGTAGAGGGTCTTAATACAAGCATTTTTTACTATGGGAGGGGGTCTATCTCCCCCCGTTTAGGCGGGAGGGGCAATTTAAAAAAGTTATTTTTTAAAATGGAAAAAAATAATTAAAAAATAACGGTGATACATACAATTAAGTTGTATACATTTTTTTAAAGCCAACATTCTGTTCTATTAGCCAGTTTTTAAATCAAGTCAAAACTATGCGTAGTTTTTGAAAAATTTAATTTTAAACTCAAAATTTGAGTAAAAAAAGTTAAAAAAAAGGTTTAAAGTGTAACTTTTTCAATACTTCAAGATTATCTAACATTGTTTTTATTTCAGAATTGATTGCTCTTATTTGTTTTTGATCAAAAACTGAAAACTAGATGATTTTATGTCTTTTAGTTTTTGAGAAAATTGAAAATAAAAATTTAATTTTAAACTCAAAATTTGAGTAAACAAAATTAAAAAAAGGTTTAAAGTGTAACTTTTTCAACACTTCAAGATTATCTACCATTGTTTTTATTTCAGAATTTATTGCTCTTATTTGTTTTTGATCAAAAACTGAAAACTAGATGATTTTATGTCTTTTAGTTTTTGAGAAAATTGAAAATAACCACAACTACTATTTTAATTTTGTTTGCTTGAGTGGTCTTATTTTGATAGTAATAATGGTATTTGCGTATGGGTATTGCGTGTTTGGGTGTATGCAACAGTAAGGTGTGCGCGAGTTTGGGTGTATGCAACAGTGGCAACTGTAACCCCCCTGCTTGGGCACACTATAGGATTTGGGGTGGGTCCAAGTTGGAGTGCGTGCAAGGTGGGGATGGTGCAAGGTGCGGTGGGTGCAAGATGGGGTGCATGCAAAGTTTCTTTTGCATTTAAATAAGCTGGATTTAAGAAAAATTAATTAACCCTAGGTATATCTTAATCCATATTCGATTATTACTATCAAAATAAGACTACGCTAATACTTAAGCAAGGAAAAAGTAATTTAATTAAAATATTTTGTTTTGGTAATTTTCAATTTTCTCAAGAACTAGAAGACATCAAGTCATCTAGTTTTCAGTTTTTGATCAAAAACAAATAAGAGTAATGAATTATAAAAAAAAATAGTAGATAATCTGAAAGTTTTGCAAAATTACACTTTAAACCTTTTTTTTTAACTTTTTTTTGCACAAATTTTGACTTTAAAACAATTTTTTTCAAAGACTATGCATAGTTTTGACTTGATTTAAAAACATGCTAATAGACAAAAGTGTTGGATTTAAAAAAAGGTATACTTAATTATAAGTATTACCGTTATTTTTTAATTATTTTTTTCCATTTAATGTACATATTTTTTAAACTGCCCCTACCGCCTAAACGGGGGGAGATAGACCCCCCCTCCTATAGTAAAAAATGCTTGTTTTTAACTGTTCTATACAAATCCGTCATTAAACTTTGTCGCCAAAGTTATCGTACTCTCCCCCTTTTGCATTTAAAAAAGCTGGATTTAAGAAAAATTAATTTACCCTAGGTGTATCTTAGTCCATATTCGATTACTACTATCAAAATAAGACTACGTTAATACTTAAGCAAGAAAAAAGTAATTAAATAAAATATTTTTTTTTTGTAATTTTCAATTTTCTCAAGAACTAGAAGACATAAAGTCATCTAGTTTTCAGTTTTTGATCAAAAACAAATAAGAGCAATGAATTCTAAAAAAAAAACAGTAGATAATTTGAAAGTTTTGAAAAACTACACTTTAAACCTTTTTTTTAATTTTTGTTGCATAAAGTTTTAGTTTAAAACAATTTTTTTCAAAAACTATACATAGTTTTGACTTGATTTAAAAACAAGCTAATAGACAAAAATGTTGGGTTTAAAAAAAGGTACAATACTTAATTGTAAGTATTACCGTTATTTTTTAATTATTTTTTGTTCTATTTAATGTACATATTTTTTTAAATTGCCCCTACCGCCTAAACGGGGGGAGATAGACCCCCCTCCCATAGTAAAAAATACTTGTTTTTAACTGTTCTATACAAATCCGTCATTAAACTTTGCTGCCAAAGTTATCGTACTCTCCCCAATAGCCTAATCTGGCAATCCTGGTTGTGTACATTATTTTAAGTTTAAATTATAACAAATACGCATATATAAGAATCTTCACTTCTTCGGCTTGTTTCTGTTTGTAAATAAAAATGAACCCGTTCTCTTTTCTTCTCACACACTTAGGTAGGTATGTATATTCGTTTATCATTTTATACTCATTGCACGCAAAAGCGAAACGCAAACGACAAACAGGCTGGTATGGTGGTGTGGTGAACTAAACTAACTGGACGTGAACATTGACGCTGAGTAAAATAAAATGTGTGTGATAGAACGGTAAATTGCCATGTTTACCGTTTTTTGTGTGTTTCCCTTCTGTTTCGCATTTTTTTTTTGTTTAATTATTTCGCTATTGGTATAAAGTGGCAGTGGCACAAACGCACGGTGAACGAACCAACAAGGAAACACATAAGAAAACAAATCAACAACAACAACAACAACAAAACAAAAAGCTTCGCCGCAGATTTGACTTGAGTGTTTCTCTTTTAATTACATATGTATATTCCATATCCACACGGTGAGCGTGAGCGTGAGACGTGAGTTGAGATGATATAGGCAAGAGGCAAGAAGCAACGATAACGGCTACGAGCATGGCAAGTGGCAAAGTACTGTTTGTTTGCTCAAAAAAGGGGGTGTATATTATTTTGTTTTATAAATCTATAGGTATAGGTAAGGTACGTAACGTATCTCTGAGTGCGAGTGTTTCCATCCAACGTTCTTTCGTTCGTTCGTAAGTTTGAAGTTCCTCTCACTCAGTCTCTGTGCTCTGGTGTAAAAGATACAATAATTGAAAAAAAAGATTGCAGAGCCGGAGCGAGCGCAATCCCAACAAAAACAAGAAAAATTATAGGTAGGTACAAACAACAAAAACAAAAATTACTCAAGAAAAACAAAAGAAAATACAATAATTTTTCTCTTCGCTACGATTTTCTACCACACATTTCTGACTGTGAGTCTAAAGCTAAACTAAACCAAGTGAGTTCGAGTCAAGCCAACGGCAAGTACTCTGTAATTTTTCAGTACAAATTGTACTTTCAAACGGTACGGAAGTGTTCATAAAATTCTCACCTACATTACCTACAAAATTTAAATCTGTCTTGCTATATAGGTATATAACGGGATATAAATATACCATAATTTCCATCTCATTTTTTATCTACATACATATGTACATAAATTATCCGTCGCGGCAGATGGAAAAATCTATTGTTCGCGAATACTTTCGAGTTTTTCGGTGAATTATTAAATATTTCGATTCGATTTCGATTTAACGGTATATATACCTACCTATTTCGATTTCGATTTGACATTTCTCGGGGGAAAAATCAAGTGAAAATCTCGTTCGCACAACCAATTCGAAGGTATTTCCAAAAAAATTATTTAAGTAGGATTCTTTTTGTTTAAATTGTTGAAATGGAAAATTCACAGATTTTCTTTAAGTTAGTGCCACCATCAATTCAGAGGATATCGCAACTATACAAAATTTTCCCTCGTTTCCTTCTCCAACATACAACACAACACACTCGATTCCTGAACGGAAAATTAAAGTGAAATTTTTAACAGAAGAAAACAGAAGGAAACAGAAAAACAAAAATCAGATTTTCTCTTCGGTTTCTGAATTCTGTCTGACTGAGTTTTTTAAGTATTCTATTTCCAAAACATTCTTCGTCGCTCTTAATTTTTCAAACATTTTCCACTCCTTTTGCAAAAATTTAAAAACACATATTTCTCATCAAAGTGAGCTTTGAATAAAAAAGCAACAACAACAACAACAAAAGTAGAAAACGAATAAAGAATTTTCTGAACTTGAAAGGGAAAACACATTCGCGTTTCCATCTTTCTCAGGTCTGTGTCGTGCGGCGAAGAATATAAATATTCCTCATCATTTCTCATTCATTCATTCGTTTTATCAGACCAAGAAGGAAAATCTTCTTTTTTCAAAGGAAAATCCTTTTTTAATTTTCTAATTTTCCAAAAATTCTGAAGATCGAAGAAATACAAAAATAAATTAACCTAACTTTCGCAACGAAACGCGTCTAACTGTGATTGAAGTTTAGTTTTTATTTTCTTTGTTGAATTTTCCAACACTGAATTCGCCGTCGTTTCCGTGTGTCGTTTGTTTTTTTGGTTGGTGAGAAATATTTTCTTAACTTGTTCGTATATAGTTTCTTTCTGATTAAGCAAAAAATAAAAAGGATTCCACCGGGTGTGTTGTGGAGTTGAAGAAGAAAGGAAAACGATTTTCCATTTTCAATTGGAAGGAAGAAAAGGAAAAGCACGCCTGTTTTGGTGGGTGTATTGTTGTTGGTTGTTTCTTTATTCGTACGTGTCGTTGAGAAATGATAATCATCCTTAATTTCGCCGTGGTTACGTGAAAATTACAATATAAATTTTCCGAACTCAAAAAACAGTTAAATCTCGAAGAAAATTATCATTTCACTGTGCAAAATATAGAAAATATACTGTTTTTCAAAATATAAATTCTGTATGCGATGTTGTGAAATTTCATTCAATTTATACAAAAATATAATTTTATTTATTTTTTTTTCTCTCTTTCTCCTTCTCTCTTTAGGAATGTCCTTGTGGATATAAATTGTGTGTTTTTGTTATAAATATATCTCGTGTCTGTACAATACAACCAAAAATAAAGGAAATAAATAACAGAAGAAAATCGTATATTTTCCTCCCGTTTATATATATATTACACATATCAGCTGTTTATTCTTTTTCGTCTGCGAATTTCTCTAAACCGTTTCGGTCCTTTTTGTCGTCGTGCGTGCGTAAAAAATAAAATCAAAAAAGATAAAGGGAGCGGAATTTTTTAAAAAATCCACAAAAAGTTTATTCTATTCGTTCGTTCGTTCGTACGTTTTATAAAAATTTAAAAGAATAATACACAAAATTTGGCAACATTGTAAAATAATAGAGAAGAAAATCAAAGTGTTTATTAGTTGGGTGTGTGTTTACTGTTATTATCAACAACAACAACAACAAACAAAAAATCCCGTTTTTTGTGTATTTTTTTCTTCCGAATTCCCAACCCTCCTCCTAAATCAAACATTTCGCGTAAAGGTCGGTGCGTGATTTTTAATTCAACAAATTAATAAATAAAATAAATTAATTAAACAAAAAAAAATAAAAACAAAACAAAACAAAAGAGTTGTGCAAAATGGCGACCATAATGGCTTATAATGGTGCTACTAACGGTAGCAGTGTTGGCGTCGGAGTTGGGGTCAGCACTGCCGGTGGTGGCGGAGGTGGAGGCAGTGACGGGCCACAGAATAAAAAAATTCGTACGGTCGGCCAACAACCTGGCGATCAAATTGATTCACATCAGCTCAATAGGGTAAGTTTCTTTTTGTTTTCTTAATTTTCATTTCCACCTGCTTTTCTCTTTTTGTGTTTTAACGTCCATTTTGTTAGAAAACAAATAATATATGTAGGTACGTTTCCTTTTATCAAATAACATAAAATAAATCTCTATTTATACAAAAGTTCATCCCTTTAAATTTTAATTTATATGTTTTATTGTCAGTGAGAGAGATTTTCTTGGGTTTTCCTTTTTTACTACCAAACATTATGGAATTTTATTGTATATGTATATCCACCTCAGTGTAGTTTAGAGAGGGCAAAAAGGAAAATCGATTTTACCCAAAACAAGAAAATCGCGTTCTGCTTTTTCTGATGATAATACTATCCTCGAGTAGCAGCAAGCAAACAGAAGCAGCTCTATAGAAGCCATCATCATCATCATCATCAAAGCAGCGTGAATACAATGTGTAGTAATATCTAGAACTATAGATATACATATGTATATGAGTTCTTTTTCACAACCCCCCACGCAAGCATGAAGGGTTGGTTGATGGTTGGTGGTCGGTTTCGGAGATAGCTAGACCAGAAGGGTAGATACTGTTTGACTTTAAGAGTAAAATTAAGGGTGAAATGTGGCTCCTCGAGTGGTGGTTTTCAATGTTGACGGCGAGAACGACGACGACGATGATGATGATGATGATGATTGTGCTTGATATGGGGGAGCATGACACTCTGACAGTGTTGCAATTTAAGTTTTTTTTTTCTCCAATTTATTGAGTTGCAGGAAAATGTACTTTGTTTCCATGGAAATATTGGTAACAGAATTCTATTTCACAGCTCATTTTGTAAATTTTGGTTGTTGAAATACTGAGAAACAATTAGTTTTTTTTTAAATTTTTTCTGAAGACATGTTTCGGAATTTTTCAAATGCTCAATTCAGTTGGTTTTAGCAACAATATTTATATGAAGAGAAATAATAAGACTACAGTTTTTGTATGCATAGTAAATTTAATACGTTTCTTCTGTAAAATTTCTTAAACAAAAATTTACTCGCTGTTTCAATTTTGTATGTTATTCAGTTTTGAGTCAATTAGTTAGTTTTTGTGTTTTTGACTGCCATAAAATGTAAAATTCCACTTAAATTCATAAAACGAGTTTTTAACCTGACTTGCCTTTTTTAGGTCCTAAAATCAAGCTTAATTTTGTTCTGTGGTCAGCATGAAACTTTTCAGAGTAATTTGATATAGCGATTTTCATAGATATTTTAGGAAAACATATTTTGGAATTTTTTCTTTTAAAGCAAATGTATACCTAATTCACTTGTAAACAAAAAAAAAAAACTAATAAAAAATTGCACCAATTCGGTTAAGATCTTCAAGATATCCTGAAAAACTTTTTATAACTTAAATAAAAGTAAAAACGAATTTTGCGCGTTTCGTTTGGGAATTATTTCGGAAATATTACTCAAAAGTTTTTAAACTCTTAATTGATTTTGGGTAAAAATTATTTACAAAATTTTTAAGGTACTCCGAAAATTCTAGTAAAAACGATTTATTATAAATTTGAAACCCATAGTAGCTACTCTAGGGATTGTTTTTATTTTTCGCCCACAAAATCCTTTTATCTTTGATTTTCCAAAAAAAAAATTAGTACCTAGTTACAAGAAAATTAAATAGGTCTCTATAAGAAACTTGAATATCGTTTCAAAGTTACAGAACATTTTGGTTAAAAAAAAATACCTATGGAAAAGTTTTATTGATATTTTTCTGTGAATGACGGTTTTAATTCTGCTGTGGACGAAGATAAAATTTCCATGTGTAAACTAAAATTGTGTTCCTGTTGAAAAAGAAAAAAAAAAGAAAAGCGAACTTTTCTATTTTTTATGTTACAAACAAAATTCGTAAACTAGGCTCCATTTTTCTATATTTTTATTTGATTTGTGATATTAAAAGTTTTCATCTCAATTATGTAGGTATATCTACTACTTAAATGAAGAAAAATAATTACTATTCAGATTATTATAATTTATTCATTTACATACATACATATATGTATGTATGTTCGTAGATAAATATTTAGAAGCTCGGTATCAGATTGATTAAAAGAGTTGTGTGGGTTTAGAAATGCTAAAGGAAAACAACTTGTTTCAAATTCAAATATATTAACATTTACATACATAGGTACAATTTTCTATTAACAATTTATAGGACCTTACAAAATTTAAATTATTTTTCACTCTTTTTTCTCGTGCCTTGAAATTGTTTAATGGCGAAAATTTGAGTATCTGTGCAATAAATTAATAGAGCATAATATTTGACTTTTAAGCGAGAAATTATCCATTTTCTGCAAAAAAGTGTTCAGGTCCAAAATTTGATGTTTGTTTATAATTTGTAGTCCAAATTGTATCAGTTTAATTTTTTTATATAAACTTGAAAAATGGGAATATTGTACATATAGAGCAGGAAATTAAAGAAAATCACTCGGTTTAGACAAAAATTTAGAACTTTGAAAAAAAAAAAAAAAAATTCTGACTCGTTAGTCCTCTTTATGCATTCAAAACGTTTATACATTCAGAGTACTCAATGTATTCAGATCAAAATACATACATTTAATTTTGGTAATTTCTAAAATCTAAGAAACATACATTTAACAATTTTTGTATTCATGATAGGTATTGATGTCATATTTTTCTGTTCCGGACTTTGATTTCAAAATTAGTACATTCCATCCAAAACATTATTGTTAACCCTTAACTAAAGTCGTGGGTCCAGTGGACCCACACACAACTAAAATGTTTGCAGAAAACGACACAGTCACCGCAGATCTCTCAATTTCTCAGTACCTTCCTGTAATAATCCAATGTTTGTGTAGTGAGAAGGACGCATTTCGCTCGCTTCTCCTTAGGTGTCTATTGGCATGTGCATGGGTCTGCTGGACCCACTACTTTATTTACGTTACTTATTTTCTGATACTTTTACATACATGAGGGAAAGATATTATACCCATAGACTTCCCGTGCAAGTGAAAACGGGCATTCCTACGGTTCTTAAACTTCAACCCATAAAAGTAGTTCCAAATAACGAAGAATAGGTATCTAAAATTTGATAGACACAAAAGAAAAAGATGCTCTTTGTGTCCGGTAAAAAAAAATCGAAAACGGTACATTTGGGTGCTAAGTCCAAGCTGCCCGTTTGTATGAGTTGTTCAAAACAAGTATGTTTTTCATGTTTATAGATTGGTTGACTTTGACCATTGTCAGAATTTTTTTAGAAAAAGATTTTAAGTTTTTGTTTTTACAGTTTTAAAGAGCTGTTTTTAAAATTCCAAAAAAATGTATTTATGGATTTTTAACTTTTGATTTAGTATTTAATTATATATTTATTAAAAATGTTATATTTCAACTTTACAAATTGAGACTGCCTGACGAAAGTGCAAATTTTAAGTGCAAATGAAACTTGCTGTGTTTGATTTTTTTAAAACTTGTTTTCTATTGTTTAAGTATTACGTTTAGTATACATAAAATATATTATACCTTTATTTTTATTGACCTTTTAAAAGGCCTGGGTCCAGTGGACCCACGACTTTAGAACCGTAGGAAATATTCACGACTTTAGTTAAGGGTTAATATATTTTTTTATAAAAATCTAATCTTTCAAACAATATTAGTACCTATAATTGGTAAAAACTGTTTTTCGACTAAAAAATTGTACCTATTTATTTTATTTTTTTAGAAGAATCCATCTAACACCTTTTTTACAAAAAATACAAACCTACTAAAAAAAACTAAGAACTGATACAAACTGAGATTTCAATATTCTCAGAAATATAAGCAAAGTTTCATATTTCTGACTTTTGCTGTCAGAAATCTGCGAATAGAATTTTTATGAGATTGGACTTCTCAACAATTCTCTATCGCACTATTCAAAAAGAATGAATAGCTAATTTATTTCATTGGTAGATGAGAATGATTAGTAAATTGTGTTTATATATTTCATTTCATTCTCCGTCTGTCAAAATTGCCAGAAATTTACGAAACATAAACTGGACAATTCGCTCTATCAAAAATTTTACTATATTTTAAATAAAAAAAGGTTTAACACTTACTCTAAAAAAAGTTATTGACATTGTTAGTTTTGTTCGTGTTTCTCACATTAAATATTAATTTAGTGTAAATTTTAAACCCTTTATTCTATTTCATAATTGTTTTTCAAAATGTAGGTATGAAATTTTGTAAAAAAAAAACAAATGATTAGATCTTTTGTTCTCATTTCTAATAATCTGATATTACAATAATCTCAATTTTAATCAGTAGAAAGGAAGCTTATCTAACTCCTAAGTGAGAAATTAGAAGATAGGGGTTTTAAGGAAATAAGTGCTCTATAATTTTTTGGTTTTAAATTTTTGACATTTAGAGTAAATTTACAGACATTTAGAATAAAGTAACAGAGATTTGTATTCGACAGACTTGTATTACTCAGTTTATGTTTTCAAAATCTCAGATATCTCACTATTCGGCAAGAGTACGATAATTTAGGCGACAAGATATTGTAACGGATTTCTTAAGAACAGTTAAAAACAAGCATTTTTTTTTACTATGGGAGGGGGGGTCTATCTCCCCCCGTTTAGGCGGGAGGGGCAATTTAAAATAATTATTATTTAAAATGGAAAAAAAATAATTAAAAAATAACGGTAATACTTACAATTAAATTTTATACATTTTTTTAAAGCCAATACTTTCGTCTATTAGCTTGTTTTTAAATCAAGTCAAAAACTTTAAGATTATCTACTATTGTTGTTTTTTTAGAAGAATTCATTGCTCTTATTTGGTTTTTGATCAAAAACTGAAAACTAGATGCTTTTATGTCTTCTAGTTCTTGAGAAAATTGAAAATTACCATGCTTGTTTTTAACTGTTCTATAAAAATCCGTCATTAACGCCCATGTTCCGAATTTCGATCGAAAGTGAATTAAAATCACTTTTCAATTTCACGTGAAATGAAATTGCATGTTCTTCAATTCGATCGATTTCGAAAACTTCGAAATTGCTTCGAACTGTCAGAACTGAAGGATCATCCATTTTTATTTTGTTTCTGAAGTAAAATTTTTGCTGTTTTGAAGATGGATGCAATATTATTGGTAATTTTAAGTGAAAAAAAGAAGCAGAATTCAAGAGAAAAAAAATAAGAAGACGAATTTCGCGAGGTAAATCAAATATATTGGATTTTTACCTTACACAATGTAAGTGTGTGAAAATTATGTATGTAGGATTGTTCTGATAAATTAAGTAAATTCTTGATTTCCTCTTTTAAGCTTTCATGGTAATTTTAGATTAAGCAAAGACGCTTTTTTTATATGTTCTAAGGGAAATAGAACCTTTTAGAATACCTTCATCGATTCCTTCGATTCAAAAACTTGCTGATACCCTCCGATTCCTAGCAGAAGAAACCTACCAGAGATAAATTCACAGAAATAAAAAATGTGATTTGAATGCGTTAAAAAAATGGAACAAGCCGAAATACAGAACATCCATTTGCATGTTCGAAAATCCAATTCACGATAACGAATTGTGGAACACCCAAATTCACTTTCGCAAAGTGTATTCACAAGAAGTGAAATGCAGAACATGGGCATAAACTTTGTTGCCTAAGTTATCGTACTCTCCCCCTCTATTCTTACTCATTTCTCAATAACTGACATTTTGAAAATTCCCAGAAATTTTGAAAATAAAAATTAATGTTACTGATCATAAGTACTTATTTTATTCTTTAATTAATTTGTTTCAATGGGATAGGAAATTTGTTGATGAAATAATGGGCCCGCTATCTACCGTTGTTTTTTTTCAACTAGTATTTATTTCGTGAATGGTAACACTTATGTAGCTCATGTCTGATTTGACAGATAATTAGTTTTATCCTTCCGCTGTGTATACGCTTGAACAACGCTTAGAGAAGATGCCGATTTTGCCAAAAAAAAATCATCTTTTCATATGAAGCTCATTTTGATCTTGGCTAGTTTGAGCTATAATTTGGGCTATTTTTCTTCGAAAATGAGCAAGGAGTGGCCGTTACAGTCAATGGTGATCGTTATCGGGCCATGTTGAACGAAATTTTGCATTTTCCAAAAAAAAAAGAAGTTATGTATTTGGAGGACCCTACATAAACTAGCAAGATCAGATGAAAGTGTTATTGATTTTTTTTTTTCAGAAATAGATCTCTTACTAAATGTCAAAAATGTGCATTGGTAAATTCTATTGGTGAATTTAAAATGTAATGAATAATTGTTAAATGTGCACATATGTATGTATAGCTTTTGCTAATATTGAATTGTTATGTTTTTCCTATTAGGTACATAACTAATTTTTAGAAATTTTGTGAACATCGAAAATACCTATCAATTTTAATATTTTTGTATCGAAAGCAAAAATTACTGGAAATTACCTTGGTTTTTAGATCTAAAAATCACTTTTTTTTTAGATCAATATTCAGGCGATCATAAAAAAATGTTTTTCTAATGACTTTTTTTCATCTTCTAAAACAGTAAAAATAAATTATTTTTAGGAGTCAATTAAAATACCTAAATTAACTTTAAGAGGAACGGTACAGATAAACAAACGTTTTAAATTTGTTTTATGGGAAAACAATTATAAACAAATTTTCTACATGCTAATCTACAATATTGGATACCTAAATCAGACAATTAAATTTTAATTTCATATTTTTTTTTATATAAGGTATTTCATGTGTCCTTTATTAATATTTTGAAAAGTTTTAAGTACCTATTTCTTGCAGCTTTTTACTTAAAGAAATCACAGGGAAAATTGTGATTTGAGCTCATAATAGTAAAATTTTTGGGATAAATATTTTCCACAGTTACATTTTTAATTATCGATTTTTGGGATTGCAACAAAATCAAAACGGGGAGTTACTTTTTTCTTGCTAAAGAATAACTTTAATTTCTAAATAGGTTATCATAAATTGGTTGTCATAAATTTTCTTTCGTTATTTTTATTGTTATTTTTCTTGATAAAATCAATAATTTTAAAGTAATGTGAGATATTTAAATCCATGACAAGTATTTACCTACCTACTACTTTCGTAATCAACATTGTTACTTATTCAGTACTAAAATTCATATTATAAAATATCTAAAATGTGCTTTAGAAACCCACAGAAACACTTTTTTTGAACTCTTAAAAATTCAAAATTCAACTTATCCAAAGAGTACATAATGTACCTACCATCAACATTCTATGCTATAGTCTAGAGTTCAGAGATAAAATATGCCTCTTAATAAATAATTTTCTCTCTCCGAAATAATCCCAAGTATAGGTATATTTTGTTTTACATTGGAAAATTCCATACAAAATAGGATTTCCATGGAAACCATCTAACAGCTTTTCCTTTCCACCAACTTCAACATCAACAATAAACACCAACACCATTACGACTTAACGTTTTAATGTCGAAAAGACAATGATAAAATTTATATTTGTTGCATTACACTACTTTCACACCCTTTTAGTTGAGCCTTCTTCTACATTTAGTATTCCTCGTTATGCTTATGAGGAGCAGGATGATGATGGCAAAGGATCTCAAAATTTAAGCAGTTAAACGGAATAAAAATGGCACACAGTTTTCCACTTTCTGTCATTTTTCAATCTCTCCTAAATACTGTATCTTGCTCTCTCTATCTCTCTTTTCTTCTATAGGTACCTCTATACATATGAGAAGAAGAAGAGGGTGTCCTTTATGTTCTTGAATCTTGAGAAGCTTTAATGTGTTCTCATCTTGTCGCTTTTCTTCGCCTCCTTGCCATATATCCTACTTCATCAACATTATGTCGCCGTGCGTTCTCATTGTCGTCTTTCGTCTATCAACTCTTTTAAGCTTTGAGATGAGGATTTAAACGACACGACACGATGTCTTTGTAGAAGCAGCAACAGCAACAATAACAACAACGAGGACGACAAAACGTCTCCAAAAAAAGAAAAAGAAAAAAGTTGTTTCCCTTAAACAATAGGCTACATGTGGGGCACTTGGATGCAAGTTTGAAGAGCAATCGTTTAACTGTGTTGAGTGGATAAAAATGCATCTTACCCGGAACCACCTTTTCATATTCATATTCACCATTTCCAACCCCTTAAAAATAAGAAGAAGAAGAAGAAGAAGAAGAAGAAGAAAAAACCCTTCTCTATATTCCTTAATCCGCACCCTTCCCTTCTATAATTTTAAAGGCTTTTCTCTTGTTTTTTTGATGTTGTTTTATACTCTCTTCCGCGTTGCTCCCACAGAATCTATATCTTCTACGAGAAGCATAGGAAAGGAAGAAGAAAAACTGAAATGAGTGAGAAAAATTCCATTTCCACTTCACATACTTTTTTTGCCACCCAAGTGGCATTGTACTTACCTGCATGGTTGATGCTGCTTCTATATATTGTGCTGCTGCAACAGTCGAGTCGCTGCTCGTCGCGTCGTTGTCGGTCGGAACAAACCAACCCTATACCATCAACCACCACCCACTTTCCACTTTCCATAAAATGCGACCCCATTTCAGAACAATGCACATCTACCACTCGGCTTCGGCTGGCAATACAAATTTGTTGCATCTGCATGCTGAGCCTGAGCCTGTCCTGAACTGAACACAGCTGTGCTGTGAGTATAGTTAGTGGTGAGCAAGATGAGGATATGGTGCTTGGAATTGGAATATTTTTGTGTAGATATAGTGCCGACTGTAACGAGTGCCAACAGGCGGCGGGCGACGCGACGAAGATGAGACGGAGACTGGTTGCATTTGCAAAAATCCTCTTAATGAACGCAATACCGGTAAAATGGAACATTTGCAACCATTTTTTTATTTTAATTTTTTTTATTCTAGATTATCGATATAAAATTTAATTAAAAGGAAGTAAGGTCTGTCGCTCTTAAAAGGTTTTTTTTTTATATTGTGTGCTTCTTTTGAAATCTTAATCCCAATTCTGATCGATGACGCGTCAGTGTTTCTAAGCTTAACGAGGGTGGATTTCTGTTGTTTTTAGAATAAAATTTAATTGAAAAAGGGAGATTTATGTATGTGCCCGAATTCTCTTCAAATCATCCCCCTCCTCTTGGAGAGGAATTCTTCTACTTCTACCCTTAGCTTGGTTTAGGGAAGGGATTTTTCTGTTGTAGAAAATTGATGGTGTACAAAATTTACAAGGTGTATCACTTTATAATATGATTGGTTTTAAAAAGGTTTTGAGAAATTATATGATGCGGAAATATAAATTGATGCTTTTAGTCACCAATTCAAAATTCTCAAGTATGATTTCCATAAAATTGAGAGAGTGTTTCTTAGGTTCTATGATGTTTTTTTGGTTAATTTAATTCAAGGGTTTATATAAAGAGTAATAACCTTATTTAAGTATATAAAGCATTTAAGCTTATTTTTCTTCATAAACAATAAACGTAAGTTTAAACATTAAAATTGCATCTTAAGTATTCAATTTCTAGAACCGAGCTGTTAGGTGATGTCTTCTTTTTTTTTAGAAAACGGGCTTGAAAATGATGTTATTCTGTGGACCTCAATTGTATAAGGTTGAAGTTCTAAATTTAAGCATTTTGAATTAAGCATTTTGAAGGTTTAAAGCTTTAAATTTAGTCTGAAGTTTCAATTTCTCGAAGAATAAAAAAAGAAAGACATTGCAATAAAAGAAAAAGGGAAGAAATACTTGCACTGTTGTAGGAGTATATTGAAGAGCGATCAACCAAGATGTATTTTCTTTTTATGCGAAACAACACAAAATTTAAATAGATCCTGAAATATTTCTTATTTACTTTAAGAACAATTCTTGCCTAGTTTTATATGAAGCGTTTAATCATATTCGTTGATTGTTTCAAACAAAACAGGTTATATATGCAAGTCTTCAATGCTTCGATAAGTTTAAAGAAGTTGTACAATGTGATTTCCCCTCCGCATTCACTGGAAGTACCGCCATTTTGTAGAAATTTTGTGAAGACCTCGGGTGTCAATTTCAGAAATAATTGTCCTCAGTCACCAGTCCAAATTTAGGGGTGAAAAGTTACCGATGATTCCACCAACAGATAGACTACATTTGCTCCAGCTCTTTAACCTCTTAGTGGCATTATACGAAATTGTTGCTTACCGGCGTAAATATTGAGCTAAGTATGGGCCACATACCTGAACAAAAAGTTGTTCAAAACTAGTAGATCTTCAACAAGTCTTTCAAGAAACTATAATTAAACGACTTGCAATCTTTCTTCGGGTGTAAGTCTTTTTCTTTGATGATATGTCAGTAAATACTGAATTGATTAGTTTATGTTTCTAAGAGTTCTGAGAATTTTCTCAAAAGGTTCAACAGACTAGTTGAGTGAAATATAGACATAATTCACTATTTATTCTCTCCTAACAAGCAAATAAACTTTGTATTTCTTTTCATCCTTTTTGAATTATGAGATATAGTATTCCTGAGAAGTCGAATCATAAAAGCTTCGTTCTCAGATTTCTGAAAGCTAAGGTGAGGAATTCGCACGGGAAACTTTGTTTATATTTCTGTGAATTTGGAAATGTTATAGATTTTTTAAATATAAACTTGCAAAATGTCATGTTTTCACAACTTTGAATTTATTTCGTGAACGCATCCACTCACTGACTATTGACCAGTCTTTGAGAATTTATTCAGTTAACTCAACATTTTTATCCTTGTAAAGTACAGAAACTAGCAAGGTCTAGTAATTTAAAAAAATTTCTACCGAAATTCGGAGTCGTTGACCGCAACTTTAAGATCGGCGACGTTGAAATTAATTGTCTATTCTTTGTTGGCGTGTCAGTGAGGCAACGAATTGGACGAATTGCGTCCTCAAGAATTGGGAAGCGCTCAGACCACAAAATGTCGTATTTTCTGTTATTATTCTGATTTAAACCCGTGGCGTGATGATTAGTGCGTAGGATTGTCATGCTAGAGGTCTTGGTTTCAAACCCTGTCTGTGCCACCTAAAGTTTTCAAGGCTACCGCCTCTTGCGAGGAATTGAAAAATACTCCCAAGAGTAAATATTGTTATGAAAAGTGCTTTCTCAAATAAGGCTTTCGGATTCGGCAAAAAACTTTAGGTCCCCTCTACCTTTGGCATGACTCGCACACAGGAATGGTTGAGAGTTGTAAGTCACTAGGCCCTAGTTCTCAACAGACAGTTTCACAACCTATTATTATTATTCATTTTGATTACCACCGAAATAAGATAAAATTGACTACAGAATTGAAGTCTATGAATCATTGAAAGTGACATATCTCTTAAAAATTGGCCAAGTTGCTTAGTTCTTATTAAAAAAAAAAAACCTATGAATACCCTTTGATTCATCACTATTTATTTAAAAGGAAGGTTTAATAATTCCTTTCCTTTTCCTTTTCTTTTTGTTATCCAAAAATTAAAACAAATAAAAAGCGGCTGATTTTTGTTAAATAAATACAATGAACTGCGGATTGAAACAACATGACATCTTGTTAAATCAACATCGTGTATAAGATCTCAAAGCAGCGTCTTCTTAAATTTTTTAGCTTTTGAATAGAATGTTTTTGGAATCGGTGATAATCGAAACATGATATTTAAACTTGCAACTTGTTAATTTAATAACACAAATTTGTTTAAGTTAACTATGTGTACTTTTGTCTCTTTTAATTCTTTTATTTCTACCAATAAAATAGAAGAAACTTCAAAATCATTTTGTCATTTCTTATTCAATACTTTAAATATGTATCTCTAAAAGTAAAAAAAAAGTTAAAGCATGTACAAATTAGATACAAAACTACTTCTCAGTGTTTAATCCATTTCTTAGTATTGCAAGATCTTATCCGAAGATATTGTATCATTGCTTTGCTGAAGCAATTTTAATTGTCTTATTTTTTTATTTTATATGCATTGTACTCTTAAAATACTATTAGTATTTTTTTATTCCTTTTCTCCTTCAATTTAAAACATTAAGCAAAAAAACCTACGCAAGCTTATGAATGACGTATAACTACAAATTGTATATACCCTACCCAACAAGAGAAAACTGCACATAAAATAAATATTTTTCCAACGACTTCTTTTACACAATTTTCATGGATAATGTAAAATGATGTTGATGTTTTATTTTTTTTCTTATGACGCAAATCAAGTTGTCTTTTAAGCTGTTTAAATCCCTTAAATTCCAACAGAAAAAAAAAGAACATAACAAGAAAATAAAACATCTGCAGCGCCAATTCTTTTTAAATCGCTGAATATAAGTGAATAAAATATTCAATTTAAAAAATGCTAACAAAACAGATGAATTGTGATATAAAAAAGAGACAAAAAAAAGGAAAAGAGGAAGTTGTAAGTGAATCTTCTTTTTATTTTGTTCAAAGCGCATGACGATGACAAAGTTAGTTGGTATTGAAAAAAGCAAATATAACGTCTCAGGCTCAGGGCAATGTAGGGCAAATATTGTTTATTTATGTAATTATTATGTCTTGCTAGTTTTCGAAAACAAAAACAAAAAAAACATCCTTAGTTTCATTATTATGTATAGTTCCTGCTTTTACTCTATCTGTTTTTATGTAATCCCGATGGACTTTAAGGAATTTGAATTAAAATAATTGGAATCATGTTGAAAGGTCAAAATTATGAATTCCATAGGTAACGAAAAAAGAATTTCTGTTTACTCAAAATCAAAATTGAAAATTAAAACATGTTTTTTGATCAGGGATTTACAATAAGTATCTCAATAAAGACTTGACTTATTTGTAAATAATATATAGAAACTATTTGAGATACTCAAAAAAGGTGTACAATATGTAATTTGCGTTACTAGTTGATGCTTCCATAACTTGTAAGTTTTTCGCACATGAATCATTAAGCCCAGTTTACAGTCAAACCATTCGACAAAAACGGTTTGTAGATATTGGCCAATCCTTTAATTTAGTCCAAAGTCTTGATTTGCTAAGTCACACACCCTTAACAGCTGAATTACGCGATTATTTCTTGACGTTGAGAAGTTATTACTTTCATTATTTAAATTATTAGATTGAAGGATCTAATAGACACTATTTTTGGAACTAAACCAAATAACCAAATAACTCAAAATCTCTTATGTTTATGTCTAAGACAATTGGCCAGTTTATATTTCCTAGATCTTAGAGATTTCTGTACTCTCAAAAACTATAAACAAAATTTCTCATATAAATTACTAATTTTTGCTGAGAGAAATTGGAGAATAAAATTTGCATTAATCGATTTCTTCATTATAATTTACCTTACAATTTAAAAAGAAAGAAAAGAAATGAAATAATAATTTCTGTTATACATATATATATTTTGATTCTTTGATTTTGATACATTTTGAATGACTGAAAATGAAAATTCTCAGAAATCTTAGAAGAACAAACTTGTATGTATCACAATTTTTGAGTCATGGTCAAAAACATTTCGCAAACTACGAAAAAAATCCAATTTTCCTGAAACTTTGTCTACACTAATTTCTGTACAAGCAATTTTTTAAAAATTAGACAACTGAAGTATAAATCAGGCAGAATTTGACGAATTTGGCATAGGTTGTTATTGTTTGGCGTGCAGCTATGATTTTTAGCATATTCATTTAGATAATGCGACTTCAGAAAATCCCTCAAAAAATCTTAGGTATTAAATCGTACGATATCGGCGATCAGTTCACCTCAATAGTAGAGTATCTCCAAAGTGGGGTAAGCTTTGTGGCACGTAACGCAGTCCTTAATTGTTTCTTCATTTTATCTTACCGAGCAATGTTTGCAATATTTTAGATGTACATGAACTATTCTCAAAAAATAAAAAAAACAGGAAATCTTAATATATAGCTTATTCGTTTTCTTGCGAACGTAGGCGACCATTGGGGTTCGTTAAACGAATAGCCAATTGCTTGGCACGCTCAACGATTTTCTTGCGTTTCTTTGAAAACACACCATGGGCGATCTCGCCGCAGTACACACTGTTTTGCATCATCAGGACTTCGAGTTCCTTGATGTTGTGGACGAGGAATTTTTTGAAGCCAGTGGGCGGATACGTTGGCTTGAACCATAACCAATGTTTGGCATCAAGTATTGGCCCTTGAAACGACGACGGGGACTCTGTTGTCAATACCTTTTGGTTTATACGCCATTTTGCAGAAAGCTTGGCATATCGGTCAGACTGATGACGAAGGAAGTGCTTTGTACGCTTCTTCACAATTTTTGGCCTGTATGCTGGTCGGATAGTCATCTTGAAGCGCTTTTACAAAATGCACGTCAAAAAAGGTGCCCATATCTTTCAATTCAGGCAAACAAAAATTTGGACTTCATCACCATTTAGCGCTTGCCACGAAGGCAATGTCGTTTTTGAAAAAAAATTTAATAGAAGATACTTCCAGGCCAAATGTCACGAGAAAGTCACATAACTTATAGAATCGTTTCAAATTTGACAATTTTGTTCTTTGACCAAATATAATTGTTTCTGAACCAATTCAACAAAAATACGGAATTGTTTTGTTGTCTAGGTATAGTAGTTCAATTTTAGCTCGTAGCTCAGATAAACATTTGCAGAGTTGTGGTCTATGAAATTTCAAGTTCTTGCGAGCGACTTTTAAAAAAAACTGATTCGGATTTTCAAACTTTGACGGAAAAATACGAATTTTAACAATTTTTGAGTATTGTCGATGAGTTCAAATTTATCCATTAAATTACGAATCGACGACCATTACCCGAACCCAAATATCTATGAAAATTTTGCAAAACAGACCTAAAACAATAATAGCAAATTTTGTAGTTAGTTTCAATAATGTATCCCCTTCTAACTATTAAATTGATTGAAAATCCGTATTAAAAGACCGTTTTATCATCAATACTAGTTTAAATTTGACAAAGTTCAATACAACGGAAAACATACATAAGTCTTTAATAAGATTTTCCACAGCATTCAACTTCTTTTATGGAATATACTCAAATTCTACAATGACAATAATCAAGTCCGAAGAATTGAGTTTCTTAACCACTGGACTGATAAATTAATTGTTTTGATTATCAACTTAAATCTTCTAACATGTAACATTTAAGATAATTTTAATGAGCAACAAAACTGCGTGCTAAATTTTTGTCAATATGTTTTTGAAATGATGTGTGATATTTGAAGATAAGCAATTCTGTTGGTAGTTTGCACCTTGACTTATCATAACATGACACTGCCTAATAGTTTCGCATGTTTTTTCGATATAAGCTTTGAAAAAAGAATAGGAGTCTCACCTTATATGTTCATGTCCTGTCACAAAGACTCCATTAAGAAGACGTTTATAGTACAATGACACTAGTGAACTAAAAAATTCTGACATTTACTTTCTCAAACGCTTCGATCCATGTGGTATAACTACGGACCAACTATTGGTCTAAGTGTGTTGGCTTTTCCTATTCCTGTCCTAACCTATTATATTTAGATTTTTTTGTATTTCCTTCCAGTATATTGCAGAATTCTTCATTTCTTCAGAATGCTTCAATAAATTATTAAATAAAATATATTTCGGTGCTTTTTCAATAAATTTAATTCATATATAGCTTTCATTTTATAAAAGCATTTAACTATCGAAATTACATAAATAAATCACAATGACAGTAAAAAATCTATAAGTAATACTCCATTAATTCTCATGATCCTATAGAATTAAATAAAGAAAACTTGATTAAACTGTTCAATTTTCTTTCTTAATCTAATCACTTTCGTTGAGCTTGAATGATGACAACCAATAAATAAAACCATTCAAATGATCAATAAGTTTTTAGCTCTCGTAGAATTATTATTTTCAATATTGTTTAAACTTTGAAATAATCCGTCATTCTTGATTAATTTTAATATCCCTTCTTTAGCCCCCCCCCCCTCTGCCGATTGTTCATTTCAAAATCTTAATTAATAACTCTTCAAACACTCAATTAGATCAAATTTCATAATTCTCTAACAATAATATTTAACTTAACTTGACTTGAGAACAATTTTTCTTCTTCTCATAGTACAATAGATAAGCATCAAACAATTAAGAAAATAAAATTAATTTATCTTTTGTGTAAACGTCGATAGCGACGACGCGACGTCGAAAAAGACTGAATGAGAAAACTTTCCCATCAGGCTTAATGATTCTCTTACAATGATTTATCATAAATTTCCGAGCACTTTCTCACGCATAAAACTAAAAGACCAATCGACCGAGTGACGGACAAACAATATAAGAAAACAAAACTTCCGTTCACACTTTTAATAACCTAAGGAAATAAAATTATAATTTTATCTGTCTTAACTTTTTCTCTCTTCTCTTCTAATGATAACTTACCCTCGAGAAGACGATCGAACATCGAACTAATTTGTAAAAACTTTTGTGATTTATGGATAACTTACTCTACTAATAATATAGACGCCATTTTTTTCCCTTAAATTATTATTGTTTTTTCATACTAGTTTTTTTACATATATTTCTTTGACTATCAAAAGGGGGATGAGGGTGGAAAATGTGAGTAAGAAGAACAAAATCAATCAAAAAGACAAATGAAACAAATGTCATACATGGCTAAGCACACAAAAGTGATGCAGCAAGAATGTAAAAACTTACATTTTCAACCCTTCATTCAAATGCCTTAGTTCATACATCCAACCCTTGTTTGTTGTTTATTTCTGTAGTGGAAGTAGTGGACTTTTCTGATATAAATATTTCCTTGAGATTATACTAGAATAGTAAATGCAGGTGTAGGTTTTTAATATGAGGGAAATGTAGTGGATTGGATATGGTTGTCTATAATCAATATTTTATTGAATATCATAGGTAGCTCTCGAGTCAAGTCAATAGACGTGTAAAACATCAACAGTGAGGAAGTGAACATAAATCAAGAAGAAATATTGGGGTTGCCGGGATATAAATAAGAAACTTGGTATAACAAGTTGCAACAACAGGGTGCTCTAAAATAAAGTTTTAAAAAAGTTTTTTTTTTTATAATTAGGCGAACACTAAAAGGGTTTTGTATACCTTTAATATGCCAAAGACACAGTGTGAGAATTAGGAAAGGAGGGAAGGGTTGGATAGGAGGTGTCGGTGTACACTGATTTTGAATTCCTGAACATTGCAATGATAGGGAAAGATAGAGCGTGACAAGGCATTCAACATTCGCGTAGTACGGCTAAAAAATGAATCTCTGTACTTCATAGTACGGCCAAAGTTGGGCTCAAGGGTAAACTGACGGGTATTCCTAGAAGCGCGGGTATTACGGTTAAATTGTTTTAGGGGAGGAATGCAACTGGCTATTTCACTAGAGCATAGTCCGTTAAAATAACGGTAAAAAAGGTGAGACAAGAAACTTTGCGTCAATATTTGAGTGACGTAATTGAGTTGATGATGTTAATGTCACCAATCATTTTAAAAGCTCTTCTTTGAATACTGTCCAAGAGGCTTAAATAAGTTACTGGAGCACCAGCCCAGAGATGAGAGTTATATTCAATTTTCGGACGTATGTATGTATATAGGTTTTTTTAGATTGTAGCCAGATCAGACGGAGAGAAAAATTTCTTGCATCGTCTCAAAAAACCTAGACATCTTGCGGAATTTTTGGCGACATCGCGTATGTGATCGCTCCACACATTACAAGGATGTCTAGATTTTCAGTTTCGTTGACGCAAGTGCCACTCATAGATAGTGTCAAGGAGGCTATACCTCGCTTTAATGATACAAGACATCATTGGGTTTTCTAAGCATTAAATTCCACACGGTTTTTTATTCCCCATTGTACAAAGCTGCATAGGTCGGAATTATATGTGCTAATCATATTTTGCCGTTGCAATTCCACATCCGAAGAGGAGGGTTGTGAGTCTGGAAACGAATATGAAAAGCTAAGAGTGCTATTGTCAGCGAAACAATGTATAGGATTCGAAGTAGCAGACAGGAGATCATTTATAAAAATGAGGAAAAAGGTCAGAGACAAAACGGAGCCCTGGGGCACACCAGCATTTATTTTATGGGTTTCAGACTTGAATCCGTCCAAAACAACTTGTATTGAAGGGTTTGAAATAAAATTTCTAATCCTACGAAGAAGAGATTCGTTAATACCAAAACAACGCTTTTTTGATAAGAGAGCAAGATGCCAGACTTTATCAAATACTCTTGAAATATCAAGTGCAATAATCTTACTTTCTCTAAAATGATGTAAATATTTGTTCCACTTTTCGGTGAGATGAACCATGAGATTACCAGTGAACCTATTGCTACGAAAGCCGTATTTCCGGTCATTAAGAAGCTTCCGTTCCTCAAGATATTTCTTAAGCTGATAATTAATCAGCGTTTCCATGACCTCAGAAAGAAGGGACGTTAATGCTATCGGTCGATAATTTGCGGGAGAAGAAGATTTGCCTTTTTTTTTAAAAGAGTGTCATTGACAACAAGCGTAGGAACCGAGGAAGAGGAAGAATTTGTGACATTGCAGTATTTTTTGCCGTAATTTTTGGTTATGCAAAAATTATGTCCTTCGATAATGGGCGTAGCAGGCCCATTTTAAAATTACCTTAACCGCAAACAATTAAAGAATTGGTCACAGGTATTTTTTTAGATGTGTAGTATTCAATCTGGCAATCCTTTTTGGAGTTAGTCTTTATGACAGCTGTCACTTGATTTATGATCGGATATTCCCCAGACAATTGTGGCTCCAAAAGTGGCCTCATACGGCATAAAGGGAACGTCTAAATAAACACCCTTTATTTCCGTTTGCTAAAATACGGTGGAATGCAGTTGTAAAGGGTGAGCCAAATATAAGTTTCTTCTTTAAAAATGCAATAAAAAGAAGAAACATTTATGTTTTATAGAATTATTAGCAACAACAAATGTTTTTATTATTCATGAAAGACTATAGCGTATTCTGTCCCACCAATTTCAAGACCTTAATAATAATTTTGGAATGTAGTACACGTAGTGTTTTTTTAATGATATTTGCCCTTAGAGCTTGAACCCGTTCCAGATTGTTTCCATAACATTGATCCTTTACAGTTTCCCCCCAAAAAAAAGTTCAAAGTAGTCACATCGCACCTCCAAGGCTGCCGATTAAAGTTGGCATTGACAGAATATTGATATCAATATATATGTATGTATATATGTATGTATATTGATTCAATAAAAAAAGGCGTTTAACATAGCTTTGAAATTCCACAATTTACCGAAAACGTTGGTTTTATCTACATTTCTGAAGAAGAATGACCCATTGGTACCTACCACCACTCCACAATTCCCACCAAACTGTCATTCTTTGTAGATTCATGACCTCCTCCACAATACCGTGCTGGTTTTCCGAGCCCCAGGCGCTCGGTCAGAAAAGATGATCTTTCGTCTAAAATCGTTGTTCAATTCAAGCTGCTCTAACTTCAAAGTGAAAACGAAACTGATGGTCGTGTGCCTTCAATTTCTGAGTCAATTAAACATTGTGAGCAAATAATCCGAGATCTTTCTGAAGGAGTCTGTCTCCTCAGGCTAGTGTGTGAAATGTTGAGCTTTTGAGATCACTGACAAGTAATTTTTCGTGAATGGAGTAAAAGTTCGATGAGTTCTTCATTAGGGTCAAATATTCTTTTCGAAAACGCACTGTTTGGTCTCTTGATGGCCCACCCTGTAATTTAAAACACTGATAAAATACTCGCAGAACTAATTGCTGGTTTTTAATGCTTGTCAAATTCTGGCTCTGGACAGTTTTTACTCAGTACTACTATAAGTACTTGAAAGGACTTAGTAATTCTTCGAATACTTGAGTTCTTTTTAGGTCGGTTTCATTTATGATCAAAATAATAATTGTGTATTGGTTCTCTTGGTCTAAAAAATCATTACGTTAGAAAAATCTGACGAGTCATAAAAGAATTGAAAAGCTCACAAATGCCCATAAATGAACCTTGGCAAAATTCTAATGACGACCTAAATTATACACGCTTTTTGGTTAAGGTTATAGTTCTGCTTTAACATTTCAGCACTCTTAATATATATGTATAACTTATTAAAACATAATCACGTAGTTGTATAGCAAAAAGTTAAATTTTTATCCACTTCTATAGCTAAGCCATACTATTTCCGTTCTTTTTAGCTACGTGCTACATCTGCACCGCTTTACTATCACCGTTGATGTAAAATGGCTTAAGCGTAACAAAATAAGAACGTAATGACCTTTTTCGTTTGGCAGAGAAAATTTAAACCCAAACCTCAAACCCCAAACCGCCTGTCTCTGTTCCATTCGACTTCTTCTGAAGTCTAAAGGGTGGTTGTTCCTTTAGCTTTTCTACCCTTAAAAATTCAATTATTTCTATTAATCCCATGAACACAGGAAGTTATTCCCCATCGCCATCATCATCATCATCACTAGAAGGATGTTATACCCGCACTATAACAGGATGCTACTCACTAACCCTGAACAACCGACTACAACGACGATAAGGGAAGACCTTTCTTCTAAATCCCCTTAATAAACAAATATATATAAAAATAAAAAACGAACTCAAAAAAACAGAAAATATATATAAAATAAATTATTTCACCAAATCCGCACATTGTGTATATCAAAATCAAAATAGCAATTCAATGCACGGAAATGAAAGTCGAGAAACGAATATTCGAAATCAAGACGTCTTCTTCGATGTCGTCTCGGTTGTTAGGTCGGTCGTTGGTCGTAGTCGTCGCAAAAGTCATGCACAATCTTTAAAATCGGTACAAATAGACAAAAATAAAAGAGAGTATCCAACCATCCCAAACATTTCACATAAAATATATTCGGCTTTTATATCTATCTACGACTTGAGCTTGTATTTCCGTACAAAATCGATAATCCCCTTAAAAATTCCTTCAGGCAAACTGCAAAAAAAGAGGAGAAAAAACACCAGAAAATGCTCCATCGATAAAATATTCCCCTTTAATTGCTTTGCTTTTGGGCACTATTTTATAGACATTCTTATTCGTATCTATAAGAAAAAAATGTACAATCTTAATTCCTGTTTCTTTTTTTTATAAATACAATTTCTTAAAGTCTAAAGATAGCCTCCCAAGAAGATGTATATTTCTTCATCAACAAAATAAAATACCTACCTATAACTTTGGATGCGGAGAAGAAAAAAAGAACTGAATGTGCAAGTCTAAATAAACACGCTCAAAACCAATAAACACAAAAACCCAGAATGAAGAACCAGAATTTAGGTCGAAGTTGTTTGCCTTTGAAACCAAATAACTATTGCTTTTTTATAAGAACTATACCACCCACCCCCCATTAAATCAACCTATTCTGACAACCATACTGCCCCTAGAGTATCTTCGTCTTCACACTAAATTATAAAAAAAAGAATTCACATCTCTGACATATAACGTGTCCAATGTTCATGTCCATCAACTTCATTCATCTCTCCATAATATAAACATGGCACTGTAGAGTTTTCAGTCTTTTGGGAAAAATCGATAAATGGGATGCGTGACATTTGGGTTTTTATACACTGGGCTGAGAGTTTCGAAAAGGGTGTTCTTGAAGAAACTGTATTGTTTTGAAATGTCACTGAAGTTGGGAAGTGTACTATTGGTTTGGTTTGCAACCACTTCAGGAGTAAAACAGGGGTGTACTCTGAGTCCTAGCTTATTTGCAGATTATTGGATGACCTTCCTTTTAGAGTCTGTTATGCTAGCTTACTCGCCAAAAACACTGCAACATATGATCAACAAGGTGTATGAATGCTGTGAGCAATGGAATCTTTTTGTCAACATTATTAAATCTAAAGTTATGATATTTAAAAGAGGAGGTGGAAGAAAAAAAAAAGATGGGGCTTCAATGCAGAATCTATTGAAATAGTCAAGGTGTTTACATATCTTGGTTTAATATTCATGACTAGCATGACCACGAAGAAGAATTTTATTAATAATCAGCAAAAGTCTAAGACAACGATCAATATCACTTGGAAGAGTTGCTTTAGTAACTTCTGTACATTCCCAAGCTTGGGGAGGAGAGAAATTCGACTCCTTTAAAAAACTCCTTATTTAATTTGTGAAAAGAATGCTTCAGCTTTCATCAAACACTCTGAACTACATTGTCATGCTGGAAACCGGAATGTGGCCTCTGTTTCTAAACACTTATGTTTCAAGGGGACCAAAAATTAAATTAAAGAATCAGGGTTGGGTTCATTCGTTTGTCCACACATTTATCTTTGAATCCACTTAAAAAATTGTTATTCTCCACCCTGAGTTCAAAAATTATTTAACTTCACTTTTTTTTATAGCAAATTCTTAAAACAAAACAATTTAACAATAGACTCACCGGTGGCATGATGGTTAGTGTTGGACTGTCATGCCAGAGATCTTGGGTTTGATCCCTCCCTATGCCATCTAAAGTTGTTTTCAAGGTTACTGCCTCTTGCGAGGAATTGACAAATTATCCAAGAGTAATTCTTTTCATGAAAAGTGCTTTCTTAAATTAGCCGTTCGGATTCGACTTAAAAAAAACTGTAGGTCCCATCCATCCCTGACAACAGTACTCGCACACAGGAATGGTTGAGAGTTGTAAGTCACTAGGCCCTAGTTCTCAACGGACTGTTGCGCCATCCAATTTATTTATTTTTACTTACACGTCCAAAAATCACCGAGTGCATCAAAAATGTTTGTTTGTCAAGCCAAAAAAAAAAATTACTAAACTTTTCATAAACCCCCCCCTTTTTTCCTTTTTTCAGAAAAAAGATTTGTTAACACTTACGTATATAAAAGTTATTTAAAAATACATTTATATATCAACTTTTTTTAAAACTAAAGTTTTCATCACAGCCCCAAAAATCCGATTACAATGTTAGTGGAGGTTCCAATTTCATGAATAAACCATCAGCTCATTAAGATTTGCACCAAATATTATTTACTGTTTTTTTGAAATTTTCTCACTGTTACACTATATTTACTGCAGCCCGAACTGTTATTAATATCTGATACTGTAATTGGGCGGCATCGTTTATTTTTGAACACTGTAATTTAGTTGCACCTTTTAGCTCAAATTGTCAGCATAGAAGCGTCTAATATCTCAGATTGTAATTTATTCGTGTAATCCAAAAAAACAAGAGAATTTGCTTTTTCAGACTGTAACTTTATTTTCATCTGCGATTTTGAATTGTATGTGACATACATTGGATACTGTAATTTTGTCGATCTTCAAAAGATTGTTGTTAAGTAACAGACTTTTAAAGTTGTTGTCTGTTGTCTTAGACTTTAATTAAGTGATATCTTGTATATAGTTCGAATTGTCTAATATCTCCGACTGTAATGATTTCTGCTATTGCAGGACGTAGTATACTTAGACTGTAAATAAGAACTGTCCGTGAAACTGTAACTGTTACTGTTCCTGTTTCTGTTTCTTTTATTTCTTAAACTTTAACTTTGTATACTGTAACTCACTCCAACTGCTATGTTATTATTTTGAAGGCACTGCATTTGAAAGTGTAACTGTTATTTGGGGGTGATTGCTGTTAAACACTGTAATAAAGTGGTATCTGCTAACTTAAACTAGAAATCTACAGCTGTTTAATAGTAATTTAGTAATTTAGTGTTATCTACTATTTTAGACTGTAATTTAGTGACTTATGTTATCTCAGACTGTAACGTAGTGGTTTCTGTCACGTCTACTACACATAAAAGTTATTAAAATTTGTCTGATACTCGTATCTCTGACTGTAATAAAGCAACATCAGTTATTTCTGACTGATCCTTAAAACTGCTTTGGAGTCTATGAGACAATGAGCATAGAGAATTTGTTAAATGGACTTATTAATTGATTAAGAGCACTGTTACTTCGATCTGCTAAAAATAGTTTTAAGGTGTAAATTTCTTCTTAAGCTAGCCTTACTCAGATTGAAATACAATTGACAAAGAATAGATGGACATGAAATCGTTCCATTCAATACACTAGCTATAAAGCAGAATTGCAAATACTCTATACACATTACACATACACCATTTTCAAAATTGATTAATTTCTTCTTTTGGCTCTTTACGATGCTTTATAATTCGAAAAAGAGGCTGCAACCCACACTGATAACTTCCCATCCCGTCTGTCGATTTGTCTTGCTTAAAAGTTTGTCTATATGTATCAATTTTTATCAAATTTGCGTACTATTTTTTGTAGATTTTATTTTTTTTTTATGAAAAAACGGTGTTTAATTTTTATAAAAAAAATTACTGAATATCGAAAACAATATTTTCTGTGAAATAAAATAAGTTTGAAGCCAATATTTGAATTTTTGAAAAGCTATTCGAGTCGAAAGTAAAGAAAGTTTTAGTATTGTTTTTTTTTTAGGTTTTTATTTTTTGTAAAAAAAAAACTGTCAATTCGATTTTTCTCAAAATGTTTCCTATTGTCGAAAACAATATTTCTTATAAGTTAAAATTAGTTAGAAGCCATTATCTCAAATTTTTGAATAGATATTTGAGTCGAAAATCAATTTTTACCAACTTTTATTAATTTTTTTTTTTGGGTTTTTATTTTTAGTAAAAAAAACTGTCAATTAGATTTTTCTCAAAATTTTATCGAATGTTGAAAACAATATTCTTCGTTGCACAAAATTGTTTTGGAGATGAAATCATATTTTAGTCGTAAAATTTTCGAGGTGACAAATTTTTTTTTTCAGTTTTTTTTTGATTTATATAAAAAACCGTTAATTGGATTTTTTTTTCCAAAAATATACTTGTTTTGTATCACGTTACAATATATAATATGAAATTTAATTCAAGTCTCTAGCGTCATTGGTTCATGAGATACTTAGGGTTAACCAGAATTGTCACCTTTTTTTTTAAACTGCTATGGTAAAAAAACCACCCACGCAATTTTCTTGAGAGCCCTTTCTGCATCTTTCTGCCTTATTATCTGTATAACAAAATTTATTTGAAGTCGATATCTCTTCTGGTTCTTGCGCTATAGACGACGAAAAAAACTTCGCGAACTTACATACGTACACACGCACGCACAGACATCTTTCTAAAAATCTTTTATTTCGACTCTAGGGACCTTGAAACGTCGAGAAATGTCAAAATTTTCAATTTGACAAATCGGACCCATTACAATAACTTCCTATGGGAAGTTAAAAATAAGCGGTATAGAATTATTTAATACAGAAGATAAATTATTAATATAAATAAAATAAACATCAATGGACCAAAGTGACTCCCTTGAGATACACCAGAATTGAATAAAAATAAAAACAGGTTTGGTTGCTGAGCGACGCCGCCGCGCCGCTTAGCCGCTCAGAATTTTGTTTCGCCGCTCGCTCATTGCGTGGCCGCTTCTATGTGATTTCATATGTTTTATATTTTTTTTTTGCCGCTCAGCCGCTTAGCCGCTCAGCCGCTTACTGCGTGGCCGAGGCCTAAGGTCTGTAAAGATGCAATCGACTTTATAGTCTTTTTCGAATGCATTTCAAAGTAGAGAATTGTAGTAATTTGCAATTATGGATTTTTCTTTGACAAACCCATGTTGATTGATTAAAAAATTGAACTTTAAGAATGCCAACATTTATGTAGATATATTTTTGAAAAAAAGTCTTGTCTTCTACTGCATTTATGCCAACAGCACTTTAATAGTTGCCTTGGATACCGATTTATGTATCTTAAACAATAAACACGTGCTGCCCTCTGTCTTTTTTCATTTGTTACTTCCTCTTATCTTTATATATTTTTCTAAGTTTATGTTTTAAGTTGGTATGTGAAGCGGAAAGCATTGTTATTGTTGCTTGTATCTTATAAGTTGTAACTAGGTATATAATTCCTCATTTCCATGAAACAATTTACTATCTACATAAATATGTATCTACATACACAAGTCTGGCATTGTGGGGGAGTAAATATCTATTAAAGTTGTTTGTACCTTTTCTCATTGATTTTTGATTGATATGTGAGACTTTCTAAAATTGAGATTAATTTGAATTGTCTAGTTTTGTTTTCTTTGACATGGTCTCGCAGCTGCATTGAATATTTATATACTCGTACCTACAGTCAGCGTTAGCATACTGACTGAAAGTCGTCCGCCCCGCTATTGATTGTTGTATGACGTTGACGGTCGCGCCATGTTTAACAAATGAGTTTTGTCTAATTTTTGATGGCGGCAAATGTCATACAGAGCAGATACCTATTTATTTAATGATCAAGTTGTTATTCTATTGAGTGGTGTTTGCATTTATATTATGTGCTGTTATCTTTGATCGTTTGTGTTTTGTGTTTTGTTTTTGGAAGTTTGTTGACGCTTGACAAAGTTCGAATACCTCAATTAGATATTTATGTATCTACGAATCTAATAGGCAAAGGTGTACACAGTATTACCCAGAGATACTAAATGATCTTGATAAGACTTATTGTGGGTGATATTGTGTATATATAAAGAGGCGGTTGGTTGGTGGTTTTGAAAAAGATATAGATGAAGGGAAAATTATTTATTTTTGTCATGTATGAAATTATATTGGACAAATTTACATTTTAAATCCCAAAAAATATGAAGCTTCCTAAATTATGTACGAAATATTAAATTGTGAATATTTTATTTCTATATTTATCTTAAGCCTATAAATAAATAGGACGACAGTCTTACCCCACTTAGTTTCTAGTACATCACCATCATAACAAACAAAATATCAACACCATTAAAAAATTCCATATCTTGTCAAAGCGCAAACATAATTTCTTCATCGTCATCTGAAATGAGCCAGATAAAGTTAATTGTAGATGGTTGTCTTCAAGAACACCTAAAGGACATTGCGACTAAGGCTGATTAAACGCCATATCTATGGAAATACAGCAGTTACGGTCTCAAAACGAACAACTTACGGGATGTTTAGCCGCTGTTGAGAGCTAATGCGAGTCACTTGAAAAGCAGTTAGAGTTTTTACACGATATGAAACACACGAACATTCAGTTGTTTTACATTTGCCCCCAGATGAGAAAACAGACAAGGATCGTAAAGCAAAACAAACTTGCCTTAGCCTTCTCGATCTAGATGAAAATGCTCATTTATCTTTTGTAAAATCACGAGAATTTGTTAATCGGCACAACAACAAAACCACTATAGTGTTAAACTTCACTGACAAATGCATTGCACAACAAATTGTGAAGGCTGCGCCAAAGCTAAAAGGTACTGAAGTTGTGGTGCATAGAGAACAATCTCTTCTATACAGGAAGAAACGAAAAGCACTATTCGAAATCAAATCGAAGCTCAAAGAAAAAAACCGGAACGCGCAAATTCTCATAAGAGGATCGAAGCTAAGAATTTCCGATTTTACATTTTCTTATGACTCGTTACGTGGATTAAAAATAACAACAATCGAAGAACTTGCATTTGTCAAAACAACTTTTGTGAGGATTCAACGTGCTTTTTTGACATTAACAACAGAAATGACAACAACCTCATTACGAGGCAAGAGCCCTCTAGAAGACAACATATAAGCAAACAATATGGTTCGGGTCCGAGTTCTACTAGATTCCAACATTCAACATAGGATAGAGTTGCCGTCTGCCATTTTTATAACAATTTTAATTTTTCAAATTTGCCTAATTCCTTTCACTTTTTTAACTTTAACATTTTTTGCTATAATGTAACAGGATTAAAAAGTAAATTATTAATGCCAGATTTTTTTAAATTAGTGTCAAAATATGATGTATTTATATTACTTGAAACTTTTGTGGAGGAAGGTAAAGAGCTTCAATACACAAAATATTTCGAAGGCTATAATCTCAAATGGATACCCACCGTCAGAAATCATAGATTTGGTCGTGCCAGCGGTGGTATTCTATGCGGTATTAAATTAAATATTGCGAACAAAAACATAAAATTCAATAATAGTGAAAACAAAACATTCATTGACTGTGTCTTCAACGGAAAACACTATTTAATAATACCAATTTACCTTAATTATAGTAACTGGAAAGTTGAATTTGAAACTGCAAAATTTTCTGGTGAACCAAACTAATGAAAATATTCTAATAATTGGTGACTTAAACAGTCGAATAGGAGTTTTCCGAAATTCTTCGTTCTTAAATTTTGAACAATTTACATTTCAAAGAGAATCGGTTGATAAATGCACAAACTCAAATGGTAACTTTTTGACTGAGATGGTTGAGGATTTTGGGTTTTATATTCTAAACGGGGTATCCAAAAGTGATCCCACTAGCAGTTTTACATTCATTTCTAGTCAGTGTTGTTCTGTAATTGACTACTGCTTAGCCAAAGGTGACTGGCTCAAAATTGTCAATGATTTCGAGGTGATTACTGCTACCTATTCGTCGCATCTTCCTATATGTGCCTCTTGCAAATTTAAGAATGCGATTTACGACAACAAATTGAAAACGGATGCAAAAAGCTCCGTTGGATTAATTCAAAATCCGATATCTATAGAAGAAATCTACTTCAACACCCAATCAATCCTTCAAGTCTGGTTTCAAAAACAGTAGATGTCTCAACGGATTTAATTTTTGACACCATCAGAATATCAGCTGTCATGAGTTCTCACAATAGAGCAAATAATTATAAATCTTGTTAGTATGACGAAGAATGTAGGAGAAGTAGAAAAATATCTTTCGTGTTTCTTAAAATCTTTAGAAAAAACAATAATTTGGCCTCTAAATCCCTATATCTTCAGGCAAATAATTCGTACAGAAGATTGTGTAGCCTCAAGAAACAACAATATCTAAAAAACATGGCGTTGAATCTCATACATTGTAATGATTCTAGATCATTTTGGACAAATGTACACATTCTAGCTGGCCGAAATATAAAGTCAACGATCTCTGCTATTGATGTGGATACAATGGCTACTTATTTCAATACACTTTTCACAGCAGACCCTGGTCAAATGAACATAAGTTATGCACTACCATTCACTTATATTGATGAGTTAGATTCCCGATTTTCAATGCTAGAGCTATTAGTGGCTTTGAAAAAAATGAAGGATAATAAGGCTCCGGGTTTAGATGGCATACCGGCCGAGTTTTACAAAAATGCCAGCTCACAATTTCTAGAACAAATTTTACTTTTAATAAACAATATGTTTAAAGATGAGACAGTTCCAAATAGCTTCCGATCTTCATACATTTCTGTGATCTTTAAAAAGGGAGATCCTAACCTACCGGAAAACTATAGGGGAATCTCTGTTCTCAGCTCTCTGCGAAAAATTTTCACTCAATTAATGTACCTAAGGCTTGTTTCCTGGGTTGAAAGGAATAATAAAATAAGTTATTTCCAAGCTGGGTTCAGAGCAAATCTCTCTACAATAGACCAAATCTTTACTCTAACGAGTGTTGCTAAACGTTTTATTGATGAAAAAAAGAACCTCTATGCATTTTTTGTAGATTTCAAAGCCGCCTTTAACACTATAAACAGAAGTTTACTACTTTTCAAACTTACAGATATTGGCTTGTCTACAAAGTTCATAAGAATATATGAACAACTAATATCAAATACAAGTTCAGTAGTAAAAATTGGTATGAGATTGTCAAATCAATTTAAATCTGAAACGGAAGTACCACTGGGTTGTATTTTGAGTCCCTTGATATTTTCCCTCTTCATCAATGACATTGAAGATCAAATTCCAGGTGGTGTTATTTTTGGAGATGTACTTATCAAGGTGCTTTTATATGCAGATGAACTTGTCATTCTAACCGATAATCCAGATTCTTTGCCGCTTCAGATTAACAAATTAAAACAATATTGCGATACTTGGGACCTTAAAATCAATACCTACTTCAAAGTCAAAGATAATGGTTTTTAGATCTCAAAACCGCAGTAATAGGACTAATCGCAATTGGCACCTTGACGGCTCAAACATAGAAGTAGTGGCTGATTACAAATATCTAGGATTTACTATAACGCATAACCTAAATCTTGGAGCCCATTTTAAAGACAAAGTGAAGGTAGCAAAAGCAGCTATCAATTGTATTTGGTCAAACTTCTTCAAAAGTAACTCTATAGATGCGTCGACTAAATTTAAAGTATTTGAGACAACTATCAACAGTTCTCTCTTATACGCTAATGAAGTTTATGGATTCACGGAATTAGAAGTAATCAAATTAGTTCAACGGTACTTTTTCAAACGTATTTTCAGACTCCCTGCTAATGCACCAAACTACGCTATTTACATTGAATCTGACCTGCCTCCAATTTACTTAAAAAACCTTAAAGCTAACGCAGACTATATTGTTAAAGTCATGAGTAGACCTAATAATAATATTCAGAAAAAGATTATTTTGATAGCTCTACGGGGTAGGTACTCTCCTTTTAAAGACTGGTTTGATTTGGCATCAGAATATAACTATCCGTTGTCACTAAGTATTGATAATTTAGAAGCATTTAGAAATGAACTGTATTACCTTATTTCTATTATAGATGAAACAATGTATCTAAAATCAATAACCCATGCAAGAGAGTCTGTTACAAGAACAGCTTACTCTAAACTCAACTTATGTCTCGGGTATGACAACTATTTTCGAAACGAGTTTACTGTCAATGAGATAAGTCTAATCTTTAAAATGCGCGTTGAAATGCTTGAGCTCAATTAAAGACCTCACAGAAATGATTTGAATCCGAATTGCTTACTATGTAACCTTAATCAGGCTGAAAATATTTCGCATTTCTTAGCTTTTTGTCCAATATTATAGGAAATCCGAAGATTTTATTTTAATAAAAGTTTTTTTACAATTGAAGAATGTTTTGCAATTTTAAATGGAGAAAGTGGATGGAAAACTCTCATTCGATTTGTTTCAGAGGCTCTAGCATATAGAAACATGTATATTAACTTTTAACACATGCGGTCTAATGATAAACTTTGTTTTAGCTAAATTAAAAGCCCAATTTGTGTATTGAAACACTTTAAATTACTTTTTATATATACCTTCGTTCTTATTTATAATTATATTATTATTATTTATTATAATTGTAATAATTTTTTATGTAATTAATATTGTATATTATTGTTTGTTTTCAACTGTTATTTTCATTGATATTAGGTTTATATTTTAACTGTTTAATGTAATTTATAAAATGTACTCTCTCTAAACGTATTAATTTTATTCTTATAATTAGCATTTTCGGCAGACGGCTTATAAGCCATGCATGTAAATCTTTTAAACTAATTCTGTTAAATAAATTATGTATGCAATAAAAGAAAAGAAGAAGATAATAAAATGCCGCTAATAACAACATAACATCACCATCAGGAGTCGGTTGACGTTTTAAAATGACGTTAATATCTACTAGAATATCCCTTGCATATAAAAGACACAAGGCTGGACCTAAGACACTTCCTTGTGGTACACCAAAATCAATTTTCTTAAGATCCTAGTAATGTTGTTTATACCGTATTCTAAAGTAACGGTTTGTAATGTGGAATGTCAGTATTTTGTAGTACTGCTTGGGAAAGTCCCTATTTAGTTTATACTCAAGTCAAACCTTATCAGATGCTTGATCAATATCTAAAAATATAGTCAACCATGCATGTTTTTCCTTAAGTACCTTTTTCATCAATGTTCACTTATATTCTGATTTATTTTTAAATCCAAACTGATAACTCGAAATTAGTATTCGTTTTTCTATTTTTGTTAAGCCTTATAGGTAGTATCAATTTTTCGGGAACTCTTGCCATGATATTGGTCTGTAAGATGTGACTTCTGTTGGTTGCTAATCTTCTTCAAGTATAACACTGTCTTTTGTAATTTTTCATAAGTATGCTTTTTGTTACCGGATTTCTATTTTAATCAATTTTGTCCATTTCTTAATCAAAATATGAGTCGGAAATAGATTCATTAATCTTATGAGGACTTAGAAGACTTAAGAGGGAAAACAAAAATTGAATTTTTTTCTTAGGAAATAAAATTTAATAAAATATTTAATAAAAATTAATTCTTATTGATTTGATGTACTGTACATACCAAAGTAACAAAAAATTGGAAACTTATTTACAGAAGAATTAATCCTCCATCGTCACATGACGAGTTCTAGAGAATTCTATTAGACCGATGTACCTACATCTTTTTAATCAAGATTGAATTCCATTTAAACGTATAGCGCATTAAGGCCTGCAGACATGACCACTTAAGTATCAAGAGGCTTATTAATTTCATCAAAAGAAAAAAAAAAGAATAAGGAAAAACACTTGAATCATTTTTGTCTTTCTCCTTCAAATAAAAATAATCTACTCGTATATGAATTATTTCTTCCATGTTCAAATTTCTTTCTACCTTGGATGTTAAATATTTAATAAGCTCATCATATTCACTTTTCTTCTCTTTTGATTTGATTCTCCCCAAAATATTTGAGATTTATGCGTAGATTTAATATAGCTCTAGATAAATGAAGTTCAAAATCTTATGCTTTCATAATGAACCTTTAAAATCAAAAGAATACAAAATAGAAAAATAGAAGAACAATTAGATGATTGTGGCTCTTGAAAAATTAAAAGAAAATAAAAAAAACTTAATTGCTTTTTCTTCAAATGAAACCTAAAGAATTACAAAAACAAAAAGAGCACTTTAAGTCATAAGTCAAAATTTTTGTTTCAGTTTTTAAAGAATTTCATTATCATCATACACTTTAGGCTTAGGCAAAATGGTCAATGTGGTTTCTTGAGGTTCTTATACAAAAAAAAATAAAAAAACAAAATTAGAAAAAGAACTGAATCATGATTCACTCTTTAAATTTCTACTTTAAATTGTTTCCGTATCTAAAAATATGTAGATATATGGATTTTTGTGTTCTAAATATTTTTTTTTGTAATGTTTTAATGTTAAAAAAGGGTTGTCACGCATCAAATAACATTAAAGAATTGTTGAAATTTAAAGAATACAAGACATACCAAGTTGTGTGCGTCCCATTAACTCTTAAAGAGTAGGTTATCTTACCACTCAAATCTCGAGTAGAGGTCATATCATAAACATGACACTTTATAGTTGCATAAAATAGTTAATTCAAATTAAGCAAAAAAGAAAAGGACCCAAATTCGAACCTTGTGGTATATTTGTTTAATGAGTAGGTAACTATTTTTACAAACTTTTAATTCAATAAATTGAAAATAAAAATGTTTCTTGACTTCTCGACAATAATGTGTGAGTTTTCCTGAACCACAGATGCGCATCGACTAAAAAAATGTTCATCACCCGAAATCGTTTTCCAGTTCAAGATTCTCTAAAGCCTAAACTATGAAGTTTTTTGTTCCCGAGATTTGTTATTTTTGCAAACAAAGTGTGTCGATTCGATCTTTTTTCTAAAAACTATACCACATCTCAAAAATGTTCTTCGATGCATGCATAAAATGCAAAAATTAGGGGTAATATTTAATATATGACAAATATTTAAAAAAAAAAAGTACTTTTGGCTGTCAAAAAGACCAACGTTAGCATTATTAGTTTGTATTATAATATTTAAGCTCAACCGAAGTTTTCACTTTTTTTAAATTCTTTTATTAAAAAAACTACTTAATTTTTTGTAAAGCCTTTTCTGTATTTTTTAAAATTTTATGTGTGGAACAAAATTTGTTTGAAGTCGATATTTCTGCGAGCCCTTGAAATATCCAAAAGTTATTAACGTACAGGCAAACAAACTGAAAGAAGTTCAATTAATCAAAGAGCTATGCAACGCTTAGAGTTTAAAAAGAACTGCAGTACTCTCAATTCACTTCTAAAACTAAGTGTTATCTATCTAATCTAGTTTGACGGATATCTAGCAAATATTACCTTTCAAAAATTTCAAGCCATCTTCCAGAGTCAATTTCGAACTATAGCGAAAGTGTCTGCTGTATTCCTAAATTATTTGAATCAAGTCGAGTTCATCTTAACAGACTTTAGTAAGTCATTTGACAAATTAAGTGATGAAATTCTTCTTAATAAATTAAATAAAATTGGACTTAACGACCGTTTTGTTATGTGAATTAATTCATATCTTAAGGATAGATAATATAGTGTCATGTTTAGGAGTAACCCTTCATGTCAATTTAAAATCAATTCTGGTGTACCTCAAGGGAGTCACCTTGGTCCATTTCTATTTATTTTATTCGTTGATTATTTGCCTTCTGTTTCAAAGAATTTTATATTGCTAATCTTTGAATATATAAAAATAATTTTATACTGCTAATCTTTAAATATGATATTCAAATTTTTCGAACTATTAACTCAAGGATTGTACAGAGCTACCAGAAGATCTAAATCATATTTGTGAATGGTTTATGTGTAGAGAGTATTTACAGTCCTGCTATAAAGCTGGTGTGTTAAATGTAAATGATTGCTGACATCCCTTCCTCTTTCAATCCAATACACAAAAAGGGTCCCTTAGACATCACTGAAAATTACCGAGGTATATCGTTTTTGAATGTGTTAACAAAAATATTCTGCGGTATACTAGTAGAGAGACCTGAAAAATGGGTCGAAAGGAAAAACATTCTGTCGGATCTCCAAGCCGGATTTAGAAAAAACTTTTCAACAATAGACCAGATCTTCACTCTTTCATCAATCATAAAAGCTTTTCAAGCAAGGAACAAAAAAGTTTATTCTTTCTTTGTGGACTTCAAAGCGGCTTTTGGCCTTGTAAACAGAAGCGCGCTCTTCTAAAAGCTCTCACAATTGGGTCTATCTTCGAGGTTTTTGAAAGTAATTAAAGCGACGTATACTGGAACTAATGCAGCAGTCTGGAATGGGAAGATATTTTTAGAATGGTTCGAAACATGTACCGGAGTAAAACAAGGTTGTCCACTCAGTGCCTTGTTGTTTTCGCTGTTCATAAATGACATAGAGGAAGCCTTACCTGGAGGAATATGAATATCTGATTCTGTTATAAATGTGCTACTGTACGCTGATGACCTTGTCCTGTTATCGGAATCACCAGAAAACCTACAGTTGATGATAAATCGCTTAGCAGATTACTGTGATAGGTGGAGATTATCTATTGATACAGACAAGTCAAAAATAATGATCTTCTCACGAAACCTTAGCGGAAATAGATGGTACTTTAATGGAAATATTTTAGAAATATCCAAAGAAATTAAATATTTAGGTGTAAAGCTAAATTACCCTAAATTTGACAAACACCTTATGTAAAAGCCAGCACCTCTCAAAGCTTGTTGAATTTATCATGGAAAAATGTTTTTCAAACGACAGAATAATCCTTTCAGCCAAATATAAAATACTTGATGCCGTTGTGAAATCAACTCTCTGCTACGCTTCTCAGGTCTGGGGTGCAGATGAGTACGAAGTGATAGAAAAATTTCAAAGGAATTTTTTGATAAAACTCTTCAACTTACCGCAAAATACACCGATTTATGCAATGTATTTAGAAACCGGAACACCGAAACTTCTCACAAGCACACTCAAGGCACAAGGCACAGGCTGATTACATTATTAAAACTTGTACATACCAGGAGAATAGACTATCGAAAAAAATGCTTTTGTACGAACTGAGGAATAAAGATTGGTGGATGAACAAATGGCAAGATATCGGTAATACTTGTGGAGAGATACTGTATATAGATTTCAACTATTTAAGCAACTTAAAGGAGCAACTTTACAGGATTATACAGAAGAATGAAGACATAGTTCGAGAACCCTTTATTAATAAAGCTCGCGAATCAGATAGTAGGGTACTATACTCTCAGCTCAACTATAACCTAAACCAACGAAACTACTTCCATGATGGACTTAGGACATTTCTTTCATTTTTAAAGCAAGATGTGAACTTATAAGTTTAAATGCTAAACCCTATAACGGCAGTTTCAATCAATTTTGTACGTTATGCAATATAAAATCAAAGGAGGATTGTTATCACTTCATAAGTGTATGTCCAATATTTTATCAACAGAGGCTAGTGTTTTTTGGTAAAAATACATTAACCATGCAAGAAACACTTCAAATTTTGAACGAATGTGATTGGAAGACCATAAGCAACTTTTTAAAAGCCATATTTAAGTATAGATTCTTTTCATGACAAGAATTACTCTTGGAGAATTTGTCAATTCCTCGCAAAGTACCCGTGAAAAAAACTTTAGGTGTCACAGGCAGGGATCGAACCCAAGACCTTTCGCATGACAGTCCAACGCACTAACCATCATGCCACGGGTACCATTCCTGCAATTACTCGCACACAGGAATGGTTGAGAGTTGTAAGTCACTAGGCCCTGGTTCTTTACGGACTGTTGTGCCACCTAATTTATTTTTTTTTAAGTATAGATTCTTACTAATGAAGGAATATGTTTGATTTGTATACCAATTTAAGATTGAAAAATGTGAATTAACAAAGCATGTTATTTATTTATAAAATTTGCTAACCAGGCTGACGGCTAAGCCATAGCTTATCAATTCATAAACTTGTAAATCTGTATATGTATGTATATAAGAATATAAATAAATCAATTTGTTACTTACTTTCTTACTACTAGTTAGTTAGTTCTAACGATTTCATGATTCCATCTATTCTTTGTCGATTGTATTTCAATCTGAGTCAGGCTAGCTTAAGAAGAAATTTACCCCTTAGAACTATTTTTAACGAAATTTTGGCCCTATTTTCGTCCCCAAAATTCAGGTTCTCTGAGGTTCAAAGAGATTGAAAAGAGGATCACTTTCTGTTAAAATGTTGCTCCTCATTTGAACCTAATAGTGGCAGTTATCGGACAAAATACGATGTTTAGTATCAAATGAGGGCGACAGCAAAAAGCCTTAACCCTCACAACGTTCTCTGAGGATAACTCGTCAGTCTTCACGACTATTAACGACTCCTTTACCAATCCACTTGATCTCTTCGAGACAATCCAATGTGGAAGCGCCAAGAAATCGTTTGGACCTGATAAAATTTCCAATTTTTTTCATAAAAAGACTTCCGTCCATTCCTCTTATTTTCCTCACCATAATTCTTAATAACTGTATCAACAACAGTTATTTCCCCGACAAATGGAAAATAGCAAAAATATTTCCAATCCCCAAAAAGCCAGGAGCAAGTAGCTGCTTCCTAATCTCAGCAAACTTCAGTCACTGGGTCTAGTGCAGCATAATCAGTTCGGCTTCAAAGCCCAACATTCCACTTTCAACGCATTGTTGAAGCTTCACGCTGACACAACTTTTGGTCTTAACAAAGATCAAACGACAAAAGCCTGCTTGCTTGATATTAACAAAGCATTTGATTCCGTTTGGAAAGAAGGTCTGGTCTTCAAGCTGAAATATTTTCAATTTCAGGCCCATCTTGTCCGTATGGTACACAGTTTCCTCTCAAACCGTAAGTTTTACGTTTCAATAGGAAACACTGATTCGACTCTTAGGAATGTCCTAGCGGGGGTTGCTCAAGGATCGGTCCTTGGACCTGACTTGTTCAACCTCTACACCTACGATCAGCCGATCAATATTCCACATACAATGACACTTCTATTCGCTGACGACTCAGTAACATACAGTAACTCTAGAAGTCCTCAATTAGCTCTCCATAGAATCAAAGAGCACATTTTTAGTCTCTGGGAGTATTACCTCCAATGGGGAATTAAGATCAACCCCTCCAAAACAGAACTAACATGTCTCAGAACAGCCTCAAAGAATGGTTTAGCAACAAAATGTAATCTATTATCCTTGACCCTCCCTGACAATACTAGAGTAACCCCAAACAAAGCGTGAAATATCTTGGAATCCATTTCTCTGAGAGATTTAAATTCAATCAACACGCCAAATACACCCTTCGAAAGGGCAACGGTGCCTATTCTCTCTTACGCGCCCTCTTACGCAAAAGAGGCGGTCTTCAAACCCGGACGAAGCTCTTGCTTTACAAGCAACTCATTCGTCCTATTCTTACCTACTGTTTCCCTATATGGTATACAATAAGTCCCACCTACATGAAGAAGATTCAAATTTTTGAACGTAAAGTTCTCCGAGCTTGCACTTCTCTCTACAGGAAACCTAATTCCGTGCGCTTTTATAGCAATACGCGTCTTTACGAAGCTGCTGGCATCGTGCCAATCGATGCATACCTCCACCACCTTAGCACTAACATGCTAAGGAAAATACCAACCCATCCCAACGGCCCGCGGCACAACAGATACTGAAGCTATCAGAGAGGCCCGGAATCCCTCCCCGGATCCGTTCCCTAATCCTACCCAACAACAACTGACAAGGACGCATGGTACTGCTCACACCATCCGCTACTAATTATCACTAAAAACTTACTAAACTTATAATGTTAGTCTCAGACAGAATATTTCAAAATATACTTTAAAATGTAACTAATTACCTAAACAGAGCCCTTTCTGTGCTCGCAAATTATTATAAATGTCATAGCTCATTTCTCAAAAATTGTACAAAATAACCTTAATTATCTTTGAGCTTTTAATAAACAACGCAATAACAAAAAGCCTTAAATGAACCTTTTTCATCTTGACCATAGCTTTTTTCTTTGTCCATTTACTCTCTTTCTTTCTCTTTCTCTGATACTACTTTATTATACTTTCTCTTTCTTATTTTCTTTTCTCTCTCTCTCTCTCTCTCTTTCCTACTTGCTTTTCCCTTTCTCTCTCACTCTCTTTCATTTTATTAGGAATCTTTTTAAAATAAAATAATTTATATTTTAATTTTATTCCTTTTTTTTTTTATTCATTAAACAAAACAGTTTTTTATTAACATTAGTGATTAATTTAAAAGTAATAATTCTTCGTCGAAATCGTCTTGTTTGTCGTCGTTGTCGTCGTCGGAGTCGTCGGAGTCGTCGTCGTTGCTGTCCTCGTGTCGTTGGTGTCGTCGACTTTACTAGCTCCATCGTTACCATTTTCACTATCACCACCTCTATCCTTGTCATTTCCACCATTATTGTTATCATTGTCATCATCTGTTGTGACAACAAAAGTGACAAAAAAAAAAAAAAAAAACAGCTACAAGACCAGGTAGGCTTATTAAGTATGAAAAGAGGACCATATCTATTTTCTATGTTCATAAACCTTTATTTAGAACGATATAAGCTTCACAAAATATGCGTAGGAAGACGAAAAGAATCCGAAAGATTAATGTAGGATGAAATGAGGACGATGAAAAATCGTTAAGGATGATATGAGGTTCATTTTTCTTAATGGAGGACGAAATGAGGAGAAAAGATCCTTTTAAGGATCAGAATACGGCCAAAATTTCGGGTATACTCTACGTTAAAATTATTTATTTGTTAACTTAAAAAACAATACTTTCGATTCTCCTTCTTGTAACTTTATTCAATACATTTTTTTAAAAATCCTACATGGCTACGTTTGCTTTCAAAAATAAATGTTTAAGGATTCTTAAACGAAGACCTCCAACTTTACTGTTTGATGTCATGGTAAATTTTTCCTGCTTGTAATATTTTCAATGGATTTGTGTTTTTAATTTTTTCATATAACAAATTCAACACGTGCAACTCAGTTTCACACATTTTTAACAATTTCTGTATACATACATATGTACATACATTAATAAGTACCTACTTTTCATGTATTTACATCTTTCCAATTAAATTAAACCAAAAACAATTGAAAGATTTTTCATATTCGCTCAATGAAATTTTTTAATTGAGTCAAATTGTGTGAGAAAAATTCATTTGTGCCTCAGTGAATTTTCAACAACATTTAATCTGACGTAAGAATGTTTCTTTATAGACACTTAACCTAGCTATGTACCTATAAAATACTAAAGGGTGTCCCAAAATTAACGCAAGATTTGAATTAAATAGAAAACGCCGTTTTTAGTCTTTTGATAGTTATATTTTTATTGACTCGTAAAGTACATAGGATAGGGTTATGTATGGAATAACACATCGGACAAATGGCCTCCACGGCTTTGCATGCACATGCACACTCTTTTGTTGAAATTTTCCATGACCATTCTGCATAAATGTGGCTGAATTTCGTTGACGCAGCGTTGAATCTCCTCCTTTAATGCACGGGTGGTTGTGGGTTTGTTGACATAGACTTTTGATTTCAAATAACCCCATAAAAAGAAGTCTAATGGTGTTAAATCACACGATCTAGGAGGCCAATTTTGATCACCGAAACGAGAGAGTACACGACCTGGAAATGTCTCATGCAGTAATTGAATTGTTTCACGGGCTGTATGACATGTGGCACCGTCTTGTTGAAACCACATATTGGACACATCAATATCATCCAATTTTGGCAGAAAGAACTGTGTAATCATGTCGCAATATCTAGCACCAGTAACAGTCACACAGATCTTTGGTGAGTACACGCTGTAGAGAGGTTATTGAAATTTGCAATTCTTGTCCACGACGCGACGTCGAATTGAGGTTCCTGGATTGTCACACTCTCACGCACTGCTTCGACATTCACATTTGAACGGCTTGTTTTTGGACCACCAGTGTGTTTGGCGTCTCCAACGGATCCAGTCTCCATGAATTTTTCAATTAATCTCTTCACAGTTGACGAAGTTAAAACAGTATTCCGACCATATTTTGTATGAAATTTTCGAACTGCAGCCGCCAAGCTTTCGCTATTTTTGAAATATTCTTTAATAATGAAGACACGTTGTTCTCTCGTGTAACGCTCCATTTTTAATAACCCTATACTGTTAGCTGTCAAATTGCTTTTTTTTCAGGGTTGCCAACACTTCACTGCACAAATGGCGGCAAATTCAAATCTTGCGTTAATTTTGGGACACCCTTTATATAGAAAAGTATGTATATAAAAAAGTGCCTTGTGTTTGTAGCAACATTTTTCTATTTATTATTTATTAATTAATTTCATTATTATTGCCATGTTCTATATATTCGATATATAAGTTCAAAATCTCAACAACTTTGCTCCATTTAAAGAATCTGTGAGTGATTCTCGTTTTGAATAATTGTTAATGATCCATCAGTGGTTTTGTCATCTTTACGTTATTAATACGAGTTTTTATCTCCAAATTTGGCAACAGATTGACGTTTAATTTTCATTTTTAATCAATCTTTAAAACTCCATAATTGCAGTAATTTTATTATTCAACGACAAAAGACATCAAGACATCTGTTTTATTTGATTTAGTAGATTATTTATTATTAGTTCAGGGTTAAAACAGCAACCAAGCCAAATAATGGCATCCATATCCTTTTATGGCTTATCTTATAAGCTTATTATCGTAGTCTCTGAGCCATAAGACTATGCAAGTGTTTTGCCTTAAAAAGGCAACAAAGTTACATGAGTTGTGTTCAGAGGAATATGATTAACAACTAAATTCGGTCAGAAAATAAATTTAAAAAAAAAAAAACAACAACAACAACAATTGACCAGCAGCAGAGATAAAATTCAATTAAAAATTAAAAGAAGAAAAAATCAAGTTACCAAATTGTTATGTTGTTGTATCCATTAGTTGCAATTCACAATAATAACTCTTTTGCATCTGGTTTGTCCGTGACTTGTACCTAACTTAGTGTCGAATGGAAAGTAAAACCATCATTGACGGTCGTTGGGGTTGACTTCGTTATTCCGTACGTCGCGTCGCGTCGTTCCTTCGTGACGCTACGTCAGTAACCTGTTGGGTGAGTTGTAAATTTGTGTACCTAACTTTTCACGCGTCAAAGGGGAGATATTTTTTAGAGGGGCGTTTTTACTCCCCGATTTAACAAAACTTCATAAAGACCCCCCCCCCCCCCTCGCCAATTTCTTACGCTCAAAATTCACTGAATGTGAAATTAACCGCGAAGTATTTTTATATAGTTTTTGTTGTTGCGCTGATGTTGAGGTTGAATGCCGCTGCTTCTTGCTGGCTGCTTGGCTGACGTTTGATGTTGCTTGTTGCTAGATTTGCTTTCAAACATGGAAACAGGTTGAGAGAGCATTAAAAGTATCTTTAAGATATTTTTAAATAAAATAAAAAAAGAAAACAATTTACGTGAGGTGTATTGTACCGCGAAGTAGTGAATTGAATATGCGGTAAAGAACGTTATTTTTCTGTATGGTTTGTTTGTTATATTATGTTTACTGCTGCTTTAATTATAACGGTCTTGTTCATTAGTTTTTATATTTCTTTATTCTGTATCTGTATTTTTATTAGTTTTTTTTTTATCTACATTTCTTTCTGCTTGCTGACTTAGTACTGCTTACAAATAGAAGCAATCAATTGTTCAATTTCTTTTACTTGAGCTAGATCTTTTTTTGTTTTGCTGTCTTCAGTTTTGTGTTCCAATTAGGTGAATGTTTTCAGTTTTTTTTTTTTTTCCTTCTTCAAATATAAACGAACTTATATAAAAGATAATCAATTTCTAAGATCATGCTAGTCATGGTATCTGTATGGTATGGAATTAAGAACATGCTTTTTTTTTAATTTTTATTTTAGATAGTTATATATGTTTTCGAATTTCAGTTAGAATTAAGGAAACTCGTTGTTAGAGAATAGTTCGTATTTTTGCAAGAAATTTAAGTTTCCGGGGTTGATTTTGTTTGAAAATATCAAAGATATCGATAAAACGCTAAAAAAAAACGGACTTGAGTGCGACCCACACTGATACCAATTTTTAACAATTTTAATAGCATTTTTGAAAGATTTTATTTTATCATCATCTGATCTCTCAGTTGTGTCTATAACCTTTTTGCTAGTCATTTTCAATCCGTTAGTTAATACTTCGAATGTATGCACTTCTTGATGATCAATTTAATTACTCTCATAGCTATTTTAATATTGGAACTTTAAACCGTTCAACTTCGGAAATTGAACAAGCCTTATCTGAAGTTAAAGTTGACACACAACTTGACATTTATAGAATCGCTCCTATTCTTCCTACAGAGGTCTGCTAGAGTAAGATAACTACAATTCCAAAAGTTTTTGAAAAATTAATTTATGAAAGATTAACTCCAATTCTTAAAAGAATTATTTCTCCATACGAACATGGTTTTGTTGCTGGTAGGTGATAACAATTTTTTCTAATGATGTATTAAATGGACTTGAGAAAGGGTATCAATTTGATGTTGTGTATACGGATTTCTCTAAAGCATTTGATCGGGTTAATTATGATTTATTACTTATAAAGTTTCAAAAAATAGGTTTTCACTCTAACTTTTTAAACTGGATAGAACCATACTTAAGGGATCATATTCAATATGTTCGTATTAATAACATTCTCTCTTCACTTGTCACCGCTACCTCGTGAGTGCCTCAATTAAGCCATCTCGGTCCTCTTTTTTTTTCTTATTATTTATCCATGGCATTCCCAATATACTTTTAAATTATGCGGATGATTTAAAAGCCTTTCGTTGTATAAAAACAAAACAGGATTGCATTTTATTGCAAGAAGGTCTTGAGAGATTATATTATTGATTGATTACCTCGGCACGAGTACGATAACTTTGGCGACAAAGTTTAATGACGGATTTGTATAGAACAGCTAAAAACAAGCATTTTTTACTATGGGAGGGGGGGTCTATCTCCCCCCGTTCAGGCGGTAGGGGCAATTTTGGACTTAGGTCATATTTGAGTAGGACTTAAGACCCAAATTCAATTTCGGTTTTATGTCCCACCGAAGTGAGACATAAGCCCCAAAAAAAAAAGTTGGGCTTTATGTCCATGGGCCCTATATCTCTGCGCCAAGGGCGCATTATTTTGACAAAATTTTAATAACATTCCTATCTTTTATCGAAATTAATGCATTTGGTACATATTTATGTATTTTTATAACTATAACTATTGTAAATACCAACGATGGCCGTGTAGCGCCACTGCATCGGATTAACGAATATGATATATTTAATGAACAATCAATTTTAAAGTGTCTATCAAGAAGTAATATCTTGGTATCTTTGTATATATGATTTTAAAATATTATTCTTTTACTTGCGTTCGCCTAAAAAAAAGAATAAATACTTAGTACAAGTTAAAGAAAAGGGCCAGAAAGAGTATACTATGTGTTTTCTATTAGAAGAATCACTTTTGCAACGTACACCTAAAGGGTGTCCCAAAATTAACGCAAGATTTGAATTTGCCGCCATTTGTGCAGTGAAGTGTTGGCAACCCTGAAAAAAAAGCAATTTGACAGCTTACAGTATAGGGTTATTAAAAATAGAGCGTTACACGATAGAACAACGTGTCTTCATTATTAAAGAATATTTCAAAAATAGTGAAAGCTTGACGGCTGCAGTTCAAAAATTTCATACAAAATATGGTCGGAATAGTGTTTTAACTTTGTCAACTGTGAAGAGATTAATTGAAAAATTCATGGAGACTGGATCCGTTGGAGACGCCAAACACACTGGTCGTCCAAAAACAAGCCGTTCAAATGTGAATGTCGAAGCAGTGCATGAGAGTGTTGCTGACAATCCAGGAACCTCAATTCGACGTCGTGGACAAGAATTGCAAATTTCAAGAACCTCTCTACAGCGTATACTCACCAAAGATCTGTGTCTTCATGCTTACAAAATTCAATTAACACAACAATTGAAGCCTAATGACCATGGACAGAGAAGAGAGTTCGTTGAATGGATTATTGAACATCAACAAATGGACCCTGATTTTTCGAGCAAAATCATCCTAAGCGATGAAGCACATTTTCATCTTGATGGCTTTGTCAATCGCCAAAATTGCCGCATTTGGGGTTCGGAGAACCCACATGTGATTGTCGAAAAACAAATGCATCCACAACGCGTGACTATATGGTGTGGATTTTGGGCTGGAGGCATAATTGGTCCATATTTTTTTGAAAATGATGCTGGTCAAGCAGTGACTGTTACTGGTGCTCGATATCGCGACATGATTACACAGTTCGTTCTGCCAAAATTGGATGATATTGATGTGTCCAATATGTGGTTTCAACAAGACAGTGCCACATGTCATACAGCCCGTGAAACAATTCAATTACTGCATGAGACATTTCCAGGTCGTGTACTCTCTCGTTTCGGTGATCAAAATTGGCCTCCTAGATCGTGTGATTTAACACCATTAGACTTCTTTTTATGGGGTTATTTGAAATCACAAGTCTATGTCAACAAGCCCACAACCACCCGTGCATTAAAGGAGGAGATTCAACGCTGCATCAACGAAATTCAGCCACATTTATGCAGAATGGTCATGGAAAATTTCAACAAAAGAGTGCGCATGTGCATGCAAAGCCGTGGAGGCCATTTGTCCGATGTGTTATTCCATACATAACCCTATCCTACGTACTTTACGAGTCAATAAAAATATAACTATCAAAAGACTAAAAACGGCGTTTTCTATTTAATTCAAATCTTGCGTTAATTTTGGAACACCCTTTATATAATGTATTACGTACAACCTCTACAACTACTGCTTACGTGTCACTTCATAACTAAAATCCAAAACGCACAAGAGCCTGACTCTAAACAACACATGAATAGCAATTTCTTGTACCTGTTCGTATGCTTGTTTTTTTTTAAGCTTTAACGAAAAAAATAAACTGAACGTAATAGCTCCATTCTGGCGCTGAAAACTTGTAGGAAAGAAGGAATGTAGTATGCACCTTCTACCTACCAATAACATTCCTTTATTATCATTATAAACATGTCTTTATCTATCTATCTGCATAAAGCTGAGCACGCCAATGAACTATTCTTTATTCGTTTTGGACACCTACCTAACTACACAACCAATAGGCAATCGCTTTACATTTTAAACATACATGTTCTTCCTCTTTCTTATCTTCAGATAATTTATTTTCCATCCTGGTTCTTCCAATATGAAATTAAAAAAAAAGCTATCCAAAGGAAAAAGCTTTGAACGAACAAGTTGAATACACAAACAATTGTTTTCGTTAAGTATGCTTACAAGTATTTTTCATTTCCGGGATGAGTTGTCCTAGGATTCAATTCAATTCAATTCAATTTATTGTATACATATTATTAACATTTGTACATTAAGATTAATATCTTTTGTAGTACATAGAGATAAGATAAATAGGAACTAATTTAGTCATTTATGTATTCAATTTAAATTCACTAACTTAGAACTAAATTTAAATTTACAAAATTCTGAGTTTTTATTTTAGAGATAGAAGCAAAGAAGTGTGAGATTTTAAAAATGAAGAAAAAGAAAATAAAGCAGTAGGAAAAGAGTTTGAAAAGAAGAAGAGTTTATAAATGAGAAAAAAGAAAAGAAAGAGTAGCTTTGAGATTAAGTTGAAGTGAAGTGAAGAAAGATGCCACTTTTGAAGCGAGTGGCAGTAGCAATAGATCTTATACTTATTGGTAAAGAATTCCATAATTTAACGGCATAAATAAAAAATAAACGGGATAAATTGAGATAGTTATAGCGTGAGGGAATTAGACTAAAAGTTCAAAGGGAACGAGCAAAATTAAGTTTTTCATATAAATACGATGGAGTCTTACTACTTATAAGATTATGTAAGAAGATACAATTTCTGGCATCAATATAGTTGTCTAAAGTACTTCCCAAAAAGTTTTTCACATAGTGAGAAATATGGTCATATCTACGAAGCCCATGGATGTATCTTACCGAGTCATTAAATGCAACTTGAAGTTTTCGTTGGGATAAAGAATCTAAATTAGGGTATACGACTTCAGAGTAAGTAATAAGCGGTAGGATAAGACTTTTAACAAGCCTTTGTCTGGTATCTTGTGGAGTAAAACTTGCAGCCATCCACAATTTCCGAAGACATCCATATATTTTACCTATAACAGAGTTTGTATGGTCGTATCCTGATAGATTTGAATTCAGGACAAATCCCAGACTTGTCACAGTTTGAACAATGTTTAGCTTGTCTACAGATAATAAAACATCAGGTAGAGTATTACGATCCAGTTTCTTTTTAGTAATTGGAATAACTTGAGATTTTCTGGGATTTAGTAGCAAACCATTTTTTATAGACCAAGAGTAAACTTCATGTAGATCTTCATTTAATTTACTTACAAGATCAATTGTGTTGTCAACTGGCCGAGCTAGATACAATTGAACGTCGTCAGCATAGAGGTGAACTGCAGTATGTTTGCAGACAGATGGAAATCATTAATGAACATACAGAAGATAATTGGGCTTAGAATTGATCCTTGAGGAACATCCTGTTTCACACGTAAAAGATCTGAGCAAGCATCGTTAGTTACAACTCTCTGAAGTCTGTCAGAGAGATAACTTTCAAGTAGAGCCACTGCAGAATTCCCGAAACCAAAAAAAAATTTCAATTTCAAACACAGAATCTTGTGGTTCACTTTGTCGAAAGCCTTTGAGAAATCAAGAAGACAAAGAAGCGTAACATGTCCCTTATCATAATCTTGTCTTATATCGTCCAATATTTTTACCATGGCTGTGGAACAACTGTGGTTAGATCTAAAACCGGACTGTCCAGCATAGAGGAGGTTGTAATGAGACAAGTGTTGAAGGATCTGTTTGGCTATTAATCTTTCAAAGACTTTCGACAAACATGGTAAAAAATCAGTAGCTGACATTGGGTTGGATTTTTTTGCAACAGGCACAACTCTTGCTATTTTCCATGACTTCGGAAAGGTTGACGTTGTAATACAATGTTTAATAATGTGAGTCAAGCTGGATGTTATATAAGGTAGAATTAGTTTGATGAATCGAAGTGGTATACCATCTTCACCTACAGCATTTGATTTGATAAAACTAATACAGTTAATCACATCATTCTCATTAACCGATTCAATTTCAAAACTCCGTATCGTTTGCATGTGTGAATTAATAGTTTCAGAGAAACTTAAACTTAGCTCCTGGTCATCATTTTCGAGAAAGTTATTATTTAGGACATTAGGGTCAATTTCACACTTAGAAGCATTTCTTGTACCGGATATACCAATCTGTCGCAAATTACTCCAAAGAGTTTTAGGGGGAAGGGTTGTATTTAGTTTGGATGCATAATAATTTCTTTTGGAGTTACGTATTACCACAGTGCAACGATTTCTTACTGCCTTGTAAGCCATCCAATTAGAATCAGATGGAAAATGTTTCCATTTTCTATAAAACTTGTTGCGAACTTTAATAGTGTCGACAACGTCAGATGTGAACCAAGGACAACTTTTGTTACGGACATTTACCGTTTTTACTGGAACATAATCGTTAAATAATCCAAGAAGTATTTCTTGGAAACAGTTCAGCTTGGAATCAGGGTCAGGAGTAAAAAGACATTTATCCCAAGGGGCTGTAAAGGCGGCGTAATGGAGAACATCTACATTTATTGACCGAAAATCTTTAAAAGTGAATGATAGAGGGGCAATAGTGTGATTAAAATTAATATTGAATGTACAAAACAGGAGATCATGATCAGAGATACAGTCAAGTGAAAGCTGGTCAAAAAGACTAACAGACGATGGACAAGATAAAATGACCAAATCAAGAAGGCTGGGAGTAGTATCTTTTGCAAATCTCGTTGAATAAGTAGTATTAAATATCTGAAGTCCTAAAGAAGAGACAAAATCTTTTATTTGGAAAGCTCGAGAATCATTTTTTAGCAAGTCTGCATTGAAATCACCAAGAACTATTACATGCTCATATAAATGTGAGAATTGTGCAAGAACAGAAAAAAATGATTGAGGAGAACAACTTCGGTTCGGAACATATGCACAGGCGACCAAGCATTTTGTGCAACCATCGTGGATTTCAGCAATCAAAAACTCAACTTCCAAACCAACCGAACTGCATATAATTTTGCATGAGTTGTGTCTTGAGATGAATCACACGTTTTTTGACAAACTTATATTACAGGTATATTTTTAAATTTTTAAAAATGAATCAAGTTTTCAATTTCAGAAGGCGAGAACAATTTCAATATGGTCTACAATAACTATCCAAAATCAATGTTTAAGTTTTATCTTTGGAGCGATAACATTTTTGAGATGTTTTGTATATTCTAAGATTTTTATAAAAAGTTCTATACATACTTTTTCAACATAAATCATACTCACATTTTTCAGTTTCTCACAGAATACACAACGCATTATTTGTGTGTTTTATTTGAATTACATTATTTGTCAACCTCTACAAAAACAATAATTAAAAAAAAAAAAAATGTTAAACCTCAGTGCATTCCAAGAAAATTATTATTCCCCCTTGACTTTTGTTGTTGTTGTTGTGTTTAAAAAACAAAAAAATCTTTTTAACCTTCTCGAATTTATTATGACATCAATGTCAATAAAATAAACGATCGATGTAATTGTTCGTTTATTTATTTTTCTTTTTATTATAAAACTTAAACTTAAAATTAAAAAAAAAAAACAAACTATAAAAGTAAACATACGACTGAATAAAGTTATGATGAAAAATATGTGTAAACTATATTATGTACTTTACCTATTGAATCAATGTTCAATTCATTTATAGCAAGTGCATATAATTTATCTATAGAGACGTATCTATCTTACATTTATTACAATATATATAAGTATATTTATGTACCTTACCTACTCGTAGGTCAGTCAGTCAGCTAATTGCTATATGAGCTGGTAAACAAATTAAACGAAAGAAAGCGCACCCATTCATCCATTTTATTTCTATTTCCAACCCTTTTCCGACTTGAATTTATAATCCCAAATAAATCTTATCTTAGATATAGTAGAGAAAAAGAATGACTTGACGTCGCCGCTGGCTGGCGGGGGTGTGGTGGGGTGGTCTGATTCCAATGCTCTATAGTACCATATAGAGTATAGAAAAATAAGGGATAGGTAAGTGGTTTAGTTTAAATAATATCGATCCGGTTTAATTTTTTTATATAATAGTTCAGAACCACCTTTTCTCTTCTACACTCCACGTCACTCGATCGAGGTCATAGCTTTTGTAAACTTCATTCTTCTTACTTTTGGGGAATCGAATTTTTAAATTTGAATAAAATGAAATGAAATGGTTGTATGCACCATTAAATGGTTTTCAGACCTAATTGTATGTTTTATCAAAAAAAAAGAAGCAAACTTGATATTAATTTATTGATTTGGAGTGTTTGTATAATAATATTTCATTTTCATACTCAATCTTTCGCGTTCTCGTTAAAGTTACAGCTTTTTGTTGTTCCTTATTCAGAGTATCTGTAAGTACTTCAAACTATAAGAGATAAACATTTAGTCACACTTTTACAATGGTGTGTCATGATGGATGATTATGCAATGCATATACATTGTCAACTACATGCATATCTGCAGCGCTAAACACTTGATGCATATGTGTGTCTAAAAAACAACACGATACGGAATAAAAAGTTTGAAAAAAAACACAAACTCAGGTGGTTAAGTAATTTTATTGTACTCTCTCCCTGTACTCGCAGCTATCTCTGAATTTGTGGTGCAATTTTTAGATAAGAAAGTGCATTCATTTTTATATTGCATTGGTAGATACTCGATATTTGGTAGCAGCGAGTGAAATAAGGTTAAGAGACTAAAAATAAAAATATTTCGCGTTATCTGTGTAAGAGAATGTGGTTTTTAGTTTGTTTTTATATTTTTTCTTTAACAAATACAAAATACCTGAAAATTAATCATCATGAGGGCGTTTTGTTGTTTTTTTTTTTGGGGGGGGGGGGGGGTAAACTCTCTATAGTTGTGAGACGGGCTGAATGTCGTTCGTATCTTTCTTTTTTGAAATATCGATCGAATGCATTTTAGATGAGACACAAAAAGTTTGCGCTGACAACGACGACGACCGACGGCGCGGCGACGGGAGGACTACTTACATACCTAACTTTCACTACCTTCCTCAGAATTTGTTAGTTTTTAGTTTTGTTCTTTGATTAAATTCAGCGAAAGACAGGAAAGGGCAAAGGTGAACAATTAAGTTTTATGGGATTGTTACTCAAAAAAAGGAGAGAACAGAAGAGTGATACTTGTACAAAACATAATGTTATGTAAAAAATAAAGAAAGAAAGGAATACGAAGAAGGCGAATAATTTACTTGTCATCATGCCAATAAGGGTACACATTATTTCAATTCTATATTTTATATACCGCAAGACTAATGCTACAAATCTTAGGGCCTACATCAGAATAGTAATCATGGGTCGTATTGAAGCACGTATTCAATAAATTTTTTTTTTTTTAAAGCTACATAGGTACTAAAATGAGAAAAATTCCAGTCGGCTTTATTGGGAATGTCAACTATCTATTATTAAAGCGTTGAGAGAAAGAACGGGTTAAGTGAGAAATTATATAAAGTTTTAAGATACAAAGTTTTAAAGTTAATCGACGATAACTTTTGTGTAGTTAAGAACTTAAACTTTTTCATAATATCAATAAATAGTAAATAATAAAATAATTAATTAATAAACACTGACTTTCTTAAAATATAGTCATTAATTCATTTAAATAGTTAAGAGACATTTTTTTTTTAAATATTCGCCCAAAATGTGTGTTTTAAAGAAAGCACTAATCACCTCAGTTTTTCCTGTATCTGCTATGTTTTCTGTCATGTCATCATATTTGACATTTCAGCATCCGAAAAAGTGAAATGTACATGTATGTACCTATTCCCGAATTATAAAACCCAATGTAAAATGTGTTTGTTGTTGTTAATCACCGGTTATAGCTATCAGTAAAATCCATCAGTAAATATTAAAAGCTAAATTCATTTCGAAAATACGTGTTTTAATGACGAAATTTAATTTTTACTGACTTCAAAATGCCAAAAAACTTCCATTTCGGTTAACTGTTGGCGTTCCAAAAATTAAAGAACTAGGTTAGAAGTTACTCTAAGGTGGTAAATAAGCATTTTACTATCATATGTTATTCTCCTCACTTAGCAAGGAAAGAGTTAAACGATTTTTTGGCCTTTCTCCACTAGTAAAGGGTGTCCCAAAATTAACGCAAGATTTGAATTTGCCGCCATTTGTGCAGTGAAGTGTTGGCAACCCTGAAAAAAGCAATTTGACAGCTAATAGTATAGGGTTATTAAAAATGGAGCGTTACACGAGAGAACAACGTGTCTTCATTACTAAAGAATATTTCAAAAATAGTGAAAGCTTGGCGGCTGCAGTTCGAAAATTTCATACAAAATATGGTCGGAATATTGTTTTAACTTCGTCAACTGTGAAGAGATTAATTGAAAAATTCATGGAGACTGGATCCGTTGGAGACGCCAAACACACTGGTCGTCCAAAAACAAGCCGTTCAAATGTGAATGTCGAAGCAGTGCGTGAGAGTGTTGCTGACAATCCAGGAACCTCAATTCGACGTCGTGGACAAGAATTGCAAATTTCAAGAACCTCTCTACAGCGTATACTCACCAAAGATCTGTGTCTTCATGCTTACAAAATTCAATTAACACAACAATTGAAGCCTAATGAGTAATGACCATGGACAGAGAAGAGAGTTCGTTGAATGGATTATTGAACATCAACAAATGGACCCTGATTTTTCGAGCAAAATCATCCTAAGCGATGAAGCACATTTTCATCTTGATGGCTTTGTCAATCGCCAAAATTGCCGCATTTGGGGTTCGGAGAACCCACATGTGATTGTCGAAAAACAAATGCATCCACAACGCGTGACTGTATGGTGTGGATTTTGGGCTGGAGGCATAATTGGGCCATATTTTTTTGAAAATGATGCTGGTCAAGCAGTGACTGTTACTGGTGCTCGATATCGCGACATGATTACACAGTTCTTTCTGCCAAAATTGGATGATATTGATGTGTCCAATATGTGGTTTCAACAAGACGGTGCCACATGTCATACAGCCCGTGAAACAATTCAATTACTGCATGAGACATTTCCAGGTCGTGTACTCTCTCGTTTCGGTGATCAAAATTGGCCTCCTAGATCGTGTGATTTAACACCATTAGACTTCTTTTTATGGGGTTATTTGAAATCACAAGTCTATGTCAACAAGCCCACAACCACCCGTGCATTAAAGGAGGAGCTGCATCAACGAAATTCAGCCACATTTATGCAGAATGGTCATGGAAAATTTCAACAAAAGAGTGCGCATGTGCATGAAAAGCCGTGGAGGCCATTTGTCCGATGTGTTTTTCCATACATAACCCTATCCTATGTACTTTACGAGTCAATAAAAATATAACTATCAAAAGACTATAAACGGCGTTTTCTATTTAATTCAAATCTTGCGTTAATTTTGGGACACCCTTTAGTTAAGACGTTTTTTTATTGAATATATTCGCTAAAAATGTGTGTTTAAGAAAGCCCTCATCACCTCAGTGCTTCCTATATCTGCTATATCTTCGGTCATGTCATCATTTAAGAAATTTTAAGACGAATTCTAATTTCGAGTATTTTTTAAGAAACAATCCATTTGAAGTTAAATTTATTTCGAAAATACATTTTTAAAGTTTTATTGATGAAATTTTTACTGACTTCAAAATGTCAACAAAGTTCTATTTCGTTTTAGTGATGGCGTTTCAATTTTCGACTGTTCCGATGACATCAGTAAAAAATATTACTGATGGAAGGAGGTGCGAAGCTCCTCGCTACTCTAATTAAATGACGTAAATTTCCTAATTGTTATAAACGCTCTTCAGTAAAACATTTCAAACCGCTCCTGTTTCAATGTTTACTAATGGATTTCACTGATAGCTATAAATGGTCTCTTAGTTTGGACAAGGGCACAGTTTGTTGCAAATCAATAGTGATAATACGACGACGTTTTGATCAGATTGAGCCTTTTCGCGGTCAAGTTGCTTTCCTTCCACCACCGTAGTCTTGTAGATTATTGGATATTTTGTCGAGTTTTTGCCAGAGCCAAAGGTATCACTTCTAGGAAGGACAAGTCAAATTGAGTATTCAAATTTTTAATATTAAAAGTCTCACTGATAAGCCATCCGACGTATTATAACCTTCTACGTTGCACTGCTCATGCTGAATGTGTATAACCGAAAAACAAAAAATAAAGAAAGGTGTTAAAAAAGCTTTTTTTTATCATTTATCATTCTCCTTACTTTAATCTTATAAGTTTCAAGAAGGGTGTAAGTATTCATTTAACTCCTTCATGCAAACAATACATTTCACTTCTTATTTTATGGTTGCAACAAGTAGTTATGTAAGTGATTTTAAAGTTTTTTTTTCCACTAATAAAAAAAAGAAGTTGTTTCCTTTAACCTTTTTTTTAACCAATAACAAGAGTGCTAAATATAAAATCTAAGGTCGTAGAAAAATGATTATAAGACAGAAATCTAACTTTGCTTTAAGCAAATTCATTTTTGAAAAAAATTCCACTTAGACCCTTCTTTTTCTCAAAGCTTTAATTAATAGTTCATTAATAATAATTTTTCTTCTTAAAAAAAACCATTTGGTCAAATGAGTTCAAATTTCAATTTTATTATAAACGGGCCGATAGATTTTTATGAAATCGTCTTTAATTTGTTTTCCTTTGTTTTATTATTTCTTAAATTCGATGTGGGTTAACATTTTTAACAACCATATTTCTAAAAAAAATATAAAGAATTGATCTAATTATTTTGAAATTAAGATTAAATGAATCAATTTTTTTTAAAGACTTATTTTGCAGGTATATTTTTAAAGATTGTAATAAGGGTAGTATTTAAAAAAAAAACTCTGGATACAGGAGTAAGTTCGTGCAACCCAGTCGTACATTTAATTTTATCGAAAATGAAAGACATGGACGACCTTTTGTTTTATGCATAATTGTTTGTCAAAAAATTTCCAAATCGAGTTGTCTAGCTAGTTCGGCGATAAAATTGACTTTTTTGAGCTGCTTTGACTCTTTGGCATTTTGTTTCTAGAGAACCATGAAGAACTAGTGGTTCTAGGATTGAAGGTCATTATCATACAAAAATAATTCGTGAGCTACAGTCCAAAACCGTCAAAAATGTTTTGGAACATTTTAGCCTCTTGCAGCGTCTTGTTTTACAATTGTTGGGAACTTTAAGTCTTCTAAAAAATCAATAATACATGGGACAAATTTAAATGTTGTCCATTTTATTGCATTTCTAAAAAAGAAACTTGTTTTTGGCTCAACCTTTATAACCAAAATTCTGTATATATGTAGAAAGACTGAAAATCCAATAAATGTCTAAAAAAAAATTCATATGTACATATATCCAATCTAGCCAAATTCGGTTCCGCTTTCAGTAAAAATCATACTCCCGAGATACTGAAGACTCTCTATTTTTTCTACTGGTTGTTGAGCAATGTTTATCGGGTAAAATGAGTGGAAAGTTCCTTGAGTGAACATCTTGGTTTTTCCCGTTTTGATTTTTAGCCCCACGACTTTCGCTTCTCTATCCACCTTTGTTGCCATTTGATGGAGATCCATTAACTTATGAACTTATACTAAACATCGTCTGCGTAATCTAGATGTTTTAGGTATTTTGTAAGAGTCCATCTTATCCCTTGTCAAGGCTGCTCTCAGCACATCACTCGTCACCAATAAGAAAATTGTGTGACAGTATTCAGCCTTGTCTGACTCCACTTTGGACTTCAAACTCCTCTGACAAACTACATCAGTGTAAGACATGACATTTAGACCAATCATAAGTCACCTTATTAAGATAAGCTTTTCCGGGTACGATTAAAACTCTAAGGAAAATAAATTGTGCCAAAAAAAAAAAAATAGAAATCTTATTCAAGAGGGGCGCGGCACTTATTATTTTTTCACCGAAGAAAATAGTTCTTACCTTTATGGGAAATCTCTAATAAAACTGATCTAGTTATTTATTTTGTATGTTCTTTTGGATCAACAATCAAACATTATTTCTAAAATGAATTCCACTTATTTTACGCATTTAAGTTAACTCTCACTTTACTAATTTCAATTTCTTATTTGTTAAATATATTAAATAAAACAATTTTTCCGAGAAAGAATTAATTTATAACCCTAATGGTACTTCAAAAATTATTCTGACAAAATTATCTTTTTACTGATACCTAATTGTTTTTAAGAAGAATTGTTCTTGAATGAAAACCCGCTATACCACATCACTGGATAACGAAAGATACAATTTAATTTATGTAACTTAAGAAGAAATGAAGTTTCTCCGAAATCTTGTTGATAAGCTGCTTTCAAGGAAAAACGCATCATTTATTTCCTTTGATGTTTGAATTTGTCGCATGATTTTCCACCATATTCAATCTTTTTTTTTATGCAGACAAAAATTATTTAAAACTTATTTTAACAGCTCTTTAACCTCTATTGTTTTTCTTTTTCTATTTCCAGGTAAGCATCAATTCATCAAGGGCTCTTCAGTCAAATGACTTTATTTCAAAAGTAAAACTCTTATGATAAGTATAATTTGCCTTAACCAACTTCCTCAAAACCAAATGACTTAACTATTAATTAGCTATTATTTGAATTTAAAAACTTATTCCTGAATAATTTATTAACTTCCCATAGGAAGTTATTGTAATGATTCCGATTTGTCAAATTGAAAATTTTGAAATTTCTTGACCGACGCACGTTTCAAGGTCCCTAGAGTCGAAATAAAAGATTTTTAGAAAGATGTCCGTACGTCCGTACGTTCGCGACGTTTTTTTCGTCGTCCATAGCTCAAGAACCAGAAATGATATCAACTTCAAATAAATTTTGTTATACAGATAATAAGGCAGAAAGATGCAGAAAGGGCTCTCAAGAAAATTGCGTGGGTGGTTTTTTTTTACCATAGCAGTTTAAAAAAAGGTGACAATTTTGGTTAACCCTAAATATTTTACGAAACAAAAACGCTAGAGACTTGAATTAAATTTTATGTAATATATTTTAACGTCATACCAAACAAGTAAAATCCAATTAACGGTTTTTTTATAAATCAAAAAAACTGAAAAAAAAATGTGTCACCTCGAAAATTTTACAAATACAAAATGATTTCATCACCAAAACAATTTTGTGCAACGAAAAATAACGTTTTCAACATCTGGAAAAATTTTGAGAAAAATCGAATTGACAGTTTTCTTACAAAAAATAAAAACCTAAACAAAAAAATTAATAAAACTTGGTCAAAATTTACTTACGACTCAAATAGCTTTTCAAAACTTTAATATTTTGGCTTTAAACTACTTTTATCTTTTAAAAAATATTGTTGTTTTACGAATACAAAATGATTTCATCACCAAAACAATTTTGTGCAACGAAAAATAACGTTTTCAACATCTGGAAAAATTTTGAGAAAAATCTAATTGACAGATTTTTTACAAAAAATAAAAACCTAACAAAAAAAAAAAAAAATGCTAAAACTTGGTAAAAATTTACTTACGACTCAAATAGCTTTTTAAAAATTAAAAATATTGCCTTCAAACTCTTTTTATTTCACAGAAAATATTGTTTTCGATATTCAGTAGTTTTTTTTATAAAAATCCAACAATCCGTTTTTTTTTATAAAAAAAATAAAATCTACAAAAAATAGTACGCAAATTTGGTAAAAATTGATGTTCGGTTCTTGATATCTATTTCGACTAAAAATCTATTTAATAAAACTAGATTTTCAAACTAAACTATTTCTTTATATGAAAAATATTGTTGGTAATTTTAAAATTTTAAAGAATAATTTAACTAACAACTTTTTTAACCCAACACGAAAACCTACAAACTTTTAAGCAAGACAAATCGACAAACGGGACGGGAAGTTATCAGTGTGGGTCGCATTCCAGCCTCTTTGTTTTTTTTGATAGTTTCATTATGTATGTAGGTACATAGGTATCTAATATATATTTGAAAGGCACCTGTTTAAATTCTCACTTAAAAAATCTTCTTTCTTCAAAGTTCCTTGAAATAAAATTTAATATCACGATGATTATAATTTTTAATGTTCTTTGTTCATATATGAAACTTTATTAGGTACCTATTTTATGTGTTGTGAAAAATTACACTTTCAATTCTTTTCGAAAAGCTACCTATTATTAAATATAAATAATAGCAGGTACCTAGTACCTAGTACCTACCTGTCTAGATAATGAACACTTTTCTTTTTACCCGCCCCCCTCGTCTGTCATCCTGTTTCTTCATATTAAATTACGTAATGTAATGATAAAAAGAACACAAATTGACATCGAGAAAGAAAAAATACTTCTAACATTTTCGTTGTTTTTTTTTTTTGTTGAGTTTTTCTACTTTTTCCATTCAACAACCTTCAACACTAATTATCACTAATTGCACATCCCATACAAATATAGTATACCCTATAATGAGGATTCCATTCGTTTTATAAATATTTCACCTTCCATTCAACATTTCTAACTTTTCTCTCTCATTTCTGTTTTTGGCTCCTTCAAAGTTTCTTTTTTATGTTTTTACCTTCGTTTCGTACTTTTTCTTCTTCTCCATTTTTTTTTTATTACAAATCGATCTCCAAATTATTACTTCTCCATTGCAAATTCAGTACTTTTTTCGACTTTTTTGCTTCGACGTCATCAGTGAAGAAAAAGACGTCCAATCCACATTAAATTGAAAAGGAAGAACAAAAATAAAACAACCAACATGGAGTCGTCGTCGTCCGTCGGTATAGATAACTGTAAAGAAACGAAACGAAATCCTGTTCGTCCACACAAATACAAAAATAAAGAAAAGAATATAGGTAACTCTAACGGTATGTAATGCATAAAAAGTCCAGCAACAGCAAACAAACAACCATCATGAAATTCTTTTTCTTCTGCTTGAAGCTTGTTCTTCTTCTGCTTTCTGCTGCTGCTGGGACAGGCTGTGGCTGTGAGTGGAGTGCTGAATGCTGATTGCATTGGAACATGGAACATTGGCAGTGAATTTCACTGACCTACTAACAAACTCCAAAGGCGCGGTATAGCTATTCGTACGTTTTTCTTTTTCTCCTTGTTTTCTTCTGTCATCGAAAAAGGAACACAAAAACAAGAAACAAAAGAAAACAAAGTTTTTACTGTATCTTGAAATATCCAAATCCTTAATTCCATAGGGTATAGAGTAATTTGTTTTAACTTTAGTAACACTAGGGGAATATGCATGAAATACATGACTTTTTCTAATATTTTTAAAGTTTTTCGTGTGGACGACACGCTGAAAAGACAACCGACAACATTGTATATATATTCACATAAGAAATATATATATAATGCCGACAACGTGACGCCATTTTTAATTTATGTTCAGCTTGAGATTTTTTCTTTTATATAGTATAAAAGAGTGTCATAGTTGTTTAGAAATTGGAGTTTGACAAGAATTTGGTCTCAAGAGAGTCATAAACACACAAGAAAGAGTTTTTTTTTTGAAAATATTTTTGTAATTCTAGACGGTTTTTTGAAATAGGGTAAAACGTGTTGATTTCAAAAAGAAAAAAGGGGCTGGAATGCGACCCACACTGATAACTTCCTATCCCGTCTGTCGATTTATCTTGCTCAAAAGTTTGTGGGTTTTCGTGTTTTGTTAAAAAAGTTGTCAGTTGAATTATTCTTAAAAGTTTAAAAATTATTAACAATATTTTGCATATAATGAAGTAGTTTTATTTCAAAATCTATTTTTGGTAGCGAGATTTTTGTCGAAACCCAATTTTTATCAATTTTAGTAGCATTTCTTAAAAGTTTTTATTTCATATATAAACAAATACAAATTGGATGAATGAAATTAATTTGAAGTCCATATATTCTATTGTTTACGAGATATCAAGAACCTAACAACAATTTTTACCAATTTTGCGTACTATTTTTGTAGATTTAAATTTTTTTATGAAAAAACTGACTTGGATTTTTATAAAAATATCTATTTTAATGTAAATATCTTAAATTTTTGAAAAGATATTTGAGTCGAAAACCAATTTTTACTAATTGAGTAGTAAGAAACACTACTACTTAAGTTTTTATTTTTTGTAAAAAAAAAACTGTCAAGTTGATCTTTCCCAACATATTACTGATCGTTGAAAACAAAAACACTCCATTACCAAGACCGGAATCTCAGACTGACATTTCGGTTTGCCTACAAGCTACTGAGGACTAAATGTGAGAAAGTGTGCGTGAAATGATGCAAAAAACCAAACACATTCTCACAATTAGTGCTTTGGCCCATCAAAATGCTTCATTATAGTAATCAGCCCCATCTAAATGCTTCATTTTGAATGTTTCATGGCCTCGTTCAAAAACTAAACAATCCTTACCAACAGAATCTGAAGTGCTGACATGGTCTTAAATTGGAAGATTTGTATAGCTTTTTAATTTCAATCCAAATAAATGTTGTAAATGTATATTAAATAAAATAAAATTGACCAAATACATATTATTTAATGATTTATTAGTTTATTATTATTTATTTTGTTTACTTAAATTATTTGCGAACGCAGCATGCGCTGCAATTGGTTAAGTATAATTATTGCAAATGGACAAAAGTATAACTCAATACTTTGTAAAACAACAAAACAGACAATTTTTTCAGGTGTAGTTTGTTTAGAGCATTTTCTTGGCGACGTTAGAAGTTCAGGTGGAAACAATAGGCGGATGCCTCCGTATTTTTTTGTACAGACAATGCTACGAGAAGCATACTTGTGAAGTTCCATTGCCAACTTTAGCTAGTTCAGATTCCTCAATTAGATTAGTATTTTCATCATTTAAGCAGTTCGGTAGTTGCAAGACCAAATTTTAGTTTTGTTTGTTGCAGAAATATTCCTGAAAATTTCTTTTTAAGGGACTATGTTAGAGTTAGAATTTTGTTTGTAGTTAGATTTTGGAATACAAATTTGAGGGAACCATGTTTTAAAAATAAGTTGCTTTGTGTAAAGCATCTTTAAGAAATAGAAATAGGCAATATGTTTACACACAATACCAACTAAATGAGTGTAATAAATAGATTTAAGTAACTTTTTTTATTCCAGTATGGGGAAACTGAACGGTATACGCGCCAAAATCCATACTTCTTGACTAAATAATGTTATCTTCTATGTTTACGCATAAAATTACGAATTTTGTAGCGTATGAAAATTTCTAGACATTTTACAATCTGAAAAATTAATTATGCTATGAAATAATTGGCTGCTATTAATGCTAATTTTTTTCTAAAAAGTTGATGAAGGTTAGCCGAAGCGGAAATTTCTGTAATGAACATATTTAAAATATTATTGGCTTTCTCAAAAATATTTTTCTACGCTAACCTCTGCTTTATATCTGAAAACTATTGTTTATGTACATTTTCTTCTATGTTCTGCATTTATAAAATGTAATCTACGTATTATTTATTATATTAAGAAAAACGAAAACATATACGTAAAACTCATTAATTTATTTTCATTATTAGCAGCATTTTTACTAAACATACTTTTCAAACAATAATAAGTAAACTTGAACTTTGGTAACTAAACATTTTTAAGGAATGAATGAAAATTATATTTTGCGTTAAACTGTGGAAATTCACTAAAAAAAAACTTCTGTACGTCAACAATAAACATTTATGACGATTACATGTTCTATTGAATTAGTTGTGCATGAATTCAGAACGATTTTAAAACGTTTTCATTTTGTGATATATGTCAAAATTTGCATTTTATTTGCTCTGCATTTATTCAACAGATTCGCTATAATCGTTCTGATTACTTTTTTAAAACATTGGTGTTCCTTTGATGCATAGTTTTTTTTTGAAAGCAAATACATGTATGCTTCCATCAATCAAGAATGTTATGGATAAGATATTTTTTCGATTATAACTCTTTTTTTTTTTAATTTAATATTTATTAATCATAATGGAATTGAAAAATAGTTGCAAGCTTAAATCATTAAAAACAAACTATAAATATACTTGGATTAATTAAATTGATACAGATTTTAATTAGTTGCAAACAAAATATTTGTTCGTTCGTTAACGAAAATTTATTAGAATTTAATACAAAAATTGCGCTCGCACCCTTAACTTGATGGTTCTTCGAACGCTTCTTTGATACAATAATCCGAGTTTAATTATGAAATTTAAAGAATTTCGTAGTGATTACTGTAAATTAGTGAATTAATTATAATAAACTGATGTTGAACATGCTTTTTTCAAGACAAAAAGATACATTGTTTCACTATCCACAAAATGCCTGCAAAATTAAAGCTTAAAACTGACTTTTTCATCGAAAAAAGTAAAAGGAAAAACCTGAAAACAAAACTTATTAACCCCTCCATTTTGTTTTTGCTATGCAAAGTGCCGCTAGCCCACGGCATCGTTTTTTTTTTGTTTGTGCTCACATCTATTCATGGACTAATTGTCAAAATTACAAATACAACAATGTAAACAAACGGGTTTTGGAGAGTGAAACGTACGAAAGATTCCGGTCTTGGTAATGGAGTGTTTTTGGTTGAAAACTAAATTATTTGTGAGATAAAATTACTTTCAAGCCAATATCTTTAAGTTAAAAAAAAGAAGATATTTAAGTCGCAAATCAATTTTTACCAACTTTAAGTATTCTTTTTTTAAGTTTTTATTTTTTAGAAAAAAATTGTCACTCAGATTTTTCTCAAAATTTTAACAGATTTCAAAAACATTATTCTGCGTTGCATAGAATTGGGTCTGAATGTTCATGTATAGGTTCAGAAAAATGTGAGATCATTTTTGTTTTGTTATTTCTGTTGTCGAATTTCAATACCAGTCAATTTTTTCTCACCTTCTCGACTGCTAAAATAATGCACTTTTAATAAAAATGAAACTTTCATGCGTTTTATGCGACTTATTTTTTTAAGTTAAATTTAATTTTGGCTTCGTTTTTAGTTACGCTCCGATAAAAATATCTATTCGTAGAAAAAACTGACAAACTTCCTTTTTATTCGAAACTGGTGATACCGCTTTTTATGAACTCCCAATTTTGTAGCGATTTTATTTGTACGACAATAGTTATAATACTTGTTGTCGGTGTTCGTACTTTAAGAATCTATTACGACGGGCCTTGTAATAAGTCTGAATTTTGCTCATACTGTAATATCTCAAAAACAAGAAATATTGTTTAATGATGCAGTTCAAACCCATTTTCATGTTATATGGTTTATCCTTCACGTCCATGCATATATTTTTCCATTTGTTTGAAAAAGTTATTCTTTCTGTCGCTCCAAGTGAGAGTTTTCCATAGCAGGATTTTTTAAAGTCTTTTAAATAGCTTGTTCTTTTTCTGCATAGTTTTCAATGCAATTTATATTTGATTTTTGGAAACATAAAAAAGGTTTTCATTGTCAAATCAAGAGTCTTCAAAAATTTGGTTCATTTTGAAAAAGTGTCATAATTGACGGATTTTTAGTTTCAGACTCCGAAGCAAATGTAAATCCATGATTTTATAACCTTTGACTATATTTTTCATGGCTTTTAAGACAGAACCTTTGAATTACTTGAGTATTTTCTTCCACCAATCATCATAATCTATAGGTATACTTGTATTGCCTTAACAGTATTCTGTTCAATTCCATTTTCTGCAGCAACTTTCAATTTGCTGCAACCAAAGTAAATAGCAATCAAACTCCAACACGATCTGAGAATAGTGAAAAATGGCGATTATCAAAAATTTCCAGGAATACTTAATTCTGCAAATGACAAACACAGGTCCCCGATCATGACGGTTTGATTCGAAAAATTCTTCTTGCCGGAATATTGGTGTTGATATCAGTTTCTGGTTTAAACTTTTTGTTAAGCTTTTTGGAAGTCTTGATACACCTTGTCCTTTCTTTTTAATGCATATGAGGACATAAATCACCCAATTCTTTTTACAGCAGCTATTAAAATGTTTAGCAAATTCAGAAAACGGGATCACAATCAATAGCGTTTAATCAAAAAGAAGTTTATATAGGTCAAGAGAAAGCCTTACTCAAAGCTGTCTGATTCCAGTTCGATTTCGGTTCAAGAAACCTTGAGAAAATATTTTCTTATGTTCTTAACTACGTTGCACGTAGTTGTTTATATAACAACTTTATTTCCAAGGAGTTTTTGGGAATGTAGTGTAGGTTAGTAAATTTAATTTTAACCTCCATGTTTCTAATTTTTACGTTTTCTGCCTGGTATCAAAATATGTTTACTTCTAAAATAAAATGTCTAACAATTTGCTTAAAATTAGTACCTTCATTAAGTAATTTGTTAAAATTTACAACTTTTTCCGAGACTTAAATTCTCTAATGCAAATTTTGTAAAGATATCTCAGAAAAGAATTTTAAACAAGTTATAAATAATTTTAAAATATTTCATAACAAATTGTTAAGTTGCTGGAACGTGTAAGTTTAAATTGTTTACTTATGACTTCAAAGCTCTTTAAAAAAAAACACGTCTAATCGCTTAATTTTACACCTAATCTATACACGTTTAAAAACCTATATTCAAGTGAGCGAATAGCGCTAAGTAATAAATTATATTGAAGAACAATACTGCTTCAAGTGTAATAAACTTATTTTCTTATTTAACTCATTCACATTTTGTTAGTTTGTATAAATTTTACTTAATACTTAATTTTTGTATTGTTACTATAGGCTATAGGGTATCAGACAACCCTACTATGTATATACAAATTGTTCTATATTGTTTTGAGATACGTCTTGTCCTTTCTCATTTTGTTGATTACGCCATACTAATTGTATGACCATGCTTCTTTTCTGTATTGTTAATCTTTTTACTTCGTAGTATGCCAATTTCGTGTTGCCATCATTTTTTATAATTTTTGCTGCAGATTTTGGGATCTTCATAAATTTTGTTTGTTTTTTATGTTTTGTTGTTGTAACTGACCGACCTTTCACCAATCTTTTCAGCAGAATTACCATTAACAGTCCAACCAAAAATAATAACAATAAGTTACGATATGGATGCACGAGAATAGATAGTTCGTATATGATGTACCTTACACCTACATATATACCATAGCTACTTTACCTTAAACAGATACTATAGGTACTCGTACCTATATTTATCTACCTTTATGCATTCAAACAATTTGCAATCCAATTTCATAATCGCTTAAGCATTAAGCAATCTAGACGAGCTATGATATATGTGCAGTGCATTCGTATTGTTATAGTATGTATGTATGTAACTATTATGATTGGAGATTGCATGTTGCATGAGTGTTTGTTCCAGGTAAATGCACATTTGAGGCTATTTTACTATTATTTCTGTAATTTGTTGAGAATTTATATACCTAGATATTGTTGAAATTGTTATATTCGTCCAGGTACATTTGCGGTCATAAAAATAGCCCCACAGAACATCATCAACTTTGTATTAACTGAAATAACTGATTTGACAGTTCGAATACAGTTGCCTCCTGTGAAATCAATTTGCTTTTAAACTGACAATATTGGGTCTTCAGTTTTTAATTTGGTTCAATTTCGTGGCCCAAATAAATGTTTGGTAGGATGTCCTTTACTTTCTGCATAGGGTTTAAAAGCCGTTACATGAATCGATTTCCAGCAGTTCTAGAAAGACCATCATAATCCTTTATTGATATACTACCGTCTTTATGTCAGCCCAAAGATTTCCAATCAGGTTTAAGTCTGGTAACTATGTACTGTGAAGCTTACTTTTTGTCATTTTTCTGTTAAAAGAGAAGATGAAGAACTGTTTCTTCCTCTTCCTCTTCCATACAGCTTCTGCACAAATCATTTGAGAATACGCCTAATCTCGTGGCGTGCTTTCCCATCAGACAGTGTCCGGTTATGAAACCTATTATTGAGCTTATATGCGATCTGCTTAGAGAGAGCAAGCACCTTGAACGTTTTAAATCCAGTGTTGGCCAGATGTTTTTTGTGACTTGACACGTGGTGATGTTGTTCCACCTGGAGCCTGCCCTCCTCACAGCGTCTTGCATTAGCAAAAGTTTACAAGTAGCGATTGGTATGCCAGTACGTGCCAAACGTGGTAGGATGGGCTGTACTGTACCGTTCCTGGCGAGTTCATCTGCCTTACAGTTACCTGGAATGTCTCTATGGCCCGGCACCAAGCAAAGGTGAATATTAAACTGTTGTGCCATCTCCATTAGAGATGATCGACAGTTATGGACTGTTATAGAGTTTGTAGAGACAGAATCCAGAGATTTGATAGCGGCCTGACTATCTGAGAAAATACGGATATCAGATGTTGATATCACGTTTTCTTTAAGCCAAGACAAGACTTCTTTTATCGCCAAAAGTTCCGCCTGGTACACGCTACAATGATTGGGAAGGCGGAATGAGACCCGTTACATCAACAAAATCTGACTGTTTGGTGAACTTTATGGGTCGGTTTAATAATTGGTCCGAACTTCTTTAAAAACGATGCTCTCCAGAACGTCACAGTCAATGTTGACGCGCTGTAGAGCCATAATTATTGACTTTTCGTTCATCAATGGAACAACCCTCATGTGCAGGAGCTGTGGTTTTTAAAGACAGCTCGTGACGCAATTGACATGTAAAAGAAAAGGTTGACTAACTTAAGGTGGAGCTACAATCCTGTGTGAACTAGAGCCTCACTCAACAAACTTCTCCATTTAGCTCAGTTTCTTGCTTGATGTCTCCAGTTACGCACGCCAAGTTGGGTAAGCTCACTTTTCACTTATGATTCGAAGACTTTCCAGGCCAGATCATTGGTTTTAATGCGCTCTACGTGATCAAGCCATCTCAGTCGTTGAACTTTTATCCTATACAGCCCGTAGAGCTCGTCGTCGTTCCATCTTCTCCTCCACTCTCCTTCTATGCATAAGGGAACCAAGATCAAGCCAAGAACTTTTCTCTCGAAACGACCCAAGATGCTTTTATCCACTTGTCATGCTTCTGCGCCGTTTATCAGGACGGGGATGATGGTGTTATATAGAGACAATTTTTTTTACTCGAGAGAAGGCTTTACTATTTAATTGCTTTCTAAGCCCCAAAAAATAGCGGTTAGCTAAAGTAATTCTTCGATTGATCTCAGATGTAGACAAAGTTCTGAACTACCTCAATAAACCGTCTGTCGAAGGTGATGTTTTGACCGAGACGTCAATGTTGTAGCCGCTTTCTTGATGGCAGCATTTTATGGTAAAGGTTTGGTTAAAAAAAAGTCATCTATGTTTTTTTCCATTTCAATGTTCTCTACACGAACTCTATGTTCGAACACTCGTTACAAGCTTCTAGATGTTAGTAAAATTTGTATGTGTATTAAGGACTGAGCTCGGAATTTGGAAGCCTTCTTCCGTATGCCCAACCTCTTCCACCATACAACACAATTTTGCTTTCATCCGTCCATAGAACATTTGCTGCACAAACATTTAAATCGTTAAACATATTCCGAATAACAATTCAGCAATACTTTTTTGACCGCAACTGTATATCTTGTTTAAGAGTATAACTGGGGCTGCCAATTCTTCTATGTGCCTGTGTTTAGATTGTGTATAGGGTTGCCATGTCCTGAACTCGATAGACCAATTGTTTTGTAGCCCAAATCGTAACCAAATAAAAGTAGCACAATTTTAAGTACACAATATTGTAGCTTCAATTTGAATTTATTTTATTTAAAAAAAATTATGGAACTACTACTTATCAATTTACTTTGTTGAAAAGCAGTCGTAGTCCTCATAGCAATAATTTGTGCAATAGAAAATATCGGCCAAGATTGATTTGAGATATTTCTAGCAAAATTATGATTGCACTGTTATATTAAACTTTTTTGTCGGCAATTTTTAAAAAGAGTACAACAAATTAACAATCTGGCAACCCTATTTGTATTTCTATAGAATCGAAGACCTAAATTCGATCAGAGTTTTGCGGTTAGCACAGTTACAATTCGTACGTTTGTATATTCGTATTCGTATCTATACCAATAAAACAGTATCTACCATTGAAATTATTCTCTCCTCTAAGCTATCATCAATCAACCTGCAGAACAAGAGTGCACGCAACAAATGATCTAGATATAAATTTTACTTTACTTTAACTCGTATATTTATACCTTCCTCGTCTCGCCTCCTAATGTCTGATTCTGTTTCTAATGTTTCTGATGCCTTTTCTGTGCTGTGCACTGCTGATGATGCCTACAGCACCTAGTCTACTATGCTTCTGTTCTGCGTCCATAGCAACATCTATGTACGACATACGTGGTTGTTGTCGGTAAGTTGGTCGCCTATCTATCTAACTGCACTATAAAAATGTATCTATCTATCTATCTCTCTAATTTTACAATATTGACTGTAAAGTGTCGGTGTCAGTGTTACACCTGATTTTCTCAGGTTTTTATACCTACCTAACCTACCAATCTACGTTTTGCGTTAGATTAAAGTTTATAGTATGTGCAACAAATTTGGAAACAATATTTCTGTCTAATGGTTTATGATGATGATTTTTTGATGATGGGAAACAAAAATTGAGAACATAATTTATAAAGAGAAAATATTGAACAGAAAAATACGTAACAGAAATCAAGAAGAGTTTTCATAAGAATTGATTGGAAATATCAGTTTTATGGCAACATTCAATATTATTGATGAAATGTTTTTTACCATTATTTTTGTTTAAGTTAGGTTACCTAAGACACATGTACATAGGTACTTAAGAATTAAAGTTGGAAGAACTTAGTTAAAAGTAATCAAAACAAATATCATTGTCCTTAAACTGACAATTTTTCTACCAGAAATATTTACGACTTGAGACTTCAGGTAATATCTATAAAATTTGTGTCCTACATTTCAATTTATTGAAAACGTGATTTCTGCAGAATTTGTTGTTATTTGATATACTTCTGGAAACATTTTAGTTGTTTTTTCACTGAATTGTTCGACGGAAGTTTCTATCACTTGGCATTCAATATATCAATACATTTTTCAGGTGAATACATCTCTTTGAGGAAGAATTGAAATGTCACTTATAATTCCGAATAATTCCTATGATGTTCAACCTTAAACTTACATTACAACACACATGCTGAAAATGAATTTTTTAAAATTATTATAAAAAATGTGTGTATCAAGAAACTTTCGTTCAAAATTGTATCATCTTTCAGAAATAGAAAAGAACAAAATTTCGACATTAGCTAATTCTCGGAATTTAGTCACTATTGGAGTGTGGATCACATAACAATGAACATTATTTAAACATGAAAGTGTGCTAAAGTAGTTATGCTTCTTTATTTCACTTAAAGTTTGAATTCCAGTTGTTTTAAGAAAGTTCAATCTCAATTTCCACTAAAATAAAATAACTAAAAATTATAAAATATCACACGAAAAAAAAAACTTCCCATACCGGGAATCGAACCCGGGCCTTCTGGGTGAAAGCCAGATATCCTAGCCACTAGACCATATGGGATATATAAATTTTTATAAGTTGAAAAATCTTTTAATCAGATACATAATCATAGTGTTGTAGATACAATATCTATATAGGTACATCATTAACAAAATAAAAAAACTTGTTTAAACGTCTTGAGTCAATATTTGAAATAAATTAATAGTTGTTAGGGTTAAGTTTCAATGTCAGGAAATTGGCACTTAAGTGGCAAATATAAGAGAAACTGAAACTATGTTTCACTTTAAGTATTTCTTAAGTCTCTTAAATTTTTCTACTCTACTCGGATCGCTATAAGACTTAGGTTAAAGTGTCAATATGCGATAAACTTAAGTGTCACAATATTGGCTCTTAAACAACCGTCTACTTGAAGTTATAAGTCTCTTAGAACAACAATCAACAAAGTAAAAAACTTAATAGCGGCATGGGAATAAAATAAAACGCATTAGTTGTTGTGATTCATGCGTTTCTTAACATTAATATTCAAAACTTAAATTATATTCAAAAACTTTGAAAAGTCATTTTTTTTTTCGGATTTATTTATTTATTTATTCCCGTGCAGTTTATTTAAGGTTTCAGTTTTTTTTAACTAACCATAGGAAGTTTTTGTAATCGGTTCTACATTTATTCGAGGTTTCAAAGTGGGTTTTAGAGAGAAGTCAGTGTGCACGTAGGTTCGGGATAACTTTTTTTCGCCAGCCATAACTCAAGAAATGGTAGAGGTATTGATTGAATTTGATAAATAATATCATTAAATAAGTGTTTTTTGGTTGAAACATTATCGCTTTTGAATTCAATTAATTTGATTGCTACACATTGTGATGTAATACCAAAAAAACAAAATTTTGTAATAATCAAAAGACAGGTTTTTAAAATAAACCAATAAAACTGAAAACTAAATGGTTTTCACCTCGAATATTTTACGAACCGCAAATCATATCACCTCCAGAATAGTTTATGTAACGAAGAATAACTTTTTCGACACTTAGTGTTTTTTTTTTATATTATTGAGTTTTCAAGAAAAACTAGTTTAAAATGGGTTTCAAGTTTTCAATCTTTCAGAAATTTTATTTATTTATTTTTGACATCTGTCACTTGGCTTATGATGTTTTTGCTTTTTAATTTCAAAATTGTGAGACTTACAATGATGGAAACTTTTGGTGAGCTCAATATCTCGAGTCGTGGGACTGTAGTTTAACACCACTGGAATATTTTTTGTGGGGTTATGTAAAGTCGTTTGTCTACGCCGATAAGAATATTCGGTGCGTTATTGCTGAAATACGTTACAAAAGTGGTCCAGTTTTCGATGAATTTGGCGCATAAACCAGCCTGAACTTGACCGATGGCATCGGTTTTGTTGTTTTTCAAGGCTGCATTGGTTTGCTGTTTGCTCGCATAGACCTGTGACATGATAAATTGTCATAAGAAAAGTCTAAAGAGGTTATATCACACGATCTTTGTTGCCAATTTACTTCGTCTCCGTGCAAGAAGAATAAAACCGCTCTATATCAGAATATCGATTGTGTCTTGAGTTGTGTGGCACGTAGTGCTATCTTTTTGAAATCATATGTCTTTGGTGTCCATGTCGTTCAATTCAGGCCACAAGAAGTTGGTGATCATCGTCTTAAAATGAATGCCGCCGTGGACGGTGGTTGGCCTGGCCAGCATCATTTTCGAAAAAAGTACGGACCGATGAAGCATCCATCCCAAAATTAACACCAAATAGTAACTTTTTTTGGATGCATTGGAACCTTGTGAATCTCACGTGGATTGGTGTCGTCCTAAATCTGGCTTATTGATTTTTCACACTCGCATGCATCCAACAAGTGGGCTCATGGCTAAAGATGATTTTTCGACCGAAATTGGGATTAACTTCCAATTAGCGAACCTACAAAACATCGCGACGCTGCGTATGGTCGTTTGGTTTCAGATTCTGGGTCATTTGGATTTTGTATGGGTGCAGGTTCAAATCACGACAAAAGTTCACCAAGTTCTTGTGAGCGAAGCTAGGTTAGGTTAGGTTAGGTTAAAGTGGCTGCGGATACCAAATCCGCACACTTATGCCAAAAGAAAAGGCCCATTGTGATACCACATGAATCTAGAGAATTACTTCTTACTAGTCGAACCATTTTGAGCTTTTTATAAAGCGAAGAAGATATTTGATAGCCTTTTTAGCTAGTTCACTGGGATAATCAAAAGAGCAGTCTCCCAGATGAAGTTTGCGTCTTAGTGAAAGAGCAGGGCAAGTGCAGAGAAGGTGAGAGATTGTTTCCTCTTCTTCCTCGTCCATACAGCTCCTGCAGAAGTCATTTGAGGCTACACCAAGTCGTATTACGTGTCTGCCTATAAGACAGTGTCCCGTAAGGACACCTATTAGGGAGCTAATATGAAGTCTGCTTTGAGATAACAAGTCTTTAGAGCGCGTTAGGTCCAGTGAAGGCCATATGAGTTTTGTGGCTGCGCATGTTGGTAAATTGTGCCACCTAGAGTTTGCTATCGCAAAAGCTGTTTTTCTTTTTAGCAGAAGTTTACATGTAGCTACCGGTATACCTATCTTCTCCCTTTCATGTAAAATAGGTATGACGGTTCCGTTTTTAGCGAGTTCATCGGCTCAACAATTTCCCGTGATGTCTCTGTGGCCCAGCACCCAGCAGAGGTGCCGAGATTGCTGCGCCATCTCCATAAGAGACGATCGACAATCGAGAGCCGTTAGAGATTTGGTTGAGACACCGTCAAGAGATTTGATAGCAGCCTGACTGTCAGAGAAGATGCGGATATCAGAAGTTGATATCACGTTTTCTCTCAGCCAGGAGAGAACCTCTTTGATCGCTAAAATTTCCGCTTGTAAGACGCTACAATGATTAGGGAGGCGGAATTAGATTCTTAGATTAAGCTTTTTTGAGTACACACCACTACCAACTCCCTCATTTGTCTTGGATCCATCTGTGTAAAAATGGATGCTTTTGTCATCTAGGAGTTTTTTGTCTTCCCATTCATCTCTGGGCGAAATGGATACCTGGAAGTTTTTTTCCAAATTGGGGTCTTGGAATAGTGTAGTCTATGTACTTTGCTATAGAACCAAAGAGGTTCAAAATGATGGAGTGCCCCACATTGTTGTTGGTCCATTGAGATGAGGCGTTGAGTCTTATAGCTGTACTCGCTGCCACTTGTTTGCTAAAGATGTCGAAGGGTGCCAGATGGAGGAGAGTGTCCAACGCTGCTGAGGGTGTGGTTCTCAAAGCCCCGCTAATGCAGAGACATGCAGTGCGTTGGACTCTGCTGAGTTTGTCGTAATATGTGACTTTCTCCAGTGCAGTTCACCACACTGCAACCCCGTACATAAGTATTGGTCGGATGACCGATGTGTATAGCCAATAAGTTATGCGAGGTTGAAAACCCCATTTGTTTCCTATGGCTTTCTTGCAAAGGAAAAGAGCTGCTGTAGCCTTTTTAACTCTTTCCTGAATATTAGGTTTCCAACTTAATTTTTTGTCCAATATCGAACCAAGATATTTCGCTTCATTGGTAAAAATTAGTGGTACACCTTTTATTGAAGGAGGTACAATTACTGGGATCTTGTATTTCCGTGTAAAAAGGACGAGGTCTGTTTTTTAAAGATTAATACTAAGTCCACAGTGATCTGCCCATCTAGTGAGCATATTGAGTGCGTTTTGGAGGAGGTCTCTCAGTGTATTTGGATGTTCTCCTATGACGGCGATAGCAACATCATCGGCATACGCAATCACTCTGTAGCCTTCTCTCTCAAGGGATATTAGTAGCTCGTTAACCACTATGTTCCACAGGAGAGGGGACAGAACACCACCTTGCGGAGTGCCTCTACCGACAGACCTTTTCGTACAGAAATCCCCCAACTTAGAGTTGATGATCCTGCTTTTTAGCATTAGATTAATCAACTCACAGATTGAGTATTGAGTTTTGAGAATGAATGATGATAGGCTAATAGGTCTTAGGTCTTTAGGGTTGACATGCAAGCATTTTCCCGCCTTGGGAATGAAAACTACCCTTACATCTATCCATCGCTGAGGTATATAGACCAGATTCATACAATGCTGTAACTTGATTTGATTTTAATTTATCTATTAACTGATTAGAAGAAAATATTTTGACAGAATGTAAAAGAAACAATATGGCCGACACGAGTTGTCGAAATCAGTCTGTCACTATTGGAAAACTCTTTATATTGATTTTTTTTGAAATCATTATTTATAGATAAATATAAATAAATAAACAAACATTACTAATGTCTCCCGAGAGCATGTTGCTTATCGCGTAATCAAAGCTGAAAGAAATATTTTTAGCACTAAATGCGTTATTCAAAATTTTCAAAAGTAAAAATTTGAAAATATACAAAGTGTCTATGATTTGTGTGAGAAAACAGCTCAAAAATGATTTGTCTCCAAAAATTCTAAAGAAACCTCTTAGACAAAATACGTATACAAATTTTAAATGTATGCATATACAGCTCTTATACATATATACATATATACGAGTACATTTAGTTGATGCCTTATGTCAGTGCGTATTTATTTATTTATTTATTTGGTTGTCGCACTTTCATTTCATATCTCCTATAACGTCTATGTCCATTTTTGATTTCTGACAAGCCATCACTGATGGATATATTATAATAGGCAAACCATAATCATTAACATTAATAGCACAACCCTGGGTAATGTCAAACAGCGTGTCAAAAAGCAAAAAGCATTAAAAAGAAACGCGAGAAACTAAAAACAAAATAAAAACTTAAATTTCTCATACCAACTATACAGTCTCCTCAAAGTCGTAGTCATAGTCATAGAGTCATAGTCGAAAACATTAATATTCCATCTATTTATTTTTACATTTCGTATCTAATGCTAACAAATGAGTTTTGTCTTGATGAATAACATCTGTTTTAAAACTCACTAGTTTGCTGCTTCTCTTCACTTTTTTTTTCTGATGTCTTCAGTTTTCACTGCGTGAGCAAGCTATAGCAGCACTCTGACTATTAATTATAATCTTTTCTTTTTTTTTCCATCTCGTATTACTTTAAGCTCTTATAAAAATCTGAAAATAAAAACAAAAAACCTATCAACGACAGATTGACACATTTTTATACTCACCCTGTTGTAGTTAGTATCGTTTTAATATATATATAAAAAAAATAAATAATAAATAAATAAATCAATCATAGATACAAATATTTGTAGCTCGTTTTCTGTTTAATATAAAAGAGTCATATAAACAGATACTCATATACTCAACTTATAGATACTTTATGTTTACCAACCTGCTTATAAAATGAAATGCAACAACGAGCGATGCGTTGCCTTTCAATTGCAAAAATACAAATAAAGATTAATTTAATGCCAATTGCAGTTGAATTTATTATCTCTTCTCTTTTTACATTTTTTTTGTTTTGTTTAAATTATTTTATTTAACAATCAACCATATTTGCAGAAAAAGCACACTTATTATTATTTATTTTTTTTTTTGCTATTTAAAATTGCAATACAAATCAATTGAAAATGTTAAATTAAAAAAAAAAATAATATATAAAATTTAATTTAATGGAAAATTAAAAACCATACAAAAAATAAGACTTGTGTATGCTCATGTTTTATATATCTAAATTATGTTTTTTTTTAAAGGGATTTATGTTGAATTTAGAAAATGAGATCGATTTCAAATGCAACAACTTGAAATAAAATAACAAACAAAAATGTAAAAATAAATTCACAGGAAGGTTGCAGTTACTTGCTGCTTGCAAAAGCTATTTTTGTTTTATGAATCAAAATTATATACACACATTTTTAAGATGAGTAAATCATTTTTATACTTTTTCAAATAATAAAGGGTTGGGCATAAAAACCTGATACATTTTAAGGACCCCTAGCTCAGCCGCATCAAAACATTACGAGGTCGGGTTTGAAGCAAATCAAAGTAAACAGTTGAAGGTTTTTAATCTTTATTTTTTAAAAATGATGACCATTTCGTTCAATACAATTTTCGAGCGGTTTTTCGAAATTTTTGAAAACTTTTTGCAAAATTTCAAGCGATATATTCCCGATTTCGGTCTCAATATAGACACGTTGCTTCAGATAACCCCACAAAAAGTAGTCACAGACGGGTAAATCTGGTGAACGCGGCGGCCACTGAAACTCGGTGATGCGAGAGATTCAACGGTCGCCGAAGTGCTTGCGTATAGGAATTCCAACGTAACTCGTGAGGTATGGCAGGTGGGCACCATGACCATCTTCTTGGAAAAAAGTACGATTCAGTTTATGTCTCCGCTTCAACTGTGGTACCAAAAACGACCGTAGCATATCGACATAGCGCTCTGTATTCACGGTTTCGGTGAAGAAGTAGGGGCCAACTATCCCCCACTCTGCAACTCCGCACCAGACGGTTACGCGTTCGGAATGTAGGGGTTTCGCGAAGATGTTCTGCGGATTTTCGACAGCGTAATATCGACAGTTCTGTTTATTAACGGTTTCATTCAAATAAAAATGAACCTCATCGCTTATCATTAGGAACTCACGTGGAATTTCTTTGCTGGCTAACTTCGCTGTCATTTGCCTAGTAAACTGTAACCTCGCCGCATAATCGGTCGGTAAGAGTTCTTGTGTGATAAGAATCTTGTATGGATGAAAGTACATTGCTTTCAACATCCTATTGAAAGATCGGCGAGAAATTTTCAACGCTTGAGAATGTTTTACGGCCGAACGGATCAAGGTTTTCTGGTGTACGCACCGTGATCGGACGCCCGGTTGTTTTTTTTTTTATCAGCCCGGGCCGTTTCCCGAAAGTTTTTAACCCATAGCTTAACCGTATTCCGCACGGGACCGGATCACGAGGATTTAATTCGTATTTTTTACGAAATTCACGAATAACAGCAATGTAAGAATTTGTAATGAAAAATCGCTCGCAAACGAACTTTCGTTCTCGCAACCACGAATATCTCGCGTCTCGGTAGGGCGGAGCCAGGGTCCTTAAAATGTGTCAGGTTTTTATGCCCAACCCTGTACAATCAATATTAAAACTATACAAAAAACCCCATCAATTAATTTTTTCCATTCCTGAATCTTCTATACACGGCATGGTCCTAATGGAATACCACCCCTTACGTTTGTAAAAATGTGTGTATTATGTTTCCTATCCATTGTTTCTTCTTTTCAACGAGTCTCTCTTAAATGTTCTAACTTCCCAGATCTTTGGAAATATTCATTTCTTACGCCAGTCTAATTATCGTCCTATAGTCTGCTATTCCTGAATTGTTTGAATTCCTTGTCTGTGAAATAATTTCTTTTAATTGATATTCGGTTATATTTGAAAATCAAAATATGATTGTAAATTAAAATCTACAATTACTAATTTCTAACAATTATTGTCTACTTTTTGTTTGGACACATTGAAAAAACACTCTTGAGTCGATTGCATCATTACAGACTTTAGCAAGGCGTTTGATAAATTAAGTCATGGAATTTTTCTTTGTAAATTAAGTAAAATTGGACTTAACGACCGTTTCGTTATGTGGATTTCGTCATATCTTAAAGATTGATATTATATGGTCATGTTAAGGAGTTACCCTTTATGTAAATTTAAAATCAATTTCGGTGTACCTCAAGGGAGCCACCTTGGTCCATTGCTGTTTATTTTATTTATTAATGATATTCATTCTGTTTTAAATAATTATTTATGGTTTATCTATGCAGATCATGTTAATATTTTTCGAAATATTAACTCCATCAAAGATGGTAAAGAGCTTTAAGAAGATCTAAATCAATTTTGCGAATGGTTTATCTGTAGAGAGTATTTGCAGTTATGCTTTAAAGCCGGTGTAATGAATGGAACGATTTCATGTCTATCTATTTTTTGTCGATTGTTTTTTAATCTGAGTCAGGCTAGAAGTAAGTAATTTTCGTTTTAGAACTATTTGTATCAGATCGAACTATTTCGCTAACAGTCCTTTTAATTAATTTATCAGTAAATTTAACAAATTTTCTATACTCATTGACTCAACAAATGACAACCTTAAATCTGCAAGCTTTAAACTTATTTTTTGTGCGCTGTAAATAGTTAAAATTATGCTAGTTTTAAATTTTAATTTTAATTTTTTTAATTTTATGTTTTTTATTTTATTTTTTAATTTTAGTAAAAATTGTAAACTTAACGTAAACAATTAACGTATTAAATAAATGCTTACTTTAGTTCAATAAGTTTCAAAAAATAAGGCTAATTGTTTTAGACAAAAGAACATTTTGACTGGTTTTAATTTTGTTTATTGTGAATCCAAAACTTGTCCCATTATTACTTCATTACAAGTAACAATAACATGATGGTTAAAAATATCAAATTTCAACAAATGATTGAAAGTAATGCGAAACGAGTGTATGTATGTTATGTGCATATTGTAGTTAGTATGTTATTTGTAGGGCGGGCGGTTTGAGTTCAAGCGTCTAAATTGATTCAATTTCAAGTGCAGTCAGGCATTTAAACTATACAATTTTAATGAGCAATATATTTATAAATACATTTCATATGCACATAAAAATATAGAAAATTAATTAGTAGAAAAAATAAACCACTATGTAATGCGTGACTGAAATATTTGTTCCTTGTTTTAGAAAGAAGGATTCAAATTATAATTATTAGAGGAGCCTTAATTCCAATATATTTTTTGTTTCTCAAAGTTTTTGGTTCCAAAGAAAATACCAGTTGTATAACTTAAAAAAAGTAAAAGCAAATGTATTTAAAGTATACATGCCCGCGCTAGTTACACATTTGTCCAAGGCATATTGTGCCAAACCAATCATTTTGTTGAAAACAGGTGGTAACCGGAAGGTCTAGAGAACAAGCACGTTTGGTTTACTTTTCAGTGGAGTGTCTCCAAGTATAGTTTGCCATTTTTAACCTTCCTTACGACACGGATACGCTTAGAAATGGATGCTTGATCAACACTCAATTCTTCGGAAAACATTTTCTGTCTCAATTTTTTTGGTCCGATTTTCATGTTTTCATCCACCAGGTGAAAATATCCGTTTTTGAACTGAACGATATTTTGAGATTTTAACCAAAATAGCTCCTTTTTAATAATACAATTCTAAAAACTAAGCGAAGCGCTAAAAACCAGCACAGAAATGCCCTTTCACTCAAAACAAAAAAAAATCATAAACCTAAAACGTGAGCACATGGAAAACTCTAGGTTCTTGTTTGACATATTAATATTTTTTACACATCAAAATTTTGTATATGTTATATAAAATTATTTGAAACTATAATTGAATTATTGAGATACATACATATGTATTAACATTTTTGAGAGTTAAATGTTTAAAAGTTTTGCTTGAAATATTTTATGTCCCCTGAAAAAATTCTTTCGAAATCAACAAAATTTTGAATGTTCTATAATTTGAAAGACTTTTTTTTATTTCCTAACAGTTTTTGAATTCTTGGATTTTTATATTTGCAGAAATATTCAGAAAGATTTGTTTGCTTAGTTTAATTTTTTAATTACAACTTGTTTTCGATGTATCTTATCTAAACTTTGGTATACCAAAAAGGTATGTGACACATTTAGCTGTCAATTTAGATTTTTTGTCGAAACTGATAACTTTTCGAAAAACCGTATTTTCGATTTGGTATAAAAAAATCTTAGTTAATAATACTCGTATATATGGCTGTTAATAAAGTCTTCGATATTTTTCTTACGCTTTCACATTTAATTGTTATTGGCTGAATTGGCATCATACCATATCAGTAGCTCTTCCATAACATGAATGTCATTAACACGGAACCACTCTTCTAACTTCAAACTAGTTAGTTTCTGGTAATTATCTTGCTGGAAGGTCCATTTTATATAGGCATTTCTTCTTTTGAGTTTGGTAAAATGACATTTTTCAAGACGTCTATCTGCATAAACATCCCATTGATTTTGAGTATTGGGCCTTTACCGAAATGTGAGAAACATCCCCATACTATGAGGGGTGAACCCCCGTGTTTGACTGTTTTCGTCCTATATGGTGGTATATACTCGGATTAAGTGTTGGACGGACGTCGGATTTATTTCTTGTCTGATATGTACCTACAGCTGATTTTGTAGGTTCTAGTTTGGCTGATCTCTATAGAATTGCCTATTATTTTATTGGATCATTGTTTTGCTTACATTTTGTATGCAAATACTTGAGTTATACACAGTTTTGATGCAGTTATTGTGGACGTACTTTAAATTTTGACAAAAACATTTTTAGTTTTTTTTTATAATAATCAGGAAAAAGTTAAATCTTTAATTCTGGACCAGATCAAACAAAAATCCAATCTCGTTTAGAAAACAACGAAATAAAGTATCTAGTTTATCAATTTTCGAACAATTGTTACCGAGTTTGAATTAAATTAGACTTCCAATCGTTATTCAAAACCATAAATAATTCCATTCTTCAAGAATATAAAACGAATACTTAACGAAGGTAGGATTAATATTTTTAGGTTCAAGTCAATTTATTGTTAAATTAGGCTACAGCGAATTTTGTTTGCGTAACTTTAAACTATTCTTTAAAATCATCCTGATTATTACAAAAAAGGTTAAGTTCCATTCCACATTCTCTTGTCACATTTATCCAATTGTCACACCAACTTGTTTTGGTTCGTATTACTTGAAGCGCTGCTATCTTCGGAAGCCTATTACTGCTCATCTTCATAACTCTCAAGATGTAATCAAATTGCATTTTTAGGGTTCGTATGAACATAGGTGATAATCCTGATTCCAACATAATAACATAGTTGGGTGTATTTGATGGGAGTCTAAAAATTCGTTTAATAAAGTATCGGAAAAATTTCTCAACTGTTTCGTATTTTTTCGATCCCCAAGTTTGTGCCGCGTAAAACATGACAAACTCAGATACCGCTTCAAATACCTTAAACTTGCTGCTATGTGCTATACTTTTGTTAGAAAAACAACTTTTCCAAGTTGCGCTTATTGCACTTTTAGCCTTAACTAGTTTCTCTCTTAGATGCATTTCCATGCTCAAATTTTTCGTTAAGTGAACTCCAAGGTATTTGAATTCCGTGACAACTTCAATGACCTCTCCATTATAGAACCATTTTTCTTTCGCTGAATTGCGGCCTCTTCCTCGTTTTAAAAATCAAAATTTTGGACTTATTAAGATTCATCATCAAACTTCAAAGCTGACAATATTGATACAGGCGGTTTATCATTAACTGTAATGATTCAGGTGATGCTGCCAAAAGAACAATGTCGTCCGCAAACAGCAATGCTTTTATTATTTGTCCGGCAAAGTCTATGCCACCTGGTAAAAGGTCTGTAAGATCTTCAATAAACAAGGCAAACAGACTCGGACTCAATGTACAGCCTTGTCTGACTCCCGATTGTGTTTTAAACCCTCTCGACAACTCTTCTTCATTCCATACCTTAGCAATTGTATCTGCATATAGATTCTGAATAACTCTTTCGAACTTCCATGACATTCCGTTACTATACAGCTTGTAGATAAGCGCATGTCTATCGCTCATATCAAATGCAGATTTAAAATCAACGAAAAACGTATATAGCTTCTTGTCCTAATTCAGGAACGTTTCTGCGATACTTTTAAGGGTAAAAATGTGGTCAACCGTTGAATAACCTGTCCTAAAGCCTGCTTGAAACTCCTTTAAGAGCTTGTTGTCTTCTATCCATTTATTAAAACGTTTTTGCAAAACCAGCGTGAATATTTTATACGAAGCATTTAGAAAGGATATTTCTCTATAATTAGACACCTCGGCCAAGCTCCCTTTCTTATGAATCGGGAAAATGATGGACTCCTTAAATTTTAGTGATATCATTCCTGTTTCCATGACATTGTTATATGTATATAGTTGTCAGTCGGTTGATTAGCTCTGCTGTGCCATACCTATAAAATTCTGCTGGTATGCCATTCAGTCCACATGCTTTCCCATCTTTAAGTTCCATTACAGCTGAAATCACTTCTTGGTGTCTTATTGCAGCGTCAAGAGTTTCATTTTTAAAACCCGGAGTAGCGTATTGAAAGACAAGTTTCCCTTCTGTTGGATTCAACAAACTCTGAAAGTGATCTGCCAGTTGATAAGAACCTATACTAATATGGATTAAAAACTTTTTTCCGTTCAGCTGCTTTGCCAGGTTCCAAAACTCCTTTCCACTTTTACAAGACGCTAATCTCTTGGATTCAGATTCGAAGAATGCTGCCTTCTTTAGCTTACATATTGCCTTAAAAGATCTATTAGCCAACAAATATTGATTTTTAAAGCAGCCATCATTCGAACATCTGTATGCTCTAAGCCAGCTAAACGATAATTCTCGTGCCTTTTTACAGTCTACATCAAACCATGGCTCTATGAAGTTCTCCCGGGTTTTGCTGTTGGCAGCTACAGTTGGATACGACTCCTTGATTATTTTATCCAGCTTGGATAGATCTCAATTTCTTTGATCTCGTTTGTCGGTTTCCATTTCAGTTTCGGTAGGGGATTTATAATCTTGGACTCTTGTGCTTCTCTGGAAATCAGTCCGAACGTTATGATCATATAAAGAATACGGTACAGTCTCTATTTTCATGTCAATCATATGCTCATTCCAATCGCTGCCTACGAGACTATAGTCTATCACAGAGCTTCCCTGACCACTGACCTTCCATATCTGACAAGCTTGTACCATTTTGTATTCTTAACCCCTACGAGTTACACAGGTCAATAAGCTCTAAGCCTCTTGCGTTGCAGAATAAATCCTTCGATTTTCTCTCGATTCCCAGTACACTCTTCTCATTTCCAGCTTGGCTTCTAGTTCTTGCATTCATGTCACCCACAACAAGCAGATTAGAAGTATTACTTTCAGACATTATTCCTTCCAATTTTTCAAAATCATTGGGAAGGATGCGATAAATCTTTCCATTCATTTGTAGTTTAACATACGTAACGCTTTCATATACTTCTAACTTACAATATAATTTTTTAAGAGCTTGAGAACTTTTTTTAAAAGAAAAACGCATAAAATTTGCAAAATCTCATCGATTCTTTATTTGAAACGTTAGATTGGTCCATGACATTTACTTTTTGAAGATAATTTCATTTAAATGTTGACCGCGGCTGCGTCTTAGGTGGTCCATTCGGAAAATCCAATTTTGGGTAACTTTTTCGAGCATTTCGGCCGGAATAGCCCGAATTTCTTCGGAAATGTTGTCTTCCAAAGCTGGAATAGTTGCTGGCTTATTTGTGTAGACTTTAGACTTGACGTAGCCCCACAAAAAATAGTCTAAAGGCGTCAAATCGCATGATCTTGGTGGCCAACTTACCGGTCCATTCCTTGAGATGAATTGTTCTCCGAAGTTTTCCCTCAAAATGGCCATAGAATCGCGAGCTGTGTGGCATGTAGCGCCATCTTGTTGAAACCACATGTCAACCAAGTTCAGTTCTTCCATTTTTGGCAACAAAAAGTTTGTTAGCATTGAACGATAGCGATCGCCATTCACCGTAACGTTGCGTCCAACAGCATCTTTGAAAAAATACGGTCCATCGATTCCGTCAGCGTGCAAACCACACCAAACAGTGCATTTTTCGGGATGCATGGGCAGTTCTTGAACGGCTTCTGGTTGCTCTTCACTCCAAATGCGGCAATTTTGCTTATTTACGTAGCCATTCAACCAGAAATGAGCCTCATCGCTGAACAAAATTTGTCGATAAAAAAGCGGATTTTCTGCCAACTTTTCTAGGGCCCATTCACTGAAAATTCGACGTTGTGACAGATCGTTCGGCTTCAGTTCTTGCACGAGCTGTATTTTATACGGTTTTACACCAAGATCTTTGCGTAAAATCTTCCATGTGGTCGAATAACACAAACCCAATTGCTGCGAACGGCGACGAATCGACATTTCACGGTCTTCAGCAACACTCTCAGAAACAGACGGAATATTCTCTTCTCTACGCACTGTACGCATTCGTGTGGTTTGTTTAATGTCCAATAAAGTAAACTGAGTGCGAAACTTGGTCACAATCGCATTAATTGTTTGCTCACTTGGTCGATTATGTAGACCATAAATCGGACGTAAAGCGCGAAACACATTTCGAACCGAACACTGATTTTGGTAATAAAATTCAATGATTTGCAAGCGTTGCTCGTTAGTAAGTCTATTCATGATGAAATGTCAAAGCATACTGAGCATCTTTCTCTTTGACACCATGTCTGAAATCCCGCGTGATCTGTCAAATACTAATGCATGAAAATCCTAACCTCAAAAAAATCACCCATTACTTCTAACTTACAATATATATGTTTAAGAATTTTCTTAAAACCAAATAAACATCCCCCACTAGCTCTTCCCCGTGATTGTGTTCTCATAGCTGGAATCCATTTTAATTCAAAATTAATACATTTGTTTTCATAATTACTAAATTTAGTTTCAGTAACAAATGTTTCATACAAAAAAATAAATTCAAATTGATAGATAAAGTTATAAAAAATCCATTAAAATTGCCTTATTAACTAGACCACAAACATAATAAGAAAGTATTCTATAATTTAACTAAATTAATTTTATTATGGCAGACGGCATTACAATCAAAAATGTCTCGTGTGAACACTCTCTACCGTTTGAGAAGGCCTGTTGTCATTTTGCATTATGTTTCCACCATCGCTATTTCGATCTTCAAGAGCTGTCAAATCATGTGTCACCAGCCAGCTGTTTGAGCATCAACAAACCATCTTCTGCATCCGAAATTAATTTTCCATTTCTATCGAAATAAAACTTTTTTTCGCAAATTAAAAGCATTTCTCCTCTCATTTGACTTTTGATATTTCGATTTCGAGAGCTTATGTGTGACCTTAGCTTGTTTAAACGATTTCTTCGCTCTCTTGCTGCTGCCGGAATACATCTTCTTTGTTGGCCATTTCAACTAAGACATTTGCGATATTTCTTCCCGTGCTTATTTGACGTGCAGTAGTTATTTTAGTTGCATTAGATGTCTGCAAGAGATCTAGACAAATTTCCTTCGCTTTCTCCACCGCATCCTGGGTATTACCCGTCGGAGGTTGCAGATGCACTATGACATTCCTCTCATTTGCCTTCTTTTCAAGTAATTCTACCTGTTTCTCGAGCAAAACACATCTGGACTCCATTTTGTTCAGCTGAGTCGCCAATTCTGCATTGCTTTGTTTAAGAGTAGTAATCTCTGTGCTGATTCCTTCAATATCAGATTTGGTTGCAACGTCTTTTAGCTTGACATCTAACAAATTAGCCATCGAATTCTGCAAAATTTTCTCCAGATCACAAACTGCCAAGTTCCCAACCGGTGTTTTATTTTTGCATGTAGTACTCGATGAATTCGATTTTGTTGAAGACATTTCGGTAAACGGTCTTTTTGATGGGTTTTGTTCGTTCATATTCGGTAATCGAGTCAGAGGCATATTTTTATTGTTTTTAATATGTAACTCACCCAATAACTTTAAAAACTATTGAAGCAATACTAATTTTTAGGTCAATTTATACTACAAAATATTTATTTAAAAGAAAAAACACTGTTGTTAATATTAAAATAAAAATTATTTATATGGAGCTTTAAATTTCACTGTCTTTATCTTTTGCATAGTATTGTATCAATATCAAACTGCAAAGCTATCTAGCGGAAAGCCATACTCATTCAAACAATTCTCCAATCCCATGGATATGTGTCGAGCTAACTTTATGTTGTATTATACAAATAATAGCATAATGTTCAAAAATATTCCAAACTAAAAAAAAAAACACTTTACTAAAGAAAGTATTTAAAAAATGCCTAAAGCTTCTTTAACTTTTAAAACTTGGCTAAATGCCTTTATGGCAACAGACATTCTTTCCACATCTTCTACAAAAAAAAAGTTTTTTACTCTGTAAGAAATAAAAAATAAATTCCACACTTCCAATACAACACTTTGTCCAAAAGAACATTAAAATCATTTTATCTCCAATTGAGACCATTTAAATGTCTCAACAAATCATTCATTTGAATATTTTAAATTATTATCATCTCTACTAATATGTGACATACATAATACATATATAATCAGTTCAATATTTATATCTACTTTTCTCATAAAAAAAGCCACAAAAATGTCTGCGGTGACTGAAAAATTATAAAGAAAATAAAAACAAAAACAAAAACACAAACAAAAAATTTAAATAAATTATGCAAAATAATATAAACAAATATAACGACATACATAATTTATGTATTTTTTGTCTGCATAAAACGCCACCTCTTACTTCGTAAATATTTATACATATATAAATTATTATCTATTAATGACACATCGTGTAAACTAACGTTCAATCTATTGTCAACTTAAATATCAACGCGCCCATCAACCGACTCGACATCAGCGCTTTAAGACGAACAAAAATTGAGGGTAAGGGAATGGAAATGGGAATAGTTTTAGTTCACATTTTGTCTTCAATTTTAGATTGTATCTGTCAGATATTAGTCTTTTTATGATGTATGTATCTTCCTCTAAATCTTCTATACGAGAGTGAATACTGTTTTAGATGACAATCTTTCATCGATTTATTTAGCGGGAAAAAGTCATCGTGATGTTCGTCTTATTCAGCAACTCACTTAGTCAACATACCACCGCCGCCGCGCCGCCGATCCGATATTCCTATTTGTACGAACATACAGCTCAAGACTCCATCAGAGTTAAGTTAAAACATACGGCGACGGCGCGGAGGCGGCGGCGTCGGTATTCCCGTTTAACCTCCCTCTCTGGCTTCATTTCCATTATTCTGTACTCCTCCCCTCGAAAAAGAAAGTGAAAATAAATTAATTTTTCGTGTTCCATCACAACAGAAAAACCAAAAAATTGAAGAAATATCTACACATCGTATCTGCCTGCCAGAAGTCATCAAAGTTCTTTCTACGTCATATCGTGACTGACATCTATGGCGAAACCATCAATCAACCCCCCAAACCGATCCGAACAAAAACCAAACTGAAATTTATAATTTTCATGTATCTCAGCGTTGTTCAGTTGTTCAGTTGTTCACTGTTCACATGCCTGCCTGTATATAAAAACGAATGTATCTCAAAAGCTATGTAATGTATCTGATGGCTTTTAAATTAGAATAAGTCCGTGTTTTTCGTATTTTTTTTTTTGCCTTCATTTTCATCTCGGGAACGCAAAAATGTGTCTCCAAGTGAGTCGAAGAAAATTTGCACACAAGATACGTGTCGTACGGTCGCCACCGTGCTGTTTCGCCGTGCGTCAAATCGTCAGTCGGTCGTGGTTTTTAGGCTTTGAATCTTGGCCGACCATCATCGTCATGATGCCAATCGAAAGCTGATGCTTATTTATAGCGCGTATCTTGAATTTTTGCATCCCGATCTCATTCCAATGTTATTTATGCGTGATTTTCAAGAAGGGTAGGAGGGGTGACAGAAGGGAGGAGAATGGCGGTTGGATGTAATTTTTTTTTCGTTTTCGTTGATTGAAATTCCATACAAAAATATGCCTGGATTTGCGTTTCATCATTGTTCTTTTTTTTTATTCGTATATATTTATTTTCAATGTAAAATTTGTTGTTTCTATCTATAAACAATTTTATACAAATTTATTTGTTTTATAAAACTAAATAAACAACCCAACGAATTTATCGTACTCGAACTAGATTTAAATGCATCTAAATTTATACACGCCGCCGCCGCACAGTGCGTCGAGTCAATAGAAAGTAAGGAAAAAAATCAAAGCTCAGATTAAGTTTTTTTTTTTATGTTTATGATTTATTAAAACAAAAAATAAAGTTTACACAAAGTAATAAAGTAAAAATATAGTTTTCAAATTTGTTTGTAAGCTTAGGGAATATAAAAGAAAAGATTTTTCAACACTTGAATTTAAAATTAAAAAATAAAACTTAAAATAAAATATTCTTAATCATCACAAGAACAATCATGTTCTTCACTAAAAATGAGGAAGTTTTTTATATTTGCATCAAAATGTCTTTGTTTGCGCACAATTTTTCTTTGTAATGAAACGAAGGGATCAGATATTAACAACAAATAATTTATAACATCTTGTATGTTGTTCGACCTCGAGGACTTTCTTGCATGACAGAGCCTAGTGCGACGAAAAGTCTTATGTAAGCCCTCTAGTGCTTCCTCAGACATTTGTCCAATTGGTATTTGAAAACTTTTCATAATTTCAATCCCATGAAAGAAAAGCTTGTGTAGTGTACAGGGCATGTAATACCAACCATACAATTCTAAGTAAAGGTTCTTAGTTTCACAGAGTAACAAATCGAATTTTTCAAGGTCGATTTCAGCACCCGATGAAATAACACGTAAGATTATTGAAAATCTTTCAATCAATGTATGATTTATTTTTGTTATTTCAGAACTTTGTTTAGGGTCAGAAAAAAAAGTTCTGGCAGTATTGCCATCATTGGATGAACCAAAACCTTGCCTAGGATGGTCCACATTTAAACCCATTTTTGCCTTAAATTCTGACTGGATTCGTTTTTTTTCCTCTTTGAACACAGTTTTATTTTCTTCTCCTAGAACTCGCCATTTTTTAAAATTTAATCTATATGCAATGTGTAACATGCATTCAAATGTTCTTATCCAAAGATGAAGAGTGGATAAGCCAAACCGATAGTTGTCTTCTTTAGGAGTTTTATCGTAACACTTGACTGTGTTCATTTCGCTGGGTAATGCACCACAGATGTAGCATTTTGAAGAAGAGTTGGTTTCCGACAGCACATTACACACACTTCCATCAACCATGGTTAAGTGAAATTCGAATGAAACTCTGAAGCTATGCCCAGCTACACACACAGTAGTTTCACCAAGTTGGTTTATTTTAGCTTGCATGTTAGCCTCCTCTTCTTTCACCAGCTCAGGACACTCTTTACGAAACAAAAACTTAAGGGGCCTACAATACAAAATAGATCCAGGTCGATCATTTATCCAAAGAGATTCTCCCGAATCAATGTCAATTAATTTTAAGGGAGCAAATGCGACCAAGAATAAATATTCGTCCGAATTGTCTGCATTGTCAAATCTAATTTTATAGACACTGTGGCTACCACTACCGTCAAAGCCCCACTTGCAGACCAATCTGGCTTTTGTGTCTTTTCTGATAATAACAGATTTTGATATGCTTTCAACGGTTTTAGCCATAACATCTTCAAAATCCACCTCAGCAGATGTTTCATTCACAATTGATTTTGGCAACATACCTTGTTTTATCCGGCGTAGAGCGTAGATGCTCGGAAAACAATCTTTGTGTAGAGTGTTTACAGCGTTTCTCAAAACTTGGTAGCTTCGTTCATTTAAATCCAGGTCAAGGTACAGTGTCAAAGCTTCTTCGGATGAAAAAACCTTATTTTCTTCCACTAAGGACCTTGAAGACGATGAATTTGTGGCTGCTTGTGTTGATGCAAACCTTAGTTCGTCAAAAGATCTTGACTTCACCAGATCTTCCACTCTCTGCTTCTTAGTTTTTTTGCAACACTCGTCAAAAGGTTTTATCGGCCTTCCACGTTTATTTTTTAGATTTTGATTATTAGATTTCATGTGAGAAATGCTGTCCGGAAAAGAGTGCACCAGATTGAGCCAGTCCCTGTTCCATTCTAGAAAACGATCAAGCTTCCTACTGCACTTTTGCCACCTTTTTTTTATGTTTGAACAAAATGTAAAAACATGTCTTCTTAAATTGGCTTCATTTCTTGCATCCTCAATTACGTTTTTTTTAATAAACTCTAGAACAGCAGCAAATCTGTTCGTAGGATGGGTTGACCATTGCTGAAAAAGCTCCCTATTGGTAAACATCCTTCAAATAAACAGGGGAGTAAATGGCGTTTAAAAAAAAGGCGCAAGTTGGCGCAGATAATTTTTACACCGTCGGAAAGCCCACACTGTTAGCTTCACTTAAAAAAAAAAAAATTCACGACAACCAGCAACACTCGTTTTAAAATCACTACTGAAGGTTGAATAGTAGCTCGTTAAAGAGGTGCATGTTAGACTTAGTAAAAACTGTCAAAAATCTGTCGAAAAGTAACAGTAAAAAAAAGCAAATAAGTTGTACTTACCTTAGTGAATAATATCTGACTGAAAACCGGTTTATTTAGATAATTATTTTACTCTGCAGGCCAAGGCTTCAAGAACCAGTGCAAACGTTCTCGATTTGAATAATCAACTAAGCTCATGTTTTGTGGTGGGCAGGCAGCAGGGGGGTGAATATTATCTTACAAAAAAGTTACAGTTCACTTATTAGTGACTTTACCATGACTTTTGCGTGTATTATAATCATGTTTAGTTAGACTAATTTTTTGATTTTTTTCCATTGATCGACGCACTGTGCGCCGGCCGTGTACCAAAATTTCGATTTACTGTGTATCTTTTCTTCTACATAATGTTGTTTGCTTGTTTGTTTGTTGTATCTGAAATATCTGTATCTATTTATTGCGTACCTTTGCAGCTCACATACGCATTACGTACGCATTTTCTTGGCAAAATAATTCTTCAATTATTTCGTCCTTCCTTTCTTTCTTTCTTATATAGATTAGATGTACATAAATTAGTGATGGGGTCCATGTTTTCATTATTTTTGTTTTGTTGTGCGCCACTGTTTTTATTTTGTCTATTTTTCTGTGTGAGGCAAGATTTAGGTAAGGTTTATACGAACATACGAGCAATTAACAAAATTTGTGTTTGTAATTCTTTTTTTTTTTTTTTTAATTTGAAAATCTTTTAGTAAACATAATGAATATTTTATTTAATTATATGAGGTTAATCAGTAAAAATTGTATCCATAAAGAATTTTATGAATATTCGAGTATTTGCTTTCAAGTGTCGTTAAAGTTTATTTGATGTTGTATATAATTTTGTGGTTGGTTAATTGCAAAGAGAAAAAAGCGCCATCAGTGTTTAAAAAACATTCGTGAAAAATAATGTTAGGTTTTCAGATTTATTGGAAGAATTTCAGAATAGTTTTTCTTATAGCATGGCCAGCACTGTTCTAATTGTATCTCAAACTTTTACCTAGTCGTGCCATAAATTCTGTTACTTTCAAAACAGCATAAGAAAAGAATAATGTATAATATTTTGTATTCATTGTTGTTTCATTTATTTGGTCATAATATTTATTTATTAAAAAAAGTAGTTTCACTCAAAATGACCGACCTTAGCTTTATTGCCAGCCCTCAAACGTTTTTGTGGCCATCGACCTATAGTCACACGGCCGGAGTTAACTCTATCTTAAAGAATTCAAAAATTTCAGTGAGAAGTTTTTTTAAACTTAAACTATGTGCATTTTCAATGAAAAATCCTGTCCCTTCATAACTCCAAAACTAGAGCTGCCACATAAAAACAGCATTTATTTTTGAAATCAGCGTGGAAAAACTATTCAGATTCATTTAAGAAATCTCATGCAACAAACATGTTGTTTTCCAGTGTAAGTTTTCACTTCTAAATGTTTTGTACTCAAAACGACCATAGAAGCTAAAATCTGATTAGTTTAATCGACTTATTTCATATTTTTCATAACTTAAATCATAAGTTACAACAACATAGTTTCAGTTTTTGCACTGTGTTAAAATTTTTAAACTTCTATTTCACTGAATCAAAAAGGTACGTAAATATAATAAAAAAGTTCGTTGAGACAATGAATAAAATGATTGAGTTTGTCCAATAAACATATTAATTGTGTCAGTGAACTATCGTTTATTATTCTCCATTTCCGGGTGAAAATTTTACAAACAATTTAAAATTTTCATTTATAACCACAATAAACTGAGTTTATTGATTTTAATAAATCCATTAATAAACATAAACAACCGTTCATTATTTCCGTTTATAGTATTAATAAACCCGTTTATAGCCTTAATGAAAAGAGTTTATTAATTTTAATAAATGTGTTCATTAATATAAAAAACCGTTTATTATTTCCGTTTATAATATTAATAAACCTGTTTATAATCCCAATGAACAGAATTTATTAATTTTAATAAATGCGTTCATAAATATAAACAAATGTTTATTATTTCCGCTTATACCTCTGGTGGGGGGAGGCCTCTTTTAATATCCAACTTACTTACCACTGAACCTTGCTTAGCGGCGATCGAAGTCCAACTGGTTTCTGCGGTCTGGTTCACTCTTTTCAACTTCCTTACTTCTATTTCTTTTGCTTCTAGATACTTCTCTTTTTCTGCTTCTACTACTTTTTTGTTGGTCTTGTTCGGTTCTACTAGGCAACCTTTTGGTAACAACATAGTGTGAATTATATCCTTGCGAATGACAAAATAACCTTTGCAAATTAATGTCACCGAGTTCTGGCCAAGTTGAGCTGAGTGTGAACACAATGCTCGGTGCAGTGACAGCATGCATGTAATTTGTTCGTGTTTTCGTTGTAGATTTGTAATGCGTCATAACAGTATTTATTTATTTATAAAAGTAATTAGCCAAAATTATTACCTTTATAGAATTAAAAACAATTATAAAAGATAGATATATTAAGCTCTAGGACTTTTACTCTTATAGAACGAGTTATAAATATAACTAAAACTCATCACTGATCATTTTACTTATTTTGACTGCAGCGTTACTGCGATTCACAAGAATTCGTATGAAATGATATGAAGTTTAGCGATATACCTCATACAATTTCATACAAATAATGCTTTTCCGTGTCATGAAGTTTAGTTCCGCTGAATTTGAGTGCAGTGTTATCTTTATGATTTATTTTTTTTTTTGTCAAGGAATCAATTTTATTTTTGCCCAATCTTCCGCATACATTTTTTTTATTTTTTATATGTATGTAGGATGGAGGTTGGGATATAATATTTAACAATTTGCCTCTTAATAATGTTGTTCATAGCAACAATAAATGGTTCACTATTTTCCAATTACCAAAGTGTATTGTGTCAGTGAATAAGGTTATAAAAAATATTAAACTGCTTGTAAATTTTCCAATTCGTCTCTTAATAATGTTGTTCATTGCAACAATAAACGGTTTATTATTTTTCAATTGCCAAATTTGTATGTGTCAGTGAATAAGGTTATACAAAATAATAAACTTATTGTAAATTTGAGAATTGGTTGTGATATTGGATGAAGGTTGGGATATAATCTTTAACAATCCCTTTTCAAACATCTTGTTTATTGTCGCAATAAACGATTAATCATTTTTAATAACTAAAATGTTTGCGGCAATTAATAGAGTTATTAATTTTAATAAACAGTGATAAAGTGCTTTATTTTTTATTTAATAAACGGCCGTTAATAGTATTAACAAACGATTATCAAACGTTGAAATTTTTTTTAATAAACCGTTCACTCTGACAAGAAAAAGTTTGTTGTGACAATAAATAAGAAGTTAATAAACGCCGTTTTTTATATTAATGCACGTTTGTTTTTTCAGTGTTTAAATATTCTCAAAACATAAACTCATCCTAGAGTGTTATTTTTTTTTTTTAAATTTCTTACATTTTCTCATTATGTCATTTGCGGTGAAGCCACCCTTCTCTTCCCGTGCTTATAAATTAAGTGCTCATGAAGTGTATCTGAGTATTAGGTAGGTAGTAGGTACCACCGCAAAAATACTTCATTAAAATGGTGTAATATTTCTGACTCGTGCAGGTGGCTGGCTGTTGAAGGTGATGGTTATAACTATGTGTGCATTTTGTCTACATGACTCCATTGATTGTGACATTTTAATCATTTGATAGTATCAAGTTTCTTATTAAGTCTCTTTTATTTTTTTCTTCCTTTTATGCTTTGATTTCAAATAAATTTTCCACACAGTTAGAATTATGTATGTATCTATACGTATCTACGTATCTACAAAATGTATAAATTGACCTTGACTCATGTTTAATAAAATTTATTGGAATCTTTAACTTGAAACTTTGTTTTCTTTTTTCTACTTCTTCTATATTTTAGAATAATATTAAATTTTTTGATGAATTGCAAATTAATTGATAGAAAATTATGTAGGTACACAATCATTTTCAGGTGCTTTCTAAGTGCCTTAACGGCTGATGATTATGCTTAATTATTCCGTACTTTGTATAAAATTAATAAAATCTTATCTTTACTCTTTATATCTTCAAGACTGGTACTTACTTTTAAATTACCCCTCTAAATAATTCGCTTTAAAAACAAATTGAAAAAATAAAATAGCAAAGTACCCAAGACTCAACCTTGAGGTAGTCCATTGTAGTTTTTATCTAATCGCCTTTAAACACAATCAATGTTTTATAAGGTATAAAGGTTATAAGAAGCTTTTCAAAAAAATATCTTAAATTTGCATAAAATATCTTTTTTACCATTAACCATAGACTTTAGGTCAAAGCTAATTAAAGTTTTCTTATCTTATTCTCCTTCTCTCTTTAGTTTACAATTAAAGTTTGCTAATGCAAAAATTGAACAACAAAGATTTGTATCTTTTTTTCAAGAACCAGATGTTGTATAGTATAGTTGTGGAGGTGGGTGGTTCTTTAGATGGTATTGGTGGGGCTAGGTGTGTAGGCAAGAAAACTCGTATCTATTTTATCTCAAAAAGACAACAATAAAACAGCAGAAAATTGTTTTCTCCTACTTAGAATTCACGATCTAATTCCGTCATAAAAATCTCGCACGAATGGCACAAGCTATTATCTTTGTATCTTCATCTTTAAACCTCATTTATTCAGACTTGAAAGTGAAGACAAAAAGAGAGAAAGAGAGAGAGAGAGAGAGAGAGAGAGAGAGAGAGAGAGAGAGAGAAAAAGTGTCATTTTTTCACTGTACCCTCAGTTCTTTTAGGGGGCTTTAATCTCAATACGTTGTCGTTGTACTGAGTACCGAGTCCCGTCCCGACCGACTCTTTTGTCCCTTATCCTAGGCAAAATATGTTGGCAGAGGTGATGGCTGGCTGTTGCTGCGGCTATAAGTTGGCCGCTGCCGCGCCGCGCCGTATCCTCGTGGATGGTGGTGATGGGTTTTCCGCTTGGTTCTGTTCTGTAAGCTGAATAGAGCCGAATAAAAATCTTTGCCAAAAAACAATTTACATTCTATTGTTATCGAGTATACGAAGACTACAACAACAACGACTACGACGACGAATATGACGATGATGGCGGGCAGAGCTCTAAATAGTATCTTTTTCCTTTCTATTTTGTCTTTTTGTTTATATCTATAGATTTTTTTTGGGCTTAAGGTATCTTCCCTCTGAGGCATATACGCCGCCGCCGCCGCCGCTCGTGGCAATGCTCAATGTCCCAGGAGTCTGCCGATGAACTCGCTCCTTTTTTGTTTTAGTTTTTCTGTTGTGTACAAAAGATAAAGATATCTACACATGTGAATGTGTTTTGTGTATTTTTGGCAAAATTGAATTTTCCACAATTAAATCCGACTATTTTGGCAAAAATCAAGTCGGAGTAGAGTCATTTTGCATTTCCGCAATCCGTACTCATTCTATACTCAACCCATACCCAACCCACCTATCATATTGCACAATTTTGGCCAAACTTGTGGAATTGAGAAGACACAACAAACAAAACATGGGTTTTGGGCCTTTGATGGTTTTGAAAGAAAAAAATATATGTAAGTATCTTTAACGTGATTAGAAGCAGATAGATTAGTTTTTTTTTCTGTGAGTTTTGAGGTTAGTGTAGGCAAATGGTTTGGAAGTAGAGACAAAATAGAAATAATAGATTGAGTGCGCCAGCGTGGAAACTTGTGGCACGCACAAAGATTGTTTGTAGCTTTTTTTTTTGTTGTTGGTCTTGTAATGTATCTATGAGATTTTAGATATTTTATATATTTGAATGGAGGTTTAATGCCCAGTTACACCAACATTTTTTAAAAATGATATATTACACAAAATTTAGATAGATATATAGTTTATTGATTTTGTTTAAATTTTACAATGGTTTGTTACCGCACATTTTACAATATAGTGATTTGATACAATGTATCTTTCAACTAAAATAGTATGTATATAAGTTTTATAATTTATCAATAAGGTTTATATAATTATGTCCGGAGGAAAAAACAACAAAAACCTCCATTTAATGTAAGAATATAATAAAATCTTAAATCTAATGACTAGTAAGGGTATGAAGTGTAACAGGTAAACAGATAAACCAATAAATGAATAAATGATAATTTTTGAACAATAAGTATTCGTAAATATATGATGAATTACATAAATATGTAAATAATTGAATAAATAGAATAAAATAAAATAAATAAATAAATAATTTAAACAAAAATAATAACACTTACTTACTTACTTAAGGTGGCGCTACAGTCCGGGGCGGACCTGGGCCTCAACCAACATGCGTCTCCAGCCAGCTCGGTCCCTAGCTAGCTGTCTCCAGTTTCGCACGCCAAGTTGGTTGAGGTCCTCACCCACCTGAGTGCGCCACCTGAGTCGCGGTCTTCCTCTACTGCGCCGTCCCTCGGGATTGGATTCGAAGACCTTCCGGGCTGGAGCGTTGATGTCCATTCGCTCTACATGACCCAGCCATCTAAGCCGTTGGATTTTTATTCTGCTAACTAGGTCAGTGTCGCTGTACAGCCCGTACAGTTCGTCGTTATATCTTCTCCTCCATTCTCCATCTATACGTACGGGACCAAAAATCACCCGAAGAATTTTTCTCTCGAAGCATCCTAAGACATTCTCATCTTTCTTTGACAGGGTCCAGGCCTCAGCGCCATAAATGAGAACCGGGATGATGAGTGTCTTATAGATGGTGATTTTAGATGCTCGAGAGAGGACTTTACTTCTCAATTGCCTTCTAAGTCCAAAGAAGCAGCGATTTGCAAGAGTTATTCTTCGTTTGATTTCAGCGCTGGTGTCGTTGCCTGTGTTTATAGCGGTGCCTAGGTAGACAAAGTCCTTAACTACCTCGAAGTTATAGTTGTCCATGGTGACGTTTTGTCCAAGACGTCGTTGTTCAATGTCCTTTTTTGATGACAGCATATAGTTGGTCTTGCCCTCATTGACCACTAAACCCATCTTCTTCGCTTCCGTCGCAATGCTCAAAAACGCTCCACTGACATCACGCTTTGATCTTCCAATTATGTCAATATCATCTGCGTATCCGAGTAATTGGATGGACCTTTGGAAGATTGTGCCTCTAGTGTTGACGGTTGAGTTTTGCACAATTCTTTCCAGAACGATGTTGAAGAAGTCGCATGACAGTGCATCGCCTTGTCTAAAACCTTTTTTGACATCAAATGCATCGGTGAGATCTTTTCCGACCTTGATGGAGCAGCGTGCATTCTCCATCGTCATTCTGCACAAACGGATAAGTTTGACAGGGATGCCAAAACTAGACATTGCTCTGTAGAGCTCTTCCCTATGGATGCTGTCATACGCGGCTTTAAAATCGATAAAGAGATGGTGGGTATCGATTTGAAGCTCCTGGGTTTTTTCCAAGATCTGCCGTAATGTGAATATTTGGTCGATAGTGGACTTTCCTGGTCTGAAGCCACACTGATAAGGACCTATCAGGTTGTTGACGAACGGCTTCAGACGTTCACATAGTACGGCAGAAAGGATCTTATATGCAATGTTAAGGAGACTGATCCCTCTGTAGTTGGCGCAATTTAAAGGGTCTCCTTTTTTATGTATCGGACAAACTATGCTGAGATTCCACTCATCGGGCATGCTTTCTTCCGACCATATTTTGCAGATGAGTTGGTGCATGCTCCCTACCAAGTCATCGCCTGCTGCTTTAAATAGTTCGGCAGCTATGCCGTCAGCTCCAGCAGCTTTGTTTGACTTCAGTTTAGATATAGCTATCTTCACTTCGTCTAGGTCGGGTAGGCGGAATTGTTGATCTGCGTCGCCTAAGTTGAGTGGTTCTACCTCCCTTACAGCGGGATTCGGTTCGTCATCGCCGTTATATAATTTGGAGAAGTGGTCTTTCCATATTCTCAACATAGACTGCGGTTCTACTACGATGTTCCCCTGATCGTCTTTACAGGCTTCGGTTCGTGGCTGGTACCCTTGGGAGTTCTTTTTTACCTTTTGGTAAAATTTACGAACCTCATTCCTGTTGTAACATCCCTCTATCTCCTCGATCGCGCGCTTCTCGTGCTCTCTTTTTTTCCATCTAAGAAGCCGGTGTTCCTCTCTCCTCCTCTGCTCGTAGAGCTCGCGAGCAGCACTGGTCCTTCTGTGCAGGGCCGTTTTGTATGCCTCTTGCTTCGCTGCGTGCGCTTGCCGGCATTCGTCGTCAAACCAGGGGTTTCGCTGTGTTGGACGTGTGAAACCTAGCACTTCAGAGGCGGCATCTCTGATGGCTGCAAGGCAATGTTGCCACTGGTTTTCAATGCTTAATGCATGCAGCATAGGACTCCTTAAGAGGTTACTAGAGACTCGATCGGAAAAGGACATGGCAGTCTCTTGCGATTGTAGCCGTCTAACGTCGAAACTTCTCACAGTACTTCCTTGTTTTGGCTTGGACCGGGATATCCGTAGCCGTACCTTGGCTACAACGAGGTAGTGGTCCGAGTCAATGTTAGCCCCTCGGAAAGTTCGGATATCCTGTATACTGGAGAAGTATCGTGCGTCAATCGCAATGTGGTCAATCTGGTTGACAGTTGATTGATCAGGAGATTTCCATGTCCCTTTGTGGATATTAAGATGTGTGAACTGTGTACTAGCTACCAGAATGTCTCGCCCCGCAGCGAAATCGATCAGCCTGAATCCGTTGCCGGAGGTGGTGTCGTGCAGGCTGTATCTCCCGATTATGCCACCAAAGATGTCTTCTCTTCCTAGCTTGGCATTAAAATCTCCTAAGACAATTTTAATGTCATAGCCAGGGCACTGCTCTTATGTCTTGTCCAAGAGCTCGAAGAATATGTCTTTGGTGTCCTCATCTTTCTCCTCTGTTGGGGTATGCGCGCATATTAGGCTTATGTTGGCGAATTTAGCCTTGATGCGGATTGTCGTGATGCGCTCGCTCACACTGTTGAAACTCAAGACTTTTTGCCTGAGTCTAGTTCCAACAACAAATCCACACCCAAATAGACGCTGCCTTTGTTCTCGGTAGCAGTCGCCGTAGTATATATCGCAGTCTTTTAGTTTGCGTTTGCCCGGTCCATCCCATCGCACTTCTTGGATGGCGGTAATATCTGCCTTGCAGCAGTTTAGGGCTTCCGCTAATTGTTCGGCTGCACGTGGTCTGTTAAGGGCCCTAACATTCCACGTACAGATCCGAAGTTCGTAGTCCTTATTTCGTTTGCTTGGGTTGTCAACAGTGAATCCGTCCGTATCCGAGGCTTGTTGGTGCTTCGCAACTAGAAAATTTTTACGTGGTCAGGAAGTCACCCTGACGGCACAACCCCCAACCTGGAGGGCCAGATCCTTAGTATAACTCCAAGGACGGGGAGCCGGATAAACCGCTCCTTATAGGCCTGGGCTCCGAATAAGTCGTAGAAGCCCTATAAGGTGTTCACTAAGTAGTTCAGCCTTACTGGAACTGTAGACGCCACCGTTGATTCCATCTCAAGAATTCGTCCGCTGCCGTCTGGATAAGGAGAGGTGCCTTAGTGGAAACACCTCTCCCCCCCTCTCTCGTTTGCTGCCCCCAACAACTTTCCACTGGGGTTAGAACCCAATCTCCAGTTGAGGTACTAGGCACCCGATGTTCACCACGGGGAGGTGAGAGTAGGAGTTGATAGACAGAGGTGGGTTTTGAGAAAAAACCTGTGGACGCTTGTGTCCTCTTGAATGCACATGTCTACCATTTGAACATCAAAAAAAAAAAATAATAACAAGTAAATAAATAAATAAATAAATACATAAATAAATAAATACATAAATAAATAAATAAATAAATAAATAAATAAATAAATAAATAAATAAATAAATAAATAAATAAATAAATAAATAAATAAATAAATAAATAAATAAATAAATAAATAAATAAATAAATAAATAAATAAATAAATAAATAAATAAATAAATAAATAAATAAGTAAATAAATAAATAAATAAATAAATAAATAAATAAATAAATAAATAAATAAATAAATAAATAAATAAATAAATAAATAAATAAGTAAATAAATAAATAAATAAATAAATAAATAAATAAATAAATAAATAAATAAATAAATAAATAAATAAATAAATAAATAAATAAATAAATAAATAAATAAATAAATAAATAAATAAATAAATAAACAAATAATCAAATAATCAAATAATCAAATAAACAAAGAAACAAATAAATAAATAATTAAATTAATAAATACGTGAATTTATAAATCAGTTTACATTAATACATAGATATCACAGGTAAATTTTTAATTTTGATTATTTAGTTCCCTAAGAATTTTGTTGTGAGTTTAATTATTCTATCTTCGATCAATTCGACATTCGCCTTTACGTGGAGATCTAAGGTGGAATGATGCCAGGGTAGATTGATCATCATTTTTAAAACTTTATTTTGAGCAACTTGTAGTTTTTTTATATGAGTTTTAGCTGCGTTGTTCCATACTGGACAACCGTACAAAAGTATTGCCTGAAATAAAACCTTACAAATTATCGTTTTATTCTCGACTGAAAGTAAAGACTTCCTATTGATAAAAGGCAACAGCAGTTTGGTTGCTATATTGACTTTTTTTTAGTGATTGTGAAATATGGTGATTGAATGTTAATTTAGAATCAAGGAAAATACCGAGATATTTCACTTGATTGTCCCAAGAAACCGCTCTACCTAAAATTGCTTGGGAGATAACAAGCTTTTCTTTTTCTCGTGAAAAGGATGGCTTGTAACTTGTCAGCATTAAGTTTGATTTTCCATCGATTGTAATATTGGTATAATATTCTCATCGCATTATTTAAGTTCGTCTTAATGTTGAGACCAAACGTATGCGAAGAAAGTATTGCAGTGTCGTCAGCAAAAATTGCTGCTTCACAGGATGGTAATTTGGGAAACTCAGAGGTATACAGGTTATACAAGGTCGGTGCAAGGACAGATCCTTGAGGGACACTAAAATCAAAGTGTATTATTTCCGAAACACTAATATTTACATGTACCATAAAACATCTATGTACTTAAAAGAAAACTTTGAACAATTGTACACATTTAAGGTTGAAAATTGAGGGAAATCATATTATAAATAATACCGTTGTGCCAAACTGAATCGAACGCTTTTTCGATGTCTAACAATATCATTCCAGTAGACATACCTTGGGAGCGATTGCTTTTAATTAAGTTACTTATACGAAGCACTTGATGAGATGTACTGTGGTATCTCCTTAAACCAAATTGTTCATTTGTTGTTGTCAGTTATTATTTTAACAATTTTGTTTTTAATTATTTTCTCATATATTTTGCTGATATTGCTGAGTAAACTGATTGGTCTATAACTTTCAGTCCTAACAGGGTTTTTGCCAGCTTTGAAAATTGGTATTACCTTACCTATTTTCCAAGTAGTAGGAAAATATTGCATTTTCAAGCAAGCATTTATGACGAATGTTAGGAAGATTATTCCGATTTTAGGCAACATTTTTAAGTAAAGATTTTTAACTTGATCGAGCCCAATAGATTTTCTTGATTTAAGTGTTTGAACAACTGCAGCTACTTCTTCTTGAGTTGCTAAAATATTTTGTGGTGTGTCAAAAATCATCTGGTTTAAGTTTTGAACAGTTGTATCTACCAGATGATCTGTTGAGACCTCGCCTAGGTATTGTGCTACAGAATGGTTTTGGGAGAAGCTAAGAGCAAGAGTATTTGCTTTTTCCAAATCCGTATAATGGATTCTTGAATCGTTTTTCAGAAAACTTTCCTGTCGATGTTTGTTTTTTACAATTTTTACAATATTCCAAAAGGGTTTTACATTTTTCTCTAAGGAACGTAGTTTATTATTCCAGAGAAGATTTCTTTTGTTTAATAATTTATAAGAGATTTGGCGATTTAAATATGTAACGTTATCACGAAAAATAGGTTGGCGATCGCTTTGCCAGTTTCTTCTTTGAATGTTTCTATTTTTTATAAGTTCCAATATATGCGGCGAAAGACTTTGGTGAAATGGTTTTTTTGTTAACTTTTGGAACAGAACGATTAACAGAGGCAATGATGTCTGGAGTAAAGTTATGCACAATATTATCAACTTCATTATTGCTGCTTACACTTTCTAGACCAGTAGGGATATTTCGAAGTTTACTTTTTAAATTTGACCTAAAACGTGTCCAGTTTGCATTTTTAAAATCTAGGTAATGTAGTTCTTGTTTTATTCCCGACCAAAGAAGTTCACATAATACAGGATAATGATCAGAGCTGAGCTCATTTAAAGTAATTGGTGAGGTTAATTGACTAGACACATTTGTTACAAAAATACCGAGAACAGAGGGACTTACACGAGAACTATTGGGGACATAAGTAGGGTTAGGAGGAAACAACACATTTACATTTACACAAAATTTAAGGCCAACATTTCATTCGTAACTAAAGCATATGTAGTAAAGACTATTGTCAGATTTGTTGTTACAGAAGTTACATTTAATTTATTGACATTATAAAATTTTAACAACATAAACACATGTAGAATTATTAAATATTTCGGTAAAAGTTTATAATTTATTACTTGTCGTTTCTATAGATCACATTTTATTGTTACGTTACATTTTTTCCGTAAATGGTTATGGATTTAATATTGACCCGACTATTAAATATCAGAAAATAAATCATGAGAAGATCTCCAAAGAATAATTACGTTTGTGGCAATTGTGAAATTTAAGATGTGACTCGTTTTTATAATTTTTTGTTAATTTGTCGAACTACTAATCCGTTACACTGTGATGTATGATAATTTTTACTTCGTGCATGAATAGTTATGGATTAAAACTTGTTTTGACGCATACAAAATAATTGTTTTTAGAAATTAGGAAATCATCATGAATCGATGTACAAAGATTTGTGTTACACATTGTTACATTTTTCACAAAAATGATATTTTAAATGAACTTAACGCTAACCGAAGTTTCAAATATTGTAAAAGAGAATTATTTTCATCACTTTTTTATTAAATTGTTATACTATTCTTCATAAAAGTGAAAGGAAACTTTTCAATTCGTTACAGATGTGACTCATTATCATTTTTGATTTTAAAATGGTTTTAAGCTTAAATTAATGAACAAATGTAAAACAATTATTCCTTGTAAATAATAAAATACATCCGCAAGAGATTGTTACGTTTATGACAATAGTGATATTTTAAGTGTGACACAACGCCAATCAACGAGCATTTTTGAACATTATTAAAGTGAACCATTTGCATTGTTTTTTGTATTAATTTTTCAACCGATTTGTCACAAATCTGCTAAGAAAATATTTCAAGTCGTTACAGATGTGAATTATTATTATTTTAGATTCTAACATGAACGTTTATAAATTAAATCTTGGCTCATTATGCCTTAAAAATGTGGAAAGAATTCATGGAAATGTGTCGAAAATTTCTGTAAGAAATTGTTACTTTTGTGACAATAACAATATTTTAAGCATAACTTAGCGCCCACCAATCATCATATTTAAATTTAAATATTGTAAAAAAAGTATTTTATTCACTATTTTCGTAATGATTTTTCATGTTTATTCGGGATAAACGTGTAACAAAAATTTGTCAAGTCATTACAGATATGACTCATGTTTATTTGTACTTGAATAGTTATGGCTCGATTCATAAGAGAAATTATTTCTTAAAAATTTTGAAAATAAATAAAGAAAATATGTCAAACATTTCTGTAAAAAATTGTTTGTTACGTTTGTGACAATAACCATATTTTAAACAGAACTCAAAGTTAAACAATCAGCATAATTCAATATTGTAAGAAAGAATCATTAACATCATTTGTGTAGTATGTTTGTATACTAGACCGGCACAAATCTACAAAAAACATTTTTAATTCGTTACCGATGTGACTCATAATAATTTGATTGATTCGTGCATCAATGGTTATGAATTAAAACTTAGCTCAAAAAAAGACAAGATAATTCTTTCTTTTAATTGCGAAAAAAAAATCAAAAAAAGGTGTTCAAAGTTTCTGTAAGAAATTGTTACATTTGTGACCATTAAGATATTTTAAGCGAAACTCAACGTAAAATAGAATCATCTTCATCATTTTTGTTGTAATTCTTCATACTTATTCGTCAGGAATCAGCAAGGAACATTTTTTAACTCGTTACAGATTTGACTTTTGGTTATTCGTGCACCTATAAGCAATACATTTAATTTGAACTCGATGTATACAAACAATTATTTCTTGTAAATGATAAAATAAAACAAAAAGATTATGTTAGAAATTGTTACGTTAGGGACAATTATGATTTTAAACGGAACTTAACGTTAATCAATCTGGATATATGAGTATTTAAAGAGCAAATTATTTTCATACTAAGTTGTCACAAATCTTTAAAGCAAAATTGGTCAATTCTTTTATCTACAAAATTATCAATGTTAAGATTTTCAGGATTAGCAATTTTTGGTCATCAAATATACAAAAATACAAATTTGTTAAACAATGTTACATTTTTTTCACCATTCAAATATTATTTTGATAGGAACTCATAATTTATTTCTAACTTATTAATCAAATAAAACCACTGTTTGAGAGTAGCAATAAAATCACAAGAAAAACACAATATCATTAAATTTTTTAAATCGTTTCCTGAAAATAATTATTGCGTGCTTAAATATTGTCAATATTTGTTTAAAGAAAGTATTAGCTAATTTGAATAAACCTTGAAAGTCAGAGCTCTCTGTCATGTTGACAAATCAAGTAAATATAAAATATAAATTTTAACATTCTTATTTTTGACAGTCCTCTCTCATATTCAGTTTATTATATTTATTTTATGATCCATTCCATTCACATCATAATTTTTTTAAGTTAAAGAAAAAACTCCTATGAGAACCGTTTGGCAATATGAGAAATCCAACTGAGACGGTCTCAATGAATTCTTCAGGAACTTTAACTGGTCACTATGCTTCCTCGATAGTGACGTAGATTCCAGCGCAGATATGGTTACAAATTTAATTCTTTAATGAATGAGAAATTTTATCCCGAATAGGGTAAAAGTTATCAAACCTAAAGAGAACTCATGGTTTGATTCGAGCTGTAAAGAGGTTATTAGGTTTAGAGATGTAAGTTTCCGGATTTATAAAGCCAACCCCACTGAGGAAAACCGGAATAAGTTCAAACAAGCTAGAAAGACCTGTAATGGTCATATTCGACGAACCAAATTTTTGCATGATCAGAAATTAAGGCAAAAAATACTACAATGTCCCAAAGGTAGTAACAAATTTCTGGTCATTTGTAAAAAACGTACGAAACACCACGTTATCCTCGGTTCCAACGCTCGTCCACAATCGATAAAGCTAATTTGCTTGCAGCACAGTTTGCTGTTAATTCGACGCTAACGGAAAGTGTCATGAGTCCTCCTGTTCTTGAGAGCGTAAATGATTCTATGGGACGAATCTTCTTTCGCACTCGTGCAGTTGCAAGATTACTGAAAGACCTTACTTACTTACTTACTTAAGGTGGCGCTACAGTCCGGGGCGGACCTGGGCCTCAACCAACATGCGTCTCCAGCCAGCTCGGTCCCTAGCTAGCTGTCTCCAGTTTCGCACGCCAAGTTGGTTGAGGTCCTCACCCACCTGAGTGCGCCACCTGAGTCGCGGTCTTCCTCTACTGCGCCGTCCCTCGGGATTGGATTTGAAGACCTTCCGGGCTGGAGCGTTGATGTCCATTCGCTCTACATGACCCAGCCATCTAAGCCGTTGGACTTTTATTCTGCTAACTAGGTCAGTGTCGCTGTACAGCCCGTACAGTTCGTCGTTATATCTTCTCCTCCATTCTCCATCTATACGTACGGGACCAAAAATCACCCGAAGAATTTTTCTCTCGAAGCATCCTAAGACGTTCTCATCTTTCTTTGACAAGGTCCAGGCCTCAGCGCCATAAATGAGAACCGGGATGATGAGTGTCTTATAGATGGTGATTTTAGATGCTCGAGAGAGGACTTTACTTCTCAATTGCCTTCTAAGTCCAAAGAAGCAGCGATTTGCAAGAGTTATTCTTCGTTTGATTTCAGCGCTGGTGTCGTTGCCTGTGTTTATAGCGGTGCCTAGGTAGACAAAGTCCTTAACTACCTCGAAGTTATAGCTGTCCATGGTGACGTTTTGTCCAAGACGTCGTTGTTCAATGTCCTTTTTTGATGACAGCATATACTTGGTCTTGCCCTCATTGACCACTAAACCCATCTTCTTCGCTTCCGTCGCAATGCTCAAAAACGCTCCACTGACATCACGCTTTGATCTTCCAATTATGTCAATATCATCTGCGTATCCGAGTAATTGGATGGACCTTTGGAAGATTGTGCCTCTAGTGTTGACGGTTGAGTTTTGCACAATTCTTTCCAGAACGATGTTGAAGAAGTCGCATGACAGTGCATCAACAGTGAATCCGTCCGTATCCGAGGCTTGTTGGTGCTTCGCAACTAGAAATTTTTTACGTGGTCAGGAAGTCACCCTGACGGCACAACCCCCAACCTGGAGGGCCAGATCCTTAGTATAACTCCAAGGACGGGGAGCCGGATAAACCGCTCCTTATAGGCCTGGGCTCCGAATAAGTCGTAGAAGCCCTATAAGGTGTTCACTAAGTAGTTCAGCCTTACTGGAACTGTAGACGCCACCGTTGATTCCATCTCGAGAATTCGTCCGCTGCCGTCTGGATAAGGAGAGGTGCCTTAGTGGAAACACCTCTCCCCCCCTCTCTCGTTTGCTGCCCCCAACAACTTTCCACTGGGGTTAGAACCCAATCTCCAGTTGAGGTACTAGGCACCCGATGTTCACCACGGGGAGGTGAGAGTAGGAGTTGATAGACAGAGGTGGGTTTTGAGAAAAAACCTGTGGACGCTTGTGTCCTCTTGAATGCACATGTCTACCATTTGAACTGAAAGACCTTGACATACACAAATCTGCTGGCCCGGATAGTATCTCCCCAATTGTTCTGAAGAGGTGTTCTTCAACGCTTGCAAAACCACTGCGTAAGCTTTTCCATCTTTCCTACTCTACAGGTCTCTTTCCGAACGGATGGAAAACAGCATTTGTACAGCCTGTCCCTAAAAAAGGCGAATCCTCCTCCCCCTCTAACTAATAGCACTCACGTCCCTTCTTTCAAAGGTCATGGAAACGCTGATTAATTATCAGCTTAAGAAATATCTCGAAGAACGGAAGCTTCTTAATGACCGGCAGTATGGCTTTCGGAGCAATAAATCCACTGGTGATCTCATAGTTTATCTCACCGAACAGTGGAACAAATCTTTACATCGTTTTGGAGAAAGTAAGATTATTGCACTTGATATTTCAAAGGCATTTGATAGAGTTTGGCACCAAGCTCTCTTATCGAAAATGCGTGCATTTGGTATTGATGAATCTCTTCTTCGTTGGATTAGAAATTACCTTTCGGACCGTTCAATTCAAGTAGTATTGGATGGGTTCAAATCTGATATAAACAAAATAAACGCTGGTGTGCCCCAGGGCTCCGTTTTGTCTCCGACACTTTTCCTTATTTTTATAAATGATCTTTTGTCTGAAACTTCTAACCCACTAAATTGTTACGCGGATGACAGCACCCTCAGCTTTGCATATTCGTTTTTAGATTCTCGTCCTTGTCCTTCGGATGTGGAACTTAAACGGCAGCATATGATAAGCTCATTAAATTCTGATAGCAGACAGCATTGTACAATGGGGAATCAAAAACCGTGTAGAATTGAATGCTTCGAAAACTCAATGCTGTCTCCTGTCTGTAAAGGGTAACTCACCCCCGATGCCGCTATCCATGAGCGGCACTTGCATCCAGGAAACTAATCAACTGTCAGTACTCGGTATGTGTATCACAGATCACCTCTTATGGAATGATCACATATTCGATATTACCAAAAATGCTGGTAGGTGCTTAGGATTCCTTCGACGGTGCAAGAAAATGTTTCACCCCTTCTGATTTGGCTGTAATTTACAAAGCCTTCATTCGTCCAAAACTTGAATATAATTCGCATATTTGGGCTGGTGCCCTTAAAACAAGTTTAAGTATTTTGGACCTTGATCCAAAAAAGAGCTTTGAAAATGATAGGCGATAGAACTATAACCGAAACAATTACGTCACTTGAACACAGCCGCGTTGTTTCATGCCTTTCGTTGTTCTACCGATGTTTTTATAAACAGTGTTCTGTCGAATTAGCCAGTTGCATTACCCCCCCCCCCCCTCAAACAATTCAGCCGTAATACTCGTACTTCTAGGAATGCACCTTTGAGCTCAATTTCGAACGTACTGTCAAGTATTCAAGATTCTTTTTTTAACCGCACATCGAGAATGTGGAATGCTTACCCAACTCTGTTTTTTCCTATCATTTTGATATTCAAAACTTTAAGACCAATGTGCATCGGTATCTCCTCTTTAATCCTTCCCTATTTTCCTAAAACTCGCACTGTGTTTAAACTTTAAATATGTTAAGAGTATAAATAACCCCTTGTGTGCCCGTTTATTATAAAAAAAAACTCGTTACAAAACAAAAAATCAAACTTGATGCAACTGAACATTAAATTTTCATTTTCTACGGTACTTACGCTTTATTTTGTTATCATTCATTTTAAATCGTTTTGTCTTTTTTTTCTGAACGATACGAATTGAAATGAAGGATTTAATTTGTTTTGTGTGTTGTTTTATGACTTTACGGTTTATGTTGGCTATGAGTTTAGAGTATTATTATTACTATAATTTTTTTTCGAGGAAATAATGTTGCTCTTATTTCATTATGAATACCATACAGTTGTTTTATGTTCATGTAGAGCAAAAATATATTGTCTTTTTGTTATTATTTTTAATTGCATTAGATTTTACGATAAAATAAACAATTAAAACCATTCATATAAGCATTAAAAAAAAGAAAAACAAAAAACAAAGCAAAGCAAACAATAAAATTATTAAGGTTGATATGGCAATTATTTGAAAACCAACACTGAACTGATCTTGTACAAAATTAAAATTCGTCATTTTGTAAATTAAGATAACCTTAAAGTTATATAAATTGATTTCATTCAATTCCAAATTTGCCATTCTTTAAGTAGCTTAGTACAAATTTTGGCATGTAATAAGTTTAAAATTTAGTTTTTTAAGCTTTTAATTTTGTTTAGAAGTGTCCATGTTTTTTTTTTTTTTTTTTTTTTTTTAGATTTAGATTTAGATTTAGATTAGATATTTTATTCACAAAAAATTCAACAAAATATACAAACTTGGTTGATAATACATACAAATCAAATAAGATAAAATAAAAAATAAAAATTATAGGCTGTGTCATAGCCGTATGCCATCCATTTATTAATCAACAAATTTGAACTATTCACTTCTTTATAAGGAAAATGTGCTACTTTATTGTTCATATTTTCAAAAACCAAGAACAAATAAAATGTATAAGTTATTTACTATCACATCGATCACACATTGATCGGTGCATAATATTTAATATCACTTTTAATTGAATTGGCATAAAAGTTACTAAAGATAAGATATAAATATATACCGTCTTCTTCTACTTCTATTGATTTATATTGTTATCGCTCAAAAAACAAAACTGTCTAGAAACGCATTGCCATTAGTATTTAGAACTTAATAAATTTTATTGTTTCCTCATTCTGGTTTCAATGCAATTGGAATTCGTTTTATATTCTTTTTTCATTTCCTCTAAAGTGTTGCTTATAAGAAAGTTATAAATATGCATTTGATGAGCACCTATTAGGTAATAAAATATAAAATAGAGTGTGTGTTGAGTGGCTGTGCAATGTGCATATGAATATATAAATATAGATATCATTCTAATTTATTCAAAAAATTATTATAGATAAAATAACAAATAAATAAGATAGTAAAGTACACATAAGGTAGTATCTGTTTACTAAGTCAATATTGTTTTTGTTTAAATGATATTAATATTGATAGTCTCATTTAAAGTTTGAAAACGATATCATTATAGGAAATGAGTGCACCCGAAAATGGTATTTGAAGTACATATTCCATTTAAAGTACGAATGAAATAACAATCGATATTTTTTCTGTGTATAAAAATGCACAGGGTCTTTCATTAAGTACTTTAATAGCTTTTAAGTTAATTGAAACAAAGTGTGTTTTGCAAAATATTAGCAACATTTTGATGGCCTTCTCCAAATCGTTCTTAAAAAATTATTTGGCCAATAGAATCACTAGCACAAATCCCTGTGAAATATTGATATTCCAAGCTTGAAAATTTTATGTATTATCACCCTTTCATTCAGTAATGAGCCTCATAGTTGATGATTTTTCTATAAAAATTAGAATCACTGTGAAACTGATGTCCTGAGACTATTCAGAGAATACATGTTGTTGTATTAGGTTATTTACCTTCAGCTTTTGTGTTGGCTAAATAGCTGTGTTCTTGGTAGATCTTATGTTTCGTTGACTTTTCCCTTTTAGCCGTTGGCTAAGCGTTTGCTGAAATACTCTTGGAAGCACGAATGTGGCAACCTCAAAACTCATATAAGTCGTCCATATTCCATCTTCGGGCGCTAGTGCTCCAGGAAATTTCTTGGACAGTATTCGAAGAAGAGCGTTCAAAATGATTGGTAACAATAATATCGTTGATTCATCGCTTCGTAATGTCTCTTTTGTCAACCTTTTTACGTATTATGCCCTAAGCTTATCGAATTTTTTTGCCTTAAAGAATTTAACGCCTACTTCAATTCAATGACCATCAATATGCCCTGGGTTCCAAATTTGGTCGTATACTGTGAAGTTCAGATATTCCTTCTTTTGCCGTACCAGGCAAATGTTAAATGCTTTATCACACTCTGTCTTTTCCTGGCGTTGCAATTTTAAATAATTGCAAACCTAGGTGCAACAACACCTCCTTTCAAAACTAGAATTGTGGCTTTGGCACAAATTGAGTACCAAAAAAGGGTAAAAAAACGGACAAATTGCAAGAAACATACGGCGTTTTGTTGACAGCATGAAAAGTCTCGAGAATGAAAGTCTATGGTTTGACAGTTTAGATATCAAACTGTGTTGACATTTTTGTTCAGGTTCATAGCTAAGCTAATAACAAATCCTCCAAAATGTGGAAATTGGATTTAAGAAACAATCTATTCGCTAAAAACGCTTCGTCCATTTTACGGTACTTATACTAACAAAGAAAATTTTTGGTCTTCGTCAATAAACAAGATTGCATACATTCAAAGAAAACAATCCTCAATCCATTAAGAAATCAACATTATCCAATGATTGAAATTAGTCTGTTTAGGGCGATTTACACTCTGCTGATGGCGCAGCATCATTGGCACTTATTTCTTTCCAAATGAGGATGTCGCTGGCGGTACGGTAAATGGCGAGCGCTATGGACCCACGCTGACTTGTTTTTGTTTCCAAAAATAAGTCAAAGTAAGTCTGCGATCTTTGGTTTAAATCACTAACTACTAATTAATTGTTAGATTTGGTGAAAACTTTATTTTAAACTGTCCTCGTTTGTGAAACTTAACACCTTTTGATTACATTTCCAAGCTCTTAAAACTAGTGGACTATCTGTGAGAAGAGTTGTCATTAACAGTTCACCTTAAGGCGGTGTGCTGTCTCCTTTTCCTTTGGAACCCGGTCATCAATGAAATTGTGACTAGTCTGGATGTTGAGGGTTTTAGAGTGATTGCTTATAAAGGAGCTCATACGAAACGCGCTAAACAAACATACTGATCGGTGTGAATTAGATTTCAACCCACACAAAACCGATTTAGTTCTTTTCTCCAGGAAATAAAATTTCCAATATATACCTTCCTTTCATAAAAGGTACCCAAAATAAAGCTTTCAGATAAAGCTAAATAACTGGGTCTAATTTTAGACAAAAATCTAAATTGGAAACTTAATAAGAGCGGCGCAAATAATAAATGTTTGTGCTGTCTTGCACAACATTTGCGTAGACAGTAGAGAACCACAAGAAAGAGTCAATATAAAGCTTCTGATGTGGCTCTTTTTTCCTGAACAAAAGTCATTGGTAATAAATGGGTCTTGAAACCTGCATTGGTTATACAAATCGATAATCAGATCATTTCTACAGCACGATTCGCTCTCCGCCTTCCCAATCACTGTTACGTGTTCCAGATAAAACTTATGGCGTTAAATTCAACATCTGATATTTGGATTTTCGAAAAAAGTCAGGCTGCCATAAGACCTTTGGAATCTGTTTTTGCTAAATCTAAAAGAGTGCAGAACTTGCAATCATCTCTAATGGAGAGACATTCCATAAAATTGTAAAGCAGACGGACTCGCTAAAAATAGTACAATACGAGGTGTGTTCAAAAATTTCGTTTTTCAAAAAATATTTATTTATTCGTTTACATCAATGTGGTCCCCTTCAAAGTAGCCCCCCCCCAGATATATGTAATACACTTATGCCAGCGTTTTTTCCAATCTTCGAAGCACTCTTGATATTCACTTTTTGATATATCCTTGAGCATTCTTAGCGATTGGGCCTTTATTTCTTCAATCGAGGAAAAACGCCATCCTTTCATGGGTCTCTTCAACTTTGGAAACAGGAAAAAGTCACACGGAGCCATATCTGGTGAACATGGAGGTTGGGGCATGACTACCGTATTGTTTTTGGCCAAAAAATTACGAACAAGCAACGACGAGTGAATTAATTGTTTTTCCATAAATCTGAGCGTTTTTTTCGGATTGCTTCACGCAAACGTCGCATAACTTCAAGGTAACACTCCTTATTAACCGTACGACCTTGTGGTAAGAACTCTTGATGCACTATACCATTATAAACAAAGAAAACAGTAAGCAAAACCTTCACATTTGATCGAACTTGACGTGCTTTTTTCGCTCTTGACATTGGATGCTTCCAGGTGGACGATTGTGCTTTGGTTTCGACATCATAACCGTACACCCATGTTTCATAACCAGTTATGACCCTTTCAAGCAAACTTGGATCGTCGTTGACGTCATTTAACAGCTCCTGAGCGATGTTCATGCAATTGTTTTTTTTTGGTCAAAATTGAGCAGTTTCAGCAAAAATCGCCGAGCTCATAAAAACACGTCGAACCTTAGCAACAACCACAGACAAAGTAAACAGTGAATATAGCTGAAAATTGTATCATACTTTAGGGACATGTATACCAACACAAATTTTGACCTTCGGACTTTCATGACCCGCGAAAATTAAAAATTCCGGGTATACTTTTTGAACACACGTCGTACTACCCATTGGTGGGGTTGGTGGAGGTGTGTACTCTGAACGACTGAAATTAAGTCTCTCATTCCGCCTTCCCAATCATTGTAGCGTGTTCCAGGCGGAACTTTTGGCGATAAAAGAAGTCTTGTCCTGGCTTAAAGAAAACGTGATATCGACATCTGATATCCGTATTTTCTCAGATACTCAGGCCGCCATTAAATCTCTGGATTCTGTCTCTACAAACTCTATAACAGTCCAGAACTGTCGATCATCTCTAATGGAGATGGCACAACAGTTTAATATTCACCTTTGCTGGGTGCCGGGCCATAGAGACATTCCAGGTAACTGTAAGGCAGATGAACTCGCCAGGAACGGTACAGTACAGCCCATTCTACCACGTTTGGTACGTACTGGCATACCAATCGCTACTTGTAAACTGTTGCTAATGCAAGACGCTGTGAGGAGGGCAGGCACCAGGTGGAACAACATCACCACGTGTCAAGTCACAAAAAACATCTGGCCAACACTGGATTTAAAACGTTCAAGGTGCTTGCTCTCTCTAAGCAGATCGCATATAAGATCGATAATAGGTGTCATAACCGGACACTGTCTGATAGGAAAGCACGCCACGAGATTAGGCGTATTCTCAAATGATTTCTGCAGAAGCTGTATGGACGAGGAAGAGGAAAAAACAATTCTTCATCTTCTCTGCACATGCCTTGCTCTGGCTCGAAAACGCAAGAATTACCTAGGAGAATTCTTCTTTAACGATCTAAACGATCTAAATCATATCGGCATAAGCAGCCTCTCACGTTTCGTAAGAGACTCAAACTGGTTCCATTGAGCTTAGGAAGAAACCTCAAGATTCATGTGGTATCACAATGGGCCATCAAACTGGCCTAAGTGTGTCCGTTTCCATCTTGGACAGCCACTTCAACCTAACCTAACCTAACCCATTCTACCACGTTTGGCTAAAGCTGGCATACCAATCGCTATGTGTAAGCTTTTGCTAAGACAAAGCGCTATAAGGAAAACCAACATCAGGTTGAATAACATCACCACCTGTCAGGACACACACAAAATCTGGCCTACTCTAGATTTGAATCGCATGTAATCTCGATTATCTGTGTCATAACCGACACTGCCTAATAGGAAAGCACGCCATCACGGCTAGGCGTATTCTCAAAAGACTTTTACAGAAGCTGTATGGACGAGGAAGAGGAAGAAACAGTTCTTCACCTCCTCTGTACATACCCTGCTCTAGCTCCTGTTTTGATGGAATCACAATGGGCCAAAAACTGGTCTAGGTGTGTCCTACTCCATTCCGGATAGCCACTTCAACCTAAACCTACCCTAAGCTCTTCAAAAAGTTCATGATATAAGTTTAAGTTTGGAACTCTGAAATTTTTACATTTTTGTTGTTCTCTACTTAAACGAGACAAAAACATTTAAATTATTTATTTCCCAGCCAATCCAAAGTATGATCAGTCAATCAATTAATTTATTGTTAATTTGTGTGAGACAGACAAATGCACTAATTGCAATCATAAACTTCCCCTTTTCATTTAAATCTAAATTATCACCGTCCAAGTCGTTGTTGGTTCAAATATTCCCTACTTAATATTTCTGCTGCTTTAAAAATAACAACAAAAATGTAAAAATAAAGCTCATAGGCATGAACAATAAAATAAAATTTTCCATGTCTAAATCTACTACAAAGACAAAATTAGTTCAACACATTTTCTTTTAATTTACACGAGTTAAGACGGACAAAAGAAATAAATCTGGTAACCCACATATCCAAGTTTCCACAATTGACAGGGAAATTAATTTTCCTAACTTATAAGTAGACTAGACATACAGAGTACGTTCGGTACCAATGGACCATCCTCATCAACATCATCAGTCTAAAAGTGCTTTTATTGTTTTGTTCTTGTTTTAGTTAAGTTTTTTTTTTTATTATTTTTGTTGAGTTGTACCTATTTTGTTTTTTAAATTTATTTATGTTGTTTTCTATGCGCATATCCAGCATTCTTTTTGTTTTATTTTATGTTATTTTATTTTTTGTTTGTATATATTCTTCTCAAAATAAACTATTCACAGACAACAAAAATAAAAAAAAAACTATAATTTTTTTAAATGTTAAAACAGTAAAAAAAACAACAACCTCTTCCTTCCGCGTATGACTTAATGTATGACTTAGTATAAGCACTTAAAATAAAACAAGCAGAACAACAACAAAAATAGAAAAGAAATTCTTTTACATTTGGAAAAAGAAAAATGGTAATCGGTTCTCTTAAGTAATTCTTAGGTACATTTTATATAAAGAAAGGTAATACCTACAGTACATTTTCTTAAGAGGTATTTCCTTTGAATTCAACACAAAATGTACTACAAAAAGAATTTTTTGTTTTAAAATCAAACAATTTTAAGCATTTTCCATCGTTCAAATATTTTTGACGAGTGATCTATTTTTTACTTGAATCTTTTTTTTATTTATTTTATTTTTTCTTAAAAAATGTACTTTGTGGTGGTCATAATTAGGTAAGAAAATTTAAAATAAAAGAAAATTGACAAATTTAGAACAACGTGAGATTTTATTTTAGTTTAAAATATGTAGAAATAAGAACTTCCAGCAAAATCAGAAACCTAATTTGTATTTTCTTCCATTTATAGTTTAGGTATTAAATATTTGTAACTCAAATTTGAGACACAAATTAGTTGAATTTTTATTATTTTTAGTCTTAATCAGTAAATATTTGAATATGTAGATATTGTAGATTAATTAATAGTACTTGAAAACTTTCGAAACCTCGAAATAATTCTCAAAAAGCTCATATTTCTTGTGTCTAATATTATTTTTAAAGGGTGATTATACAAAAGTTGGGTAATTCGATGTCATCAACCGATATATGTATACAAAGTCTGATAATATTTTATTGAGATTGAAATTTATTTTAAAACAATGGAAAGACCTTTATTTAGTCTCCCAATTTCAGTTTTTCATTTTGAATACAAGTTATTAAAAAAACACAATTAGTTCTTAAAACGTCAGTCCTCTGGCATTACACAACACAACCCTGAAAACCAACCATTAAGTGACTGTCTATTAAACATTATCATTGATTTGAGAAAACTTATTAATTTAATACAATCTGCGATGTACATATATAGTTTAATATATACTACAACTTTCATAATGCAGTTCGACGTGTCAGTTAATCTAAAGTTTATTTTTATTTATACATATTAGACTATGATTTGTTAAAATGTAGTTTGTTGATATTCGAAATTACAAAAAAAAACATTAGTCCTGATTATAATCTCAAATTTCGTCTTTTTCGTCAGTCCTATGGCGTCAGTACTGTGTCAGGTATATTGTTATTGTTCTTCATTTCATGATCATTATTACTTTTAAGATGAATATTGTTAGATTTTGTTTATATTGTTTGTTGATTACTTCGAAATATTAAGTAGAACTATGTAAAAGTAGTAAAAGATAAGTGAATAACGTTACGTTAAATGTCAAAAGTCTGTTTTGAAAACTGATGTAGTATTTTCTCCTAGTATTACATATTAATAATTATTTTTAATTGTTACTAAGTGATTTTAAGTGATCATTATTAAATCCTAAGAGATTTTTACTAATTTGTATTAAATTTCATTATAATACTTTCAAAACTGTGTATAACATGTATCATTACTATGTTACCTCGTCAATCCCCTGGCAGTCGAATTCTGAAATTTTTAAATATCTTACAATGTACTCAAAAAAGTGACTGGCCCGATTGGGAACAATATATTAATTAGATTAGCTATCATATACACCCGAATTTATAGAAGTTTGATTTAAAAACTATCGTAAACAAAATATCCTCAAAAGTTACCCAACCTTTGTATAATCACCCAAAATTCGCTTTTTCAATCCCAAAAATGTATATTCACTTTAATTCGAAAAAAATAAATTCCTAAAAAGCACAGAAATTGTTTTTTTCTAAACTATACAAAAATTAAAAATCAACCAGAAATTGAAAATAGTTGAAAAGTAACATTATAAATAAATCAGGATTTTGAAAAAGGGTTATGAAAGCACCAATAAATGATCATTCACACAATTATAGCCAAAAAGTCACTTCAAAATTAACAAATGATTTTTTTAAGGCCCCCGCAGACTGCAGACTTTTTATCGGCCAATAGTTTGGTCGTCTTCTTAATCAGTATGGAGAGGAATGCATATGCGCACACTACAGCGATTCAGTATCGGCCGATAAAAAAGTTTGATAGGCTACCCGATTGCATTCAAACTAATCTGTCGGCCAACTATCGGCCGACTGTTTAAATCAGTATTGGCGCACACACGCCTGCGCAAACATGACGATTGTTTAGTCGGCCGATAGTTCAATTCGCTCTGTGATTTGGCGTCGTGTGCGTGTATTTTAAATATGGCGTCGCCCAAATCACAATTGTTGATTGTAGAAAGTTGTTATTGCTGTTGGATAGTCTGCGCCCTGTTCACCAACCAAACTGTTTAGTTTGCTCGGTGTGTGCACTTTCAGCCCAACTCGACTAAACTATCGGCCGATAAAAAGTCTGCAGTCTGCGGGGGCCCTTAGACAAGTGGTTAATTTGGCAATACCTTTTTCAGAGTTGTTCTTTTTGACAGCTGTCGCTTGATATAAGCTCAGTTAGGTTTCACATTCACATCAATATGAATAGATTTTCTCTTGAATAACAACAAAACAATTAGAAAACATTATTTATATTTTTTTACAAAAAAGACCTTAAAAACAAGGTTTTTATATTATTTAGTTGCATTTAAAAGGTCTAAGACTTCATGCTCGATAGCACTTTTTTTCCTTTTCGGAATGCACCTTATTCTGGCTATAAAAGGGTCCGATGTTATCAATAGCCTATTTAAAAGACCCGTTATTGTGTCCAACAGCGAAGTTTTTCTCGTTAATAGCTCACGATATTTGCTGTTTTATTTGCTCCTAGCTTCTTGCGCTTCCTCCGAAAGTTGGTCAATCGGCAAAATCGGTGGATTAAACTAATAATAATTTAATTGATTTCAACTATTAAATTATCTACAATTCATGTTTATACACTTTGTTCTATTGAAATGAAAATGAAAAAGTTATAGTTAAAAACAGATTTTCAATAAAAATGTCTTTAAAAGTCCAAAATCGAGAAAAAAGAAAGAAAACTTTTAAAATAACATTTATTTTGAAAATTGTTTTTTTTTTTTATTGAATTATAACTTTTTTATTTTTAGTCCTACATAAAAAGTTTATTTACATAAATTGTAGAGAATTTAATTATCTACAAGATAATGTCAGTATTTTTTGCGAAAAATAACTATTTTCAAAATATCACGTAGAACTCTTATCACCCCTTTATAGAAGATGTCCCCTCAATAAGAGGGAGGGGGGGTGTGGTGGGTTGAGCTCCAAAAATCGAAAATTATACTCACACTTAACTCCCCTACACATACAAAAAAAAAATCTTGTCAATGTAGCACTTCATGTTAATATAAGTAAAATAACAATTATTTTGACATTCATTTTTTGCTGAAGGCCATTTCGAAAATGAAAAAAAAATGTATTGGCGTCGCACCTATGCGCAGCAACTTAAAGCGGTTAATTATAGCAGACATATCAGGCTTTAAAATGCATATAGTCTCGCATCCGAATAACACCGAATAATTTAATTTTTTCTCTAATGAATGTTCAAATTGTATAAAATTACGCTTTTTTTTGTACCCTATCCTCCAACAAATATATTTAAACACCATATAAATTAAAATTTTACTTTCTTTTCAATTCTCCGATATCCTGTTAATAAAATAAAAGCAAAACTTTCAATAAAAACTGAACCGCGCACTCACAAAAAAATAAAGACCTAAACCACCTTAATTGGCCAATTGCCACCGAAAAAATGACTAATTGCAACTTTGACATCAATTATCTTCGTTCTACATCACTCCTGCTTAACAATTCTTTCTAAATCGGTTAGTAGAAGGTTTAGGCTCCAAGTAAAACCAACTTTTACATCAGTTTGTGCATATCATTTTTTTAATTAAATTCCGCTAGATTTGCGAATTCTCACACTGTGCTGCGGCTTGACTTTCAAATCATGCGATTTAACACATTTGGACAATTTTTGTAGTTTTATGTGAAGTCAGTTGGAACTTTAGTAGAAAAAATTGAGCGCAATTATGCTGACATACCACAATTGCTCCAAAATGTTTTCAAAGAAAGTGGCTGGAATTTATTCAAGCCAGCCACTAAAACAAAAACAACTTTTTGTATGTTATGTCCTGTTTTGAATTATTTAAACCCTATTTCAGTATCTTAGGAAGGTATTTCTCAGTTGAAAGCTTCTTAAAGACCTGTATTATCTTTCGTAGCTAAAGGTCCATTAGAGATTTGATTATTTACCTAACTGAACAGTAAAACAAATCTTAATCGCTTTGAGTAGTTGATAAAGTTCTTTCATAGAAAATGAGTGTTTATGTTTATCGACGAATCTCTTCTTTGTTTAATATGAAACTATCTTCCTTTCCATACAATATTGGCTTGTATTTGATGATTTCAAGTCTGTAACTAAAAAAAAAAAAAAAATGCTGGTGTACCTCAGGGCTCCGTTTTGTCGCCGACTCTTTTTTCCTTATATTCGAAAATGATTTCCTATCTGTGACTCTATGGAACTGTTTCACTGATGACTGAAAATCAATGCTGTTTCTTATATTGTCAAAGCGATACTCATCCCTTATGCAGCTTTTAGAGATCACTTCTCTATGGTTTGATCACATATCCGAAGTGCTAAGTGCTTAGAATTTCTCCGACAATACAACGGATTTGTCACCCCTTCTGATCTGGTTGTAATGTTATAAGCCTCCATTCGTCTACAACTTGAATATTCTCACATATTTGTGACTATTTAAAGTTTTCTGGACAAAATCCAAGAAAAAGTATTGACAATTATAAAAGATATAACAAAGTGTAACTAAAATTCTTACATCGCTTACTATACACACCTTCAAAATGTTTAATGTCTCTTACTCTTTAATATTTGTATAAACAATGTTCTAGAGAAATAAACAGTTGCATTCTTCTAACCCTTAAACAATTCTGCCTTAATACTCGAACTTCTAGTAATGTCTTTTAGTTTATCCTTGATCTTAATTTCTGACATACTGTCTAGTATAGAGATTCCTTTTTTTAGCAGCACATCAAGAATGTTTAATATAGATATATACTTCTAGTAATGTCTTTTAGTTTACCCTTGAGCTCAATTTCGGACATACTGTCTAGTATATAGATTCTTTGTTTTTACCAGCACATCAAGAATGTTTAATGTATTTACCAAACTCTGTTTTTTTTTTCTCCAACTTTAATATTCAAAATTTAATGTTAAGGGTTGTTATAACTCCTTTAGTGCGTGTAAATTTCAATAAAAGGATCTCTGGCAATGATTACTTTAGAGATAATGCTAAGTAGAGATATTCTATCGTTAACCGCACTTTACGAATGTAGAAATCTTACCCGGCTCAATATATCTTTTTAAATCCTCTTTGACATTATTTAGATATTATAAAATGAGGATACATAATGGGTGATTTTTCTGAGGTTAGGATTTTCATGCATTAGTATTTGACAGATCACGCGGGATTTCAGACATGGTGTCAAAGAGAAAGATGCTCAGTATGCTTTGACATTTCATCATGAATAGACTTACTAACGAGCAACGCTTGCAAATCATTGAATTTTATTACCAAAATCAGTGTTCGGTTCGAAATGTGTTTCGCGCTTTACGTCCGATTTATGGTCTACATGCGATGAGGCTCATTTCTGGTTGAATGGCTACGTAAATAGCAACCAGAAGCCGTTCAAGAACTGCCCATGCATTCCGAAAAATGCACTGTTTGGTGTGGTTTGTACGCTGGTGGAATCATTGGACCGTATTTTTTCAAAGATGCTGTTGGACGCAACGTTACGGTGAATGGCGATCGCTATCGTTCAATGCTAACAAACTTTTTGTTGCCAAAAATGGAAGAACTGAACTTGGTTGACATGTGGTTTCAACAAGATGGCGCTACATGCCACACAGCTCGCAATTCTATGGCCATTTTGAGGGAAAACTTCGGAGAACAATTCATCTCAAGGAATGGACCGGTAAGTTGGCCACCAAGATCATGCGATTTGACGCCTTTAGACTATTTTTTGTGGGGCTACGTCAAGTCTAAAGTCTACACAAATAAGCCAGCAACTATTCCAGCTTTGGAAGACAACATTTCCGAAGAAATTCGGGCTATTCCGGCCGAAATGCTCGAAAAAGTTACCCAAAATTGGACTTTCCGAATGGACCACCTAAGACGCAGCCGCGGTCAACATTTAAATGAAATTATCTTCAAAAAGTAAATGTCATGGACCAATCTAACGTTTCAAATAAAGAATCGATGAGATTTTGCAAATTTTATGCGTTTTTTTTTTTTTTTTTTAAAGTTCTCAAGCTCTTAAAAAATCACCCGATATGATAAAATAGTATATACATGGTGCTGCAGAGCCGACTGACGAGTTTAATGAGGTCATTAGCCTGTGATAAAATAAGATTAGGCCTTAATAAGTGGTATATTTTGAATTGTACGGTAATGCCGTTTTTATTCGTAATCATGGTCTATACAGGTGTACATCGTGGTTTCGTCGTGCGTGCATACTACGAAAATAATCATTCTGTGATCGCTACACAAAGGGCTTTTCGTATACACTTCGACATTCCACGTGCTGAATCTGTTCCTTCTGCAAACACAATCAAATTGTGGACACGGAATTTGGAAGAAACTGGAAGTACCCTAAGTAGACTTGTACACGGATCACCCAGAACGGTAAGAACCCCCGAAAATGTGCAGTTGGTTAGAGAATCAATTGAGCAGTCACCAAGACGCTCAGCCCGGAAACACGCGGTAGCTTTGGGAATCTCAGACCGTTCTTTGAGGAGAATTCTTCACGAAGGTTTATCATTCCATCCCTATAAATTAATGCTTGCCCAAGAGTTTAACGCTACTGACTACAACAACCGCAAAAATCTCTGTCATCAAATTCTTCTGCAAATTGCTCCGATATCAATATTTTTCTGTAGCGATGAGGCCCATTTTCATCTTTCTGGAACTGTAAATAAACAAAATTTTCGATACTGCGCTGCGGGGCTTTGGAGCTACCTTAAGGATAAGGTTTTTAGACATCGCCCTCATACCATACAAGAAATTAAACAGAAAATCACCGCGGAAATCGAGGTCATACCAGTCGAAATGTGCCGAAAATCATGTGAAACCTTCAGAGATCGTCTACAACAGTGTATCAATGCTGACGGCCGCCATCTTGGAGATATAATTTTCAAAAAATACTTTTTAAAAATAGGATTGAATACTGATTTAAATAAAAAAAATATTTTCTCTAAGTTTTACTGTTCGTTATTTATAGCCCATCAAAACTCGTCAGTCGGCTCTGCCGCACCCTGTATGACTAAAACCTTTAACGACATCCGATACTTCTGAGAACATACTCCCTACAATTTATAAAAAAGTCACATCAATGAATAAATCCTATAATTGGAAGGTTCAAAATATTCATTGTTTTTTTTTTTTTTTTTTTTTTTTTCTAAAGAAATCCTGGAATTATATTCCTGCTTTAATGATGTGTTTTCTGTCAAAAACAATAATATTGTCTTCAAATATTCGTTTTCTATTGAATTAAGTATAATTTTTATTTTTGGATTATATACTAAATGTCTATCAAATATATTTTCCACACTTATTTCTTTTTTTATTTTAGAAAAACAAATTGGTGTCAATTTATTTTACATTCTTTGCAATAAATTAACTTTGCATATTTCTTCTAGTGCAAAAAATAAAACAACATTCAAATTTCTGAGAAAAAATAATGATACATTTTCAGGACATGTCCCAAATTCATAGAATATTTTTTAAATTTTGCACTTATATGAATTTTTAAATTATTATTGTTCTGTACCCGTTCGCTTGAAAAAAAAAAAAAAAAAAAAAAAAAAACAATTTTCTGTCTTAATATTTCGATGATAAAGTATCTATCATTATAAATCGAGTAGTTTTTTGTAAGATATTGAATATAACACACGAACACCTTTAGAATGAAAAAACGCAAACTCAATGATTTTATTTACGTGATCACTGTGATAAAGAATAAAGAAGTAATAATAATAAATAAAATAATTAATCACCTTTATCTTGATTATAAACTGACCTTGCACACAGTAGCTTAACTAGTTTTGTCTGTTTTGTTATAAGATATCAAAAAGATAAACAGAACAACTGTTTATACAACGAGTAGAAAAAGATACAAGATTTGTGTATACACAATTCACTGTCGGAATTTTATACGGATTTAATTAATAGTATCTTTTACCTTTTACCAAGTCTCAATCATCTTTCATCTCTTCTTCTACCTTTTGGATTCACTTTCCCATTTTTTTTTTCCTTCATATAATTATTTTATTATTATCTGAAATATACAAACATTTTTCTCTTTTGACTATTTTCAGTGAATTATAAACTTTGCACTTTCATTCATAAATTTCTCTCTCAACAATTTCCGTGAATTTTATTTGATTTATTGTTTTGTGCAGTGTCACAAAAAAAGCAAAAATCTAAGCGAAATGAAATCGAGTTAAATGAAAAATAATTTCCAGTCTTTTGTTTTGGCAGTTTTGTTTTGTTTTAATTAGTTGATAAATTATTTCAAACAAAACAAAAAATCAAAACCAAAATGAAAAACAATTTTGAGTAATTACTGTTTTTGTTTTAGACATCTAAATTTTTAAATTAGAGAATTTAAAGAAAATTATTAGGTATATGATTTGCGGGAAAATTTCAACAAATGACATTTAAATATTTTGCTTGAGTTTTAATTTGATCGCAAGTCTGCGACATCTTTAAAAAACATTCAATTTTTAATATAATGAAAGTCGCCCTTGATATTGTTTTTAAGAATGGAATTGTATTCGAATGAAATTTTCTCCTGTCTGCAGGAAAAGAAAGTTATTTAAAGGCAAGTTATGGAACAGAAAAATTATAAATACAGGGTGCGGCAGAGCCGACTGACGAGTTTTGATGGGCTATAAATAACGAACAGTAAAACTTAGAAAAAACATTTTTTTTATTAAATCAGTATTCAATCCCATTTTGAAAAATTATTTTTTGAAAATTATATCTCCAAGATGGCGGCCGTCAGCATTGATACACTGTTGTAGACGATCTCTGAAGCTTTCACATGATTTTCGGCACATTTCGACTGGTATGGCCTCGATTTCCGCGGTGATTTTCTGTTTAATTTATTCTATGGTATGTGGGTGATATCTGAAAACCTTATCCTTAAGGTAGCCCCAAAGCCCCGCAGCCTAGTTTCGAAAATTTTGTTTATTTACAGTTCCAGAAAGATGAAAATGGGCCTCATCGCTAAAGAAAAAAGTTGATATCGGAGGAATTTGCAGAAGAATTTGCTGACAGAGATTTTTGCGGTTGTTGTAGTCAGTAGCGTTAAACTCTTGGGCAAGCATTAATTTATAGGGATGGAATGATAAATCTTCGTGAAGAATTCTCCTCAAAGAACGGTCTGAGATTCACAAAGCTACCGCGTGTTTCCGGGCTGAGCGTCTTGGTGACTGCTTAATTGACTCTCTAACCAACTCCATATTTTCGGTGGTTCTTACCGTTCTGGGTGCTCCGTGTACGAGTCTATATAGGGTACTTCCAGTTTCTTCCAAATTCCGTATTCACAATTTGATAGTGTTTGTAGAAGGAACAAATTCAGCACGTGGAATGCCGAAGTGTATACGAAAAGCCCTTTGTGTAGCGATCACAGAATGATTATTTTCGTAATATGCACGCACGATGAAACCACGATGTACACCTGTCCAGACCATGATTACGAATAAAAACGGCATTACCGTACAATTCAAAATATAGAGTAAGTGCGGCAAATGTGGCCTACGTGGTTAATATGGCCTATAGCGGTATTTCCCAAACCGCAAGCCGGAGCGAAAAAAAAATTGTTGCATTACGAACACGTTCAAACCGGTTTAGCCTCAGTCTTTCGTGCTTAATGTGGGGCTACGGTTGTGACATATATACGGGCACTTTGTTTTTTTTTACTTTTGGTTGTAATTTTTTGGTAAGTTTTCTTAAGTGTTTTAACATTCAATTTTGAGTTAAATTGGTAACTTCTTTTTTAAATTAAATTATGTTTAATATTTTCTTAACATATGTGGTATCATGATTTTAAAAAAAAAATTATAAAGTTTATATATATGGCCCACACTGAGCCATATTTAACACCAGGTAGGCCATATTTGCCGCAATTTTTTTTAATATGATTTATGAAGTTCCTTTAAGTTTCTGTTTTTAACTTTTTGTTATTATTCTTTTTTAAGTTAAAGTTTTTAAAAGCTGAATTAAAAATGTTTTGTTAGACTGTTTAAAAAAAAAATAAATGAATTAGACTTAAATTTATGGTTTTATTTAAAAAAATGTTAAGGGTGGGCCATTTTTGCCGCACTTACTCTACCACTTATTAAGGCCTACTCTTATCTTATCACATGCTAATGACCTCATTAAACTCGTCAGTCGGCTCTGCCGCACCCTGTATAAAGATACCATTTTTGCTATTGCTTCGAATTCTGCTGCGCACTTTCCACAAACAGCGCGGATGTTTTCGGCAGATCTTGACGGGTATTGGCTGATTATTCACTGAGCCGGTGAACTCGAATTTTACCGCTTAACGTTGAATATTCGACTTGGAAGATTGCCCATGTATCCCAGAAAAAAGGCACAAAGTATATTCTTCCACGGGGCGTTTTATGTTATTCTCTATAAAATACACATTTAATTCTTCTAAATCAATTTTTTTGTAAGGGTACTTTACTTAATGGACCCTAAATTAGTAAAGCAGCTAAGCGGTTGAAAAATTTGTATTTCAAACTTCAAAATATTAATTTTAAACTGTTACGACAGTCAAAAGTAAATGTTATGTACGTTAAAAATTGTTATTTTTCAAAATTCTATCTTTTTCGGTTTCAAAAATAAATAAAACCATAACAGTGTATATTTTTGAAAAATTTACTTTCTTTATCAAGTTTGGACTCTGTTAAGTGTCGAAAAAAATATCATACTTGTTTTCCCATCTAACCCATTTTACGTCAAATTTTGGCAGTTTCTTGCTTCTAACTCGAGAAATGTTGGTTTTCAATGCTTCTAGAGAAATTATTCTTTTAAACGCAGTCCAACACGGTGTCAAATTGTAAGCGATCTGGAAACATCTTAGTCAGTTCAGTAAAACCATTAGTGTAATTAATGTTGTTGTCCTGTACTGTTGGAACCACATTTTCTCCAAGAAGTTTTCTCGCCGGCCAAAGAACAACTCTACGAAACGTTAAATGTTACTAACGCTGGATAATCGATAATCAAAATTACTTACGCTGAGTTTGCTTGCTTGCTTAGTCGATCAATTATAACGACCATAATCATATAGTCTTCATTTGAATGATCACTTTTATGGTTACTTTTGAAATATGCTAAGCGGTCCGATATCGTAAAAAGTCAAAAATTCCACTAATATTACGATACTTCTAATGACAGCTGAATTTGTTAGGTGTCAGATGGAAGCGCTACCAACTTGAAACCACGAATTGAATGAACACATACAAAATGGTTGTACAAATGTATCCCAATATTATCGTTTCTCAAAACACATAATTGATTATGTTGATGATAGTTTCATTTTTTTAAATTAATTTTATAATTTCTTTGCTTTTAACATCAAAAATTTACGACACCTGCTGCTGTGAACTTTATATGTTTTGTACTTTGCTTAAGATTTTCTTAAAACAAAATGTCAAGCATTCTGATTTAAAAAAAAAAGAAAGGAAAAACATGAACTGCGAGCGGAGATAAACAGGAAACCTTAAAGGAAATGAAAAATCTTTTTCCCTTATAAAATAAAAAAAAAAACAACAAAAATAAAGAAATAGTAAAATTGAGGAAAGAACTATGTTTGTTATTTTTTGTTGTTGTTGTTTTTTAGTTTTTTTAAATTCCTTGGAGAAATGAATAGGAATTTTCATTGCAACTTTGATTGAGTGCGTCAAGAAAGGTTTTTGGAATAACAAATTCCAGGAAATTGATCAAAATAAATTTACATTTCATATTTTAAAGATAAAACATATATGACCACATACTCGTAGGAGGAAATTTTTGTAGGACTTGTTTGTCCAGCTTGAGCAAGAATTTATATCCAAAATAAATAATAAAAATATAATTTAAATCTTAAATTGAAAAACTTTAGTTTAGAGAGATACATTTTCTGATTGTGTGAAAAAACTGACTGCAAAGTAAATACATTGAAAGTAAATATAAATCTGAATATCGAAAAAAATGCCGTAAATGTGTAGTAAAACGATTGTAAAAAAAAATTAGTCGGTTCTCCCTCTACTACCAAAATGTAAGAAGGCTTCGCAGCAAAACAAGCAAGATTTTTAGTATTTCTCATGCTCTTCCATATGATCTATTCACTTTTATTGAAACATGGTTGAATCCCACCATCTTAGACATGGATTTTTTTCGATCAAGAGTTCTAAATTTTCCGGAAAGACTGTTACGTGTGTTACGCAAATTCAGTAGGTGGTGGAGTCTTACAGCCATTAGTAATAATAATTTCGGTACAACTCCCATAACATTCCCCTTTAACCTGGCAATTGAATTTTTTGCGCTTAAATATCGCTGCAGTCGAAAGATTAACTTGTTTTAAACGTCTACATTCCTCCAAAAGCCTGGATTTAGCTTTTGTTGAACTCTCTCTTGCTCTTGATAATCTCATGGACATCGCTGATTTATATAGCAATATTCTTCTTTTAGGTGGCTTTAACCTCCCACACATCATCTGTGTCACCTCAGAAAACAAGTCTTCCTAAGAAGCATCATTGAGTTCGTCTCAACATGAGCTTCTTTTATTAGACCATTTTATCTCCATGGACTTACATGAAATTAGTTCTAGTAATAGTTCTTAAAATCGATAACTCGATTTAGCCTCTTTATCTGACGCTAAAAATAAGGCAGAAGTTCAATCAAGCTGCTAAATCCCCAACGATATGGAAGAAGGCATTTATTACACCAGTCTTTAAAAAGGGTAACAAGCCAGATATAAGTAATTACAGACCAATCTCTAAACTGTTCTGTATTCTTAAACTTTTTGAATAAGTTGTATGCGATAGTATTTTATTGTAAGAATATTGTATGTAATGAAAAACATGGTTCAACAATTACAAATCTAATTGAATTTTCGCATAAGTGCTCAAATACCCTAGATTTTGGTCAAGTGCTCGATTATATCGGGTGATTTTTTAAGAGCTTGAGAACTTTTTTTAAAAAAAAAAACGCATACAATTTGCAAAATCTCATCGTTTCTTTATTTGAAACGTTAGATTGGTCCATGACATTTACTTTTTGAAGATAATTTCATTTAAATGTTGACCGCGGCTGCGTCTTAGGTGGTCCATTCGGAAAGTCCAATTTTGGGTAACTTTTTCGAGCATTTCGGCCGAAATAGCCCGAATTTCTTCGGAAATGTTGTCTTCCAAAGCTGGAATAGTTGCTGGCTTATTTGTGTAGACTTTAGACTTGACGTAGCCCCACAAAAAATAGTCTAAAGGCGTCAAATCGCATGGTCTTGGTGGCCAATTTACCGGTCCATTCCTTGAGATGAATTGTTCTCCGAAGTTTTCCCTCAAAATGGCCATAGAATCGCGAGCTGTGTGGCATGTAGCGCCATCTTGTTGAAACCACATGTCAACCAAGTTCAGTTCTTCCATTTTTGGCAACAAAAAGTTTGTTAGCATTGAACGATAGCGATCGCCATTCACCGTAACGTTGCGTCCAACAGCATCTTTGAAAAAATACGGTCCAATGATTCCACCAGCGTACAAACCACACCAAACAGTGCATTTTTCGGGATGCATGGGCAGTTCTTGAACGGCTTCTTGTTGCTCTTCACTCCAAATGCGGCAATTTTGCTTATTTACGTAGCCATTCAACCAGAAATGAGCCTCATCGCTGAACAAAATTTGTCGATAAAAAAGCGGATTTTCTGCCAACTTTTCTAGGGCCCATTCACTGAAAATTCGACGTTGTGGCAGATCGTTCGGCTTCAGTTCTTGCACGAGCTGTATTTTATACGGTTTTACACCAAGATCTTTGCGTAAAATCTTCCATGTGGTCGAATAACACAAACCCAATTGCTGCGAACGGCGACGAATCGACATTTCACGGTCTTCAGCAACACTCTCAGAAACAGACGCAATATTCTCTTCTGTACGCACTGTACGCATTCGTGTGGTTGGTTTAATGTCCAATAAAGTAAACTGAGTGCGAAACTTGGTCACAATCGCATTAATTGTTTGCTCACTTGGTCGATTATGTAGACCATAAATCGGACGTAAAGCGCGAAACACATTTCGAACCGAACACTGATTTTGGTAATAAAATTCAATGATTTGCAAGCGTTGCTCGTTAGTAAGTCTATTCATGATGAAATGTCAAAGCATACTGAGCATCTTTCTCTTTGACACCATGTCTGAAATCCCGCGTGATCTGTCAAATACTAATGCATGAAAATCCTAACCTCAAAAAAATCACCCATTATTTACACTGATTATTTTAAATTTTTTGACCAACTTTTTCATGAAATCATCACATTTAAGCTAAAAGCAATGAGGTTTATCAGTTTATCACTTGGAATTCTTCTTATCTTCAAAAAAAGTTCAAGTTCAGAAGTTCTTTCACCAACCCTTTCATTGTGAAATCAGGAGTTCCCCAGGGTAGTCATTTAGAACCTCTACTCTTTATTTCAGTTATTAATGATGATATGAAAACCTTCAAAAGCGTAAAATCTATAAATGATCGATTAAAACTCCAAACTCCAAGAGGATATTAACAGTTCTGTTATTTGGTGCGAAAAGAATGGTCTTAACCATTAACCCTATTAAATGTCAGGCAATGACTTTCTTAAAAAAAAAAAAATTGCTCCTAGTTTGATTGATTATAAAATATCTGAGCACTCAATTTATCCCGTTTATAGTCAGCCTTATTCTGAGATTCGAATGAATAGCTCATTCGATAGAATAGATCTATTCATTCGAATGAACTTCATGTATTTTCACATTCGAACGAAAGATATTCATTGTAGAATGTGTTCACAAAATGAACTTAAATGAATATTATTTTCGAAATCAGCTGCTTGTAATTTACTGACATTTCGATTGTACATATGTAGTATGACCAACCTGTTTATTTTGCAGACCATTTAATTTTTGTTAAAAATGTTCGGAAAATTAATCCTACATATTCTAAAAGCATAAAGCGAAATAATATTTTGCTGGAAGCCGGGATGAGTTAATTATTTTGAAATGCATTAAGGAAAATATGAATTTATTTTTTTTGGAACCGTAATACAAGTTTATTGACATGAAAAAGAATAAAATTAACTATTAAACATTTGTCTAGTGAAATACTAGAGCTTGATTTGACTATTCGAGTCATTTTTATTGAATTTTAATGTTTAATCAAAGATTTTTAATTATTCATCTGGAATCATCAAAATGACGTTTGCGTATTAATGGTTTCACTATTTATTTCACACACATCTGGTCACACCTGTGAATTTTCAAAAAACAAAAGAAAACCAATTTGAATTTGTTTGTTTCAACAAAAGTAATATTTTAGCAGCAAAATGGCAATTGTTTTATTTATGAGTAGTGAAAATGGTGAGGAACAGATTAACAAAAGAAGGATAAGGGATGCATCAAATCCATTCGAGTTTGAAAGTTCAAAGTAAGTAAGTAAGATATGTAAATAGTTTCCTTTCAGATCCCGTACTTGTATATGTATGAATGTTTGTTTTTGTTTCTTTGAAGATTTATAAGCAATTTTCGATTAAATAAAAGTGCTTTCAAGTACGTGTTGTACGAGCTAACTCCTGAATTTCGAAGAGGGACATCATTGTCTATTCCTTCCATCACAATGCTATCGACCGTCCTGCGATTTTTGGCAGAAGGTGGCTACCAATTTGGAGTAGGGAAGGATTCAAGTATAAAACTGTCCCAATCATCCGTGTCGAAGTGCATTCAAAAAGTTTTATCTGCATTAGAAACTAAACTTTGCTCCAAATGGATAAATTTTGAACTCAACGCAGAAGAAAAGGAAATAATACGGGGTCATTTTTACCAAAAGTTTGGATTTCCAGGAGTAATCGGTTGCGTTGATGGAACGCATGTTGCCATAAAAGCCCCTCCACCAGAAATAAGGCATCTATTCTATAACAGGAAGGGATTTTATAGTTTGAATGTTTTAATTGTAAGGCTTTAAATTTAAGTTTATTTGGATATACATTAATTTGAGTTGCATTTCGTAAATTCTGACAGATCTGCGACCATGCAATGAAGATAAGGTATATAGATGCAACTCACCCTGGTGCGACACATGATTCCTTAGCGTGGAAAGTATCTTCCGCACGAAGCTATCTCATGCGACAGTATACCGGAGGCGGACAAACCAGTTCCTGGCTGCTAGGTAAGAGCGATGGAATATTTTTGGAAATACTTACATACTAAAGAAACACAGGGGACGCAGGATACCCCTTAGAACCGTGGTTGATGACGCCATATCGTTCACCTGATAGCGGAAGTCGTGAAAGCAAATTCAACATTCAACATTCCAGGGCACGGAATATTAATGAGAGAACGATCGGCTTACTGAAAAACCGATTCAGGTGTTGTCTAAAGGCAAGGCAGTTACATTACTCTTCTGAAAAGGCTGCTCAAATAGTCAACGTTTCCGCAGCCTTGCACAAAATCTGCATTCATTTCAAAGTTGCTGATAATGCCGAAAATTTGGTTGAATCGCTCTGAAAATGCAGACGGTGACGTAGACACAGAAAATGAAAATAGTTACATCACTGAAGCTCGAAACGTTCGTGAAAGAATTGCAGGATTATTTTTAATAAAAAACTTTATTTCAATTTTAGTCTTTTATATTACATTTAAGTAACTATGTTTAGCCATTTATAAAACAGAAACAAATCAATTTCAATAAAAAAATAAATAATAATAAATAAAAAAGGAATTCTTTTCATAGTACATTTTCATTTTAGGTTGTCATGTTCTTAATCATCTTGTGAAGTTGAAGTGTTCAGCCTAGCTTTGATCTGGTCAACTTGAACATCTAGAAGTTTTGTTTTTAGCTCCAACTTCTGGCGCAATAAATCTTCCAGGGCAAGATGATGTCGACGATTTTCTTCAAAATTTTCTTTTTGTGTATCGCTGGTCCTCTGTAAATAGCGGGTTATTCGGTGGAGTTCTTCTTTAATGTGGTTCAGTTTGGAACACAAATCTTCAAAAAAAAAAAACTTGGTGAACATCATTCTGCTTTTGTAGAATTTGCACAGGTGTGTCTTTTTTGGGCCTTCTACTACAACCTGGAGACAAATCTTCACTCGCATTTTCGGTCTCATGGCAAGATGTCATCGACACGTCATTTGATTTTGGCAAAGTTTCAGACTCTTCTGCCGGAGGCTGAGCTATGCCAAATACATTTACACATATTCCTTTCACTGATTCAGCAAGTGCATTTAGCCTGACGATGGCTTCTTCAAATTCAGTGAGGATTATTAAATTATTGTCGTTGAAGCCCGACTGCTTCCTCTTGACTTCATTTTCCACCAATTTCTTTTTTGTTTTGAAGTCGGCCCAAACCTTGAACCCAAATGCTGGTTAACACATACATAAACATACATACAAACATTTATTTAATTCACCTTTTTCCAGGTAGCTCCGTCCTTAGTTGGGGGCCCATAACTATTTAATTTATCGGCGGCATTTCTCCAAAACCGATCAACATCTGTTTGTTAAAAAACCCCTCGCTATTTCTTGGTTTTCTTCCATTAGCTGTATGAGAACTTCCTTTTGTTCCCTCGTGTCGTTCAATTTGAGTGTGACTGTGACATTTAATAAAAAACATCAACAGATTTTAATTAAAATATATTACATTTTCTTTATTTTTCGGAAAATAAAACAGAACTTACATGTTTTTCTTTTAATTTCCTTCTGCAAGATGTAAACGCTTAATAAATGACGTTTGTTTTGAATGATTAGAAAGTCAAAGTTTGCTTAAGTTTCGAATTAAAATGAACTTTCGAATCGTTAGAAAGTGAAAATACGTATCGTACGAATTCGAATAACTTTCGAACGAAAGAGAATGTCAAAATAAGACTGAATATTTTAAGATCTTGGAGTACTTTTTAATTGTATTCTCGATTCGATTTCACGGAGCATATTAACTCGATGGTTAGTAAAGCCAACTCTATGTTGGGATTTGTTAATCGTTGGTGCCTGTTTGTCGGTATTTCTAAAAGCTGTACAAAACGTACACACGAACGCACTAACATATCTTTAAAAATATGACTTTCAGAAATGTGTGGTAAAATGCACTTTAAACACTTTGACTTAGTAAATCTTCTTAAATGTTTTATTTTTCAACTCGATATTATTGGTAATTATCTTTCTTATCTGGCCACTCTCTATCCAGATCCCATTACCTACAGGACATGACAACCGACACAAAAATGTGTTTAATAACTTTTCAAAATTCTGACAGTTCTGCTGTTCGTAGTTCCAAAAATAAATTGACCAAAAGTGTCACTATAAGTAACCCTTCAAAATTATACCCCCATATTTGTGAAAACCACAATTCGTAACGTGATTAGTAATTTCTTCATTACATCATTAACCCATCACCAGAGCATGTTTCAAATAGACCATGATGCCTACCTAATGTAAATATGGACCAACTGTCATCCTTATGTGTGCTATAAACTATATAAACCTAGCAAAATCGATTCGTTTCACCTTCACACCTCCCAATGACAGTTTTATAATTATGTTCTCAGGCTAATTACCGCCGCGCCGCAACATGTCCATCATCGGTGTCACAAGACCAATATTCGAAAACAAGCCACTGTCACCATTCCCATTGTGAATTGCACAATAAGCACAATGCACATCCATCATTTAATAGCCAAAAAATGTGCAACAAAACATAAAGCCATCATCATCATGGTCCTCATATAGTCCCCTCGATGCTATTCAAAAATTAAAAATTTAAAAAAAAATCCCAATTCTCGCCCCAAGAACACACCACAAAAACACAACACTCATCATCACAGAACAAAAGTAATTTTAATTGCAACTCGTGTTGAACAATTTCTCGAGAATAAAACACGAGACTCTGCGGGACGACCGACACAAAGCGTCGACACAATGGATTGAAAACAACAAAATTTTTGGGGTTGGAAATAATGATTTTTATATTTTTAATTAATCTCTGCCAAAGTTACCGTAAAACAAAAACTGCCAAGAAATCCTAAACCGATTTGGTTGCTCACCTCCTCGGTATTTAGAACTCTCGACATTTTGTTGCGCCTGCAATTATTATTTTTTATTTCTCGAGAAATTATGCCTAGCGTTTTTAACGTACACTTCATTAGTTGACTTAATTTATTAATTATCGGGTAATTTTGAGTTCCATTCAGAAAATTAGCACTTGCGGCGCGCAGCGGCTCGGCTGTGTGTTGATGATAAATAAGTCTCAAGCGGTTCGTGTTTTCAAATACGTATTTTTTTTTTATTATTATTATACCGCGTTTGTACCATGCAGCGCGCGTTGCGCCGCTAGCCGCTAGCTGCATGACACTTTGTCGCATCATTTGTCACTTTTTGAGATTCTGAACTCTCTCTTTTTGTTCTTGTTTTTTTTTTTTTTTTTCAATTTTATTCTCGAAAAAACAGGCGCTAGCGTTTTATGTACATAATAAATACTTATATATACTATATCCTAGCCTAAGGCCGAAAAGAAATTAAAAACAAAACAAGAATTAAGCTGTCACCGAGAAGTCCAATTATTTCGACAGTCGGACATGTTTTTGCTGCTGCAGTGAAAAGGGGTTGATGCTGCATAATGCTGCGGTAACGGCGGCAACAGAGCGGCAGAAGATGCAACAACTGACAAAGGCGGCGAATTGTTTTTGAAGAATTTTGATTGAATATAATATGAGCTCTCGAACAACAACACAAGGCTGTTTTTGTTATACGATGATGATGTACCTTCTCTTCTATTAGATATGTAGGCTTTAAGTATGTAGGTATAGGTAAGACGATGGGCTTTGGCATCAGACATCGACAGAGTACTAGGATTAAGGTGAACCATAATTGAAATTCTATAAGACAAAGAACGCGATCTGACAAACAAAAAGCGTTAATGATGCTGATTTTTGTTTAATCGCAAGGTTTGGCACAGATCAAAGGAATTTTAATGAGATTCTAGAATTATTGCGTTAATACTCAAGACATTTACCATCACCATTATTATCATCATCAACAACCTCATTTTCTAATCATCAAGAAGGACTATAAGGGATTGAATAAATATTTGTACCTATACATCTTTTGTAACTTTATTTGAAGGGACTTAAATAGTTTTTGATCATTTTTGTTTCATCTTTAATAGAAAGAGGTTCAATTAAGAGAAGTCGTAAATTCTTAAAATACAAATTTCAGACAGCAAAATCCAAGACAAATGAGATGGTATAGTAACTTACTGAAGCCTTTCGATCTCAAGAGCCTTCTTGATTGATTATTTACCTCATCAGAAATGATTTCAGAAAGAATTTTAAATCACTGCAATATTTCAATTTTGTTAGAAGTTCTAATAGTTGAAGCGTTTGGATGAAGTTGCAACATTTCGAAATATTTGTATAAGGACTCGAAACTTTCTGTTCAGAATTTTTTGCGTATTATAATCTCAGAAAATGTTGATAAACAAATAAAATAAGAAAAGAGGCTGGGATGCGACCCACACTGATAACTTCCCATCCCGTCTGTCGATTTGTCTTGCTTAAAAGTTTGTCTATATGTATCAATTTTTGTCAAATTTGCGTACTATTTTTTGTAGATTTTATTTTTTTTATGAAAAAACGGACTGTTGGATTTTTATAAAAAAATTACTGAATATCGAAAACATTATTTTCTGTGAAATAAAATAAGTTTGAAGCCAATATTTGTAATTTTTGAAAAGCTACTTGAGTCGAAAATCAATTTTTACCAACTTTTATTAATTTTTTTTAGGTTTTTATTTTTAGTAAGAAAACTGTCAATTTGATTTTTCTCAAAATTTTATCACATGTCAAAAACATTATTTTTCGTTGCACAAAATTGTTTTGGAGATGAACTCATATTTTAGTCGTAAAATTTTCGAGGTGACACATTGTTTTTTTGGTTTATAAAAAAACCGTTAATTGGATTTTTTTTGCAAAAATATAATTGTTTTGTATCACGTTACAATATATAATATAAAATTTAATTCAAGTCTCTGCGTCATTGGTTCATGAGATATTTAGGTTTAACCAAAATTTTCACCTTTTTTTAAACTGCTTTGGTAAAAAAAACACCCACACAATTTTCTTGAAAGCCCTTTCTGCATCTTTCTGCCTTATTATCTGTATAACAAAATTTATTTGAAGTCGATATCTCTTCTGGTTCTTGAGCTATGGACGACGAAAAAAACGTCGCGAACGTACGGACGTACGGACGGACGTACGGACGTACGTACACACGCACGCACAGACATCTTTCAAAAAATCTTTTATTTCGACTGTCCCTAGAGTTGAAACTCGAGAAATGTCAAAATTTTCAATTCTACAAATCGGACCCATTACAATAACTTCCTATGGGAAGTTAAAAAATAATAGCTTTTTAATAATAGGACTTTAAAGTTTTCGCTAGGTATCCTCATTTATTGAAAAAAAAGCCGAACGTTTCAATTACAATTCCTAAACCTAATAAATGCTCCAAATAAATTCATAAACTAAATTGGGTTGAATTGGTTGGCCTTGGCAGGTGTCTTCGACAGTTTTTAAATATTTAGAAATTAGTGTGTCTTCGGTTTTGACGAATCTCCTCTTCGTTTAATTAAAAATCACCTTTCGGACCGTTCAAGTAGTATTGGATGGGTTCAAAGTTTGGGAAACATAAAATAAATGATGGTGTGCCACAGGGTTCAGTTTTGTCTCTGACACTCTTTCTCGTGTTTGAAACTTCTAATGTATAATGAACTCATTCAATTTTAATTTGACAGCATTGTAAAATGATGAATCAAAAATCGAGTAGAATTAAATGCGCCAAAAACTGGTTAAAACAGAATTTAACACCTCTGCCACTATCCCTGATTGGCACTGCATCATATATTAGGTGGCGCAACAGTCCGTAGAGAACCAGGGCCTAGTGACTTACAACTCTCAACCATTCCTGTGTGCGAGTTATGTTGTCAGGGATGAGGGGGACCTACAGTTTCAAGCCGATTCCGAACGGCTATTTCTATTTATATTTCTATTTCTTGGAGGATTAGTCAATTCCTCGCAAGAGGCGGTACCCGTGAAAAAAACTTTAGGTGACACAGGCAGGCATCGAACCCAAGAACTTTCGCATGAAAATCCAACGCACTAACCATCATGCCACGGGTACTAAGGCACTGCATCAAGGAGACTGAAATCTGTGTATTTCTAACCGCCGCTTTTGGAAGGATCACATATGCCACATGATGTTTGGGGATACCAGAAGTTTTTCTCCCCCTCTGATCTGGCTGTTATCTTCAAGACTTATAAACGTACAAAGTTTGAATATAATTCCCATCTCTGGGCTTATGCTTCTGCAACTTAATGTCTCTTGGACAGTATTGAACGTAAAGCTTTCAAATTGATATCATCATTACGTTGCTTGAACACCGTCGGTCGGTCGCTCGTCGTAAAGCTTCTTGGCTCAACCTTTCTTACAGTTTTTGTTTATCGGATTAGGCTCTAGAGCTCGCATAACTTATTGGCTATACACATCGGTCATCCGACCAATACTTATGTACGGGGTTGCAGTGTGGTGGACTACACTAGAGAAAGTCACATACTACGACAAACTCAGCAGAGTCTAACGCACTGCATGTCTCTGCATTAGCGGGGCTTTGAGAACCACACCCTCAGCAGCGTTGGACACTCTCCTCCATCTGACACCCCTCGACATATTCAGCAAACAAGTGGCAGCGAGTACAGCTATTAGACTCAACGCCTCATCTCAATGGGCCAACAACAATGTTGGGCACTCCATCATTCTGAACCTCTTTGGTTCTATACCAAAGTACATAGACTACACTATTCCAAGACCCCAATTTGGTAAAAACTTCCAGGTATCAATTCCATCCAGGGATGAATGGGAAGATAAAAAACTCCTGGATGACAAAAGCATCCATTTTTATACAGATGGATCCAAGACAAATGAGGGAGTTGGTAGTGGTGTGTACTCAGAAAAGCTTAATTTAAGCATCTCATTCCGCCTCCCTAATCATTGTAGCGTCTTCCAAGCGGAAATTTTAGCGATCAAAGAGGTTCTCTCTAGGCTAAGAGAAAACGTGATATCAACTTCTGATATCTGCATCTTCTCTGACAGTCAGGCTGCTATCAAGTCTCTTGACGGCGTCTCAACCAAATCTCTAACGGCCCTCGATTGTCGATCGTCTCTTATGGAGATGGCGCAGCAATTTAACATTCACCTATGTTGGGTGCCGGGCCACAGAGACATCGCAGGAAATTGTAGAGCCGATGAACTCGCTAAAAATGAAACCGTCATACCTATTTCACCTGAAAGGGAGAAGATAGGTATACCGATAGCTACATGTAAACTTCTGCTAAAAGAAAAAGCTTTCGAGATAGCAAACTCTAGGTGGTACAATTTACCGACATGCGCAGCCACAAAACTAATATGGCCTTCATTGGACTTAAAGCGCTCTAAAGACTTGTTATCCCAAAGCAGACTTCATATTTGCTCCCTAATAGGTGTCCTTACGGGACACTGTCTTATAGGCAGACACGCATTACGACTTGGTGTAGCCTTAAATGACTTCTTCAGGAGCTGTATGGACGAGGAAGAAGAAGAAACAATCTCTCACCTCCTCTGCACCTGCCCTGCTCTTTCACGAAGACACAAACTTCATCTGGGAGATTACTCTTTTGATGATCCCAGCGAACTAGCTAAAAAGGATATCATATCTCCTTCGCTTTATAAAAAGCTCAAAATGGTTCGACTAGTGGGAAGTAATTCTATAGATTCATGTGGTATCACAATGGCCCTTTTCTTCTGGCCTAAGTGTGTGGTTTTTGTATCCGCAGCCACTTTAACCTAACCTAACCTAGGCTCTAGAGAATAAGCAATTTGCATTCCTCCCCTCAAGCAATACAGCCATAATACTCGCGCCTCCAAAAATGCTCATCAGTTTACCCTCAAGTCAAACTTTGGACGTAAAGAGATTCGTTCTTTAGCCGTACTACGTGAATGTGGAATGCTTTGCCACATTCTGTCTTTTCCGGTCATTGTCAGAAAAAAGCTTTCAAGATGTTCCGATTAAAAAAAAACTCTCTTTTTCTTAAACAAATGGACTCTGACGGTACGCAAATTAAGAATTAAGTCGTGACCAATTGTTTTAAAACTTGCATTCAGAAGTTATTTTTGTTGGAGTGATGCAACGGTTGACTGAAAAACTTTTCATTTGGATCACTAGAACCATCGTGCTTCCCCGGAAGTGGTAAGGATTTGATAAGATATAGGAATGTTTTTGAGGATTTATCGTCACAAACCTTCAAGTCTTCAGTCGCAAGAGCCGCCCAACTATTTTTTTTTGCGGTTTCAAGAAAATTTTGTTGGATCAGCCCTATGTGATCTATTTGCTTATAGATCATAGCAAGAATTAGGGGTTTGGATGAAGCATTGATCCGTTCTTTTCCAATTTTTCTGCTTTTAATTTCTTTCAATGTCACAGTGCCCTGGGACCCAACAAAGAGGAACCGTGTTGACTTTGAGACCGTTTTAACAGTTTTGACTTTGTGACAGTGATGAATATGTTTTTATTTACCGAATTGTGGAAATAGAGGTCTTCAGCTGCTTTAGAAACTGCGAGTTCTTCTGCTTGAAAGACACTGCAGTAGTTTGGGAGCTTTGTTGATCTTTCTAGGGGAGAATTGCATGAAAAGATTCCAGACCATAATCCCTCCTCCGTTTTGGACCGAAAGCAGTCCTTTTCCAGTTATTAGACTGTATAAGACGCAGTGCGCTTTTGGCCACCAGTTCTTTCATGAATATATTAAGAGGGGCTAGCGAGATAAATGTCTCTAGGGCTGTTTGTTGTAGTTCTAATAGCACCTCTACAATCTATTCTCTGAATCTTTGTCATACTTTTAAGATTGGCTTTCAAGGGCTGGCCACCATACCGAACATGCATATGTCAATATTGGATTAAAATGGATGTGAACAGCATGACCATATCAATGTTAATGTAATGTGAATTAATCATCAAAATCTTGTGATTGATCCTATATTCTTTTTTTAAGTCTCAAATAACTGCAAATAAGCTTCACACCACCATAACCATTTCTAAAAGTGAAAGTAATCCTAAAAACAATTTTAATATTTTAATTTAAATTATTGTTAAAGATTTAAATTAGCACAATTTATTACAATTATTTACAAAACCTACGTACTTCTAGTTTTAAAATTAGAAAATTACATAAAATTGGTTCCATAAGACTAAACACGAGCATACGACACAGAGGCCACCAAAGTCGCCATTATCATCTTCTTCATAACATCTGTCTATGCAAAATGCTTGCTAGGGGGTTAAAAACTTCAGAGCAATAGAATAATTTTTGGGTGACTTAATGGCATAACAAGTCGGATTTTCATTTATGTATAAATAGTTAATTGTTCAAACCTATCTACCATCACTGTGCACCTTCAGTTAGAGGCAATATAGAGCCCAGCAGCGATAGTCAGTATGGTCAAAAATTACAACAGATATAACTCCAACAATAAAGTTTCTCTTCTTCATCACCCAAAAGGTCTTACTATGGGTGCTCTAGGAGAAAAAGAACTCATGCCACCATAAAATTATAGACGTATAAAATTGAAAGACCTTATTTTTCAGCTGACTTGTGGTAAGGTTAAGGTAATTTTAAAAGGTGTCACCATAAATTGCGTAGTAAAATCCGCAGAGGTAAAAATATCTATAAACATACCACCAAAAAACACCTCCGCACCATTACGGCGGCGGCGGCCGGCGGTGGCGAGGTGGCAAAAACTAGCCCCAGTCTTCAAGAGCTAGCCATAAGCAAGCCTGAAGAGAAAAAGGTACCTTTTATAATAAATGAATATTTCTACAAAGACATTTTGTGGGAAGGTATTAGGTATTCTATTCAGCAAGGTAAAGTATTGGTATCTTTGTATAAAGAAGTAGGAACGAAGGTAGAAGGTCTTTCTTTTCTGTTCTTTTTCAGGGTCTAGTAATTAACAATTATTTCACATTAAAAGAGATAACTTCCTACAGAATCTTCCGCTTGTTTTGGCTTTCATCGCCCACAATTTGATGGCGATGGTGGTGTTTTCTTTTTTGTTTTTCTGTTTTCATACTTCTGGGACATTCATTTGCAAGTAAGATAGGAGTAATTTGAAATATTATTACTAGGGTTTATAGAAAGTAGGTATAAGGTAGGTAGGTCAATTGTAAGATAACAAAATATGTATTCAAAGTACCTTCCTCTAGGTGGTCTGCGGTTTTGAATTTTTGTTTAATTGGAATATTTTTTTTAGGGGTGGTTTCTCTGTTTTGTTCTTGTGCAAAAAGATGTTTCAAAGCTTAGAATAAATTATTATTACTGAAAACAATTTAGCGAAAAAGATATTAGATTAGTTTCTATAATTTCTTGGAATAATTGAAAAATTTTTAGGAAATAAATTGAGGAAATTCAAAATATTAATTTAGATGATTTTGATTGTAATAATAATTGCTAACCCGCAAGACCTTTTGTTCAATTTCTTCATTTAGAATGTGAGAAGAGCACGTGAACAAATTAAATTTGGAGAAAAAATTAATCAATATTATTAAAAAATTATGTATACGTCCACTATTAAAATCGGTCACATTTTAATGGTTTATGGTGGTCAGGTGTAGTGCCCGTGGCATGATGGTTAGTGCGTTGGACTGTCATGCGAGAGGTCTTGGGTTCAATCCCTGCCTGTGCCACCTTAATTAAAAAAAAAAAAGAGTTTTTTCACGGGTACTGCCTTTTGCGAGGAATTGACAAATTCTCCAAGAGTAATTTTTGTCATGAAAAAGTGCATTCTCAAATTAGCCGTTCGGATTCGGCATATAAATTGTAGGTCCCATCCATCCCTGAGAACATTACTCGCACACAGGAATGGTTGAGAGTTGTAAGTCACTAGGCCCTGGTTCTCTACGGACTGTTGCGCCACCTAATTTATATGGTGGTCAGGTTACTTTTGTTTTGGTTTTAACATCTATTTTTCATTAATCAGTTATAACTTTATTAATTAATGCCTACTGAATATTAAACAACTCTGGTCTTTGCCATTTATTAACTTTCCATAGGAAGTTATTGTAATGGGTCCGATTTGTTGAATTGAAAATTTTGACATTTCTCGACGTTTCAAGGTCCCTAGAGTCGAAATAAAAGATTTTTAGAAAGATGTCTGTGCGTGCGTGTGTAGGTACGTTCGTACGTCCGTATGTCCGTACGTCCGTACGTCCGTACCTCGTCCATAGCTCAAGAACCAGAAGAGATATCGACATCAAATAAATTTTGTTATAGAGATAATAAGGCAGAAAGGGCTCTCAAGAAAATTGAGTGTGTTTTTTTTTAAATAGCAGTTTAAAAAAAAAGGTGAAAATTTTAATTAAACCCAAATATCTCATGAACCAATGACGCTAGAGACTTGAATAAAATTTTATATCATAGATTGTAACGTAATACAAAACAATTATATTTTTGGAAAAAAAATCCAATTAACGGTTTTTTTTATAAGTCAAAAAAAACTGAAAAAAATGTATTACCTCGAAAATTTTACGACTAAAATATGATTTCGTCTCTAAAACAATTTTCTGCAATGAAGCAAAATGTTTTTGACATCTGATAAAATTTTGAGAAAAATCTAATTGACAGTTTTTTTTATAAAAAATAAAAACCTAAAAAAAACATTACTGAAAGTTGGGAAAAATTTAATTTCTTTTCAAAAACTTGAGACTTAGGCTTCAAACTTATCTTATAAGAAATATTGTTTTCAACATTCAGTAAAATTTTGAAAAAAATCGAATTGACGGTTTTTTTTATAAAAAATAAAAACTTAAAAAAAATTAACAAAAGTTGGTAAACATTGATTTTCGACTCAAATATCTTTTCAAAAATTTGAGGTAATGGCTTCTAACTAATTTTACTAATTTTAACTTATAAGAAATATTGCTTTCAATATTAGAAAACATTTTGGGAAAAATCGACAGTTTTTTTTACAAAAAATAAAAACCTAAAAAAAAATTGTTTTTTGACGTAAATATCTTTTCAAAAATTTGAGACATTGGCTTCAAACTAATTTTAATTTTTCAACATACGATAAAATTTTGAGAAAAATCGAATTGACAGTTTTTTTTACAAAAAAATAAAAACCTAAAAAAAAATTAATACTAAAACTTGTTAAAATTTTACTTTCGACTCAAATTTCAAAAATTAAAAATATTGGCTTCAAACTTATTTTATTTCACAGAAAATATTGTTTTCGATATTCAGTATTTTTTTTTATAAAAATCCAACAGTCCGTTTTTTTTATAAAAAAATAAAATCTACAAAAAATAGTACGAAAATGTGGTAAAAATTGATACATATAGACACACTTTTAAGCGACAGACGGGATGGGAATTTATCAGTGTGGGTCGCATCCCAGCCTCTTTTTTGTTTTGATTTTGTATTGCGAATTGTATTTCAATTTAATAAATTTTTTGAAGTTAAAGTCTTACCAAAATTGAATTGTTTACAACAGTTGTATGACAAATAGATACCTACTTAAATTTTAAAACGCTTTAATACCGCCACAACATTTCATATATTTCGTTGTTTTATTCATCCCGCACTAGTATTATAAATGGAAAATGCAGTTTGTTTGTTTCTTTGCTTGTTTGTTTGCTTGTTTGGCCGTCCTTTACGTCGCAACGGAGCAATATTATGAAATGATTTATTGTGTGGAGGTAGTTAGATGGCTAGAGAGTGTTTTCAGTTACTTTTTAAAGCAGTCAAATATCTCATTCCCAGCTCATTTGAGCAGATTCGACAGTTAAACTTAAAAATTCTATATATTCTTTTTTTTTAGAATGCTAATTAGTAGCATATTATTAGGTGCTTTCTACTTTTGAACCTTGAACCATTTACGTACGAAACTATATTTAAACACAATTAAACGCGTGTAACAGCTAGTATTTTTAAGTGAGAAGTGAAATTGGTGCAACAATTTGAGAATTTAGAAAACGTGTGCGTCACCGAAGAACAACTGAAAATATTGCTGCTGTAGCTCATATTGTTGATAGAAACTTCGGGTTTTTCGATTTCTCGTCAATTTGTAGCCGAAATTAGACAGTAATTTATATAAAAACTTATGGTCTTAAAACTTAGTTGACAGAAGAACTCAATCCAGTCGATCCCTGGTAACTTGGCTTTTTGGGTCCTTACAATACATTAAAATAACACGGGCCTACATCGAAAAAATATATTATGTGATGTGGCCCATTTTCACTACCATAGCTGCATTTTAAAACGTAATTGTCGCATTTGAGGCTTGAAATATTCAAGAGTGATTATTTAAAAGTATTTCGTGTAACAGTTTTTCTCGAGATTTTTGGACTGGCAATTGGAATTTACTTATTCGAAAACGAAGTCGTTGCAACTGTTATGGTGAATGGAGTTGAGCTACCGAGCTTTGATTAATAATTTTGTATGAACGGAGTTTCAAGATATTGATGTACGAGTATATGTATCCGAGTATCCAGTTTTTGGATGCATGCCGAAGTTTCCATGAAATATTCTCTAAGTTGTGCTCTACATCCAAGGTTCAGAAATCCTTGTGGAAATATCCCTTCGTTATTTTTGTCTTTTTTAACTTCCCATAGGAAGTTATTGTAATGGGTCCGATTTGTCAAATTGAAAATTTTGACATTTCTCGACGTTTTAAGGTCCCTAGAGTCGAAATAAAAGACTTTTAGAAAGATGTCTGTGCGTGCGTGTGTACGTACGTTCGTACGTCTGTACGTTTGCCACGTTTTTTCGTTGTCCATAGCTTAAGAACCAGAAGAGATATCGACTTCAAATAAATTTTGTTATACAGATAATAAGGCAGAAAGATGCAGAAAGGGCTCTCAAGAAAATTGTGTGGGTGGTTTTTTTTACCATATCAGTTTAAAAAAAGGTGAAAATCTTGGTTAAACCTAAATATCTCATGAACTAATGACGCTAGAGACTTGAATTAAATTTTATATTATATATTGTAACGTGATACAACAAAATTATATTTTTGGAAAAAAAATCCAATTAACGTTTTTTTTTTATAAGTCGAAAAAACTAAAAAAAAATGTATCACCTCGAAAATTTAACGACTAAAATATGATTTCGTCTCTAAAACAATTTTGTGCAAGGAAGCAAAATGTTTTTGACATCTGATAAAATTTTGAGAAAAATCTAATTAACAGTTTTTTTTTTGTAAAAAATAAAAAACTAAAAAAAAAATTAATAAAAGTTGGTAAAAATTGATTTTCGACTCAAATATCTTTTCAAAACTTTGAGATATTGGCATAAAACTACTTTTATCTTTCAAAAAATATTGTTGTCAACATTCAGTAAATTTTTGAAAAAAATCGAATTGAAAGTTTTTTTTACAAAAAATTAAAAACCGAAAAAAAATTAAACAAAAGTTTGTAAAAATTGATTTTCGACTCAAATATCTTTTCAAAAATTTGAGATAATGGCTTCTAACTAATTTTAACTTATAAGAAATATTGTTTTCAACATTAGGAAAAATTTTGAGAATAATCAAATTGATAGTTTTTTTTACATAAAATAAAAACCTAAAAAAAAAATTATAAAAGGTGGTAAAAATTAATTTTCGACTCAAATATCTTTTTAAAACTTTGAAATATTGGCTTTAAACTACTTTAATCTATCAAAAACTAAAAAATATTGTTGTCAACATTCAGTAAAATTTTGAAAAAAATCTTTTTGACAGTTTTTGTACAAAAAATTAAAAACCTAAGAAAAATTTAACAAAAGTTGGTAAAAATTGATTTTCGACTCAAATATCTTTTCAAAAATTTGAGATAATGGCTTCTAACTAATTTTTACTTATAAGAAATATTGTTTTCAAAATTTTGAGAAAAATCGAATTGACAGTTTTTTTTACAAAATATAAAAACAAATTACAAAAAACAAAAATTACTTTTGACTCAAATAGCTTTTCAAAAATTAAAAATATTGGCTTCAAACTTACTTTATTTCACAAAAAATATTGTTCAGTTATTTTTTTTTATAAAAATCCAACAGTCCGTTTTTTCATAAAAAAAAATAAAATCTACAACAAATAGTACGCAAATTTGGTAAAAATTGATACATATAGACAAAATTTTAAGCAAGACAAATCGACAGACGGGATGGGAAGTTATCAGTGTGGTTCGCAACCCAGCCTCTTTTTTGACTTTCTTTTTAACTTTTAAGAATTTTCGAAATAATTTCATACCTATCACATTATATGTCCTGATACTGTATATTCCATATATTTCAATCGATTTTTACTAATTGCACAATTACCATACTTAAAAAGCTAACCGTTTTATATATGATTTTTCTAAATTGTTTTCATTTTTTGTTTGTAATTGCAGGCACAACAGCAGCAACAAAGCCAACAGCAACAAAACGTTTTGAATAAGTCAAACGATGACCTACGAAGAAAGAGGCCCGAAACCACAAGGCCCAATCATATTCTGCTGTTCACCATAATAAATCCATTTTATCCAATTACAGTGGTAAGTTTACATCTATGCATTTTTGTTTTTACTCGTAGTTTGTCTGAGTGTTTGTATCTATGAGTGTATCTATATGAGAATGGGGGTGATATCCTGGAAATATGCGTGTATCTATACCACACACAAAAACAGATACAAAAAAATTGCAAAAGTTTAATCCTAAAGGGATTTCGTTTGGAAAATTATGGCAAAAGAATCTACAGACGACTGCGCCCGCCGCCGCCGCCGCCCGCCCTCTTTTGAGCCCAGTATGTGGTACACATTCGTTTTCTCAGATCATCGTTCGTATCGTGGTAGTTTTTAATTAAAATGCCTCGAGATAGCTTTTGGTTTTGTGTCATCTGCGTGTATATATTTTACTTATATGTCTAGCGATCGTCCTCGTCGCAGGATGTATCTTATGTACTCTTTTATATATAGGTAAGATATTAACAAAAAAAAGCACATATGGGAGTATACAGTAAACATATTGATGCGATACTGGGATATACAGGATATACTCCATAGGTATCCTTATTCTGATACCTTGCACTGCATCTTCTTTATCCCAAAAGCTATAGGTAAAGTATGCCTTTCGTTGATACTAAAGCCAACAACCCTCTATTCCTCATCATTTATATATGTATGTATGTATCTATACTTAAACCCAAAGTTGAACGTATAGCCAGTTTGATATGTGCCGAGGACCTAGAAATTGGAATTCTATTGGGTATCGGTGGGGGTGAAACAACGAAGGTGGATGAGGTTTGATAAAGTAAGTCGAGACAACAGACAGATGAAATGAAATGAAAATGCACCACAAGGTTGGTAAGTTGCGCCCGGCTGCTTTGTCAGAAGGTCCCATATAGCCTAGACACAAGAATCTATATTCTATATATATTTTATGAGAATATAGGATGATGGTGGCTCTGGTCCTGGTTCTATTTCTGTTTCTGACTCTGGCTAGCTTGCAGCCGTTCTTTGAGCAATGATGCAACTTAAGGGTTGACTTTGGATTATGTTTTACCTACAAACATACGTTGGCATTTTGAAGGGTTTCCCAGACATGTAAAACTTGCATAACATTTCCTCTTATTGCAAAATATACATTATGTATTTGTCTTCTTATGTACGTACATATATGTTTTCTGTATACCAATTCGATATATGTATGTATGTACATTTAAAAAAAGGGATACTTTCCCTCAAATATGGAAAGATACATCCAGGCAATTTATAAACTTCAAAACTTTACCTTATGATTGTAAAATATTTATTCATTTTGATACAATTAAAAAACAACAACAAAAAAACTTGAACTAGACGAAAGGGGATGTTTTTGAAATTCAAAGTTCTATAAAATGAAATGAAAATATAAATAGACAAATATATGAAATTGGTTAACTTGCTGTTTTTCAGGGGTTGAAAGGGTTTGAAAACCTGGAAATAAAAGGGTAAATGGTTTTAAGTATTGAAATTTATATATATGGGATCCTTTTTAAACAAATTAAAGTTTAATTTAAAATTTATTTGAAGATATACATATGACGAGACTTATGTAGACAGGTTATAGAAGATCTTAACTTGAAATATTTGTATTCTTACATACATATGTATTTCAATACTAATATAGTAAAATTTGGTAAGGGTAATTGTAAGCCCTTACAAATGTCAAGATGTAAAATAGAAGTTAACGAAATATTGAAATAGTAATTTAACTCTAGGGGAGTCCTGAAATTGAAGCAAATGCCGATTATCCATTTGGTAAAGGGTTGCCAACCCTAAATAAACCTTTTTGACAGCTTACAGTTCAGGAAAAAAACTGTAGAATAGTTGATAAAGAATCGTGAACAGTATTTCAGAAACTTATTCCAATTTGTCAATGCATCATTTTGAAATGTGTTTATTTCTTGATTTTACTTCGCTTTCTGCGAAGAATTTGTAAAATTAAAAAGAAATGAAACAATATGTTTATATCTTTAAGCCTATCAAAAACTTTTAATTCATTTTAAAATGCATGCATAAAAACGTAAAAGTTATTTAAAAGAATGTTTATCTGATCATTTTGATTGTTAAATGGGATGCAGAAATGAGGATTTGTTGCTCAGTAACTTCATGATAACAAGCATTCTACAAAAATTGTGTAAAAAAATGTCTGTCTTGGACATCCTTTTACAATACTGAAGAAAACTCAACAACTAGCCTTTATAAACATAAATTGATTGAAATTTTGAAGTTCAAAAAAGAAACTATTCATATCATATGCCAATTGTGGTAACATTTAAATGTGGCGAAATGGTACGAGAGGAAATTGTGACCTTGGCGCTTTGTAAGGAAAAAAGAGTAAACTATTATGAAGCTGAGGCAGAAAAGCTAGTTATAGATGTAGTAGTCCCTCTGAATTTTGGAACTTGGCCCGAAAACTAAATGAATCGAAGTATATTATCAGTCGTGGATTGGATACTTCTACTCTACGAAATCATTTCAATCAACTGCTGAACCCAGCAATGTTGGACCCAGTCATGATCTACTATGCCCAACCCTATATTCATGACGAGATTTTAGACAGTACAATTTCCCAGCATGAGGTTCGCGTATCGGTCAACGCACTAGCAGATGGAAAAGCGGCAGGTACAGACAGGGTACCAGCGGAATTCTACAGATATGGCACTGACGAACTGAATAAGAACCTGGCAAACATATAAAATCAAATTTTTGAAACTGGAATCATCCCTCAGCAGTTTGAAGATGCTTTGATTTTTCCGATACACAAAAAAGGCAACATCGAAGATCCAGCCAACTATAGAGAAATCTCGTTTTTGAACGCTTCCTATAAAATCTTTACTGCGATTCTACTAAAGCGGCTAAACATGTGGATAGACTCGAATAATCTATTATGTGAGGTTCAAGCCGGATTCAGGTCGGGTTACTCGACCATCGATCATATATTCGTTCTAAGGAGCATTGTTGAGTCTTTTTGGGAAAAAAATAAAAAGCTATACACTTTTTTTGTGGATCTTAAAGCTGCATTTGACTCAGTTGGACGAGTTATTCAGAACTTGTACGCAGACACAAGAGCAGCGGTATGGAATGGAAAATAGGTATCTGAATGGTTCTAGACGCAGTCGGGAGTAAGACAGGGCTGTGCTCTCAGTCCTAGCTTGTTCTTCCTGGCAAACTCACAGCAATCCTTACAGCTTATGATAAATTGACTTTCGGAATACTGTAGACGATAAAACTTGGTAGTGAACCAGAATAAGTCGAAAGTAATGGTTATCAAGAAAGGTGGAGGAAGGTTAAGCTCAAGTGAACAATGGTACTTCAACAATGAGAACATAGAAAGAGTGAAAGAATACAAATACTTAGGAGTATATTTTACCCAAAACTTAAGTATGGAAAAAACACCTCAATGAAAAACTTCTTAAGGCTAAAACCGCGATTAACGTGGCATTCAACAATATAGCAGTAAATATAAAGTTTTCGAATCAGTATCCCAATCAATCTTGTTTTACGCAGCCCAAGTGTGGGGAGCAAAGAAATTTGAGAAATTTGTGGAAAAACTCCTGAGATTTTATTTAAAACGAACATTCCGCCTTCCTTCATGCACCCCAAACTACATGATAATGTTAGAAACAGGCTTATTCCCACTCTTCATAAAAACGTTGAGGTTGCAAGTCGATTACATTGTGAAAGTACTGAATATGCCCAACAATCGCTTACCAAAAAAAGCAGCTTTACAAGCGATACAAAGCAAAACAGGATGGGTTAAAGAGTGGATTGGGCTAGCAGAAGATACAGGTGTAACTTTAAATCTCAGTGAACAGAGTACATGGAAATCGTTCCTGTACCAGGTTATTAGACGTCTGGATGAAAATTTTAGAAATGTGTTTACAGAACAGGTATCCACCTCACTTCATCGGATGATCTATAGCAGGCTGAATTATAATCTTAATGGACATAAATATTGTAGAGCAAATTTCCAACATGTTTCGGCTAAGAGGTAAATTGCTAAACATAAATTACGTTCCACATCGCGAAGATCTTCCATTGCTCTGTGATATTTGCAACATGGCTGAACGAGAGGATATTTTTCATTTTGTCGGAAGGTGTCCAGTCCTGAGAGAAACTAGAAGAAATGTACTTGGTAGAGACTTTTTATCAGAAAACGAAACTTTAGTTCTCTTAAATGAAATAGATGTGTCTAAAATGCTTATATATTGCAAAACAGCACTTATTTATAGAAGCAGAATTAAAGATGAAAATTTTTAGTTAACACAACTGCAACTTAATAAATTATGTACAAAACTTTAATACAGTTAAAACTTTGTCAATCAGGCAGACGGCAAAACCATGCTTTAAAGATTGTTAATGAAATTGTACAAATAATTGCAAGTAAATAAAAATCTATCAAATCTAATCTAATATAAATTGATGATACTGAAAAAAAAAAATTAAAATTAAATTAAAAGGTCAGGTCCTAAAACAGAACCTTCTGGTATATCTGCTTAGTTAATTATTCGAGGTTTTTTTTGAATTGTTTTGTTTAAGAAAAAGTAGTTCAACTTGAACCAAGATAGTCGCGTCTTCAAAACAAATATTGTCAAGTTTGTCCATAAAAAGAATTTTACACAAGAAGCTCTGAAATTTTACCATACATTTTGAAATTTCACACTTTTTATGAACAATACTATATATAGATTTTCATATTTTCATAAAATGTACATTGTTAAAAGATTAAGTTATTATTAAATTGTGGATACCTTTGCTCAATTTTTTAAGAGAGAGTGGAATTTGAAGACTTAAAAGGCTTTGAGTTAAAAAAACATAAAAGCATTAAAGAATTTCCAGATCATTCTGAAGCGATAAGAACAAAACATTTCTACAAGATGTGGATCAATTTCGAAATTTGGTATTTTCTCTATTTCTGAGCTAAGTTTTACCGAAAAAAATACAAGTAAAATTAATTACAGCTTTAAAAGAACAACCTGGAAAATTCCTGCATGTAGATCCTAGGAGTTTTAGTATTTGCTAATGACGTGTTTCTATTCAAGCTTTAGGATTGGAATCATTTAATATTTAGATTATTTACTTTGAAGCGAGATTTAAAAGAAATGCGTTCAAAGAAACAAGTATTATCTCCTAAAATTATGGAACGACAAATACTCTATTAGAAAAATAAAAAATATATAGTTCAGGTCCTATAACAGAGCCTTATGTATGTCTGATTACTTCCTTTTATCCAATTTTTTTAGTTTATCAAAAACAATTATGTCTTTCCGATCTGTGACCATGGCATTCGTGCTAAGAATTTTACCAAAATCAATCTCCAGCTTTGATTTTTCATAAGACTCCGGGTTTTATATTTTGATGATTAAATCCTATATATGTAAAAAATATAGTGGTTGTATCAACTACCAAAACATTTTCTAAAACTGCTAAAAACAAGCAAATAAGCTAACTCACATTCCCTATGACTCTCTAGTTTTCAATATTTGATATTAAATTGTTTCTAATTAAAGTACTAAAACTGTATTAAAGAAATTTCGTTATATTGATGATTGAGGATTTATAAATTTAACTCTATTTGTCGAAAGTAGTCCACTCTCTAGGATATGAAATTAATTCATTGGCCAAAATTAGCATCAAAATGAATATTTCAACAAACAAATCCATATTGAATTTAGAAAAAAGCTCAGGTCCTAAAATTCAACCTTCTGGTATTCCTGTTTGAATCAATATTGTTGTTTTTAAAAGCAAAACATTTTAAAAACGTGTTGGTCTAAACATCCATGTTTTAGGCCTCTCTAACCTTGACTAAATTTTAAGACATTGAAAAACCTTTACTGTAAATACGGGTAAAAGTTATGATATGCAAAGCTTTTATTTTTTCTCTTCAAGGTACGCATAGTTCTTGAAATGTCGGTATCGAAACGAAATAAAAACGATACTTCTTTCCTATGTTGCTTCAATCAGAAGTTGTCAACTTTTAACATTGTCTTATCGTCTCAAGTCCATTTAATTTTTATATAGAAACCTAATCGCTCCCCAATTGGTTATACATATATCTTGTGGTTCTGTAAGTGTGATACTACTACCATAGAATACATCAAGGAACAAAATGATTATAATATGAAACTCCCCTATACTTAATTACATTACAAACCACAAAACCGTTCCGCTTCGAATTCTACACCATTTAATCGATAAGAACTTCTATATTACATATAGCTTGCTTGCATTGTTGAAATCAATTAATCGCTTCGTTGGAGCTTACTTCACTCGTATTGCCTATTCGTAAATATGTAGGTATATTGAGTTTTTGAAAAGTCATGTCAACCGCCCTCAGGTAACGAACCACAATCTCTAGATATATTATATACCCTATCAGCAACTTCACCTTCAGGAAGAGATATGTGTACGTGTATACTCGGTATAGTATATTCCTCACCCGGGCGCCACTCTATTTGGCTTCATATTAAATTTCTCCAATTTGATTAATGTCATTTTGCACAGTAATTCCAGCTATATGCCATAAATTTCAACAAGAAAAAAAGTTCTTATTTTATTTTTACTTTTGCACATTTTCAATTTAAACTTTGCAACCTCGTAGGTACCTTCATATCATAAAATTGTCCTATAGCTGCCAATAGGTGGAAATTCTCTTTCCATTGATATGGAGAATTGCATATGTATATGTATTATGTATGCGCTGCATTTAGGGTTGACTCGTATGTCACGGAGCTCCAGGATCATAACCAAAAAATAAATGTGAAAGAATAAACGGTGGTTTGCACCTTTTGTGGTTCTAAAAATTCAATCGAACTGCTGATGATGCTGTAGGTACCTTTACATACGCTGCGTTTGAACGGAAAATATTTACATTCCACCGAACGGTAACGGTAATGTATATATGTAGAAGCTTTTCCAGGATCCAAAGTATACTTGAGACGCCGCACCGAGTGTTTTGAGAAAATTTAACGGCATACCTTTGTTTTTCACTAGCTTCTATTTTAACTGTTTAACCGGGAAGTGAACATAGAAGAACCAAAATCATCTTGAACCTTCGCTGTCGTCCTTTCTTCGTCGTCGTCCTTTGCTATAGAAGAAGACGTGGTTAACTTTTTTAAACTAGAGGTGGCATTTTATGAAATATTTTTTTTTGTTTTTGAAAATGCTTAACTTATACCTAGCTTCACTTCGAATTTAATGTGAGGCTTCATGTGGAGAAAAAGAAGACTCTTATATGCAAAATTCGTCCTGGCATATGCCGATGTGCCGTACAGTGAACTTTTACCACTATACAAGAGTAGTTTGAAGTTTTCTTTACTTTTTTTCCTCCGCTTAAAATTCATGCAAAATTCATGAAAGTTTGAAGTGAGTGCATAGCGGGTGTGTGTTTGAGGGATAAGGATATGGATAAGGATAAGGAAGGACGAAGAGAGTTTTGTTGTTTTTATTCCTTCTTGAATCCATTTAAAGGATATATGCGAAAAGACGACATCTGATTTGAAAATAAAAAGGCTTCGCTAGGCTTGCTAGGCGCGTTTAAGGAGAAAAAAAACGAAGCATATAATGCAAAGTTTTCTACGTAGGGATATGTTTATGGAGAGCAGTTTTATTCTGTGTATAAGATGGAAAACTGTTTTATCCTATGTACTCTAGGCATTCGCGTCGAAATTTATACAATTTCTTTTGGCTTTGAGGATAATGCAGATTTGTTTTGGGTTTACATATGAAGATTTTCTTTAAGTTTATGTTTTTTGTTGTTGTTGTTGTATTTTATATTGGAGACATTTTAAAGTTTTTCGTTGAATTTTTGTTGTTGTTGTTGTGTCTGAATGTGTTGTTGTTTTTATTTTTTATTGAGGGTGATGGTGGAAAAAGTTTTGTATTGTGAATTTCCTTAATGCAGTTATATTAAAGGATGCAGTTTTTTTTATGTGAAGGCAGCTTTTGTTTTTAAGGGAATGAAACTAAAGTTTGAAAATAAAAACTTTGTTGTTTTTTGTGAAGAGGCATTTATGAGCTCAAGTACTCAGACTGAGATACGGATGCTTTTTGTCCTCAACTATTGTGAGCATATACTGCTTCCAGTCTTTCGAAGCAAGTGGTTTTGCATAAATTCGCGATGCCTCGAAGGTTTGGTTTTGTTTGGTCTTGAATTCGAAGGACTTTTTTGACTGACAACATGGATCTTGGTTTTTCATTCCTTTTCTATAGCTCCATGGAATCGGCTATATATCCTTTTCCGTAGGTTTCTTCATTGTTTGAACTTGAGAAGCCTTTCAGAGATTATTTATTTTCAATAAAATTAAGCACCAAAAAAATAATTAAAGGTAGTTTTACAGTTTTGGATAATTTCAAGAACTTAATCAGTACTTTTTTCTACGAAAACATTATTTTGAACCTATTTAATTCGTCAATGAAAGTAGTGCTTGATTTTCTTCTTCAAATTTAAGTATAAGCGTAAACATTCCTGTAACGGTACTTTTGTATAGTTTTTAATGTTAAAAGTGTTGTTTTTTTTCATAGACGGTTTTTTCTAGTCTTAAAGCCCTTTTTGAAATGACGAATGATGTCGATACTGTCCGCCTTACTAAGCGATTCTAATATTGATCTGTTATCTAGATTTAGTCTGATGAAGCTTCCCGAAATCGTGTCTAATTAATCTACAAAAATATCTCAAAGCGTCATTTTACATCGTTTTAGTGTTTGTCTGTCTTAATGTCACATTACAAAAATTGATAACATTTTCTAAAATCGTAAGATCGGTCTTCTACCGTCCTTAAACCCTTTTTATTTATTTTGTTTACGTTCGAAAAAAGTGGTAAATTTTGACTCCTAAGTTCCAAATCCTTGTCCAAAATTCAGCTTTATTGGTACTCAGATCTTCTAAGAGCTAACGTACGAAATTTTCTCGTACCTAACAAAGTATTGTTCGGTTGACTTTTTCAATCTCAGCTTTTATAAATCGCCTTTTGGATTCTTTCTTTGTTAACCTTTGTGATTCCTAATTGTAGACGTTCAGAACAATCCAGTGATTCCGAAATGGCGATGTTATTTCGATCGATTTTATTCAGAACATTTCCAAATATTACAGCAATGCTTTAGAATTAGAAAAAAATGAATGATCCTATAATAGAGCTGTCAATCTTACCAAAGGCTCAGTAGAAGAATATTCGTCAATGGCAAGAAAAAAATGTCACGTCTTTCCTACGTCTTAATTTTGTCTTATAAGTACAAATAATCTATAAAGAGGCCTTGATTTGTTCGAGTATACTTTTTTTCTATTATCTTGCCAATACTGAAAGTGGTGCTTAATAGACCGAAACTTCAACCAAGAAGTATTTTCTAGCGATTTAGTATCCTTAGTCATTCTGTTTCATTTTTATTAAATATGTTTTACATGGGTTAATTTCATTCCGAGCAGATAACATAGACTTCTATGGTCTAAACATTAAACTATTAGTTCTACAATGTTTTTAAAGTCTTTATTCACTCAAACATTTCGATCTTCCCATCGCTCGAGAAATATAATTAATAACATCGTCAGTGTACAAATAGACTCGACTATTATAAAGATAACTTCCAGAAGGAAATTGATATACAAAATAAATAGCAATGGACCCATCACTAAGCCTTGGGGAACTCCAATATTAGTAAAATAAACGAATTTTATATAAAGAAAATAACAACGGACCTAGCACTAAGCCTTGTGGAACTCCATTATTAGTATGATAAATGACTTTTCGGTTCCTGATTAAGTTGAAATACTTTCAGATGGATCAGACAAATAACTGTATAAAAGTTTGAGAGTTTCAGAAGTTCAATTTGGTTTTAAGTTTAAAATCAAAAATTGAATGGTCAATATTGATAAAAAATCTAAGAGTACAAGAGAAAATTGGATGTCACTGGTGACCTTAATTGGTGCAGACTCACAACAAAGAATAAAATAAAACTGTAAAAAGCCAGATGATGATAATGCTCTTAGTGTATCATCTCGAACAAATTCTTAACCTTCTTTCGACGACTTAAGCCTGCTTATTCAACTAGGTTATTCTTACAGAGAAATTTGTTTATATGTTGGACTTATGAATAGGCACAAATATGTGTGTAGTTTTCATTATGGCTATTTTGTTGCATATCATCCCTCTTCCTTCAAGATCTACCCTAAATATACCTTTCGTCGCACTACATGACAATAATCTCAAGCTTTGAATAGGAAAATACTAAAATATCCTTCTCTCAAGTTGTCAAAAATATTATTACTTACTAGGTTACTAACCCACATCCATATAAATAAATAAAGATTTTGCCAAAAATAAATCATTTTCAAGAATTAACCTCATTGCAATTATTAAGCCTTTGTCCCCCCAAATATAAACAATAAAACCCTTAGTAAGCAAAAATATACAAATTCTTATTCAACTGTAACTGTAAATGAATACAAATCAAATAAATAAAATGCAAAATTGAGTATTGGTATAGGTACGAGTGAGTACGTTGGCCTTGGTATAAGATATCTACAGAGAGGTAACTTCTATATCAATATCAATGTATCAGCTTATTTTTCCCTGAATTTGAAATACGAATTTGACAGTATATACCGCATATATACGAAAACAAGGGCCAAGTTATATTTTGTTATTTGCAAATTGTCGTATTCTTCTTTAAAAAAAAAAAAAAAAAACAAAAGAAATGAAATGAACTCCTTAGTTACGGGGGTGACCATGTTTCAGCAAGCTTCATTTAATTGTCTTATTTATTAAAGTGACAGATGAAATTACTGGAAAAAAGTTTTGGGCCTAAACTCGTCACATTAATTTTCAAACTGCGGAAATGAGTATTTTATTGGAAAACATTTCATTTTACATATCCTCTCTTCTATCTGGTATTGTTTTAGAAACTTCAGAACTTTAAATATTAAAAATTGACGAAATGTTGTATGTACTTCGTTAACAGTTAATTTCCACAATTTAGAAGCGTTCTTCTAACGTTAAGCAATTCTTGATAAATTGCCAAACTTTATTGAACAGATTTATCAGCACAGTTTGACGTTCTAAACTGTCAAATCATAGACAGAAACGACCAACAAAAAAACACCCTATACAAGATTTACAAGAAATATGACTGATTTCAGTATAATTTGCTTCAAAATTATTTTCATAGGATCCTACTTCTCATTTGTGAAGATATTTCGAAAAAAAATAATAAAACTCAGAGGAAATATTTTGAGAACTTAACAAAGTAAGATGGTCACCATAATCATTGAGTATCTCATCAGTAGTTGTATCTTTCACCTCAATTTTGTTATTTTTCTTCTTCTTATTATTCTTCCTGGGTGTATATTTATTTTCAATCTGCATTCACAAGATACGAGTTCTTGACGAGCATACCTACGTGAATACATACTATATAGTTCCGCCACATTCTAAATAAATCTTACATTTTCGACATGAATCCAATTTACAATTTCAATGAATTTTATTTAAATAAAATAATTGTCAAAAAGATATCTACACAATACGACCTTCTTATAGAACAATAAGAGGATATTATTAAATTGATTTGTTTTGCTTTGATTTCAATTTTGCTTTTCGTGTATTATTTGACCCAAAAATTCTAATTCTTATTGTTGTTTTGTTGTGTTGTTGTATTGATTCAATGATGTATTTTATAGATACAGTTGGGGTCAAAAAATAGGAGTAGAGAGTAACTTTAAATATTTTTAAAGATTACAAATATACCTTATGAATAAATGGAAGCAAAATGGTAGAAGAAGTTCACGCACATACTTTGGAAAGTTTTCTACATAACGGTATAGGGCATCTTTTTATTAAGATACTGGAGGATGAGATGTTGCCATATGCATCTGAGAAGATGCAATTGAAGTGAGCCTTCCAATAGGAAAACGAATTAAAGTATTCCAGCAAACCAGCTAAGAAATGTTTCTAGATAACAAAGTTGATGCTATTGAATGGCCTTGACTATCGCCAGACTTTAACCCAATTGCTGAGAATTAATTCCTGTTGTTAGATGTCAACAGTTTGTAAAGTCTTTACAAAAGAGCTTAACAGCTGTTATAGAAAATTTGGGCATTCTACCAAATAAGGTTTTGAACCCTTCCGAATTCTAAGGAGTAGTAACTGAGAAACCGAATCTTGTCGACCAGTAATAATAATTAAATGGCCTAGAAGCTAATTGATAAAAAAGTGACAAAAATAACCGTCATCATATTGACGAATGGCGTTCATCAAATGAAAACCGTCATATGGGTGTACTTTTCATTTTATTAATGAAGAAATTTGATGAACAAAAAATTTGCTTGATGAACCGTTCTTCAATATGAAAAATCATGTTTCATTAACTTTTTAATCACCAATTCATACAAATGTCTGAAAAGGATATTTCATCACTTCATCAAAACTTTTAATTAATAATACACCCACAATTTTAATGATTTTTCATCATAATGACGAATGCAATATCATATTCATGAATAATTGCTTTACATTTATCAACCATCATATTTATGACTCACATTTAATTCATTATATTGACAATTCAATTCCTCACATTTATGAAATTGGAGGATAATCAACATACTTGTAAGCCATGTCATCATATTGAGAACTGCATTTGTCATATGTATGTTTTTATAAACATTCATCATATTAATGAAATCAAGTATCATATTTATGAAGGATTTAATCATCATATTGACGAGAACATTCATCATATATATGAATGATTTTTTTAGCAATTAGTTCAAAGTATTGATGAGTAAATTCATCATATTTATGAAAAACTTCTTCACTTTTGGATCATCGTTTTGACAAACGTATTCATCACATTTATGAATGATTTCTTAAAATTTAATTTATCATGCTATATTTCTGATTTAGGCAACATATTGAAGAAATTTGTTCATAGTTTGATATTGATGAATTGGATCATCAATATGTTTTTAAGACGTTTTTTCATTATATTGATGAAATTAATAATCACATTGGTGAATACTATCATCTAACAACCACTAGTCTCATGCTTTCTTATATTGCTAATTAAAGCATATTATTGATGGTTGTTTTTTGTAATATTGATGAATATTTCATTAAATTGGAAATTATTCATGAATGAATTTATCAATATTGTGGGAAAACTTACCTAAAACTTCTAATAACATTTATAAACGCTCTAGTCAATATGATGACAAATTTAAAAGGAAATTTGTTCATCATTTTGATGAAAAAAATTGATGTACGAGGTTCATCAGTTAAAAGTTTCATCATATTGACGAACTGTTCATCTTATTCATGAAAAGGTTCACTGGGCTAAAATTGGTCATTTTCGTTTTTCATCTATACATACTCGTATATTACCCTGTGATTTGGTTCAGTGTAACAACTGTTTTCGGAATACCAAATTAGTTCTTTCTTTAGTGGTGCTATTATTTTGACTGCAGCTGTAAATTTATTGTTATATGATTTAAGTTGAGTTAAGCAACTTTTAAATTGAATTTACGCAACCATAAAATGTGTAGGTACACCTACAATCTACAAAGCTCGAAGTATTTTATTATTGTTTTTTTATATTTCTTCCTCCATCTTCTTGTTCTCTGTTTTCTTCTTTTTTATTTTACTTTTTGTTTATATCAAATAAACAAACTTGTTTTTTATTATTTCTACGTCACATTTATTCATCAAGTGGGGGAAAGGGGGTGACTTTGTTTTTGATTTATTGGTGGTAAATAATTGCGTTGCCCTTAAATTTGTATATACCAAGAATTTTCTGCGCTGGTAACGCATTCAAATTTCGGAGGAAATTAGTCAAAAATTCATTATATCAGTTAAGTTTCCTTTCATCATCCATGATTTCTAGTTACCATTAAATTAACATAAAAATCATCAACCGCAGCAAGAAGTTCCTAGGAAGTTAAGGGTTCTTCTGATTTTATTAGACTCTAGGGAGCCAAAAACAGCATAAACTCACGCCATTGAGTTTTTTTTTATTTCTTGTTTAAAGTTAATTACCAGAAATGTTTTATAGGGTGACTCTAGTTTAAAACTATAATACAAACAAGATACTGCTTCTTAGTGTTTAAACAAATTCCAAAGAGGCAAAAGCTTCTTTTTCAATCATTGTTTAAAAAATTAATGTTTGCATTTATCTTCAAATTATTTTTTAAACATTAAAACGACATCTCTTGAGTTTGAAAATATAACATACAAAATTGTCATATAAAGAAATATTAAAAGAGAGAATCACCCTGTGAAAACTTTGATAAAAGTTACCCTCCACGTTTTGTATAAATTTAAGTACCACGAAGGGATTTGTGCGTTGAGTTTTGTTTACATTTATTTATTGGTGGTGCATGCAGTGTTATAAGAATAATTAGCTAAGGTAAAAATATAAAAGCACGTGAAGTGAAATGATTCTGTTAATTTAAATGCAACATTAATACCTGATTTTATTTGCTCCAAAACAAAAAAAAACACTAATTGAAGTTGAAGGTTAAATAAAATATAATAAACCGACTCTAATTCATGCATTTAATTATAAATTTTCGTTAAATTAATGAAAATTTTAATGAATTCAATGATTTTTCAAAACTTAAAATCCAACGTGATGTTAGTTCACGTAAATTAAAATAAATGTATGCTGAAAATTCCCCTCATTTAAAACTAAAACCTGTCAAGTCAAATCCTTAAGCAGTTTTTTAACTTGCCAAAAGATCTCTTTTTGCTTCAAATTTAAGTTTTGTATGAGTTATTAATATTTAAATTAATCAAACTTGGAATACAAATATTCTCTATTGATATCGAGAGCATTTATTGTTATTTTTGTTTTAAAAATCATGTTTTATCCTAAATCTTTTAAATAAGTTTTCAAAAACTCATAAGTGCTTAAATATTGTAAGAAGAAGTTATTTAATACTTAAGACAAAGTTAATGATCCTTTAAAAACAGATATGAAAAAATAGCTAGTGTCGGCAATACAGGGGCTCTTCGATCGTGCCTAATAGACGCCTTAAATGTTTTTCTGCACCCCTAATAGTAGAGCTCCATATTAAATATTTAGTATAGTGCAGTGTGCTAAGGTTTAAGAATCAAATCATCATCTTCGCTGCCAGAAGGGATTGGGAGGATGGCATAGTTAAGATATCATGAATCATCCGTTATTCTTCCAGTTTACAAAAAAGGAAATCAGAACATGGTGGAAAATTACAGAGGAATATCACTGCTTAATACAATTCGTAAGATATTTGGAAGTATGTTGTACAGACGCCTTAGTAATTGGGCAGAAGAACAGCAGATACTTAGTGAATGCCAAGCTGGATTTCGTCAAGGTTACTCCACCGTTGATCAAATTTATACACTTAGCACTATTGTAGACATTTACCGTGAGGAAGGCAAAAATATCTATGCCTACTTTGTTGATTTCAAATCCGCATTTGACACTATAGATCGAGATTTAATGTTCTATAAACTTTCTGCTCTGGGTCTACCATTTAAAATGTTGAGGACATTAAGAAAAATATACAAAAACTGTTCAGCGAAGGTATGGGATGGAGTCAATATGTCTGAAAGTTTCGCAACACCATCAGGTTTGAGACAAGGATGCATCCTGAGTACACTTCTATTCGCCCTTTTTATTAATGATATTGTTTCTTATATTAATGGAGGGATTGATGTAGGTCGTACTAAAATCAAAGTTTTGATGTACGCTGATGATATAGTGCTGTTAGCAGACACGCCGATAAAACTCCAGATGATGATAACTAAGCTCGAAGAATTTTGTAAACTGTGGAACCTTACAGTAAACAGAGGAAAATCCTAAATAATGATTTTTGGTAGAGGCAAGAGACAGCGAAGTAGAAACTATATCTGGAAATTTGAGAGGGAAGCAGTGGAAGTAGTTGATAATTACAAATATTAAAACTCACTTGCTAGAAAAACTGAAAAGTGCAAAAATTGCCATAAACACAACCTGGCTGACTTGTATGAAAAATAAGAGCATATGACTTCGAGTCAAATATCAAATCTTTGAGGCAACAGCGAGATCAGTTATGTTTTATGCAACGCAAGTTTGGGGATATTTACAATATGAGAGTGTAGAACAGCTTCTCAGGTTCTTTCTTAAAAGAGTACTGCACCTTCCCCGGACGACTCCCACATATATGTTACACATTGAAACAGGGCTCCCACCATTGTTCATCACAACATTGAAACTCCATTTTGATTACGTCCTTAAAGTATTAAACATGCACGAAGCAAGACTTCCTAAAATAGTTGCTAATCACGCCATCGCAAAAAAAGCATCATGCTTTCAGAAATGGAAAGAGCTGGCTGAGAGGACGGGAAGTCCATTAAATTTATCGGGATTTAACATACAGGAAATGAAAGTTGAACTTTACATTATACTCCAGAATCTTGATGAAAAACTACATAAAGCCTTTATTGAAGAAGCTCAATCATCAATTTATCGAAGGTACTATTCGAAACTGGAACACGATCTAAGCATGATTAGCTATTTTGGAAGCAATGTCGATGCAGAAAAAATCTCAACCATATTTAAGGTGAGAGGAGAGTTACTGCCATTAAACTACATACCCCACCGGCCGGATTTGCCTATCACATGCTCCTTGTGTAACTTGAAAACCCGTGAAGACATCATGCACTTTATAGGCATCTGTCCCATACTTAAAGAATTAAGAAAACTACACTTGGGAAAAGCTAATTACGAAGAGGATGAAGTTATTGATATACTGAACGGACGTGATTGGACGGCTCTTTACAACTTTGTGAAATCAGCATTAAGATATAGAAACCAAATCTTAAGAGAAGCGTTTTAATTAAATTTTTAACCAAATGAAAAAATTTATTGTAAACCTAGTGCACCTATTTATTAATTTTTATTATTGAAATCATAAACTTGTCAATCTGGCAGACGGCTTTTGCCATGTCTTTAAAGATTTGTAAACCGAATTCAAAAATGTACTTATGATGAAATAAAATCTATTTTCTAATCTAAAATCTAGTTAAGATAGAATTCGATACCACTATCTGTACTGACTGGTCAAAGATGGAGTGTGAAGTTGGGTCGGGAACGTTTTCCAAGTCCTCAAATGTCTCTAAATCTTTTTGACAACCTGATTTGAAGCCGAATTACTAGCAGCTAGGGAAGCATTCAAAATTTTCAAATTAAACTTAAAGCAAAATAGAAACAGGGCTATCTGCACTGTTATAGCTATCAATTCGGCCACAGCATTCTCTAATCTAGTCCAACAATGTTGGGATAAATTATCCAGGGTTCTATGTCATAAAGGCATTGATGGAAATAAATAGGCTGATGTGTTGGCCAGGTAAGGATCGGACCTTCATAGCTCACTTGTGGAAAGGAGATAAATATTTTTCTTGGAGCTATGAAGGGCAAAATTTAATCAATTTTTCTGACAGAATCCAACAGCAGTTGGAACAGTCAAACGGGCTGGACTATATCCAAGAAGAAATTGCCTACCTATAACAAAGACCGTTACATCGAACTTTTATGCAGACCTAGGATTGATATACTGCAGGCGATAGCAGAGCAAAGAGTTGAGTATCCCTAACAATACTTATTGCAGTACCTGTGGATACCAAAATGACAAAGAAATGCCTGTAAATGTCCTGCCCTGACCAGTTTTATAATTTCAACCCTCAGAAGGGCAATCCCTTAAAATGATATTAAATAACTTTCAGAGATGAAAATCAAAGACCTGATTTCCTTTCTGAACGTCACGAAATGGCTTTAAAGTCACTGAATTTGGCTATATAAATCCGTTTTAAAATATTCCTTTTTCAATATATATGTCTAACGAGTTTATGGTATCAAAATTCCCCTTTCCATCGCTAAATGAGTCGTGCCACAAGGGTTGTTAGCATAACCCATAAATTAAATTTTCACTTACTGTTTTTAGGTTTAGCCAACTCTAGTAGCTTTTCTTTTACCCGGAACTTAATAGTGATTTTATAGCTACAACATTTCATCTCCCGAAAAATATCTCCAATCATTAGACTAAGATAAGATCTCTTTACCAGATCTTGCCCCGAACTTATACCTGACAAATTAAGATAAGATATTACATTTTTCTTGGGATGAGTCTTGGCTTCAGGTATGAGGTGACCGTGAGGGATGATCTGCGTTGAGATCATCTTCGAGACAAAACATACTACACGGTTAATTTCCTGGCTTAGCTGACCCCAACACCGCTCATTACTTAAGAAAGAACTCATCCCAAACAAAAATACCGGGAAACTACCTAAACGAAGGAATGGTTTTTGCATTCGATGAGTTCGTTCAGATACACAAACCATTTCTTTTGGTATATGATTTTACCAGTATTTCATATTTTTATTACAGTAAAAAGTTTAGTATAAATTTGTATTCAAAAAATACAATTAACACAATCTACAGGAAATTTTATTTGTTAAAATTGGTTTAGTATGAAAGCCGGACATTTTTTTCTAGATATTTGTTTTATAGGATCAATGTTTCCTCAATTAAAATGTTTCTGTTTTTGAGTGACTCAATGGCATTTTTCTACCGAAGTGAAGAAGAGATTTAAGGTGTTAAATTTGCCTCCAACACTTAAAAATTAAATTTTTGTATTTTGAAATTTGTGATCTAAGAAACTTTTTAAAGATTTGTTATAGGATTTAACTTTAAATTATTCTTAAACTATTTTACTTATCGAAAGTTTTCATTTCTTAAGTTGAACATTTTTTTTTCATTTTGTTTTATATTTTTGCTACCTCATATCCCTTTGATACATAATTCTGTTCATTTGCGCCAAGACACCAATTCTTCCCAGAACTCAATAGTCTCAACATGTTGTATACTTTTGTGCAACTGCAAATTATTTTCACTTAATACCATTCCCACATAATTTTGAAAGGTCTGACATTAATGTATAAAAGATGATGTTTATAATATTTTTCCATTAAAATATTCTCTTCTTTATTTGAAATATATTCTTCTCTCGAATAATCCAAAATGGCTCTATAATAATTTTTCTCTATAAACCCTTCAGACCTTATAACCTCATAACTTTTACTTAGAAATACGAACGAACTTTTGATGCTCTTAGCTCTAAATGAACTCTTTATTTTAATTTATATTTATGTTCAATGTATAAATATTTTTGATCCACTTTACCTCAACTCAACTTCAAATTGTTGTTTTTTTTCTTTTTAAACTTAATTTAACCTCCAAAAATGCCCTTAGCTCCTTTTCAAAATAAGTAAGTAAGTAGGTAGGTTTTATAACGAACCAGTAGGTATATATACCTAACCTCAAAAACTCCTGTTTTATCATTCTACCTTCAATCTTTCATTACTGCAACAACGTTTATCCTTCAGGGTGTAGAAAAGGGTGTTTTTTTCTCTCTCTCTCTCTTTTTATTCCTCTTTCTGTTCAACTTCAAAGTTAATTTATAACCCTACTTTCTTACGGATTTGAAATAAAAAACAACAAAATACTGAAAGAAAATTAATACAAAACACAAAAACACCCGTTGGTGGTGGCCGAGAACTAATTTTATGTTTAGTTACAGTTACTGTTACTGGGTTCTATGAGTTTTCTGTTCTTCCAGAAGAACAACTTTAAAGCAAACACGTACCACCTAGTGTTTGAAACAAAAACAAAAGAAACTAAACTAAAATAAAAAAAAACGCCACATATTTATTCAACTAGGTGCAGAAGTATAGCCCTTGGTGTATAATTTTACCCTATAACTAAGGTAGCTACATAGCTCCAGCTACTAGATACTATACTATACACATAAATAGGGACTCTTGCCTTTAACTAGGGCAAACTAGGGAACTTTCCTTTAACGTGTGGTTTGGTTTATTTCTTTTCAAAAAAAAAAAAAAAAAAAAAAAAAAAAAAAACACCCTTTACTCCTTTTTCTCACCCTTGTGTATCATCATTTACCACCTTCTCCTTCGCCTTCGCCACCGACGAAAGTCCTTTACTCCTTAAAAGTGATGTGATGAACTTATTTTCTTTTTGTTTATATTCACATGGTTTTACACGCTCTGTTTTCTGTTTTGTAAGACACAAAAAAGTTAAGAACCATTCAGCCCGGTGATGGTGCGGTGATGTGGTAAGGTTTGTAGCCCTAATACTTAATGCATCCTTACCCTTAAGAAAAACAACTCAGCAAAATAATACAAAAAAAGTTCATAATATAACTTCACACCCATCGCCATCGCCATCAAAGAAGAAGTTGAAGCAATCTCGAGTAATTATTTTTGAAAGTATCCCATAAAAACATGTTGCTGCAACATGTTGTTGGGTATCTTTTTGTTTGTCAGAATTTTGTAGAAAAGTTTACCACAAATGTCAGCCTAATTTTAATTTTTATTTTAAGTTCTCCAAAAAAAATATGCCTTAACAGAGGTACATACAAAATTTTGTATATATAAGACTTAGTGACTTGAATAAATTGTACTCAAACCATTAATGAAGTTAATTGCTGGAAAATCACCCTCAAAAGTATGCCTTCATATAGTGGATATAGGGTATGGCGCATGGCATGGCTGGGGAAGTTTCGATGGCGGGCGGTAAAAAACATTCAAAACGACCAACTTTAAGAACATAAAATTGAAAAGAAGCAAGAAAAATATCATAGAAAATATTTCTTCAAGTGAAAATAAGAACACAGTGTAGCGAAAAAGTAGCTGAAGCTAAAGCCAAATAGACATTGTTCCACCATCATCGCCATCATCATCATCGCTAAGTCTGTGCCTTGCTTATAAGTATAAATATATCCATATCGTCTATATGACTTGACTATATTTGAAAGCATTTGATAATTGGACGATTAAGTTTTTAGAACATCCAGATCCAAATCCAGTCCAGACTGGGGAGAAGTCACACAAAATGCCATTAAATATCACATCATGAAAGTTATATCTTATATGTATATGCGAGGCGAGGAAAGCCAAAGCTATATATGTATATATAAGCTAAGCTAAGCGCTATATAAGTGAAGGCATCGGGCATCAGGCAAGGCGCCCATTGTGTGTGATCTATTGAATTAATGACCAAATGCTTACGGAAGCAGAAAGAAAAAGAAGAACAAACGCACAGAAAACTTTAAATATAACTTTTTCAGACTTATTTTTATTGTATTCTTAATTCTGTGATGGTATTTTGACTAGAAACTGTCAAGCCATTAGGATAATGTGCAACTTTTAAGAATAGAAATATGTTTTTTTTTTGTTAATGTTCGTTTGAATGATAATTGAATTGAATTTTTAAAGTTACCGAACCGGAATTGATGTCATTATATATTAGACATCAAGCTATTGGCTATGGTTAGAGAAATCTTGGAGGTAATAGGAAGGTACTGATGGTGACAAGTTAATGGTTGAATTGGCTAATAGCACCATCAGCTATAATATGGTGGATGCTTATTGAACAACATAGTTTCAAAGTTGACTGTTTTTTCAAACTGTTAATATGCCATTTATGCGTGTGTTTTTTTGTATGAAGCCATAACATAATTTACTGGGTCATTGCCCTTAAGCTTCAAGACTCGAATTGATTTGCTAGAGAGTTGTCATGTTTTGATATTAATCAAGTAAAATGTAGGAAATTTGGAAAACTGGAACAAAACCCGTTTCAAAAACAGCTTGAAATCTTCAAGACCGTGCTATTTCTGAAAGAGTTGGCAACTAAAATGTAACACCTTTAGATACTTTTCTTTGGGCCTATTAAAAAATTAAGATCAATGTCAATTCATGACTTTTAAGATAGAGTTTGTGAATTTATCAAAAGCACGTTCAAGAAATAATTCGTTACAGCGGCAGCCTTTTCACTGATATCATTTTTCATTTTTAATGAAAAACTTTCTCCATTTAAAAAACTTGTAGTTCAACAATTAGTTTGAGCTCCATCAATAAGCCATAAGTCATACAAATTTTGATATATTTTTCAAAAATTTCTTTCTGCCTAAGCCTTAGTCACTGTGCAGCCAGTACAGCATATGGGACAGGACAAGGCCGAAAACGGAAAGTTTCTAGTGTGCATGAACCGCCGTCCAATTTTATTTTCTAAAATCATCTCTTATTTGAAATAATTTATTTATTTATTTATTTATCATCAAGCAGAGATCAACTCTTACAGATTAGGATATACATAATTACTTTAATTTATTAATAATAAATATAATATTTATAAGAATGAGAAAAAAAAACTCAACAATAATAATAACAATTAACAAAAATATTAAAATTCAGCTGATTGAATAGTTAATTCATTTAAAACATATAATTTAAAGGTATCTCTTGAACAACTTTTAAAAATATCTATTTTATTACATACAGCATTAGTTTCCCTGATGCAGCGAGAAATTGGCTCATTAAGGCCATAATTTGTGCGATACAAATATTCATATAAAAAGTTAGATTCACTTTGAGGAACACGAAGATTAATAAGATTTAATAAATTAGGACATTTTATGTGATACGTTAAAATATCTCTGATGAACATAACAGAGAAGCAAGTACGCCGACTTTCCAGAGTTTTAATATCGAATAATAAGCACCTTGTTTTGTAGGTTGGCATATCATTTCACCAATGTAATTTAAAGATTAAATAACGAGTAGGTTTCTTTGAACTTTTTCAATTCTATTACAGGAGTTTCTATAAAAAGGATTCCAAACCACACTAGAAAACTCCAACACAGATCTTACCAGAGAATTGAAAAGTGACTTAAGAGAATATAAATCTTTGAACTCTCTTGTGTTTCTCTTTAAAAACCCGAGCATTTGATTAGCCTTCTTAATAACCGTATAGTCAATGTGTGGCAGGAATGAAAGTTTAATGCCTAAAACATTCAACGCGTTCTAAAATTACATGATTAAGTTCATAATTGAATAGAATAGGGGTAGTATGTCTAAAACACGACATAATTTGGCATTTAGAAATATCATCGGCAAATAAGAGACAAGGAGAAGATACAAAAATTGACGGAATATCATTTATGAATAATAAAAATAACAATGGGCCTAAATGACTTCCTTGAGGAACACCTGATGGAACACAAATGTTTTCAGAATAATAGTCTTCAATTTTAACAATTTGAATCCTGTTGGAAAGGTAAGATTTTAACCAGCTCAGAAGTTAAGAGTGAAAACCGAGAGAATACAATTTAGGCAGAAGCACCCTGTGGTTAACACGATCAAATGCTTTAGCAAAATCAGTAAATATAATATCTGTTTGTATATGATCTTCAAAGTTATTTATGATGTAATTAGTCATTAGGGACAGATTTGTTGTTGTTAATTTACCAGAAATAAAACCGTTTTGATATTCGGATATATATGTAGTTACGTAATTGAAATGATAACCTATTGTAAACAATTTTTTCAAATAGTTTTGGCATTGCAGAAATCTTGCTAATAGGCCGGTTATTGGTAATGTCCTGCTTAGATCCAGATTTAAAGACTGGAGTAAGAAATGATAGTTTCCAACTATCAAGAAAATTACCCTCGGATAGAGATGCATTGAAAATGTCCGTAAGTGGTTTAGCCAGTGATAAGCACATTTATGAAAAATAATAGGAGGAATCCCATCCGGACCCTCCTTTTCATTTGCATCAAGCTCAAGCAACGCTTCTTCTACTTCGGAGACATCCAAAATCATAGAACCTATACCAAAAACTTTAGAAACACTTGGTAATTCCTGGTTTGAAAATGATTCCAAAGAGTAAACGGATTGAAAATATCTAGCAAAAAGGTTGCAAATTATTTCAACATCACTAGTTGTAGAATCATTGAATTTCATGCAGCTTGGATAACCAGTGGTCTTACGTTTAGAATTAATAAAGTTCCAGAAACATTTACTGTTATTCCTCATATTACATTCAATCGTAAACATGTAGGAATTATAAAAAAATTTATTTAATATGTCAAATTCGCGTTGAATAGCATTATATTTAGATCGAAGTTCAAGATTATTATAATTTTGTTTATGTAATTTGAAAGCTTTATTCTTTCTATTTTTAAAATTAATTAATCTCTTATTAAACCATATAGGGTTTGAGCTCAATTTCAAGTTTTTACTTGGAATAAATCGATGCATTGCTTCTTTGATGGCTGTCAGTAGAGTTTTATTGGCGATTTCTAATTGAATTTTGCTATCAAAAAAAAAAAAAAGAATCCCAATGAAAGTTAAGAAAATACTCATTCATTGCATCAAAGTTTGCTTTGCTGAGATTTAGAACATATGTATTATATTATAAGCATTAATTTTTTTAATATAATCATAAAAATGAAAAGTACCTTCTAACGCAACATGGTGTATAGAATTTTGTACAAGCGGCAAATCAGACTTTTCAATAACAATAAAAAATTCTTTATCAACAAAAACCAAGTCAAGAAGTCTTAAATTATCATTTACAAAAGAGTTTATTTGAATTAAGTCAAATTGACTGTAAAAATCTATGATACTTTTTTCAATCTCGGAATTGACATTGTAAGGAATTAAATATTTTTCATCTAAGTCTAAAATCCAATTTATATTTCCTTGATTAAAATCTCCAACACATATAACATGTTAAAAATTATTAAGATTTTCTAAAATATTTTTACAATTATTAAAATGTATATTATACACCTCAAGAGAACTCTTAGGAGGAATGTAGCTTAACATAACAAAAATTTCAATATTATTATTAAATACAAGTTCTACAATTAACTGATCAATATCAAGCTTTGCTTCATTGATGTTATTATTTGATAGTAGATTTACTTGTTTACATGATAATGAAGAGCGTATGGCAATCAAAATACCTCCTCCTTTTTCCATATCTATTAATAAATTACATCTATCTTTCCTAAATACAGTATAGTTACTTAAATCAAATAATTCAGATGTAAATTGATTAGATGTCAACCAAGTTTCAGTTATCATTATTAAATAAAACAATTGCAGCTATATATCGACTAATATCAATGCTTTTCAATTTGTCTGGATACATTTTGTTCGTATTTTTAACTTCTTAATGGCTTGTTCCTGATTTAGTTCCTGACAATCAAATTAAACATTTACGATAGATTTTGATGAACTGAATGTAAAAACGACTCCAAAATCACTTTATCGTCAGTCAGGTTTTTGGGATATTCAGCTTTACAACGAATTTGTTCGTAATGCAACTTTTACGAATCCCGAAAAATAACTATTACCAATTACGTTAGTGGTGAAAAATGTCAGAACGGATTTTGTGATAGGCATGATTTAAAAAATTTAAAAATTTGTTTTCTTTTAGGGTACATACATTTTGTAAATAAAACTCGTATTGGATATTTAAATCTGTAATTGCTTATCTTCAATATTATTCAGTTTTAATATTTATAGTATTTCATAATATTTTCGAAGAACCTTCATAAGTTGTTAGATTTCATTTGTCTTGCATAAATCATAAAGAAACGCTGAAACATTGATGATGATTAAACGTTGTTCAACCCAAACAATCCCAAAAACGGTTTTAAAGTAATTCTCGTTTTTGTTACGAATTCATCGTCTAAACAAGCCTATGACATCAAGTTATTGAAATTAATTAAAAACAAAAATAATTATGGAAACGTGTATTTTTAAAATTTGGGCAGATAGTTAAAGTCGAAGTTTAAATTCGAAATAAGAACTTAAAATTTACTTCAAGGCATGTTTTTGCAGTCATCAAATTCCTAGTTTCTCAATACTTCATACAGAGTTAAGTAAGAATTTTCAAAACCTAAGTAATCTACTAAATTGATTTAAACTGTATCTTGAAAACATGGAGTTGTTGATATCTTGTTAAGGACTGTGTTGTGTTTTATCTTAGCCTTAAAAACATTGTTTTTCGAGGTCTTGAACATTCTTAAAGAGGCATATTTTTTAAACCCTAATGTACCTAATAGAGGAACAGTTAAAAAACTTCATTTTCCGACTAGTGTTTTTTAGACAAATATAATAAAAAAAAAGAGGCTGGGATGCGACCCACACTGATAACTTCCCATCCCGTCTATCGATTTGTCTTGCTTAAAAGTTTGTCTATATGTATCAATTTTTACCAAATTTGCGTACTATTTGTTGTAGATTTTATTTTTTTATGAAAAAACGGACTGTTGGATTTTTATAAAAAAATTACAATATTTTCTGTGAAATAAAATAAGTTTGAAACCAATATTTTTAATTTTTGAAAAGCTATTTGAGTCGAAAGTAAATTTTTACCAAGTTTTAGTATTGTTTTTTTTTAGGTTTTTATTTTTTGTAAAAAAAACTGTCAATCCAACATTTCTCAAAGTTTTACCGAATGTTGAAAACAATATTATTTATATAAGATAAAACTAGTTTGAAGCCAATATCTCAAAGTTTTGAAAAGGTTTGGAGCCGAAAATCAATTTTTATTAACTTTTATTAATTTTTTTGTTTAGGTTTTTATTTTTTTGTAAAAAAACTGTAAATTCGATTTTTCTCAAATTTTTCCTAAAGTTGAAATTAATATTTCTTATAAGTTAAAATTAGTTGGAAGCCATAATCTCAAATTTTTGAAAAGATATTTGAGTCGAAAACCAATTTATACCAACTTTTGTTAAATTTTTTTTTAGTTTTTAATTTTTTGTAAAAAAAAACTGTCAATTCGATTTTTCTCAAAATTTTACTGAATGTTAAAAACAATACTTTTTGAAAGATAAAAGTAGTTTAAAGCCAAAGTTTTACCAACTTTTATTATTTTTTTTTTAGGTTTTTATTTTTTTGTAAAAAAACTGTCAATGCGATTTTTCTCAAAATTGTATCAGACGTCACAAACATTATTCTTCGTTGCACAAAATTGTTTTGGAGATGAAATCATATTTTAGTCGTAAAATTTTCGAAGTGACATTTTTTTCAGTTTTTTTGATTTATAAAAAAAAACCGTTGATTGGATTTTTTTCCAAAAATATAATTGTTTTGTATCACGTTACAATATATAATATAAAATTTAATTCAAGTCTCTAGCGTCATTGGTTCATGAGATATTTAGGTTTAACTAAAATTGTCACCTTTTTTTAAACTGCTATGGTAAAAAAAACACCCACAAAATTTTCTTGAGAGCCCTTTCTGCGTTTTTCTGCCCTATTATCTGTATAACAAAATTTATTTGAAGTCGATATCTCTTCTGGTTCTTGAGCTATGGAGGACGAAAAAAATGTCGCGAACGTACGGACGTACATACATACGTACACACGCACGCACGCACGCACGACTCTAGGGACCTTGGAACGTCGAGACATGTCAAAATTTTCAATTTGACAAATCGGACCCATTACAATAGCTTCTTATGGAAAGTTAAAAATGTGAAAATCAAAATTTAAAAAATCTATTCAATAAAATAATTAATTCCAATAATATTCAAAAACTTAAAATTAGAATATTTTTTGGAAAAATTGTTTCCTTCTCCCTTTAAAGATAAACAAGTATGCCAAAAGCAGGATACCCAGGACTTAAAGCTTTTTAAATGTTGAGTCTAACTTTTCATTAAATTGACTTGCTCATTTTTTAAAGCAAAGTTTGTTTTTAATGAGTGAAATTGGAAATTGTAGCATTTTATTTTAAGAAGTCTCCTCACATACATTTCACACATAATAGATAGAGAAAAATAATTATCATCATAAACGAGCTGCAAAAATGACCTCAGCCACATTATCAATCAAAAATATTGATGGAAATCCAAAACAATGTCACCCACCTTTAAAAAAAAACTTTCCGTCAATATTTGTTTTCAACTCTCAAAGCTTAAAAAAAATTGTTATTCATAAACGTTTGTATATATTATCAAATGACGAGTTAAATAATTTGTATAAATAAACAAAAATTGAATTTGAGACAAAAAAAAAGTATTTCGATCTTGCCAGGAGTCGAACCTGGAATCTTCTGATCCGTAGTCAGACGCGTTATCCATTGCGCCACAAGACCATGTGATTTTTTATGGTCAAACTATTAATGTAACATTATTCGCTTATAGTTAGATAGGTATTTAAGTTCTATTTTTATTTATGTAGATAGATAGGTTTGGTACTAAATATAGACTGCTTTGATGAATATATTATTTTTAGAAGATGTGTATTTTAAGTTGAAATAATGAAGTGGAAAATAAAAACTTCAGCTTTTGTTGATTCAATTAGTTTTTTTTTTTCTTCTATAGTTAAGTATATGAAATGTTGAGGTAGGTAATAAATATCTATAAATGGAGATTGGAGCACATCTCGTAAAATAACTAACAAAAAAGTAAGTGGGCCATGAAATTCGATGATAATGTTGTTATATGTTTATAGTTAATAATGTATAATAGCTAGTCTTAATATTTAGGGTGGAGTTCGTAATTTTGATTTTATAGGATTACATTTTTAGGCCTATAGCGAAGTAATGACTCAATATTTTAAAGAATGATTTTAATTGAACATAAATTAAGTCATAGAAGAATTATGTTTAAAAAGGTGTTAAATATGTGAAAGTGATAGTTTTGTATTTTAGTCTGATTCGAATAAAATTAAATGTCTCCGAATGTTACGACATTTTTGAATAATCAACACATTTTTCTATTTTTCTAAAGAAACAAATTATACAAATTTTTTTTTAATTTTTTTTTTCTGAGTTTAAGTAATAAAAAAACGTATCTACTCTTAAAAAATAAGGTACTATCAGAGAAGAAATTGTTAAAAAAAGTGGTCCACACGGAAGAACGACACAAAATAAAAACTTTAAATAGTAGCCCGCCATGGTTTGATTCGCATTTAAAATCTTAAAAAAAAAGAGGCTGGGATGCGACCCACACTGATAACTTCCCATCCCGTCTATCGATTTGTCTTGCTTAAAAGATTGTCTATATGTATCAATTTTTACCAAATTTGCGTACTATTTTTTGAAGATTTTATTTTTTTATGAAAAAACGGACTGTTGGATTTTTATATCGAATGATATATGAATATCGAAAACAATATTTTCTGTGAAATAAAATAAGTTTGAAGCCAATATTTGTAATTTTTGAAAAGCTATTTGAGTGCAGAATAAATTTTTACCAAGTTTTAGTTTTGTTTTTTTTTTAGGTTTTTATTTTTTGTAAAAAAAAAACTGTCAATTCGATTTTTCTCAAAATTTTATCGAATGTTGAAAACAATATTTCTTATAAGAAATAATTAGTTAGAAGCCATTATCTCAAATTTTAGAAAAGATATTTGAGTCGAAAATCAATTTTTACCAACTTTTATTTATTTTTTTTTATGTGTGTTTTTTTAAACTGTCAATTCGATTTTTCTCAACATTTTTCAGAATGTTGAAAACAAAATTTCTTATAAGATAAAAAAAGTTTGAAGCCTTAATCTCAAGTTTTTGAAAAGATATTTGAGTGGAAATTCAATTTTTACCAACTATGAGTACATTTTTTTTGTCAATTAGATTTTTCTCAAAATTTTATCAGATGTCAAAAACATTATTCTTCATTGCACAAAATTTTTTTGGAGATGAAATCATATTTTAGTCGTAAAATTTTCGAGGTGACAAATTTTTTTTTTTAGTTTTTTTGATTTATAAAAAAACCGTTAATTGGATTTTTTTTTCAAAAATATAATTGTTTTGTATCACGTTACAATATATAATATAAAATTTAATTCAAGTCTCTAGCGTCATTGGTTCATGAGATATTTAGGTTTAACCAAAATGTTCACCTTTTTTTTGAACTGCTATGGTAAAAAAACCACCCAAGCAATTTTCTTGAGAGCCCTTTCTGCATCTTTCTGCCCTATTATCTGTTTAACAAAATTTATTTGAAGTCGTTATCTCTTCTGGTTCTTGAGCTATGGAAGACGAAAAAAACGTCGCTAACGTACAGACGTACGAACAACGTACGGACGTACGGACGTACGAACGTACGAACGTACGAACGTACGAACGTACGAACGTACGAACGTACGAACGTACGAACGTACGAACGTACGAACGTGCGAACGTACGTACACACGCACGCACATACATCTTTCTAAAAATCTTTTATTTCGACTCTAGGGACCGATTACAATAACTTCCTATGGGAAGTTAATAATGGAAATCATGATTGGTTGAATTTTAATCTATTAAAGACTGATGAGGCGCTTAGAGTTTATAAAGAACTGCAATACGACTGTGTGACTTATTCAAACTTTTTGCACTCTCAGTTCATTTGGAATAGTCAGTGTGATTTAAAAACTACCCTCCATAAGTATTGGATTACTTATTACGTTAATAGTAAACGTAAATTAATTTATGGATATCCAGCCAGCACGTCCTTTCAACATTTGTCAAGCCATCTTCTTGAGTCAACTTCAAACATGTTCGCAGATTATATAAAAAATGCCTTTGAAGATTTTACTTCTGTAAGCACCTCTTCTCCTATTTCTCCTAACACACAAACATTATAGTCATCTTACATCAATTAATTCTCCTATTTCTGAGGCCTCTATACGTGATAATATTTTAAAGCTAAATAAATGCTTCAGCCTTGGTCCTGATAGAATACCGTCATTTATGTTTGAAAAATGTATGTCTTATATTTTCTTTCCGTTGTTTCTTCTTTCCAACGAATCTCTCTCTGAAATGTTGTTAGTTTCCAGATCTTTGGAAACATTCATACCTAACGCCACACTCCTATCACGAAAGTGACTGCTATTCCTTTATTGTTTGAGTTGAGTTTGGGTTTGAAAAAAAAAAAATCTAGTATTACTAATTTAATACTATTCTCTACTTGTTGTTTAAATGCATTCGAAATAACACTTTAAAGTCGATTGCATCTTTACACACTTTAGCAAGATATTTGACAAAATAATTCGTGAAAGTTTTCTAAATAAATAAAGTTAAATTAAACTTAACGTGGATTTTGTAATAACTTCAAGATCGCTATTATAGCGTCATATTCAGGAGTAACCCTTCATGTCAATTTAAAATCAATTTTGGTGTACCTCAAGGGAGTCACTTAGGTCCGTTGCTTTTTATTTTATTTATTAGTGATTCGCCTTATATATAATTCTTTATTGCTAACCTATTTGGAAGATGTTAATATTTTTCAAATCACTAACTCCATCAAGGATTGTAAGGAGAACAAGAAGATCTAAATCAATTTTGTTAATGGTGCAATCAAAATTGTTTGATTTTAAATATTGACAAATTTAAGACAAAAAATTATGACTGTATGTTGAATTTGTCACGTTTGAATAGAGAATCCAGTTTTTAGACTCAAAATTAACGGTTATTGAGTACTATAGTTATATTTAAAAAAAAAGCTCACAAAACATTTGGTTTCGTCAAAAGATTTTCCCGAGAGTTCTGTAGCCCATATTTTATTTAAAATTCTGTAGGTCCATATGTTTCTTTTGTTAGGCCAATTCTTCAATACGCTACTACTAAAAATTATACCACTAAAAATGTATAAACATTATTTTTGACTCAAATATCTTAAGAACAATATTCATCTTAAAAAAATATTGTTGTCAAAACTTGGTCAAAAATGTGTCATAAAAGATCCAAATAAGAATGGTTTTCACATTATTTAAAGTTCTGCCAAAACATTATTTAATCAATATAACGTCTGGTATATGGATGGACAGAAATTCACTTAACCTTCGATTCGTGATCGTTTTTTTAATTAAAATTAAGCTTTCAAAAAAATCGTTTTCAGAGCTGCAATGGGAAATTTTAGCTGCGGGTCGCATTTTTTTTAAATTAGTTCAAGAAGGCTTAGATAAAATGTTCCCATGTTTGTGATATTAAGTAGAGAAGAATGGTTTATCAAAATTTAAATTATTTTTGATCCTAATTTTTTAGGAGTAGGTAGTCCCAACGCATGAAATGACGTTTTCAGTTTTTTCCTATGAAAGCTATGCTCACATTTACTTCTTCTTAGTTTTAATGAAATATGTAGATATATTCGTGACTTTATAGTTTTCAAAAATTTAAAAGTCTAAAAGAGTTTAACCTTCCAAGTTTATCTATTATTAATGCCTTACCCAAGCAAATATCAACAAAATAGTTTATAAAGCAACATTGAATTACAATCCACTTCTTTTAACTCAAAACCAATTCTTCTGATGCTAACCCGCACTCATGTGGTTCAAACACTTAAAGTGTTCAGCAACCAAAAAATTGTCACAATCTAAAACCTCTTTCCAATTAAAATATATTCAAAGAAAAACCCCATCATGCTTTGGGTTTTTTTTTTTTCAAAATAACCTTTCAAAATAACTTTAAAACATTTTAACGGTTACCAAGACCAACTAAGACCAACCAACCAACCATCATCTCGAGGCTCAATCAATTAAAACCCCAAACTGACTAATGGATTTTTTTTCTCCTCCCAATCTGCCTCTGTCCATCATTGACAGAATTTCTTTGGTGTTGTTTTAATTAATTTTGTTCTCTTTTTTTTGTGTGTGTGTTAAATTTCTTAAACCACCACTTCCTCCATATAAGGGAGTATTTGGTTATTTAACTTTGAAGCACAGCACAGAAAAAAAAAAACAAGTATACGCCACACCAGCCCGAAGCAGGATCGCAGCAGCGCCAGCGACACATTTTCAATTTAATTCGATTCCTGTCGAGGAACCAAAAAATAAAATGCTTTTATTTTGTGGTTATCATCATCATCCTCATCGCCATCATCATCATCATCATCATCATCTCTTTCTCTGTCTTTTTATCGGGAGACCCTTGATGTACATCAGTACATCTGTATATATGTAATTTCAATTGAAATCTCTCCTCGATTAACCAATGTCAAAGTAAAGTGTATCTTCCGCCTACTCTCTTGTCCTTTGGCCCGAGACAGGCAAGTCAGCAAAAAGAAAGAACGGACCAAAGAAGGATATATACATATAATATACATACATACATACATAATATTCAATGATAATGAATAAATTTACCGTTAAGCGAGACATCTACCGCCATTACCACATCCTGCAGGAGTTTCGATTCGTGTCCTGAATTCTTGATTATTTTGTGGTAATGGTTACATTTTTATTCTCTTCTCTGTAGGTGGATGGATCCGTTGTATATTGATTGAAATGATGGGAGGATTTTCGAGATGGATACAACACAAAAAGTGATCATTGATGTTCATTTAAGGAGTTGTTGGGAGTGCAAAAATAAATTCTTTGAACCAACATCACACCACACACACACCAAAGAAGGAAAGGTTGTTTCTATGTACATATCTACCTACGTCCTTTTCTTCGAGGTCATGCAAATTTTATCCTTTGGGATTACATAGATACTCGATACAATAATCCTCACATCTTAAAGTCTTTTATTTAAATACATATTTAGCTTCTTTTAGTCTGCTTAACTCTCATAAGCCATAGAGTGGCCCTTTCGGTATAGGTACCTACATATATGACTATAATCATCATCATCATAAGAAGGATTATGATCTCTCCGTTTTGCATCACATCAAGATGCAAAGAGGAGGAAAAAGACAAAAGAAAGAAAACACCAATATAATGATATAATTCCACTTCTGATACTCATAAAGATTGCTATCGACCCTGCAGCCATTTTGATGGATAAATATTTACGATAAGGACTCTCTTAAAGAATAAAATAAGTTTTTTTTTTCTCCTTCTCTTTCTCTTTATTCTTTTGTCTTCCTATAGTTCTACATCGAATGCTCCAAGCTGAAAAGGATATACAAAAATAATATCGTTTCTATTTTTTCGCCATTGAACTCATGTTACCTCTTATTGTGGATGTTGCTTATGGGCTCTATGGGGTTGCTCTAGGAGTTCGAGATGGTACACATGTGTGTCAGTGGCAATTATATTTCCCTCAAGGAAGAGCATTAAAATTGAAACTCAGGCTAGATATTATTGTTTGCTTGCGAGTCACTTAAGGACATTGTCTTGCATAATATACCGCACTTATAATAGACCCCGACAGATATATAATATAGAGAGAAAGAATATAGATAGAATCGCCTTCTTTTCTTGTCTTAATATATATTCCGAAGGAGCTCTAGGTACACTATATTTGCATTTATGTAGCCTATCTGAGCCTCTTTGTACACTTTGCTGATCATCGCATCAACAACAACGCTCAACTTGGCCAAATTTCAAATAAAGGAAAAAAGAAATAATAAATTTGTCCTTTTTTGTTTGTTGGTGTTGTTGTTATGTGCTCAACGAGTTCTGAGCTGCAGGACAAAAAACTGAAAGATGCCCATTCATTGAGCCGCAATATATTTATATGACAGAGAGGAAATAAATTTGTTCACTCGTGGGTAGGTGATATAGGTACGTACCACACCGTCACCCCCCCCCCCCCCTTCCCCACGAGTTGCTTTTCAAGTTGAACAAAATGAAAGAAATTCATTTGATATACATATATACAATAAACGCCTTAAGGATATGCTGAGGCATCCTTATGAAGTACGACTCTTGAGTGGCTGTCTCGATGAAAACTTGGTTGAAGAAGGACCGTAACGAAATATTAGGCCATTAAAAACAAAGTCCTTAGTGGGTTGTATCTTTTATTTTTGGTTGCCTTCAACTCACGTATAAAGGATACTCTTTCTTATACTTTCTTTTGATTTACTAAATATTGAAGTGCAGGGGGTTGGTGGTGGAAGGAGATGGAAAAGCGAATATTTTATATATTTTTTGTTTGTTGAAATTTCCTTCTGCAAATATAGACCAATGCCCGGATGATATTTGGTCGGGAAGGATTGTTAAGTTGATATTTTAATTTAGTTTTCTTGAATATTTAAGAATTTTGTGTTGTTTGTTGTTTGTTGTTTTTGGTTTTTGTTGTTGATTTTAGCACAGGACATCCCTTTAAGGGACTTTTAAATGTATATTTGCAAATTTTTATTATTTTTTAATTACTCTTGTTTTCCTTTTTTTCCCTTTTTTCATTTGTTGAATTAAATGAATGAATTAAAAAACAGCTTATGACCACTTGAGAATTATAAAATGGATTTTGATTTGAATCAGTAAATATAAAAAAATATTAAAATGGCTTTTAGACGGAAATTCAAAGCAAAACAATTGGGAATTAGAAATTTTTTTGGATTTTGTGCAAAAGCTTGGGAAAGGATAACTCAGAAATGTTCTTATTATTATGCTATTGTAACTTTCAATTATTGAGTTTATTGTGTTAAAATAATAATTTGTATAATTATGTTTTTTTTTTGTTTTTATTTCCGATTTAAAAGTAGATACTTTCTATATTGAAATTAAAATAAATACATTTTCGTGTTAGATCTCACTTAAATTCTGTATTTTTTTTTTTGATGCGAAGTAAAGAAGATGTAATGCCATATAACATCTTTCTAATGTCATCCTCGGTTGCTCTGGATGATGCGAATACTAAATGTCCTACCTTCCTTCCATGACTCTGTTGTTATAAATAAATAAATTAGGTGGCGCAACAGTCCGTAGAGAACCAGGGCCTAGTGACTTACAACTCTTAACCATTCCTGTGTGCGAGCAATTGCAGGGATGGAGGGGACCTACAGTTTATATGCCGAATCCGAACGGCTAATTGGAGAAAGCACTTTTCCATGACAAGTATTACTCTTGGAGAATTTGTCAATTCCTCCCAAGAGGCAGTACCCGTAAAAAAAAAACTTTAGGTGGCACAGGCAGGGATCGAACCCAAAACCTCTCGCATGACAGTCCAACGCACTTTTTTTTTCCAAATTCATTTTTATTAATTCATTCTTAAGACTATCTTAAAGCTAGACAAAAATTCATAAAACTAGCCTAATTATCCATAACTTACAACTAACTTACTGGTCCCATACGGACACTCTAAGTTAAACAATAATACTTAATGCTAATGCCTTTCGGCCCTAAGATCTATTTAACTTCAATTCATTTTATTTATTTGTGTATTCATTAGAAAATTTAGCAAAAACTAATGTCAATATCCTTTTTTATTTTTACTTAAAAACTACTTAAAATAAGGTCCTTAATATAAAACTTAAAGCTAACTAAAATTACCTATTCTACCTATAAACTACTTAAAACTAGAACAACCACAGCAGCAAATCTAACTATCTAACGTTTTTTGTTTTTCATATTTTGTCTATTTTTTTTTTGATTATTCCATGTTTTTTTTAAATTTTTTTTTGTATTTTTTTTTTTGTATTTTTCCTTTTTTGTATTTTTTTTGTTTTTTTTTTGTGCCACCATGCCTATTCTACTTAAAACTTAACCCTTAAACTATAAAACAAGTATGTAAGCCGGCCAAGGCTTTAAACCCCATCCCAACTACCCACTATCAAGTGCCGATTGAAGCCACCAAAACTGGTTCTCCTGCTTCACCCTAACAGTTCGGTCCCTTTCGGACACAGCCCTACTGAACCGAAGGAGCTCTGCTCCGCCTTATGCCATGACGTCCCGATTGTACAGGAGTCGCCTATCCACGGTCCGTCGTCTGACGTGGTAGATTAACGGAACTGCCAATCTATCCTGTATCAGACCGCATCTATCTAAAAAGAGGAATGCCTCTGGTGGAATAAAGCCGCTCAAGCGTGCACTTTCAAAATACTCGTCGTTCGGATAGAACGCCCCGAAAATTAAATTGTTGGTCGAAGACATAGCTCTTGCAATGTGACCTCGAACGAGTTTTATCACGAAATTGTCGATTCTGTTGATTCGAGCCCCGTTGTATAGGACCTCGTTGGAATAGTAATGCACGTAAGAAGATTCGGCTGTTCGATATAAGCCAGTACAGCGTCGTAAACACTGCCGCTCGAACACCCGAAACTTCTCCATCTGGGAAGGGGCAACGTTGAACCACACAGGACAACCATAAACGATCATCGGCCGTATGAGGGCCATGTAGCAAATTACCTTCACTCTGGAGTCAAGCCGACTGCTAAAAAACAGCCGTTTCGTCAGAGCGAAGGCTCCTCTTGCCCTGGTCAGAGCAGCATTTATATGTCTATCGAAATATAAATACTGATCTAACCAGATACCGAGGTACTTAACTACACTTTTGCTCGCTAATCGCTGCCCGTGAAGATCAACGATAACCATCTTGCGCCAATTCTTGCACGTATCCCTCGTGGCCCTAGCCAACGGAGTCCGGAACAGAATTGTCTCCGACTTCTGGACATTTATTTTCAGTTTCCAGTCGTCGCAATATCGCTGAATCTTGTCGAAATGACGCTGCAAGAGAATTCTAATAACCTCAACCTTTCGGGCCGTTCTGTATGCAATTAGATCGTCGGCGTACGCAATTGCCTTTGTAAGACTACCTATCAGATCGCTGGTGTAAATGCTGAAGACAATCGGCGAATTCACCGCTCCCTGTTGAAGATCATTTTTAATTAAGAATGTTGTGGTAGAAGTTACATTGCCACTTTTGACAACAAACTTTCTACCGTTAAGCATATCATAAAGTATATACAACAATGGCTTGCTTATGCCAAGCCTGCTCAGTTTTAGGTAAAGACCCTCTAACCATACGGTGTCAAAGGCCTTTTCCAAATCAACCAGAAAAGCACCTGTGCATTGTTGTTTTGATTTGTTCCATTGGATATCAGAAACGAGTTTAGACGCAGCATGAATTGTGTCATGACCCGCCTTGAACCCGAACTGTTTATCCGGAATAATTTTGTTGTCCGCAGCCCACTTAGTCAGAGCTCTATTGATGATCTTTTCGAAAACTTTGCTGATGCTCGGAAGAAGACTTATCGACCGAAGATTTGACGGGTTGGAGTTGTCCTTTCCCTTTTTCGGGAGAGGATGAACCACAGCGGTCTTCCAATGCACTGGATAATATGCATTATTCAGTGCATTATTGAAGAGTGTGGTGTAAATGTCAATTGCCTCCATCGGTAAATGTCTTAGTACAACGTTGGATATACCATCGACACCTGCTGACTTTTTATTTTTTACAGTCCAACGCACTAACCATCATACCACGGGTACGACTCTGTTGTTAATCAGGTTAATTTCCAAACAAAATGTTGTGGATATTGTTGGTTTTGGTTTTTATCTAATTTGGATAGACCTGCGACTTCAGAAAAATATTCCAAGAAAAAGTCTTAAAAATTGCCAATTCACATATGTGTATAACGTCTTCAAGAGATGATATTGATCACTTGAAAAATATGCAAAGTGTCTTATTGAGAACCAATCATATTGTTCAAACCCCATATCATTGCTTGCTTACCATATATCATCTAATTAGGGACAACCAAAATTTGTTGATCAGTTGACGGTGATAGTCTGAGCAGAAGACAACGGACTTTAAGAAAATATTGACCTATGACTCCAATTCGACAACATCATTTTTTTTACCATTTCTCCTGAAATCGTTGGAGATTATTTTTCGATATACATATATATATATATCGAGTTTCCAATTGCTGCACAGCTGATTTATTGAACTTACGTCGTTAACCTTGAATTTCTAAGATATTAGAATTATTGTAGAAGTGTATAGTCAGCTAAAGAAAGAGTTTCTGTAAGCTTTACAAAATTTACTGCTTCGGATTCTCTAAAGCAACTTCACAGACAATGGCTTTTTTTTGGCAGATAACGCGCTTTATTGACTTATTGGCCTGTAATAGCTATCATTGGTTCACATCATTGAAACCAATTATTGAAATTTTTTTTGACAGGTTGGTTTTAGGTTACATTGAAAATTTCGGTCATTGGACATTGAATTCAAGTATTTCCTGATTGGAATCAAGGAACTTTGAGGTTAGAATTCATCAGTGAAAGTAAAATTAAAAGGTTGGAGAACAAAGAAAATTGGACGGTTTCAGCGAAATAATTGTTCCGAAATTTGTTCATTGAAAACGATTTTATTATTGAAAAACTTTTGGGTTAAATAATATATTTTCTTTAGTAGAAAAGATCTACAATTCATTAGCTTCATTTCAACACCAAACATAAGAAATTTGATTTGATACTTGCTTTTAAATTTCGAAACAAAATGTTTAAAGATGAAAACCAATGAATACCTTGGCCCCTTAAAGGTTAGATTTTATTATTTACTTAACCAGTAGACTAAAGTTTGACAACCGAATTGCGAATAGTTTTCTCTGTAGGACCATTAAAAGGCCGTAAAATAGGAATTGTTAAGTTTTCATTGGTTCGGTGCTTTTCAGTAAAGTAAATATAAATTATTAGTGGTTTTTATTTATTATTTTTATTGTGTTGATACACCTACCAGTTTGCAGTTCTTTACGATACAAATTTAAAGATAGTATAGTTTGGGAAAAACTCTGGGGTCAAAAGAACATTGTTTTGTTTTAGATAAAACATTTGTCGTGTTGAAAAATTATTTTAAATATGCTTTAACCGTTCTTTTAACTACAAAGTAAAAACTGCAACTTCTCAATTACCAAGTGCATTACATAAAGAAGTTAAGGTTTATTTTCCTTAAGTGAAAATACAACTGTAAAATTTGAAGGGGAGCGTATCGGAATACCGCTTTTTAAGATCCTGTTTTTAAAAAATCCCGAACAAAAAGTTTTAAAATGCCGTCTTCTAAAATACTGATTTTTTTTAAATCCCGTCTTTTAAAATCCCGCTTATTCAAAATTCCGATCAATTATAATCCCCATCTAATGACTCTAGAAAAATGTCTCATTTTTTTAATTTGTTTGAATTTTTTTTTATAATTTTGATTTTGCAATAAAAACTAGTTGTTAAATTTTAAAAAATCGCGTTATTTTGCAATAAAAACTAGTTGTTAAATTTTAATAAATCGCTTGATTTTTTAAATTTAAACAACTAGTTTTTATTGTTAAATCGGGATAATAAAAAAACGGGATTATAAAAAACGGGATTATAAAAAATGGGATTACAAAAAGCGAGATTATAAAAAACGGGATTTTAAAATCGGGATTTTAAGAAACTGGAATATAAAAACCGGGATATCAAACCCAACCCAATTTCAAATCAATATCTTTCTTTGGGGAGCGTATCGGAATCCCACTTTTTAAAATCCCGTTTTTAAAAAATCCCGAAAAAAAAGTTTTACAATCCCGTCTACTAAAATACCGATTTTTTGAAATCCCGTCTTTTAAAATCCCGTTTATTTAAAATCCCGATCAATTACAATCCCGCTTTTTAAAATCTCGTCAAATCCCGACAATCCCGTTTTTTACAAAATACGTGCATTAAACTGAATAACAATAGGAGTCAAAGGTTTGAATGTTAAATTACTTCACTAATATATAATAATTATAAATAAAACTAATATATGTATGTATAATAATATCGTAATTTGTTTTGTTTTTACAATAATTTTTGTTTACAATATTAATTCTTTCACAAACAAAATGCATCCTACAGCAAATCTACCTCTCGATAACGGTCTTACTACTATCGTTGACTTTGTTAATTTTTAATTTGAGTTTGTTGTTTTGTTTTAAAAAATACTGCTTTACTTAATATTTTTATTTTTGGTTATGTTATATTTGTTGGTTACAATAAAATGAATGAAGAAAAACACCTCATTTTTTAATTTGTTTTAATTTTTTATAATTACGATTTTGCAATCAAAACTAGTTGTTTAATTTTAAAAAATCGCCCGATTTTTTATAAATTAAACAACTAGTTTTGATTGCAAAATCGGGATAGTAAAAAACAGGATTATAAAAAACGGGATTATAAGAAACGGGATTACAAAAAGCGGGATTATAAAAAATGGGGATTATAAAAAGCAGGATTATAAAAGACGGGATTTTAAAATCGGGATTTTAAGAAACGGGAATATAAAAACCGGGATATCGAACCCAACCCCTTTCTTTGTTCTTATAAAACTTGAGTTGAAAACATTTCTTATCAATTTTTTGTTGTTTTTGTATGTTTTCGTATTTTTTAATGTCTATCAACTTTAGCAGCATTTTTTAAAGTTTGTATTTTCTAAAAAAAAAATTACCGATTACATTTTTCTAAGAACATTATCTCTTTAAACAAATTATCTGAATACATTAGGTTGCAGGAAATATCTTTAATTGTTGCCAAGATATTTATTTTTGGTAAAAAAAAACCGTTTCTCGATTTTTCTGAAAATCTTACCAGATTTCCAAAACGTTGAGCTTCGTTGTATAAAACTGTTCTGGAGGTGATATCTAAGATGACCATATTTAAGATGACAAATATTTTGCTTATAGTTTTTTTAAGTTATTATAAAAAGCCGTTAGTAAAATTCTTTTCAAAATTACACTAATTTGGTATTGTTATTTAATTGAAGTCGCTAGCTTTATTGGTTCGTGAGATATTTGGGGTCAAACAAAATGTTCCTGTTCCTGTTCCTGTTCCTGTTTTTTTTTTTTTTTTTTTTTTTTAATAGTAACTATATACTATATATACTATATATCAGTGGCGATGGCATGTATGTATGTATCTGAAAATTCATTTGCTTGTGCAAAAAACAAACAAGAGTGTTGGAAATGGAGAAATACGCATTGCGCATGTCAGGTCAGGTTTAGCCTAGCAAAGCAAAGCAATATGTTGACGCACTACACTTGTTATTCATTTTCATAGAGTAAACACAAATTAAACCATTCTGTATAGGAAACAAGACAAACGTAACCCGTCTCTTATGGACTTATATTTTCCTTCATTCTCGGCGGATAAAGTTTATGAAGTTGGGGTGTCCACTTTAAGAAAATTGCGTAGTGGAATAATTTTTGGCAGAAAGTTACTGTAATTTTAGTTAAGTGGCACAAGTAGCCAAAATTAACTAGGCAAATGAGATTTTGTTCTAAAATACAGATTGCAATGCAAGGTGTATAAATGAAAGTGTGAACAAGAAAATTATTAATTAAAGACAAAAACTTAATTAAAGTTTGAATTGGAAGTGATTTGTGAAAAGTGGTTGCATTTTGTTTAAATTTTAGTTACCCAAAATTCACAATGGCTCCTATAAGAATAGATTTGCTGTTAGATAAAAATAATGGCTTTAGGAAACTTAATTTCTTAAAGAAAAAAAAGTGATAGAAATAGGACGCTCTACCCATCCATTGAGCTTATCTATTAAATAAGAAAGTAAAGATTTTTGTAGGTTTTCGAGTTATGTTAAAAAAGTTGTCAGTTGAATTACATATTCTTAAAAAATTTTAAAATTACCAACAATATTTTTCATATAAAGAAATAGTTTTGTGAAATAAATTTTTAGTCGAAAACAAATGTTTACCAATTTTATTAGCATTTCTTTTATTTTTACAAATTGGATGAATGAAATTAATTTAAGATATATCAAGAACCGAACATCAATTTTTATCAAATTTGCGTACTATTTTTTGTAGATTTTATTTTTTTATGAAAAAAACGGAATGTTGGATTTTTATAAAAAAAGAGGCTGGGATGCGACCCACACTGATAACTTCCCATCCCGTCTGTCGATTTGTCTTGCTTAAAAGTTTGTCTATATGTATCAATTTTTACCAAATTTGCGTTCTATTTATTTACTATGTAGACTTTATTTTTTTATGAAAAAACGTACAGTTGGATTTTTATAAAAAAATTACTGAATATCGAAAACAATATTTTCTGTGAAATAAAATAAGTTTGAAGCCAATATTTGTAATTTTTGAAAAGCTACTTGAGTCGAAAGTAAATTTTTACGAAGTTTTAGTATTGTTTTTTTTTTTTTAGGTTATTAATTTTTTGTACAAAAGCTGTCAATTCGATTTTTCTCAAAATTTTACCGAATGTTTAAAACAATATTTCTTATAAGCTAAAATGAGTTTAAAGCCAATATCTCAAAGTTTTGAAATGATATTTGAGTCGAAAATTAATTTTTACCAACTTTTATTAATTTTTTTTAGGTTTTTATTTTTTATAAAAAAAAAACTGTCAATTCGATTTTTCTCAAAATTGTTCCGAATGTTGAAAATAATATTTATTTTAAGATAAAATAAGTTTAAAGTCATAATCTCAAGTTTTTGAAAAGATATTTGAGTCGAAATTCAATTTTTACCAACTTTGAGTAATGTTTTTTTTTTGGTTTTTATTTTTTATAAAAAACTGTCAATTTGATTTTTCTCAAAATTTTACCAGATGTTAAAAACGTTATTTTTTGTTGCACAAAATTGTTTTGGAGATATAATCATTTTTTATTCGTAAAATTTTTGAGATGACAACATTTTTTTCGATTTTGCGTCTTTAAAAAATTAACTTGAAGTTTTGTATACAACTCCATCTCTTCGTCACCTTAAAGTTGTAGCACTCCATAAACATTTTAAGAATGATTATGTTACGTGACACATTTCCACAAATTTTTTATTTAAGTGTTGCTTCAGTTGAGAGATCTTTTTCAGCAAGTACATTTCATTAAGTACATTTCTGATATTTTTTCTAGTCGCTCATTTTTCTCCGACTTACCTTTAGAAATAAGTCACGCCTCGCCACTGCTATATATATATACTATAGTAACAAAAACAAACACTCAACTTTTTCAAAGTCCTTTCTGAGTCTTTCAGATTTTAATATTTGTAAAACAAAATTAATTAACTAATATTTGGATCTGAAGATATTGACATCGAAAAATGATACCCCCAACGTACATACATACACACGCACGTACAGACTCGCTCTCTCTCTCTCTCTCTCTCTCTCTTTCTCTTTCTCTCTCTCTCTATCTTTCTCTCTCTTTAAAAACCTTTGATTTCGATTGTAAAGACCTTAAAACGTCTTCAATTCTATAAATCAGACCGATCAAAATAACTTAAAGTTAAAAATAAAAAAAATGTAGTAGGGCGTATACGTACTTTTTTTTTATTCTTTTAAATTTTATTTTGCTTTTTATTTGTTCAATTCTTTAACAAATTAACTATAAATTAAAAACTGCTTACATTACAAATCAAGTAAATTATCTGTCGTTGTTAGTGGTGGGAACTAGATGAGACTAGTCTCAGTTTCGTATGTATCGGTCTCGTTTCGTGACGACAATACCTTTAAAGTTTCAGAGACGCACCGAGACGCGGCTTTATAATTTGTATTTTAATTTGCTAGAAGTCTCGTCTGTCTTTTCGGTGGAAATTGTGTTGTGCTAGTGCTTCTAAAAGCAAACATTAAAATCACAGCAAAAACACAAAATAAAAATTAGTTATATATACAAAAAAAAAAAAAAAAACAATTTCCTCCAATATTTTCTTAGTCTAAACTATGCCAAAATCAAACATTATAGTTGTAGGCGTGGAAGGGGGCAGATTTACATAACTTTGAAAAAAAAAACAAACACTCATCGCACAAATAAAATACAAGCTTCTTAAACTATAAAATAAGCTGCACCCTTGGCAGTATTTTAGTTAAAGAGAAGTATCCTAGGGACAAGTTGTCAAAAGTTTATTAGATCCCAAAAAAACCGATTTCACCTTAAACTTCACACAAAGTTTTGAAATGCCAAAGATTAGATTTTTTTTTACCTCTATCGAAATCTTGAAGGCTTTTAAAACAGAAAACAGATCTGCAGATAAAAAACTCCTCTGAACTTAGAATAACTGCTAACAGTTTAATATTAAAAAGATAACTAAAAGTGTTACTTAGATGATAACTCCAAAAATTCATTATTAACGCTAACTACTTTTCGTTTTTCTTTTTCCTCTTAAGATGACAAAATCTCCTACCTATGAACATTGTGCATACCTACTAACTTCCTTAACTTGTTTGAGTGAGCTTCCTTTTTCTTATTTTTTTCTTTATAGTTTTTCCGCATTCAATTTATTTTGAAAAACCCCCAAAAGATTTTTTTCCTTGAATATAAATTATAATTTCACACCAAAAGCACGCGCGCTTCGTGCAATAAAAATTAGAGAAAAACAAGTTTTTCAAAAACAAAGTATAAAAAAGAAAAACTACATTTTCCAACTTTGTATATTTTATGCAACAATTACCATCATTGTCATTCGCTTGTTCATTTTGTTGTCTCTTTATGTCGTCGAGGCGTCGTCGTCGTAGTCGTCGAGTCATTCCCATCATGACCCCCATATTATGTAACATACAATTTCAGGAGGTATACCTTCAATGGAGTATGCTGCTCCCTCGGGCTAGCTGTGCATTTCAATATTCAATTATTCTTCCAGATCTCTTTCTCTATCTCTCTTTCTCAGTTTAAACTCAAAGTAGTTAGAATCCCAAATTGGACTTGGAACTTTATAAGTTTTTGGCTCTGGCTGTTGTTATTCTAACCGGTCTCGAACTTAAAAGGTGTACCTCTCAAGTTAACAACAAAAAACACAAAAGACATAAAAATAAAAATCAGAATTGCTCCAAATTCGAGAGGAAACACAGGAGGAGAAAAAAATTATTCCAAAACTAAGTTATCCCCCAAGGCGGAAATAACCAGAAACTCGATTTTGGCCCAAAGGCGGTTATAGGTAGTTACATTTATGTACATATAGGAACAGCGACACAGAGAGCGATAACTTTCATAATCTTCCAGATACATTTTGCTGCAACTTACAGAACCACGTTAAGTTCTTGTAGTTGTAGGTTGTGTAGGTATATGGAGTGCAGGAAGGTTAGAAGGTTGGTAGGAAGGTTTTACCTTTCTTTATATATTCCTCTGTCGCGTCTCGATGTCGTCGTCGTTTCTTAAATGTATTCATACCGATGACAGTGGAGCATTCGACTTGATTACGATAACGATACTTAAGGGGTCTCGGGGTTTTGGTGGAGGAGTAGTCGCTATGAACGAATTAACCGGTTTATCGCGTTTTCAGGTAAAACACTTAAAAAGCTACGTTTTTCAATGTACCTAATGGTGATGATAGAAGGGTATGGGTAGGGTACGTACATACGTTAGGAATAACATTTTGCTCCTCGACGAATAAACCGGTGCAAGCAATGGAATAATGCACGCCGAGCCAAGCCAAGTCAAGTCGCACCACTACCGTTCTTTCGAAGGTGGTGCTCTGATGGTGGAACGGTTCTTGTCGTAGTTGCACATTATACTCATGGTGCCGTTTTTGGTAAACTGGATTATGGAAAGTGGTTACGACGATTGTAGAAATGAAGAGAAAAAGAGGGAACAAGACAAAAGGAAAATCCAGGTGAAGTGATGTCTCGGACTTGTTGTTTTTTTTTCGTTTTTCATTTTGTTGTTGTTTTTTATTGTTTTTGTTATTTGTTGCATTCATCCACTGCTACTTCTATGCTCTGAGTTTCGTCGCACGGGCCACAAATGTTATTACTTCCATGAATATTTTGTTTTGTACGTTTTGAAATTTGAAATGAATATGCAGAGCAATGTCCCTAAAATATATACAACACGTACAATGTACATATAGGCACCCAGAGTTGTCCCTTTGGGCGGTTGGAAGTCTGCATTTGGGATCTCCTTTTTTGAATGTGATGATGTTTTGGAATAATATGTGTTGTGTACTTAGAGATACATACATACATATGTATACGAAAACTTATTCACATCTGGGTGGGTTATGTTTTATTTCTATTTTCTTGGTATTAAGAGAGTTGGAGATGTGGTCTTGGAAAGGGAGGGTTACCAACCAACCTCTTTGTTTGCTTTTCATGATATTCGTATATATGTATGTATTTTTTGCAGACAGGAACAGGATTTCGAATTATTTGTTATGAATACGAAATGAGATCTGAAAAGAGAGTTAGTTAGCTAGTGAGCGAGCAGGTTTCTTTTTCTTTATTTTTTATTTTTTGTTTGTTATGTTTTGGTCTTATATTTATGCCTCATTGGGTGTGACCTGGAGGTGAATGGAGTTCTTTTTCTTTAACAAAGTTTCTTTTGTGCTTTAGTTTAGATCAAATTTCAAAACATTATCCATGGTCAATGGAAATAGAGAAAACAAAATAATGTATTTCTAAAAAAATGTTATAGAAATAAAAGGAGTGGAATATATGTAAGTTTAATCAATAGAAAATAGGTACCTATAGTAATATCATTATGTTGGTGTAACATTTTGTAAATGAAGGTTAAATATGTTGAGTTACATACATATGTACGTGATTTTTGTTTTCTTTTAAGAAGGAAGTAGCTATATTGATTCTCGATTCTTGACCTAACGGTTTGGATTTTCAAATCAAATCAAACTTTTGGTGGGTAAAGTTCAAAGAGAATCGATTGTTATTTTTGCAATGACCTTAATTTAATTTAACGACAGTTTAGTGATTACTGTTGATGAGCAACGTTTTTAAACTTCCAATGAGAAATTATTGCAATTGGTCTGATGTGTCGAAATAGAAACATTGACATTTCTTGAGTTTTCAAGGTCCTTAGAATCTAAATCACTGATTTTTAGAGAGATGTCTACATGTGCGTGTGTACTATATCCGTTCGTATCGTACGTTCAGTATACCATTTTTGTCGTCTATATCTCAAGTCCCAATAGCAATATTGTATTGTATTTATTATAGCAGAATATTCTTACATTTTTTCTTAAACTATATTGCACAATTTACAGAGTTACGGTATAAATCTGACAAATAATAAAATTTTTAATACAAGTAATGAAAAGCAAATAACAGTATATTAAAGGAAAAGCTACATAAAAACCTTCATTAAATTGTTTTGAGGATTTAGAGAGGAGAAGGGTGGGCGGTGAGGTATTTAAATCAAACCCAACTTAAAGTTTTACATATATTCATTATATGATAAATAGTTAACAAATGAATTAATAAATAAATAAACAAATAAATAAATAAATAATAAATAAGTAAATAAATAAATTAATAGATAAAGAATAAATAAATAGAAAAATAATAATAAATAAATAAATTAAAAAGTAAATTATAAAATTAATATCACAAAGTCAGTCTTAGAAAAAGGAAAATAATAAAAAAGAACGAAAATGTACTTTCAATAAAAATTATATATAACTAAGAAGCTAGGTTTGAAATCAATATGTTATCTGAAGATAAACAAGATAAATTATAGCGTACATTGATTTTGTCAATTCTTTGCAATACTGGTTCTATGTTTGACATAGCGTGAAGTTCAGCTGTTGAAAACGACCATGGAAGCTTCAGAATCATTTTTAAAACTTTATTTTGAGCTATTCGAATATGGCTTTTTGCACATATCCCCCAACACGGTGAACCATAAAACATAATTGCTTGAAAAACTGCTTTAAATATCAGGAGCTTATTATCATTACTAAGTTTGGATTTGCGGTTTATAAATGGATAAAGAGTTTTGATAGTTATATTAAACTTCTTGATTACTTCTTGTACATGCAAGCCAAAAGTTAAAGTTATATCTAAATGAACTCCAAGATACTTAGCACTTGAACGCCATTCTGTACTTATTCCACCAACTTGAAGATTATTGCTTGGCAAGAAACAGGCTTTTCTTTTTCTTGAGAAAAAGATAGCCTGAGTCTTTGAGGCATTTATTTTTATCTTCCAATCAAACAAATAATCTTGAACTACATTAAGTGCAGATTGCAGATTTGTTTCAATAATGAAACCAACTGAATCTGATGAAAAGATACAAGTATCTTCAGCGAATATAGCTTTATCACAGTTTGTTAAACATGGAAATTCGTAGGTAAAGATAGTGTATAAGATTGGACCTAGCACCGAGCCTTGAGGTACACCTGCCATAATATTATATGATTCAGAAAACCAATTATTTATTGAAACCTTAAACTTCCTTTCAGACAGAAAGGATTGAATGGTCTTTATAAGGTACATTGGGAAATTGAGTCTTAAAAGTTTGTGTAATAATGCATTATGCCAAACAGTATCAAATGCTTTTTCAATGTCAAGGAGTACCATGCCCGTACTTTTACCCATTCTAAAATTATTTTTAATGTGTTTGGTAATTCGATGAACTTGATGTACTGTGCTGTGGTGAGCCCTAAAGCCAAATTGCTCAAGCGGTAAAATATTATTTCTAGTCACTTGAGACACAAGTTTACTTTTTAGAATCTGTTCAAAACATTTGCTTAGTGAGCTTAATAAACTTATTGGTCTATAATTGCTTGGTAAATTTGCACTTTTACCAGGCTTCAAAATGGGTATTATTTTGGCTGTTTTCCAAACATTAGGAAAGTAGCTCACCTTCAAACAACAGTTAAATAGGAGTTGTAAGAATTTAATTCCCGATTTTGGTAAATTCCTTAAATACAAATTTTTAATACCATCAAAACCCGCAGATTTTCTTGTTTTAAGTGCCATAAGTACATCTTTGACGTCTTGAAATGAAACATGCCCATAAATATCATTTGCAGTACTTGAGTTTATAATATTGATTGATTCACTGACCACTGACTCAACTGTAGTATTACAAGGGATACCTGTAGTAGTCAAATGGTTTACATAAAAGGTTTCAGCCAAGGCATTCGCTTTTTCAACACTTGAAATCATTACATTATTCCCAACTTTGAAAGCTGGAATATATGTATTTTTCTTTTTGATTATTTTGACTAAATTCCAAAAAGGTTTACTCCCTTTGCCTAATCTCTGTAATTTTTGATTCCATGCTTGGTTCCTATAAGCTAAAATTGAATCCTTTATTAAGATATTAAGTACCTTAACTTCTGAATTATAATGGGGGTCTCTTGTTCTTATCCATTTTCTTCGGTTGCTGTTCCGAGTTTTTATTAGATGTAAAATGTTAGGTGGTAATAAGTTGGCCCTGTCATGACATAATATTTGTTTTTTAGGAACTGAAATGTCAATACTTTCTTCAACAGCAGTCGTGAAACAAGAAACTCCAAAGTCTATTTGTTGCTAATCGACAACATCAATTGAAGGTGCATGTATACATGTCAACTTGGATCTAATTTCTTTTTTATATCTAGACCAATTAGCATTTTTAATGTCCAATATTTCATTTTTGTTTTCCAATGGTGAATCAAAAGATTTTATAAGAACAGGTAAATGATCTGAACTTAACTCGTTTATGACCATAGGTTGGTTAAAAAGATTAGGCATATTACTTAAATATAAATCCAAAGTTGATGGGTTTGATCTATTATTAGTAGGATAGTAAGTTGGGTGAGGAGGGTACAAAATTTCAAATTGATGCCTGGAGTTAAGGCTAGCAAGAATATTACCCCATGTATTTGCTCTTAGACAACCCCAACTTCTATGCCTACAATTAAAATCACCCCCAATAAGATATTTATCATTTATACCTATCATCTTTCTCAAGTCGGTATTCAAATGAAAACGTTTTTCCGCACTAGCTGAACCTCCCGGAAAATAAACAGAAAATATTTTTAATGCACTTCCATTGGCAAAACGTATTTTAATTCCCAAGTTTTGAATTATTTTTGTATTTACAATTGGAATTAATTCATGTCGTATTGTTTTTTTAACTAACACGGCAACACCGCCCCCCCTTCTCTCATCTCTATCAAGACGATAACAAGCATAATCTTGATTATTTAATTTGTCATTAAGACTTAACCAAGTTTCAGACACTAAACCTACATCTACATTATGCTTTTTAAGAAAAGCAAAAAATTCAATCGATTTGCATCGAATGCTTCTAGCATTCCAACATATTACATTCATGGTTGTCCTATTCAATATCGACTTCAAATAAATGTTGTTTTATAGATAATGACATCGAAAGATGCTGAAACCACTTTTAAAAAAATTAAGTGTTTGGTTTGTTTTTACAATAGCAATTTAAAGACCCCAAATATCTCAGGAACCAAGAACGCTAGCGATTTCAATTATATTTTATAATATTAAATGTGAATTGATAAAATTAATATAATGATAAATTAATATATAATTTTATTAACGTTTTTTTTTACCAACTCAAAGCAACTGAACACAAATATTTGTAACCTCGAATATTTTAATACCAAAAAAGATATTATCGCCAGAATAATTGAATGTGACGAATAATAACGTTTTTGACACCTGGTAAGGTTTTGAGAAAAATCGAGGTAAAAGATTTCTTCCAAACTTTAAAAACCTACAAAAACATAATTAAAAGTTTGTAAAAATTGGTTGTTTTTGAATCAAAAATACGGGCAAAAATTAAATAATGGGTGATTATACAAAAGTTGGGTAACTTTTGAGGATATTTTGTTTACGATAGTTTTTAAATCAAACTTCTATAAATTCGGGTGTATATGATAGCTAATCTAATTAATATATTATTCCCAATCGGGCCAGTCACTTTTTTTAATACATTGTAAGATATTTAAAAATTTCAGAATTTGACTGCCAGAGGACTGACGAGTATACACAGTTTTAAAAGTATTATAATGAAATTTAATACAAATTAGTAAAAATGATCACTTAAAATCACTTAGTAACATTTAAAAATAATTATTAATATGTAATACTACATCAGTTTTCAAAACAGACTTTTGACATTTAACGTAACGTTATTCACTTATCTTTTACTACTTTCACATAGTTTTACTAAATATTTCAAAGTAATCAACAAACAAAATCTAACAATATTCATCTTAAAAGTACTAATGATCAAAAAATGAAGAACAATAACAATTTACCTGACACAGAACTGACGCCACACTACTGACGAAAAAGACGTAATTTGAGATTATAATCATACATCGCAGATTGTATTAATTTAATAAGTTTTCTCAAATCAATGATAATGTTTAATAGACAGTCATTAAATGGTTGGTTTTCAGGGTTGTGACATGCCAGATGACTGACGTTTTAAGAACTAATTGTGTTTTTTTAATTACTTGTATTCAAAATGAAGAATTGAAATTGGGTGACTAAATAAAGGTCTTTCCATTGTTTTAAAATAAATTGCAATCTCAATAAAATATAATCAGACTTTGTATATATTGGTTGATGACATCGAGTTACCCAACTTTTGTATAATCACCCATATATTACCTTCAAACTTATTTTATCTTCTAAAAAATATCGTTTTTAACATTGAAAACATTATTTTTTTTAGAAAAATCCAGTGTTCAGGCGTTTTTGCGATGACGTCAGCTTTTTTTCATCGTCAATGGGCGGAGTAACAACTCTCTAGTAATAATGAGTCCATTATTAATTTTTATTATTATTGCGATACATTAAATGGCGCACTTCTAAAGTTGAACGTATTTTCCAAAATATATTCAAAATGTTCAGTGGTTGAAAACTGTCCAGCCAATTTAAAAATTGTTGTAAGTTGAGATAAATGCGTTTAAAGGTTTGAGAAGAAGAAATTTGTTAATGCTATCTATGGAAATTATAATACTTAAAAAGCTTATCATGGCCAGTAATTTTTTGCACTTCATTTTTAAGTTGCTGACGGACCATTTAAAATAAAAAAAAGAGGCTGGGATGCGACACACATTGATAACTTCCGATCAAGTTTTCTAAGACTTAATAACAATATTTCGTGTGAAATAAAAAAAATTGAAGTAAATATCTTTCTTTATTTTGTATTAAGTCAAAAACCGTCTCTAATCAATTTTTTGTTGTTTCAGAAGGTTTTCGTGTTTTATTAAAAAAAATTGTCAACTGAATTTTTCTAAAAAAAAATTACTTAAAGTTAGCAAAAATATTTTGCATATCATAAAATAAGTTTGATTTGTTTTTGTTTCAGAAATTTTTAGTCGAAAACTAAATTTTATCAATTGAAGACACAATTTTTAAAAAGTTTTTATTTCTTGTACAAAATAATACCGATTGGATTTTTCTAAGAACATTATTTTACGTTTGCAACAAGATTTTAAATAGAATGAAATAATTTCGATGTAAATACCTTCATCGTTTCTCGAGGTATTCGAATAGAACATCAAATTTTACGAATTCTACGTTGCGTAGTTTTGTTTGATCAGGCTAAATTTTAAAGTAAATCGCTTGGACAAAATTATTGTAAGCAGTCACTGATATTTATGTATAATAAAATTGCCTTACTCTCAAATTATTTTAAATCATTTCTTATAGAATTCCCCAAAAAGCCTATCTTTTGGACCCAATTAATTAAACACAACACCACAATCGAATTTCGTAATTAGAATTATGCAGACATTTAGAGCTCTTTTTGTGTTCATTTACTACTTTAATTTTGGCTTGGTTCAAAAATCCCTTTCCCCTCAAACAGTACACCTTAAGACTCAAAATCTTAAAAAAGTAATGATGAGTAAATTTAGGGCTATATTTAGCTCCTTAGTTTGTGAATTTTAATGTCAAGCTGTGGAAACACCACAACGCATATAACAAAAACTAAATATGATGCTTTAAAGAGCGGTTATTGGGATCTGCATTTTGCGGAAACAACATTGGGTTCACGATATGACCTTTAAAATTAGTTTCAAAAACTTGGACAGTTAATAAGACTGACAAAATTAAACAAACAAAAAATAAAAAAAGGATTCTCGTGTTCTTAAAGTCCTCTAAGTTTTGTGAGTTTTTTAAATTTGGTAGTTTATGGTTCCACCTTGAAGCTCAAAGTAAAATTTTTGGGGAGAACTTTTCTACCTGAAGTTTAATGCTTAAGGAAACACAAGCGTAAATTAGTGAAAGATAAATAATCCGCTGGAATATTCATTTACATTTGCCTGAACAGAAATAGAATTTCAATTTACTTTAATCATTTCTCAAAGGTTCTTAAATTAATCCACATTTTAAAATTGCAAACAAATTTGCTTGTAGTAGTAGTAAGTGTGATTTTTATTTACATTTATAAGAAGTAATTACAAAGTTTGGTAGTTATCACAAAAGAGCATTGGCATTTGCCGTCAGCCGAAAAGAGAGCAATAATATTTCTTAATACAAAGTATGAATTAATTTAACGCAAAGTTTACATTAATAACAAATGGATAAACTAATACAATAAATATAAAAATGAATTATTTAATTATAAAATTAAAGGCAGAATCAAAAAGATTCGTTTATGATTTGATTTCGATATTTATAGGCAGTTTTGATGTAGAAGAAAAGAAGTGTCCAATTATCGCCATTAAGAATACCCTGAATTTCATCTCCATTAAGAGTATTTTTTCTCCAGATTGATCTTCTGATTGAGTTTAAAATAGGATATATGCCAATGAAATGACATATGTCTTCTCTAGTTCTCATATTGCACAAGGTGCATTCCGTATTTTGCTCGCTTATGTAGGGTACGTAATTAAGTCTGAGGAGTTCGCCTCTCGCTTTGAAGATAGTACTGATAACATCTAGACTATTCTGATCATTAAAGTAATTGTTTTCTCCCAGGAAATGGTTTAAAAGCTTATACGAGCTTCTTGTTTGAATTTGTTGACAATGTTCGATGAAAGCATTTCTAGCTGAGTCTTCAACTTTACTTAAAAGGGTTTGCAGGTTTACTCTTAAATAATCTTCATTTTCTAGTTGGAGTGGAACATCATGCTCTAGGCTCAGTCTTCTCCATTCCGACAAAAATTTTTCATTTCTGTTTTTGAGATGCAAAGCGATTTTATTTGTGAGGCGATGATTAGGGTGTTTCAAGGTCTTTAATATATACATATATATAGGAAAAGTGTAAATCAAGAGTGTACAAATACAGTGGAGGTAGACCAGTTTCGAGGTGCAACAAGTACGTTGGTGAATTTTCTGGAAGTCTGAATATTCTTTTTAAGAAAAAACGTAAGAGTTTTTCTACTTCTTCAAACTCGAGAATACCCCAAACTTGTGCCGCATAACACATAATTGATCTGACTACTGCATTAAAAATTCTGTATTTTGCACTCAAGTGCAATAGCTTCAAAGCTATATTTCGATTGCAGAATACTGTTTTCCAATTACAGTTTATCGCGCGTTTGGATTCTTTAAGTTTTTCTTGTAAATGCTTTTTGAATGATAGCGTTTGAGTAATCCAAACACTGAGGTATTTATATTCCTTAACAGGTTCCAGTTTTTCATTTCCCCAAGTCCAACTTTCATTCCTTGCAAGACGACCCGCCCCGTTTCGAAACACCATTACTTTTGATTTAGCTGTATTTATTTTTAGGTTCCACAGTTTGCAGTAACAATAAAGTTTATTTATCATGATCTGGAGCATGTTGGGAGATTCAGAGAGAACTACAATGCCATCAGCGTAGAGCAATATTTTTAAGGACATTCAATCGAAAAGAACTCCTCCCGGAAGAACCGTAACTAGATCGTCTAAATAAATTGAGAAGAGTAGTGGACTCAAGAGAAATCCCTGCTTTACACCAGTTGTTGGTTCGAACCTATTTGAAAGAATATTTCCATCCCAAACAGCCGACTTATTTTCTTCGTAGAGCTTTTGAAAGATTCTTAACATTTTTGTTGAAACTCCAAGGTTGCTTAGTTTGAGAAATAGAGATCTTCTGTCAATGCAATCGAAAGCTGCCTACATTTTTTTTCCTTCTTCCACATACATACATACATACGAGCAATACTTATTAGAGAGAAGATATTATCTACTGTTGAGTACCCCTTGCGGAAGCCGGCTTGAAATTCGCTTAACAGGTCATTTTCGTTTATCCAGTCTGTTAAACGTTGAATTAGCTTGTATTTTGAAACAATTTCTCTTAGCCCTTTACCTTATAGTTTTTGAATTAAGTTTACAAAAAGTCTTCGGGGCGTATGTGGAACAGTTTTTATTCTTTATTATTTTTACTATCAAGTTCCAATTTTGTCAGACAGATGCCTTCTAATAATTGTATTTGTTTCGATTTTTATGGTACCTATAGTGTTTTAATCTTCAATTAGGCAAAAAAGTCTTAACTAAAGAGCATTTTATTACAATTTTTTGAAGTACCTTATCCCGGTATAGATGTTGAAAGTATCACATATTTTTCGAATTTAAATTTGAAAATCAAGTCAATACGAATGAAAATGTAAAAAGTCAATTTAAATAAAATAAGATGTTTTATTCACATCAACAAATCAAAAAGAAAAAAATCCTAGAAATACTTCTATTGAATTGAAAACCAAACAGTTGTTAAACGTCATTGATACGCTTACATAAACGTGAACTAAAGTTAATATCATATGAATAGACACACCTACTATCTACATATGCAAAAGTAAATGTATGTATATTTTTAGATAGAGGGAGTCCTTATAGCATGATGCATCCTTGCACATCTTTTTTTTTTTGTATTCCTTTTGGTATACAAAACATGACGAAAAAAACTACTTGTCTAAGCTGCCATGCATTCAATATCAAATTCTTTTCTACATTTTTTCGATTTTTCAATTTCGACAGTTTTCTCCTTATACGAGTACATGAGCAAAACAAAATCCTTAAGAGAATACAAAGAAAAAAAAAGAAGCAAAATCCGACACAGTTCACGTAGTATAGTTGCCCTTTCACCTTCTTCGTCGACGTCATCATCATCGTCGTCTATTTGCACTGCGTGCTTATGGTTGCAAGTTCCATCCTCACTCTTTATAAACCTACATATCTCCTAATGCACCTACATAGTACATATATCAACCTATAAACATACAAACTTACTTTAGATGGATTTATTTTTGAACGAACTAAATATTGATTTCAGTGTGAATGAAGGTCAAATTCTGAGCCTATCCTATCCTTGTTATCCTTAAACAAAATTAAAAATGAAAATGAAAAAGAAAAAAAAAAACGAACTATCTCAACATCAATGGAGGCATAAAATTCGAGCCACTGTGAAATAAGAGATAGCAACAAAAATGTGTATAAGCTTGTTGTTATTGCCCCCATTGCCCTCGTGACTCATTCAGGGTGATAAGTCGTCGGCTAATCTGCTTGACATTCAGCGTGACTTGAAAATGTGCCAAATATTTTGAACCTCGCACTCTCACTCCATGTCCTGAACCTCCTTTAGTCCGTTACCACCCCACCCAAACATCCACCAACCCACCCCCTTTTCGCTATTTTATCTTCTGTTCTTTTTTGTATACCAACAAATTAATATGTACCTACCCGTGAGGAACAAATGCATTAAAACTTAAACGTTGCCCTTGAGGCAACCAGATACATGTTATAGGCCTTTTTTTTTGTTGGGGAAGGAGGGTTTGAAAATTTCTGCTAACAGCATTGGGACACAATATATACAAAAAAAAAATGAAAAATTGTTTGTAAACATGTTCTTTATGCTTATTATAGGGTGTTGTTCTTTGTATTTTTAACAAATTGAATTTTTATGTGCACTTTGGGAGGAAGAAAAATCGACTTTGTGAAGGTGATATGGAATTATATACTGAAGGCAATATTATAAAGTCGGTTAACAATATTTCTTTTTTTTTTTTTTTGTCAATGGGGGAGGGAGTGTTATGTTTAAATGATATACATATAAATTTCAATTGATATTTACTGCATCAAAAGAACTCATGTATGTACATATGTATATGTACTTAATCTTTTTTCATAAGCATAGAAATTTGAAAGAACATTTATTTTTATTATGAAAGTGATTTTGATAAAGAGCCATAAGTACCGATGACGAGACGCAAGTACGATAAGATCTTATCCGGATTTATGGATATTAATGATGAATACTATAAAAGTTGAACTTTATAGAAAAGGTATTTCGGTAAGAGGTTTCATTTTGAATAGCACACTTTTTAGATAGCTGTCACTTGTGAAGATGTCAACTTTTGACATTTTACAAGTAAAAACTACAAAATTACTAAAAATCAAACGAAATACACTTCAACAATACATTTAAATTGTTAAAATTCATTACAAAAATAAGGAACATTTTGCAGTTAAAGTTTGTTAATATAATAAGTTGTGGGTTGTCGGGAAGCAACTTCCTGACCGGGAATAGTGAAAATGATAAACAAATTAGAGCTTTAAGGATAAGTTAGTGATGTCAAGAATTGAAATCGTGTGGAGCGATAAAGAAAAACTAAACATATACTATCTGCTGAAGCCCGTAGTTGATTCCTTGTCGAACTTTTGGAATAAGACATTCCACAAACGATATTACACCGTATTTTGAATAAAGAATTAAGTGTTACAGTCTTGTTTATTTATAATTCGTTAAATACTAACGTTAACAATTTTTAATATATTCTTAAAATCTAAAAACTTAAACTAGACTGTTGAAAAATAATAATTTGCAATTTATACTTTTTATATTATCATTTGGCGAATTAATACAAGAGTAAAATTTATTATAAATGTCAATTAATTTATTTAAGGGGCTATGTACACCATAGTTTGATCTGCTAAAATTAGTATTCAATGGTTTCTGGAGTCTTATACTTGAACGACTAAAACTAAAACTTTAAACTACCAAGAACTGATGGTGATGAAATATGTCCGTTTATTATTCCAACAATAAAACAAAACTGCAAGTAGGTACTTCCTATGATTTGTCAAAGAAGGAAGATTTATGAGAGAAAGTCTTTGTGAATAAGGCGGTAATGTATGAATATCATGAGACCACGGAAGGGATCGTAGGCAAAAACGCAAAAATCTTTTCTGAATGGCTTCGAGTCTTGTGACGTGTACGGCGTAGTAAGGTGACCATACTGTACAAGCATATTCCAGGACTGGTCTCACAAATGAAACAAAAAGTAATTTTAAAACATATGGATCTCGGAAATCACGGCCAAATCTCTTAATGAAACCCAGAACTCTGTTTGCTTTTTTAACTATGAAATTAATATGTTCATTAAATGTTAGTTCTAAGACAACACCCAAGTCAGAAAATACATATACTCTACTTAAAGGACAAGAATCAAACATGTAACTAAAAACGATTGGAACTTTTTTGCGTGTAAAACTCATTGTTTTACATTTGTCAGCATTTAAAACAAGACGATTATTATTGCACCATTCCCTGAATAATATTAAGTCTTCTTGCAAGAGAAGACAGTCAGACGTAGTTAATTTTTTTTTTAAATTTTAATGTCATCAGCATATATTAGGACAGACGACTTTTGTATGATCGAAACCAAGTCATTTATAATTAAAACAAATAGAATAGGACCAAGGTGACTACCCTGGGGGACACCAGAATTCACAACAAATGAACTTGAACACTCATTACTAAATTTAACACTATAACGTCTATCTTGCAAATATGAGGAGATCCAGTTTATAAAACAGTCGTTAAAACCTTGCTGTGATAGTTTTAAAAGTAATGTTTTATGACACAATTTATCAAAGGCCTTGCTGAAATCAGTAAAGATACAATCTACTTGTTCACGTTTTTCAAAAACATCTAAACAAAAGGACGTTAAGTTAAACAGATTAGTAACAGTTGAACGCTTTTTAACAAAACCATGCTGGTTACCACAGATAATTGAACTACAATGAAAAGAAAGGACGCTACATACGATTGACTCAAACAGTTTAGGTATTACAGATAGTTTTGCAATAGGTCGGTAGTTCATTATTTCGTTTTTAGGACCTTTTTTGTGTACTGGTATTATGAAGGAGCTCTTCCAGATAAAAGGAAACAGCGAGTTACTTAAAGACGTGTTAAATACACGGGTGTGCTAAATACGCAGCACATTTCTTTAAAATGGATGATGGTACACCGTCGGGACCAATACTAAAACATTCATCAAGTTGTAGGATACTATTAATAACAGTATCTTCACTTATAACGAAATTGATAGAATTTAAGTGGGGGAAATTTAAAACAGTAATAGATGTGTTAGGAAAACTAATAGTATTATAATCTACAAAAGCATCTTTGAAGTAGTTTGCAAACATGTTCGCAATTATTCTCGGCTCATTACTATTTGATGTCGAATCAGTAATTAAGTTAGGGTACCCACATGTTTTCTTCTTACGATTAACGTATTTCCAAAAACTGTCAGGATTATTTTGAAGGTTTAATTCAATTTGTCGAATGTAGTCGTCATATAGGATGTTAGAGTAGTCAGTGGAAAGTTGTTTTATTATAATGAACGTCCTATAATCATCATCAGTTCTTGTTTGATTATACTTTATCCAAGCTTTGTTCCTTTTGTTTTTTAAGTTTTTAACGTGAGAATCAAACCATGGTGGAACGCTCAAGTTATTTCTAGTCTTTTTAAATGGAATCGTCTTGTAGAAACAGTCAAAAAGAGTTAAATAAAAAATGTTACACATATCGTCAATATTTAAGTTACAAAATAAGTGATCCCAATTGATCGTACATAATAAGTTAAAAAGGTTTTCAAAATTACTACTAAAGTTGAATTCTAGTTTGTTGTTATCAGATAGCATATGAGGTGAAGCCATGTTTAAATTAAGTGCAATGTCTAATGCAGGCTGATGGCGATCTTCGTCCACAATTTTGACAGCAGAAGAAATCACAGCTGCTTCAGAGCATATGGTTTCGGAGAAAAATACCAGATCGAGTGTTTTTCCAAAACCTGTTAAGACTTATCAGCATTTTTTGAAACTATTTGCATTTCAGAATCGCTGTTTTGATTTTAGAAACCTTTTTGAAGGTATAAGTATATGTGGATTCATGTGTCAAAGTGTACATGTTTTTTGAGACCAGTAGTGTTTCAATTTTCAGAGCTTACTAGTGAGTCATGTTTTTACAACTTTTTTATCAACAAATAATTTTACAGAAAGCAACTTTTTTTTCCATCATACTTTTTTGTCTATTTTAAAACTTAAAGCTTAAGTTGAAGACCAATAAATTAAAGCCTTGTTTTAGGTGAATAAAAAGCATATCAAGTTAAATTGTCTTATCTTATCTTACATGAAATAATTTAATCTTAATCTTTATGTTTTAAGATTTCTCTAATTTATGCAAATATTTCGGCTAAACTAGCTTCGGCCTTAACTGATAAAAACATCAAATTTTGTATTTTTTGCACGTTACTACTATTCACTTAAATTATAAATAATAGAGTTGATTGAAATTTTGACATCAGAAACTGAATTGAAAAACCAATTTGGCCTTATTTCATTTTTTTTTTTTTTTTTTTTTTGGAATAACACCAACTGTTGGAAATTGGCTTTATTACGCTTTATAAAAGTAAAATAAGGCTTTTTCTTAAAATATGGCCTTATTTCACTTAGCTTTACTTCACGGCACCTTTATAAATTTGGATTGTCAATATAAAATCGCAAACAATCGCATTATAGTAAAATTTTGAAAAAAATCGAATTGACAGTTTTTGTACAAAAAATTAAAAACCTAAAACAAACTTAACAAAAGTTGGTAAATATTGATTTTCGACTCAGATATCTTATCAAAAATTTGAGATAATAGCTTCTAACTAATTTTAACTTATAAAAAATATTGTTTTCAACATTAGGAACAATTTTGAGAAAAATCAAATTGACAGTTTTTTTATAAAAAATTAAAAACTGAAAAAAAATTTAAAAATTGATTTTTGACTCAAATATCTTTTCAAAAATATGAGATAATGGCTTCTAGCTAATTTTAACTTATAAGAAATATTGTTTTTGACAATAGGAAACATTTTGAGAAAAATCGAATTGACAGTTTTTTTTACAAAAAATAAAAACCTAAAAAAAACAATACTAAAACTTGTAAAAATTTACTTTCGACTCAAATATCTTTTCAAAAATTAAAAATATTCGCTTTAAATTAATTTTTTCTCACAGAAAATATTGTTTTCGACATTCAGAAATTTTTTTTATAAAAATCCAACAGTCCATTTTTTCATAAAAAAATAAAATCGACAAAAAAACGTTCGCAAATTTGGTAAAAATTGATGTTCCGACTTCAAATTAATTTCATTCATCCAATTTGTATTTGTAAATATTGACAACAATATTTTTTGAAAGATAAAAGTAGTTTAAAGCCAATATCTCAAATTTTTGAAAAGATATTTACGTCGAAAACCAATTTTTACCAACTTTTATAATTTTTTTTTTTAAGTTTTTATATTTTGTAAAAAAAAACTGTCAATTCGATTTTTTCCAAAATGTTTTCTAATATTGAAAACAATATTTCTTATAAGTTAAAATTAGTTAAATTAGTTAGAAGCCATTATCTCAAATTTTTGAAAAGATATTTGAGTCGAAAATCAATTTTTACCAACTTTAAGTAATGTTTTTTTTTAGGTTTTTATTTTTTGAAAAAAAAAACTGTCAATTAGATTTTTCTCAAAATGTTTTAAGAATGTTGAAAACAATATTTCTTATAAGATAAAATAAGTTTGAAGCCTTAATCTCAAGTTTTTAAAGATATTGGAGTCGAAATTCAATTTTTACCAACTTTAAGTAATGTTTTTTTTTTTAGGTTTTTATTGTTTATAAAAAAAACTGTCGATTAGATTTTTCTCAAAATTTTTCAGAATGTTGAAAACAATATTTCCTATAATATAAAATAAGTTTGAAGCCTTAATCTCCAGTTTTCGTAAAGATATTTGAGTCAAAATTTAATTTTTACCAACTTGGAGTAATGTTTTTTTTTTTTAGGTTTTTATTTTTTATAGAAAAAAACTGTCAATTAGATTTTTCTCAAAATTTTATCAGATGTCAAAAACATTATTCTTCATTGCACAAATTTGTTTTCGAGATGAAATCATATTTTAGTCGTAAAATTTTCGAGGTGACAAATTTTTTTTTAGTTTTTATGGTTTCTAAAAAATACCGTTAATTGGATTTTTTTTTTAAAATATACTTGTTTTCTATCACGTTACAATATGTAATAATAAATTTAATTCAAGTCTCTAGCGTTATTGGTTCATGAGATATTTAGGGTTAACCAAAATTTTCACCTTTTTTAAAACTCCTATGGTAAAAAAACCACCCACGCAATTTTCTTGAGAGCCCTTTCTGCATCTTTCTGCATTATTATCTGTATTACAAAATTTATTTAAAGACGATATCTCTACTGGGCCTTGAGCTATGCCCGACGAAAAAAACGCACGCACGCACAGAAATATCTCTAAAAGCTTTTATATCGACTCTAGGGAAGGAACCTAGAAACGTCGAGATATGTCAAAATTTTCAATTCGAAAAATCAGACCGATTACAATAACTTCCTATGGGTAGTTAAAAAGCTTTGTCTAAAAACCTATTATTTCTAGTTATTTCAAGTCTTATTTTATTCATCCAAAACCTCGCATTAACTTTAAAATCCAAGTTTTAACTTAAGCATTTTTTTTATTTAAAATGCAATTTTACATTCGTTAAGTTTGGTCTTGAACTATTACTCCAATAGTTCTTAATAGACTTGAAAGTAAGCGATTTGTCATGAATAACCAACAAGAAGGTATGTCACTTTTCACTTGTTATCAATAGTTGTAGGTTTTAAGGGCATTGAAAGAGTAGACTTTTTAGCGGAAATAAGAACAGCAACGATAATTTGATACTCCAAATGAAAAAGTTTTTTAAGGTATGTGTACCTGATCTTTATGCTGTCTAAGGTTGGACTCTAGGAATGTGAACAAATATGTCACACATTTTTTACTTTTATTCATTGTTTCTAATACTTCACTAAAAGTATTCACCTTATCCCACTTTTATTTCTCTTTCCTTTAAAGATTTATTCATTGAGATTGAGGCTAAACCCCAATACCATTTAAAAAGTCAAATACAGGGCTTTCCGGGCAAACATTCATATTACAACAGGCTAAGTGTCATATTTGATTTGTATTTATTAATATTTCAAAATCTATTCTCAGCACATCCGAACTTATTTTGAGATTCACTCACGTAAGTCTAAAAATAAATAAAATATTTTTTATTCAAAAATCAACCAACCACTGAATATTAAAAAAAAAAAACAACCTAAGGTCACATAATTCTCAAAAAAAAAAGGATATCCTTAAACAATTCCATAAATTTACAATATCGAACTTAGTATTTTTTTTCTAAGCAAAAAATTCTAAACAAATAAGGATTACGATTTTATATATTCAACCAAAGGATAAATAAATATCCTTTTTCCTCTCATTTATTCTTTCTGTTTTGTTACTGTATGTCGTCTCGTAACATTTACAACATACACAACAAAGTATGTATATAAAAGGACCTCAAATGTGTCTGGGTGTATCTAAATTATCCTGCCAATACAAAGAAGATACCAATTTGGACATCATTGAAAATGTTTGCAGATGTTTCAAAAAATGAAGAAGAAAAAAGAAAAAGTGAGGTTAATGGAAAAAAGTTCCATATTCAATTTGTTACTCATGTGATTTGAAAGGTTTTCTTTTTTTCATTGATGGGCATTTTTTTTATTTTTGTTATCTTGAGAAAAGAAAAACGTAAAATGATATTGTCACTTCATTTGATTTCTGATGATGATAAATTGGAATTGGCTGTTACCTTTTTTTTTTTTTTAAATTACAGCTGAATCGAACCTACGCACGGATAACTATACGAACATCGAATGAATTTTTGAAATAATATTTAGTTCTGGGAATGAGGCATGACGAGTCAATTAATAAGATTGGAAAACTGTCTTGGATTTTGTATCTTTTTTTAAAGAAATCTATTTCGATATTTTGTGTTTTTCAAGCTTGAGGTTCAGTTTTTCTCATAAAGGGGGCGTAGTTGTCATTTTAAGGTTTTGAGTTTTGGCTTCATTAAAAAAAAACTATTTATTTGTAAAAATGAAATCTCTTGGTTTTTGCTGAGTAACTTACAATTTCCGTTTATACTTTTTTTTGCCTTGAGGAGAGGTTTAACTGTATTTTTCTTAAGAATTGCCATCTTACATATGGGAGTAGATACCTCTCCTATAGATATCCAACTATTACTGTAAAAATTTGTCATTTAACCCATCCTATATCTTCTCACTGTATAAGTTTTTCATTTCGGTTTAATAACGCCATACCTTAGCTGAATTATTCTTCGTTCCATAAGGTTTTTTTTTTCTGCACTGTCAGCAATGTCGGCATTATCCTTGGTCGTTGTCGCCAGCTGAAAATAAAGTGGTTAAAATGGTAATTTCTTTTATCAAGAAAAAAGGGATACATCATTTTATTTTCGGGGTTCTCGGTTTCTCCATTATTGATCGAGGATATTTCTTTCTTGTTTTTTTTTTTTTTTTTTTTTTGATTTCCTTAAAATTTCAAAACTTGCTTGTTCATACTTAATAATTTATAATATAATGTATGGGTATGTTTTTAAAAATGTATTCCTGTCACGAACACTTATTAATAAAGCGAAAACTTATTACAAAAAAAATGTTGAATGATTTATACCTTCATTCCAATATTCCTAAATAAGTATGTAAGTACATTTTAAGGTTAAAAATGGAACGTTTTTATAAGAAAATTATAAAAAGATATTGATTAAGTTATTTAAGGGAATTTTTCCTAACTAAAGGGAATATTTTTTCTTCTTTCTTAAAATCGACTAAGAAAAAAGTGTCATACGAGTATAATTATTCTGTCAATTCCAAAATGTCGTAATTTTCCACACTGATAACTTCCCATCCCGTTTGTCCATTTGTCTTGCTAAAAAAGTTTGTAGATTTTCGTATTTTGTTATAAAAGGTGTGAGTTCAATTATTTAAAAAAAAACTAAAATTACCAACAATATTTTACCAAATTTTAGTATTGCTATTTTTTGGGTTTTATTTTTTGTAAAAAAAATCTGTCAATTTAATTTTTCTCAAAATTTTACCGAATGTTTTGGGTTTTATTTTTTGTAAAAAAAATCTGTCAATTTAATTTTTCTCAAAATTTTACCGAATGTTGAAAACAATATTTTGTATAATATAAAATTAATTTGAAACCAATATCTCAAATTTTTGAAAAGATATTTGAGTCGAAAATCAATTTTTACCAACTTTTAGTAATTTGTTTTTAAGTTTTTATTGTTTGTAAAAAAACTGTCAATTCAATTTTTCTCAAAATTTAAGTGAATGTTGACAACAGTATTTTTTAAAAGGTAAAATTAGTTTAAAGCCACTATCTCAATGTTTTGAAAAGATGTTTAAGTCGAAACTCAATTTTTACCAACTTTTATTATTTTGGTTTTAGGTTTTTATTTTTTGTAAAAACCTATCAATTCGATTTTTCTCAAAATGTTACTAAATGTTGACAACAATATTTTTTAAAAGATAAAATTAGTTTAAAGCTAATATCTCAATGTTTTGAAAAGATGTTTGATTCGAAACTCAATTTTTACCAACTTTTATTATTTGTTTTTTTAGGTTTTTATTTTTTGTAAAAAAAAACTGTCAATTTGATTTTTCTCAAAATTTTACCAGACGTTAAAAACGTTATTCTTCGTTGCACAAAATTATTTTGGAAATAAAATCATTTTTTGCTCGTAAAATTTTAGAGGTGACATATTTTTTTTCAGTTTTTTTTTTTAATTTATAAAAAAAAAACTGTTCTTTGGATTTTTTCCAAAAAATATATTTGTTTAGTTTCACGGTACAATATATAATATAAAATTTAATTCAAGTCTCTTGCGTTATTGGGTCGTGAGATATTTAGGGTTAACAAACATTTTCACATTTTTTAAAAATTGCTATGGTAAAAAAACACCCACTCAATTTTTTTTTGAGAGTCCTTTCTGCATCTTTTTGCATTATTATCTGTATACAAAATTTTATTTGAAGTCGGTATCTCTACGGATTCTTGAGCTATGGACGACGAAAAAAACTTCGCGAACGTACGGACGTGTCAATTCGACAAATCGGACCGATTACAATAACTTTCTATGGGAAGTTCAAAAAGAGACTGAATTTAACCACGTTGGTATGAGTTTTGCTACTTTTAAGGAGACGCTCTAGTTTTTGGCTTATTTGCATAGAACTTTAACTTTAGAAAACACCACAATTTAAAGTAAAGTCAAGTATTCTGCGTAAGCTCTAGAATTGTTAGTGCAGAATTTCCAATGTGACGAAACCTTCTCTGAGACAAACACTGCCATTCTATTGTATCTATTCCAACTAAAGAATGTGATAATTTTCAATCAACATCGTTCGTCTTTGACTGTAATGGCCTGGCCCACCCAACAGGTACTTTGAGGAAGCTGGGCCTCATCGCTGTTTTCAACTACACTAGAGTCCATTCACCGAACGTAATTTGCTGTCCAATTTTTATTTTCAACACATGCTTTCAGTTCATTTTTGTACGAATGTCAAAGCCCCAAGCTGAGACACAAAATTCGGCAAGTAACGGTCAGCGAATGACAAGATTCCAATTTATTCTTATGCCTTGTATTATCCTGAAGCAATTTTTCAAAACCAGTGACGATGTTTTTGACAGATTTAGCGAGCACTGAGTGAGTGTTAAGCTATTTGTAGATCGTTTAATGAACCAGTTAACCTTTATTTAACTAACACATTGTGAATAGTACTAACGGTATGACTCTTATGGAGACCAGAGAATTAGGCGAAGAACGCCCATTTAGATAAAAATGAGTGGGAATGATACATCCGTACAAAAGTATTTGATAAAACAACAAACAGACTATCAATTGTCAAAGTTTTTGAAATCCCAATTAAAATTCTTTATTATTCTATAACAACAAGCAGAAATATCAGTAATATGGTCGCTATTACTTATCAAATTTTGAAAGTCCCTATTAGAAGACTTTCTTATTCTATAATCGGTACGTTCAATTTACAGGAACACAAAAATCTCCTTTCAATGTCCTGTCACAATCTTATATCAATTTCTTCCTTTCTAAAAACTCCCGTTCCATTTTTTCCGTTCTTAGTTCCATTAGCCTTGTAACAAAATGGTCTAATAACGTCTAAACCTCTGTCGTAGTCCTAATTCAACTATTACGTTACTACCACCTCATTAAATAAACACCCAAAAGTCAATTTTCGAACTGTTTCTGTTCGTTCTTTTATCACTTTTTCGCATTTCCCTTATTCATTTCGCGGCTGTAAATTAATACCTTATCACTTCGCTTCGCTTGTTTAGTTGTTATCTGATCATTTAATCAGGTGTCTGCGAACACAATCTTCCACTGCGCACTGTCTGTCACGTGTAACATGTCAGATCATTAGCGGTACGCAATTTTCTGAATAAGCTCCGGTATTCTATTTCACATTAACCATCAGTCTACTCATTTTACAACATCTCTCACAAAAATGCCGCAAATCGTGAATAGAGATGATGTTAATGATGATGATGATCATCATCATCTTGCTTACATGTCTTGAAATCGAGATCTTATTATGATGCACCTATTGTGGAACGAGACCACATTTAAAATAATAATAATTCTTATAAAATCTTATCGGATATCATGACTTGAGGACAACAAATTCATAGCATTCCAAATCAATGATTTGGAAAATTGATAATTCCATTTTATAGATAGGTACATAATACGTATGTATATATGAGATGCGTCCTTGCTGATACTCCAATAAACAAGATTTCCTTAAGCGCAGATACAACATAATCTCATATAACCACTCATCTGTTGTGTATGTTTTTTGTTCTTGTATAATTATCATCTCATTTGAGGATAATTTTAAGTATGCGTTTGTATATGTAGGACTTTTGGAGTCTTTTTGTCTGGTTTTTGGATGTCTTCTAGCCTGAATATCCTGATTCCTGATTTTCATTTATTAAGTCTACACAACTCGTCATGTCACCACTCGATACTCTCATCGTCGTAGCAGCCAATAAGACGCACACTATAGACACATCCTTGTGCCATTCCTCTGCCAAAATATAGAACAATATCCTTCTAATCCTAATTACAGGGTGGGCCAAAAGAAACTTCACAATTTTAAGTTATTATAACTTGCTGATTTAATTTGTATTAATGATTTAATTTCGAATGACCAAGTATGATTTTTGGAATTTTGTTGAGCTATTGATATAATATAATGTCCTTAAGTGTCGTTGAAATCACATATCAGCAATCGCTGGTCACAAAAAATGTTCAATTATATCCCATTAGGAAGATATAACTTTTTACTCACCCTGTAAATCCTGATATCGATTATATCCTGCAAAATGTGTTGTATCGTGTGTCTCTATTTCTCTCAAATATAGGGTGTGTATTCGTTTTAAAGGTAATTAACAACACAAACGATTATCAAATCAGTTGGTGTTTGTTGCTAGCATTGATTGTGTTTACCATTTGACACTCTATGTCATTGAAGATAGTACATCTACATACCTACCTACCTATCTGCCTATATCTTCATAATGTGTATGTTTTTTGAGGATAAATTATATACCCTTTAGTGCACAATACGACACCCTATATACACCACATGATGATGCATCACAGAGAATCTAAAATCAATTGGTAGAATATTATAGAAGATTATTTGTGGGAATATTGTATATTTTGAATGAGGTTTTGAGCTTTAAGGAATACGGTTTAACTCTCTTTCATATCAGGAAACCAAATGATTGTTGTATCAGCTGTATATGAATGTTTTGTATAGTTATTTCGTTTGGGCTATGTGATATATAAGGATAATCTTAGAGACATGAAACAAGATTTAAAGATCATAACTATTTTGTTATTGAGCAGAAACCTGATAAGCCATCACTATGAATATGTATTTGTTTTTGTTATAGGCTTCTATGAGTACAAAAAGTGATAGGAGTTCTATTTAAGGACTGACTGTTTTTGCATCAATAAATTAGTCCTTATCTTCAAAGTCTTATTGTTTCTGTGCGTAAAACTATAGTGACGATTAACTTTGAAAACATTTTTGAATTTAAGGCTTTTGTGTAGAATAGATTTAGGGTTTTGTTTTTGGATACCTTCATATTTATTAACGTAGAAAAATGAGAATTTAGTGCCAGAAAAGATGATTGGTATTAATGCAAAAATTAAATCCTTCTTCTTGAAGTCTGAAGTCCTTTTAAATCTTTCGATAAGCTTTAAAAAATATAATATTTTAAAGTGGATGAAAGTTAATTAACCTAAATGCTTGAATTTTTAGAGCTTTAAAAATGTACGCAGAGTTTTTAACACACTTAACATAAAGACGAGTTTTTGGGCATAGCTTAAAAATGTTCTTTAATATTCTATAAAAGATGCTTTGAACGTTAAAATAACATAATGTGTTTCTTTGCCTTACATTTACACATTTCAAGGGCTTTTAAGAACACTGTTGTCCAGCAAGTTATTATCTAACTACTTAATTTGGACAACTCGAACTCGAACATATGAAAGCATTCCAAAGTTCTAACAGTTTTATAAATATTCCTTATTTAAGGGAACCTAGCTTTTTTCCAAAAACAAAATTTTGTTTTTGTTTCCATTTCTATAAATATGAAAAACCTTACAAACCCTAAAATATTGATGTAAAAACCCATAAAATGAGAAACTTTGCCAAACAATTTTGATCTCTTTTCCTTACTTATTTACTTACTTACTTACTTACTTACTTACTTACTTACTTACTTACTTACTTACTTACTTACTTACTTACTTACTTACTTACTTACTTACTTACTTACTTACTTACTTACTTACTTACTTACTTACTTACTTACTTACTTACATACTTACATACTTACTTACTTACTTCTTACTTACTTCTTACTTACTTCTTACTTACCTACTTACTTATTTACTTACTTACTTACTTACTTACTTACTTACTTACTTACTTACTTACTTACTTACTTACTTACTTACTTACTTACTTACTTACTTACTTACTTACTTACTTACTTACTTACTTACTTACTTACTTACTTACTTACTTACTTACTTACTTACTTATCCTGCTCACAATCCATGAACGGTCTCAGCCTGAGATACTGCAGTCTTCCATTGTGAACGATCCCTCGCATGCACTCTCCAGTCACCGAGACCAAGCGCTCTGGCATCCGCAGTAACTTGGTCCTTGTACCGTAGGTTCGGTCTTCCTTGTCGTCTTGAGCCTGGGGGCCGGGATGAGAAGACTTTCTTGGCTGGAGCGTTATCGTCCATTCGCTCGATGTGGCCGAGCCAATGTAGTCGTCTTTTCTTGGCCTTCTGGACTACATCCACATCTTGTTACAGCTCATACAGTTCTCGGTTGTATCTTCTTCTCCATTCGCCATCGTCGCATACGGGACCAAAAATCCGTCGAAGAATTTTTCTTTCGAAAGTGCCCAGTATCAATTCCCCTTTTTTACTTATCGTCCAGCACTCGGCGCCGCCGTAGAGTAGGACTGGTAAAATCAAAGTTTTGTATAGCAGACACTTTGTCTTTCGAGTGAGGAGTTTTGAGCCCAGTTGTTTGTCCAAACCGAAGCAGCAGCGGTTCGCTAGGGTAATTCTTCTTCGGATCTCCACTAAGGTGTCGTTCGTGGGATTGATTTTTGTTCCAAGGTAGGTGAACTCCTTAACTACCTCGAAATTGCTGCTACCAACAGTGACGTTTTGTCCTTGGCGGTGGACAGATGTTGCTTTGTTTGTTGATAACATGTACTTTGTTTTGTCCTCATTCACTTCAAGACCAACTAGTTTCGCCTGTTCTTCAATCGCTGTGAAGGCCTCAAGCACAGCTCTCTTGGATCGACCGATTATGTCTATGTCGTCCGCGTAGCCTAGGAGCTGGGTGGATTTGTTGAAGATAGTGCCCTCCGTGCTAACACCTGCCTTACGCACTATCTGCTCCAGGACTATGTTAAAGAAGTCACATGACAACGCATCCCCTTGTCTAAACCCTGCGCAAGTTTGGAATAACTCGGATGAGCTGTTACCCATTTGCACACTGCACTGCGTATTGTTTAGCGTCATGCGGCACAGCTGGATCAGTTTGTTCGGGATCCCGAAATCAGACATCGCCATTAAAAGCTTTTGGCGGTGGATGCTATCATAAGCAGCTTTAAAGTCGATGAAAAGATGGTTGGTTTCGACTTGAAATTCGTTGGTCTTTTCCAGGATCTGCCTCAGTGTGAATATTTGGTCTATTGTTGTTCTGCCTGGCCTAAAACCACACTGGTACGTGCCGATTATTGTGTTGCAGAAAGGTTTAAGACGCTCACACAGTATGTTGGATAGGATTTTGTATGCAACATTAAGCAGGGATATGCCACGGTAGTTTTTGCATAACATCGGATCGCCTTTTTTGTAGATGAGGCATATGGAGCTTATCGACCAGTCAGTGGGCATGCATTCTTCCTCCCACTCTTTGGTGATGACCTGATGCATGCGGTTCATCAAGACACCTCCTCCATGTTTAAAGAGTTCCGCGGGTATGCCATCCGACCCGGCGGACTTGTTATTTTTCGCTTTTGGATGGCTCTTTCTACCTCTTCTCTGCTGGGGGCTGGGACTGGGTCTTCATTGACTGGTCTTGCTTCTCTTTCGTCATTATCTTGCTCGACATTTTGCTCATTCAGCAGCTGTTGGAAGTGCTGCTTCAAAACATCTACAATTCCCTGTGCTTCGGTGACTAGGTTTCCTTCACTGTTTCGAAGAGCTTGTGTCCCGGTTCTGAAACCAGAAGCTAATTGCTTCGACCTTTTTAAGAAACGTCGGGTGTTGTTCTTGGCCCGAGACTTCTCTAGATCTTTGAGCTGAGAAACTGCGGATGCTCTTTTCTTCCTTCGCAGGGTCTTTTTCTCATTTCTCCTTTTCGTGCGGTACTCTTCCCTTGCTGCTCTTGTTTTCCGTTGCAGCATCTGCACACGTGCATTTTCCGTCTCTCTTTTCAATATCACGCACTCATCATCATACCACGGGTTCTTTTTCGGGGGTGGCTGGTAACCTATTTTGGTCTCGGCTACATTTTTTATTATTTCGCGATATTGGTTCCACAATGTGTTGACGTCTGTATTATTTGGGAGGACGGCGGCGGAGAGTCGCTCGCTCAGGCGCTCACTGTAGTCTCTGGCATTCCCAATGTGCTAAGGCAACCAATGTTGAACTTCTTTCTTTGGGCCGCACGTGTTTTTTTGTCGTTTGATATTCGAGCTCTAAACTTAGCCACTACCAGAAAGTGGTCAGAGTCGACATTTGCTCCTCGGAAAGTGCGCACGTTCAGGATGTTGGATGCGTGCCTTGCGCCGAATAGCACATATTCGATTTGGTTGGTGGTTCGACCATCCGGAGATCGCCAGGTTGCTGTGTAGATCTTCCGTCTTGGAAACCTAGTACTAATTATCACCGTATTACGAGCTGCAGCAAAGTCGATTAGACGGAAGCCGTTATCTGTTGTTTCTTCGTAGAGGCTGTGCTTTCCAACTAATCCGCCAAAGATGTCTTCCTTCCCGATTTTCGCATTGAAGTCTCCGAGTACGATTTTGACGTCGTACTCTGGACAGGTTCCGTAGGCTATATCCAGGAGGTTTTCGTGTTTTGTTAAAAAAGATGTTAGTTGAATTATTTAAACAAAAAATTTAAATTACCAACAATATTTTGCATAGGATGAAATAGTTTGATTTCGAAATCTATTTTTGTTAACGGGATTTTTAGTTGAAAACCAATTTTTACCAATTTCAATAGCATTTTTTAAAAGTTTTTATTTCTTATTTCTTATATACATATATACATATATAATTTCTTAATTGAATTATATTAAAAAATAAAATAAATTAGGTGGCGCAACAGTCCATGAAGGACCAGGGCCTAGTGACTTACAACTCTCAACCATCCCTGTGTGCGAGTAATGTTGTCAGAGATGGAAGGGACCTACAGTTTATATGCCGAATCCGAACGGCTTATTTGAGAAAGCACTTTTCATGACAAGAATTACTCTTGGAGGATTTGTCAATTCCTCGCAAGAGGCAGTACCCGTGAAAAAAGTTAGGTGGCACAGGCAGGGATTGAACCCAAGACCCCTTGCATGACAGTCCAACGCACTAACCATCACGCTATGGGTACTACTAATTGAATTATATTAGATGAATGAAATTAATTTGAAGTCAATGTCTTCTATTATTCACGAGATATTAAAAACCGAACATCAATTTTTACCAAATTTGCATACTATTTTTTGTAGATTTTAATTTTTATGAAAAAAACTGAGCGTTGGATTTTTATAAAAAATTTACAGAATGTCGAAAACAGTATTTTCTGTGAAATAAAAATAGTTTGCAGGAAATATTTCAAAATTTTGAAAATTTATTTGATTCGAAAGTAAATTTTTACCAAGTTTTAGTATTGTTTTTTTTTTTTTTTAATTTTTTGTAAGAAAATTGTCAATTCGATTTTTCTCAAAATTTTACCGAATGTTGAAAACAATATTTCTTATAAGAAAAAATTAGTTGGAAGGCATAATCTCAAATTTTTGAAAAGATATTTAAGTCGAAAATCAATTTTTACGAACTTTTAGTAATTTTTTTTTAGGTTTTTATTTTTTGTTAAAAAACTTTTACTTCAATTTTTCTCAAAATTTTACCAAATGTTGAAATCAATATTTTTTATAAAATAAAATTAATTTGAAGCCAATATCTCAAATTTTTGAAAAGATATTTGAGTCGAAAATCATTTTTTACGAACTTTTAGTAATTTTTTTTAGGTTTTTGTTTTTTGTTAAAAAATTTTTACTTCAATTTTTCTCAAAATTTTACCAAATGTTATAATCAATATTTTTTATAAAATAAAATTAATTTGAAGCCAATATCTCAAATTTTTGAAAAGATATTTGAGTCGAAAATCAATTTTTACGAACTTTTAGTAATTTTTTTTTTGGTTTTTTTCTTTTTTACAAACTGTCAACTTGATTTTTCTCAAAATTTACCGAATATTGAAAACAATATTTCTTATAAAAGACAAAATTAGTTTGAAGCCATTATCTTAAGTTTTTGCAAAGACTTCCTTAAGCAAACTCAAAAAAGTAGATTTTTTCAATTTATTAAGTTCTTAAAAGTTTTTGTTTTAAATAGGTTATTAATTTTGAAGGAAAAAAAAAAGACTTCAAGAAGGAATAACACTCTTTATGTGCGTCAAAAAAATAAGATGGAATTGAAGACGAGTTCTCAAACTACATATATATATAAAATTAACGATTTCTTATTCAAGGTTTCTTCTGAAGATTTTGAATATTTGTTCTTTTTTTTTATTAGAAAAGATCTGATTAAAATAATTTAAAGTATTTATAAGTTTTTCCAAATTTTTAAATTTTGTGAATACCTTTGAGATTATTACAAATATTTTAGTTAGATTCGTTTAATCGTTTTTTTTTTTTTATTGAATTAAATTTATTAAATTGAATTGACCTCTACGACCTCCTTCCCTCTGGCAACCATTGTAATATACATTAATTTAAAGATTTTAAATACTAAAAAGTTTTAAATTTAACTTTCAGAAAATCTTACCAAAATAAACAATAGAATATCGCAATAAATGTCGTAAATGTTTCATAGGCAATTTAGTTTTTTAAGTTAAAAAAAGAAACATATTTTGTTTTATCTCACTTTTCTTTTTAAGTGACGATATTTAAACATTTTAATTTATTGCTAGTTTAAACAAATAACACAATAAAATTGTTATGTTCCTCAAAAAATTTGTTGTCATTGGTCCGTGGTTAACAGGTTCTGTTTCGCTTTGAATGTTCAAAGTTGTCAAGTCCCAATTATAGGAGACCCTTATTTTATAATTTTTATTTTAAAATATTTTATTTAGAAAATGATTTTTGCTCTTAACTAAAGTTAGTTAGTTTACATCAAAGTAGATACCTTTTCCTCTTAATTACCCATAGATTGGATTGTTTATTTTTCCTTAATTTATTTATTTTTTCCTACACAGCTTTTTACCACAATATTAATTTCAATATCCTTACATAAAGTGTGTTGTTACATGTGCATATATACATATGTATATAATATCTATACCTACAACACGTGTAATTGTTCTCATTGTCTAATTTTCCAAGTAATGTACGTAACTACCAGCAGAGTATTCAACAATTTAATGTTAACCACAGGAAATAAAACCTTATTTGACCGCACCTTTTGTTGTCCGATTTGTCCTTTTTTTGTGTATATATAAAAAAAAGGATACAATTCACAGATTTTTCCCCCATTTTACCAACAAATCAATTTATTTATATTTATAACAAAAATGTTCCTATTTATGTACAATAGGTATATAAATTTTGTCCTGTCCATGCATTGTCGTCCACTTATATTCAAAACAATAACTTAGATACTCTGATATGGACTTTTTCATTTATTTATTGAAACCCCATGTTACGCACCAGCGCATCGATTCAGTCATTAGTCCTCTACTGAACCATATCGCCCACCCCACCGTCCGGTCTGTCCGTCTATAGTGTAATTACATTTTGACCAATACACAACCCTTAAAAACAAAAAAGAGAAAAAACGAAACAAATCGAACACAAACAACAAAGTAAAAAAGACAACGATTAATTACCCTTATCCATCGTTCTTCGACAACGTGTGCATAAAGTGATTAAATATACTGACCGACCGACAACGGGACGGGCGTTGGACGACGAGACACACGGGTGATGCATGCAGCACGAACGGAAGTAGAAATGCAAAGGGATATATGCAAATTTGCATTATTACATTTTATGTCACATCCTCTCTACACATACATATATACATTGCATCATCCATCCATACACCATCGAAAAAGCTATAAAATGAAATTCCTTTTTTCAGCAAAAAGCCAACCAATTATCCCTGGCAAAACCCGTATTAGCTAACATTATTAGCGAACAAGCCTTTTATGCTGTGCCATTGCCTTTATATGCATATTGCATTTGGATATGTGTGTAGTGTAGGAAGCGGACATTGATATCGCCATTTTGCATTTTGTGTTCGAATGCGTTCTATGATCGGTCTTGTAGTGGTATAGGTTGACGTCGTCGTCGGATGCCATATTGTGCATTCAAATAGATAATGATGCTGCTGCTCTGCTACTGATGATGATGATGATGATGATGCTGATGCGTGTATGCTGTTTACTTAAGTATTATTATCCCTTATGTGTCCTGTTATCCTATAATTCTGCTTCTGCTGTGCTTCTGCTATACTCTATGTAGAATAATATGTTTTAAAAGGGTGTACAACCAACTTGGCAATCTACACATATTTGAGCTTTTGCTATAACCGGAAAAATCCAAATGCAAATGAAGCGTAAATTAACGCGCGAAAGCTGAAAACAACGACAAAAGACAACAACTAGATTATAGTTAGAACGATGACTACGAAAACGACAACGACATCGACAACGACGAGAACGACATGAGATGCACCAATAAATCGTTTGCATAAATTTTGTTTATATACGCGTGCACAAATGCAAATGAAGTCTCACCCTTCTATTTCAATTCCCCTTTCCACTCCCTCACCTTATCGAACAAAACGTGGACTATGGCCAAAAATTTGTAGAAATTCTCCATTCATTGGTTTGACTGTTTGATTTTGGTGTCTGCAATTTATGTACTAGAACTAAAATTCGACGAATAAGAAAAAATTTAGAAAATATAATGTAGAAAATATAAGAATGTTTGGTTGGAATTATAGAGCACCCTATTTTTTTTTGTTTAATATTTGACAAATTTATCGCTATTAAATATTAATATTCTTATCTTGGACGGTATGGTCTGCTTTCATTTGCAATTTTTTGGCGTACATATTTTATTTATTAATAAAAATTATTTTCTATTGGTACTGAGCTTAATTTACTAATAATTATTTGACATTTGGTCAAGATGTACATATTTAAGTTAAAATTCAGATAAAGTATTGTAAAATTCGACAAATTCTCTTTTTATTTGACTTTTATTTTTCTCACTTTACCCTGTCGCCACTAAAAAACACAAAAAAAAGCAAATAAGTTAAACTCATGGTAAAGCGGTGAAAAATTAGATAACGGGAGTACCTAAGTATGAGTCAGAAAATTACTCTTTTTGTTTTACTTTGATTTTTCACACTTAATCTTCGTGCCTTTTAAAAACGAAACAAATTTTAAACAACAAAGTTAAAATCTAGGCAAATGTTTCTTAAATTCGATAACATTTGTTCGATAACAGTCACCTGCCATTTTAAAAATACGTCAGCAAAGTTTAACTCCAGACAAAATATTGCAAAATTCAATATCGAAATTGAGTCTGAATCAAAAAAATCGGTTAGTTTTATCGTACTATGATTTTACACACTTAACCCGGGCGCCACTTTAAGCCAAAACAAACCCCATCAAAGTTAAACATCAGGAAATGTATTGTAAAATTTTACAACAAAAGTGAGTTTGAGATAGAAAAATCGCTTAGTTTTATCGGACTTCTACTTTGCTCAGACTTTAACCGGGTGCCACTTAAAAAAAAAAAAAACAAATTTTAAACCACACTAAAGTTAAGACCTAGATAAATGTTTGTAAAATTCAATAACAGGTGTGAGTCTGAATAAGAAAAATCACTGAATTTACTTAGTTTTGATGTTTTTACACTTTACCCGGGTGGCCGCCACTTAAAAAATACATCATTAAGGTTTAACTCAAGGCAAATATTGCAAAATTTAATATCGAGATTGAGTCTGAATCAGAAAAATTGATTATTTTTATCGGATTTTGAAGTTGCACACTTTTCCCGGGGGCCACTTAAACTCGAGAAAAAGTGTTTTAAAATCCCGCAACAATAGTGAGTCTGAATCAGAAAAATCGCTTAGTATTATCGAACTAAGCTGTTTTACACTTTACCCGGGTGTAACTTTAAAAAGACCAAAGCAAAATTAAACTCCAGATAAGATATTCTAAAATTTGACAATAGTAGTAGGATGTATTCAATAAAGATTAAAGATTGTAGTATCTGTATTTAAAAAAAGGCGTTTTTATTCGACTTTGATTTTTCAAACTTTACCCGGGCGCCATTTAAAAAAAAAAAAAAAAAACAGATTAACTAAAATAATTGAACACAAATTATGAAATCTTCATTTCTTGAAATCTCTATCGATCACCTTTTTTATAACAGACGTTTTACTTAAACGACATTTGTCACTTTTTGTGGCGAGCCACTTTTACTTAAACGCTATTATTTTCAATCCACACACATTTCACAAAAAACAGCTGACTATGACAAATTGATAAACACAAGAACAAATTTAAATTTTTGAATTCAAATAAAATTTCGTTTGAAGCAATCGATCGACCGATCGATCAGATCCTATGGATTTACCAGATTGGAAGTAAGTACCTAAACATGTTGTACTCACATCAGTATAATTTCTTGGGCAAATCATTCTATTAAGTTGATTTCCAGATTCGCAATGTACTTTAGGTTGAATGAGACGCCTTTGTTTATCTATTGAATGAACTGCAAGATAAGGTACCGAAATGACAAAGCATGTTATCAGTGCCAATAATTTTAAAGCTTGCAGCTGTATTGAGATTCTTTGCTGAAGGCAGCTACCAAAAGGGTGTATGTAATGACTTCAATTTGGGCATTGCAGAACCAACGGTGAGCCTCATCCTTAAAGAGATGCTTGAAATTATGGAATTACACTTTTGCCCTTGTTGAATAAATGCTCACTATTCGGACCAAGAAACAAGGGAAGCAAAGGCATTTTTTTATGAAAAGGCTAGGATTCCTGGAGTAATTGGATGCTTAGATGGCAGCCACATAAGAATTCAAGCATCAAAAAAAAACAAGAATAACATCGTTACTACAACAGGAATAGCTTGAATAAAAGCCATCCCCTGGAACCCTTTCTAATAACATCATCCAGATCCGCCCAAGAAGGAAACAGTCAATGAAGTTTTACTTTAAACTTGGCATCAAACCATACCTTTTACCACTCCTTTACCGTTCTAACCAGTGGCCCCAAGGAATTGAGAGTATTTGCAACGGATCGCCAATTGTTTTTTTTTTTTTTTGTTCTGTTTGGGGGACGCCTCTCCTAAAATTTGTTGACAATGAAAGATTTAATTCAATTAATTCTGTGAGCCTTTTCATTTCACCTGAATTCGTAACTTTCACCCTTTAGTAAAAATAAAATTAATAACACTAAAACATTACAAAAAAACTTGCATTTTTATTTAATTTTTCACAAGGCGTTTGAAAATTTAGCGTCGACAGAAAGTGGCGTTTTAATCGTCATAAAAGGAAACCAAAACGACAACTACTCGTACAATAGCGATGAGAGTGACATTTGTAGATCAAAAATAAAACGCCTACTAAAGGGTGTCCCAAAATTAACGCAAGATTTGAATTAAATAGAAAACGCCGTTTTTAGTCTTTTGATAGTTATATTTTTATTGACTCGTAAAGTACATAGGATAGGGTTATGTATGGAATAACACATCGGACAAATGGCCTCCACGGCTTTGCATGCACATGCGTACTCTTTTGTTGAAATTTTCCATGACCATTCTGCATAAATGTGGCTGAATTTCGTTGATGCAGCGTTGAATCTCCTCCTTTAATGCACGGGTGGTTGTGGGCTTGTTGACATAGACTTGTGATTTCAAATAACCCCATAAAAAGAAGTCTAATGGTGTTAAATCACACGCCAATTTTGATCACCGAAACGAGAGAGTACACGACCTGGAAAAGTCTCATGCAGTAATTGAATTGTTTCACGGGCTGTATGACGTGGCACCGTCTTGTTGAAACCACATATTGGACACATCAATATCATCCAATTTTGGCAGAAAGAACTGTGTAATCATGTCGCGATATCGAACACCAGTAACAGTCACATTTGAACGGCTTGTTTTTGGACGACGAGTGTGTTTTTGGCGTCTCCAACGGATCCAGTCTCCATGAATTTTTCAATTAATCTCTTCACAGTTGACGAAGTTAAAACACTATTCCGACCATATTTTGTATGAAATTTTCGAACTGCAGCCGCCAAGCTTTCACTATTTTTGAAATATTCTTTAATAATGAAGACACGTTGTTCTATCGTGTAACGCTCCATTTTTAATAACCCTATACTGTTAGCTGTCAAATTGCTTTTTTTTCATGGTTGCCAACACTTCACTGCACAAATGGCGGCAAATTCAAATCTCGCGTTAATTTAGGGACACCCTATATAAATAAAAGACTAGCCTTAAAAAATCTCTCGAAGAACTTAAATCAATTAATTGACAAACTTCATTGAACTGCTTTAAAGCCCTAGATATTGGCTCATTACCACCATAGCAGGTCCGATGGTATTGTACAAAAAGCAAATGCCTTAAGCGAAATAATCTTGATGGTGCATAGATTGATATTAAAGAAAGCAAAGGAGGGCATCTATTATGATAGCATAACACGTCCCTCACAAGCATTATATCATGAATGTTTCGTCTCGATTCGAGGGACTTAATTTCCTAGCAAAAGGCATCTGGCTCTATAATCGGGGACAAAACTCCATTTCATTTTGAAAAATATGAATTTTGTGAAACGCCTTTGAACTTTTTCCATGCGATTAGAAAGGTCTTAAAGATCGGATTCCATATAACATCTGCGTATTCAAGTATTGATCTGACAAGGGATGTATAAAGTGATAATAACGCGTATAGGGGTCACAAAAATCAACGCAATTTCGTTTAATAAAACCAACAAGTGAATTCGCTCTACCAACTATATAGTCAACATGCCATTTAAAAGAAAAAGTTGAATCAAGAATTATACCAAGATCTTTGATATTTTCTACACGGGAGAGTGTGTTATACTCGATCAAGTATTTAAAGTCGATATGAGTGTTTGATTTAAAAAAAGAGATAACATTACATTTTTTTATATTTAACTTTAACTAGTATTTGAATTAAACCATTCAACCACCCGATTTATATCGGATTGAACACGATAGCAGTCATCATCAACACTTTTTATCTCAAGAAATAATTTTAGATCATCGGCATATAAGAGACACTGGGAGTGATTTATGGCTAACGTAATGTCATTGATAAAAATATTAAAAAGAAGAGGACCTAAATGACTGTCCTGCGGGACACCAGAAGTACATTCTATAGACCTCGATAGGAAGTTATCAATGACAACTTTTTGAGACCTACCTATGAGGTATGACGAAATCCAACTGAGAAACTTAGAGTGGAATCCAAATATCTCAAGTTTACGTAGCAGTGTGTGATAGCTAACAGAATCAAAAGCTTTGCTAAAATCTGTGTATACAGCATCTACCTGGCTCAATGCCTCAATAGAATTAATTACGTATGTTGAAAAAAGAGCCATAGTTGTAGTGGTGGATTGCCCAGATATACATAAATCCGTGTTGCAATTCAGATATGGATTCTTTCGTTAAAAATTCAATTTTATTTTTTACTAAACTCTCGAACGACTTGGGAATGGCTGAAAGCTTTGAAATACCTCTATAATTTTCTACTAAGTTCTTGAAACCAGATTTGTGAATTGGCATAAGGTAAGATATTTTCCACGTATCAAGAAAAATTCCTTCTGATAGGGACTTATTAAAAATATAAAGCAGATGATAGCAAAGTGATGAGGCACAATATTTGTGAAATATAGCGGGTATACCGTCAACTCCAGCATTTAATTTTGATTTAAGTGATGTAAGTCCTGAAGGAACTTCATAACTACTTAACTGTAATGCACCAATATCAACTTTACTTGGTATATTGAGCAAACAGGGAAGATTTTTCATACTAGGAATTAAGTATACTGATTGGAAGAAATTTGCAAAAAATTCGAGTATTGAAGTTATATTTGAAGCTTCGGTATTTCTGAAAGACATATTTTTAGGAAAACCGGTAGATTTTCTTTTCGCATTTATAAAAGACCAAAAAGAGTTACTATTACACTTAATGTTATTTTCAATATTCTACCCCTATGAAGGAACTTTTTCAGAATAAAAAAATCTAACTCGTTACTAGACTGTTTATATTTATTAAAAGCTTTCCGTTTCGCATTTTTAAGGTTAGATAGATGCTTATTGTACCACCATTTACATATCTTACTGTAATTATGAGATATTTGATAGAAAATGTGTTGCAAGTGTTTTCTTGTTTTAAGAAAAATTATCTTAGAAAAAAAATATCGCTTGCGTTTTTTTTTTTTTTTTTTTTGTAAAAAACTCCAATATGTTTTCAAGGTGTGTTTAAAGCGTCAAATTTCATACAAATCACATTTCTTTCAAAAAGTCTCTTGAGTTAAATTCTCACATATCGCTTAGTTTTAAAGATAAAGTACAATTACTTAAAAAAGCAAACAAACAAAGCACCCAAACAAAGCATACCCTATGCAAATCCGTTTCATAAATTTATTTAACTAGAACTCGCGAAACCAGTTTGTTGTCCAGAAACAAAATAAATAAATGAAAACAAAAATTTCAAAACTCCTGTCGTCGTCATCCAGGAAAATATGTAGGTAAATCTGTCTGGACAGCACAGGAACAGCGGTTCATCAGGACATCTCGTGCGTGCATCCTGTTAACAAAATTTTAATAGACAGACAAAGGATTGTTGTGGTTTGTTGCAGTGGTAAATTTGTTGGGCAATGTTTGCTATTTTTTTTTTTAATTTAACTTTGTCGGTAACTTGAAAAAGAAAGGGTAGTTATTTCCTAAAATCCAGGATCCAGGATGTCACAAAGTGAATGAATGATTGAGAGCTACATATATTGAAGTTGAGTGTGTGGGTGATGGATATTTGAATTTACTTACTTTATTTTCCATTTGCAACTAACTAATTAAATGTTTCTCTGTTTTCTTGTCAATTTTCAGGATGTACTACACAAAATATGCCATCCACATGGACAAGTTTTGCGTATTGTTATATTTAAAAAAAATGGAGTACAAGCTATGGTTGAATATCCTTTTTAAACTAAAAATAATTGAAAAAGAAAAAAAAAAATCAAATGAAAACAATTTATAAATATTTCTTTTTAATTTATTTTTCTCAATTTTTAAAATAGTTATTTTCCTTAACCTATATAATGCTTATTTTTTTTGATTGGATTATTTTACGTTTGAGAGTTTAGAAGCTGCAACTAGAGCTAGAGAAAATTTAAATGGTGCTGACATATACTCAGGATGCTGCACATTAAAAATTGACTTCGCAAAGGTAAGTTAATTTATGAATGTTTTTTTTTTGAAAATTAAAAAAATATTATTTCAAAAGTCTATTTAATGAAGCAAATTGAAGTATTTTCTTCCAATTAAACTTGAGCTTTGAATAGTCCTCTCAGAATCATTGAGGGGTTACTTACTCGTAATACTGCTTTAAAAATGCTTCAAAGTAAAACAAAAATCATAAGCTTTTAAAAACTGCATATACATATTTATGAAACGTTTGATTTTTGAGTATATATTTTTTTTTTCTTATCCTGAAGAACCTTTTAAAGTATTTAAGTTCTTGTATGGTTTTTTTTCCAATTTTCATTCATTAAATTTTAAACATATCTTTATTTTTATTCGCAAAATTTCAGCCAGAAAAATTGAACGTCTACAAAAATGAACCAGATTCCAGCTGGGATTATACACTCACTGCAGGTAAGAATATTTAATAATTATAATTAATATTAAATTAAAATTAAAAACTTGAAAAAAAAATACGAAAATTCCAAAACATTTTACTCTTTTCAATAAAAAGCAAAAAAATTCAAAAATAAACTCCAAAGAAAAAAAAAATCATCATAATCCTTCAAAAAACATCCCTTAAAAAAATCCTCTCGTTCCTTAAACCTAAAAATAATCAAAATCAAAACAAAATTCTATCATTCATTCATAAAATCACTAACATATTTTATTTTGAATCAATGTATTGTATATTTCACCATTCTCTTCAGATCAGACAAAGAAAAAACAATAAAAATTTGAACAAAATTACTACTTTTGCTTCAAAAATTATAAAAAAATTAAATAAAATCAGGTCAAAAAGAGTTTCATTACTTATCTGTTTTAACATTACACAATTTTTGTAGTTAATTGAAATTGTCACTAATGCTTTTTTTTTTTTTTTAATTATTTTTCTTATGTCATTAAATTTTTAACGCATCATACAATTTTTACTTATAATTTTGTTATTGTTTACATTTTACAAACAAATTGGTAAATATTTTCTTAGATAAAACCAATATTATAAAAAAAACTACAGCAAATTATATAATTTTTTAAATATTTCCAAAAAAATATATTTATAAATAAAAACTATAAATATGTATAAAAAAAATATATAAGCAATTACCGTACCATCAACTTTTTACCTGATTGCACACAGACAAACAACAACCCAAAAAAATATATATATATTAGCAAAATTTAATAATTTTAATATTTAAGTATTTTAAACAAAATAAAACAAGAATTTTTTTTAGGGAAAATATATTTTATAAATTTTATTTTTTATTTTTCTTAATTCATTAATTTTTTCTTACATACATATATATTATTATAATATAATATTATAAATAATTATGAACAAGAAAAAATCTATTTATGACACCTGCCAAAATTACACACAATATTTTTAAACTTTAATTAAGGTAGCTTTATAAATTGTGCATGTTTAAATATTTTAAAATTTTTATTTCATTTTTGTTGGTATTTTATATTTAATATTTAAGTATAAAATTATCTTGGAGTCTTTTTGATGAAAATGCTGAAAAAGTGGTAAGCTTAAAATAAATAATTTCATTATAATTTTAAGGTCATTTAAATTTTTTGTTTTGTACCAAAATGTAGCCTAATGCTTGCCAACGTTTAATTTTTTTCAAAAAGTTGTCAAGGTCTCGTTTATTTTATATTTCTATAAGTAGATAAAATCTTTAGTAGTTACTAAAAACATGAAAATATATTTTTGAACACGGTTTAGATAGTGAGTCCGGGTATTTAGTTAGGCAGCTGTTAGCCTTCGAAAATAAAATTTAAACTTTTAAGCTACCAAACACAATAGAAATTAATATAATTTAATAATAAACATTTTTTGTTTATATATTGCTGCGTCGGGTGCAAGTTTAACACTTCCTTGAAAATAATAATTTTATTAATTTAAACTCCAAGTGAAGTTAAACAAGTGATTTCTTCAATTTGTATTTTATTTATCTGGTGCAATTACATTACAAAGATTTTAGTTGATAGCTTAAGAAAAAATGTTCGAAAGATGTTTGTATTGAACTTCATAACAGTAACGTTTCACCTTTTTCGGGGCCTAAAGGGACTTTTTTAAGATCACATTTTTGAGGAAGTTGTAGCAATGACTTTGGCATAAGGTTTCTTAATAGGCTTTTGATCTAGAAACAAGGCCAGAAAATCCAAATCATTCAAATTTTAAGATCTGTGTGACCGTCAACATTGTCATTTTTTGACAGCCAAACCTTCAAAAATTTTGGGCAGCTTCCTTAACATCCCAATTCAGAATCTTGGTTGGAATTCAAACGAACTACCAAAGGGTTTTTCAATAAGGGCAGGTAGATGGGCAAAATGTCAATCGTAGCGTTCGCTGTGTGGCACGTAGGGTCGTCCTGCTGGAACCACATGTCGTCTAGGTCCATATGGTTCAATTTGGGCCATAAGAAATTAGTTATCATCGTTATGTAGCGCTCGCTGTTGACGGTGACCGCCTCACTAACGTCGTACTTTTGTACGTCGTAAGTACAGACGAATTACGCAGCCGGCCCAAAATCCACACCAAACGGTAACTTTTTTAAGAACCTTGCGTGGGTGGTGTCGTCCCATATACGGCAATTTTGCTTGTTAACACAGCCATTCATCCAAAAATGCGCCTCGTCACTAAAGATGATTTTTCGGCCAAAACTGGGGTCCTCTTCCAAACGATTCGAAGCCCAGTTAGCGAACAAACAGCGTTGTCTATGGTCTTGAACTTTGAGTCAGTTGGAGTCTGCGAAAGGCCGAGTTCTTGTGCACGGCGAGGAATAGACCGCCTCGGGTTCTGCTGTACACTTTCACTGACCGCGGCGTTCCTTGAACGTACGGGTGTTGGCTGATTGTTTACTAAATCGGTCGTCTCAAATTTGCCTATCAAACGTTGATGGGTCGACTGTGAAGGGCCACCACGTCTACGTTTGCGTTAACGAACACTGTTCAATGTTGTTACTTGCCATGAGGATTTGGTATGAACAATTGAATAATAAACAAAAGATTTGACAGATGTTACCAATACAAAATGGCCGCCACGGGGCGCCAAAATCTACCCGCGCCAATTGAAAAAAACCTTTATAATTGCCCATGTTCATGCATTTCACTTATTACAAATACACTGCGAAAGTGAATTTGGGTGTTCCACAATTCGTTATTGTGATTTGGATTTTCGAACTGCAAATGGATGTTCTGTATTTCGGTTTGTTCCATTTTTTGAACGCATTCAAATCACATTTTTTATTTCTGTGAATTGATCTTTGATAGCTTCCTTCTGCTAGGAATCGGAAGGTTGCAGCAAGTTTTTGAATTGAAGGAATCGATGAAGGTATTATAAAAAGTTTCTATTTCACTAAGAACATATAAAAAAGCGTCTTTGCTTAATCTAAAATTACAATGAAAGCTTAAAAGGGGAAATCAAGAATTAACTTTATTTATCAGAACAATTCTACATAATTTTCACATACTTACATTGTGTCAGGTAAATCCAATATATTTGATTTGTCTCGCAAAATTCGTCTTCTTATTTTTTCTCTTGAATTCTGCTTCCTTTTTTCACTTACAATTGCCAATAATATAGCATCCATCTTCAAAACAGCAAAAATTTTACTTCAGAAACAAAATAAAAATGGATGATCCTTCAGTTCTGACAGTTCGAAGCAATTTCGAAGTTTTCGAAATCGATCGAATTGAAGAACATGCAATTTCATTTCACGTGATTTCAATTCACTTTCGATCGAAATTCAAAACATGGGCGAATGGTTAATTTTCGTAATTAATTTGAACTTTTTTTTTTTTTTGTTTCAATTACAATTAATTCGTGTTTAACCTTTTTTCACATACACACATAATTGTAATTGAAAAATACACATTTTAATAACTTGTAATTGTAATTGAAGTAATTTAAATTTCAATTACTTGGAATTGTAATTGTAAAAAGTAATCATAACTGCTTTTTTTGATCATTGATTTTGTTTTCAATTAGATTTATGTAAATAAATAGGAAGTAATTGGTGCTTTTTAATAACTTGTAATTATGATTGAAATTATTCAGTTACATTTTAAAGTAATTGAGATGTTGAATCGAAGATTGCAATAACTAGTAATTGTAATTGTGAATTTCTTTGTAATCATATTTTCTTAGCTCTGCTTCTTGGAATACCCTACAGTTTGTCTTTGAGCCAAATTTTAGGCGTACTGTTAGTTATTTTGTTCTTAGACACACTTCACGAATATGATATTCAGGCATTCAGGCACATTTTGTATACATTTTACAAATAGTGTGCAAACTGCAAACTAAAAATCTAAAAACCACAAAATTTTCGGAGGAATTTTTAGACTTATGAATTACAAATAGAAATAAAATGCGTAAACATAAATTTTGTGGCAAAAAACTAAGCTTTATTAAAAAGTTAAGGATTTGCCATTATGTTTAAAAAAAAAAAATTCGGGCAAGTAACCGCCGCGACTGGCGCGAATAAATTTCAGGCCAGATGCTCAATTTTCGGACAGTTTTTGCAGAAAATTTGGACCGTATGTTAACAATAACGCGCCCAATATTCTCTTCCAAAGCGTCAATCGTATTGGGACTAGACTATAACTAGTGGTTTTACGCTAGCCAAAATCTTCTTGCAATAAATTGATTGTTTCGATGCATCGCGAGAACCGATCCAATATTTTTGTAATTAATTTGCGCGATTTGCAATTCTTGCTCAGGAGTTAACATCATGAAATGGCAAACTAAACTGAATGTTTTTGACAGCTGTCAAAAATATTAACTCCGTCTCAAAAATTGTCAAAAGTATATTGGAAAATGATTAATATAACCTTCAGTACTGTTTTAAAAGGTTTTTTATTTGTTTTTGTCATTAACAAATGTACCTTTGTAGTGGTTTTAGAAATGATGCTGTGTTCTCATAGAATATTGCTATTAACTTGAACATTTTTCAAAAATTGAATAATCTTTTAATTCTTCTTCGCAGCCAATACCTTATCAGACTCCGTTTATCTGTTAACACAGGGTTTTGGGTTAATCTTGGGATTCATCCTGTTTTTCCATTCTTAAAATTGATCTTAATTCATTTCTTTTGCTAAAGCACCTGATTGCTCTCCTGGAACAACTACATACATAAAGGGTGTCCCAAAATTAACGCAAGATTTGAATTTGCCGCCATTTGTGCAGTGAAGTGTTGGCAACCCTGAAAAAAAAACAATTTGACAGCTAACAGTATAGGGTTATTAAAAATGGAGCGTTACACGAGAGAACAACGTGTCTTCATTATTAAAGAATATTTCAAAAATAGTGAAAGCTTGGCGGCTGCAGTTCGAAAATTTCATAGGTTAGGTTTGAACGGGCTGACAGTTGATGTTGTTACCATCACACTTAGATCAATGTAGATCCATTGTGATACCCCGAAGTGTTGTAACTTCCTGAAAAGATATAATAACCTATGAATCATGTGGTTCGTTTAACCATTTAGAGGTCTTGACAAAGTTTAGTAAGCTTTTGCCTGGCAGTTCTGATAGTTCCTCTAGTTCATTAAAGAAGAAGTTGCCTAGAGTTTTCTTCCTAGCAAGACAGAGTGAAGGACAGTGGCAGAGAAAGTGAGTGGTGTCTTCATGCTCGTTTTCATCACCACAGCCTCTACAAAGGTCATCAGTACTGAGCCCCATCTTCTTCTTATGGTAGCCGAGTAGGTTGTGACCTGTAATAATGCCGATAAGGGATCTTAGGGAGGGTTTGTTAAGAGTTAAGACCCAGTCGGATCTTTTCTTATCGTATCTAGGCCATATCTTCCTGGTGTTAACACAGGTTTCTAGGAGATTCCATCTGTCATTGGATTTGTGAATGATGGTTTTACTGACGTTATGTTTCAGTTCACATAACGGTATCCCTATATGATGGTCTATCAGGGAGGGTTCCAGTGTGGAGCCCTCCCTAGCAAGTTCATCCGCCTTTTCGTTGCCTGGTACATCACTGTGGCCAGGAACCCAGCAGAGTCTTACGTTATGCTGTTTGCCAAGAACCTTTAGCTCTTCGCGACAGCAAGAGACAAGCTTTGACTTGATTTGGGTGGCAGAGATAGCTTTTATTGCTGCTTGGCTATCAATGAAAAAAGTGATGTCCGCGTGTGATATCGCCATCATGGATATGTGTTTAGCAGCGTTTTTCACTGCCAAGATCTCAGCTTGGAAGACGCTGCTATAGTCGGGGAGCCTGAATGCTTTGGCAAGGTTTAGGCTTTCAGAGTAAAAGCCTGCACCTACTCTATTGTCCATTTTCGAGCCATCGGTGTAGATGGTAATGGTTGAGTCGTTGGTGTAGGGCTCACTATTTTCCCAATCTAGTCTATTGGGGAATCTAGTACTAAAAGATTTGTTGAAATCTAAGTAAGGGCTCATATAATCTGTGCAGATATTGTTGTCTACGTATTTCGTAAGAATAGCTGCGTGGCCAATCTGGCTAGTTTTCCAGATGTTAGTTTGACTGAGCCTGAGGGCGCTGTTTGCTGCTGATTCTTGGACGAATAGGTCTATTGGGGGGAGATTGAGGATCGTTTCTAAACCCGCAGTTGGGGTAGTCCACATCACACCACTAGTACAGATACAGGCCATTCTCTGTACTTTGGTAAGTGTTTTTTGGTTCGTGGATTTCTCCAACGCTTTCCACCAAACCAAGCTGCCATAAGTTAGAATCGGTCTGACAATGGCAGTGTACATCCACATTACTATTTTGGGGTTCGGTCCCCAATTTCTACCCAGAATCTTGTTACATGAGTAGAGTGCGATTGTGGCCTTCTTATATCTTTCTTGGATATTTGGACCCCAATTGAGTTTTTTATCCAATATAACTCCGAGGTATCTAGCTCGGTCGGAGATTCTTAGTGTTATATTATCTATTTTAGGTATTATAAACGGAGGGATCTTCCTCCTGTTTGTAAAAAGAACCAGTTTTGTTTTAAGGGGGTTTACATTAAGACCGCATTTCTTAGTCCAGTTGTTGACCTTTGATAATGCGGTTTGTAATTGTTCGCTAATAGTGGTAAGGTATTTACCCGTCGCCAAAAGCGCTAAGTCATCAGCGTAGGCTACCACTACTATACCGTAGTTCCTAAGTTTTATTAGGATCTCGTTCATCACTAAGATCCATAATAATGGTGAGAGAATTCCACCTTGCGGGGTTCCTCTAGATGCGTACATTTCTAAATGTGCGTTACCAAGCTCACTATGTATTTGCCTGTTTTTCAGCATACTCATGATCCATTTGATAACTACTTCTTCTATACGTTGATCATTAAGTGCTTTCTCGATTGCATTACTGTGGACGTTATTGAAGGCTCCTTCAATGTCCAGGAATGAAGCAAGAGTGTATTCCTTAACGTCAAGTGATTTTTCTATGGTTCTAACTACGTAGTGTAGTGCCGTTTCTACACTTCTACCTTTTGTGTAGGCGTGTTGAAAGGGTGATATGGTCTCCGGTTTTAAATTACTGCGGATGTATATGTCGATAAGTCTTTCTAGTGTCTTAAGTACAAAAGACGTGAGACTTATAGGTCTGAAGTCCTTAGGTTCAGTATGGCTGGGTTTGCCGGCTTTTGGTATAAAAACGACTTTTACCTCACGCCATGTCTTGGGAATATACCCCCATTTAATGCTGCTTTTAAAGATATTTATCAGGTGTGGAGTGATAAATTCAATGCTTTTTTGCAGCATCATTGGGAAGATACCGTCTAGGCCTGGAGATTTATAAGGGGAGAAAGAGTTAATAGCCCAGTTTAGCCTTTCTTCCGTTATAACATCTGTAGGGATTTCAAACTCGAAGATTGAAGAGTTATCTGGTTCGCGTTCAGGGTTAGGTTTACTGCCTGGGAAGTGTGTTTCAACCAGGAGTTCTAGACTTTCGCGACTCGATTCAGTCCAGTCATTATCGGGTTTCCTTAGCGAACCAACAGAAATGGAGGTTTTCGAAAGGATTATCCTGAGCCTAGCTGACTCGTTGGTACACTCGATATTGCTGCAGAAATTTTTCCACGAGCTCCGTTTGGCTCGTTGGGTTTCTGTTTTGAATTTTCTTTGACTAGTCTTATAACAGTCCCAGTCGCTTTCGAGTCTTGTTCTTTTAGCAACATTGAAAAGCTTTCTTGTTTCTTTTCTAATGTAGGTTAGTTCTGTTGTCCACCAGGGGGGTTTACTGTTTTTCTTCACAGTTGTTTTGATAGGACAACTGGTTTCAAACGCTTTACGCAGAGTCTCAGTGAGATTCTCTGTTGCCTTCTCTAGACTGTCTGGTCCCAGAATGGCGTTGGTGTTAACGTGCTCAATGTTATTACTAATTTCCCTATTGAAGATAAGCGAAAATTTCATACAAAATATGGTCGGAATATTGTTTTAACTTCGTCAACTGTGAAGAGATTAATTGAAAAATTCATGGAGACTGGATCCGTTGGAGACGCCAAACGCACTGGTCGTCCAAAAACAAGCCGTTCAAATGTGAATGTCGAAGCAGTGCGTGAGAGTGTTGCTGACAATCCAGGAACCTCAATTCGACGTCGTGGACAAGAATTGCAAATTTCAAGAACCTCTCTACAGCGTATACTCACCAAAGATCTGTGTCTTCATGCTTACAAAATTCAATTAAGCCTAATGACCATGGACAGAGAAGAGAGTTCGTTGAATGGATTATTGAACATCAACAAATGGACCCTGATTTTTCGAGCAAAATCATCCTAAGCGATGAAGCACATTTTCATCTTGATGGCTTTGTCAATCGCCAAAATTGCCGCATTTGGGGTTCGGAGAACCCACATGTGATTGTCGAAAAACAAATGCACCCACAACGCGTGACTGTATGGTGTGGATTTTGGGCTGGAGGCATAATTGGGCCATATTTTTTTGAAAATGATGCTGGTCAAGCAGTGACTGTTACTGGTGCTCGATATCGCGACATGATTACACATTTCTTTCTGCCAAAATTGGATGATATTGATGTGTCCAATATGTGGTTTCAACAAGACGGTGCCACATGTCATACAGCCCGTGAAACAATTCAATTACTGCATGAGACATTTCCAGGTCGTGCACTCTCTCGTTTCGGTGATCAAAATTGGCCTCCTAGATCGTGTGATTTAACACCATTAGACTTCTTTTTATGGGGTTATTTGAAATCACAAGTCTATGTCAACAAGCCACAACCACCCGTGCATTAAAGGAGGAGATTCAACGCTGCATCAACGAAATTCAGCCACATTTATGCAGAATGGTCATGGAAAATTTCAACAAAAGAGTGCGCATGTGCATGCAATGCCGTGGAGGCCATTTGTCCGATGTGTTATTCCATACATAACCCTATCCTATGTACTTTACGAGTCAATAAAAATATAACTATCAAAAGACTAAAAACGGCGTTTTCTATTTAATTCAAATCTTGCGTTAATTTTGGGACACCCTTTATATTGGGAACGGAAAATATTATTAAATCAAACCAAGTCTAATATATTTGAAAGTTTTTATAGAGAACATTTGAAAAATTATGGTTCAACTCAATTTTTATAGTTAATACTCGTACATCTACGCTCTGCCTATATACAATAAATTTTGTCTATTCAATGTGTTACTTCAAAAATGAAATGCAGTATAGTTTCAAGTTATTTTTTATTTCTATTTTGTATCTATACTTTTAAACTCTACATATAGGATGCACAACAACTTATATAAGCACATGCAGCAAGCAGCATGCAGTAAATCTCAACAAAAAACAATCAAACTAAATCCACCCTCTGGAGCTCTGATATCATATCTAGCTGTTACAAAGCAAGGGACTTACAAACCTTTAGGTACTCGTACTCACATTTTGGAACTTAAATAAAAGAACGAGAGACAACAATTAGATAGTATACGTATCTCTATATAGTACATAAAACATACAAAAAGTATATATAAATAACAGAAAAAACAATACCAGAAGCACATTGAAATGTCCTTGCTTATCCTGTGCTCTCCATATACGCCTTATGCACATAAAAAAAACACCCTCCCTTTTTTTAAGCGGAATTACTTGTTTTTTTTTTAAACATTGAGTGCACTTGACAATGTGAATAGAGTTTTTTTTTCTACTCGTATTGTCTAACGAACTCAATGGATTCTAGAACCGAAATAAAAATGCTAAAACTTTTTATATTTTTGGTTATCTATTCACACTTAAATAAATAACATCAATTTAGTAAATAAATCCTTTTGTGGTACAATAAATCCTTATGTGCCATCTTAAATTCCAATATGATGGGTAAAGCGTTGGGCGCCATTTTTAAAATTATTGATAAGTTGAAGTGCTAGGGTTTTATGACTCAAACTACAAAAAATGAAAAAAAAACTACATCCTTGTAACACTGTTTGAAAGCCATCAGTGCGTCAAGCTCTAGGGAGCGATATGTGTCCTTTTTTAAATTGATAGTTTTTTTTGTTGTATCCCCATCTGTCATCATTGGATTAGACAAAACCGTTTACCATTGCTTTTGTCTTTTTCGCCATCGTCGTCGTTTTCGTTCCATAGCAAATTTCATTCTGTTTTTCAAGTGAAATAGGATAATATTCAAGAGGATCAACTGTGGTTTGCTTCAACCTTAAAACAAATCAAGAAGAAGTACAAATCTCAAAAAAAAAATGGCGCCCAACGCAGGCAAAAACAAAAACACAAAAAATGAAATAAAATAAAACAAAATGAATAGTTAAACCTTAGACCTAACAGCATATCGCCTGAATATAAAGAAGTTATAAAAAAAGCTAAGGAAATAAATAAAAACGAGAAACAACAACAAAAATGGAAAACGAAAAACCTTACCTCTGTCAGGTGAATGAGCATAAGTAAAAGGATTTCTATCTTCTTCCTCCATTTTTTTTGCTTCGTCGTACTCACCGACAAAGAATCAGGATATCCTTCTTGTTTAACCCCCTAGAGCTCTTGGGGCTGTTGCTGTTGCTGAGGCTGACTGCATCTGATGTGATTGTGGATATATATGTATGTATGTTGGTACACAGTTATACAGAAGTTGAATTCTTCTTCTGGTACGTTAAAAAATATAGTATACCTACCATCAGAGATATATTGATGGACCAACAACTTACTCCCCAGTGATGGCATGGCGCCCGCAGCGAAGGAGCCTATAAACCTCTCTCTATAATATAGGTACATAGGATAGATATGGCTGAAGGACCATCTTTCCTGGCCTTCCATCTCTGTTTGTGTGTGTGTTTTTTTTTTGTTTTTTCTTGCTTCTTCTTATGCTCCTTGAGTATCTGAATGTTTTATTTATTTTTATTTTGTATCTCCATGTCTCTAGAGTACTTGTTGCATTTTAATGAAAATTTCAGCTTTGTTTCCTTGTCTTTTCCGTTGTTTTTTTGTTTGTATTTTATTTTATTTTATTGTTGCTGTATTTGGTTTTGTTTCGGGAGCAAAGGACGCTTGAAATCTCTCCGAGACCAAGCACTTTACTCTCCTTGGGCATTTATTTTCTTCTCTATAGTTTTTTTCTTTTTCTTTTTCTTTTTATATTTCAGCTTTTTTCATATAAAAATTGTAGCTCAGAAAATCGCTTATCTGCTTTGTTATTCATTGCAAGGGAAAAGTATCTACCTCCTTGATACAGCTATGTATACATGTATAGTATATATTGTTTGAGGTAGATTATATTTTGTTTGGGTGAATATTTGAATTTAATTTCAAAAATTGGAAGTATATTTGTTAAATGCGAAAAGATTTTCGTTATATTTTCTTTTTTTTTATTTTTTCGTCAGTTTTTTACGATTTTTCCATCTGCTCTGAGAAGAGGTATGGATGGAATCCTTTTGATGTTTTCCTTTTTGTATATAGTCGAATATCTGATTAAATATGAATTTTGTAATAGTCAATCAAAAACGGTACTAGAGTTCGTTCTTTGCCTTTGTGTGTGTTTTTTTGTTTTATCTTTTGTGGAAAGCTTGAACTTTATTGTTTGTATTGTAAAGTTGAGTTTTAGTGGAGAGATTATTATTTTAATATTTCAACATGAAATTTATTTAAGTGCTCCTCCAAGCTTTGTGATGGAGAATTCTTGGAAAACAAAAGAAGAATATTGAAATAATAATTCAATAATATATATTTTTTCTTATAAATCAGGAAAATGCTATGCTGAAATTGGTAAATAACTTAAATGGCGCCCAATGTGAGACTAATTTTTTTCTTTATTAGAACCAAATTTCTCTGTTTAAGATGCTGTAACAGTGTTGACATTAATGTTGTGACACGAATTGAACTTAATATTTCACCGTTTTAATCAAATAGAAGTGAGTGATTTAAATGGCGCCCAACAGAGGTAGTTTCTGGTGAGAAGAGTTGCCAGTTTATCGGATTTGTGTTTTAATATTCCCTTAACATTGCATTCATGAATCTAAAGGGATGGGTTCAAATTCCCTAATTACTTTGTGAAAATCGGCAAATAACTTAAATGGGGGCCAGTTTGAGGCTTATTCATTTTTGTTTTCTTTATAAGAACCACATTTTCCCGGTTGTAGATCCTGTAACAGTGTTAGCATTAATGTAATGACACGAATTACACTTAATATTTCATTATTTTGTTCAAATCAAAGTATAAGCGATTTAAATGGCGCCCAACAGAAGGAGTTTTTCATGAGTTGATCGGATTGGAGTCTAAAAAGTGCTTTTAGTAAGGTTGGCATTCATGGATCTAAATGGAGGGGTTGATAATTTTTTTAAATACCTCACTGAAATCGATAAATAACTTAAATGGCGCCCAACGTGAGGCTTATTACTTTAATTTTTTTTTCTTTATTTATTAGAAAAGAATTTCTCGGTTTTAGATGTTGTAACTATGTTGACATTAATGTCGTGACATGAATTGCACTTAATGTTTCACCGTTTTAATCAAATAGAAGTGAGTGATTTAAATGGCGAGTTTTTTTTATGAAAAGAGTTGTCAGTTGATCAGATTAGTGTTTAAAAATTCCTTTAAACTGCATTCATGAATCTAAAGGAATGGGGTTTAATTTTTGAATTACTTTGTGGAATTCGGTAAATAACTTAAATGGCGCCCAACGTGAGACTTATTTCTTTCATTTTTTCTTTATTTATTAGAAAGAATTTCTTGGTTTTAGATGTTGTAACTATGTTGACATTAATGTCGTGACATGAATTGCACTTAATATTTCATCATTTTGTTCAAATAAAAGCAAGTTATTTAAATGGCGCCCAACAGAAGGAGTTTTTCATGAGAAGAGCTGTCAGTTGACCGCATTGGTGTTTAAATATTCCTTTACATTGCATTCATGAATCTAAAAGAATGGGGTTTAATTTTTGAATTACTTTGAGGAAATCGGTAAATAACTTAAATGGCGCCCAACGTGAGTTTTTTTTTTTATAAGGACCGAATTCCCCTGTCATAGATCCTGTAACAGTGTTGGCATTAATTAAGTGACATGAATTGCACTTAATATACATATATTATTTTGTTTAAATGAAAGTATAAGTGATTTAAATGGCGCCCAACAGAGAGAGTTTTTCAAAGAAAAAAAAAAGATACTTATGATACTTTAATAGTGTTTTTGTTAGTAAATCTGATTAGTTTTTAAATATTTTATAGGTATATTGCACTTATTAGTCTAAAGTGATGGGTAGGGGTGGTGAGTAGAGTTAGCAAAAGGGTAAAAGCAATGTTAAAAAAAAAATTCTGCCTGAATATTTTGTGTCCTATCAAATACGCCTTGTTTTTCAATCAAAATTGCTATTTGTGTCAACGTGACATGTTTGTAGGTGCTTATACATTAAATTTAGTTTTAAATTTCATTTATAAATTGATTCAATTGAAACATCAATTCAAATTAACGTCAATATACATATTATTATGATTATGTTGTACATATACATACATACATATCTACTTCGATTTCAATTCATTTGCCAAAATAGGATTAAATGCGAGAGAACACCAATTCTCATTATAATCCTTGTTGTTTTTTTTTTATGATTTTGATAATGATGGTTGTAATCTAATTTTATCTGCCATCCTACAATATAACGTTGAATAACGTCAAAATTTGTAAAATTAATTAATAAAATGAATATGATTTTAATTAATCCTCGATTTATTATACCTACAAATAGGACAAGTTATTATATACATTTGCCTATCAATATAAATATTTATATCGAGGTATACCTTACTCACTGTATACTATATCCTGTCGAAATGATTGTGGCGTCTACGTGATGATGTGGGTAAATAATTTATATATTGTGTAGCTTTATTGAGGTAAACCTCGTCATTATTTTTAAGCACTATAATAACTAACGCAACTAAATTGAACGCTAAATTTATATAGAAGAAGATATAATGTTTTTTGTTTTGAATTTGGTTTTAACTTAAAATGTATACAAAATATTGTTTTTAATTAAGTGAAAATCTCTAATTATGCCAAAAAAAAAATCCTCGCAATTAGGAGATACGCAATTTTGAAAATAATCTATCCTGCCACTATATAGGCAAGGAGTGGAAATAACAAATGCAAACGAGTGTCTTAGATAAACTTAACCTATATCTCCTAAAAATGATATCCTTTTTCGTAGAAACGTTTCAAACATAATCATTTATTTTTAATACAAAGCACGTATAGAGTCGTAGAAGGGTGAAGTAAAATATTATACTTTTATACCTAAAAGTTTTGCTTTTAAGAGAAATTATTATTTCAACAAAGGATTTGATATAATGTTTGCTTTAGGGGATGTTATTTCGTTTGGAGGATTTTGTATTTTAAGAATTGTTTTTATTTTGCCAGGATCATGGCTGAACAGATATATGTATGTATTAACTTTTTCCAACACAACCGAACGCAGTGGGTGAAAATTATGACTTGATTACGAATAGGTAAATTTTTCAAAATAATTCTATTTTAGATATCAATCAGCCAACGATGTAAGCTATAAAGTAAAGCCTTATTATCCCGACGTCTAGTGTTAGAAACCATCTTATCAATTAAAATTTTAAGGTTTCACCTCTTTCTTTTTTTTATGAAGAAAGAATTAATGGTTTGAGCCTCGTTTTTGAGTTTGGCATGGAAGTTCCGTTTAAACGCTTCGTTAAGTCTTCGTAAGTGACGTAATTTTAGTTTTTACTTTAGGGGTCTGAAGTTGAAATTCAGCTTATAAATCCCTTGAAACCATAAAAGTTCTGTTATGACAAATCATAATTCTTGCCTTGAACTTTTTACCGATACCTTGACAAATTATTCTCCAGTGAAATAGCCAATTGTCTTAAGCATTTCAACAGTAATTGTTGTGTCTCCTGGAATCTTTATAAATGTTACCTCCATACTAAGTTCAATGCCACTGCAAGTATAGAGATTCGTTCTTAAGCCGTACTACGTGAATGTGGATTTTCCTGCCGCTCTCTGTCTTTTCCTGTCGTTGCAATTCACGAATTTAAAACCAATACACTCGCACTGAGTCTTTGGCATATAACGGATATAGAAAGACTGCTTCTCACTTTAATCGTTTCAGTTAGACATGAAATTACACCTTAAATTGGTACATTTAAGTTCTCAAGAATGGTAAGCCCTACTCCTAGTGCCATGGGAGTTTATTTTTTTCCATCTATTATTTGTCAGGGTTTTGCTCCTTGTGTCAGGGTATAGGCATTTAAATCTTAATAATAAGAACATTTAAGGCATACCTATCTTTATGGAACGTACATATACATACGAACAAGTTTATATAGAACAGAATTTTTTTGATATAAAAGTCTTCAAAATTGATAGCATTCTGTTTCCAAAACCACTCAAAAAGAGGTTATTTAATAACTTTGTGACCAGTTCGACAGAAAATTTTGTTGATCTTGTCAACATGATTTTATGAGTTTTTCTTGAAAATTAGAAATAATAACATTTCAATCTTAAAAAGTGTTAAGTTTCAAATGGAATCATGCTCTAAAATGGTAGTTTATTGAATGTTGGACGTTTTTTCTCTATAATTCATTTTCGCTACGAGTTCCGGTTCATTTAACAAAAAATAAGTCTTAGATTTTCTAGTGGAATACTTAAAAACTCGATTTGATGGTTGCATGAGCAATCAGGAATTTTCATTTTCGTTCATAACCAAATTGAAAAGCAAAACAGAAGTGGTCTTCTGTAGTCAATGCTTTCGTAAGGTTTCGAAAAAAAGGTTTGTCAAAAGTTCCAATATTATAGACCGATCGAAATAGACGTTGCTTTTGTCCAATTTCTGAGTTCTTCCATATTGAAGCGTGTTTGTTTATGTTTCGGAACGGATTGATTCTTTCTTTATCTTATAATGGCTTGAGTCATGTGCTGTAGCTCAAAACAAAGCAGTTCAACTTACCGACAACTAAAGGTGTCACCGTTGATATAGAAATTTCTCTTGGTCATTTTCTGGACCTAAAATTAGTTCAACCTTAATAGAAACTAAAACTCCAGTAGGTCTTAACCGCCTTTTCTTCTTTCACTATGAAGTTTAAAAGTTTATAACCAAAACATTTCTATTTTCAAATCACATATGTAAGTCTTTTAGCTTCAACTATTCTATTGTAGGTATTTACTTATACTTGCAACTTTGTTGTTTTATTAGAAAAACTGTAAAAATCCCTTACATATGTTGGAATAAAACTTTTTCACCTTAAGCTTTTAATACTCGTCGAAAGTCATTAAGTCGCTGCTGCTGCTGCTGTTGCTGTATGATACTGCTGCCCATCTAACTTTATCCTTTTTCGACCTCAGAAGCCCTGGATTAAATGTTAACTATAAATAACAGTAAACTCTTACCTACAGAGCTACGGTACGAAACCGCAATTCACGCACAAAAGCGAAGCGCTCTATCTCTCCCCGACACACCAACAAAAACTACAATAATCACCCAAAAAATAAATTGCTCGCCAAAAATGTGTGGGTGTATAATATAAACTTTTTCTATGCGTTGACTGCCACGGATTAAAAAAGCCTCAACCTTAAGTTGAGTTGGGTCGCAAACGTTAACCACCTGTATGTTTTCATTAAGTATCGTGGCCGGGAAGACCAGCGCGGGTATGGTTGTGGAGCGTCTAAAATGAACAGCACCCAAAAATCTATCCGCCAACTTGTTTTGTGTAAACTTTTCCAACCTAACCCCCTTGAACACAAACCCAGACATAGCTCACAAGGTATAGGCTATACCATACCCAGACTAGACAATGCCACATACTGCAGATGGCTGGTGGTATAATAATGTATACCTACCTTCTTCCTTTGTGCGATGTGTTTCCATTTCCATCTGATGTCTGCCTTCGGGCGCTATCTGCATCAGCATCTGAATGTCTCTGTGCCTGGCGTTGTACCTGTCAACCGCGATGAACAGAGGTCGCCACTCCTGCTATTTGTATGTATACTCGTTTACCTAATAGTCAAGTCATACGAGTCGCCGTCGGTCGGTCGTAGCCGTTCGGTCGTAGCCGTTCGGTCGTCAGAAGTGAGCAGTGTGGCTGGCATGTTCTTTGTGCAGAGAATTGCCCACAATAGTTTTGGTCAATGGAGACGTGTCGCCGTCATCTGATGTGGCGCGCGCGGTTTCATCGCCCACATTAATTTGGGCTCATTATTCTTGCCCGGGACGCGATTCGCTTGCCCCACAACCATACGCTCACCGCATCACCATTAGTACCTATCTACCTAAAGCTATACCTCGCGATACTAATAGGAGACCTCGACTCAATGAAAATTCTTGGAAAAATAAACGGAAAATTGTGACTGACGTGCAATGATACCGCCAGATACAAACATTCACGGTGGCCAGGGCGATGCGCTATGGGGAGAGATGGATGGAATTCAAGACGCAACCTTGGCCTTAAAATCCGCAGATGATTAATTTTCGCTGCCCGAAATCATCATTTTGTTGTTTGATGGTTGCTGCTGAAGAGTGTGGTGGGTGTCTGGAGATCGCATTAAAAGAGCTGTTCGGACAGACTTTTGGTTTTGTTTTTTTGAGTTGGTTAAGTGTTTACACTCAACTTGAACTTAATATATTCGAACAACATCAGACCCTGCCATTGTAAGTATCAGCAACAAATGCTGATGCTATCTGGCTACTGATGCAACTGCATCTGCGGACTGTCAGTAGTATTGTGTGGCACATCACGGGATGTATCCATAAGTACGTTCTTGTTGATGGACGAATAGGCTATTCAAACGAAGGTCAGACATGAATAATGGAATCACTTTTGACTTGATCCTCGGTGCGTCGTCGTCGTCGGCTGTTCGTCGCTTCGTGGAGGAGGTATCCGCTAAAGTTGATGCAGTCCGTTCGATGCAGTCAACGTTTTTGTAATGGCAATGTGGGCTTTGTCATCCTCATCATCATCATCATTATAATCATCATCACACTGAAATGATATTGTTTGTGCTAAATGTTTTGAAAGAAAGAAAATTTAGGAGTGCTGCGAGATAAAATTGAAGACACACAGTTGATTGAGTTTTGAATAAAGATTGACAGGAGTGTGTTTTTTTTTTTTGAGGAAAGCGAGTGTTTTGTCTGAAAATTTGTAAAACCAAAAGATGCGAAAGTAATTCCTTGGATTATTAATGCTTTAAACGAATAATGAGGCACTTGTTTTTTATCAATGTCAAAGGAATTGTTGCTGTCTCGATAATAGTTCAAAGTTGGTATGACTTGTACAAACAGAAGACAAGAAGTAAACATCAAGTCGATGAGAACCTTTCAAATTGTGCAACATGTCAAGATTTAAAAAAAAAACGAAGTGTGAGGATGATTGGAGTAATTTTATTCAATTCGGTTTTCAGCTAAACTCCCCTTTCACGCTAAATTATTAACAACTTTCAGCGATTTAACTATTCCTAAACCTTCTTTGAACTCATCATTTTTTGGCCAAGCCCATAGTATTCGCTTCGAAATTCCAGTTTGATCTGAAACTGCTGAAGCAAGTGCATTGTTTTCTTGCTTATCAAACTAGAGGGCTCTTCTCGCACCAGCTCTTCGATCTGACCTTTTCGAAATTTAAGTTTAAAGATAATAGTATTCTCTGGACCTCTGTTCGGCTGATTATAAAAATATTAAAACAATTAATATTGCGCTCGCTCACACTGTTGAAACTCAATACTTTTTGTCTAAGCCTGAGTTCCAACAACAAATCCGCATACAAATAGTCACTTTCTTTGTTCTCGGAAACAGGCTCCGCCGTAGTATTTACTCGGTCAATCCCATCGCACTTCTTGGATGTTAGTAATATCTGTTTTGCAGCAGTTTAGATCTTCCTCTAATTGTTCGTCTGCACGTTGTCTTTTAAGGTACTTAACATTTTACGTGCAGATTTCAAGTTCGTTATCCTTATTTTCTTTGCTTGGTTCGTTATAAGTTAATCCGTTCATATATATGTACATATATAAGCCTTGTGGTGCTCAGCAAGTTTATATTTTTACGTGGGTGGGAAATAGCCACGATGACATAAAACTCATCCAGGAAGTCCAGATCCGTAGTATAACTCCAAAGACGCGGAGTCGGATAAACCACTCCTTAAAGACCTTAGCCTCGAATATGTCGTATTAACCCTATAAGGTCTTTAGTATGTAGTTCAACCTCGCCACCGTTGATTTCATCCTAGCTGTGAATTCCTCCACTGCCGTTTGGATAAAAGAAGAGGTGCTTAGTGGAAACACCTCTCCCTCCCCCCTCTCACGGTGCCTTCCCACAACAACCATCCACTGGGGTTAACGCCCAATCTGCGTACTAAATACCCGATGTTAACCGCGGAGAGATGAGAGTAGGAGTTTTTAAACTAAGAAATTGACAGTTGCTCTCCATGATCTCAAAGAATGATAGACCTACGAGGCTGCCTGCTCAACATCCACAATATACAATAATTTCGGGAATGCATATTGATATCGTTCCAAATTAGATGATTTAGCTTGTTGACTTACCATTTAAATATCTATGAGAAATGAGCTTTATTATTGTCCAGAGCTCATAATCGTTTACTTTTACTTTGTCAGCTCAAGTTTATTGTGTGTACAATTGGCCTAATTTTCTTCTGCGAAAATTAGAGTTCGTGTTGACAATGGAAAATCAACTGGTTAGTATTCTCTTCCAGGCGTCGCAGATGATTTTAGAAGATCTGGCGTTTCGTTTCACATATAGTGCAAAAACTGCTCCAGCTTATATGAATGTACCTGGCTAATGGGGCGTTTTGAAAGATGAGGCGTTTAACATATTTTTCTCTTGATATGATGATTATTGTGACCGTAAAATATTCAAAGTGACCATAATAATACCCGAAAAGACCTCAAATGTTGGTCAAACAATTGTACCATTTCCACGTTTAGATCAATGGTATATTCAATTATACAAATTTGTGAAATAGAATGGCACCCAATTTGACAGTAGCTTCAGAGAAATATGGTTCCTATCAACTGCTTAAATTTATTAGATCCTTGCTTCAATATTTTTCTCCAAAAATCAGCCAGGTGTCAATAGTGACTTGAGTATTTCCTTACAATGCTTCAGAAGTCACTAATGATTTGTCAGCATAAATCAATCAATTAAAAGTAATACAAAGACTTCAAGTCACACAAATAAAGTTCTCACTGAATTGACTTAGTATCAATTTGGTGTTCCACACGCTGTATGACAAGTTGTGCCTTCTCGTTAAAAAACAAATATCTTCGACTTAACGTTTGAATCTATAAAACTGACATTTTTGTGTCTTAATTTTTTTTTTATTTCAGTAATTATCTTTGGTAATCAGTCTTCCATAACTAATTCTAATTAGGAACGTATGTTAAATAATTAAATAGAAAATTGTCAAAAAGTAGACAATGTCAGATCTCCCCATCATGCCCCCACCGTCGGGTAAGATGGGATACCCTGAGGGGCAAGATGGGGTTGAAAAAAATCTAATTTATTTTTGCTGACAAAATTCGCAAGTAAACGTTGCATCTTCATCTTCATCATCTATACCAGCGCAGCCTTCATTCGACTCCAAATAAAAACCATTACAAAACAAACATGGAGTGTTTTCAACTTCACTAGCCCTGCTCTATGATGATGGGACATATTTAGATCCTGTTTTCTTTTTGGCAACTTTTTTTTATAAGCCGCAGATTTTGTTTTGGTTTTCTTACTGCTTTTCTTTTTCTGACAACTTATTTTTTTGAATAGTCTCTTCTAATTCATTTTTATATGGCGATGAAGTTATAATTGCGGGTTTTCCTCCTTTTCTAACAACGCGGTTTGTTTTATCCAGTTTGGTGTCTTGTTTTATCCAGTGTCAATAAACCCACCAGAACAACCAGGCTTAGGGGATGATATTGTTGTAGTGAAGGTTGCAAGAGGAATGACTTCATGACAGTTTGGTTCTCAATATTTGGCTGTGCTCCTGTGACAGTTATAGCTAAAATCTGGAAATTAAACAACGGCGTTGATGCAGCTGTTAATCCTATATAAGATGTTGTAGTTGCAGTCATCGTAGTTGCAATTAGTCTTTTACTGATAAAGCAACTATTTTAGTTCGGGCAAGATGGGGTACCCCATACCCCGTCTTGCCCTCTCATGTCCAAAAACATAAAAAACTTAACCTCTAAAAACAATGCTCCCGCACACAAATAAACAAGTGCTTACGTGCATGAGTAATCTTTGACCCATTTGAATAACTTTATTTGTACTTCGAAATGCTGTTCTTTATAGAACAATCACGGTGCAACCAAAGTGAAAAAACGCTAAGAAAATCGCCAATTTACTATTTTTTCTACTTAACAAACAAAAACAGTGGCGTCGTCGATCTGTCACTGCGTCGACTAAAAGCTATAATGGCGGCGCTGCATCCCGCGCAGAAACGATCCTGATTGATCAAACGGTTCCCGATATAAGACGGGCACCCCGTCTTGCCCGCCACCCAATCTTACCCCCTCTCCACTATCTGATAAATTTCTGAAAACAAGAAATCATTCAGCATGGCTCGATAGCATTCGCAGTAACAAAAGTTTCCTACTCATTTCGGAAGAAATTAGGATCCATGATACCACTACGTGTAAACCTCACCAAACTGTCATATTAATGAATTTTATGGTGATTTCTTAATGTCTTGGAGGTTATGTCCGGCTCAACATATGGCAATTTTGCTTACTGACGAAGCCATTAAACCCAGAAGTTTGCAAATATCAACACAATTCTTACTCGTACGAAGTGCTCTATGAACTTTTGCAGTTTTCTTTATTTGTTCATAGTTGAATTTCACAACTAAGAGCATTGTTCTCGCATTAAGCGATTTTTGATGAATTCCCAAGCCGAACTGAACAAAAATCTCAATTTAGACAACTACCACGTCGATTTTCACGCTTCTAGAAATAAAACATCCTAAACAATATTTTTTTTCTTCGTTTTCTGTTTCCAGTTAAAAAAATATTATTGAATAATTCTATTCTAACGAACTGTACATGTCTGAACCTTGGTTAACAAATACAGATTAAACTTTTAATTAACTAAGAACTCATTAAACTGCTAACAATTTATCCAAATGTGAAATTCTAGTTAATTTAATAATCTTGAATAATTCCAAGAGATTTTGTATTCATAGCAACATTTTAAATATGTAGTTATAGTGTTCCATGAATAACATATACAATTGTTAATTTCCAAACCAAATTGTTTGTGAATTCAACATCCTCAGGAAATCAAACTACACACCCTCCATACAAAAAGTGTCAATGACCTCATTTCCATATACATATGTAGATTCAAGACCAAAGGTTAAAATAACACTTTCTCTCTCTCATAGGCATATGAATATGTATAATAATTAAAATCATCCATCATCCATAAATAACCAAAAATATTAGCCCTGTATAGCTGAAACTCTTATATTTCAATAGCTTGGCTTCGCACATCAAGCGAAACATCACACGCACCCTTCAGAGTTCCACTTTCCACGTACATTCGAAATAAACAACCCAAAATTACTCCACAAAATTGAATTGAATTCCACGCATAGATATTTTCGTGTTTTGTATGTTTCTTCTAATGTACTCAATGGTCTTATATGCACGCTCGTCGTCGTCGCTCATGCACGTGTATCAACAACAAAATTTTGTATAAATTTTCATATCCTGTACCTTCGTCAACACTAATCAATTCCAAACACAAAGTACAAAAAAAAAAAGAAATAAAATATACAACTCACCCCCTAGAGAGAGAAACCCACCATCACTGCTATAACGTCGCGTCACAACCACCACCGCTACCGCCGCCGCCGCCATTTTGTAAATACACCAAGCACGCACAACACGCAGACAACAATTACCCAGCTAATTCCTATTAATGTGATCTCTTATTACCACCCCCTTTGCCCCACCATAACTGTCCTATGTCCTATATGCCGTTATACCGCATCACTCTAACGCGTAAATTTTCAAAGGACTTTTCGTTTTCCGTTGTAGAGATATACTTCGGAGTAGAGATATACTTCGTCCGGATCCGGATGCAGAATGTTAGAGACAGGGAGAGTGGGTGGGTGGTGAGAGTGCGTAGTATATCAGGGGTAGATGATGGTACTCCATCGCACGTTATTTATTAGTGAACACGCACATTCGTTTATATTTATACAAGGCAAAGATAGTACAGGGTGGTTCAAGAGTGACTTTCTAATTTTAAGTTGTATTAACTTTTTAAGATTTTATATTTATTTATAATAAATTAATTTATATTAACAAAGTGTGATTTGGAGTTAGTTATTTATGCTTACTATAAAATATAAAGTTTTTCAACTGAGCAGAAGCTTCATGAGCAAAGAAAAAGGTTTTTCCTAGATTTTATTTACTTCCTTAGGTACTTAGGGTGGCATTACAATCCTTTGCGAACTAGAGCCTCACCCAACAAAAGTCTACATCTAGTCCGGTCCCTTAGACCTATTTGCTGAAACGAAACTTAAATATTTATGTTCAACCTAAACGCTTATGTTCTACTTTTTACTCTACGTAAATTATCAAATAAGAACTCAAGCTATTTAAGTTTTGTTCTTGAGAATGGCCCTTAATGTCTCCAGTTGTGCACTTAAAGTTGAGTAAGGTCATTTTCAACTTGTAAGCACCACCTGATGCACGGCCTTCCTCTAGTGCGCTGTCCTATGGGCGTGGATTCGGAAGTGGTTTCTGTCCGCTCTTCGTGCCTCAGCTATCTCAGGCTTTGGACTTTTATCCTTTTGGCTTAGTCTACGTCTCTGAATAGCCCGTAGTCGTTCCATCTTTTTTTGCACTCACCTTCTATGCATAAGGGACCTTAGATCACACGAAGATTTTTTTCATCCACTATGAAGAATCCAAGCTTCTGCACTGTTAAGTAGAACGGGGATATTAGGGTCTTATATAACGAGTAGTATAAAGTGTGGTTTTCTAAATTCATAGCGGTGGTTGACAAAGTTCTTAACTCAAAGTTACGTCTAACGTTTTGATCGAGACGTGGGTGTTGTAGGTCCTTTTCTGACGAACGGCATGTACTTTGTTTTCCCCTCATTATTCGCTTAACCCATTTTTGCCGCCTCTGCCTCAATACTCACAAAAATACCATTATTATGTCAATGTCATAAGAATATGCTAGTAATTTGCAGTCTTTCGAAATAGTAATAGTGCTTCTATTGTGGACGTAGGAGCTCTGCACTATTCTTTCAAGGACGATGTTAAAGAAATCGCATCACCTTTTCTACGAGTGAATCCTTTTTTGACATCGAAAGGTTCTGTTGAGTTGTTGCCAGCCTTTATGGATCAGCGCCCATTCTCCATGGTCATTCTGCGCAAACGGACGTTTTTGGCAGGGATGCCAAGACTAGACATGGTTCTATACAATTCGTTTTTGTAGATGCTGTCATATGTGGCCTTGAAATTGATGGAAAGATGGTAAGTATCGAATTGATATTCTTGGGTTCTTCCAGGATCAGTCGTAATATGAATATTTGATCAAATGTGGTCTCTTCTGGTCTAAAACCACACTGTTAATTACCTTATAGGTTATTGACAATGATTTTAAGGAGACTGATTCCTTAATATTTGGTGTAGTTTAGAGGGCCTCCTTTTTTCAGAATAGGGCAAATAATACTGAGATTCCATTTATCGGGCATGATTTCTTCCATTCCTATTTTACAGATAAGTTAGTTTATGCTGCTAGCCAAATTATCTCCAGATGCTTTGAAAAGCTCCTCATTTAAGTCATCTGCTCCAGCGGCTTTGATAGACTTCAGCTAAAATATAACAATCTTTACTTCGTCCAAGTCGGATAGATGGGATTGTTGTCTTTTGTCGTCTATAACGATCGGATCATCCTGCCTGACGGTGAAATTTAGTTCGTCATGCAGTTATACAGTCAGCAGAAGTGTTCCATCCATACCCTTTACCCTGACGGTTCTACTATAACGTTTCCCCTTACGTCTTTGCAGCCTTCGGTTCGAGGTGTATGGACTTATGAATTTCATTTCACCTTCTCATAAAACTTTCGAACTTAATTCCTGCTTTTAAACCTCTCAACATATTCAAACGTACGTTTCTCAAGCACTCTCTTTTTCCATCTGAGAAGTCTGTGTTTCTCTTTCCTCTTCTGCTCATAGAGCTTCTGAGCCCCTATCTAGTGCTTCTTTTCCTAATTTTTCTTAATACTTCGTAGGACATCAGATCCATTTAGATTAAAAAAGAGGCTGGGATGCGATCCACACTGATAACTTCCCATCCCGTCTGTCGATTTGTCTATATGTGTCAATTTTTACCAAATTTGCGTACTATTTTTTGTAGATTTTATTTTTTTATGAAAAAACGGACTGTTAGATTTTTATATCGAATAATATATGAATATCGAAAACAATAATTTCTGTGACATAAAATAAGTTTGAAGCCAATATTTGTAATTTTTGAAAAGCAATTTGAGTGGAAATTAAATTTTTACCAAGTTTTAGTAGGTATTTCTTTTTTAGGTTTTTATTTTTTGTAAAAAAACTGTCAATTCTATTTTTCTCAAAATTTTTCCTCACGTTGAAAACAATATTTCTTATAAGTTAAAATTAATTGGAAGCCATTACATCAAATTTTTGAAATGATATTTCAGTCGAAAATCAATTTTTACCAACTTTTGTTAAATTTTTTTTTTCGGTGTTTAATTGTTTGTAAAACAAACTGTCAATTCGATTTTTTTCAAAACTTTACTGAATGTTGACAACAATATTTTTTGAAAGATAAAAGTAGTTTAAAGCCAATATCTCAAAGTTTTGAAAAGATATTTGAGTCGAAAATCAATTTTTACCATCTTTTATCAATTTATTTTTTTAGGTTTTTATTTTTTTGTAAAAAAAACTGTCAATTCGATTTTTCTCAAAATTTTTCCTAATGTTAGAAACAATATTTCTTATAAGATAAAATAAGTTTGAAGCCTTAATCTCAAGTTTTTGAAAAGATATTTGAGTCGAAATTCAATTTTTACCAACTTTAAGTAATGTTTTTTTTTAGGTTTTTATTTTTTATAAAAAAACTGTCAATTAGATTTTTCTCAAAATTTTATCAGATGTCAAAAACATTATTCTTCGTTGCACAAAATTATTTTAGAGACGAAATCATATATTAGTCGTAAAACTTTCGAGGTGACAATTTTTTTTTTAGTTTTTATATTTATAAAAAAAAAAACAGTTCTTTGGATTTGTTCCAAAAATATATTTGTTTGGTATCACGGTACAATACATAATATAAAATTTAATTCAAGTCTCTAGCGTCATTGGTTATCTGTATAACAAAATTTATTTGAAGTCGATATCTCTTCTGGTTCTTGAGCTATGGACGACGAAAAAAAACGTCGCGAACGTTCGGACGTACGGACTTACGAACGTATGTACGTACACACGCAGACGTCTTTCTAAAATTGTCGACTCTAGGGACCTTGAACCGTCGAGAAATATCAAAATTTTCAATTCGACAAATCAGACCCATTACAATAACTTCCTATGGGAAGTTAATAAAGGTCCCTTCGTGATGAAATCTTGCCACCAATACCGTAATCATGTGGGCAGAAGGTGCATTTCGTACATTAAAATCACGCTTATAAGCCCGTTCCGAAGAGTAGTCTCTAGAACCATGTAGTTAATTTTAGTAAATCCTCTAAGATTGTCTTAGAAGTACGTTAAACAAAAAATATGAATAACAACAAAATAGAAGAGTTATAATTTTTTGAAATCAAGAAGAAGAAACTTACTATCCACCCTGTATGAGCGCAATGGGGTATGAAATTAGCCCACGCTCTCTAATATTTATGTACATATTTATGCTTACCAAAGGTTTAGAGCTTTTCCATTTTTCGGTGTGGAAATTCCCCTTCTGAAAATTCCTATATTTGATTTGGATTGCGTGACATTTATTTCTAATGCGGTTCAATGGAAAATTGTGTGGTAGGTTCTTCCATTCGGTTCTATATATACGTTTGTGTTCTTTTTTTTTTGTTTTTGAAGTACAAACAATGAAAATTTAAGTACATGAATGTGTCGCATATAATTGCTCTTTTTTTTTTTGAGTAATTACGGAGGAGGTTTAAATTTAATTAGTCTCATTATTTTAGGAGGGTCTTTGAAACAAACTTATTTTTTGTAGGATTTTTGTTAAAAAGGATAATGGATAAAATAACAAGAAGATAATTAGGTTCTTTTTTCATTATAAGCGAGATTTTACCTAAAAGACTTGAAAGGACTTTAATTGATAGCTGTGTTCTGAAATCGTTGTCTAGAAAGAAGAAATACATTTCATAATCACAATTTGAGCCTTTTATCATTCTTTGTTTTGGTTTGATCAAAAATCTTCAGAGTAAAGAAAAAATTGTTTTCAAAAAAACAATACTCAAGGAAATATTGAAAGTATACAATACATGCAGTTGAAGAGTCCTTGAACACGGTCACTGAGTTTTTAAAATACGACATACGCACCTATTTACCTACACGAATTTTAAAAACACGTTTTGAAATATTAGGCCATTATAAAAGAACTCTTCTCAAGCCTTTTCAATAATCCCCCACAAACACACACAAGAGAACGAATGTATTTTTGGAAAACATAGAAATCTAAAATAATTTTTTTTTTATTATAATGTCTCTGAAAATGGTTATTTGGATGTTTTGTTTTGTATATAAAAATCCTGATAAAGCCTCTAGGATTTCAATTTTCAGAAGTTTAAGTAGGTACATGATGTTTCTCTAAATCCATATCACGTTTTAGATAAAGATAGCTATACAAAATGAAACAAAACGAAATGAATTGAATAATTTTTGGGTAAATTAGATTAAATCGATTCTATTTAAATAAATATAAGGGTTGTATAAAACTGTTATAAAAGGAAAAATCCACTTGCTGATTCGAAAGCCATTGTAGGTAGATGATGGTACAATGGAATTTAATTGACTTCAAAATAGAAAGGAAAACGTTTAAAAAAAAAAGTGTATATTTGTATTCCGATAAATTAAGGTAGGTGTATAAAGGAATTTAATTTAATGTCATTTGGATTTTAACCAAAAAGATACATTTATACATTTGAACGATTTTAAGATTAAAAAAGGAGTTGTACGCGTCATGTTTTAGAGCAATAATTATTTTTCAATAAATAAATTTACTCAGCATAATTACGAAATAAATGAATTTCAACTCCTACTGAGGTTTTTAGGATTATTATAACTTACGTACATATATATATACAAAATTCGTATAAGATAGATAGATAGATAAATCTTTATTCATTCAAAACGATACATATTAATTTACAATAGAAAAAAACTTACAAGCATGATATTAGAGCCGTCTGCCGAATATTATCAAGACATTTACATTGAGAAAAAAGAGTATACAATTATGGAATATAAAATAAAGAACATACGTATATAAATAATATTACAGAAATGTGATCAACTTGTTAAATGTTGTTTTGTTAAAGTGGCAAAATAATTTAAAGAAGAAAAAGAATAGTTAACAATAAATATGTGTTACAATGAAAAAAGAAAACAATTAACAATTAGGTACATTAAATGATTGTTCAAAATATTTAAGTTTAATTTTTTTTTTTTTTTTAAACTAAAAAAAACGAAGATGGCGAAGAAGTGGAAACGTTTCGGAGAATATGGACTTTTAGTTTAGTTAAAACGGAAAAAAGCGAACTCTAAGAGATTCAAGTTATGGAATATTGGGGCTTTTAGTTTAGCTAAAACAAAACTTTGTTTTCTTTTTTTACTTAAGTAGATACTTCAAAACAGACTCAAATAAGAATTTTTGTAATTATTTGCATGGGAGACATAGCGTACCAGCAATTTCCAACCATACTCCCCGTTCCAAACACGTAAACATTCTTCCGGCGAAAAGAAGCTTTTATCAAAACGAAGTCTACCGATTTCTTGTAAAATAGGATAAGTTGCTAAAAAATGGTAAACATCTTCGTTTTGGTTTGAGTTGCAGAGTGAACAAATTGCATCTAAGTCAGTTCTATGTGGCCTGTAGTTGAGTTCAATAGTTACAGTCCGTATTTTGAATATTAAACTTATATAAGAAGCAGAAAGGTCCTCACAGAAATAATTATAATCGCCCAAAGTCAAATTAAGACGGCTATAGGTTGCTCTAGAAAGTGATTCCCTAGCCCTTTCGAGATTAGTTTTGTACATTTCCTCATCAACCATCGAAATGCAGTTGTAATAGGTATTTCTCCATTCTTCTTTGTTGTTTGCATTTAGATTCATTGCTTAATTATGTGCTATGGCAAGAGCATGCCAATTTCTAAAATGGGAATATCCACAATGGAGTGATATAAGCAGGATTTGCTTGTGCAGATTACTATCAGGTCTATGCATAACTTTAATAAGATAGTCTGCGTTGGCCTTTAATTAAATTTCTAACATATATTTGCGGAAGCCTGGACTCAACATACATATATGGCGTAATTAGGCGTGCTATGCGGCAGCCGGAAGATTCTTTTGAAAAAGTATCTTTGAATAACTTCCATATCCTCTAGAAATTGGTATCCATACACTTGATTCCCATAACAAAAGCAACTGTTCACGGTAGCCTCAAAAACCTTAAATTTCGATGTAGGGTCCACGAAGTTTCTTGAAAAAAATTTTGACCACATCGAGTTTATAGCTGATTTGGCTAGTACCAGTTTCTCTTTAATATGATTTTTGATGTTCAAATTATGAGTGATAGTAAAATCAAGATATTTATACTCGCTGACAACTTCAATAGTGGTACCATCTAATGTCCAATTTCGTACAATTTTAATTTTAAAATCTTAATTTTAGATTTAGAAATGTTGATTTTGAGATCCCAAGAATCGCAATATTGTTTAAGTTTATTTATCTGAAGCTGCAATGTCACTGGGTTATCAGAGAACACCACCCACCGGGTCATCAGCATAGAGCAACATCTTCAAAGATAAATCGCCATAGTTGACGCCTCCCGGTAATTTATTTTCAATATCATTGATAAAAAGAGCGAACATCAGCGGACTCAATATACAGCTTTGTGGAACACCTGTTTCGGTATTAAAGGATTTTGACATAGATAACCATTGCAGACGTGTTTAGTAAAAGTTGTTCATAGATCCGAATAAATTTGGTTGAAAGGCCAATAGCTTATATAAAAGTGATCTTCTGTTAATGGTATCAAAAGCAGATTTAAAATCGACGAAAAAAGTGTATAGGGGATTCTTTTTGTCGATAAAACGCCTGGCAACACTCGTAAGAGCAAAAATTTGATCAATCGTTGAAAGGCCCGCCCGAAAACCAGCCTGATATCGACTTATCAAATTATTTCTTTCAATCCAATTCACAAGCCTAATGTACAACATTTGTGCAAACAGTTTTCTTAGTGAGCTCAGAATTGAAATGCCTCTATAATTTTCTGGTGAAATCGGATTACCCTTTTTAAATATAGGAAATATTGTAGCCAAACGAAAGTAGCTCGGAAATTTCTCTTCTGTAAACATTTTGTTTAATAACCCCAACACACGCTCGAGAAATTCAGGAGTTGAATTCTTACAGAATTCGATAGGAATGCCTCCAAACCCGCTGCTTTGTTATTTTTCATTCTGCTTAGGATACCAACATCTCAACCATGGCATGGTAAAAGGAGAGTCTAGCTCATCGAATGAAACATTTTGCAGGGCAAAACTGATGGAATTCTGGTCAGGATCTGGCAGTAGTAAACCTTCAAAGTATGTGGCCAGGTCGTCAACACTAATACTTGAAAGACGATGACTTGCTGCGACCTCCCAAGATCCGTACATTGTACCAGAATGACTTTGAGTCCTTACAGTCTAGAAGTTTCCCAGCCGCTTTAATTAAATATAATTGCTTTTTCCGTCTACACAAATCTTTATATATTTTATTTTGTTCAAGGTAATTTCCTCTGTGAGTTTCGTTGTTAGATTGTCTAAACAATTTTAGGTAAGCGAAAGACTTTTCCCTACATTTCTTACATTCATCGTCATACCACTTCGATTTTTGCATCAGTGTTGAAGGACGAAGTCTGTGCGTTGCTGATTTTCTTATAACTTCAAAAATAGAAAATGTAACAGATTCTATACATTCTGATAACAAACCATCTGCATAGCGTATAAGTTGACTTAGGTTTCGTCTATACACACCAGCCTTGTTTTCAACCCATCTTAATTTATTGCTAATTGGATATTCTTCAACTTCTCTATTATTTTTTTTCGAAAGGAACTCACATGAGACTAATATTGGTAAATGATTTGAAAAGTTCGCTGGGTGTACTTCAAAACTTTTGACTAAATTGATCCAATCTCCCATCCTATGCATCCTTGGTTTGAAATAAATGTATAGTTACCACTAGAATCTTCGTTCGTAACTCCATTCTATACAAAAAAAAACCAAAATCTTCAAACATTTTTATCAGTAACTTTCCGTTACCGTTAAGACATTCATCTAGTAAGTTTCTCGTGGAGAAAAACCTCAAATCGTTCTGAAGCTGAGAGTTTTGAAAATTGCTAATACGACCATTGAGATCACCTATAATCATGAGGTTTTCTAAATAAAAGTGTTCTCAAACGGTGCCATGAACTAAGACTAAGTGTAATAAGACCAACTTTCAGCAGTTGGTCATATTTTACTTTAACCAATTTGGCTTTATTTCAATTTGCTTAAGTGTATTAAGACCAACTGTTGGAAATTACACTTTACAAAAGTGAAATAAGGCCCATGCTTGAAATTTCTGAACTTAAAAATAACATACATTTTTTAGAGCAAATTTAATGGAAAAAAAGAGGCTGGGATGCACTGACAATTTCTCATCCAGTCTGTTGATTTGTCTTTCTTAAGAGTTTGTAGGTTTTCGTGTTTTGTTAAAAAAGTTGTCAGTTGAATTATTCTTAAAAAATTTAAAATTATGAAAAATATTTTGCATATAATATGTAGGTAATGAAATAGTTTGATTTCGAAATCTATTTTTATTAACGAGATTTTTAGTTAAAAACCAATTTTTACCAATTTTAGTAGTGTTTCTTAAAAGTTTTCATTTCTAACATATATATTACCAAATGCAAATTGGATGAATGAAAATAATTTGAAGCCAATATCTTCTATTGTTTACGAGATATCGAGAACCGAACATCAATTTTTACCAAAGTTGCGTACTATTTTTTGTAGATTTTATTTTTGTATGAAAAAACAGACTGTTGGACTTTTATAAAAATTTTACTGAATATTTTCTGTGAAATAAAACTTAAATTAGTTTGAAGCTAATATTTTTAATTTTTGAAAAGATATTTGAGTCAAAGTTTTAGTATTGTTTTTTTAGGTTTTTATTTTTTGTAAAACAAAAAAACTGTCAATCAAATTCTTCTCAAAATTTTATCGAATGTTAAAAACGACAATTTTTTTAAAATAAAATTAGTTTGAAGCCTTAATCTCAAATTTTTCAAAAGATATTTGAGTCAAATATTACTTAGCCTCAATTTTTACGAACTTTTAATAATGTTTTATTTAGGTTTGTATTTGTTTGTAAAAAAATCTGTCAATTCAATTTTTCTTAAAATTTTACTGAATGTTGAAAACAATATTTTTTATTAGATAAAATGATTTGAAGAACTTTGCTCAGATCACTTACCAGTTGAATTAGGGGTTTTTGGGTCACCGTTTTGTCAATTAAAGGAAATTTTTGATTTCAAAAACGTCAATTGGAATCTTTATAAACGCAGTTTAAGCAACAAAATTCAATCTATGCCAAACTTTCTTTCTGAGGAAGTAAGTGAGAATGACATTGACGAAAGTATCACTTATTTCACAAACTCTATTCATGAAAGTGTCAATGAAGTTGTACCAAAAATAACTTTACGTTGTGAAAGCTCAAATAAGTTGCCTTTAGAAATAGTTCGATTAATTAAAATACGAAATAGTTTACGAACAAGATGGATGAGAGTAAGAGATTGTGGCTTGCTGTCTGAGGTTCAAGTACTTAATTCAATAATTAAAAAGTTGATTAACACTCACAGAAATAATTCTTGGAACCAAAAGCTTCAAAGTCTGCAATATGCAAGTAAACCGTTCTGGAATATTACAAAAATCATTAAAAAAAAGCAAACTAATATTCCTGCTCTCAGAAGTGACAACACTATTAAAGTATCGAACTTAGAAAAAGCGAATGCTTTAGCCAATGCTTTTTACTCCAGTCACTCGAACCTAAATAACTCGATAAGCTATCATCAGTTAGAAACTATGGTTGATGAATCTCTTCTGTATATTGAAAATAGCATTATTGAACAAAGGAATGATTTTATTTCCAAAAAAGATATTCGTGACGTTTTGATAAATTTAAATGCAAGAAAATCTGTGGGATTTGATGCTATAAAAAATCTTTATTTAAAAAATCTCCCAAAGAGTGGAGTTAGGTTTTTGAAGAAATTATTTAATAGTTGTTTAAAAATTAGTTATTTTCCTTCGACATGGAAAAAAGCAAAAATTATTCCTTTATTAAAACCCGGCAAAAGTGCTTGCGAGCCCACGCACTATAGACCAATAAGTTTATTAAGTTCACTCAGCAAATGCTTTGAATTATTGATTAAATCTAAAATATTAATATATATAAATCAAAATACACTACTGCTTCCAGAACAGTTTGGCTTTAGAGCTTTTCACAGTACTGTTCAACAAATTAACAGAAAAACTCAATATGTTAAAAATAACTTAAGCTCTGGAAAAAGTACCGGTTTGGTACTTTTAGATATTGAAAAGGCATTTGACTCCGTCTGGCATAAAGGGCTCATACATAAATTAAAAACTTTAAATTTTCCTTTATACATAACAAAAATTGTAAAGTTCTTCCTTTTCGAGAGGCAGTTTCAAGTTACCGTGAACAATGAACTTTCCGATTTATTTCACATAAATGCAGGAGTGCCTCAAGGGTCTGTTCTTGGGCCAATTTTATACATACTGTATACATCCGATTTCCCGAATTTAAGATACTGTGAAAAGGGTATTTTTGCGGATGACACTTGCATTTACGTATCAGATTCACTTGGTTCCGTTATTGAAACCAAGCTGCAATACGATCTAAATGTAATTAATTCATATTTTAATGATTGGAAAATAAAAATTAATGGTGATAAGACTTAGGCTATCTTTTTCACGAGGAAAAGAAAGTCTTGCCTCTTACCCAATAACAGCATCCATATCGATGGTAAAATAATTGAATGGGGTAATTTCGCTAAGTACCTCGGGGTATTCCTTAACTCTAAACTTACTTTTGGATTTCATGTACGTCAAATTGTAAATAAAATCAACGTTATAATAAAAACGCTTTATCCTTTCATAAATCGAAGATCCAAATTAAGTATTGAAAATAAAATACTTATATTTAAATCCATATTTCAAGCAATTATGTTTTATGGTTCTCCAGTATGGGGTAAATGTGCAAAAACACATATAAAAAAATTGCAAATAGCTCAAAACAAAATTTTAAAAATGATGCTCAACTTGCCTTGGCACTTCTCAACGCAGGAACTTCATTCGGTAACAAATACTGAGCTAGTCCAAGATAGAATTTCAAAGTTAAATGTAAAGTATATTCTTTCATGCCAAGCATCAGAAAATTTCTTAATTTCTAATCTCGATTTTGGTTAATTTCTTAAAATAAAAAAGAAATAAAAATATAAAAAAACAAGTGATTTTATAGATGCGTTTATTAAATTAATAAAAAACAGTTATTTACATATCGTTCTATATTTATGTATATAATAAATTTGTTCTAGTTACTTTAATTATTTATTATTTATTAGTCCATCTATTGATATTATAATACATAATTGTTCACTTATTAATTTAGTTGTATACGTATTCATTTATTTATTTATTTGTTTGTTCATTTATATATATACTTTGTATTTGTGAATTTAATATCCTGTTATTATTTATTTATTAATTTATTTATTTATTTATTCATTTATTTATTTATTTATTTAATTACATATTTATTTTTTATTTATTTATATATAAATTTATTTTTTTTATTTATTTATTCATTTATTTATTTATTTATTTATTTAATTATTTATTTATTTATTTATTTATTTTTTTATTTATTTATTTATTTATTCATTTATTTATTTACTTCTATCAAAATGAAAAGACTGGTTTAACTATTAATAAAAATAGTATTGTACTGTGATATTTATATACAATTGTTAGCATTATTTCCATTTATTTTATTTATTAATTTTGTTACACAAACTGTAAAATAAATGTATCTTGCAAATAATTTGTTTAGAAAAACTACCATCTCTACTCTCGTTCCCACCTTAATTTAAACATATTTACTATGTAATCATTGATGAAGGTTTTTACATTAGCTTTTCCTTCCAATTATATTTGATCACGTTCTTTTAATTTTTTTTCCAAAACATATTATTGACATCAGTAAGGTAATTGAAACCATATCTATGTAAATTGTGCAATTGCCATTTTGTAAAAAAAAAACGATAAATTAACGCTAATAAATAAAATTACAAAAATTACAAAATGATTTGAAGCCAATATCTCAAATTTTTTAAAAGATATTTTAGTCAAAAAATCAATTTTTACCAAATTTTAGTAATGTTTTTTTTTAGTTTTTTTATTTTGTATACAAACAAAAAACTGTCAATTCGATTCTTCTCAAAATTAAACCAGATGTCAAATACGTAGTTTTTCGCTGCACAAAATTATTTTGGAGATAAAATCATTGTTTGTTCGTAAAATATTCGAGGTGAAAAATATTTTTGTTCAGGTTTTTTGATTTATAAAAAAATCTTGTTATAAAAAAATACTTGTTTCGTATCACGTTACAATATATAATTTAAAATTTAATTCAAGTCGCTAGAGTTATTGGTTCGTGAGATATTTTAGGTTAACCAAAATGTTCACCCTTTTTTTAAGTTGCTATGGTAAAAAAAACCACCCACTCAATTTTTTTGAGCGTCCTTTCTGCATCATTAGATGTATAACAAGAAGTCGATATCCCTACTGGTTCTTGAACTATGGACGGCCGAAAAAACTTCCAATGTACGGACGTACGAACATACGTACAGTCGCACGCACTGAAATCTCTCTAAAAATCTTTTGTTTCGACTCTAGGGACCTTGAAACGTCGAGAAATGTCAAAATTTTCAATTCGACAAATCGGACCCATTACAATAACTTCCAATAGAGGTTAAGGGATGTTTCATCAATGGGCATGGGCCCAGTGGTAAAGGGGGGTCTGTGTATATATTTTTATATTTGATAAAGTCTCATGATTCACTTTATATATACTTTGCCCTGACCATCAGAAAAATATGTAAAACAAATTAGACTCACATGATGTTTTGCATATTTTGCATATTTTGCAAGGACTCCTTTTGACCTAATGACATAGTAAATATACCAATAAGATCTTAAATCCTCGTCTTACTTAAATACTCCCCAAATGAATTTTCAGTACAGACAAACAAACAAAAATGAAAAAAGAAAGAAAGAGAGAAAAAGAAAAAAAAAACAAAGAACCTGAAAGACAACATTATCCTTTTGCAAAACCAAACTGAATCCTACTTTTAATGGACCATTTAATAGTTCTGAGGGTTAGAAAATAAAATATAAAGTCCTAAGTTACGTTATATACGACCTTAACTCTTTCTATATTATGTATGTATGTGTTTATGCAATCCCAAAATTTGTTGATTAAGAGAAATAAGAAGAAGCAAATAAATCCTTCCATACTTATTGCTTTTCAATATAGTACCTATATACACCGTTAGGTTGGTCTTTTTTTCTCATATGTACTCGTATGATGGGTGTATCACGGTTGCCACTGGAAAAAAAATTGCATGACCAAAGCTGCAAATAAAAATGACCAATCGTACCAAAAAAGGACCAAATAATTTGTGTCCGCAATGGCTTTTAACTTTCCATAGAAAGTTTTTCGTTCCGATTTCTTGAATTGAAAATTTTGACATTTCTCGGCGTTTCAAGGTTCCTAGAGTCTAAATAAAAGATTTTTAGAGAGATATCTGTGAATGCGTGTGTACGTACGTTCGGAAAGAATAACGTTTTGACATCTGGTAAAATTTTGGGAAAATCGCATTGACATTTTTTTACAAAAAATAAAAATCTTAAAAAAAACAATAGTAAAACTTAGTAAAAATTTACTCTCGACTCAAGTATCTCTTCAAAAATTAAAAAAATATTGGCTTTAACCTAATTTTATCTCACACAAAATATTGTTTCCGAAATTCCGTAAATTGTGCATAAAAATCCAACCGTCAGTTTTTTTCATAAAAATTAAAATCTACAAAAAATAGTACGCAAATGCTACGAAGAAGTAAAAATTGGTTTTCAACTAAAAATCTCGTTAACAAGAACAGATATTAAAATCAAACTATTTCATCATACTCAAAATATTGTTGGTAATTTTTAATTTTTTTTAGAATAATTCAACTAACAACTAGCAAATCACGAAAGCCTACAAACCTTTTAAGCAAGACAAATCGGCAAACGGGATGTGAAGTTATCAGTGTGGGACGCACCCCAGCCTCTTTTTTTTAAGATCACAATATGTTAACATTATGTCAGGAGATCGAATAAGTCAGGAGATCGAATACTATCGCTAAATAAAATTCATATAAAATTAATTCAAAAAAATGTTTTTGCAGACCAAACTCTATGGTTATTTTTGTCATCTTGACGCTCTTTGGCCAGCATTATATTATTAATGGTACCCAAATTAAGTCTGCCTTTCTTTTTTATCAAAGTTAATTAAAAAAAATCCTCAGCAGCAGCTGAGCTGTGAAGAGTAACATCAAGTTATAAACGAACTGACTTAAATTGCGTTTTTATGATAATTGAACTTTTTCCAAAATTCTTTAGGTATGTATTTTATTTTTTGAGATTATAAAAGGAACAGAGTCGAGTTATTTTTTTTTCAATTTCTTAAAAAAGGGACCAAATGGAATAAAAATTTACCATGCGACCAAGTGAGAAAATAATGACCAAATTTGGTCTTAAATGACCAAACTGGCAACCGTGGCGTGTATCTCTGAATAAAATTGTCTCAGAGTAAACTTCGATCCTATATTTTGGTTGCCTGGTATAGAAATATCCTCTTTTTTTTCTTAACTTCTTTCGAAATTATTCGGACAAAAACTTAGTCCTGCGTTACTATTATCGATAATACAGTTCAGTTAGCTATAACTAACTTATACGAGTACATATAGGTATATCATAGGGCTCTTTATCACTTTGTGTAAATTCGAATGTGAAGTAAATAGACATATATGTATATATATACTCCTACGCATTTAACTTATACAGAAGAGGTCCATGTGTAGGTATGAAGATATGTGTGTGGTTTTTGGCTTGTGAAGGAAAAAAAGGACTAAAAATAGAATTTAAAATAAGCTCCGTAAAACGTATGACTGGGCAAAGTTAATAATCCAAAAATCCCTCTTACACGCCCTAAATATTCGAGTTAAGGATTTAATGAACCTTATACATAGTTTAGTGGAAATGTTTAGGAATACTATTTTATAATATTGCGGCTTAATATTCCTCCTATACCTATGCTTAACTTATATATCTACAGAAAAACGAAGTCCTACATATTCGTCATGTATATAGGTTTTAACAAGCCTCATTTTCAAAGCATATATAAACTGTACAGTACATAGAAAGAGGTTATAATTTAGAGAATAAATTTATTAATTATTCATTAATTGTTTTAATCGAAGTTGGTTTTCATATTAGGTATATAAATATATGTACATACCTCTTCTCTTGTACACCAAACACGTGTACGGTACGTTACGTACCTAGAAGGAACCTAATTCAAAAGGGTAATCTTAGTAATTAAAATAAAACAAACATATACAAATTTGTGTTAGCATCATTACACACACGAAACGATACAAAACAACGCAACGTAACGGTGAAGGTTGTGATGACAATGCAAAGTGGGGTTATGTTATGTTTTTATAAGGGCTGATATTAAGGGTATTGGCTTGGGAGACAATTTTACAAGAGTAGCTATCTATCCAAACATGTGAATAGAATGGTAAGATAGGTGAATTATTATTGTAAATGGCTTCTTAAATCAATTTTGTTTCGTTTTTCTGTTTTCAGAATGTATAGATTTTCAAAGAGGAGGTTGGTTAACCAATACAACCAAGATACTCGTATCTACTTTTGTAAAATTTAATTTTAAATACTTAATAGGGTTGGTTGTTTTACTTAAATTCCTGATGTTGTTTATATGTACACTGCCGCTCATCTGCATAGGTTCACAAATATTTTCACCTCACTGCACTGTTGGCCTCTCTTCATATGTATTGCAATGACACATCTTTTTTATATACATATGTAATGAAAGAGCATCATTATGTGCCTGTTTTGAGAGAAAAAAAATTGTCTTAAATTACTTACCGTTTATTCTCCCACGGTAGTTAGACTAAATGTATTCATAAAAACAAGCATTTTTTTTGGCTCATCTGAATAGGTTCAACAGCAAAAATTGCAGTTTGCGTTGAGTTGCGTGTTATAATTGTAATCGAAATTTTATCTGTCAATAAAGTTAGTGTGTTTTTCCTATTAACGGTGAAAATGGGTCGCGGAAAATCTTTAAGCGAGGAAGAAAAAGGCAAAATAAAAGTATTTCGGGAATCAGGCCTAAGCCAATGACTTATAGCAAAGAAAATTAAAAGAAGTCAAAATTTGGTAGGCAGTTACTTGCGAAATATCCAAAATTATGGAAAAAAACATGAAAGGAGGAACTTACACGGCCACATCAATGGCTGATATACGTGCTATCATCAGAGCAGCTTCTAATTCTCATGATTCCTCGTCAAAAATAAAAATAAATGTCAATTGCAGTTTAGCTACGTTAAAACGGGTTATTAAAAGTGCTTCTCATTTGAAAAAAAAAAAAAAATCAGAAAAAACCACCACTTAACGAAACTAGGAAAGAAATTCGTCGTGGAAGTCAGAGTGATTTATTTAGATGAGAAAAAGTTCAATTTAGAGGGCCCTGACGGCTATAATTATTACTTTCATGACCTTCGAAAAAAGGAGCATTATTTAAGTCAGCTGCATAGCTGTGAAGGCAAAGTTATGGTGTGGGGAGCTATTTCCTTCTACGGAGCCTTGGAGCTCCAATTTGTTACATCGAGAATGAATGCAAATTCTTATTTAAGTGTGCTAGAAAAGGAATTCCCACAGATTTCCGACCTGTTTGGACCAATATCGTGGAAATTCCAACATGATAATTCCCCTATCCATATAGCGAGGACAGTAAGGCAGTGGATTGAGAGTCAAAATGTGGAGATGCTGGTGTGGGACTCATATTCCCCTGACCTTAACATAATAGAGAATGTGTGGGGACTTCTCTCACGTAAAGTATAGGTGTCAAGAATTCGAAGACAAAAAGTCATTAATCGCAGCCATTAAAAAAAGCTGGTCAGAAATTTCGCTGGAAAAATTGTATAGTTCCATTCCAAATCGAATTTACGAGACTATATTAAAAAGAGGTGGCAACACTCATTATTATAACTTCTGTTAAATAATCATACAATGCAAAAGGATAAAATAAATCTTTGAATTCAAATAATTTTTATTGTTTTATTCCATTTCATCCGTTGAACCTATTGAGATGAGCCAAAAAAGTGCTTGTTTTTATGAATACATTTAGTCTAGCTACCGTGGGAGAATAACGGTAAGCTTTAAGATAAATTTTTTTCTCCCAAAACAAGCACATAATGATGCTCTATCATTACATATATAAAAAGAGGCTGGGATGCGACCCACACTGATAACTTCCCATCCCGTCTATCGATTTGTCTTGCTTAAAAGTTTGTCTAAATGTATCAATTCTTACCACATTTGCGTTCTATTTTTTGTAGATTTTAGTTTTTTTATGAAAAAACGGACTGTTGGATTTTTATAAAAAAATTACTGAATATAAAAAACAATATTTTCTGTGAAATAAAATAAGTTTGAAGCCAATATTTTTAATTTTTGAAAAGTTATTTGAGCCGAAAATCAATTTTTACCGACTTTTATTAATTTTTTTGTTTAGGTTTTTATTTTTTTGTAAAAAAACTGTCAATTCGATTTTTCTCAAAATTTTTCCTAATGTTGAAAACAATATTTCTTATAAGTTAAAATTAGTTAGAAGCCATAATCTCAAATTTTTGAAAAGATATTTAAGTCGAAAATCAATTTTTACCAACTTTTGTTAAATTTTTTTTTCGGTTTTTAATTTTTTGTAAAAAAACTGTCAATTCTATTTTTTTCAAAATTTTACTGAATGTTGAAAACAACATTTTTTGAAAGATAAAAGTATTTTAAAGCCAATATCTCAAAGTCTTGAAAAGATATTTGAGTCAAAACGCAATTTTTACCAACTATTTTTTTAATTTTTTTTTAGGTTATTATTTTTTGTAAAAAAACTGTCAATTCGATTTTTCTCAAAATTTTATCAGATGTCAAAAACATTATTCTTCATTGCACAAAATTGTTTTGGAAATGAAATCATATTTTAGTCGTAAAATTTTCGAAGTGACAAATTTTTTGTTTCAGTTTTTTTGATTTATAAAAAAAACCGTTAATTGAATTTTTTTCCAAAAATATAATTGTTTTGTATCACGTTACAATATATAATATAAAATTTAATTCAAGTCTCTAGCGTCATTGGTTCATGAGATATTTAGGGTTAACCAAAATGTTCACCTTTTTTTAAACTGCTATGGTAAAAAAACCACCCACGCAATTTTCTTGAGAGCCCTTTCTGCATCTTTCTGCCTTATTATCTGTATAACAAAATTTATTTGAAGTCGATATCTCTTCTGGTTCTTGAGCTATGGACGACGAAAAAAACGTCGCGAACGTACGGTCGTACGGACGTACGGACGTACGTACACACGCACGCACAGACATCTTTCTAAAAATCTTTTATTTCGACTCTAGGGACCTTGAAACGTCGAGAAATGTCAAAATTTTCAATTTGACAAATCGGACCCATTACAATAACTTCCTATGGGAAGTTAAAAAAGATGTGTCATCAGTGTGGTGAAAATATTTGTGAACCTATTCAGATGAGCGGCAGTGTATGTACATAAATTCGAGTTGAAGGTGTTTTGGCATATCGACGACGACGACGATATTATGTTGTGACAATGAATTTATTGGAATTACATATTTTTATGAGAATTATTAGTTCAAAGTGTGTACCTACTTATTTTGTTGCTTCATAGTGTATATTGGATGTATGTCAAAAATGTGTGGTACAAAATTAAAAAAAAAAAGAATTAAAACGGCTTATTTTATGATTTTATGATTGTTCCGAAATCCAGACAGTACAAAAATATCGTCGAAAAAATTTGTTATATGCATTTTCTTAATCTAAGAAGTAGGGTTCAAATAGAAATTTAATCATCAATATATTCAAAATAAGGCTTTACAATTTTAAAGTTAATTTTGTTAGTTTTAGTGAGATTTTCTCTTGAACCGATTACTTACTTACTTACTTAAGGTGGCGCTACAGTCTGGGGCGGACCTGGGCCTCAACCAACATGCGTCTCCAGCCAGCTCGGTCCCTAGCTAGCTGTGTCCAGTTTCGCACGCTAAGTTGGTTGAGGTCTTTACCCACCTGCGTGCGCCACCTGAGTCGCGGTCTTCCTCTACTGCGCCGTCCCTCGGGATTGGATTCGAAGACCTCAAGGACTGGAGCGTTGTTGTCCATTTGATCTACATTACTTAGCAATCTAAGCCGTTGGACTTTAATTCTGTTAACTAGGTTAGTGTCGCTGTACAGCCCGTACAGTTAGTCGTTATATCTTCTCCTCCATTCTCCATCTATGCGTACGGGACCAAAAATCACCCGAAGAATTTTTCTCTCGAAGCATCCTAAGACGCTCTCATCTTTCTTTGACAGGGTCCAGGCCTCAGCGCCATAAATGAGAACCGGGATGATGAGTGTCTTAAAGATGGTGATTTTAGATGGTCGAGAGAGGACTTTACTACTCAATTGTCTTCTAAGGCCGCGTTTCCATTTGCAAGTCAACTCGCGGAAGTCTTGCAGAAGTTACTTGCAGTCGCGTTTACATTGTCATGTGAATTCTTGCAATTTCTTCTGCAATAAATGTCTTGCAAGAAGCTCGCGCATCATACTGTCGCAATTTATTGTAGATGTATTTACACCAGGAGAGCAATTAATGTAGCAAGAAATCTGGTTGTTTACTTAACGATTAGCAGCTGCGATGATAATTTTATTATTAAAAAGAGGCTGGGATGCGACCCACACTGATAACTTCCCATCACGTCTGTCGATTTGTCTTGCTTAAAAGTTTTTAGGTTTTCGGGTTGGGTTAAAAAAATTGTCAGTTGAATTGTTCTTAAAAATTTAAAAATTACCAACAATATTTTTCATATAAAGAAATAGTTTAGTTTGAAAATCTAGTTTTATTAAATAGATTTTTAGTCGAAAACAGATTTTTACCAATTTAAGTAGCATTTCTTAAATTCTTAAAAATTGGATGAATGAAATTAATTTGAGAGATATCAAGAACCGAACATCAATTTTTACCAAATTTGCGTACTATTTTTTGTAGGTTTTATTTTTTTATGAAAAAACGGACTGTTGGATTTTTATAAAAAAATTACTGAATATCGGAAACAATATTTTCTGTGAAATAAAATAAGTTTGAAGCCAATATTTGTAATTTTTGAAAAGCTATTTGAGTCGAAAGTAATTTCTTACAAGTTTAAGTATTGTTTTTTTTTTTTAGGTTTTAATGTTTTGTAAAAAAAACTGTCTATTCTATTTTTCTCAAAGTTTTATAGAATGTTGAAAACAATATTTCTTATAAGTTAAAATTCGTTAGAAGCCATTATCTCATATTTTTGAAAAGATATTTGAGTCAAAAATCAATTTTTAACAATTTTTGTTATTTTTTTTTTTCGGTTTTTAATTTTTTGTAAAAAAAACTGTCAATTCGATTTTTTAAAAGATTTTTTTAAAGATTAAAGTAGTTTAAAGCCAATATCTCAAAGTTTTGAAAAGATATTTGAGTCCAAAATCAATTTTTACAAACTTGTAAAATTTTTTTTTGTTTTGGTTTTTATTTTTTATAAAAAAGCTGTCAATTAGATTTTTTTCAAAATTTCATCAGATGTCAAAAACATTATTCTTCGTTGCACAAAATTGTTTTGGAGATGAAATCATATTTTAGTCGTAAAATTTTCGAGGTTCCAAATTTTTTTTTTCAGTTTTTTTAACTTCCCATAGGAAGTTATTGTAATGGGTCCGATTTGTCAAATTGAAAATTTTGACATTTCTCGACGGTTCAAGGTCCCTAGAGTCGAAATAAAAGATTTTTAGAAAGATGTCTTAGGCCCTAGTTCACACAGGACTGTAGCGCCACCTTAAGTAAGAAAGATGTCTGTGCGTGCGTGTGTACGTACATACGTTCGTACGTCCGTACGTTCGCGACGTTTTTTTCGTCGTCCACAGCACAAGAACCAGAAGAGATATCGACTTCAAATAAATTTTGTTATACAGATAATAAGGCAGAAAGATGCAGAAAGGGCTCTCAAGAAAATTGCGTGGGTGTTTTTTTTTACCATATAGCAGTTTAAAAAAAAGTTGAACATTTTGGTTAAACCTAAATATCTCATGAACCAATGACGCTAGAGACTTGAATTAAATTTTATATTATATATTGTAACGTGATACAAAACAATTATATTTTTGGAAAAAAATCCAGTTAACGGTTTTTTTTTATAAATCAACACAACTGAAAAAAAAATTGTCACCTCGAAAATTTTACGACTAAAAGATAATTTCATCTCCAAAACAATTTTGTGCAACGAAGAATAATGTTTTTGACATCTGGTAACATTTTGAGAAAAATCGAATTGACAGTTTTTTACAAAAAATAAAAACCTAAAAAAAAAATTAATAAAAGTTAGTAAAAATTGATTTTCGACTCAAATATCTTTTTAAAAACTTGAGAGTAAGGCTTCAAACTTATTTTATCTTATAAGAAATATTGTTTTCAACATTCTGAAAAATGTTGGGAAAAATCAAATTGACAGTTTTTTTACTAAAAAGAAAAACCTAAAAAAAAATGTATAAAAGTTGGTAAAAATTGGTTTTCGACTCAAATATCTTTTCAAAACTTTGAGATATTGGCTTTAAACTACTTTTATCTTTCAAAAAATATTGTTGTCAACATTCAGTAAAATTTTGAGAAAAATCGAATTGACAGTTAAAAAAAAAAAAAAAAAAACCTAAAAAAAACAATACTAAAACTTCGTAAAAGTTTACCTTCGACTCAAGTATAGCTTTTCAAAAATCACAAATATTGCCTTTAAACTTATTTTATTTCGCAGAAAATATTGTTTTCGATATTCAGTATTTTTTTATAAAAATCCAACAGTCGGTTTTTCCATGAAAAAATTAAATCTACAAAAAATAGTACGCAAATTTGGTAAAAATTGATACATATAGACAAACTTTTAAGAAAGACCAATCGGCAGACGGGATGGGAAGTTAAGTTATCAGTGTGGGTCGCATCCCAGCCTCTTTTTTTTTATTGAAATAATGCGACCATTTCTTGTGATACTCTATAACTTATTTTTTTATATATGTTTTTTTTTTGAAGATGAAAACAATTTCTACTTTTAAAACATTTTTTGGATTAATGGTGTTCAAATGATTCAGTCTCTTCCAAGGAATAATTTATTTTGAATTTTGAAAAACGATATAAAATTTGGTAGTCAAGGCTAAAAATTTTAAATATTTACTGAGCAAACACCTATTTTTACAGTGGCAAAGAATAGTACAGAAGAAAAACGAGATAAAATATTAATTAGGTCAATGAAACAAAGAAACAATGATTTCCTCACTCAACAAATTCTATAATTTAAGGGTTTAAAGTAAAAATTCCTAAAAACGTACGCAACACTGAACGATAAATAAGCTTTAAGTTTTAAATCAATTTTACCAAAAGTAAAATCCAAAGAACTCGTATCTTTTAGAACATTTTCCTAAAAACTACTTTTATTTACATTTTTTAATAAATTATGAAAACAAATTTAAAGATCAATTTCTATAAGTTTTTGTCGGTAAGTATTTCTATTTAAAGCTTAAATTAAAATGTATGTTTAAAGTTTAGTTATAGATTTTTATTATAAACACAATTATTTAAATTATATAAACTATATATATATATGTATGTATGTATGTTTGAAATAAAATTAATTTTAAAAATGTATTTTATAATATTTTCCTATTTTTTATAAATATTTATCAAACTCCTTATACTATACTTATAATACGGCTTGAAAACATAATGCTTACACAATAAACAAACACTTCTATCATTGTTTCTTGTAAATATTCTTTGTTTTCTTTTTTCTTACTTTATTAAACAAAAAAAAAATATTTTCTTTTATTATAATTTTCTTTTCTTAGTTTTAAGTTATTGCTAATAAGATTTAAAAAAAATAAAAACAAATAACTTTCGCTCAAGAAAAACAACAACAAGCAAAAATTAACAACAATCAAAAATTCTATATTAAAAAAAAATAAACATCAACAATCTCAACAGAAATAAACAACAAAAAAATACAACAAACTCCAAAACAACAAATTAAAAATTAATTAATTATATTATATTTTTTTCAACAAAAAAATATATATAAAAAATACTAATATATATGGACACAAGCTACACACCTCTTCCGGAAATAACAGAATATATGAAATAAAGTAAATCTGAATTCACACAAATAAACTCATTTTTATGGATAAATATTCAGTTTTATTCGAAAAATTATAGATTTATATGCAAAAAAAAATAAACAAAACTCCAAAAATTCACAAGAGAAAAAATATATATAAATAAAAAAAACTAACCCCCTCTCCTTCAGCCTTCAGAATATATATATAATATACATATCAAAATATACATCCACGAATATACAAAAAACTAATACTACTACTACTACTTTTACTACTATTTAATACTACTACTACTACTATTACTACAACTCAAAAACTACAAGAAAAACAGAAAAAGATCCCAAAATTTTTCAAAATAAACAATAAAAACAAAAATAAATAAATAAATTAATCAAAAAACAAAAAAAAACATTTTTCAAAAAATCAAAAATTGAAAAATTAAAATGAAAAGATGTTAACTGAAAAAATCCAATATCGCTTGTTTGTCTGTGTGCAGGGTTTACGGTGTCGTGTGACGTGCCGGGCTGAAGCGAGTCCCTTTGGGCGGTGTACTGTACCTCTGCTTAGTTCCTCCCCCCCGTCTACGCCTATGCAACCGCCGCCGCCTCTGCAGTGCAACAGCACCCCTAAGCGTGGAGATGGATAAAGACGATTATTTTAAGTGTCCACTCGGGTGTAGTGAATTTCTTTTGAACAGATCAGATTGTAGATACTTTTTGAAATTTACTTCCAAAAAAACAGAAAAATATAAATTCAAACTTAAATATGGATTTATTGTAGTTTTTGACAACAAGGATTATGATTGCCAATCTTCTCCTTTCCTTCGAAGAGCATCAGACATAAACAAGGATTTCTGTTTCCGATTCGAGAATTCGAGCAAAGAAGATGCAAAGTATCGCAGCATAAGGACGAAAACGTGTAGCACAACGAGAAAAAATATCAAAACTACCCCCAGAGCAAAATGTGCATCTTTTTGAGAAGGAAATCTGAAGGAGGGTGTGTGTGAGAGAGTGAGAGAGAAAGAGGTGTGTAGTAACTCATGGCGAGAAACAAAATTGTTTGTTTGTTTTTTATTTGTCTTAAATGACAAGATGATTGGATTTCAAAAACAAAACACAAAATATAAATTTTGTGTAATGGAAAATGCAAATCGAATAAGAGAACATAACAAAAACAAAAGCAAAACCAAAAAAGAAAAAGAAAACGAAACAAACCAACAAAAATCATAAAATAAAAACAAAAAAATCGAAATCTGATCTGTTCATTGTTCACTACATAATCCTACAACTGGAAGGATGCGTTCATTGAAGGACACTAACGGACAACGACGACAGAAGTCATCATGTGATGGGGGAGATGCATTTGGGGGATGATGTGGGGCAATCCGGATGTTGATGGTGGTAGCGGCGGAAAATGATGTTAATTTTTGGCAACATGGTGGTGAGTTAAAAGGATGATATATTTGTTTGTAAAATCACTGTTGTCATACTATACTTGTATAAATGATATACAGTTCACATTTTTTTTTTTAATATAAATTATATTATAGTAGAATTAATTTATATACTTATTTTTTTCAGGATTTATCATCTAAGAAATATGTTAGTGTTCTTTTTTTTACGAATGCATGATTCTAACATTCTGTTGTTTTTTGTTGTTAGGTGATTTTATTATTATATTTAATAATACAAAATTATTTTGAAGGCTGTGAATATAAAAGTTGTGCAAGGTTTCTTATGTTGCATATTTTTACTTTACAATTAATAATAAAATTCCTCTTGAAACCAATTGAGTAAAAGAATTCAAGAATTTTAAATAAGACATCAGACAGTTTTTGTAACAAGAAAAATGAATAAGACAAACAAGTTACATTTATGGGCTTTGTAAGTTAGAAACTTAACACGAATTTTAGTGATATTTATTATATTTTTATTTGAATTTATTCTTCAATTTTTAAATTTAAAAAAAGAAATAGTATAGGTATTAAAATTCAGTTTTCGACATTATTAAGAACATTTTAAGATATTAAAACCAATACGGAGATGCTAGCTATAAGAAATTCTTTGGGTTTCAAAATGAAACAAAATTAAATACCCAAAAAAAAGTATTTAATCTCGAAGTCTTTTAACGAATTGGTGCTTAAGAAAGAATTTATAAAATATAAAGTAACTACCTAAAATAATTTAAACATTTACTAACAAATGTACGGAAGTCTGACTAAAAACTTAATTTCAAAACAAAAAAACAATATTTAGAAAATAGAATCTAGAAAAATTGCCAAATTGTATTAAACAATTTAATTTTTCTTTCAATATTTTAAAAACACATTCGAAACATTAAACAACAAATTTTCTAACGACTGATGAATATTTGTCTTTAAATTTGTCATCCAATAGCATAAAAAATGACAAGTACACGCCCAGTGTCCCAGTTTTGTATTTGGGCTAATTGGGTGCCACACCTGACAACTTTGTACTGTTTTTTTTTTTAACATCTATCAGAAGTTCTAATGAAGTACTGATGAATATTTGTCTTTAAATTTGTCATCCAATAGTATAAAAAATGACAAGTATACGCCCAGTGTCCCAGTTTTGTATTTGGGCTAAATTGGGTGCCACACCTGACAACTTTGTACTGTTTTTTTTTTAACATCTATCAGAAGTTCTAATGAAGTACTGATGAAAATTTGTCATTAAATTTGTCATCCAATAGCATAAAAAATGACAAGTATACGCCTAGTGTCCCAATTTTATATTTATGAGCCCGAAACATGCGCGGACAACATTTTCGACCCCTAAAGAAGCCTTTGATGCATTCAAAAACTATGTTTTGGAGGTACCTCAATCGGAGTGGAAAAAGTTGTACGAAAATTGGTTCAAACGCATGCAAAAGTGTATTGCTCTTCATGGAGAATATTTTGAAAAACAATAAAACCAATTTTAGTCGTAATTCTTTGTTTTTTCATTATTAGGCCAGAAAAATAAGCCGCAACCCTCGTATTTCTATTGGAATCATAAAAATCTACTCATTTTTTGTTTTTTTTTTAGAAAAATGGCCAATAGTCTTTAAAAAAAAAACACCGAAACCTTATTCATAACTTTTTGAACTGACAAAATATTAAATTCTTCTTTTTCTAATGAAAATTAATAACAATAAAGGAAATAAATCCTTCTTAAATTGTATGTGATTGAAATCAGCATCCCTAACAACGCGTCGGTAATAAATATGTACATACATAAATAAATTCTTTTACTTTAAAGAATTTTAATTACTAGAAAAATACACTCATCACATCATATATGAATGTGTGATTCACTTCCTGCAAAATTTTTCAAAAGAATAAAACATTTTTTTGACTAACATCCAATTTAAGCGAAATATTATTAATTTTTGCAAAACTTAACAAAAAAATCTAACATGACATAAAATTTACTTGTTTCCTTAAAATATATTTTATTTATTTAAAAAAAAATATCAAAAAAGAAAAAAACTTAAAACAATAATTAAAAACAACATCCATCAAAACTGAAGAAAACAAAAAATATTTATTTGAAAAACACTAATTTATAAACTAATATTCTGATCCTATAAAAAGCTTCTTCAATATTTTTCTCACATAAAGATATTTCAAAAAAAAAAAAAAAAAAAAAAAAAAAAAACGTACATAAATTCCCAACTGACCACATCACCACCAAACTATCTATACACAATTCACCTATATTTATTCGTCGAAGTAAGATTGACATGGCTTTCAGCAACATCTGCTTGTTTCAAAATAAAAACATTTTCGAAAGAACCCATCCAAAAAAAAAGTCGAAATAAACATTTTATTTTCTTTTGCCATCAAATATTACTGAATAGGTAATATTTTTTCTACCCTTACACTGCCCGTAATCCCACCACCATCATCTCAAGACCGACCGCCGCCGCCGTCGACCTCCTCTCTGTAGACGCTGCTGCTGATGCTGCTTCAGCGGTGAGATTTCAAAATACATCATTTCAAAAATAAACTCAGGTACAGAAAATGAATCAATATGCGATTACTTTTCTTTGCCCAGCTGTTTTGTGTTTCGTAAATATGTTAATTCTATATAAACAAATATCTACACATATGTACCAACTTGTTGTTTTCAATAAAAATACGAATTCAAAATTAGAAGAACTTCAAAAAAATATTTCCCATACCGGGAATCGAACCCGGGCCTTCTGGGTGAAAGCCAGATATCCTAGCCACTAGACCATATGGGATATAAAATTTTGCTGGAAAATGTTCATTTTATTTGTCATGTTGTTGACAACCTGTTTAGAATTTATATTTAGATACATTTGTATCTACGTCACGGCTTTAGAGATACATTTGTATCTTTTGGCTTGCATCGTATCTATGTGACTAATTAAATTATTATTATTACACTTTTGTGCAGTGTGTTGGTTTGTTAGTTTAGTTCGAGTGGGTTTTGAATATAAATTAAGGCATAAAACAAATATCTAGGTACATGCCGTTCACAAAAATAGAGAGTGAATGAAATACATTTGATGTGTATACAACTTTACAGTCAGCGACGTTGATTGAATGCAAATCTTGTGACACCTTTAGTCAGAAGCTTCTTCAGGTGTACGAATCTACGAAAATAAAGATACCTACAAATAAAATACGAATCAAGTCAAAGAATCTTTGTTTCTTTCATTTTTATTAAATATTCATATCGCTGTTTGCTGTTTCTCTTATGCGCTTATTCACACTCCAAAGAGAATATTTTGTTTGTTTATTTTGAATTTTTCGTTTTATTCTTTTATGATTTTTTCGTTCTGGTTTTGCTTTAATTTTGGTTTCATGGTGACAATGAACTTCCTGGTGATATGACGGTGAAGTGTGCCGCTAAGTGTCAATGATTGGATTGGTGGGGGTGTTTGCTTCTTGTTTTCTTTGATTTCCGGCGGGAATAATGTATATCTTAAATAATATTTACATTTATTTTATTTTGATTTCACACAAAAACAAATAATTTTTTATATCTGCTATGTTAGTTATGTCAAAAGGTATAAAAGTATCTAGTGATGAGGTATGCGCACATATTTCGTGCGGAAGAACAAATTTGTTTGTGCGATGAGAGAATAAATTTAATTTAATTCAAATAATTTTTAGGCAAAGTGATATTTGAATTGTTTTCAAATTTTCATTTCCATCACGATTGTACAAAGAATTTTGATGGATTTGTTAGTATTTCTTCATTAAAATGTTTCTCAAGTTATATTTCGCTTTTAAAGAAGACTTTTCAATGAATATTTTAGTCCTTACGGGACGGGAGTGGGACGTTTACATATAAATATTCTTTGTTCTGTACCACTCTCGTACCGAAAGGGTTAAATGGAAATAGAAAAATCTTCCATTGGATTATTAAGTTTTTAAAAAGTAACTTAACTTTGAAAACTGACCTAAATCAGTGGATAATTAAGATGAAGACAGTCAATATGATGTACAAATCATCAATTTTAGTCCAGTGAACGTTTTCATGCACTGAAATATGAAGAATAGTGCGTCAATATGATGAAAGTTTTAACTGATGAATCTTTTACATCATTTATCAATTTGTGTTATCAAAATGATAACAAAAATTACCCTTATTGATGAATGAGATTATCAATATTATTAATTTAATCACAATATTGATGAAATTGTTTTCATTATATAAATATACTAGCGGCCCGGTACGTGCTTCGCTACGCATAAGGCATAGTAATAAAAAAAAAATGATTATAAAGTTCATTGATTCAAACAAAAAAATATTTTAAATTGCTAGCTATTTAAAAGTCCAAATGACCCAAATGATATATTGTTTATATTTTATTTATCAGCAATGAGTAAAAACTAAAAATTAAAAAAAGAATTTGACACTCTTACAAAGGTGGCTCTATATGGGTATATTTTTTGTTTTTCCATTTTGAGCATGAATAAATAAACAGGGGTATTGGAACAGGCAACATAAATTTGGCCATGTGGAAACATGATTCCTCCAAATTGACACCACAAACTTGAAGTGTTTGCCCTTGGGCATTATTTATGGACATCGCAAATGATAAACGCACAGGATATTGTAATATTTTGAATTAAAATGGCATATCAGTTGGAATCATAGGGATACGCGGTATCAAACACACTTCTCCTTTTGATTTACCAGTTAAGATTGTAGTTCAATCAAATTTGGCAATCACTGCCAATCTGGTGCCATTACACAGTTTTGGTGGATTAATATTTCGCAATAATATAATCAAAGAACCAATTTTCAGATTCAAGCAATGCGGTGGTATACCAGCCGGTTCCAATGAATTTAAAAATTCAATTGGATAATTCATTGCCTCATCGTGACTACACCTGGCAGTTTCGCTTGAATTTGAAAATTAATGGCATTGATATGAATGTTCTTCGGTGCTAAAATGGCGCGTTCTGTCAACCAATCATGATTTCTGTAATTCTGAAGAATATTCGGAAAAACACATTCAATCAACTCATCTAAAGATTGCGCAATTGTACAAAAATTGTTCGGTAAAGTGATCAATCCGTTGGTACTGTCGATTGGTATTTTGCCATCACCAATTTCTAACAATTGTTTTGAAAACTCATGGGCAGTTGCATCATTATGTAGGTGAATACGCATATTAATGTTCAGTGTCAATTTTCGCACATATTTCCAAAGAACTGATGACTTCAAACAGGCGTTTATTTCATCAGCAGGAGTTGATCGAGAAATGACAGGCAATGTTTGACGAAAGTCCCCTGACAGCAATATCAGAGCACCACCAAAAAGCTGTTGACTACCGGGTAAATCTTCCATTGTTCGATTAAATGCTTCTATTGATTTTTTATTCGCCATTGTGCACTCATCCCATATAATAATTAATAATTTACGTTTTAATCGCAGAACTTTTGCCATAGCAGAATTTCTCGAAATATTGCAAGTTGAAGTTTCAAGCACCTGTACATTCAAAGGCAATTTTAATGCAGAGTGTGCGGTCCGACCACCTTCTAATAATGTAGCAGCAATTCCCGAAGATGCAAGTGCCAATGCAATTTTCTGTTCAGATCGAATAGTCGCTAAAATCAATGATACAACGAAAGTTTTGCCTGTACCACCAGGTGCATCCAAGAAATATAATCCACCTGCATTATTGGAAACGGCTTGCATGATTGTGTCATATATATGTTTTTGATGAATATTCAATTTGGTGCTATTACAATTTTGTGATTATCAGATGACATACGATCAAGAGCAATTTTGAACAATTGAACTAATGCGTTATGCTGATGGAAAAACCTTTGTAGCTCACGAATAATTTCTCGTCTTGTATTTGAAACAATTGCACAACGTTGATCCAATTCACGATTTTCATCACCAATAAAATAAATTTGCAAAAATTGATGATCAGCGTCGGGGTATGGCAATAACGAACCAGCTTGATGATAAATCTGGCCCTGAATATGTAACATGGATGCAATTTTAGGTAGATGTTGAATCAGAATTTGTAAGACTTTATGATTCAGATTGATATAAACGTGGGACAATCCTGTTGAGGTATTTACCTAAAAAGTCGGCATAAAATTATCTCTAAAAACTGCTTCGACGTTTGAGATGTACCAAAAATAAATGAATACAATGGTTCGGGTGGAGTTTCTAATGTTGGCAATCTCACTTTGCCATTAGCACAACACATTCCGGGCGTTTGACCTGGAAAGTTAGCCGCATCACAATGTGGACATATTGCGTCCATCATTCCAATGTATCCGTAAACACTGTAATCAATCTGACTATTGTAATTAAAAGTAGCACCCAGCATTTCATCCAAAACAGCACAATGTATTCGTGATTAAGTACAGGTACAGGGTCAACAGATCTATTCTGTGCAGTACGTTCACGCTGCGATGCATTAGCTTGTGCGCGTTCATCTGTAATCTGAGATCGTCTTAATAATTCCACTTGCATTACGCGTTCCTATGTTTGGTCGTCTTGCTCGTGGCATTTTACCTTCACTCAACAACTCAACAATATTATGGAAAATATAAACACAACAAAGCAATAATTATTGCTGATAAAATGAAATGACATAATGATGACATTAAATTTGTTTGATAGAACTAACGTTACTTTTTTGTCTTCGATTGTTTTGTCAAAGGTTCAAATTGGCTTTTAAGTATTAGTACAAATTGTTTGTATATGGGAGTATAGAAAGATGTTGATTTCACACTTTTTCAAATTTTTTTTTGAATTTTCTCTATGTACAAACCTTCTCTGAACTTCCACGAATAATTCAAGACCAAAATTAGCCAAATCGGTAAAGGCATTGTTGAGTTATAACATTACAACGAAAAGTGGCATTGATTTTTATATATATATGTAGATACCTACACTGCCCGACAACGGATTAGCGCCCCCTATGCTTCCTGTCCTTGGAGCCTAATATCAGCCAATCAAACAATAAAACATTTGAAGCGAAGTTTTTGACCATGAAAGTTTGTAACATTATCCTCGAAAAGAAATGAAAGTTTCGGTACGATCTCAATAAATAACATTTTAACAGAATTTTTTTTTCGGACATTTGATTAGAACCCCCACTTGGAAATGCCAAATAACATAAGAAAATGGGCAGAGAATACTTCCAAGTTTTTTTTTTTTATTTTAATTCCTTACATTTACAACTTACATATTCCTAAAAAAATTAATAATGTGTTGTACCACCACGGTTAACTATGACCTCGTACATCCTGTTGGGTAAAGAATCATATAATTTCTTTGTATAGTCCAAAAAAATAGTCTGCCAGGCACTTTTTATTCCTTCAATGAGTTCCGCTTCAGTTGGATATTGCCTCTCAGACTCGTATACCCAAAATATTTTCCATTATGTTAAGGTCGGGCGAGTATGGCCGCCATATCAGAAAGGGTACTTTTTGGAGCTCAATCCAATACTTTACGACCTAAGAGGTGTGGATAGGGGCATATGCGCTCTGCAGAAATCGAGGCGTTGTGTCTTTCGAAGTTGGTTAAGAGGTGTTTTTTTTTTTTTTTTAAGACGCTTTAAATGTTCAGCATTGGAAATAATTCTTTTCACAGTCCGCACGCATGCTTTTACACCGGTTTTTTCTTTAATCTTGGCTGCAGAGTCGTGTGAATTGGTCCCGTGCCTCAAAATAATTCGCTTGACAGCTGCTGTCATGACAGAAGATGGCCGGCCCTTAATTTTTTTTTTCTATAGCTATGCTCATTTCGTAAGAACGAGGAAATAACTTTGCGGCTGCAGTTAATTTTTTTTTGGAAATTTGATGGATTATTTGACCACACTCACTATAAGCCTTTATTTTGGCCCTTTCGGTTTCATTGAACGGTTTTGCTTTCCCCATTTTTAATAAATTTAATTGAAAATTATTCAAAATAAACTAATAATAACTTAAAAAGGAAAATCACGAATACTTACATGCAAAAACTTTTAGAAAAGCCTAGAGGTGCTAATCCGCTGTCGCACAAAAAATTCCTTTATTTTTTGTCACATTTGACGGAATAAAGCAACACAAAATAACGGTCCACTTCCATTTTTTTAGAGAAAAAGTAAAAACAGGAAAATGAACAAAAAATATTGAGCTTTATACATATGTATTAATCTTTCCGAGTTATTTGCATTTAAACCGAGAGATTAGAGGGGGATCTAATCGGTTGTCGGGCAGTGTATTTTTTTTAAATTGAAAATTTTTCATCAAATTTTCATCACCGTTTAAAAATTATATTTAATTTTGAATATTATGAAAAAATTTATCAATATTTTATTATTATTAATATTATCAATTAATTAATTCATCATATTGATGATCGCACTCATTAATATTATGAATGTTTTCATCAATATGATGAACAAATTTCTTCAATATGATAACTAAATTTGGAATGTAATATGATGAACTAAATTTAATCATAAATAATTTATAAATATGATCGATACGTTCATCAATATGATGATCTAGGTAAATGTTTTCATTATATAAACACAAACAATTGAAAATTCTTCATGATATTTTTATCAATGTTTAAAGAAATATATTTTATTATGAATATTCTGACAAAAATACTCATCAATATTATGATTAATTTAATAATATTTATAATCTCATTCTTTAATATAATGAATTAATTCATCATATTAATGATAGCATTCATTTATATTATTAATTTTTACATCAATATTATGAACAAATTTCTTCAATATGATGACTAAATTCTTCAATATGATAATTAAATTTGGAATGTAATATGATAAACTAAATTTAATTATAAATAAATCATAAAAATGATTGGTACGTTTGTCAATAATGATGATCTAAATGTGAAGAAGTTTTTCATAAAACCTGTGAATGTATTCATTAATATGATGAACTAATTCTTTATAAAAAATAGTCGTATACATATAACGATGAATGTGTTCGTCAATATGGTGATTAAATTTTTCACAAATATAATAATTGATTACATCAATATGATTAGTGTGAAAAAAATCATATACATATATTTTTTTTTTATAATAAGCGCACACTTAAGGGAATATTACTACCCTTATTATGTAAAGACACAGTGTGAGCACTATGATGAGGAGACGGAGGTTGAAAGGAGGTGTCGGTGCACATTGGTTTTGAATTCCTCAATATATTGTAATGGCTGGGAAAAACAGAGTGTGGTAAGGCATTCCACATTCGCGTAGTACGGCTAAAGAACGAATCTCTGTACTTAACAGTACGACCGAAGTTGGGCTCGAGGGTATACTGATGAGCATTCCTAGAAGCGCGAGTATTACGGTTGAACTGTTTAAGGGGAGGAATGCAACTGGCTATTTCTCTTGAGCATAAACCGTTAAAATAACGGTAAAAAAGCGTGAGACAAGAAACTACGACGATGTTCAAGCGACGTAAATGATCCTATGATGGTGTTATCACCGATTAATTTAAATGCTCTACGTTCAATGCTGTCCAAGAGGCTTAAGTAGGTTGCAGGTGCACCAGCCCAGATATGGGACTTATACTCAAGCTTTGGACGTATATAAGCCAGATCAGAGGGGGAGAAAAACTTCTTGCATCGCCTTAGAAAACCCAAACATCTTGCGGCATTTTTGGCGACATCGCGTATGTATTCGTTCCACAAAAGGTGGTTGGTGATACACATACCGAGAATATCGAGATGTTCAGTCTCCTCGATACAGGCGCTATCCATGGATAATGGCAAGGGGGGAGTATCTCGCTTTAACGATACAAGACAGCATTGCGTTTTCGAAGCATTAAATTCCACGCGGTTTTTTAATCCCCATTGATCAATGCTGTTTAGGTCGGAATTTAATGAGCTTATCATATTTTGTCGTTGCAGTTCCACATCCGAAGAAGAGGGATGTGATTCTGAAAACGAATATGAAAAGCTGAGAGTACTATCGTCAGCGAAACAATGTATTGGATTAGAAGTTGCAGACAGGAGATCATTAATACAAATGAGAAAGAGTGTTGGAGATAGAACAGAGCCCTGGGGCACACCAGCATTTATTATGTGGTTTTCAGACTTGAACCCATCCAATACTACTTGTATTGAACGATCCGAAAGATAGTTACTAATCCAATGAAGCAGGGATTCGTGAAAACCGAAAGCACGCATTTTCGATAAGAGAGCCTGATGCCAAACCCTATCAAATGCTTTTGAAATATCAAGTTCAATAATCTTACTTTCTCCAAAACGATTTAAAGATTTGCTCCACTGTTCGGTGAGATGAACCATGAGATCACCAGTGGACCTATTGCTGCGAAAGCCGTACTGTCAGTCATTAAGAAGCTTTCGGTCTTCGAGATATTTCTTAAGCTGATAATTTACCAGCGTTTCCATGACCTTGGAAAGAAGGGACGCAAATAAAGGGACGTTGATAAAACAAGATTCTTCATATTGAAGAACGGTTCATCAGGCACATTTTTTGTTCATCAATAAGATGATTCTCAGTGACCATTCTTCAAAGAAAAATTGTTTTAAAATGAAGCAAAAAACTTTCCCATACCGGGAATCGAACCCGGGCCTTCTGGGTGAAAGCCAGATATCCTAGCCACTAGACCATATGGGACATACAAATTGGTAACAAACTGTTTAATATTTGTATTTGTTGATATTTATTTAATTTAAAAGGGCAAAACGCAAAAAATTATATTTTTCTTAAATTGTCAATGATTTGGTATGTGTTTAAATTTCCTCTTTGTGTAACCTATTTTACGACGTTTTGTTTAATAATATGGAAAGAATTTTTGAATTCTTATGTTCTTAAATGTCAAGAGTTATTTGAGAAATTTAATTTCGTCTACACTTTTAGCCTTTACTATACTGTGAATACAAAAATTACCGAAGAAAGGTTATCTTTTGAAACAGGATAAAACCTCCTCAAAATTTGACCTTTTAAAAGCAATGCGGAGTTGATTTTGATCAAATAATGGGGAGGATATTATCTATTTGAGAAGGGTTTTTATTATTTTTTTGGTTTGATCTGAAAAGGTGTATTTTATGAGGGCTGAAGAGACTATGGGTTTTGTCCTTTTTGATCAATAAACTTATTTTTCTAAAGAGCACTTGTGTGTTCTTTGGTGAGTAAATGGTACTGATACTATCAATTGATAGTTGATAAATAATATAGTAGTTGATAAATAGAACTTTAAAACTTCTTTCAGGCCGAAATTAAAATAAAAAAGAGGCTGGGATGCGACCCACACTGATAACTTCCCATCCCGTCTATCGATTTGTCTTGCTTAAAAGTTTGTCTAAATGTATCAATTCTTGCCAAATTTGCGTTCTATTTTTTGTAGATTTTATTTTTTTTTATGAAAAAACGGACTGTTGGATTTTCATAAAAAAATTACTGAATATAAAAAACAATATTTTCTGTGAAATAAAATAAGTTTAAAGCCAATATTTTTAATTTTTGAAAAGCTATTTGAGCCGAAAATCAATTTTTACCAACTTTTATTAATTTTTTTGTTTAGGTTTTTATTTTTTGTAAAAAAACTGTCAATTCGATTTTTCTCAAAATTTTTCCTAATGTTGATAACAATATTTCTTATAAGTTAAAATTAGTTAGAAGCCATAATCTCAAATTTTTGAAAAGATATTTAAGTCGAAAATCAATTTTTACCAACTTTTGTTAAATTTTTTTTCGGTTTTTAATTTTTTGTAAAAAAACTGTCAATTCTATTTTTTTCAAAATTTTACTGAATGTTGAAAACAACATTTTTTGAAAGATAAAAGTAGTTTAAAGCCAATATCTCAAAGTCTTGAAAAGATATTTGAGTCAAAACTCAATTTTTACCAATTTTTTTTTATTTTTTTTAGGTTATTATTTTTTGTAAAAAAACTGTCAATTCGATTTTTCTCAAAATTTTATCAGATGTCAAAAACATTATTCTTCGTTGCACAAAATTGTTTTGGAAATGAAATCATATTTTAGTCGTAAAATTTTCGAAGTGACAAATTTTTTTTTTCAGTTTTTTTTGATTTATAAAAAAAACCGTTAACTTAATTTTTTTCCAAAAATATAATTGTTTTGTATCACGTTACAATATATAATATAAATTTTAATTCAAGTCTCTAGCGTTATTGGTTCTTGAGATATTTAGGGTTAACCAACATTTTCACCTTTTTTTTAAACTGCTATGGTAAGAAAACCACCCACGTAATTTTTTTGAGAGCCCTTTCTGCATCTTTCTGCCTTATTATCTGTATAACAAAATTTATTTGAAGTCGATATCTCTTCTGGTTCTTGAGCTATGGACGACGAAAAAAACGTCGCGAACGTACGGACCTACGGACGTACGTACACACGCACGCACAGACATCTTTCTAAAAATCTTTTATTTCGACTCTAGGGACCTTGAAACGTCGAGAAATGTCAAAATTTTCAATTTGACAAATCGGATCCATTACAATAACTTCCTATGGGAAGTTAATAATAAATTGGGTGGCGCAACAGTTCTTTGAGAACTAGGGCCTAGTAACTTACATCGCTCAACCATTCCTGTGTGCGATTACTGTTGTCAGATATGGAGGGGATCTACAGTTTTAAGCCGAATCCGAACGGCTTATTTGAGAAAGCACTTTCCATGACAAGAATTACTCTTGGAGAAAACCATCATGCCACGGGTACTACAGACCAAAATTAACCAACTTTTAATTGATAATTGTACATTTTATTCTTATTCTCAGTAGTCTGCAATATTATCATTTTTAAATAACTCTTGCAATAGGCCTACAAATAAATTACTTTATAGTAGTTGACCCGTAATACAACAAGTCCTCACATCAAATTTTTAGTATACATAAAGCTGTGTGTTTGAAAATTCTTGTAAATCATTCTGTTCTTCATCCCAAAGAAAAAATTGAGTTTTTTCACATGATACCTTTTATCGATTGTCTAGTTAAAGTTTGTTGTTCTCTTTAGATTCTAAAAACCAAGGATCTTTCAAAAGTGGTCACTAAACATATTCTTATCAGATTCACAAACTGTCGCTTTTGGCAGACATTTTATTGGCCTATTCTTTTGAGACTTTTGATAGAAAATGTTCAAAACACATGTCAAAAACTTAGAAGAATTCCTTATTTGTTTACATACAAGTAAGCTCATTGCAGGATATATGCCGCAGTATTTGAAAAATCTATGTAATTTTCTTACAGACATTTTGTGTACTGAATGAAAATTTTCCGTTTTTTGTAAAAAAAAAAAAAAGATTTCTACAAAATTCTAAGCAAGTATTGGGATCCTGAGCTTGTCCAACTTCCCCTTAAATAGCTTTTGTTTTACTTATTTTTGTTTGTGCGACTCCAACTTTTACTCTCAGCTTTTTTTCATTTTGTATTTCAAAAACACTTGTTCACAGAAATACGATTAATACCATTTCAAATATTTTGTCTCGATGATAGGAAAACCACACGTTTTACGTTGAATTGACAGCTCAGCCAAGACAAATATAGATCCCTACTTTCAGTCATCATTAGAATTTTGTATTTCGATTGCAGTGTTTTACAGACCTAATGTATTGAGATAATTCCAATGACATGTTTTTCAGCCTTTCAGAGGTATAGCTTTAAAAAAATGTTCAAAAATGGGGTTTTGAGTTGTTGTCTTCTTCAACAACCAAAAACCTTGTTTTGATACAAAGTCTTGCAATCATAACAAACAAACATAAAATAATAACATTATTGTGGTTTTGCTTTATTTTTTAAATAAGCAGTAAGAATTTCTCGAGCAAAATTTGAAAAAAAAATCTTTTAGTGGAAATTTGATTTGTTTTTGTTCGAATCATTTTCGAACAAATTACATATGTATATTTTGTCATTCAAAATCAGATTATTATTGGATTGTAGGACATCTTCTACTTACTGTCAACTATCACCTCAAAATAATTAAAATTTTAAAGCCGATCTTAACTTCTGCACAAAACTATGCACATATGTTGTATCGCAAACACCGAGCTTGAATAAAACTTAAGGTTTATAAATAATAATTATATTTTTTTTCAATATTTTAGCAAACATATTGTTTATAATAAAACACAACCCAAGATTTCCAACCTTATTTACTTAATCTAGCATCATTAAAACAAATTCGTACTCAAATGGTTCACTATGGCGTATACGTACTATTTTTGTAGAAAAAGATTTTTCATTGTTTGTTTGTTCTTTGGTTACTTTTTTAAGTGAAAACTTCCCGTTATAGGACTAAGGATTCGTTGATTATTGTTCTTTTTATTAAAAAAAGGTCAAATCGAGAGGTCAAAGTTCTAAATATCAAATATACATACAAGTAAATTGTATTGTTTTTATGTCTTGTTTCAAATTAAGAATTCACGTTTATTAAACACTAGCGGCTCGTCCCGGCTTCGCACTGTTAGACATAATTAGGTACAGATATTTAAGTTATAGGCATGCTAATTAAAACGACCATGAATCACTAAATTGGAAAACATTTGTTTGTCCTATCATTAATACTCTTCGCAGCGTATGCGATGAAAGACATTTTATGGCTAATTTTTTTACACCTTCGGTTGGTTTTAATAGGAATTTCTTAAGATTTCTATAGTAATCTAGTACTAAATATAGCCTATGTTACTCAGTGATAATGTAGCTTTCTAATGAAAAAAGAATTATTAAAATCGGTCCAGTACTTTTTGAGTTTATTCGTTACATACAAAAATACAAATCTTTGCTCTTTATATAATATTAGTGTAGATAACCTATTAACTATCAATTTCCATAAAACAATGAAAAAGAATAAGCAGTTTCATTCACAGTTAATCAACTAAATTGAATAGTTGATATAATTGTGATGTTCATTTATAGAGTTAGGTTAGGTAGCTATTGTCATAAAATATTTTATGCTACTTCAAATAATTAACTTATTCCTGTCAACGAAGTCATAATATTTCCTCTGAGCAGTGAAAAGGGGAAAGAAGAGTTGGATCAACCTATTATTAATGACGACGAAATCAATGACAACAAAAACAAAAACGACGACAACAAATCCATAAAAATTCAATTTTAATTAAAAGACTCCTCGTCTCTAATTTTCTCTCGACACGCTACACAAATAAAACATAAAAATCCATCTCTGCGTCTATTTCTCATTAAATCTCATAAAACGTACGCGACCTACTCACTGTTGGATTTTTCATTTCATTCTGAAACAAAGAAACAAATGAAATCTATTGAGGATTTATACGTATGTATAACGTTGGTACGACGGATTTCAAATAAAAACTATCTGATGGATTAAAACAAACATCTCAAGATACACCTCTCTCTTATTTTTGAATTTAGGTAGGTATTCATTTATTGACGACGCACGTTTGCAACAATAAAAAGTATATGATTAATCGACTGACTATTCGGAAAATCGTGCCGAAACAACTTGGATTTTTCAAAATATATATGTATGTACTGCCTCTATATAAAGTTCCTACATACACATAATATTGTCACCACCAGATGGCTTTCAATTTATTCCCTCAAACCAGATTGAATACGTGCGAATGCGAAACTTTTGCTTGCGGAGTCAGAATTTTTGCTGAATTTAATTGAAACACACGACACAATAAAATAAAAACTATTCAAACAAATAAAAACAACTGAATGAAATAAAATAAACAAAAATATGCAACAATTATGTTTAATTTTTATTTTGTTTAGTTTGCTTTGTTTTGTATCTAGACGGTAGACCGCAGTATTGCCGTGTCGCCGCCTGCCGCAGTCGCCACATACAACACCACAAATTCTTAAGCAAAAAAATCAGCCTTGAAATTCGTTCTCAAGCTCATATAAGTACTTGTTTACTTTCAACAATGAGCGCCTAGCGCAGCGCCATCGCCATCACCACAGACAGCGACATACTCCCGTAGTATTAGCTTGAAAGTAGGTTCATAACGTAGAAACAAATGACGCGACGCATAGTAGCAGAGCGATAAAGCAATACGACAATAATGACGGTGGTGGTGATGGTGGAGTGGGTTAGTGGAGTATCACGTGCGATGGGAAATAAATTAGTAAACAATTTTTATTTAACATATCTTTTTGTTTTGTTCTTTTGCTCGTTTCGTTTAAACAATGAAAAGTTGTTAAGTGAGAAAGAGAGAGAGAGAGAAGAGAGCTATTAAATTATTATAAACAAATGCGATAGGGAAAATAATAAACTTTGTGAGTTGCTTATTCTTTGTTATCATACAATTTATAAAGCTTGATGGGATTTTGACTTGAATAGTTTTTCTTAATTTATTTTTCTTCTTGACTTAGAATTAATAGCGCTACTTTGTTTTCTTATTTATGAGATTTATATCTTTTTGTTAATAATTTTGTTAACTTAGAGAATTAGTCAAATGAATGTTTTTTTTTTTTTAAGTTTGACCTTCGAATTGGGATTAGTTTAGTGGGTTAGTGAAACTTTTATAGAGTGACTTACCTTTTGTTTGGTTTTCTTTCTAATGAGATTGACACGCAGGTATAAATCAAGACAAATACAAGAAAATTAACAAAGAAGTTGTTTTTTTTTTTTAAATTAAAGTTATCTTAGGTAAATGATTTCTGATAAACAACTTAGTGTTTGAAAACCATTCAAAGACAATTACTCTCGGTGGTCTACTCGACAGACCTAATACTTCAAAGAAATGCCATTTGAAGCACAATATTTTTTTGTAAGTATCTTAAACCATAATAGACTTAATTGAACATTTTCGCGGCGGACCTGGGCCTCAACCAACATGCGTCTCCAGACAGCTTGGTCCCTAGCTAGCTGTTCCCAGTTTCGCAAGTAAAGTTAGTTGAGGTCTTCTCCCACCTGTTTACGCCACCTGTCTTCCTCCACTGCGCCGCGCCGCGCCGTCCCATGGAATTGGATTCAAAGACCTTCCAGACTGGAGTGTTTATGTTCACTCGCTTTACATGACCCAGCCGTCTAAGTCGTTTTACTTTTATTCTTTTAACCAAGCCAGTATCGCTGTACAGCGGTACAGTTCGTCGTTCTATCTTCTACTCCACTCGCCATCTTTGCAGACGGGACCAAAAATCACCCGAAGAATTTTTCTCTTGAAGCATCTTTCTCTGAAAGAGTCCACGTCTTAGTGCCATAAATGAGAACCGGGACGATGAGTGCCTTATAGATGGTGATTTTAGATGCTCGAGAGGAGACTTTACTACTCAATTGCCATCTTAGTCCAAAAAAGCAACGATTTGCAACTGTTTTTCTTAGTTTGATTTCAGCGCTGGTGTCGTTGTCTGAATTTATAGCGGTGCATAGGTAGACAAAGTCCTTAAATAACTCAAAGTTATAGCTCTTCACGGTGACCTTTTGTCCAAGATGTCGTCGTTCAATGTCCTTCTTTGATGACAGCATATACTTGGTCTTGCCCTCATTGGCTACTAAACCCATCTTCTTCAATTCCGTCGCAATGCTCAAAAACGCACCACTGACATCACGCTTTAATCTTCCAATTATGTCAATATCATCTGCGAATCCGAGTATTTGGCCCTTGGGAGATTGGGCCTCTAGTGTTAAGTGTTGAGTTTTGTACAATTCTTTCCAGAACGATGTGGAAGAAATCGCATGACAGTGCATCGCCTTATCCAAAACCTTTTTTGACATCAAATGAATCGGTGAGATCTTCTCTGACCTTGAGAGAGCAGAGAGCATTCTCCATCGTCATTCTGCACAAATGGACAAAATTGACAGGGATGCCAAAACTAGACATTGCTCTGTAGAGCTCTTCCCTATAGATGCTGTCATACGCGGCTTTAAAATCGATAAAGAGATGGTGCGTATTGATTTGAAGTTCCAAGATCTGCCGTAGTGTGAATATTTGGTCGATAGTGGACTTTCCTGGTCTGAAGCCACACTGATAAAGACCTATCAGGTTGTTGACGAACGGCTTAAGACGTTCATAGAATACAGCAGAGAGGATCTTATATGCAATGTTAAGGAGACTGATGCCTCTGTAGTTGGCGCAATTTAGGGGGTCTCCTTTCTTATGTATCGGGCACACTATGCTGAGATTCCATTCATCGGGCATGCTTTCCTCCGACCATATTTTGCAGATGAGTTGGTGCATGCTCCCTACCAAGTCATCGCCTGCTACTTTGAATAATTCGGAAGCGATGCCTTCAGTTCCAATATATTTTCCTACTTAGAATAATTTTTTTTTCTTTTTACAAGGTTTTCTAATAAGAGGCATTATTAAAAGAGATTTATTTAGAAGAAATAAATGGATTTCTAGTTCACTAAAAAAAATGTAGTCACCCAAGTCATTAACAATTGAAGCGTTTGGGTAAAGGAGGGAGTAAGTGACATTTGTAACATTTCGAGAAAATTTTTTGTTCAGAACTTTTTTCGTTTTCCAATTTCAAAAATGTTTATAAACAAATAAACCAAATAACTTTTTAATTAAACACTTAATAAAACAGAAGGACGAAGAAATGTCACTTACCCCCTTCTTCATCCCAACCCTTCAACTTAAAACAATGTCAGCCAAATGACTAAATTTTCCCTTGAGTTAATTTATTGACCAATTTATGTACTTATTGTGAACTTATTGTCCATGGCCAATTCTTTCGGCTGTATTTCCTCTATAACTTCATGAATTTCATCTTTAAGTTTTTGAATCGATTGTGTAACATTGATTTAGACTTTATCATTTACGTGGCTTCAATAAAAAAAGTCAAAATATGTTAAATGACAAGATTTCGATTGTTGGTTAACCACCTCTTCGAGAAATATCAGGGTTAGGAAACTTTTCTTGCAGAATTGCTATTGTTTTGATGCTAGTGTTGCACGTGGAATAGTCTTATTGCCTTGTGCTCTAATTTTGGGCATAAGAAATCATTAATATTATAGCTCGGTAGCACAATCCATTCACTGTAACAATAGAACGAGCCTAATTCTGGAATCGGTAAGCCAGCCCAAAAATTTTACCTAACAGTGACTGAAATTCGTCTACTTTGAAATCACCAAATGCAAGAGTTTTGCTTATAAAGGTAGCTCCTATTTAAAAATAGGACACATCACATGATTTATTTTCGAAAAAATCCTGAAAATTTTTTTGATCCATTTCAAGAATATACAAGGCACGTTACTACTGATCGACCGACTTGAGTTTTGTAAGCTGAACTTTAAAAATCTTAAGGCAAACTAACTAATTCTAGAAATCGAAAAACTTTGTTTTTAGTCAAAAGTACAGGCTACAGCAGCAATATTCTCAATTATTCTTGAGCAACGCACGCATACGCTTTGGATCACGAACTTGTAACAACAGCTCATTTCGACCAGTTTTCCTGTTTGCTGTCAAGAAGATGCTTCAGGATGAACAAAAAGTGCTTTAATTTTGCGGAATTTAACTGTTAAAGTCTTAATAATTAGCATGTTTCTTTCTATTTTAAGAAATTCCGTAGTTTTGACTTGTAAAATATCAAAAGTTTACAGCTGCAAAAGAGATAGCTGACTTAATAGCTGTCTTCTTAAAATGAAACCTGTATGAAAATTTCTTTTAAAGGTTCTTTGAAATTGAATTAATACTGAATATCGAATTTAAAAAGTAAAAGCAGAACATTTTAAAGAACTTGGCGTTAAACACTTATAGCTTCCTATGTTTACTTTACACTTGTCACATATTGACGGACAACCCTGCTCAGAGCTGGGACCGATCAGTTTGCCGAACGGGCCCATAGGTCGTTTTGACAACTCTGTGCCATTTCGTTTGTCATTATTCCCAACCACTCAGCCATGTATACAACAGTTTTCACTTCATTTTCTTTTACCGAATAAGATTTATATAGATTATAATACATTTCTTTTTATCAAATACATAAACTCTTTTTGATATGTTAAATCAAAAAAGAAAAGAAAAATATACAATACACTTAAATGCTTAATGCCTGAAACCCAAAAACACGCTTCAGCTTCGGCTTCGTCTGCGTTACGATGAGCCTGCTTCGAGGTTGCTTTTTAATATGACATTTCTAAAATGACACTTCTGTCATTAGCAGCTCTTATTTTTTCTCAAAAATTTGTTTTGATTTTTCGTGCAGTAAAAAATATGAATTTTGAAATCGAAAACATTAAATTTATCGCGAAAGTGGCTTACAAAGCCTATAATAACCAATGGGAGTCCCTCTAAAAGCAAATGTATTTTGTTTGTTGACTTTTTTTACAGCTGTTTAGCTGTTCAGCAAATTTTAACTAGAGCTTTCGTTTGGAGTCACATTACGTAACATTACGTTATTTTCCTTACGATTGTCAAACGAAACGTAAGGTCAAAGCTTCATTGTGGGCGTTTTTCTTTTTTAGTTCATAGCAGAGCTCGAACTGTCAAAAAAATAATTGTGTTTCTTTTTGAGCTCTGATCGTTCAGAGCTTTAAATTCGTGTTTCTTTTTTAGTTCTGAACATGTTCAGAGCGCGCTCTGTGAGCTCAGAATAAAATAACAGAGTAAACGGAGTAAAATGCTGAGCACAAACAATTTGATATCTGAAAGCCGGGAAATTAAAAAAAAATCATCGTCAAAACAATAAAAATGGCGGAAGAGGCTGCTCGCTCTAGTGCAGAAGGAAAGATATTTTAGAAAAAACTAATTGCATATAGCATTTTTTAGAATCAAATTTATTTCAGGCGTCAAAGGGACCAACGCTATGACTGTTTTTTTAATTAATTTGATTAAAGAAAATTTTTAAACGCCTTCAAACAGACGACATTTCAAATCATGACAGTTTAGTGCTCAAGTTGTTTCATAATTAAATCAGAGAGCTCTGAACAGACTCTGCTCAGAACTCTACTCTACTCTACTCTGTTCGCTCAGAGTCTGCTCAGAGCTCAGCTCTGAACTAAAAAAGAAAAACGCCATGTGATAGCATGTATTGAATTCCTATGGCTGAACTCGTAAACGTCAGGCGAAACTGAAGCTGAAGCGTGTTTGTGTTTCAGCCATAATTCTTTTTTTTTTTGTAAATGCTTCATCTGAACATATCTTAAAGTTGAGAAGTTGAAAAGTCAGAAATTCAGAAGACATTTGCTTTTAGCAAATTATTAAAATTTAAATTCTCCTCAATCTAAGGTTAAATTTTTTAGAGATTTTAAGTTGTCAATTTCGTTTAAAAGTCAAATTATCATTTTCCAATATTGTCCTTCGATTTTTCCTGATAATTTAGAAATGACAAGTTTTATTTGGGTTTGAGATTTTTTACTGGAATTTGGCAAATGTTTGTGTAATATTTGAATATCTGTGTTAATTTTCATTCAATAATAATAGTTCAGTAGAAATTTTGCATTTGAAAATGTTTCAAAAACGATTTTTTAAATTTGTCCTGATCGAGTTTCTAATTTGTTTCCCTAATTTATCAATCAATTTCTTAATTTGTTGCAGAAATTAGATTTCATAATAATCAGTAACTTCAAACGTCAAAAACATTAAATAACAATTTAATTCATATCACATTATGATTTTATTTTTACTTTGATTTTACTTTTTATTTAATTTATCTATATTTAAAATTTTTTTTTCACATAAATAACACAAAATTTAATAAATAAACAAAACGTGTACTAAATATTCATAAAAAAAAGTTATAACAAAATTATTCCCAACATTTTTCACTATCATGTTGATATTTTTTTGAATATTTTAAAAATTGATTAAAATTAAAAAAAAAATCACCCTTTTATCCTTTTCCCTCCTCAATGTCTTCTTTTTCATCATATTCAACACTTGAACGCCTCTTCCTTCTTCCACTTTGCCAAAATGAAAAAAAGAAAAGAGTAGAATTTTACTTAAATTTTAATTTTGTTTTTACAAAGAATAAGACCAGAAAAATAAAACTAAAGAAAAATCAATTATTTTTAATTTGAACAACATTATAATTATTATTTTTAAATTAACGTCTTCTTCTTTTTTTCAGTTAAAGAAATTGGCAACGGCCGTTCGCCATTACTGCAGGAGCCACTTTATGGAACTCGTCCTCAGCCATACAGTGAGTACTTTTCAATACCTGCATATATAAATTATAATATACCTTTAGGCCTTAATATTTTAATAATATGTGTGTGTCTTCGTGTAATTTATTAACGTCCTTTTTATCACATAATTTATTGCATGGTCCTATATAGTATACATAAGTATGAACGACGAAATATTTAACGCACAAGGATATTTTATCAATTTTGTTTTTTTTCTTTTTTATTATTTATGTAAAGTGAGAAGGTGAAAATTATGTCTTTCTTTTTTGTTTGAGCCTAAAGGATGTCTTCCTGGATGATAGTCCTTTCACTTAAAAGGATACTCATGGCGCAAACAATAATAATATAACCATACCATTTCCTTTATGTTTTTCTTATGAATTTACTTCTTTGATTACGCTTGTGTTTTGTACTTTTAAGCCTCGAACGATTACGATTTTGATATAAAAATCCCTCTGGAGAAAAACAGTACCATTATTATTTATATATACACCGAAAAGCAAGGATCAAGTACTCTAGAAAATTTTGTCATTTCCACACGAAATGAAAAAGAAAATCCTCAAAAAAAAACTCCAAAGGATAACAAAAGTCCAAGTCACTCACCAACACTGGTACCGTCCGTCGTCATCGCCGTGTCGTTGCCCAGTCCAAGACCACTCTCTTCTCGTCCTAGCACAAATGTTTTATTTAATATCCTTTCAACGTTAAAACTTTGTTTTATTTTCTTTTATTTTTATTTCGTTTTATTGTGTTGGTGCGAGTGCAATTCCTTCTTGTAATATAGTCCTTTATGATGATAGTGTTGGAATGATATTATTTCCTTTTTGTTTTGTAATATGGCAATGGGTGTGAAAGAAATATCCTTCGGGGTTTTAAAAGCCCCAAAGGGACCTCAATCTGCGTTCAGGTCGGTCCATAGAGCAAAGATATGTATATTCTGGCAGTAAAATGCAGAGACATATTATATACAATATATACGAATCCCTTTTTCATTAAATAAAAAAGAAACAAACCCAACAACAAAATGAAGAAAAGGATTTAAAAACAAAACACAAAAACAACAACCGGCTGGTTTCTGGCTGAAAGGATAAAACGACACAAAGATCCTGACATTGAAGTTGTTCTTTTTTTGGGCTTCCTCTCCGTTCCGTCATGATTTTCTCTCATCTCTTTGTCGCACCCATTAAGTACTTCTTCGTAGTGTAAAAGAAGTCCTTTTTGTCCATCTTCTTTTTCAAGTGATATTTGATTTTTGGATTCAAAAAAAAAAAAAAAAAAAACAAAGGAAAATAGAGCAGAATAATGTCCTTAGTAACTTTATTTGGACTTTCTCTTGTTTTTTTTTTTTGAGTTTTTTCTTTTTTGTTTAAAGGATTTAAAACAAGAATGAAGAATTTCTAAACAAGAATGTCCTGTAGAAGAAAGTACACACAAAATGAGGAAACATTTTTATTTCTTTATCCTTATTGCGTAAGGATATCCGACAAAAAAGAAGCCCAGAAAGGGCTCCTTATCATCTTACTCATCATCATCGTGTTGTCACGGATGATTTGATTCTTTCTAATAAAAATTTAAGGAATTCCTAAATACAAGGAACATTTTCCGCATTCGGTTAACACTTAACAAAAACCCTCATTACACCTGGCTTTGGCTTAAAACCTATGTACCTTACCTTCTCATTCATCTAAGTGTATATATCTAAGGATTGACAAGTATTTTCAATATCAACAAGGACATTTTCCTTTTGTTAAATGGATTGTTAAGGATTTTATTTCTATGGTTTTGTTTGTTTTCGTTTTCGTTTTTGGTTTGAGTTTTGGTTTTGTTAAATTGAAATTGAAAGTGAAACGGAAACGGAAACTGAGACTAAGACTGAATGTTTTTCTTGGTGTCAATGATTTTATTTTGGAAAATATTTAATTACGTTAAGGTGATACACCTTAAGTTAGATAGTGAGTGATAAAGTATCATGGGGGTGTATGTCAATCGATTTGAACAATTTTGTCCTAAGTTTTAATGTTATCAATAGAAGGCACTTTTCAAGGGATATGCTCTTCAAGGAGTGTTAAGGATTGACAGCTGAAAGAAAAATTCTAAGCATCTGTTTCGATTTTAAATTTGCAATTTCCTTAATTACGGTTCATTTAGCATTACATTTTTTTCTGTAAATGACATTACCATTTAAGTTTGACATAAGGATCCTTCGTCTTTAAATACAAAATTGTCCTTAATTGATGTCGTTGTCGGATGTGAAAAATAAAAACCAATTACTGCCTTGAAAAACATTGTTTCCTGATTTCAAGTTGCTGATTACAAGATTATTTCTTAAATTTTAATTAAAAATTATAACTTTTCTTGTTGAATGTTCAAAAGGATATTAATTGAATTATTTGGTTTTCAATTAGTGATCGAAAAGATTTTCAAGATTTGGGATTTTTTCAACTTTGACTGTTATCGAATCCTTACATTAAAGATCACAAATATCAAATTTGAATTTTCTGAATATATCTTAGCTTTCTCCTAAAAAAAAAGTTAAACTCTTCAGTTTGAAGAAATAACTCCTATTAAGCTGTAGGCATACTCAGAATAAGGAATCAATAATTCAATATTCCCACATTCCTCCCATATATCCTATATTCATGATTATTATGTGCTTAAAATATCAAAAGTATACCACTAATCACTTATGGACAAACTAAACAACATATGAACATAGAAACCGAATTGATTTCTTTTTCTCCCCACCTCAATTTTTATTTGTACGAGTTGTCATCCTGCCAACAAAATACTACATAGCCATCAGGACATTGTTGAGTTATAAGAGGATATAGATTATAGTTATAAAATATAGAAAACGAAATGATAAGTTCATAAGTTCTCGAAACAATAAAATATTTCTAGCCAATAATTGTATAATATTATGTATTTGAAGTATCAATAGTTTCTACCGACATATGGAATTATAAGTACAGGGTGTATCAATAGAAAGTAACAGCAATCCAATTTACAATGGAAATTGTACGAACAAAAAGGATATCAATGATCTTTGAAAATATCTAACATTTTATTGTTGAAAGAGAAAACCATCTCTTAAAGCAACACAAATGAAACTTTAAGAAATAATAAAGATTATGCAGCAGGTGTTTGATTTGTATCTTTTAATCTGGGATTTAAGGAAAAATGAAACACTTTCAAGAAATCTTTAATCAAATCCTTCCTTTAACATTAAATAAAATTATTTTCCACATCATCTGTCATTTGAACCATATCAACAGTTTGTTTATAAATTCAAAAATCTTCTAAATTAATTCCACTCTTGAACACTGTCGTAATGTCTCACCTCAACTATTTTACCATTAATAACGGATTGTTCTCTTACACAATAGTCGGTTGCACTCCTTCTGCCAAACGTAAAACGAGCGCCTTCAAGAATGCTTATCAATATACCCTCTAGCCCTAATTTGATCGTACTATAATTATAACCAAAGTTGCGTTCCTTAGCCGTACTACGCGAATGTGGAATAACTTAATAATCCATATCTTTCATTGCAATATTGAGGAATAAAAAGGTTAATAAAAATTCATTAAGATATCCGGAATTTATTTGGCTATTTTCGGGAAATAATTCTTACATTTATTAATATCCAATATCAAACGATTTGTATTGCAACATTTCCAAAATTTATTCAGATCTTCTTGTAGCTCTTTACAATCTTTGATAGAGTTAATAATTCGAAAAATGTTAACATCATCAGCATAGTTTTAGCGATATAGAAATAATTTAAACAGCAAGCAAATCATTAATTAATAAAATAAACAGCAATGGACCAAAGTGACTCCCTGTGGTACACCATAATTGACTTTAAATTGATATGAAGAGTTACTCCTGAATATGACGCTATACTACCTGTCTTTGAAGATATAACGAAATCCACATAACGAAACGGTCGTTAAGTCCAATATTACTTAATTTATTATAAAGAATTTCATGACTTAATTTTTCAAATGCCTAGCTAAAGTCTGTAATGATGCAATCGACTTGAGAGTGTTTTTCGTATGCATCCAAACAAAAAGTATAGAATTTTAATAAATTAGTAATTGTAGATTTTTTCACAAACCTATGTTGATTTTCACATATAACATATTCGTAATAAGGTTCCCATATTATGACCCTAATTTAATTATTTGGAGGTCCTAAATACCTTGAATGCTTGTATATCATCCGTAAACATAGAAAGATAAGAGTCGTTTAATATAAGACTGACATCATTTTCTCTTAGAACAAAGATTAGAGTTTAAAAGATTCTAAGGACGTAAAAGATTCTCTCAACCAATGATCAAAACTTGTTTTAAAGCCAAAAGCTTTGAATTTGAGGTAAATTATAATGTGATAGATTTTATCAAAAGTCTTGGCAAAAACAGTAGAAATCGTATCAATTTCATGCTCATTCTCAAGAGTCATCAATGTTTGTAAATTTAATTCTATAAAATTTGTAGTTGTTGACTTAACTTCAAGGAAGTCAGTTTGAAAAGGTGATAATATTGACTTCCTGTGATATTAGATTGAATCATAATCTAAACTTTCGAAGAGTATTGGAATACAGGACAGCTTTGGGACCTTTTTTATGGATTGGAAAAATAAATAAGTCTTTTAAGCAATCTGTAAACACGCACTGCGAGAGTGATAAAATGAAAAGAAAGTATAGGTCGTCAGATGGTTGATGCTTGCTCAACCCCTTTTAATCAATTTATAAAACTCGTAAACTTTTGTTTTCGATAAAGTCTAAGAACTTCTGCAACATTTTCATTTCTTCAGCATTAAAAAATCACCACTTAAAATCCCTGAGAATTCCTAAGTATAACTGATATCAAGCCAAGCTTGTGCAAAAAATTACATTGTAAGCATTTGGCATAAAGTCTACTTATGGCATTAACTGACATTGTAAGGTCATATAACGACATTTTATTCACTTTGGTGGCATTGATTTTATTACTTTTGGGACACCCTTTTTTGTTTTGAATTAAATTTTCTAATGGCAGTATTCCTCTTTTATCCTTAAGCACCTGCCTACCTCCCACCCCTACCAACTATCATGATGACTGTCTAATTTTTTGTTGTAACTATAGAAATAGATATACTCAATGCTCATACCACTATATGTACCTAAAGAAAATAAGAAGCCATTACAAAAATAACTTCCACTTTGATACTTGACATTCATTAAAAATTAAGGCATGCCCCATATATGACAACCATTGGGATATACGTATAGAATCAAATTGTATCTATAGGTAAGGTAGTAGGTTAGGTATAGAACCATCGCACGCCGCGCAATATTCTTGACTATTGTATAGAAGGAAGGGAACATTCTGAAGACAATTCTATAGCTAAGCTATAACGTGCCTAAGAGAGTGGAAAAACGAAATCGACTCAATTTTTGATTGTCTTTAACGGTATATAGTATGTATGTAGATACATAAGCACATAAATAGAATAGTTATAGAATAAGGTTGGGAAAAGCTATAAGTACATACCACAGCTTAGCCATCAGTAAAAGTCGTTTATCTATGCACATTATAGAGTATAGAGTACAGAGTATATAAGACCACCTAACATACCTTACCTACCTTCCTAACTACGACGACTACAACGACGAACGGTGACGACCAAAATTGAAAAAAAAAAAAGATTCATACAGTTGCGGTCAAAAAAATAAGACTAAAATTAAAACTTTTGTGAGGTAAATGGTTTTTTGGCCATTAAATTGTGTTTAAAGGTAAAAGAGGAAAAAATGGCCTCTAGATCTAGAATAAAGACAAGGGCAATTTTTCATGTAACTATATAGGAAATCTTTATTTTAAGATATTAAACAAATCCTTACATCCTTTTGGAGCAAATAAGATTATTGGACTTAATATTTCAAAGACATTTGATAAAGCTTGGCTTCAAACTCTATTATCAAAAAATGCATGCATTCGGTATTGACGAATCTCTTCTTTGTTGAGTTAGAAATTATCATTCGGAACATTCAATTCAAATAGTATTGGACGGGTTCAAAAATGATATCCATACAATAAACGCTGGTGTGCCTCAGGGCTCCGTTTTGTCTCCGACACTCTTCCTTATTTTTATAAATGATCTTTATGATCATTTTGTATTGACGAATCCTTTCTTTGTTAAGTTAGAAATTATTTTTCAGACCGTTCAATTCAAATAGTATTGGACGGGTTCAAATCGGATATCGACAAAATTAACGCTGGTGTGCCACAGGGCTCCGTTTTGTCTCCGACACTCTTCCTCATTTTTATAAATGATTTTTTGTCTGAAATTTCTAACTCAATTCATTGTTTCGCTGCTGACAGTATCCTCAGCTTTTCATAATTGTTTTTAAGTTCTCATTTTCTCAGGATGTGGACTACCAATCAATGACAGCGTATGATAAGCTTATTAGATTTTGATCTTGACAGCATTGTTCAATAGGGAATTTGTTGCCGTATATCAGCAATGTTGTCCTCGAATCATCTGGCTTATCGGCGTAGAATAGAGACCTTACATATCCCGACAGAAAAAAAAGTCAAGTGGAGTTATATCACAAGATATTGGAAGCCAATTCACGGGTCCGTAACGTCAAATTATAAGGTTAACAAAAGTTTCCTTTAATAAATCAAATGTGGCACAAACTGTGTGACATCTTGTGTCATATTGTTAGAAGAATAGCCCCTTAATATCATGGTTGTTGAATTGATTAACGAAAAAGTCAATAATCATGGCTCTATAGCTGTCATCATTGATTGTAACATTCTGGTCAGAAGTTGGGCAAATTATTACACCACCAAACAGTCAGTTTTTGTGGATGTATAACAGTGTCTTGCGCTTAAGGACTATCATCACTTCAAATACGGCAGACACATCCATTTAACCAAAAGTGAGTTTCATAAATCACTTGACAGCTCACAAAATACTGGTCAGCTGTGGCTACATTAAAGTTCTATACCTCCACAACAAAAAAACACCCTTTTAAGGCCTTAATGTTAATTGATTTAACAGAAGGCAATTCTATTCCAATTACCAAATCAGTTCTTTCACTTCACAAAAGTTAATGACGTTTTGCGGTTCTATTTTTTTAACCAAAGCTGTATAGACAAAAATTGGGGCCATGAGGTGGTAAAAAAAAGCATAAACCCGTATGCAGGTACCTCGAGGCAACTCAAATCCATTAGATATTCTATATAGAATTTAATAAAAAAAAAAAAATAACAACAAAAACAACAACGAATTTATACATAATGACAACATGTCAGCTTTTGGAATGCTTAGCTGGATTTTATTCTATAAAACGTGGTCGAAGTGTTGCTCGTTGCTGTTGCTGTTTGTGTTGCTGTTGGCTCGGCTTCTGCCTCTGAAGCTCGTGCTGCTGCTGCTGTTGCTGCTTGGCTTGTTAATTCTTAGTACTTTTATTTCAATTCACTGATTATATCTAGATACATAGATTCTATATATGAATGAAGCTAACACTCTTTAAGATACTTATACATAATGCGTAATAGAAATTCATTTAATTGGTGTTCTTGACTTGGTTTTGTAATTAGGTTAGATGAACTAGGACGACTATATACGATGACGATGTTGATGATGATTTCTACATATAAAGTGGATTCGAAATAAATAGGTACCTATGTATCTATAGCTCTGATGTAACGTAGGTATAAATATAGTAAAAGTTAATCTCCAGTAGGCTATATGGGCAAAGTAGAAGACATAAGGCATACTAAAGATAGGTATAGGTATACAATTTACCTACTTTGATTTTTGCACGCTTGCTAGTTCTAATTTCCGTATTAAATATACAATTTATTCCATCATAGAATCGGGGGCTGTTGACTTGGATTTTGTTGGTCCTTGGCCCTTTTGAATGAATAAGCCTTTTTGATTAATCAAATTCAATAAATATTCAAGTGATTCTATAAAGCGACTATACAGTAGGTGGTGGTGGTAGTGGTGAAGAATTATGAAAGGTTGAAGGTCCTTTAAAATTAATTAAGGAATATATATTATATTTATATATATTTTATTTTATTTAGGCAAGATTAAAAGGTAAGAAGGCGAATGTCTTACTTATGGGACATTTGCTCTTAATGTATTTCAAACATTGTAGGTATAAATAAATAATTGTTATGCGAAATGCTAAGTTCATCTAAGGTCAAATTAAATTGCTAGGATTTAATGTGAATTATAATTCGGAAATGAAATGACGATAGGATTATGGGAAATTGCTTCTTTTGTTCAATGTGGTTTTCGATTTTTGTCGAAAAATTTATTTTTGGTGTAATTACAATCAAAAATAGAAATGTGTTAGTTTTGAAAACAGTTTTAATAACAACTCAAAAAAAAGGAACTTAGATTCGTGTATTGATTTCTTTAAAAATGTTCTAATTAAATTTTTGCGCATATTAATCGAAATTACTGTATTTAAAGAACTTGTATCAAAAATAAGGCGGTTTTCTGTCGAGTTATATGAGACACTAAATCAATTTAGATTTAGATTCTAGGGACATTGAAACGTTTAGAAAAGTTGGTTGACAAGCTTCTTTTCTAGGCAATCAAATTAGACTTTTTCAATGAGTTTTTAAGGACATTGATTCAAGTTTGATTTCGAAATTCCTTTATCACATAAAGTCTTAGAGATACGAGGGCGGGTCAATAAGTTCGTGACTTTTGGAATAAAACACAGATTTTTTGATAAAAAAATAATTTTATTTTTCAACGTAGTCTCCCTTGAGCTCTATACACTTCTCCAATTTTTGTATCCCTTTCAAAAAAAATGATTTGTCGAGGTCCTCAAAATAGGCCTTTGTTTGCGAGATGACTTCATCATTGGAGTCAAATCTTTTTCCACCAAGCCATTTCTTCAGGTTTGGGAACAAGAAGTAGTCGCTCGGAGCCAAATCTGGAAAATAGGGTGGATGGGGGAGCAATTCGTAGCCCAATTCATGGATTTTTGCCATGGCGACTGCACATGTGTGCACCCTTGCATTGTGAGCAAACGCGGCACCCATCTTGCGGAAAGCTTTCTCATGCCCAAGTGATCATTCAAAATTGAAACCACTGAGCCATGCGAGATCCCTACAGCTTCCACAATCGCACTTTCAATCTTCGATCGGCCAACACCATATCGTGAATTTTTTCGATTGTTTCGGGTGTAGAGACCTCAACTGGGCATCCAGGACGTTCGGCATGTTCAGTGCTTGTACGGCCACAACGAAATTCAGTAAACCACTTTTTTACCATTGAAATCGATGGTGCAGAGTCCCCTTAGTATTTATCAAGCTTAGCCTTGGTCTCGGTAATGGTTTTTTTTCGCAAGAAATAATGCTTAATAAGCACACGAACTTCAATTTTTCCATTTTTCCTCAAATTAGTGAGTAGTCTGATAAAAATAGCTGTCAAACACAAACTAATTGACAGCAAGTTTAAATTTTGACAGGAGTCAACTGACAGATGCCTGTTGACAGGAGCAATGTTGCTGTTTCAGTAAAGAGGTCGGAAATTCAAAAAGTCACGGACTTATTGACCCGCCCTCGTATTACGTCCTAAAAAAATGGCTTCCAAATTCCGAAACTAACCCTAAATACACATCACAATATTAAACATGGGGGATATAGAATAAAGATAAGGGTAGTTTTTCATGTAACGGTATAGGAAATCTTTATTTTAAGATATTGCACAAATCTTTACATCCTTTTGGAGAAGGTAAGATTATTGTACTTAATATTTCAAAGACATTTAAAAATGTTTGGCTTCAAACTTTCTTTTCGAAAATGCATGCGTTTGGTTTTGACGAATCTCTTCTTTGTTGAGTTAGAAATTATCATTCGGAACGTTTAATTCAAATAGTATTGGACGGGTTCAAAAATGATATCCATACAATAAACGCTGGTGTGCCTCAGGGCTCCGTTTTGTCTCCCACACTCTTCCTTGTTTTTATAAATAATCTTTGTGATCATTTGGTATTGACGAATCCCTTCTTTGTTAAGTTAGAAAACATCTTTCAGACCTGAGTTAGAAAACATCTTTCAGACCGTTTAATTGAAATAGTATTGGACGGGTTCAAATCGGATATCCACAAAATAAACGCTAGTATGCCACAGGGCTCCGTTTTGTCTCCGACACTCTTCCTTATTTTTATAAATGAAGCTATCTAAATCCATGAAGTTGCTTTTATTTTTAATAAAATTTGTGATGGTTTTCAAATCTATAATCTCTCAACAGTCAGTTGAAATATTTATAGTATTTTATATTTTATAATATTTTCGAAAATTTTTCAAAGGTTGCTAGATTTCAGGTGTCTTAAAAAATCTGATAGAAATGCTTAACCATAAAAAAGGCAAAACGGATTAAAATATTTTGGTATATAAAATTTTGAAATATAATTATAAAAAAAACATAAACATAATTTGGAAACGAGGGTATTTTTTAAATTTTCAGCAAAAAGTTAAAATAGAGTTTCGTATTTGCAATTAGCACTAAAAATTTAATTCAACACTATGAAAGCAAACGACAACAGAAAAACGTACTTATTTATTTAATTTTCGAAATTTGCCGGAGACCAACTTTCATTATTTTTAAAATGTTGATCAGTGAAACTGACATCTTAAATCTTAACTTATCTCAGAATTTTCTTTTTTTAAGGGTTGCCAAAGCAAATTTTAGGAAGTTCAAAGAATTTTTTAATCTATTTTAAGTCAATCTTGAAAAAGAAACCTACAATAAGCTTGTAAGAATTATTTAATTTAATATAGAAATATTGATGTAAATTTTTTCCCGGAAATTTCTTTACCAATATCAATTAATTCCGAAGAAATTCTTAAGCATTATTAATGTTTCCAATGTTTTGAGGGTAGGAAATAGGAATTCCGAGCTAATATTTGAAGTTCCAATAAGACCTTTTATATATGTTATCATTATATTGTATTCCAAAATTAATATTTATCCTGCATGAGCTTTTAACTTATGACATCGTTTTTGAAAAATTTATCCACTTATTACTAAAAAAAAGTGTGGAGACCTGTTCAATAGGTTCATTAATTAATTTTCATTGCTTTATTTAGTCCTTCATAAATACAGCGTTTATAAAAACACTTTGAACTTAACTCATTCTTGTCTTTCTTTGGTACCGGCATTTAATTACATTAAAAGTTTTATTAACTTCAGATAGGAACATTTTGTAATTGGTCCGATTTGTCGAATTGAAAATGTTGACAAAAATTTGATTTTAATATGATGAATGCAGTTTGCCATTTCAAAAAACCTACCCCAAAAATATTAACCATTGACCTAGTTAGAACTTTCAACTGAAAATTTTGTCAATACATATTCACATTAACATTGACGACTACAGTAGGGAAAATATTGAACCCTTCCATAGAGCTCTGTATTTTTCTATGATACTATGAATTATTTTACATTGCGGATCTTCATGGTGCTTTTGGTTTAATATTTAAACTATGAAAACAAAAACGTGCAAATAATTTAGTTTGGACAATATTTTGCTTTTATATAAAATTTAAAAGTGGATTTTGTATGTTCATAAAATACAAACAGTCAAAGTTTTTTTTTTATTATTTTTTCGAAAACATTTTATTTTATATATAGAAACATTTTAATCCTTTATTGTATATGGTGTCGAAAAGCGAAGTTATATATCCATTATTTATATGTTTTCCGCACTTCTTTTTTTATTTTATATATTATATCACAATGTTATAATCCTTTCACATAGCTTAACACAAAATTTTATGATATTTCAATTAATTCCATCGTAACTGGCTTTTGCCAGTAGCCAGGAGAATTGTATAACTTTTTTTTTTGAATTTATCCTAAAGGCTGCCTCAAAAACTCACCCACTATCTCCTCTACTTAAAATGTAAAAAAAATAAATAACAAATATAATAAAAATATATATGTATGTATGTATGTATGTAATGTACAAACATACATACATACATAATTTAATATGAAAATCTCAAAAATAAAAATAAACAAATAACGAAAAAAGGATAATAGATTATTTTTCGCACAATAAATTCAGCCAGTTTCCATTTGAGTTAACCTATTTTTCACTCGATCCTCAGAGAGAACATTTTGCCCCCTCCCCCATTTGTGCCACCCTCTACTTATAGCACCACATATTATGAGGGTACACTTTTATAAAGCATAAAGGATAAACACACACAAAAAAATATACCACACACTGTCGGAACTTGATCCTGCCACAAACATCAGCATTGCCATTCATTGAGTCAAAAAATAAAAAACACAAAACAAGAGAATACAAAAAAGAAAAATATCCTTCTGAAAGGAGAAACACATTTGAAAGGATTATCTGATTTTAATTGCCACGGATTATTATTGGTAGTTTGGTTGGCTGGTTGGTTGGGGGTGAATTGGATATGATGGCAATTGAGAGGGGGTGGACTATACACATTTGTTTTTGTTGTATTTTGGTATTTTGTCAAAAGGATTAGACTGTAGGATATTATGAAGCTTTTTATTAATATTTGAGAGGATTTTTTTTATTGTGTTGATGTTGTGTGCTTATACCTCCTACTCGTTTCGATATTACCAGAAAAATATAAACAAAAACAACGACAACGACGATTATGATGACGATATCCAGGATTAAATGTTTGCCTTAACCGGGGAGAGATTTGTGTTTTTTCTTTTGTCAATTTAACAAGTTGACAGAATAGTCTATTTTTCTCTATGACTTTTAAGGATTTTGTTGTTGTTGTTTGAATGTAAATTGATGTTTGCGTTCGCCATAACCATAATCACAACAACTTTTCCCAAAAGAAATTGAAATTTTCTATAATTTAAAACATATTCTAAAACATCAGGAGATAGGTTTTAGCACAATTTCATCACACACCTTCTTCTTCTTGATGTCAATCAATAAAATAATAAAGTTTGTCCATAAAGTTGCTTCATTGTCTAACAAATCGCCTGCCCCATCAACTTAATTAAAATGTTCATCCATTCCAATTTTATTACATATGGATATATGTTATAAAGGGTGTCCCAAAATTAACGCAAGATTTGAATTTGCCGCCATTTGTGCAGTGAAGTGTTGGCAACCCTGAAAAAAAAAGCAATTTGACAGCTAACAGTATAGGGTTATTAAAAATGGAGCGTTACACGAGAGAACAAGAGAGAAGAGAGTTCGTTGAATGGATTATTGAACATCAACAAATGGACTCTGATTTTTCGAGCAAAATCATCCTAAGCGATGAAGCACATTTTCATCTTGATGGCTTTGTCAATCGCCAAAATTGCCGCATTTGGGGTTCGGAGAACCCACATGTGATTGGCGAAAAACTAATGCATCCACAACGCGTGACTGTATGGTGTGGATTTTGGGCTGGAGGCATAATTGGGCCATATTTTTTTGAAAATGATGCTGGTCAAGCAGTGACTGTTACTGGTGCTCGATATCGCGACATGATTACACAGTTCTTTCTGCCAAAATTGGATGATATTGATGTGTCCAATATGTGGTTTCAACAAGACGGTGCCACATGTCATACAGCCCGTGAAACAATTCAATTACTGCATGAGACATTTCCAGGTCGTGTACTCTCTCATTTCGGTGATCAAAATCCTAGATCGTGTGATTTAACACCATTAGACTTCTTTTTATGGGGTTATTTGAAATCACAAGTCTATGTCAACAAGCCCACAACCACCCGTGCATTAAAGGAGGAGATTCAACGCTGCATCAACGAAATTCAGCCACATTTATGCAGAATGGTCATGGAAAATTTCAACAAAAGAGTGCGCATGTGCATGCAAAGCCATGGAGGCCATTTGTCCGATGTGTTATTCCATACATAACCCTATCCTATGTACTTTACGAGTCAATAAAAATATAACTATCAAAAGACTAAAAACGGCGTTTTCTATTTAATTCAAATCTTGCGTTAATTTTGGGACACCCTTTATATTATTCCCATCGCATCGGGAGGAAATCTCAGCACAAAATTAATTACAGGCCCATCACTATCAGACTTTTTCAGGCATAACGCAGGCATCCCAGAAGAAAGAGTAAACGGGAGATAAACAGAGAGAGTGAGAGAGAAAGGGAGAAAAGGAAAAAAAGACCAAAGCATTTATATTCATTCCAACAAATTGGATTAACTTTCCAGCTGTTATGGGTGTTCAAGCTCCACACAGCTCTCAAGCAAACAATCATCCATCATCGTCGGGCGATGATATAATTATCCTATCAGAATAAAAATTCCAAACTTTTTCCAAATTTAATAATTTTCAATAAATAAAAATAAAAGAATTTCAAGACCTTAATTTTTGCGAGAGGCTTCAACCCTCGGAAAAAAATCGTTTTGGCAGTAATTTTCGTTGGCATATGAAAAACGTACATTTCTTAAATAATGAGTATGCAAATGACTTATAAGTTAAGTGGAAAGGTAGGTATGAGGCTATACCTTACTTAAGTACCATGTACCGATACTTACATTAATATTGGCTACCACTGCGTGTAGTTGGCAACATTTTAATGACTGAGTGTCAAAGTTGTCATTAAAAATAGCAACAACCAAATTGTATGGGTACCTATTTCTTATGTTTGTATAGTTGTTTCCGGTTGATTGCATGGCTTAATGGCAATATATAGGTAGGTAGGTATAAACAAACCATCAGGAAGGTAGTGCTAAAAGACTGTAATGTCCGGTGGAAATCATATCAACAAGCCAATGAGTTTTAGCGTAATTGGATAAATATTTTGTTTTTGTTGTATTGTTTGTTTAATATGGATGAATTAAGGCTTTTTGTTTTGGAAAAATTACCCAATTTTGAGCAGCAGAAGAGGAGAGAGTAAAACTTACACAATTCGAAAACTCAGACCAAAAACTATGATTTAAATAAAAAAAACTAAGTCATGATTAAAAGTCAATCCAATTAATAGGGAAATAAGAGGCTGGGATGCGACCCACACTGATATCTTCCCATCCCGTCTGTCGATTTGTCTTGCTTAAAAGTTTGTATGTTTAAGTTTTTTGTTAAAAAATTTGTCAGTATTCTTAAAAATTTTAAAAATTACCAACAATATTTTGCTTATAATGAAATAGTTTGATTTCAAAATCTATTTTTGTTAACGAGATTTTTAGTCAAAAATCTCATTATACTAATTTTATGTAGCGTTTTTCGAAGGTTCAAAGACAATTTTTTTTTATAAAAAATACAAACTTTAAAAAAAATGCTATAAAAACTTTTAAAAATTGGTTTTCAACAAAAATATTTCGTAAACAAAATCAGGTATTGAAATAAAACCTATTTCATATTTTGTAAAATATTTTTGCTAACTTTAAGTTAATTTTTTAGAAAAATCCAATGGACGACTTTCTGTACAAAACACTAAAGACCTACAAAAACAATCAAGGAACTTGTGTTTTTCCACACAATTTTTTTTTTTATTAATAATTCGAAAAATTTTAAGAAATATCGCATCCCATCCATTTTTTCGTTTAATGTTGTTGTAAAAATTTCTCTTCTCAAAAAATAAAAACCGATCAGAAACTGGTCAAACGTCTCACAGTGGACCAATCCATACATGCTAGACGTAAAAAATTCTTTCTCTTGGTTAAATGATTTTATTTGACAATACAAGCATTTTTTACTATGGGAGGTGGGGGTCTATCTCCCCCCGTTTAGGCGGGAGGGGCAATTTTCTAAAATATGACAAAAAATTTAAGAAAAATTTATTAAAAAACAACGGAAACACCTACACCTACAGTTATGAATAATACTTTTTTTAAAAGCCAAAATTCGACATATAATTCTAATTTTTAAATCAAGTTATTTCAATCAATGGTTTTCGAGATAATCGATTTCAAAGTCAAAATTTGTGAAAAAAAAAGTTTGAAAAAACACATTGAATACAATTTCTTTCATGACTGTGACATTAAATATGAAATTAATAGATGAAATAAGCTACCTTAATTAATTTCTAATCAAATACTGAAAACCATATGCTTCTATGCCTTCTAGTTTTTGAGAAAATTAAAAATAAAAAAATTACCTGTTCATCATATTTTCATTTTCTTGGCTATTTTCGCCAATATTAACAGCTTTTTAACTTTAAAGTATTATGCCTCAAGATTTAAACACCCTTTTGTATTCTCTGTCCCGCTCAGACAACTTCGTTGCTTTGCTTAGGCCATTAAATTGGTCCTAAGAATCTCTCCCCCAAAAATACAATTTTCAATGCAAAAAAAAATAAAAAAAACCTAAAAATTGTGTATATGTATGGAATTTTTAATGAACTTAAATTTTATTTCCAAATCATGATAAATACAAATTTTATATAATATTAATTAATCGGATTCGTTATCGGATGTTTCTGAGTACTCAAGACTCAAGTCATTATCATCTTCGTTTGATCTCTGGCTAGTGCTTGCAGTCAAATCAGGTTCTACTAAAAATTTTAAGATTTCTGGTGGAATAGATCGAGCATTTTTTAAGGGTTTTTCTCGAAAAGAATCTATTAAGGGATCTGATGTAATTAAAAGCATGTTTAAAAGGTCTTTATTAGAGTTAATCCTAGAATTTTTTCTAGTATGAGACATTCGGAAACGTCTACAGTCTTTGTTCCGAGCCTCTTGGCTTTCTTCAGAGAGTTGTCCTATCGGAACTATGCACTGCTTTATAACCTCAGCAGAATGACACAACAATTTGTGAATACTGATGGGCATTGGGTACCAATTATAAAGCCCAACGTATGACAGTTTTGTTTCTTGCAGATAGTTTTCGAAAAGTGCTATATTTATTTTGTATCCTGATGAAATACAGCTCAAGATAATGTAAAACCGTTGTAAAATGTTTGGATCAATTTGAGTTATTTCGGCACTTTTAACATAATTTTTAAAAAATCTTCTGGCAGTATTGCCATCATTTGTGTTGCCAAAGCCAGGTTTTGGCTTGTCTACAATTAAACCCATTTCAGATTTGAAAAGAATTTGAATATTTTTTTTTCGCGTTTCCACCAAAACCTTATCGTTTTCACTTCTTTTAGCCCACTTCCGTTCATCAAGGCTGTAAGCTATATGTAAAAAACACTCAAGTGCTTTAATCCAAGCATGTAGACTTGACAAACCATATTCATAAAACTCAGTTTTTGGTGTTCTATTTATTACAATTTGGTTCATTTCGCTTGGCTTGGCACCACAAATGTAGCAAAATTGAGTTGACCGGTTAGATGTTAAAAAGTTCGCAATTTTTCCGTCTATCATGGTGAACACAAATTGAAATTTTACTTTGATATTTTTACCACCAACTGATATTTCCAAGTCCTCAATACTATTTATTTCATTTCGAACTTTACTGAATTCTCTAAGTGCCATATCTTCTGTTTCCTTGGAAAATAGAAATTTAAATGGGCGGCATAACCGTGTTGAAAATGGATTGGGATTCTGCCATATAATATTTCTTTCATCCGACATTAATCTTAACTGAATCGGAACAAACGAAATGAAAAACAAGTACTCATCTGTAGAAAATTGATTTTCAAATCTTTGCTTAAAAGTACTATGGGCTGAGCTTCCATCCCCACCCCATTTGCATATTAAAAGAAGTGACGAACTGTCCACTACATTTTGCGATATTACAGCTTGTTGAACTATCAGTAATCGATTAGCTGTGTGATAAACTATATCCATGATATTTATGGAGGCAATTAATTCGTCAATAAATATTGCATCTTCATGCGGAAAACACTTTTTTTGCTTTTGCTAAACTATAAATAGACGGATATAATGAACGACCTCTCTCTAAAGATTGTTTTCTTAAAATTTTGTATGCATGAAGAGTGAGTTTTGCATCAATGTACACTGCAAGTGCTTCTTCGTTGCTGTATTCTCGGATTTGATCGAACTTTTTCTGCACTGTCCTTAATTCTTTAGCAGCCTCAGGATGGTCGGTAACTTCTTCGATCACATCGGCAACTATGCGCATTCCACTAGAACGTGGAGCCATTTGAGCAGCATAAAGAATTTCTGGAGGAGTTCTTGACTCAAGCAGATCACGAACATTTGCGCGTTTAGAATGAGGTGTACAATCATCAAAACTTTTGTTTGGCCTTCCACTCTTAAAGTGCCCCTCATTTTTTTCTAAACTATTATTCTGATTGTCCAATGCTAATATAAAATTGGAACCATCTAGCCAGTCTTTGTATTTCAGGCGAAATCTATCATTTCTCGAACCAGCTGCCTTCCACTTTTTGTCAAAACTTGCAGACAAAAGCTAAATTTTATTTTTAACCTGCTTGCAGATCTCGATATTTTCTTCTGGAAGACTAAATTTATCCAGAACATGTTCGAAAATTTTAACATTCCGGTTCTTCTTTTGATTCGAACGCCAAACGCCATAAAATTCCATACGTGAAATTCCAAATTCTAGTAGGATTCAAACCAAAAAAAAAAGGCCTTGCAAATTAGTGCGAAAGAAAAAAAACATATATTCTTTAACTAGACATGACACACTTTTCAAAAACATAATTTATCACTACACTTTGACATACTCATATTTAGATTGTCTAAAACAAAATAACATTTTTAACAATTTTTACCACAAAATAAGTATTTCACTGAAAGCTCATTTCCAAGACAAGTAAACGGGACACAAGATATCAAACATGGAAAAATATAAGAGAACAAACCGACTAATACACCTGCCATTTGTTTAAATTTAATTCTTTTTGGATTCAAAATTATAACAAAATTGCATTTACTTTGAATTGCAAAAATTTTATTCAAGAAATATTATAAATTGAAAGTTTGATTTTGAAGTGACAGAACTTTTTATTTAACCAACCAAATGTCAAGTGGATTGAAATTCTGAGATCAGCTGGGTATTGTTATTGTTTACATCCGCATGAACAACAGTGAGTCGCAGTTGACTTTTTTACTTCTGGCATGTATGGATCGGTCCACTGTGCGTCTCTCGGAAGAAAACACTTTAATCTTCAATTTTTAAATTAATATTTTTGGGGCACCAATAGGAAGTTATCAGCGCCAGGCTTTGTATTTTCTCTTTAAACCTTAGTTTTGTTTTAGACATCGGCATATATTTTTTTTTTTTTCAATTCAATCTCTTTTCGAAATTGTTTAGGCAGTTAAAATACAAACATCAATCCATATTTGTCTAGTTTTTAAGAACAACATTTCTCTAGATAAAAATTCATAATCCATTCAGTAGAACTTTACCTCAGTTCCCTGTTTTGTTCTATAAAGAAATCAAACAAACGTAACGTATACTTAATCAAAACAAACAGATCCTAAAATTTCGTTGAAAAGCATTTATTTTTTCAAATCTAATTGAATTAAATCAAATCAAACTTCAATACAGATACCTATCTCTTTATATAAACTTAGGTGTATGTACGTACATCTATTAATTTTCTTGACCTATTGAATTCAATCAATAAATCAAATGCAATTTCATCAATTTCACTTTACATAAATAAATATAAATCAAGTTATCAAGTTCTCACAGAAAATTCATTCAATTTGAAATTGAACACAAATTTTCAACTCATCAGATATAATGTATCGATTGACACTTAAAATAAGGATTTCCATTTGAAAAACAAGCATTTGGAAAACAAATCAAAAAATCTTATTTAAGGATAAAATTGCCATTCAAAGAGCTCGCATATCGATCAATCGTGAAAAACGAACAGAAATGACAAGAAATTGACAAAGAAACAAAAAGGAAAAACTATTGACAAGTGTTTAAATAAATTTATTTAATTAATAGCAGTATTAGAAGATTGATGGAAGTGTTTTCTTAACCCTCCAAGTGACAGTTTTTATACTTGGAATTGAATAATTCTAAATAATATTAGGTAACTTGAGAACGGAGAGTTTACACTGTCACCAGCTTCGAAAAGGATAACGATTTTTGTTCAAAAACAAAATAAAATTGATGATTCCTTAATTATTGTTTATTGTATATTTAGATGGGTGATAAATAATTCTGTATACTTATAGTTAGAGGAGTGAATTCTTAATTTCTAATCGTACTGCATAATTCTCAATTCTCCCGCTCAAAGCCTCCGAATTGTTAAAGATGTTACCTGAGGAATCGTCTTTTCTTAAGAAGTGTCCTTATACCTTCACTTTAGTTCCTCTTTGTTCTACATTTAATATACGAGGTAATTTAAATAAATGTCTTGTTACTCCTCATCCTCACTCCTCCTTCAACTAATGAAATGGAATTATTTCACGACTCTTGTCTTCTTTGATTATATTTAAAGATGGTTGAACTCTCAACAATACAAAGGACATCATCATCGTCATCATCCCTTAAGGGGGCTAATGGTTGGTGATTATTTTCTCTTTTTTATATTTTTAATGAACAAAAATGAAAGGAGTTTGACTAATAACTGTCATATCTTTTCATTGTCTTCGTTTCTTTTTTGAACTCAAACTAAATAATTCCCCTAAGGTTTGATAATACCATTATCCTTATCACAGATGGTTCTATATTCAAAATTGTTAAAACTTAATGAGGTTTTTCTTCTTGTTTAAGCAGAAATTAACATTAATATTAATTTTTTGAATTTCTTAAGAAATATTAATGGAGAATTAGAGAATTAACGTAGTTATCTTTTGTTAAAAAGGATCAAACTATAAAACTTCTAAACAAATTATGATAAACTTGCTTAGATTAGTTTGAATTTTATGTTTGAAGAGATTTGTAGTGTTAACAAAATTACTAAGTCTTAAAGATACTCTAAAGAATCTTTACCTATGAATTTTTGGTTTCCTGATTACAATTTAACAAAATTGACAGTTATAAGCTTCAAGGACATTAAAATGGAAAAAATAAAATAGAATAGGGATAAACACAAAAGAATTCAATCCTTTTTTATGTGTATAAGATGGAATTTTATGGATACATGTGCGTAAAAGCATTTTAATATACAAATTTATTTTAATATCTAAAATTGGTCCTTCGAGCCGGATTATGGTATTTTTTTTCCATTTATTTTAATCTACCCGTTGAATAAAAAATAATGTCACACATTTGAAAATAAATGAACTGAATAATGTAAAAAAATATATATATTCATATCCTTGATAAATCCAAACAATAGAATTTCAAGGCCTGGTCTGCAAAAATTCTACCCTTTTCTCTCTTCACTAGACCATAACCACAAAACTGACCATTTTCAAATACCTACCTTCTTGTTTGCTACAACAATCAATAGATCGGGGAAAGTTGTATTGTGTGTTGGAAATTGTTGCTTTTTCTCCAGCCCCTCTCGTATTCAACATATAACACTTATGTGTTATAACTTTTATTGTTTTCCATTTGTGTAAATATTGTTCATTGTTATTGTTTTTATTTATATTTGTATGTTTTGTTTTATAAAAGTAACAATACCTCGCGAGTTTTCTCACCATTTTCTCTCACTAGTTCATAAAAAGGAAAAAAAAGGGATGAACAAACAAAACTTTATCCATTTCCATTGGAAATATGAAAAGAAGTCAATTAAAACTTTACGCCGCCGCGTGCATTTTTGTTTTGCTTTTTTTATTTTTATTTATTTTTATTTTGATTCTTTATATCTTCTTTAACTTATTTCTACTTTGTTGTGTTTCATTCTTTTGTCGGCATCACAAGGACTATTATTTTATCCTTTTTAAACAACAATAAAAAAAAATAAAGTAGTTTCAAAATAAAACAATAACATAAATTGAAATGAAGAAATACTTTTTTTTGATTCTCTTTCGACCCTGCTACTTAAAAATATAGTTTTAATTAAAAAGAATTTTAAATAGTTAAATAAAAAAAAAAGAGGGACAAATGGTATGTACCCTATTTTTTGAAAGAGAAATGCAAGAAATGGGCATTTTACTTTATCATCAAAGTTATTCAATTGTTATATTCTTTAAGTGTGGATTTCAAGAATGAAAAAAAAATGTAATATTTTATTTAAATGTTTAAATTTTGTTTTAGGTTAATAAACCTCAAAACCGTATTTTAAAGGGTGGGCTGAATACTAATTTCTTTTCAAAAATCAATAAATTGAAAGGAAAGTAATTTCTTGTCTTTTTAATTTTCTAATAATTTGATTTGGTTTCGTACTATAGGACACGAATTGCTTGGATTATGTTTGCCTTAAGACGTTTAGGGATAATTGGCGTAGCTCAAATCTTTCATGGTTATATAGCTTTGCTTACACATTCAAAAATTAACAAAAGAGCCAAATCACAGCTCCAAACCAGCCAATTGTCATAGATAAGACTGTTGCTAACAGGATTTTGGAATTTAGAGCTCGAAAGATCAATTTTAGTATAAGGCATTTCAAGCACCAGAGATCGTCAAATTCCATGACTCATTATAAGTAAAAAAAAAAAAGGTCACTTAACATAGACCTTTGACCGTAACGTTGTGCCACTTTCATTTTCGAAAAAAATATTATCCACCATTATACTCGTATTCTGTTTCTGTGGATGCATTGGATTTACGAGGATCAGGCTGGTAAAAGAACGCAATCTTTTGGGAAAGCAATTGTTTTAAGTTACACTCCAAAAGTAAGTTCAACTTTTCAAATAACACAATGTAATTTTGGAGGAGGTTCTGATCCAACCCCTCATGAACCCGCAACTCTGAATCGAATGCATACATGAGCCTCAGTCTCTGCCCAGCATTAGTCTGTTGTCTGTCCCTAAACATAGGAAATCTGGCTCGAAGGACCAAAATGTTTTAAGTTACACTCCAAAAGTAAGTTCGACTTTTCAAATAACACAATGTCATTTTGGAGGAGGTACTGATCCAACCCCTCATGAACCTGCAACTCTGAATCGAATGAATACATGAGCCTCAGTCTCTGCCCAGCATTAGTCTGTTGTCTGTCCCTAAACATGGGAAATCTGGCTCGAAGGACCAAAATGTTTTAAGTTAAATTCCAAAAGTCAATTCAATTTTTCAAATAAAATACTAAATGAAGAAAATGAAACACACTCATTAAAATTTTAAATAGAAGTAATTATACATTTTTTTTTGTGACCTTTATGTCACCTTCAGTTTTTTCAAATTCTTCATAACATATATATGTATATAAATCCATTAAATAAAATATTTGACGAAGACATCGCGTATCGTTCTGAGCGATTTGTTGGCGGCAGCATCTAACAGTAATCTTTTATGAATTTAATATAAAGATGGCATTCATTGGATTCACTTAAAGTTTGGGACTTCAAATCATTTGAACTTAAAAAGACTGGAATACATTTTTCACCAACCATGTGCCTATACAAACAATTGATTGCAATCGTTTGAGACTTCCTACATTCTTTCAATTCACTTGAAGTCTTTTGCATGTTTAAGTGAAATTGAATGGTGATTGCAAAATTTGTAGTCCCAATATTGCTGAATACGATGAATGTAATATTTAAGTTGAATTATTGTTAGTATTTTATAATGATTTAAATCCCAAAAGATTGCATTCTTTTACAAGCCTGCGAATTTTCTGAGCAACCATTTTGTTTGTTAACGTAATCTCCTCCTCAGAAAAAATTGTTTTTTCTCCCAAAACCATTGTTTAATTCATGCTGCTCTAATCTCCGAACAGCGAAGCTATTCCGAAGCAGATGGTCTTCAATTGTTGAGTCGATTGGAAGTAGTAAGCGAAAAATCTTCTGCATTCAGTATTTCAATACTTTTGAACTCATTTTCGAGGTTTTCCATTGACTTTTTGTCGTGGATTCGAACGTTAAACATCTGTCAGTGTCAAAATAACTTCTGACATACCCTATTTAACTAAACACTTATTTTTACTATATATTAAAATTAATGTTCATTTCTACAACAAGTGTGAATCGATGTATGACTAAATTACAATTCTTATTTTCTTTATTTTGACAGCTGTCAAAACAATTTAACTTGCACATGCACACCCTATACTTAAAACATTATTACACAAAATTATTATTAATGTGGTTTAGTCAATATTTATTATTTCTTTAATTTGTAATGTTTTTTTTTAAGTCTTTATTTTGCCTTTTTAAAAATCAATACAAAATTCTTTAAAAGAGGGAAAAATTGTTAATTAGTTTTTATCTTTGAGAAATTTATAAATTTTTGCGGAATTAAAAATTTCTTCCCCCAAGAATTAAAAATTTGTTTTCTTCCCCTAAATATTTTTTTTTTTAATTTGCTTATATAAAATAAAAATCTTAATAATATAAGCTTCCGTCTTAAGCATATACGGAACTTAAATTCTTTTCCCCCAAGTAACAACATTGAAACTGATGAATCTTTTTTAAGAAGATATATTTAGGTAATATTTTTTAATATCCTGTCTGTCCATCACCATTCACCTTCTGGAATCTACCTTCATTTTTATATCCAACAATAACCAACCAATTTTAGTAGGTATACATTTTACTGATGGTATGGAATAAGGTGTATAACCTTTTGAATTCCCAGGAAAACGAAAATGTCAATCATATCAAATTTTCCTGGGAAAATACAATTTCGATTTCCAACCATAAACAACAAAAAAATATATGAAGGTAGAAATGTCAAATGAAATTCTGACAGTTGAATTTTTGCCCACCAGAGGAATTATTATTCGGCGCCATATTGGATCGGCAGGCTCACCTGTTTTACTTTTTTCTCATTGCACGTTTAAGCTTAAAACACATATGACACATCATGACAATGATGATGATGATGATGATGACACGCATCAGGAAACTAATTTTAATATAGGTAACAATAAATTGTCACGTGTGAATAGCAATATTATTTTTTTCTTTAATTTTAAATGAAATTTAAATGACAGCTGTCCAATGTATGGTATAATGTATGTGTCTCCTTTCTTTCTTTTGCTGTTGTACCTATGTTGTCAATGCCATCTGGTGGTGAATTACAAATCAAATATAAAAATGTCGGATACTATGTATATCGGAAATGTGCGATAAAGTGCCATCTTTTCTGTGACTTGTTTTATTTATTTTATTTGTATTGTTTTTTAACTTAACCACAAAATTAATAGATTAAAAATTCCGAACCGGAAGTGCAAGGATATATACAACTTGTACAATAAATCATCACATACAAATTTTACCTTATTGATGTTTTATAGAATTTTTTTTTGTTGTTGTCTTGTTTCACCTGAAGCTTTCCCAAAGGTTTATTTAATAAAATTAATAAATCATCAATGTCCTGTCGGTGCATCAGCAGAACAAAACAAAAAAGGCCCTACTGTAATATACAAAAGGTGGCTGGTGGTGGGCGGTATACTACCTATACTACAACACCCCAAGCTCATTGTATTCTATATAAACAACTAAAGGAAACACATGAGGAAGGGGGGGGGAGGGAAGGATGATATCCTATGAATATGAGAAATTATTGCCACTTGACAGCATCGCACAGCATCATCAGGTATACAACCGGATGAAGAGGTTAAAATCGATGTCACACATGTTTTATAAGCAAGGATCATCATCGGCCATTTTTGTTTTTATTATTTGTGTTATGTTGTTCTTTTTGTTGTTGTTGCTGATGATGTAGTTCTTGTTGTTGTTGTTCTTCCTGATTGGATTAAATAATACAATGGAATATTAAATGATTGGAAAACACAATCAAAATTGTACATATAACAAGATGAGCCTTTTTACAGCTTATACTACATGATACGTATTATTATTTTAAGAGGATATGATGATATTATAAACTTATCTATCTGATGCCTATACATCCAATCTGCTTGTGCTTGTACTTGTACCCATATGAGTATTTCCGCCGCCGCGCCGATTGAGGAAGTTTTAAGCTTTAATGGCGAAGATGCGGCTCAATGGACAGGCATATATGTAGGTACCTTACCTACCCCACATATGCATATCTTTCCTGATGATGATGGGCGGTATGTGATTTACATTTTTATGGAATATTTAAATTGATGAAATGCAATGCATCAATAAAATGAAAGCTAAGGATTGTAATGTCAATCATCATTCGGGAGAGGGTGCGTTTGTATGTTTTATTCAAGTTTTATTTTTACTTTTCCTTTTCCTCCTCAATATACAATATTGTATGAGTGGTGAGTGAGAAGGATCCGTAAGAGAAAAATATGAAAATATTTTATTTCGATCATCAGAATATGTTCAATGAAATCTTATAAATGTCACATGCATCATCGAACCACCACACAGTTTGTTCATAAGAACAAATATTTGTGTGTATATAAAAAAGAATAATAATTAATCATTCCCGCATCAACAGAGAAGTGATTCAAATGAAATTTCGTCAGTATTGTTAGTAAAATGTGTTCGGTGGAAAATTGTATTATTTTTAATGTAATTTGGGTTTCAAAAAGCCTTCGTTCCGTTTTTATTTTTGGAAAATATTCAAAAAGTCTCAACCAAATTCATTTTTCGCAGACCGGAACATTTTTTGACAATGGCATGGTTTTTTAACAGGGTAAAATACACAAAATTACTCCTGTGGCTTAAATTAGTACCTATATTTTAAAGTTTTAAAAACAGGCTGAGATGCGATCCACACTTTTAACAATGGTCGACAAAATTACGCTTTTTTTGCTAAAGTACCAACAAAACAATATTTTTTTTTTAAATAAATTTGATGTCCTTAATTTGAATCCTACCTTTGAATTTTTCTATCACATTAGTTTTTTAAAATATAATCCTTTATAATGTCTAAAAACAACCAAAAACGGTTGTTTTAAAACTCAAAATATCTCTTTAACAATAAATTCTATGATGAGTTTACAAAGTACAAATCTTTCTCTTCTAAATACAATTTAAATTATTTTGGTATCTTACTTAGTTTCTGGAAATTCTTATTAGCTGTGAGTCCTTATTTCGCACTATATGAATTTTTTTTTGAAAAACCTTGAATTTGATACTTTTATAGTTTTAAAAATTACGCTTTGGCCTTACTTTTTAGTGCTGATTTCGAATCGAAACTTTAATTTTAACTATTTGCTCAAGTTTTAAAAATACCTGTTTTCAACATTTCTTTTATATTTTTAATAATATTTTAAAAAACTTGATATAATATAATTATTTGGACAACAGATTTGTTCCTTTAACTAAACTTGTTTGCCAAGCGTTTTGCCTTTTTCTGTAGAAAACCGTTTCAGAATAGCGTTTCTGCCAGATTTTGGTAAGAGAAGTGAAATCTAACAACTTATTAAGATTTTTCGAATTAATTGAAAATTGGGTGGCGTAACAGTCTGTTGAGAACTAGGGCCTAGTGACTTACAACTCTCAACCATTCCTATGTGTGAGTACTGTTGTTAGGGATGGAGGGGACCTACAGTTTTTAGCCGAATCCAAACGGCTTATTTTAGAAAACACTTTTCATGACAAGAATTACTCTTGGGGAATTTGTCAATTCCTCGCAAGATGGCATAGGCAGGGATCGAACCCAAGACCTTTAGCATGACAGTCCAACGCACTAACCATCATGCCACGAATACTACAGAGAAAGATTTTTCGAATATTATATGAAATAATACTTACCTACTTACTTAAGGTGGCGCTACAGTCCGGGGCGGACCTGGCCTTAACCAACATGCGTCTTCATTCAGCTCGGTTCCTAGCTGGCTGTCTCCAGGTTTGCATACGCCAAGTTTGTTGAGGTCCTCTCCCACCTCTTTGCGCCACCTGAATCGTAGTCTTTCTTTACTGCGCCCGGCCGTCCCTCGGGATTGGATTCGAGACCTTCCAGGCTGGAGCGGTGATAACCATTCCTTCATGCATGTTTTTACACTTTTATTTGTTTAACCAGGTCAGTGTCGCTGTACAGCCGTACAGTTCGTCATTATATCTTCTCCATTCTCCATCTATGCAGACGGGACCAAAAATCACATGAAGAATTTTTCTCTCGAAGCATCCAAAGACGTTCTCATCTTTCTTTGACAGATTCCGGGCCTCAGTGCCATAAATGAGCACCGGGATGATGTCTTATAAATGGTGAGCTTAGTTGCTCGAAAGAGGACTTTACCACGAAATTGCGAGCGTTTTTCTTCCTTTGATTTCAGTGATGGTGTCGTTGTGTGAATTTATAGCGGTGCCTAGGTAGACAAAGTCCTCAACTACCTCAAAAATATAGCTGTCCATGGTGACGTTTTGTCCAAGATGTCATCGTTCAAGGTCCTTCTTTGATGACAGCTTATAGTTGGTCTTGTCCTCATTAACCACTAAACCCATCTTCTCCGCTTCCGTTGCAATGCTCAAAAACGTTCCACTGACATCACGCTTTGATCTTCCAATTATGTCAATATCATTGGCGTATTCGATTAATTGGATTGACCTTTGGAAAATTGTGCCTCTAGTGGTGACGGTTAAGTTTTGCACAATTTTTTCTAGAACGATGTTGAAGAAGTCTGATGACAGTGCATCGCCTTGTCTAAAACTTTTTTTTGACATAAAATCCATCAGTGAGAACTTTTCTGACAGCGAACAGAACACCGTGTATTCTCCATCGTCTTTCTGCACAAACGGACTAGTTTGACAGAAATGCCAAAACTAGACGTTGCTCTGAATATTGAAAATAGGTATTACAGTTTTGGAAAACCATCACGGATTTAATCGAAGAAAAAAAAAACCTGAAGTGGTACATTAATTTTGAAGTTTTATTTGAAAAGTGAAGTTTTATTGCCGAGCAGTTTAACTTTCCAATCGCACTTGTCTGGCGATTTTGTTAAAATCTTAACAAAATATTAACAACAATAAAATGAAGTCAATACAATATATTTCCTTGTTCTCATAATACTTGAAATTCGAAAATCATTTCTTATCAGCTTTTTGTTGTTCTTTTAGGATTTCGTGTTTGGTAAAAAAAAGTTGTCAATTGGATTTGTCTAAAAAATTAACTAAAAGTTAGCAATAATATTTTTTGAAAACTTAATGTAATTGCTTGTTCGAAATCACAACGTAAAATATAAAATTAAATTGAAAGCGTTAGCGTTATTGGTTCGAGTGGCATTTGAATTTATTCAAACAAATATGTACCTTTTTTTAAATTACTATAGTAAAAAAACACCCTTTTATTTGTTTTTGAAAGTCCTTATATTTTGATGTTATCATCTTTAAATGTTATTATCCGTATAAACAAATTTACGTGAAGTTAATATCTCTATTTAGATTCTAGGGATCTTGAAACGTCGAAAAATTTCAACATTTTCAATTCGGACCACTGGATTATGTTGGTCTATTATATTTTCTGCAGTGCCTGCTTGAGCAACACATTTAATGCCTTGACACACTTAAGGGGTCATTACTACATGTTTAAACTTAGTTTGAGCCTAATTAAGAAGTCCAGAAGATACCAGAACAACATGTTTTTAAAGTTTTTAATATCAAAATGGAAAACAAAAAACATAGATGAAGTTGAAAGCATTCCACATTCTTGTTGTGCGGTTGAAAAAAATCTCTAACTTGACAATACTTCTAAAATTTAGCTCAAGGTTAACTGATTGGCAGTTCTAGAAGTTTGAGTATGAGCATTGTTTTTTTTTTTGGTCTTGGTATACGAATAAGTCACAAAAGTTTTAACAAAAGCATGAATAATTTCAAAAATTGACTTTGGTTTGAGCGTTTTTATTTTATATATATTATTTTCCGAAACATCTCAAACCATTTGGATTCTCGATTGTATTGGTTATACTTCGATTAATTCAGTTCAAAACTGTAGGTTAAGAAATTGTTGAAAAACAAATTACATTCCCAAAATGTATTATTAATGCATTTTATGGTTCCAAGACTTCGCAAAAAAGCTCAATAAATTATGAAACTCTATAAATAAAATAGAGTGTTAAATGCAATCTCCAATTACATTATATTAACGTATGTACCTTTACTTTTTCTATTCGTTAACCCTTCTTATAAATTTTTTTTGTTAGAAATTGATTCAATAAAACCTAAATCTATAAATAAATAATAAAACCCCAATTGAAAACCCTTTTATGGAATCAATAAAGCTGTTTTCAAAAAACAAAAACTTCAAAAAAAAGAAGAACAAATCTTAGTCCTTAATGCTTCAAAAATCCTTATAAGAAAAATTCTAAACCATCTATTTTTCTCTCTTGTTACATTGTGTATATTCAAAAGTGTTCGTCTTTCAAAAAGATCCTTCACACCATGTCGTGAATATTTCATAAGTTTATTTTTGTATGTATTTTTTTTTTTCTTCTAAGGAAAACAATAGTGAACGCGCTCTAACGGATGGAATAAGGATTTTCCTCTTCAAAAGAGCCAACAATATTCAAATTCACATATGCGTGCAAAATATAATACGAAATGAAAGAAATCCAGGATTCATGTCATTTTTTTGTCGTTGTTTTTGTAAAAATTGCATTTTCAAGATGCAAAAGAAATTATAATAAATCTAAAAAACAATAAAAAAAAATAAAATCCTTGCACACACAAGCACAAATGCTTTTTGCATTGTTTGAAAAAATTCTTCTCCTATACTTCTTATCCTTTTCAAAAGTGTTTTGGAAACGAAACAGAAACAATATGAAAATCCCTTTTATTTCGAAACTGATTTTTCTCCTAAATCTTACAATATCCTTTCCTAGACTCTCGTAGGTATTAACCACGGATCGACTAACTATCTTCTATTGTCAGGACAAAATAATCCAAGGATATCTCGAAATCCTTTTTTGTCATCACAATAAAAATCGAAAATCCAATTCATATCCTATTGTAAAACATTTGTGTATTTATTTTTTTTTTATCGTCAAAGTCAAAATCGAAAAAGTACGACAAAGAGGAGTAATAATAAGAAAAGATGAGTTCTTAATTTTTAGTCTTGGTCTTGTTGATATTTTCTCTTCTCAAGGACATATCAAAGAATTTTGCAATGAAGGAATTCTTTGGAAAATCAAAAACACAATTGGATTTGAAAGTTTTTTTTTTTTTTTTTTTTTTTTTTTTTTTTTTTTTGATTTCGCAAAACGCATCCTTTCAAATTGTTTCCTTTTATTAATATTTTCGAGTATTCAACAATACAATAGGTACGAGTATAAGGATCTGTACCCCATAATTTGAACAATGAAATGATGATTTTATTTTTGTTCTTCTCTCATAAACTTTTCTCAATAAAATTGCAATTTGTTTTTTCAATTCAAAGAATTATCCTTCAATTTTTTCTCTTTTTATTTTGACACGCTTCTGGTTGTTTATTTCTTCAATAAATTCTTTTTAAATTTTTGCACATATCCTAATGGAGGAAGAAGAAAGAAGAACAACAGAAAAAAGGACGAAGCAATTATTTAAAGTGGATTTAATTTTTTCGTCTTCTTCTTGTCGAAAAGGGACGATTTTCTGTAATGTTTGTATGCTCTTGATATGATGACACACTGAGGAAATGTTTTTTTATTTCATTTAGTATACATTTATGTCTATATGAGAGTCCTTCCTCTTTTATTTAAATTAAGAAGAATCTGCGTACCACCCCATCACTCTGATGGCTGTCGTATAAAGGCGATGATGAAGGACCAACAAGGATCGCCTGAATAGAAGTCATTAGATGAAGCAACTTGGCCTCACATCAGAATAAAAAATAAAAAGAAAAACTCCCACTTGTTGTGTAAATGTGGGTCAGCCTGTCGTTAACGTGCGTTATCATTTACCTTTCACTCTCCCTCTCTCTTTGCTCCTTTGTGCGATGCCTTCTAATTTGCAGATGTGAAAACCGCGGAGGCTATCGAATTATAATCTCATCACACTTGCAATGGGTATTGTGTAACTCATCCCATCCATCTCGTATATCCTTGTTTGACATGAATAACAGGATAGAACCTATCCGATAGGATCATTTTGTAAAGTGACGTTCCAATTGGAAGGCGGGATGTTAACAAAAAACACACACTCACGAAAATAATAAAAACCCATAAAGCAAACCGAAGAAGAATGAAAAGAGAGAAGAGGAATCCAAGCAAAGCAAGGTAAAGGATGCAAAAAAAGCAAACATTACTCAGCAAACGAGAAACGGAAACACCCGTCACCATGTTTTAATGCACAGCAGCAAATGCATGCATATATGCTGTTTTGATGTTAGACATTTTACAAGAACTTCAGCTCCTCCCGTGTTTGGTTTCCGCCCGTTGCCATTGCCTGACTGGGACTTCTGACTGCCTCTATCCTGCTTGCACCTATCGTCCATCAGGACTCAAAGGAATATATGAGGCTTACGACCGACTACTGTACGACGACGAGGACGAAAACGAGAATAAGGATGAGGACAAACGGAACAGTGGCAGCTAACTATAAACATAGTTGACAGGAATGTGCAAATTTACTGTCGTTTGAAGTTGATTTGTTTTTGTTGTATTCCTTTTCTTCGCACTAAATGGGACGTTGACATTGCTTCTTGCTTCTCTCAGTGTGTGTCCTGTTTGGAGGAATAGTGCATCATGTTGCATGTATTCCAATGCATCTTGAATTATGTAAGGATTACCTTTAGACTCCCTCTCTATCTCTCTGTGGTTGGTTAAATATCCAAGATTCCTATAATTTTAAAGCTTTAAAAGATTGATTTAGATAAATATGCACATTTTTTTTGGTCTCTGCTCTGGTGTTATGAGACTGCTTTGTGTCTGACAGTTGTCGGAATTATGACATCCAAATGTTATGAAACGGAGTAAGTTGTAGGAAAAATTGGATCTTTGCCAGGTTTTTTTTTTTGGTTTGTTGTTTGCTTTGTAATTTTCCTTTGATTTTAGCGCCAAATTGTTTGGGTACACTAAGGCGTGTCAACTTCTTCATTTTTTCTTTTGAGCTTTGGCTCACTCCAAGGGAGTTAAAAGTTCAAAGAATCTTTCATCCCTTATTGGTAATATGAGTTCAACTAAGTGGAATTTCAAAGACGATATATTCAAATGTAAGAAATGTTCAATCTACGTATTTTGGTTTACCTAAACTTTTTAAGATAACGAAATATTGAACAATTATTTCCGAAATCAACTCCTTTCCCTTCATTTGATGGAAACTGTAAACAAAACTTTTGAAAATTATTGTAAAACGTAAAAATAGAATAAGGGATTTTAGTCTTTTATGAGTGGGATATTTACGATTCATGTATTATATTTTATTATTATTCATTTATTTTAATCAATCAAATTAAATAATTGAAATTGTTAAAGATCCTGATAAATTGTGGGATATTCACATAAAACGGAATGATTTCATGATGAGACTAATACAAGTCAGTAGGTCAACTTATTCCAGTAATTCATAAGATGCAGATAAATTTCAATCAATGGTTTAATTTATTCAAGACCTTTAACTTTTTTAGGGATATTCGTGGATCTCAGTCATTTAGAAGGTTTATTGTTTTTAAAAGTAAAAGAAAAAAAAATCTTTATTACTATTTTTTTTTGTTATTGACAAACAATTTGTAAGACCGAAGGATTGTTCAATATCGTTTATGGGATATTCGGAAAAATTTAAGAAGCAGTTTTGCTTCTAAGACTTAAATGTTCTATCAAAACTCGAATATCCCACACATTAGGTTCTCCCAATTTTTGTCACCTTAAACAAAAATTACATCAGTATATTTTTCTCGAATATCCCATTACATGACGTTCTAACAATTCTTGTCGCCTTGAAAAAATGTCATACGTTTATTCAATAACTAATCAATAAAATTGATATTCATTGAACCTCATATGTCCCATATTTTTTGCGAATAACCCTTAAATAAGTTAATACAGTTTTTCATACTGATTAGTTCATCACTACCGATCTATCACAGTCTTTTGTAACGAACTTTTTTTTTTGAAATTGCGAACTTATTTTTTTTTAATTTTGCGACTTTTTTACCTAATTTCACGAATATCCCAAAATCTGATCAATATTTTTTTTCTGGTGTCTGTTATCATTGATTGATTTTTTCAAAGTCTTGACCTTTATTTGTACGTAAATGGGAAATCCATTACTGAAACTTGAAGACTAAGTGCCTACTAAAATTTTTACTTTTTGACGAATATCCCTCAAAGATCACCAGACAACTTAAGAAAACTAAATTAATTAATTATAAATTTGTTTAATTAGTTATTTAAAATTCTATCAAAATTCAAATTATTTTAACTATTTTATACTGGCACGCATTATATTCTCATTTTTGAATATCCCACTTTTGGGTTTTAAGATTTTCTACGCCAAAGTTTGCTTTTATCAAGGCCGTAAACTTCAGCTATATTCATTGGTTCTAGACAATGAAATCCCATGATTGTGAATGTAAAATAGTGTGACAAATTTAAATTGTTGTCTTCCAACCTATTTTAGAAAACAATATTTCAACAATAATAATTAAAATATCTTAATCAAAAAAGCGCAAATTTTTGTTGCCTACATCATGATGATTAATTAAAGCACAACTATAATATATGTATGTCTTAACATCCATTTTAATAAAATCAAACATGCGACCATGTAACATCCCATTCCGTTGATTTGATGATCAAAAATAAGTACCATGTCCTACTCACAAATCCAAAGTATTTACTCGCAAAGGTACCTACATACGTCTACGTACTACACAACAGGTATACACAAATGAGTGGGCTTAGATTTTATTTATGTAAAAATAATTCAATGTCGACTAAATAAAAGTGAAATATATGTAACTCTCCTCCCCAACCCCTCTCTAAAACAAAAAAAAATATTGTAAAATGTAAATTGTTTTAAACCTACATACGAGTATCGAAGTATTTATGTGAATTAGCATTTTATTGTAAACGAATCGAGATCGAGAGTACGGCGACATAAAGGACTTTAACATTTTCTCGCTGCACACTCATTCTCTGTCGCCACTGATTAACCGACCGCCCGCTCTGTAATCCTATTCTATATCGAAATCAATTAAATTTTCGTTTCTATGAATAAGCATCGTTTGTAAGGTGAATGTAGGAAAAGATTTTCAAGACAGATCATAAAATAATTTTCACTCTGTACACAAATCTTATAGTTCAGTCTTTAATTTATTTTAGTCTCCGACACCGTAATGCGGTTTGTGACGCGACGGACACATCCCACTGCAATTACAAATTTGCGGGTGGGCATCAATTTTAAACGAACAGGACAGAGGACATAATATATTTTCTTTTCGTAAATTAATTTAATCGAATTTGTAATCAAATTATTCGACACAGTGGGGTATAAAAATTTCGTATAACGTATTTTTTGTATATAATTTTCCAAATACAAAAATACTTCTGAAGTAGGAAACAAAAGAAAATCAAATGAACTAATAATAGTATTTTGGAGAGCTCTCATTTAGAAATTTGGTATATCCAGCAGCCAGATCATTGGCCTTTAAGCCTTGTACCTTCGTTATACCTACCTTCGTGTACCTATTTAACGCAATAACCTATTTATATTTGCGAACTTAAAGCCACCACGAAAAAAGAGCAAAAAAATATACATTTTCTAAAGTTTTTTGATATGATTGTGTGTTTTATTAGCTTGCAAATCCGGCTTGAACGACCAAAAAGTATATTTTCTTTCAAATTCGTTTTTTTTTTTAACTATCAAAACTTTTTCTGAGCTACTAAGGTACATCACTTTTAACTTGAGTTTTAGTTGCTAAAATGTTAAGAAACAAAAAAGTTTAAATGAACTCATAAGTATCATTTAGAAATCTGGTAAATCCAGCAGCAATACAATCAGCCTTTAATTCTTTTTTCTTGATTATTTCTTTCCTATTTAACCCTTTCACCTCTTTCTATTTGCGAGCTTAAAGTCATCAAGAAGGAAGAGAAAGAAATTCTTTATTTTCTAATGTTTTTTAGATATATTTGTGCGTCTTATTAGCATGCAAATCCAGGTCGAACGACCAAAAAGTTTATTTTCTTTCAAATTCAAGTTTTCCCTTACGAAACGCTTTAAACTAAGACGATACTAAATTGACTTATACATTCTTAGCAGAAAAGTCACATTTTTGCTTTGGACATTAGAATCGTAGTTATTAAAAATATTTAAACACAGAAAAACTGAATTTCAAAAGACAAAAAAAAAAAAACATTGAAATAGTTAGTCTGTTGCTGTTTTACCATCTATTATTCTAAATGAAAATTTTCTGTATAAAAGATGTTATTCAAACTTTAAACTCTATGCAATTTCAAGGTCCAATGACCTTCCAAAAAAAAGAAAACAGTGTTACCAAAAAGAAAATTACACACTAGAAAAAAAAAATAAAACAAAACTTAACAAAATCCAGCTCGAAGGACCAAAAACCCCAATAAAGATAGTTTTTCTTCTGCCTTTCAAAGACAGAAAAAGAACAACAAAAAAGGCAAGATTTGAAAGCAAATTTTCTCGGCTTAATTCACTGCAAAGCTATTGTTATGCCTTCTTAAAAGGCAAAGCCCGAGTGAATGAAAGCATAAAACTCTATCTATTATTCTTCAGAGTGTGCCTTTGTATTTATATAGATACAGTACTATAAGTCCTTTATTTTCTCCCTATTCTCTAAATTCCTACATCCATTTTACTTTAAAATTGCATTACATACATATAAATACTACATATATAGAATTTTCTTTCCTCGGATGGTCTCTTTCTTTAAGGATATCTATATACATATATATTATATATTCTCCGAACAATGCTTAAATTATGCACAAAATTGAGTTTTTCTGAAAAATAAGGATAACAAAAAAGAACTGCAAGAATAGAATGAAATTCCCTTTTCTCTCATAAGAAGTGCAACGTTCGAAATAAAGTTACCAAATTGCTATAGAAGATTATTCACACACAGCCAGCCTCACACTCTCTCTATCTCGCTCTTACTCACATATTCCATCAGCAGGACGAACAAAGCAAAGCCAAAGTTAAAGCAAAATGAAGAAAATAATAATAAAACCCAAGTTGATTTTCAGCAATAAAATCAAAAAATTAGTTTAAAGGATAATATACGAATATAGGAACGAAAAAAAAATACAGGACTCTACTCGACTCCTATCCTTATGGAATAAAGTTATTCCTTCCTGGCACAGCGGTATTATAACACAGTCTAATCTTTCCTGCTTCATTTTATCATTTCTGTGTATATAGAAGGTACCTATGGCTCCAAGGGCAAAAGGATATCCTTTTTATTTTTGGTTATGTTCATGTTTTATTATTTTTTCTTTTATTTATTTTTATTAAATTGTTCACTTGGGTTATGAGGAGCTCGTGGCGGCGCGCGGAGGGGGCTAGAAGAAGAGGAAGTCTTATTACATTTTTTTGGTGTAAATGGTAAAAATAAACTCATACGGCATATTCAATCACGAGCAAAAACTGACTTAAGAGTCAAGTCGAGCGTTGCGAAGCTCCGCGTGCTGTCTCCCATTTGCCTCAGCTCGATGGTGCAGCGGAGGCGGCGCGGTGGCACCTTACCATACCTTGAGGATAGAAATAGACAATCTACATTTTGTATGAGATTTATGCGATAAGAAAGTTGCAAAATGTTCCCTTCACTTATAAAAATGGTTCCTTAAACGACTTATGGCATTGGTGAACTTTCTTCTTTGCCTGGCTGTGGCATTGGCATATGGTGTCGTCAATGGCGGTAGCAGTAGCAGGAGGCAGCAGAAGCAACGATTCATGAAATTTTGCCAGAAGAAAATCACTTCGAAGAGCTTTTTTTCAGTTTATCTGATCTGATTACGATATGCTTCTCACGAAAGATGAGGAGAGGAGGGGAGGGGGCGGTAGGAGAATGAAGTAATTTTCCCTCTGACATCATATCACTTATATGTAAAAATTACTTACATATTGCGTTATAGCATAATATTGACTTTTAAGTCTTGTTGTTAAGAAAAAAGATTCTTACAACTGTTGCAAAAATTGCTATACTAGAGATGACACCATCAGTAAGCGAAGAAGGATAACGATGTTATTACATGACTTATAATGAGCGGGCAATCTTCCTTCGTACAGACACAGCTGATTGAAATATAGAATACATCATTTTAATATCAAATAATGGGATATGAAGAGTATATAATTCAATTCTAGGTGCTTGTGATTTTATATCTTGAATGAGATGCCAGAAGGTTCCCTATTGATGTCGATGCTGTTTTAATATTTTCAAAATGCAATATCTTTTTAATGATTTGTCGTACGAGGAAAATGAATAAGTCACTTTTTGTAAAGAATTACATGATCTTCAATATAGCATCAGTATTGTTTTAATAAGATTAACGTTTTATATGATATACTACTTCTTTATTTTTAAATGGCGCCCAACACAAGTAATATATTCCTTTATTTAAGCTTCTTAAAAGTGATTTTTCAAATTTTATCGGGCTATACACACAGCTTTAACAGCATTTGTTTGAACTTTTACTAGGCAAAACAATGATGAAGTTGACGTTTGATATTCTTGTACTTTATTCTAAACTAGCGCCCAACCCAAGTAATATTATTCTTTGTTTGAGCTTCTTAAAAAAAAAAGATTTTTAAAGAAATTCAATTCTAGCAAAATCTTTTTCATGATTAGTCGAACGGGAAAAATGAATACGAAATTTAAATTAGAAAATTACATGCTCTTCAATATCGCATCAATTTCGTATTAATAAGGTTTACGTTTTATGTAATATCCTCGTTCTTCATTCTTAAATAGCACACAACGCAAGTATTTTCTATTTTTTTTTCTCAAACTTCTTTAAAGAGATTTTTCAAAAGTTATCAGGTCTTAACTACATTTGATTCTGACGTTGGTTGTTTTGTTTTCTTAAGGCAAACAATTATGCGTATGTAATTTAATATTAGGTGCTTGTGATTTTGTCTTGAATGAGATACCAGAAAGTTGCTTATTGATGTAGATACTTTTAATATTTTCTAATTGTAATATCTTTTTAATAGTTAGTTGAACGGAGAAAATGAATAAAAGACTTTTTGTAGAGAATTACATGATCTTTAATATAACGTTAATTTTGTTTTTATAAAGTTGTTGGTTTCTTTGATATCCCCGTTATTAATTTTTGAATGGCGCCCAACGCAAGTCATATTTCATTGTTCGGCCACTTTTAAAAGAAATTTTGAGGAGTTATCAAGCTTAACTTATAGTTTTAACAAAAAGTGTGTTATTTATGACGTTTTTTCTTTCTTTACACAATAACTTTAAATTCGTCAACAAAATTAATAAAATAAAGATCAAAACAAGAACAAGTTTACAATCTCGTTTTTCTTGAATCTGTCTTATTATCTCAGAACAAGTTCAAGTTTTCATTCCAACTTATAGTCACAACAATCTTGACCTCAACCTATAATTGACCAATATTTATTGAAGTGTTGTTTTTTTATCAAAAAAACAAAGAAGAAGAAAAAAACATCTAGCGGTCTAGTTCAACCAGCAATTATAACATCTTGTGCTTGTTGCACGCCAATGTCGCGCTTCTACTACAAGTTTGTACACCATCTTCATTTACCAGCTTTTAAACATGTTTTTATTTACTGTTTTTGTTGTTGTTTTATGAACTTAACGTCTTTACAGTAGAATCATTAATGCATAAAAACTTACACACAAATGCAATAAAAATATTGTAGATACAACTGAAAGAAGAAAAAAATATCTAACATAGTTCGACATTCGACCTTCGCACAATAGAATTCTGTAGTCAGGTGGTAGATGCAATTATTTTTTACTATATGCAGAATTGAAGAAAAAAAAAGAATGATATACTGCATTGGTTTGATTGAGTGAAGTTGGTAGCTTTTGACAGACGAGTCTCTCTAAGTAGAACTATTTTTAAACATCGAAAAGTGGACAAATAAACTGATACATTTTGGGACACATTGTTGACATTTATACGAAAATATTTTGTTTGGGGAGACTATCTTGAAAAGGAACTCCGTAAAAGTCTGCGTTCAAATCTTGAAAAATTTAATTCAAACTAAGTTCTTGGCAACATTTTTCATATGACTTTTGGGACACATTTCTGGCATGAATACAAAAAGATGTTGCTTCAAGTAGAATACATCGAAAATTAACTCAATAGAAGTGTTGGTTTGAACCTTGACAACATCAAATTGGTACAGAGTATTTGGCAACATTTTGTATATGAATTTGTGGACACATTGTTGACAGAGATACCAAAACATGTTGTCTCTTTTTTAAGACCATCTGCGAAAGTAACAAAAGATTGGGTTTCGCCTCTCGAATATTCGTCTTAAGGAGAATCAACTGTCCCAAAGTATGTATTTTTGTATAATTTTATTACTGCCTATCCTGTTTATGCGCCAAGTGCATTATGTTTCCGTCACATTCGTTTACTTTGCATACCTATCTCAAACCACTAACTTCATCTATATTCCACACAAATGTACATAAGAGTTCAGCAAAGTACACTTGAGTATTTTCTATTGAAAAACATGTTGCATGGAATAATTTATCCTTACGTAACATTTGTGCATGACAACAAACAAAAAATTAATTAAGATTATGGCATTTGCCCCCTTAACATACTCAACAAACTCTTATAGACTATTGTGCCAAAGTAGGAAAAATTACTTTCACTAGAATAAGCAAAGTTCAGTGTTTTTGTTTTTGTTTTTGTTTTTGTCTTTAAGCTACATGTTGCTGCGCCTTCTGCTCATCATTTTTATGTCAACAAACATGTATCTGCTAAATGAAAGTGCAAAATTGAAGACAAAAAAAAAAATTAAAAAAGAAAAGGCAAAGAAAAATTAGACAGAAAATCCATCAAATTGCATCTACAAAAGGAATACCATAAACACACATTTGTATATAAGAAAAACAAAAATAGACATAAGATACAAAATGATGCCCACTTACATCAGGTAAAAGATACACGTGCCTTTCAAGGCAAAGCCAGGTTGGAGAATTGAAAAGGAAAAGTACCCATCATCATGATCATCATCATCATCTTAGGTATTCGTAGCTTGGTCCTATATTCGCATTGTGAAATAAACGACGCGATGAAGATGGTGATGATGATGTCTTGAACTGTCTTCGTCGTCGTATTGCTCATCTTAGACATCGCCGACGTCGTCGTAGTCATTTGTTGCCACGAATTTTGCCATAACAACCATCTATCTGTCCATAAAAGCAAACAAAAAAATAAAAGTATCTAACCCAGGCTAAAGTGAAGTAACAACATCGTCATTGCGTTGTTGTCGTCAACACAACATCTTAAAAACAGCGTCATCACGTTGGGTATTATTATTTTATATACATACATATATATGTTTTTTTCCATTTGTTTATTTTACGATTTTACGTTCTCATACTCCTCGTGAATTTATTTGCAATCACATGTGATTTAATGGATCGGTCTATTGTATTTGGTTAAGAAATGAAAGTATCTACCTACAAAATACAAAAAGTATCTATACAAAAAGAGATATGTACAAGACGTACTTGATGTAAATATAGACGCAGGAAAATTTATATGATTATACGTTTCATTGATGATAGCTATTGAAGCGAAAAGCGAGGGTGATGCTTTATAAAGTGGATTGATATGCGATGAGGACTGGAAAAACGACTTTCAAATGCAAATATACCAAAAAACAAAAAAAAAAAACTTAACTACGTCTGCTACATTATTGAGTGAATATCTCTAGATAAGAAAATGATACATTACACCTTTCCTTTAGATAGAAGTAACACAATTCTTATTTGCGTTTCTGATTTTATTATCTTGAACTTTTGAGTTTAAATTTATAAAAAGAAGTTTGAAAGGAGCTTTAGGTCTAAAAATAAAAAGCGATTTAAATGGTCTTGAAACTGACAAATCAATCAAAACTTATACATATCAAACGAAAGAAGGCTTTATGAAGCTATTCTCTTTAGTTTCTTTATTTAATTAATTTGAGTGTCAAAAATATTATATAGCTTTTTATTTTCTTATACATTTTTTTACACTTGAGAATTATATTGATTAAAAGATATTATATTAATCAATGTTATACTATATGTTTCCCAAATTATTCAAAATGTAAGAGAGTGAACTAAACGACACTGTTTTCTCTTGACTTACCTACTGTCCCAAAATGTTATATGCCTTTTATAGTCTTGAATTGTGTACCTATGTATGCTGAAGAACATATCTTATATCCAAATATTTAAAGATTGTTCCTTTTAAACCCTCTTTTTTATGCACCTCTCGTCTAGAAAGGCCATAAGATTGTGTCCTAAAATGTCCCAAAATGTATCCGGAATTCTTATTTCAAAATCAAAAATATATTAAATATTTTTATCGATACCTCTATTTCGTACATGTATACAAGTACCTATACAAATATCAAAAATCTATTATTGAAAGCAAATGTGTAAACTCTTACAAAGTCTAATATAATTCTGTCTCACAATTTCAGATAGTTATTGTAAGCAACAAAAAAATGTGTTATAATATCATTGCTGTTCAATCAATTTAGTGTCACAAACTGTCCTAATTAAGTGTCACAAACGGTCCTAAGAAAGTAATCAAAATTTCCAAAAACGTACACATTGAACTGTTTGAATTTCGTTTTCATTTAAAAACAACACTCATGAATGAATTAAATGTCCCAAAAACTAAATTATATAAAATTTTTTAAATTGTGACGCTTTGTCACAATGAGAAAAACACACATTGGTGAAAATAAAACATTGCAACTTTCTTAGGGTTATTTAATCAAAAAATCAATCGCATTTTTGTGAATTCAAAACTATCAAAATCCATTAAAATATTTGCAATTGATGAGTTTTTATTAAATTAAACGGACGTCCCAAAATGTCTTTAGGTACTGTCTTTTTTTGATACATAGAGGTCTTAATTCTTTTCTATCATTCCCTCGAAGGCAAGCTTTTTTTAGGGATCAAATAAAAGAAAAGAAATATGAGACTTCATTCTGTCAGTTTTAATACCTTTAAAAGATGTACTACCAACGCATAAATAAAAATCAAACTGTCCCAAAATAAATTTAAATGACCAGTAAAACTGAGATAATTTGTTGAAGCTGTTCAAAAATATATCAAATACACATACATTCGAATTTCAAAGTAAAAATGCATTTGTGTACAAAAAAGATAGTGTCCCAAAATGTTTGAACATTGGAATAAAAAGATTTTAAAGATTATAACCCAACAATTTCTTTTGTAATATGTCAATCCAATCCATATTTCCTCAAATAAAATAAAGATAAACAGTCTTGAAGTGTCCCATAATCTCGCATAGCACTGTCCCAAAATCTTGCATAAAATTGTCCCAAAATCTAGCATTTGTTATGATTTATATTTCGTGTGCACGAAAACTGCAAGTTAAAGTGTCCAATATTTTTTATAATTTTAAATTTAGAGGTTAATGCGGTTGCTTTACTTTTGATTTAAATTTGTGTCCCAAAACTCCAAATTTCTTTCTTTTTTTTTATATTCATAACCTTAAAGCTGTTTTTTTCCGAAATCAAATAAAAGATATAACTCAACTTTCAGTTCAAAAGCAAAACTGTCCCAAAATTATGTTAAGTTGTTTAGTCACGAATTAAACAGCATATCAGGTAGCTGTTCAAAAATATATCGAATATACATTTTAATTTTAAAGTTAAAATCAATTATGCGTCTATATAGAAAAATGAAAGTGTCCCAAAATATTTCAAACATTCGAATAAAAACACTTTTAAGATTTAACAATATACAAATTTCAGTCTGAATGTGTCCATCCATCTTTTTCCCAAATAAAATAATGCTTAAACAGTCTTGAATTGTCCCAAAATCTAGCATTTGTTCTGATTTATATTTTCAGTACACAAAAACTTTTCTAAGCTTCTATCATGCAATTTTAAAGAGTCCAATTTTGTTAATTTCTTTAAATAAGTAGGCTATAATGGAGTTGGTTCACTTTTAGTTTAAATTTCTGTCTTAAACTTACCAAATTTCTTATTTGTGAAGCCTTATTATCATTTTTATTTTGGTTTTCCCTAAGACTGATGTTTCAAATGCCTTATTTGCATTAAGTTTATTATTTTTGTGGATTGTGTTAAAATGTTTTTGTAATGTTTTAAACTTTATGTATTTGTTGTGCCACTTTAAAATACTCCACAAAAGAGTGTCAATTCAAATTGCTTATAGGGTTTTGCCAGTTTTGTTTCGAATTGATTTTGATGTCGCGAAAAATACGCTGACATCACCTTAAAAACAAAATGTATTCACTTTTTTTACCAGCAATAATTAAATGTCCGTTTAAATCCTTTCGTTCTCTCAACAACAAAAATAAAATTGTTTAAATATTTTTAACCAAAAACAAAAAACCGAAAGTACCTTATTCCTCTTACCACAAATTGACATCAAATTCGAACAAGAAAAAATTAAAATCAACCAAAATCTCCAAATTGTCAACTATGCACTTTTAACATATCAACTCATACTTTACGTATGTATGTGCAGTGCACTGTGCAGTCCACATTGCATCACATACCCTCTGCGAAAAATCCATTTGAAGCAGACAAAGAATTAAAAATACAAAAAATCACTAAAAATACTTTAAATTGAAATCAGAAATTATTTTTGAATGAAGACGAGAATAATAAAAATTCATTAAATTTATTGCAACCATGCGGATGCACATCCACCACTGATTAATGCTTCAATTCTTCCGATCTCTGCTAACCCCTTTTTCAACCCCTCCTCCTTACTCATGACGCCCAACACTGAAAGGTGCGAAAACTGGTTTCCTTTTTTTCTCTTTAAATCCTCTTAATCCTCGCCCATAATGCAGATACAAAAATACTATACACATATACAACCTTAAAGATATATGTGAAAAAATCCTTAATTGCAAAATTGTGCTTCACATCAAAAAAATACAAAAATGTATAACTACGAAAAAAATGCTGAATTTTCTCAGGCGCACTTTAAAAAAACATTTTTTCTGTCATCTCAATTTGAATTTAAAATTTACAATCAAAACTGAATTCACAAAGCAATAACAATCAAAATAAATTGTTTTATATGAATTTTATTGCGACTGGGTGTGAAAATACACATCTTTATTTTTGTTCGAGTTCGTTTTTGTCCATTTTTCAAAAATATAAAAATATATTCAAAAATATGAAAGAAGCAAAATAAATATAAATATACAAAAAAGAAAACAAAACCTTAAATAAATACTCAATGGTGATATAAATTTTCTGTAATGTACCAAACGATAGAAATGAATTATTTTATATTTATTTTATATCATTTTTTCAAATTGTATTTGATGAAATGAGATGAGGATTGTGGATGCACGTAAAAACCAAAAACTCGCGTTGCGCCGCGTCGTTCATCGTCGAACGACCGCCGGCCGCCGCCCCCGCCGAGCTCCATCAAAATTTTTCTCAGATTGACTCATTCTTTGGTGAGTAAAATTTTGTTCGAAATTTATTGACAAAATGTCTAGAAGAGGCTTTCCTTGTCATATATAACACTTTAAAATCTCTTTGAGGGTTGCGGCTGGGATGATGGCTGATATGGGAAAATGGGGGTGGACAACATTACTCATAAGAATTTTAATAGAATGACATTAGATGATGGGAGCACATGTGCGACGAGTCTTTGAGTTAAGAGATGATGGCGTACTATGGGATGGAATATTCACAGATACATTTGTATCTACAGAAGAGGGTAAAGGAGATGATGTGTTATAGTGACTAAGTGTTTTTGACAGTTGTGCTGTGTCAAATATGATTTTGGTTACTTTGAGCGTTTTTTGACAAATTGTTTGGGTCTATTTCAATTATTTATAAATTTGATATGCTTGGATTTGTTTTTCATTTTTTTTTTGTTTTAGGCTTATACATAATCTTTTTCATTTATTCGTTCGTAAGGCTTGACTTCCTGCTTGAGGGAAAATTTAAGTATTTAAAAAATGGGAAAGAGTTTAAACGTGAAAAAATTCGAGGTTGGAGATATTTCGATTTAATAAAGAGCTCCTTGAATTTGAGTGTGAAGTCTTCTGTTTTTTCACATTTCATGAAAAAAATCTATTATCTTGTTATAATTTTGACGTTTTCGGAAATACTAATTTTTTGTAAGTTCAAAAGTTTGGACATATGTTACAAACAATTCAAGTTAAGAAAAGAAATGTTGTATAATCATGAATTGCAGCTCTATCTGATTTGCTTATACGTGAACTGAAAACATCAATGTTCTCTACTGAAAACTTACGTAATATGTTTTTCGTGTATGGTATACCAACAGGTTCTCTTCTGAGGCCAGTTCTTTTTTCATTTTATTTAAAAAATATGCATCAACTACTGAAACAGAGAAACGAAAAAGGACCTTCGTTTTCTCCTCAAAAATTAACTAGCAAAATTATATGTTTAGTAAATTCAATCAAAATTATTAAAAAAATCGAAAATGGTAAAAAAACACGTATACGCCAGAGTGTACGGGTTTTAATTTTATGAGAACAACATCGATTGCAGTGAAATTTTTTGAAAAGTAATGATTTTACTTCTTGGAAATAACACCAATAAAAATGCGTAAGCCATAAATTTAATATAATTTTATGATATTCGTCAAATGAGTTGAGCATTTCGTTCTTTTCACATTTCGTGTTCATAAAACAATATTTTGGAAAACGATTTTGTATTTCTATTTTTCATTTTCATTTTATCGCCAATTTCGAAAATTGTTCAAATGTTAATTTTCAATTTTGTTTGAAATTTAAAAAAAGTTCAGCTTTTTCTTTGCAAATTTGAGAAATATTGGAAAAAGAATGGATTAGAGCATGTTAGGCATTTTTAAGGACTTATTAATGTAACTTTTAATTTGCAATGTTATACTTGCAAAATTTTAAAAATTCAAAAAATAAAATCATAACACAAGACGTCAAACTTATTATATTTGAGAAACCGTGAACCTTTCTCGAATGTCCAAAGTTTATTTATTGGAATAATTTCCAAAAACATGGAAAATTATAAATAGTAAGAAAACTTAAGGGGCTCAGGAACATTTAAGGTTTGAATCTGAAACTTTTCTAGCAGATCTCTTGTATTTGACACATTTCTTGTCAAAAAAAAAGTTGAACAAATTTAGTAATTGATTAAGAAAAAAGTATTGAAATATGTTGAAAAGGTGGGCAATTATAGTCGAAGGAGTAATTTTTTAGGAGCTATCATAAATTAAAAAAAAACATGCTATTCAGAAAAATGTTTGGAGATTATTTCATGCAAATTTTGTCCACGGCTGCGCCTAAAATGGTCCATCCACTTATTATAGTTTTTACATAGCCTTTCTAACATTTAAGAATAAATACTTCAATGTTGGCTTCTAGTGCGTTAATCAAAGCGGGCTTGTCGCTATAGACATCCTTAACAAAACCCCACATCCCATCATCTTCAATTGACCTTATCCAAACGTGACATTAGCTGCTGTTCAATGAACTTGCCTCTCAATTGGTCCATAAATACGTGTGCTATGCCATACAGGACCGTCTAGTTGAAACCACATGCTATGCAAGTCAAGCTCTTCCATTTAATTATCATGGCACGGTATCTTTCACCATTTACAGTAACGAACTTTCCAATTCGCATTGTTTTTGAAGACATACTGCCCAATGTCTCCATCACCCCATAATCCTTACAAAACAATGACCTTTTTTAGATGCAATGGTAGCTCGTGCAATGCTTTTGGTACGTCAGTTTTGCCCAAAAATGAACTTCTTTGCTGAACACAATTTTTCGATACAAATCTTTGCCCAACTTTTCAAGAGCACATTCACCAAAAATTCAGTGTTGAGGTTGGTCGTTTGGCTTTGATTCTTGCATCAGCTGTGTTTTGAAAAACTTCACACTTTGATTCTTTGGCGAAACTAGAGTAACAGACGCCTAATTGGCGCAAAAGGTGCCGATTTGATGATTCACTAAAACTGACCAAAACACCTTCGATATTTTCCTTAATACGCACTCTACGTAAGCGTGTTATTGATTTAATGCCCAAAATTGAAAACTGACCATAGATAAATTATAGACCACACTGAAGAAGTTTGACAGTGACAGAAAACACAAAACGAACTTTCAAAACCAGTGTGGCTTAATAGAAATTATATACAAAAATCACTCCTTATAATATCAAAATTCTAAAAATGTCGTTGCCTTTTCAATACGTTAGCATAGCATTAAAGTTTCAAAAATCAAAAATGGCAATTCTTCATTGCCATTTGTACAATCAAAATTAAATTGTTTGTCGAATCTCCTCTCCTTTTTTAAAAGTAACGTTAATTTCATGTTAATGGTCCATTAGAGAAAAAATAAACCATAACCATTCAAAACCGGCGATATAAATAAGGTTATTTGAATTTTGAAAACACAATTTCACAATGAACGCTTGTTATTCTCTCAAAAATAAATGTGGTGAACTGGGGCGTATACGTATTTTTTTAACACTTTGAAATATTAACAAATTTTGGTTGATTTTTATGCTTTTTTAACTCTGCTGGTTAATTTTTACATATCCAGCATAGAAGAAAAAATCCACAATTGTTCTAAGCTAAAGTCACAGATAAGATGTGATTTTTTTTAAGAAAAAAAAAAAAGAAACGGACTCAGGAGGCAGCCTTGGGGTACACTTTGGAAATTCACCAATGATTGGTTATTTATCTATCGTTAAAATATTAAAGAATAAAACATTACTCAATAACTCCTTATGCATTCAAATATTCTATCTTAAATAGTTTTTTTTTTGTAGTGAATAATGAATTAAGTACAATGTTGAATTACGGGTACGTAACGTATTATTGATATTTTCATCATTTGCAATTTTTTAAGGAACTTCGTGATGCAACAAATCATATTTTACGTTAGCATAAAACTATCAGAGTAAACAACAAAGTACCTACTCAAAAAATTCTATTGAAATTCTCATATCATTTATGGAGTTTCATTAGAAATCAGGAAATCATCAGCATCTCATATAAGCGCGAAAAACTATAACTCCAATTCCCCCCAAGCAATCATCATCAACTTAAAGTTAAACTAAAATTCTGTAAAATCTTGGTTATTTGGAACATAATTTGTTCTCCTTATTTTTCCAATGAACATTTCCGGATGTATAAATTACTACAGCAACAAAAAAAAAGAAATAAAATCACTTTTATGGATAACGAATGAATAAAAACCTCAAAGGAGACTATAAAACTAAAAAAAAAAAAAAATACTTCATCTCGTTCGTTAACCATCTACACAGTACACATGTTTTGTGAACACTTGTTGTTTTTAGTTTTGCTGTTTTTACTCTTGTACTTGCAATTTTCCTGGAATTTTAACAATGTTCATCATCATAGTTTCTGCATTTTCATGATTTATGTTGCAACACAGCTCTCGAGTCGATACTCTTTTACTTACCACACACACATTTACAATGTGTTCCGGAAAATTATAAAACAACAAGATTTTCAATGGCTCTACTAAATATACAAAATTTTGTGTTAAAAACTCCTTTAAACATGAGAGAGCAGCATCAAACCACAATTTGTATATAGATTTTATGAAAATGATTAAAAATTTAGTTCGTACTTTTTTTTTGGAGTGAAAGATACAAAAGTATCTATGTATAAATGTAGAATGTATGAGGGTTTATTCTTTTTTCTTTGTGGTTAAAAGGAGGGTGAGGGTGTATATGAATTAAATATCTGCAGTGTGTTTATTGAAGTGAAACGCTTCCTTCTTTTGCTTTTTCTTCTTCTTCTTGTAAGCCTGCTCAGTGCTCATAATAAATAAAAACAGATAAATCAGATGTAAAATATTAAATCCAAATGATAGCGTGTCGTAGACATTTCGTTTATCCATATATTTTATATAATATACAAAATACATAATGTATTTTTTTATATATAACTTTTTTTTTGGTAAAAAAAAGGCAAACGATTGCAGAAAAAAAGGGTTTTTGTATAATAAATCGTCTTTGATTTACGGTGTTACGTTATAGATATTTTATCTCTGGTAGTAGGTTTAATATCTACGACGGAAGCGTCTGTGGTCGTTTTTTTTTGTGTTGGTATATCCTGGTTTTTTTAATACATAACTCTAAGGAAGAGAATATGAAAGGATCTAAAAATATATGATAACCAAAAAACATACATAGATATAAAAAACAAATTGGAGCCGAATTTTGTATAGGCACTTTAGGGTGATCCAAAATTTCATTTTTAAGATTCTATAATTGTCAAATTGGCCTGTTTCTGAAAAATTACACCTTTGATCTTAAAAAATAAAAAATCCCCCAAAAATTTTAAAGAGAAAGGTTCGAAACGTTTGAATTTTAGAACTGAAAAACATAGTATGAGTAATAATATAGGATTTTCCAATAAGAGGTTTCATTGTGATATTTAATAAAATGCATACTTTTTTTGAAAAAAATCAATAGATTTTAATATCATTGCAAAGAAAAAAAAATTATGACATTAAAAACATAAGATAAAATTAGCCGAAAAACCGCCAAGGCTGTGGTTTAAGCACCTTGTCCTTTTCATGAATTTTTCCATGAATAATTAGCACATTTGCAGCTGTATGTCCTCGGTAACTTTACGTATTCCATCTTTAAAGTCTCGAATCGACGTAACGTCTTCAAAGAACAAATTCTAAAAGTTTCAAATCATGACTTCTTGCTGGCCAATAGTGATCTAAAAAGAAATAACACGGCCAGGAAACTTTTCTTCCATAATGGCACGTGGCACCGCCCTATTCTTGAAAATAAAATTTTCATCCTTATCTAAAAAAATTATTAAACTTAGCTCGAAGCTCAACCCATTCACAATAGCTGTACTTGCCTAATTTTCGTATGAGTTAGGCAGGATCCCTTGGCTCAAAAATTGCAACAAAAAGTAAAAATTTAGGATAAAAAAGCTTTTCAACAATCATTTTTAGATTTTTCGATTTCTATATAGACAGTTCTTCATGTTAATGTAACCTGGAAGGTTAAAAAAAAGTTTCATTACTGAAAACTTAAACAAAAATTCGAGAATGGCAAAGCTTTTTCGATGAAAAATCGGATCACTTTGACGCATTTTAAGGAACCAATACGGTCATCGACCATTCTGAGATTGTATGTAAAATCAACTTCAAAAATCTTAAGAGCTAAATTCGTATTCCTAATACTGTTGGAATGCTTTTTCGACGATGAATCGATAAACTCCGGTATTCCTCAACACTACTGATGGCTACATCAGCAATATTCTCAGTGGTTTTTGAAAACGGACACGGTTTTAGTTGTTCACATCACAAACTTGTACCAACAGCTCAAATTTTTCAAGAGCGACCTTCCAAAATTGCAAAATTTTCACCATTTTTGTAGTGATATTTAACAATTTCCATGCTTTCTTGAAACGTGTGTTTATTCTATTTTTAGTAATTTTGTAGTTTTTAACTGTCAAAAATCAAAAAGTGATATCTTCAATACTGATAGCTCTTAGAAAAATTTGCTATTCAAAATGAAACCTTTTACTGGAAAACGTTTTATTTTGACACAAACTTTTTATCATTTTTGAAGTTACTTTTAACAATTTCAATGCTTTGTTAACACGTGTAACCTTCGACATATTTGTAGTAATAGAGTGGTTTTTACTTGCAAATGTTATAAGGTGAAAGCTTTAATAGTGGCAACTGCAAAAAAAAAAACGTGCTATTCAAAATGAAACCTCTTTTTGGAAAACCTTATATATTGACTTTAATATTTCAATAATTTACTTTCCACTCATTTATAATATTTTAAAGTTAATGTTTTCTGTATTCTATTTAAATAAGTTTAAAATACTTGCTATGTAACAATTTCAATTTGTTTCAAAATCACAGAAGAAATCATGTTTTTACTTTTAAATTTTAATAAAATATATTATTATTGTTCAAGAGCACTTAAAAAAAGACAAACAACAACTTTTGTGTCACCCTATTGTACATCTTTATGGTTATTTAACACCACATGGTGTAACATTAAGTAGGTATGGTAATGGCAACTGACGCCTTTGGTTATATTTATCCTTAAAAACGTTAATTTCTCCCTAGGGAAAGATTTATTTAAACATTTCTTCTTTTAATAGAACAAAATAATATTGCCAGGACTTTATCGAGATTTTATTTAAATTTGAACAAATTCACGCATAGCTTACACACGAAAAAGGAGAAATAATGTCTCTAATTTTTCAAATTTTATAGTCCTTCCAAGGACCGAGACGGCGACGAGGACGTTGACGGATTTATTCTGTTTCATTTTAAAAAATGGTAAAATTAAATATTTAATTAATAAAAACATTCGCGTAATTTAAATAGAATTAAAAAGTCCTTGTGGTCGTTTTGAAACCGTTTCCGTTTCCATGCCTCATTAAGTCATAAAAACCATAGTCTACCTGTCATACCTCGAGAAAACTCTTTTCTACATAAATCAAAAACCAACCAAAATAAAAAAAAAATCGACTTGATTATTTCTATATTTAAGGACCTTTTCGAAAGACCGAACAACCGACCGGTAAATGAAGGTACCACAAAACTCACAAACTAATTCCATACAACAGCAAAAAAAAGACTGAAAAAAGTTGTTACCAATGTTTTGAGGAATAATTTATTCGAAACATTGACTCAAAGGTCATGGTTATACACATCAAGGAGTACAACGAGTCCTCCCTCCTTCAATACTACGTTGTACCTACTTAAAAAAAAAAAAAAACAAAAACTAATGTTCATTTTCAGTTGAGATTCGTATCTTCAACTTGATTATGTGTCAAGTTCTATCAAAAATTCCTAAAACATGTAAAAGAAACAACAACAAAGTTTTGGGGCACTCTTGTTCCTTTTTGGGCATGGACAGGACATACTCGTATACGAAGGACTAAAAAAAAAAAATAAATATTTATATTATTATATCCCAACTAGGTCAAACATTTTCTCAAAGTCATTCGGACTGGAAAAAGGTAAAACAATGTTCCTTTTTTTCAAGCCTCCTCCTTCTTCCTCTTCTTCTCAAAAAACACAAAAAGTTTTACTAATTTTTTTTGTTTTGGGAAGAAAATTGCAAAAGAAAAATTAAAATAATAACGAGGAAAACGAATTTTCCTTTTTTCTTTTTATTTTAATGATATTTAATGATGAAAGTACGGAAAATAATGTGTGTGTCCTTTTTTTTGTGTGAAAAACTTTAAGTCCTCATTTATGAGCAGGGTAGTTAGTTGGTGGGTTGAACTGTACCTGTTCTGTTCATTTAAACGAATATCACGATTTCACACATTTTTGACAACATTAATATTAATTATGGAAAAAATTCCAAATTCCAAACATGAACTTCCTTCCTTTGGTAGTAAAATTTTACGATAAAAGTTTCCAAAACATTAAGGAAAAAAAAAACATTGGGCTTAGAATACCACAAATAGTGGTATTGAGATTTAAATTTTAAATTAAATTTTCTGACGTTTTTGAGGGACAGTATTGTTATGTAAAAAGTTAAATTAGTTTCAAAATATTGTAAACAATTTTTCGAAAACCTTCCCCTATGAATAATCTATTTAGAATTTAAAACAGATTTATATCATTTGCGATATTTATAACGCGTTATTTTTGAAGCCCTTAAAATACGTATACGTAAAGTTGAAACAATCACTCAGGATAGTAATCAAAATATAATACAACTTTTTGACTAAAGTTTTTTGAACTATTTTCTAAAACTTAGTTTATAATTTAGAATATATTAATTTTGTTAATATCCATAAAGCAATTAATGAGAAATTCTATTCATAGTATGGCAACTCTCGTCACTTATCACATTTGTCTCTACTTATCCTGTAAACCCTATTAAAATATCTAAGACTTATTTTTGGTTACGGGTTTTTCTGATTGCCACATCAACTTAACCTAGTAATAGTTTAATTTTAAAATAATACTTGAGAGCCCCAAAATTATATTCGAAAACTTTAAAAAGTCGAAGAAAAAAAAAATTTGTTTGAATTCAGAAATGTTTTTGTTTTTGCCCTATTTTACCCAAAACAATTATAATTACTGAAAGATATTTTACAATACCGTATTAAAGCCAAATTTCGACTTATTTTTGGTACCATTTTATCCTAGTAGTTGTATAATTTGGGTTTGAATTGGGTTTTCCAATAAGATGCTTTATTTTGATGTGTGATCAAGAGTAAGTAGAGGTTGGAAAATTAATTTAAGCAACGTCTTAAAAAGCCGAGTGCTGACTCGGTATTATATCATCTTCATGAGCACAGAAATTAAGCTCTCGGTCACATAAGAGCCCAAGGGTGGGAATAACCTCAACAGGGGGACTTAGTTGGTTATGGTGAAAGTATCGCAAGGGTGTAGTTTGAAAAATTGAAAAAGTAATTGACTGACATTTGATCACAGGAGTTCTTTTTACACCAGTCTGAGAAACTCTCGAGGTCTAGTTGAATAAATTATGAATCTTGAACTTAATGGACTCGAAAAATTTTGTATCATCAGCGTATAGTGAGATATGATAATATTCGAAATTCAATTCTCCATATCAGTTAATGATGGGGATAACAAGAAGAGGAACTAAGTGGCTACCTTGTGGCACACCAGAGATAGTAAGGAAAGGGTTGGAAAGAGCGCATATGAAGCGAATATTCAATAATGTAAACTCGGTTTTCTAGAGAAAAATAAATAAATAAATTAAAAAGCTGGAACAGTATAATTTTGCCAAAGGCTTTGCTAGAATCAGTTTATTTCCCTTTTTTAAGGGCCGAGAACGTTAAAATCCAAAAGTTTAGTAGTTGCAGACTTAAACGTCTGAAAAAGCAAGTTTTCTGCAGCTATATGCCCTCGATTACTTACCGAATTTTAGCATTGGCATAAACGTTATATTTTACGTATCCCCAAAGAAAATAGTAAAAAGGTGTTAAATCCCAAGATTTCGGTACTTTATTGTAAAAAACCTCTTTGAGAAATAACACGTTCATAAAACTTTTCTTGCAAAACTCTGGCCGATATTCATTTAAACGGTTGTGGTTGTTAAGTGCACTTAAAAAAAAAGTGATTATAGACTATCAAAATAAAAAGTAATTGAAATACCAAAGAAAAACTTTCAGTCTGCTTACCCCCATCTTTACGAACAAATAAAGCTTTTGCCTTGGTTTTCTTAAAAAAGTCGAACCAAAGGTAAGCCCGTCTATTGTTGAACTGATGAAGCAAGGCTTATGTTAGGGCACACCGAATTGAGTTAAATAACCTCTTGTCGAAAAATCCTCTGTTTTTTGTCAATTGAGTCAAGAATATGCGAAAATAAATCGGGTCATTAGATTAGAAGCAGTGACTAAATCAACGTTGTTTTGTGAAGTGCATACATTTTTCTTTCGGAAAAATGGTACACTTTATAAATTAATTGTTCTTGATTGAGTGTTAACAGAAATGGGCAACAAAAAATGTTTGACAGTGGAGGAAAGGACAAGAAAAGATATTTATAGCTCTAAAGGTCTTTAATGCTTTGCTATAGCCTGAAAAAAAAAATCGAAGTGATCATTGTGTCAGCAATTATTTAAAAAACCATTGTCGTACTCGAAAAATTATAAAAAAAAACACTTCATCTGCCTTAAGACTTCGCGAAACGCCAAATGTCCTTAGAATAGCGCCAAATTCAGCTTTATCGGCAGTTAAAACTAGGGAGAAAGCTATTGTTAAGGCCAGCTTATCCACTGTTATATGCACAATACGCCATGCTAAATACTTAAAGCGCCTAAAGCTTAGGAAAAAACCACCACTTTATGACGCAATGAAGAAGGAACGCTTGTGTTTCGAGAAAGATCACATGAGCTGAGATGTGCAAAATGGAATGACCGCAAATGATTGGCGGAAGGTTATTTTTTTCCAACAAAAAATTTAACCTAGATGGGCCAGATGGTTATAATTATTATTTCCATCACCTGAGGAGAGAGTAGTGATTTTTAAACCATCACCATAGCAAAGAAGGAGGCGTTATGGTCTGAAGCTCAATTTTATTGTATGGCGCTGTAGACTTGGTAGCCCAAAATACCAAATGACTAGGAAAACATACAAGGCCTTGCTAAAATCAGTGTTCCCCAATATTAGCGAGCTCTTTGGACCAATTTCATGAATTTTTCAGCAGGAAAACGCTCTCATACACAAAGCCCGAGAGGTAAAATCCCTTATTGCGAACCAAAACTTCCACTTGCTGCATTGGCCACCATATTCCTCGGACCTTAACATAAATGAAAATGTGTGGGGCTAGCTTACAAGTAAGGTACATGAAGGAGGAAAGCAATACGATGACAAGGAAGCGCTAATTCATGGTATTAAAGTGTGAGAGTGAGATTTCTTTCGTCTGCTTGGAATTTCTTTATAAATCCTCAAAAGATAGAATTTTTGAAGTTATTTTGAAGGCTGGTGGTAGCACACATTATTAAAAACCTAATAAAAACTAAAAAACATAACGAAATACAAATACTTGCATTTTATTTCCATTTATTTCATGTGCTTCTAATCTAATGACCCGATTTATTTTCGCATATTCTTGACTCAATTAACAATTTGCCATGAAAGTTCCGTAAGCTAAGTCTCTCCTTTACCCAAATTTTATATTTTGTTGTTAACAAAATGGTCCCTCATTTACCATAGTTATTTTTTTCTAATCCATCATATAACGGGAGAAATATCGATTTTACTTATTTTATCTTATGACCGGCAGTGTACATGCCCTGCTCTAGTTCAAAAACGCAAGAATTACCTAGGAGAATTCTTCTATAACGATCTAAACGATCTAAATCATATTAGCATAATCATTCTTTCACGTTTCGTAAGGGACTCAAACTGGTTTCACTAAGCTTAGAAGAAAGCCTTAAGATTCATGGGGTATCACAATGTGTCCTAATCCATCACGGACAGCGACTTTAACTGTAATCTATTATCATTCCTCCATGAAGCCAACAATGGTAGGCCAACTCTTACATTTGTTGTCTGGTCTCTAAGATTAGCTACATCTTCCTCTAATTTGAATAAATTCCACATCATATAATTCTTAGATCTGGAATCGACTCCTCGTGCCTCATTGAAAAATTGTAACTTAATATTTTTAAGTTTTTTTTAATGTTTCTTGCAGTGTATTTCTAAAAGATTTCAAAATAAATGTTCAAACAAAAAAACTACCCTAATGTGTGACACCCTTTTTCTTTAATATATATATAATTAAAGTCTGTTCATATACATGAAATATTTATTTCTTTTGTCTCATTTTCTTAAATATTTTGTTGGCTGACAGAATGATTGCTTTTCAATTTTCACGCGTAATTATCCTGCCAAAAAATAAACAATGAGCAGAAAACCAACCCCCAACCGTTTGTATTGTTCAAATTTGAAGGATTAATGACCGAAAGAATTTTATATAAAACGAACATTTAAAAAAAAAGCAAATTAAATAAAAAAAAATAAACAAAAACGTTGACGACGACGACAAACAAAACCCTGAAGGCGTGCGCGCTCAGCGCGTATATAAATCAATGTCATGCAAGTGAATTAATTAAATTATGTTGCATAATTAGTTCAAGCGTAAGCAATGAAAAGCAATGATAAAACAAAAAATTACAAAAAGAAACAAGAATCATACTAACCGCAAAAAAGAATATAAATTTTATCTGAGAGAAGAGTGCGAGAAAATTCCTCACACGAAGAGTGTCAAAAGGGATTGAAAAATGTATCTCACCGATGCGCTGCTGGGCTGCCACTGCCACTACCACCAAAAATGGATTTAAATTAAATTCTTTTTTATTTTATTTTTGCACACTCGCATCCCTCGGAATTATTGTTCCTTCTAGGTTTTCTTTTTTTATAAGGGTATCATGATGGTGCAATTAAGCAAAAATTAAATTGCAAAATAAAAAGATACAATTAAAAGAATTCCGATTCACACACATCTGTTTTTACAGTCGTTGCTAAAAAAGCAACAAAAACAAAAATGTCGAAAAAATTCCATATAAATCGCACATTATGTCAAAGGAAACGAATCACGTAGGAAAATATTAATCACTACAAAAATGTATCTCAATCGTGTGAAATGTATCTTTTTTGTTGTGTTTTGACTGAATTCTACATGAATTGATATACATACACATGAGCTATGAAGGTACTTCAACTATAGAGTGTAAAAGATTTGAAATAAAAAAATTTAAATAAAAACACAAATTTATTCCATAAAGTATGGAAATAGTATCAAACAGAAAGAGTATAGAATAAAACACGGTGAATTACGCAAATTTTGTTTTATTTTCCACTTTGAGATGCGAAAAAAAGATTGCATTAAATTTATCTACAAATAGACTTATAGTAGTTAGATATGTAGCTATAGGTATGGTGCCTAAGTGTGTATCTGACGAATGCAATTTTATCTTTGTCAGATTAAAGACTAGTTTTTTTTTTTTGTACCTAGGAATATTTTTCAGTTTTGCTTTGTATAATTTATTGAAGTGGAACATATTCAGCAACTAGATGAATTAACGTTTTTATAGGGTCTACGCCATCAACCGCCATCCATGTAAACTACACGTATCTCATACATATCTTAGCCATAGAACTGGTAACCTATTGTTAGTTCTTTATCCCGTAAATATACATAAGTTGTGTCTTTTGATAGAGGATTGTTGAGAAATAGTATGTTATGTAAGTATTTGTCGTTTAATAAGGGATTTTTAACAGAAGTCTTAAAACTTTTGGGTAAACCAAAGCGATCTGTAGTGAGGATTAAATTTGAAAAAAGATGAACAATTCAAATGAGTATGGTCTTCTTTTTTGAAATTGCTATTGTTTTCCTCCGATAAAATACAAATAGAATATAAAATAGAATAGATAGAATACAAATATGTACATAATTAAATAGTTTTCCCATAAGGGCTAGACTACTTGCCCAATCAGAGAACGTACGTCGGTCGCGTCGCTTCAAATAGTTCATTGGCTTAAATTCTTGAGTCAGCTTAGTTTTGTAAACTAACATCAAAATGTGAAAAACGCCATAATGTAGTCTGAATGATGCCCAATTCTCGAAAACGCTGTTATTAGATAGATTAGAAAGATCTCAATTTTAGCACTAAATTTATTATTGCTTGTCTATACTAGGGCGAGAATTGCGACCGAAAATTGAAGATGATGCTATTAAAGTTGCGGTCACCGACTCCGAATTTTGGCGTAATTTTTTTTTTATAATTTGAGGACTTGACCATGATACAAATTTTGAGCTTCCTGGAGAAATTGACACTGACAGTTCAGTGATTAGTGAAAGGGTGCGTTCACAAATTAAACTCAAAGTTGTTATATAGTTGAAATGAATTCTAAAGAAATTTTGTACATACAATTTGTGTACTCTACGACATTTATCAAAAAAAAAAATTGGAAAAAGATCAGTTTGGTTTTCTGATATAATTTCGGTCCTTGTAATTCAAATCTCAATAAAGTAAAAATAAGGATTTTACCACGGATTGAGAGATATAGTAAGCTAGAAAATAAGTTATGAACCGCCAAAGATCACGGAAACTTTTTCGTGATTACATCCGTTTCTGTTGCTTCAACTTTGTCAAAATCTTCACCATTATTGACCATATTCAACACGTTTGTACATATCCAGTGACTAATTAGTTCAACAATAAAATTATTCCTAAAAAAGAGCAAGAAATGGAATTTGGTTATAAACCCAAACACCTTTTTTATTCTTAAGTGTTAATGTTATCTCTTTAATTTAGTCGTAAGCATTTAAACCTCCTCCTCCCCACCTCCCCTTGAATACATCTGTGCCAAAATGTTTAATAATTTTCAAAAATGTTCTTTTTTTTATTTTCGGTTTATATTTCTTCTATCGATTCGAAATATTTTGTCCACGAAACGATCTCTGAAATTAATCACTTAATCGAATAGCCATCGAATAGTCCAACGGTGCTAAATTTGGCGAATAAGTTATTTTCTGAGCGATATATATGTCCAATTTTTGAATCGCAAACTACCAGTACAGAAATAGAAATAGTATCTAAATATTCCAACAAATTTAACAAAGTCTTGGAATATTAAGTAGATTTTACAGGTGTAGTTTTTGGATATTATTGACAGTTAATGTTGATGATGGTCGTGGTCCTGGCAGTGCCACATTTTCAACACTTTTGATCGTCTTTGAAAAATGTTTGCCACTCATCAAATCTTGTTTTTGAGCTTCCTTAGCATTTCAAATATTTCAAAAAAAAATACACTTAACTGTTGATAAAAACTCTGTCTCCATTTAAATTCAAACTTCACATCTTTTTTGCCAACTTGGTTTTCAGATAGACTCTTTAGGTAGGTAGTGGACAACAAAAACTATTTGTTAAAGAAATATACTCACAATGAAGTCTGAAAAAAATGTCTATTTGTTACCATAAAACAAGAAATCTTTTATTTACAAATTAAATGGCGCCCAACGTGAAACTTGTCATGATTAAAAATCCTGTTAAAAAAGGATTTTTCCTTCCTGCAACAATTTATTATGAATATTTTTCTATGAAATAATATTTGTTATCATAAAACAAGAAATCTTATACATATTTACAAATTAAATGGCGCCCAACGTAAAACTTGTCATGATGAAAAATACTGCTAAAAAAGGTTTTTTTTCCTTTCTGCAACAATATATTATGAATATTTTTCTATGAAATGATATTTGTTATCATAAAACAAGAATTATTTTATTTACAAATTAAATGGCGCCCAACGTGAAACCTGTCATGATCAAAAATCCTGTTAAAGAAGGACTTTTCCTTCTTGCAACAATATATTATGAATGTTTTTGTATTAAATAAAAAAGTAATGATATTTTGACGCTACTTTTTTGTACATAAATTCCAATTATTTAGTTTATAAATGGCGCCCAACAAATAATGTTACCCTTATTTTTTTCGATCAATTTCGAAAGTTTTGTACTATTTTTTCACCTCAGAGAAATCTTAAGTATTTTTAATAAATAAACAAAATAAATTTCTTTATTCTCTAAAACGTATCTACGAGTATGTAAAAAAAAAAAGAAAAATAATATCAATCCATTTCCTATGCTCGTGCTCGTGCTCGTCCCTTTATCAAGGACATATGAATTGCAGTTATTGGAAACAGTTTCATTGCACTTTCATGGTTGTTCGTTTTTTATTGTTGTTGATTTACCTGAAAAAAAGTAATTCTCATCATTCATCACTTCAGCTTGTAATCCTTAAATCTACATCGAGTTTTATTTTTTTATAGACACATATCCTGTGTGAGTGAACTGTGAACAAAACAAAATTTAAAAAAAGAAAACGAAACAAATCATCCTGACAAAAGCACAGAATCTGATTGTCTGCGTAGGTATATGGTTCTTTTTTTTTTCTTCCAAACTAACGAACATCGTCGAGCGGCAGTGGCAACGACAGCGGCAGCGGCAGCGGCATTGCATTGAATCCTATCGATATCGCAAAATCGATGATGCACGTCTCGTTAAACGATTCGTGTCCATCTGTTATTGGACGAACGAACTATATGTGGCACAATAAAACTAGACTACAACGATGACGATGACGACAACGATGAGGATGACGACAAAGAGACAACGCCAACGACGACAACGACAACGACGGATATCTATACGTCGAAGATGACGACGACGACAACAACGACGACGCATTCATATAAATCTCAACAAAGACGACAGCACAAGGACAATTTATCAATTGTGTGTATATTGCATGATGTTGAAATATAGGTATCTTCCTTTTTTACTTGCGACATAGACAAGGATCTGGAAAAAATCTATACGTTCTACGATGATGTTCAGTTGTTCGATTTATAAAATAGATGTATTGCAACGCAATACGATGGAAGGAATAAAAAGTGTATCAAATGTAGAAAGGAAATAAATTCACTTCCTGCTTAGACAGGGATGTATTTAGTCATACAGCGGGCCTTACAACACTGTCGAGAAGGGCCCATCTTCTTTTGATGTTATTTATCCAATATTATGTCCATTAAATGTGATTTTTATATAAAATGAATTATTGATCATATGTGATACGATTTTTCTTGATAAAATGTTACACACAAATTTACAACAACAGCAAAGATAATAGAGGGCTCCAAAGAGCAACAAAAATCCTAAAGGCCCCTTAGAAATAATATAATAAATCAATCACTTATATCGCCCTAGATCTCAAACTCAAATCCATCCCTTGGTTGCTGTAATAGAAGCAATTCCAAGAGTAGTAGCACAGATAAAAAGGGAAATTGTTGTTAATTTCACTTTAACAATTCACCTTAGTTCACCATGCCATTATAGGCCATTGACTTCTATCAAGCCTATAGCTTTATGCACTATACATCTTATACATCCTTCGACCAACTCCACAATTCAAGTTACTTTTTGAAGTAAAAGTTAAACACTCTTTGAGTTTTGTGTTTCTTTGATAGTTGAGATAGTTGCACCAGGAACTTCCATCAATGCATCCAAAAGTTGATCTCGTTCTCCAAGCTAATGTGGTCCATAAAATAAAAGATTTAAAAAAAAAAGTGGTAGTTTCACTTTGAAGCAAAGCCTGCAGAATCGTCGTCGTTTTTGTACAACAACAACACAGAAAAAAGAAGAAACATAAACAAACGAAGTTAAGATATAAGAAAAAATCAATGACCATGTGTGTGCAGCTTTAAGACCACCAGAATTGGACATAGCGTGTGGTTAGCGGTTTATCTTTGTTTTTTTTTTTTTCCTTAATTTCGTTGCCTTTTCTCCTGCCATCAGTGAAATAGTAGACTCATTGGTTTTCTGTTGCTGCTGCTAGTGGCAGTGCTGGAGCTGAAGCTGGTGCTTTGTGTCCCCATCTGATGGTGGTTAAGCGTACAACAAGATTTTAAGGAATTTCTTTAGATTTGTTGCTGTTATTATTTTTCTTATTTTTTGTAACTTTCTCGAGAAAAAAGTGAAACTTTTTTAAACAGAAACGATGAAGCGACGAAGATATCTGATTGTGGTCAGTGCTGGAGCTGGTGGTGCTGAAATATTGATAGTTTTTTGCTTTTTTTAATGGCGGTGGTGTTGGTGTTTATAATCGCAGCTGTTGAAGTCGGACGTTACAAGGTGTCATTATCTAAAGCCAATCATCCAATTTGATTTGTTATAATTTTCTATGGAGTAATTGAATATCTACTGAATATGGTTGGGTTTTTGTAATGGACTGCTGGACTTTGCTGGAAATACATATGAATTTTTGTTATGAAATTTCAAGGAAATTCAAGTTTTCTTTGGGTTTGTTTGTTTTTTAAAGCGACATTTATAAGTTGTTATCAATTGTATAGGAAATATAAATAACTTAAATGATTGATGGTGACTGACGTCGGTTTTTACTTTCCTTAAAACCAAACTCAATAGGGAAGAGTTTTTGTATCATTTCAAATATTGTATGGTCACGATTGTCAACTTTCAATATTTGTTGCTGAATTTTGAAAACGAAGCATATTTCGACAATTTAACTTAAGAAGCTTTTCGTACAAAATTCAGGATTCTATCGAAATATTCGGTCAGTAAAAACATTTAAAAATAATTAAGCAAGAAATCATTAATTCATGGTAACAGCCGGTCTAAAGGGTGGGCCAAATACAAGTTTTTTTTTTGGAAAAATGAAATAAAATTAAGAAGACAACGTTTTTTCTTGTATTATAGCTCTTTTGTTTCAAAAATATTAGACTCCAAATAGGTTCCCCTCAAAAAAAGTCAAAAGATTTCAAAAACGCTGATCCGAAGTTGCCAAGTCGGTCGGCAATTCGGGAGACGGAAAGGATTAAAATTTTAAGCGCAAATGCTCAATTCAAGCTGCTCTAAGGCCTAAAATGCAAGCGGTAACAAAGTGGATGGACGGTCGTATGCCTTCAGTTGCTGGGTCAATTTTATCTTCTTATTAAATGTTTCGAAATTTTTTGCAGATGATAAATTCGATTGATTTTATTTTAGACAAAAACCTATTTTTAAAAACACTCTGTTTGGGCTACAAAACACTCACTTTGGAAATATCTTTTCAATGTTTCCTTAACGTTGTAAAATCGTTAAGCAATTAATTTTGTTCCGGAGAAGAAGGGTTCTGAAGGGTTTCTCCCAAGATTTCGAGCATGAAACAGCTGTGAGTGTCGAAATAATTTATGATTTAAGAAGTTATCACTAGAAGTCAAACCTTGTAACGGGTGTTATTTTTGTAGACATGAGGTTTTCAAGAAGAAATAAAACCGCGGCTAGCTCAAATAAATTCCAGCTGAGAGACCCAATTTTCGACAACTTTTTGCAGCAATTAGGGCCATATGACCACAGCGTCAATCGTGTTGGGTTTATCTGCGTGGACATGCGAATTAACATAACATCAAAAAAAAATCCAGCGGTGTTATATCGCACGACTTTAGAGTTCACACCCGCCAAAAGTCTACGAAGTGAAATAGTGTCCTTCAATAAATTGATGCGTCGCGAAACTCAGCTTTTAGGGCCTATAACAAATTTCATCGTAATTGGAAACTTTTACGAATTCCGAAAAACCGTATCATGAAATCTGTTTGTTATGCCAAATTGTATGAGATTTTTTACTACGACCGTGTTTGGTAGTAGTTTTTTTTTGGCATTCGTAAAAGTTTTCGTGATAGGGCTGAAAATATAACAAGACTCATTCTTATCATGTACCTATGTTACCCTGTTAGCCATCAAAGGAGTACCATCAAAAATTAGCGCCAATAATTACTTATCTTTTGACACGTCGTCCTAGGATTTTCGACCTCACCCCAAATGTCTAGAGAATTTTCCGAATTTTACTAAGAAAAGAAAGCCGGAAAATAACCTCTCTTGAAACTTATAAGATTTATGAAAAGGGCTTTCTACCATCATTGGTGTGCAAACTAGGGTATGGAACGATCGCAAGAAAACTTCGTCTACCTGCATCTCAAGACTTCCGGCCTAATGAAGGCCATCTTTGCAATGAAAGCATAATCTGTCATTCCGCACACCTTTGGATACCTTATAATTAACTGCAAGGAACTTTCTATAAATCAAGTCAAAGTCTACCGAGCTTAGTTTCTGTCACAATATCTTCTTAGAAATATTAAGAATTAGAATTTTAGAGCTAATAAGCATCTGATTCCTTTCTTTTTATCATTGCTCTTTTCCTTTGCTTGTTCAATTTAAGTCCCTAGTCAAAGCTCAGAGCCCTTTAAGTTCACTTAAACTTAAGAAGAAACAAAAATTATAAGAAAAAAGTTAAAACTCAAAAACCCTTAAATGCACTTTATAGCTTTTAAAAGAATGTATAGCAGTTTGTACCTGCCCTTTTTTAATTTTTTAATAGTTTTAAGGACGCGAACATAGACATATGTATTTTAAAAAGAATGATATAAACCTTCAGTAATTTTATCTCATTTTTCTTCTTTTCTTTCTTTTTTTTTCATAAAAGAAAGATGCAAATAAATTCTAAACAACAATACCAAACTATTAAACCTCATCAAAATCTTTTACCCCAAAGCCCTTCTCCAAAAAAAAAAAAGTACAAACCTATAAAACAAGTTCTCTCATCCATAAAGTAATTGAATTTTGCAACTCATACACATTGCATGATGATGACCTTCTAAAAAAGACACCCTCCAGCTTAAAATAAAAACCAAAACAAAAACACCCACGAAACCCGAAATAACCCTCAATCTTTTAGAATTTCCTTTTGAAAAACTTTCGGTCTGCCGCAAGTTACCGCGCGTCAAAACTTAAAATACAAAAACCATCATCCTTCCTTCTTAAACATTTCTTCAACTTCAAAACCATATTTTCTGGGTTGGTTTTGCAGGGTTGCATATAGTTCGAACAGAAGGTACCTTCCTTAAGAACCCAACCAACCTATAACGATGAAAAGTTTTTGAAACACTCTTTTTTTTAAGTCTATACGTCTCGTCGTTCTCGACGTTCTAGACGACGCGACGAAGACGTAGGTACCTAAAATTCCTACCTAAATCGACTTCAGTCATTATCAACACTTTGATGGTTCTGATGATGGTAGCTCAATGGTAGGTTATGTGGGGTAAACTTCTAAATAATAATAATAATTTTTCAACGACAACTTATGCCTTTAGGGTAAGGTAGGGTAGGTTTTATATATGTATGTAAGCTCGCGTACATAGTGAAGGGACTTAAAACTAAGAAACATCTTTACTTTATTTTTATATCGTGTCGAGTGAACGACTAAAGCTAAATAGACGACTATAAGGTATACCTTCACGACTACGATAAGGATGCTAAGGATGATGATGACGATGGCATTTCATTTTGCATAATTTCTACTTTTAACACACAAAACTTTTGCATTAAAGAAGTCATATGCTTGGGTCCGTTCCTTTCGTTGGAAGAAGAAGAATATTTTCAATTGAAACCATCATCATCATCATCATCGTTATCCTCATCAACATCATAATCTCTGATGAAAATGATGTTCATCTTCTACGAACAGAGGTTTATGCATCGTTAAATTGTGCACTCTTCTTTCAAAAACAGGGAATATAAAGAAAGCCACAGAGTAAAGAAGGTGATGGCATAGTGCAAAGTCAGGAGTTGAATGATGAGATGGAGAAGGGGAAAGTGAAAATCTCATCTCATTTCATCATAAGTAATTATCAGAGTTTGGAAATATGGTTACTTGGGTTTTTGATCTTTTGATGAAAATTCTCATGTTTGAACGATATTTTGGTAATTTATATCAAAATTTATATGAATGCATGCATTTTAAGAATATCTGCATGCATCATGCAAGATAAAAATATACACCTAAGGAACTTTTAAATAAAATCCACAACCGAATCTTAAGGACTTGCTCTTGTGGTCTGGAATTTCAGCTGAAATATTACAAACGCCTATAACTTTTAAGCTTAAGTTAATTGACTTAAGATAAGGATTTGATTGAGTTTTTTAAACCACTCTTTTATGAGAAAGCTAACAAATTTAGGGTAAACTCAGAGATCAATTAAGTCTTTAAGAAAGCGTCTTAATTACGAGTACTTAAAAAAATTGAAATTGTTTAGATCCAAATTTTTTTTAAAATTTCTCTAGAAAGTTCTTGGCATTTAAACGTTACATTATTTGATATATAACAGTTTCAAATTCCAGTTCTCTGGTCTTATCAGCTTGAGTTAATATTCTTCTCCAGTATCACATGAAAATGCATCCTACCGAATTTCTATCAAACCAACAGTTCTTCCAGTATGTCTTTATCTCGAAAAACTTAGTTTTTTGGGTTAATCCCTCATTTGAAGGTATTTTTCATTTAAGTTAAGACCCTTTTCTTTGTTAACATGAAACTAATACTTGACCTTAAGAAAAAGTAAGAATTTTCGTGAAAGCAATGTAATTTTGTAGGTTATCCTTTAAAGGCTTTTAGTTGATTTCCATTAGGTAAGCTATCTTTAAAGAAAGAGGTGTTGATATGATAACTAAATTATTATTTTGGGATTAAAACTTTTATCTCGAATGAGATTAAGAGTATCAGACCCAAAGCTAAGTCAGCTGTAATGTAGCTTTTAAGGAAAAAGAGTTAACCTTCAGTTGTTTTACAACCAACAGAGGAAAACCGGAAAATGTTTAAAGAAGCGAATAAGTCCTGTAAAACCATTATTCGAAGGACCAAATTTATACATGACCAAAAATGATGGCAAAAAATACTGTAATGTTCGCAAAGGCAGTACAAATTTTTCGCCAATCGTAAAAAATATGACAAATTCTTACTTCTTCTCGTGGTACAAATAGCAACGTTTGTTGTCAGTGCCACTCTTTTAGTTAGCTCTATTGAAAAAACTTATTTGTTTGTAAGGCAGTTCGCTGCATATTCCACCTTTTATGATAGTACCATGACTACCCTACCTAATTCTTGAGATCTTAAGCGATTCAATGAGACATATCTTCTTTTTTACTCGAATTTTTCAAGAGATCTAAAAGATATCAAAATTTATAGATCTGCTATTAACCGCTGTTATTATGAAAAGTCTTCTAACACGCTTTGCAAAACTCCTGCGCAATCTTTTCTATATTTTCTATCCTGCTGGGCTCATTTCGAGTGGTTAGAAAACAGCATATGTTCAACCAATACCAATCCAATTGTCGATTAATTGCACTAACATTTCTTCTTTCCAACGCCCTCAAAGTGCTGATCAATTTATCGGCTTATGAAATGTCTAGAAAAACAAGCGCTTATTAATTACCTGAATTACAGCTGTCGAAATAATAGGTCCACTAGTGATTTTGTTGCTTATCTCTCTCAACAGTGGAACTAATTTATTAAGCTTTGGAGAAAGTAATATTATTGCCCTAGATATTTCAAAGGTATTTAATAAAGTCTGACATCTGGTTTTCTTATCAAAAATACACACTTTCGGTGTCGACAAATCTACTCTTCGTTAGATTAACCGTTGTGGAACCGTTCAAAACAAGTTGTTTTACACATTTAAAATGTTGGTGTGCCGCAGCGCTCTGTTTTGTCTCCGACACTTTTTCTCATTTTTCTAATTGTCTACAAGTTCTAATCCAGCTACACGATTGTTTCGCTGACGATAGTTATTTTAGATTTGTAATGTAAAAATATATTTAGCTCATAAAATTTTGACTTTAACATTACAAAAAAACTTGATTACTATTGATAGACTAATTTGTCACAAGAGTCTTAATACCTTGCACAAAAAAGGAAAAGAAACATGTCTTAAATTCTAAACCGCAAAACCTTAGAAGTTATCCAAATAAAAACAAACATTGACGCTTTTACACAGGTTCAGAAGTGGTAAAGTATTCTTGATTTTAACTCCTCACTTATAGAAACACATTCCCACAGGAAACACTTTCTTAATCAAAATACATACGAATATTTGTGTCTAATTTAGAATAGTCAAAAAGTCGTAAACTCCTAACCACTATCTTAATAAAGGATTATCCATTGGACATAATTTGAAAATATCCATTTATCAAAAAACATAAATTTTCTTTGTCCAAAGAGAATCAGAAAAGAAAACAAATCTCCATATAATTTGTCTTTTTAACAACTCCCCAGGTAATAATCTTCCTGACAAAATAAAATATGTACTCGTATACCCTTCAGCATTATCATTTTAATCTTTTGTGGTAGAGTTTATCTCTTACTTTCAGGGAATATTTTTGTATGAAAAGGTTAAAGGATATGAACATATAAATGTAGAATACAAGATATAGGTATTTTCTTCTGTGGATGACATTGATAAGAAGTTTTCCTTTGTAGAAATAAAAGAGAGCAAAAATTCGGAAAAGAAGTAGAAGCTACTTTTGATTAATTATGTGATATAATTTTAGTTTGAATTATTTCACTATTATAAATTCTAGAAGAAATGCATTGTAAAATGATGCAAACTTCTATTAAAGACGCCACAGGTATGAAGTGCTCATTTTAACTTTTACTTGACAAGAAGCATTAACACTTGAATAGTTGCTTCCAATGCTTTACAAATTGATGGACGTAATGGTTTGAAGATCAACTTAGTTTTGAATACGAAAACCAGTAATGAGCTTCATCACTAAACAGAATTCTTTAGACATAGTGTTCTAAGAACTTCGCGAACAGTTTCCACAATTTTGAAGCGCTTTTCTGACGTAAAATGATTCGTGAAAAATGTTGAAACTATGACTTTCCCAACTGTCAAACCATACATACATACATAGCTGTTAAAGAGAAAAACCCTACGACAACCGTATGGCAATATGAGTAAGCTAACTGGAACGGTCTCAACGACTTCAGGAACTTTAACTGGTCACTATGCTTCCTCGATAGTGACGTGGATTCCAGTGCAGATATGATTATAAACTTAATTCTTTTAGGAATGAGACATTTTATCCCGAATAGTTCGGGTAAAATCTATCAAACCTAAACAAAACTCATGGTTCCCGGATTTATAAAGCCAACCTAACTGAGGAAAACCGGAATAAGTTCAAACAAGCTAGAAAACTTGTAACGGACATATTCGACGCATTAAATTTTTGCTGCTAAGAATGCCCCTCATTTTACCCTTGAGCCCAATTTCGGACTTACTGTTAAGTACCGGGATTCCTTCTTTAGCCACACTACACGAATGTGGAATGTTTTACCAGGGACAATTTAAAAAAAAAGTACTATAAATGAAGTTTTAATATTTTTAAGTGGAAGACATTTGAACATTTTTTTACTGATATTTCTGCTTATAGAAGACAGACTACTGTAAGGATAAACTCACAAAGAATTAAAAAGTTTGTAAAATCAAACTTTAGAAACGAAAAACTTTCATATTTATTTAAAGAAAACAAAACTTGAACATACATAATAGAAAACTTCGGAAAAATCCTTTTTCGACTGCTTCCATTTTTTTGAATTTGTCAACACTTCTCGAGCCCCTATTTCTTCAGAACGACAGTACTCGTATATCTCAAGATTCCAAGTCTTGTTATATCTCTCTGAAAATGATTTTGTTTACTCTTATTTCTTCGACTATTTTCTTGTTTTATTTAATTAAGAATTTACATAATAAATTAATTAATTTCCTTACAATTGTTGATCTTTTTCTTCAATCCTTCCAATTTCCCTGCCCACCCCTCCCCATCACAACATTATTTGGAATAGTTTCATTATTAACTAGTCTTTCAAGAGTATATAAGTTTCGCTTGGTCTTATGGTATAGTTGTTGTGGTTTTATTTAAAAAAGACTAAACAACGACAAAGTTTAATAAACACTATTAAGATGCATTAGCCTCTTTGTCAATTATAAACTTAACTATGTACAAAAGCATCATCAGATAGAAGAAATGTTTGGTTTTATGTTTATCTTTAACTAGCTAACTGGGTGGTATAAATATCCCCTTTCATCTATCTACAATCACTTTGCTATTTATCTTCACAGACTCATAGTATCTCTAAGTTTCTTTTGATGAATTAGTATCTAACTGAATAATTCCTTTGAAGCAGATAATTTAATTGCATTGATTTTTGTTTTTAATTTTTTTTAAATTCTTATCTATGGTGTTTTGAAAAAGTTTACTTTACAAATAATGTTTAGGATAAGTATTTGAAAAAAAAAATTGATAAAACTATCATTAGTCAAAATATCATGGAAAACAAAATAATAAGAAAGTCAAGACTTTTGAGTACTCAATATTTCGAAATAAATTGTTCAAATTTCTTCGAGTTAGCACCTAGAAGTCTTTTTTGAGATCCAATCATTGAAGAAGTTGACATTTAGGACCCCATTTATAATCATTAACTTTCAATAGCTTAGTTAGGAACTCACTTCAAACATAGAGCAGTCCGAAGAAATGTGGTTTGTCAATGTCTCTTCTTTATATAAGTCTATTCGTGCAAACATCCGCTGTGGAAAAAGATACTTAAAATATTTAAACTTTTGTGTGGAATGCTTTTTAAGAATGAAAATTCAAGTTTCAGTTTTGGATCACGTTTACATGCCTTCAAAATTTCGTAATAACTTCGAAAATTGCTGATTATTACATAATTTTTTAAAATTTCGAACTCGCTGCTATTTGAATTTTGCAAAAGAATGTCGCTTAAACCTAACCTTTCTATGTCACTATATTTGTCTGGCACAGTTTTCAGTTGTAGACTGTATGGAGTGATCACATATTTGACGTCGCCAAAAACACTCCAAGTGTTTAAGTTTTCTCTTAAAATTCTTATCTCTTCCAATCTAGCCAAATTTTATAAAGTCTTTATTCGTCAGAAATTGGAATACAATTCCAATATCTGGACCGGTCCTTCAATAACGCAATTGAGTCTTTAGAAAAGAATTCAAACGAGAGCCTTGGATATGATAAGCAGTCGTTGTCTTGTGGAAACATTTGGAACTTTCAAACAATTCAACCATAATACCAGTTCTTCCATGAATGCTCATCAATACTACTAGTTTGCCTAATTTCGGACGAATTTTCAAGCATATAGATTCTTTTTATAGCCGCACTTCACGAATGTGGAATTCTTTGTGTATTGATTTGTCCTTTTAAATCCTGCGATGTGCTTACAAAATGTGAGAGTATGCATGTAGTATATAACAAATGTATCAAAAATGTCTAATGATTTTAAAAGATTTGAAAAGTGGAACCTGCTGAAGAATGTTTTTTTCTATCTTCAAGGCCTTGAATCCATTACGAAGCATTAGAAGAAAAATGTAAACAATTTTAAATCTGAAGATCCCTGCAAAATTATAATGATTTTGAAGTCTGTCGCGTCCCATTTTTAGTATTGGTGAAGTTTTTACTTCTTGTCAAACGCAAAAACTTATTGCTTCAAGAGTGGCATCTGTAAAAATATCGAGCCATTCAAGTTAAAACCGCTTGTTGGAAAACCCTAAGTTTTGTGAAATTTAATGAAGAATTCTGGTTTTCATAACAAATTTCAATTAATAATTACCTATTTTTTAAAGAGATATTAATATTGAATTTTGTATTTCTATGCTTTCTGTTATCAAACAAAGTCAGTCTAGACACACGTAAACCGTTTTCCAATTTGTTTAATTTACAGCTTTTTGAGAAACCTATTGTTTTTCTATTTCTGTATTTTTAAATTGAAAATTGTTCTTCTCTGTTTATCTTCAAAAAACCAAAACAATAAAAACAAATTTATGATCAATATTTGAGTGCATTTTCATTAAAAAGTTCCTTGATTTGTTTGTAAACAAAAGTAAAACGTTTCCACTGACCTTGCTACCGCATTAAAAATGTTTCTTTGTCTGACCCACAATATTTATAGATTTTGTAATTATTATTTTGTTTGTAAAAAAAAACAAAATAAGTATTTATGCATTCACGTCAAATATTATCGTCATTTTTCTGACCGGACGATATTCATTTTATTTAAACACCAATCATCATCACCTGCGCTGTTGATGCGGTTAATTGATTATTTTCAATTTTGCAATTAATCGAAATTTTAATTAAAATTTTAAGAAAAATTAATAAAATTATATCTGTTTGCTTATAACGTGAATGAGGTGGAAATTTGTACTTCATTTAATTCAATAAAAAACAGTCGATGACACAAACCGGTGAAAAGTTGTTGTGTTGATTCGAGTATTTCAAGACATAAGTCTTGTATTGATAATAATGGATCTTGTACTTCAATACTCTGATACCAGTAATAAATAAAAACCAAGTACCGCTATACTCGTATTTTGAGTATTTAAGTACTAATCAAATAACTTAGTTCTTTAGGAGTTTTTAATTACGTGGGAATTACTTTAAAGTACTTGGTCAATATTTTCAAGAACTCGTACTTGTGCAGTACTTTCAAGTACTTGGATAGTACTTTGACTGTACTTTCTTTTTAACCCATTGAGTACTGGAAGTATTTGTTCCGAACGATTGCAAATAAGTACTCCGAAATACTCATACTTGATATTTGTAAGTACGAGTATCAGAATGTCCATGCCCAGTATATGTTAGTGTTAGTGAAAACTTGTTCATGGTTTCGAAACTGCTCTTTATCACAGATACAACAGAGGTTATGTTATACAAAATTATAAAGTTATGAGTTTGCATAAGTTTTTTTTTCAAAAATCATTGAAATTTTTAAATTCTTAGAAACAAGCACATTTTTTCATCTAACCCAAATACTTTACCTTTAAAACGAAATAGAAAAATATTTTAAGGTCACTGTCTTGTTGAAAAGTTATTAATTAGTAGGTCGTTTTTGTTATTATTATCGTTTTTTGTTTTTGTTTCGTATACACAAAAATATCTTTGAAAACAATTTATGCCATGTTTACATATTATTTCGCTCTTTCCTTTTATTTTCCTGTTCTAAGCAAATAAATAAAACAAAAATTGCGGAAAATCGGCCACATTTTCAAAACACTGAAACTGAAAAACACACTTCATAATAATACTCGTTGTATATAGAGTCTGGGTCAATGTCTTTGGAACTTGTGTGTGTAATGTGTTTGAGTTGGAAAAATAATGTGATATATTTATACACATTAGGTATGAATTTGAAAAACATGCCTAATGAAACATGAAACAGTTGCTGTCAAAAAAATAGCACCACCAAGTACACAGAACTTCATCAACTTTATATAGAGTAAATGAATTGATTGTGTACTTTCCTGTTAAATCATTAAGCTACTAAGTCTTCAAGTAAATTATTCAAAAAAATTGATTTCAAATTCAATCACTTTTGAATATATGTCGAATTTCCTACACCGTTATACAGAAAAATGCTATAGCTGCCCCATTTTTAATTATTCTTGTAGTGTAATTAGTGTTAAGTTAAGAAGTTAAAATCGTAGAAAATATTTCAAGCTTCACGTTGGTGCTAATTTTTTGACCACAACTGTATTTACATAGAAGGCGGGTGTGTTGCTTTGGCTTTAAGGAAGTGTTTTGTTGAGCTTGCAGAAATTATTAATAACGACAAGTCATGGAAATTAAATGAGTAGGTGACATTGACGTCAACACAATTTTGTTTAAATTGAGGGTGCAAAGTTTTGGTATGATACCATATGACAATGGGTTTCATTAAATAAAGGTAGTTTGAAAAATGTGTGATTTTTGAGGGTTTTCAAACTTCTAAACTCCAACCTCCATTTGTTTAATGTGTGTGTTTTTTGTTTTTGTTTTTTTTTTTTAAAAAACATTAAAAAATTTCATTATCCTAGTTTTTTTGTGATAATTTATGTCTTCTTAAGTGTGACATTCTCATCATAATTTTTGCATCCTCTTTTTGGAAAAAGAAAAAAAAACATAATGAGATCTTAAAACATCTCATTTGAAGGATATGTGTGTGAGAAAACTTTTAGGTCCTTAAACATTATCTGGTTGTTTTTTTTTTTTTTTTTTTTTTGTTTTCATCTTCTCCTTTAACGATGACAATTTAAGGACCTTTATTATAACAAATAAGTGAAGATGTCTTTTGTTGAATTGGAGGATGTGAGTGTTTTACAAATAGTCCATTAGTAACATAACATTATGTGTGTATACGAGTATGTATTTATAGGACGACAAGAAATAAAAAAGGTTGAGTGATGATGATGGTGGAAAAGTTTAAGGATCTATTCATTGTTTATAGTGTAAACCTTTACTATGCCCCATAAAGAGAACACAAAACAATAAAAAAAAAGGGGTATGCAAAGATTGTCCTCTTCTTCAAAGACCTTTAGTTTGTGTTTTTGAAGTGAAATTCTTTTCTTTTATAGTTTTGTTTATTACTTTTCTTATAAAAAACAAAATATATATATGAAAGCTCAACCTGTTGTTTTGATTTTTTGAGAGCTAAATTCAACAAAACTTAAAAAATGGGTTTTCCAATAGGGAGTTTCATTTTGATATTTAAACAAAATTAGTATTTTCTTAAAGAAAGGAATAAATTTTAATTTCATTGTAAAGTGGAAAGTGTGTTATTAACATTGAAAAACGATATTAGCCGGATTCCTACCAAGGCAATGGTTTCAGCACCATATCTTTTTTTTTGTTGAATTTTTTCATGATCAATTCACATATATGTAAGCACCTGTATGACCTCGATAACTTAATGAATATCTTCTTTTAAGCCTCGAATCGATTTCAGCATAGCTTATCTTTAAAGTGGCCCTAAAATAAAAATGCTAAACGTGTCAAATCACAAGATCTGTGTGGCCAACTGTGATCACCTCTTTAAGAAATAACGTGGTCTAGACACTTTTCTTGCTAAATTGTTGCTATTATTTCGTGGCAAGTGAAGAACTTATTGCAGTTTTTTTTTACCGATCAATGTCCAATAAAATTTTCGAACAAGTAAAGTTCAACCACACCGCCTCCTGTCCAAAAACCACACCAAGCAGTGAAAAGTTAAAAATTGAAAGACTTTTCCAACAATCACTTTAAGATTCGAGCCCTAAATGCAATGCGAGAACTCTGCTTATCAAAGTAGCTTAAGAGGTGAAGGTAAGAGCCTCATTAGTGGAGATGATGTTTTGATGACAATTCGGATAATTTTGATGCATTTCATGAACACTATAAGTGAAGATACGATAAAGCTAATGATCGAACTAAGAGATTTCTTGTATTTAATGATCTTTAAAAGCCTTAAGCCCTAAGTTGCTTAATAACGAATACGTGATAATATAGTTTGTGGATTGCCTTGTTCCAAAGACCTCTGAAGTATCAGCAAACCTAAGTTTTCATCAACACTGCGGGTTGCAGCAGTATCAATATTCGCAGTTGTTCTTGAGCGGCCCGTGGCATGATGGTTAGTGCGTTGGACTTTCATGCCAGAGGTCTTGGGTTCGATCCCTGCCTATGCCATCTAAAGTTTTTTTTTCACGGGTAATGCCTCTTGCGAGGAATTGACAAATTCTCCAAGAGTAATTCTTGTCATAAAAAGTACTTTCCCAAATTTTCCGTTTGGATTCGGCTTAAAACTGTGGGTCCCTTCCATACCTGACAACTGTACTCGCACACAGGAATTATTGAGAGTTGTCAATCACTAGGCCCTAGTTCCCAACGGACTGTTGCGCCACCCAATTTATCTATTTCATTTTCTTGAGCGACAAACACGGTTACAACTCATCACATCACCAAAACTTTCCCAAATAACTCAACAGCATGGACTAGTTTCGCTATTGTCATTCAAAGAGGTGCTTTTTGGTGATTCAAAAAGTGCTTTAGGTTGGGAAATTTTTTTAGTGAACTTTCACAATTTGAATGCGTTGTTGAAGGGTGCATCCTTTCAAGGCGTATATTTTGCTTTTGAAATGTCAAAATATGATAACTTCAAAAATGACAGCTGCCAAAATAGTTCCCTATTCAAAATGAAAGCTCTTATTGGAAAACCCTTTCGAATTTCGCTAATTCAAATAGGAAATTTAGCTATAGAAAGCATGGTTAGGTTAAAGTGGCTGCTGATACAAAAACCACAAACTTAGGCCAGAAGAAAAGGCCCATTGTGATACCACATGAATCTAGAGAATTACTTCTCACTAGTCGAACCATTTTGAGCTTTTTATAAAGCGAAGTAGATATCTGATATCCTTTTTAGCTAGTTCACTGGGATCATCAAAAGAGTATTCTCCTAGATGAAGTTTGCGTCTTAGTGAAAGAGCAGGGCAGGTGCAAAGGAGGTGAGAGATTGTTTCTTCTTCTTCCTCGTCCATACAGCTCCTGCAGAAGTCATTTGAGGCTACACCAAGTCGTATTGCGTGTCTGTCTATAAGACAGTGTCCCGTAAGGACACCTATTAGGGAGCTAATATGAAGTCTGCTTTGAGATAACAAGTCTTTAGAGCGCTTTAGGTCCAGTGAAGGCCATATTAGTTTTGTGGCTGCGCATGTTGATAAATTGTACCACCTAGAGTTTGCTATCTCGAAGCTGTTTCTTTTAGCAGAAGTTTACATGTATAGAATATAGAATATAGAAAGAATACCGAAAGTACTTTTTATTTAAAGTTGTTTCTTCTTGGGCATTTAAGGGACCGCATCTCCTCTCCATATCTAAAACAATTAAATAATAATAGAAACCTTATGGAAGCTAAAGCTTCTTTTAGAAGTTCATTTCATTGCTTTCAAAAGCAATCAACTACGAAATATTTTATCAAATATCGGACTAATTTTTTAATTTAAGAACTTCTGTGAAGTAAGTACCAAAGTCTTATAAAATCATTATTAATAAAAGTTTTATAGAAGTAATAGTTTCCCAATAACTAAACATGCTGATTACTGTTTCATTCGAAACCGCTTACTTGAAGTTAGATAGTCGTTTTTTTGCTGTTTCATTTCAAAGCAAAAGCTATTTGAAATATGTTTTTTGAAATTTATTTTATTTATGTATATATTTTGTCCATTACAAGCGTGACCTTGCTGTAAATTTTCTTTTTTAAGTACACTTAAAAAAGCCATAAAATGTTTTTCTGAAAAAAAAAATAAAAATGATTTCAAAAAATATTTCCACTTAATTACCCTCAACATTGTCTGCAAACGACATTCACAAACCAAGGCAAAACATAAAAACATACAATCAAATAAATAACACAGTTTTGTTTTAACAATGCATCTTTTAGGAATGTATCTGTGTATCTTTTGCCTCTGTACAACATCCAACACATTTCCAAAGTAAAGCAAAATTCTTTATTTTTTGACGAATTTCCACATTCGCATGAATTTCAAATGGTTTTTTGAAGTTAAAAAAAAAATAAAGATACATTATACCATCATATAAATTCCTTATAAATATACAATGAAATGATGGGTGTATAGTTTAGATATTGGATAAAGGGTATGTCCCATCCTCTCTCTACTTCAAAATGATTCATCACCAAAGTCCTGCTGTATAGGGAAGAGAAAGGGATATTTGAAGTGAGTTCAGGAGTAGGTATAATTGGATTTTCCTCAAATACCTGTGTTGAAGATATTAAATAAACATACTCACGACAGGTTTCCTAACAAAATTTACAAAAATGTGGAATAAACACACAAAAAAACACCCACTTTATTAAAACTGAAATAAATAAATCAAAAATAAAGTATGTATTTTTTTTTGTTCTACTCGCACATAAATACCAAATGAAGGCATAAGATCCTTATATCTTGTATTTCAAAATATATGTATATGTATAATTTTTAAAATTTAATATAAGGGTGTTTATTTGGAGGTATTATTATCCATGAACATGAACCAAATAAAAAAAAATAAAAAAGTTTTGTATTAAAAACGACCAACGACCTTTGAAATGGGAGTTCCTTGCTCTTCCTTCTCATTAAGGACCGAATTGAATATTATTCTGTCAGAAGTTGGTATTTTGCTATTTCTTCGTTTATCTTGAAGGATATTTTTTTTAATTTTTCTGTTCGTATTTATTTTTGGGCGAGAAATGTTTCCATCTGGAAAAAAGGTAATAAATATCAAATAAATGAAAAATATTTCTCATCATTGAAAGCAAAGCAACAAAAAGAAAAAAATTTAGGATGCAGAAGATGAAGAAAGTCTTAAGGGTTCGTTGTTGGTGGGAAGATGAGATGAGTTTTGTAGACTTTATAGAGGGAGTGGAGTGAAGTTGAGCTTGGAAGGATGTTGTTAAAAAGTAGCGAAGCATTTTCTTTTGTTATAAAATAGAAATTGTAAATTTATAGAAAATTTTTGTTTTTTGATTTTTGTTCTTTTTTTTGTGGTGAAAAAAAAAAGACAGCGAAGAATTAAGTGGAATTATGTTTTTGACGCAGATTAAATGATTTATTATTTCGTTTTTTTTTTTTTTCTATACTTCTATCGTAAAAATATCAAATTAAGCAATAAATAAGGTTTGTACGAACTGTTGAAAGGACTTAATAACAATAATATGTTTGTTAGTCCTTTAAGTACCTTTTTTATATGAATGACACTTACAATTTAAGACGAATTAGGGATTTAATCCTCAAGGCATTGTTTTTAGTGCTCACTTCCATGATGATATTCCATGAAATTGATTTTTAAAAGCAAATCTTTTGAAGCTTTAAGAACTTAAAGTAACAATTCAATTCAATGTCTATCTTATCTTGAACTTTTCCTGTGTTTTTCCAATAAGAGGTTCCATTTTAATATTTAAAAAGAACGCATTTTCTTAAAAAGAAATTATTGAATGTTTATTTCATTGTAAAGCGAAAATTATACAACTAACAATAAAAAAACACATATAGGCCCAATAACGGTTTCAATACTATATCCTCTGCGTTAAATTAGTCCTTATAAGCAACTCGCACATTTGCGACTGTATGTCCTCATAAACTTCATGAATTTCATCTTTAAGGTCTTGCATTGATTGTGGAGCATGGTAATAGACCTTTTTATCTTTTACGTGGTTTCAAAAAGAAGTCCTTAGGATTCGGTCGTCCATTGTAATCACCTCTTCAATAAATAACACGGTCTTTTTAAAAAACTCTGAACCACCTTTGTAGTAAATTTTAAACATTATAATTTCTTTGTCCGATTTTTCGACAATTTTTATCAATTGCGTAGTTTTTCTCTTCAAATTACAAACGATTACAGATTCGAAATTGAAAGCTGCGCAATCAGCGGACTATTCACAATGAAACTGGTTTTTGGAAAACGTGATATATATTTTAAAACTAAGAGTCAAGCTTTAAAATAAAAGTTGGGCGATCTAAGTGATGATTCCATTTATTTAAGGTTAAATTTTTTGACCTGAGAAAACTGCGTTGTAACAAATATTGATACTAAATTTAGCAATTTTTAAATATTTATTTTATTCAAAATTAAATTTGAAATTCTCGGTGAAGCTTTAATTGCTCTCCATAATAATTTTTAGGAGTTTAATAGAGTTGAGAAAATTGTGCTTCTATTGAACACTTAAAAAAAAAAAAAAAAAAACAGAACTTACAAAAGGTTTTCATTTATGTTTTCAATTTTTGCCTTAGATTAATCTTAATTTCCTAAAATCAGTTATTTCTTTTTTTATGTCTTTGTTTAATTGATAAGGAGGCTCTTTAAAAGCTAAGAAAACTATTTGAAGACGAATTTATTTGCAAAAGTTAAAAAAGCAAGGTTCGTTGGAAATTTCTTTCATATAATTTTTGTTTAAAGCAACACAAAGAAGCTCTACCGAAGCTGTGAATATTGTATTGTGAAATAAATCAATCAATTTTCATTCTAGATTCAATTTAATTTCAATTAAAAATATCAACCCAGTTTGTATTAAAAACTTAGCTTCTTCCTTAGACTTTTTACTTTCTAATATTATGTCTAAAATATTTAAACGAAGCCTTAACGAGATAAAGACTTGCACCACTATTTCGAGTATTAAGTGATATCAATTAGCAGTTGATAATTATTGAAAATTAAGCCACTAAAAATGACATTCATTGTGAAATTTCTCATTTTTATTCGCAACTATCTTAAGAACTATTCTTAATTATCGAAATTCTTGCCTGTTTAAATTCTAAACTTTGATATTTGTCAACTATTAAAACAATAAATAGATGTGAAGTTCTAAACAATATTTTGTCTTTAGAAACTAATAATAGTAAAAACTACATCTCGTAAGCCTTCCACTATAGTACTTTCGGTAAAGTTTCTAATAAGCTTCCTTAAAGCTTCTTTTAGTTCAGATTGATACTAACAGTTGGAAAGTACCTCTTGCAATGTCAAATTCTGGACATGACAAATAATCCTTGCTTATTTTCTGTATTTAAAATTTGAGTTCTTCAAACAAACGTTTTTTTTTGCTTGTTCCTAGTTTTCATTAAAAAATCTGAAAAACTATGAGAAAAATGCTATAACAACAAAAACAATCACTGATATAATTTACGCCACTAATTTCAAGAAAATCGAATTCCATTGTGAGTGTATTGTACAATTCCAAGTTTCCGATACTTCAAGTAAAATAACATTTTTTCAACCTTGAATCCTATGACCAAGAAATAAATTTAGTTTAATTGATATTTTATCAATTTTCCATTAAAAAAAAAAAAAAAAAACAGGAAAATAATTTTCATTTGGTCCTTCGAGCCGGAATAATTGATTTTTGTTAATAATTCCTCTTTTATCTATACAAAGTTCTTGAGTTCAAAGACGCTTCTTGGAATTTTAATTCAAATTGATAAATTATCTCATATAGCATTATTCAGTAAAAACAACACACAAAACCGAACAAATGATTTTTCAATTCTATATAAAAAGTTAATAGCTTAAATACAATAAATTAATTCTTCGTCATACCCTGACGATATTATCCATTAAATAATAAATTAACCATAAGCACACAGTTTTTGTTTTTAATATTTTAAGTGCAATCACACAAATTTCAAACAAATTGTACCCCAATCTATACGTTTACGAACATAAACTATATAAAATTTTTAAATGCTTTAGAAAATTTATTTTAAATGAAATCAACTGGATCAACAGAAAAAAACAAAATTGAGAAAATAAGAAAATGCAATTTTAATTGATTTTCAATTGAATGACTTGATCTAAAACGGTGGCAATGATGTTTGTGGCATTGCAATGGCGGCAGACTTAAAACAAACATACACACTCATTGTACGCAGTACAGTGAAGAGCAGTGCTGTATGCAATGCACAGCTTATATTCAATTTGCAATTAAAGTCATATTAATAAATTTTCATCTCTTCCTTCGGATGTTAGTTGAGTGCAATTGGAACTGACAGTTAAAAGCTGGAAATGCATATATATTTGTTTCTCTTTTGAATTTACGTAGGAGATGGATGCAGAAATACCAAAAGTATCTTATAGATAGATGTAGGGTACCTCTTGACTTTCGAGAGGACGACCGCACCATGAAATATTTTTGCTTGCATTTTCTTGTATATTTTATAAAATATAGACAATATGAAAAAAATATATTTTTAGAAAAAAAAAAACAGAAATCTTGATAGAAAATTGATTTTTATGCACTTAGAAGTGACAGTTTGTGCATTTTATCTGCATCTGCATACTGCATCCACCTACACACACCTTTTGAGAGGAAAAACTAAAATAAAAAAAGAAAACCTGAAAAATGCCACAAGAATATACAAAAAGATAGACATCATAGATACTGATGGTTTATTAGTTAAAGTATTTGTAAGTTTTTAAAATTGAACCATATGGTATATGTTTTTCGTTTTTGTTGCAGTTGATATTGAGTTTGACAGGACAAAAATTTACAAATCTTTTTTGATCTACGGGGATTTCCATTTTTTTGTTTTTGTTTTTGAGGTGCAAGAAATAAGCAGAAATAGAAACAAATGTTGCATAATTCATTGACATGAATTTCAATTTCAAGGAAAAACTTAGAAATGTCATTCGACTGGGGTGTGAAATAATTAATTTGTTTAAGTTCTTGGAGGAATCACTTAAGTAGATTGCTATAATTTAATAATTTAGTACTTTTTAGAGCTTGTAATGTACTTTTTAATAATAAGAAAGTAAAAAATCCATGTTAAAGATTAATAGACCCTGAAAGTGAGAAAATTTGTCCATCTTTCGAAGGAAATTATTTTAGTTCTTTCTTCCTTTTCATTCCACAACTTATGGATTTGTTTTTTGAAATTTTCCTATCATGACAGATGTTAACAGCAGAACGATTAGTTTTTTTTTTTCAATGCCTGAGAAGCAATTCCTTTTCTTCCGAAACCCAAATGCGACTGCACTCACTTTGAAAATAAGTTTTCAAAAATTCCCATTTTATTTGTTAAAATCTTTAATATAAGAGTATTGAACTTGTTAAATAGCTTATTTTGATTGTCTTATAAATTGTGATTTTTTCGAGGTACACAGCCGAATAAAACAAAGATGTTTTTTTTTGTGTCTAGCTGATACCCGCGGCCTTGCCCGCTTAGTAAAATAAAATTAAAATACCGCATAGAGGCATTCCAGGGGCAGTTATACATGAGTTAGTTAGTAACTTTTCACAATCAAAATAAACAACGAGAAACCAAAAGTAACGCTGGCTATCGTTAAAGTGATGAAACACGGCTTTTCTAGGCTCACCTCTGCTATTTTAAGTGTTTGCCTTTGTGCCTTATTAATTTACATAACGAAACTAACTTCAATAGAGAATTGAAGCCTTTTGAATTGGAATAATTGGGATTCGAGGAATAAATACATTTTTACCCTTTTCAACGCCACGCCGCGCGCCGAACCGAGCCGCCACCGGTTAAAATATTACAATAATAATCTTTCGCCCGAGTGGTGTGACGCAAAGACTTGCACCGTTACATAACCGAGGGGCATCTTAACTGATAGGTACGCCTAATTTCAATTGGTCACATCGGACTGCTTAAGTGAGCTAAGAAACTTAACTTGTTATGAAGTGTTCTGTTCTGAGTCCATAACTGTGTCTATTAACAAAAACTACCTCATTTCTTCTGCTTCTTCATCCAATATGTTTGAATTTTATTCAAAGCAACATCGTTTCTTGGTTCTTGAAGCGCTATTTGACAGAGAAATTGATCGTCATGTGTGTTATTTTGAATTCGTCTGTATTCAATTAAAAAAATCTCCCGTTAGTGTCACATAAGTTCAAACAAGCTAGAAAGACCTGTAATGGTCATATTCGACGAACCAAATTTTTTCATGATCAGAAATTAAGGCAAAAATACTGTCCCAAAAGGTAGTAAAAATTTCTGGTCATTTGTAAAAAACGTACGAAACACCACGTCATCCTCGGTTCCAACGCTCGTCCACAATGACACTCCTTATGTAAGCTCGGTTGATAAAGCCAATTTGCTTGCAGCACAGTTTGCTGTTAATTCTACGCTACCGGAAAGTGTCATGAGTCCTTAAATGATTCTATGGGACGAATATTCTTTCGCAATCGTGCAGTCGCAAGAGTACTGAAGGACCTTGACATACACAAATCCGCTGGCCCGGATAGTATTCCCCCTATTGTTCTGAAGAGGTGTTCTTCAACGCTGGCATCTGTCATCTTCATCTTCATCTGTCCTATTCTACAGGTCTCTTCCCGAGTAGATGGAAAACTGCATTTGTTCAGCCTGTTCCTAAAAAAGGCGAATCCTCATCCCCCTCAAACTATCGTCCAATTGCACTTACGTCCCTTCTTTCCAACGTCATGGAAACGCTGATTAATTTTCAGCTTAAGAAATATCTTGAAGAACGGAAGCTTCTTAATGACCGACAGTATGGCTTTCGTATCAATAGGTCCACTGGTGATCTCTTGGTTCATCTCACCGAACAGTGGAACAAATTTTTACATCGTTTTGGAGAAAGTAAGATTATTGCACTTATTTCAAAGGCATTTGATAGAGTTTGGCACCAAGCTCTCTTATCGAAAATGCGTGCTTTTGGTATTGATGAATCTCTTCTTCGTTGGATTTGAAATTACCTTTCTAACCGTTAAATACAAGTTGTATTAGGTGGTTTCAAATCTGAAATTCATAAAATAAATGCTGGTGTCCCCCAGGGCTCCGTTTTGTCTCCGACTCTCTTCCTTTTATTCATAAATTAATGTTCTCTTGTCTGTCACTTCTAATCCATTAAACTGTTTCGCCGAGGACAGTACCCTCAGCTTTTCATATTCGTTTCTAGATTCACATCCTTGTCCTTCTGATGTGGAACTTCAACGGCAGCGTATGATAAGCTCATTAAATTCTGATCTTGACAGCATTGTCCAATGGGGAATCAAAAACCGTGTAGAATTTAATGCTTCGAAAACTCAATGCTGTCTCCTGTCGTTAAAGCGTAACGCACCCCCGATGCCACTATCTATGAGTGGCACTTGCATCCAGAAAACCAATCAACTATCAGTACTCGGTATGTGTATTACAGATCACCTTTTATGGAATGATGACATATTCGATATCGCCAAAAATACTGCCAGGTGCTTAGGATTTCTCCGACGATGCAAGAAATGTTTCACCCTTTCTGATCTGACTATAATCAACAAAGCTTTCATCCGTCCAAAGCTTGAATATAATTCGCATATATGGGCAGGTGCCCCTAAAACAAGTTTAAATCTCTTCGATAGAATTCAAAAAAGGGCTTTAAAAATGATAGGCGACAGAACTATAATCGAAACATTTACATCGCTAGAACACCGCCGCAACGTTTCATGCCTTTCGTTGTTTTATCGATATTTTATAAACAATGTTTTCTCGAATTAGCCAGTTGCATTCCACCCCTTAAACTATTCAGCCGTAATACTCGCACTTCTAGGAATGCTCATCAGTTTACCCTTGAGCTCAATTTCGGGCGTACTGTCAAGTATAGATATTCTTTCTTAAATCGCACATCGAGAATGTGGAATGCTTTGGCCAACTCTGTTGTTCAGAACTTTAAGACCAATGTGCACCGGTATCTCCTTTTAAATCCTTCCGTATTTTCCTAACGCTCGCACTGTGTTTAAATATAAACATATAAAGGGTACTAATAACCCCTTGAGTGCTTGTGAATTATAAAAAAAAAAAAAAAAGAAACATAGCATTCCACATTTGGGCGTTAATGTTATTATAAGAAACGCCTAATAATAGGCAAGAATGATAGTTCCAAAAGCAGGCAGCACCTAACGATATGCTACTAATTACTGTTCTAAAAAAATAAATTAAATATCTAATTATTAGTGTTGTCGAGGAAACTTCTCGAATGAGCCGCGAGTGAAATATTTTACTGCTTTAAAAAGTAGATTAAAACACTCCAGTCTCGCAACTACCTCCAAACAAAGAATTATGTCATAATATAGGTCCCCTTCGACTTAAAGGACAGACAAACAAACAAACAAACAAACAAACAAGCGAAAAAATTGACTTTCCTATTTATAACATTGGTATAGAAATGTAGTTATGATTTCTGTCATATGACCTCTAAGGCTGAAGCTAATTAAGTCTAATATACCTACACTGTCTTAATATACACTTGAAGTTTATCATCATAAAATATGTCAGTTTTGGTTACTGATGTATCCATTCAACCTAATGTGAACTTCATCGCTAGGCAAAATTCGAAAAGACAATCTTCTTTTTCTTCTTGATAGTTGATCCTTTCACTTCAATTCTTGAAATGTCAAACCAAAATGAAAATAAATTACTTGACAGCTGCAAAAATAGTGTTGCCCGCTTTAAGTTCCATAGCTCTTAAATATATTAATTGATAATACGTCATGGTTTAAAGGTGATTGGATATCAAAACCTTATAAATCGATCTAGTTTTCTGACATATGTATATTTCTGACATTAATTTTTAATTTTTCAAACTTTTAATTTTTTTTTTTTTAAACAATTTGATTCCTTAATAGCCTCCATAATGTTTTTGGAGTAGTGACAATTGTTATAAATCATTCAACTCTGAGCAAATTCTTGCGATTCTGGTACGCATTTTATTTTTAAACAATTCATTCAATACTTTTAAGCAAATAAGATAAATTAACTGCATTCTTTCCCTAACTTATGACTTACATACAGTGAACCAAAAAAAAAGTTGTACACTCGATTTTCTTTTGTTAAAATGCAATTATCTATGGAGTTAATTGCAATAAAAAAACAAAATACTTACCAAAAATAGGGGTTTTTTTTTAACCTCCAGATTAAGTAAAACACATTTTTTTAAATAAATTATTTTAGTAAAAAAAAACCAATTCAATGAATAAAGTCCGTTCTATGAAACCAAAAAAAAACTTGTACACTTTGTAGTTACAATACTGTATAGAACCGTTATCCATTAGGCTTTATCAGATCATCTTTTTTTTGAAAGGTTTAGTTTTTTCATGTTGCCAGAGTAATAATTTGTTAAAAATTTATAAGAGAAATTAAAAAAAAATGGAAAACAAACAAACTTCACTTGATATGAAAAAAACTTATTGTTAAGTTGTGGGACGAAAAGAAAAGTCTAAGACAAATCGCTGATATTGTGAAAAGCCACATTCCACAGTTCAGTACGTTATTAATTCTTACAAAAAAACGGATTTTTAACAAGACCAAGTGGAAGTGGGAGACCGAGAAAAATTGATACTAAACAAACCAAGAGGCGTACAAAGTAACACCAAAATTTCGGCATTGGAAATAGCGGAAGACCTCAATAGAAACAAAATTGTCCAAGTTCATCCACAGGCGGTAAGAAATTTTTTACATTCGGAAGAGTTTAGAGGTTTTACGCCTCGAAACGAACCACTTTTATCCGCCATAAATGTAAAGAAGCGCCTAGAATATGCCAAAGAGTATATAAATGAGCCGATAGGGTTTTGGAATTCCGTTATTTATACCGACGAATCCAAATTCAACATTTTTGGATCCGATGGGCGACGTTTTGTTTGGAGAAAAAGGGGTACAGCGTTAGATCCGAAGAATGTAAATTGCACAGTAAAACATGGTGGTGGCAGCGTTATGGTGTGGGGTGCGATGGGAGCAAATGGAGTTGGAAATTTTCAATTTGTGGAAGGGACAATGAATAAGTTTGATTACCTGAACATCTTGAAAAATAATTTAAGAAGTACTGCATCAAAATTGGACCTTGGAGATAATTTTAGTTTCGTTCATGACAATGACCCAAAACATTCCGCGTTGATAGTGAAGGAATGGTTGTTATATAACGTGAAAAAAGTACTCCCTCATCCACCTCACAGTCCGGATTTAAATCCAATTGAACATCTTTGGGCTCATGTTGAAAAAAAGTTGAGGGAAAGGAAAGTACAAAATAAAGAACAGTTAAAAGATGCAATACAGAGGATATGGTTTGAAATTACGCTAGATGTTACAAAAAAATTGGCCCTTTCAATGCCAAAGAGGTTGCAAATGGTCTTAGATGCAAAAAGACATTATACAAAATATTAAACCATTTGGGTTTTCGAAATGTTGCTGTTTTTTAATTGAATTTTTCAAATGTACAAGTTTTTTTTTGGTTTCATAAAACAGACTTTATTCATTGAATTTGTTTTTTTTTTATTAAAATAATTTATTAAAAAAAATGTATTTGACTAAATCTGGAGGTTAAAAAAAATCCCTATTTTTGGTAAGTATTTTGTTTTTTTATTGCAATTACCTCCATAGATAATTTCATTATAACAAAAGAAAATCGACTGTACAACTTTTTTTTTGGTTCACTGTATACATATTTCTCTTCTTAATGTATTTGAAAATATCAAAAACAACAAAAATAATCAAAATCTTGTATCAGAATATTTACTTATTTTGTTTATTTTTTAAATACAAAATTTCTCCTAATTAATCAAACCGGTACGGTCGGTGTGTCTATTTGTAAAAGGGAACGATAAATTTCCAATTCGAACTTTTCCTCAACTTCAACAGGCGGTCGCTGCCTCCGTTTCCACCTCCAAGAAGACACACACAAAATTCTTCGTCATGTTTTCTTTGAAAACATTTCTTCAAATCATTCCCGCACTTTTCCCTTTTTTACATCCCGTATCTATGTTTCTATAATTTTCTTCGTCCAAAACTTTTTCCAAGAGAATGTTTTTTTTTTTTTTTTTGTTGAAATGCAAAGATACCTGCATCCCTGCTAAATACCGGTGTAGTGGCGGGCATGGAGCGTCGCGCAATACCTTAACAAATCCAGTCCTAAGCCCCTATGGAATTGACAGGATTGCAGTTCAGTTACGGAAACGAAAACGATGACGATAAAGACGACGACATTGGTGGAAATACCGGGTGGTTGGTAATAATCTAACCCCCTCCGCCCCTCACCCACATGGAACACTGTACACTGTTTTTTTTTTTTTTTTTCAAAAATAAAAGAAAACTACAAAATTTAAAGAAAAAGAATACTAAAACTTTTCCATTTATCTTTTCTAGTTTTGTATCTTCGTTCGTTGAGGAATATTTGAAAAGTTTTTCCAAGAAAATTTAATGGATTTTTGAGTGTTTTTCTTTTATAGGGAGGCAAAATACGATATTGTATGTTTAAGCGGTGTGCAAAGTTTTGAGCACCCGCGCGGCAGAAAAGATGAAGATTATTTTTCTCACCATTATGGCATCGCTTCGCATCATCGTTCTCCAACGCGACGCGCCCTCCGGCGGCGGCGCGCCGCAGCCGCTCTGCATACAACAACTGCATCATATGCAAAACATCGCATTATATAGCATTAGCATTAACATTGCGGAGAAGTGTTGGAATAGTTTCGTGTGGTTTTTGGATTTTCTCGTATTTTCAAATATTTGTATATTTTCTGTTTATGTTTTATTTTGTTTTTGTCTCAAATTTGAAAACTACAAAATTTTGCTGCATCCACCGCTGCTGCAGCAACAGAACAGACGGTACGATATAATTCAATGCAAAGTCATACTAAAATATGTTTGTTTGTGTGTGTGTGTATGTGTGTGTCTGTCTGCCTGCTGTTGTGGATAATTAAATTGAATTTATAGTCAATTTATTGAATTAAGACCAACTAAAGTGGGTATATAGGGTGTTTTTTATTTCGATGATGTTGTTTTTGTTGTTCTTATGGATGCAGTTTTGTATGTTTTTGTGTTTTTATTTGGCATTTTAATAATTTTATAGCAATCAGTTGTTAGTGGAAATATGTGCTTGGTTTTAGTGGATTGTTAATTGTTTAGACCACACACATAATTGAGAACGTGATTTTAATGGGAAATTCTCTTCTCGCGCGTAGTTTATGCATTTTGAAGCTGATTTGTTGGCGATATACATATGTAGAAGCACAAATGCCTAGAGAGAACATGATTTAGGTCATTCATTATTGCTTCCATATGTTTCAGTTATATACTTTCTATGATATTATTTTCCGAGGGAAAAGTTCGTCCCTTCTTTAAGAATTAAACAAGTCAATTCTGTCACATGGTAGACTAAGGGACTCCACAAACTTATTGCTATAATTTTTATTGCCACCGCCACTACACCACCGCCGGCTGGAACATAATGCCCTTAAACCTTTTCTCTATAGCCACATAAGTGTCTCTCCCCATATGTCACCAATTAGGAAATAGAATATTTCACAAGTAATCAACAAACAAATAAACGAGCTTTTTGAGTAAATATATTTATTGGCGCGTTGGGTCACCGCGCCGCCTGTTGGTGATTATTACAATTAGTAAAAGTAAACCCACTCTATGTTAAGTTTAATCAACCCCTTAGACTTGTGTCTTAAGTAGACTTAATAAGCAAAACTACTGAGTGTAAATATATGAATATACTTGTAGTTAAGTTTGGTTAACTATCTTTTTCTATTTGCAACAACAAATAAATGTCCTTCCCTTGTACGTCGTTGATGGTCAGCAGTGTGGTGGCAGTGATTTGTGTCATCATAGAATGCCCCCAAGAGAAAGTAATCAAACAGAACTTTTTGTATTCAAATGTCATATGTACTTGTCATTCAAAGGATTTGTGTCACCATGTTGCTTTACAAATTGACAGATAATTGCGAAAAAAAGAGTGGAAAGTTATGATTATTTAAAAGATTAAAATCAGGAAAATATCATTAAAATTCAAACAGCACTCCATTTGTTAGAGAGAATAAAGAGAGGTTAAATTGTGTGTGCCGATTTTGACTTTGAATAAAAGACAAATTATTAAGGAAATTATTGTAATTTATTTTTATTATGATAATATTTGTATAGGGAACAAAATATCGGCCAAATTGGCGCCGCGACCTCGGAGGCACTCCTCCATCCGATATGGTTCAAATTTTGGATTACGCTGAGACATAATAGAGGTTCTATGCTGTTTATTTGCACAATTATCTCATCCTTTCGCTCTTGAAGTGTTGCTGGCTTATATTCAAGATGCGTTAATTCTCCTGTGAATTCTAAGCGTAAAAAGAGGCTGGATTGTGACCTACACTGATAACTTCCCATCCCGTCTGTCGATTTGTCTTGCTTAAAAGTTTGTCTATATGTATCAATTTTTACCAAATTTGCGTACTATTTGTTGTAGATTTTATTTTTTTTATGAAAAAACGGACTTTTGGATTTTTATACAAAAAATTACTGAATATCGAAAACAATATTTTCTGTGAAATAAAATAAGTTTGAAGCCAAAACCTTTTGAAAAGCTATTTAAGTCGAAAGTAAATTTTTACCAAGTTTTAGTATTGTTTTTTTTTTTTAGGTTTTTATGTTTTGTAAAAAAAACTGTCAATTCGATTTTTCTCAAAATTTGTCCTAATGTTGAAAACAATATTTCTTATAATTTAAAATTAGTAAGAAGCCATTATCTCAAATTTTTGAAAAGATATTTGAGTCGAAAATCAATTTTTACCAACTTTTATTAATTTTTTTTTAGGTTTTTATTTTTTGTAAAAAAAACTGTCAATTCGATTTTTTTCAAACTTTTACTGAATGTTGAAAACAATATTTCTTATAAGATAAGTTTGAAGCCTAAGTCTCAAGTTTTTGAAAAGAAATTCAATTTTTCCCAACTTTGAGTAAAGTTTTTTTTTTAGGTTTTTATTTTTTATAAAAAAACTGTCAATTATATTTTTCTCAAAATTTTATCAGATGTCAAAAACATTATTCTTCGTTGCACAAAATTGTTTTGGAGATGAAATCATATTTTGGTCGTAAAATTTTCGAGGTGACAAATTTTTTTGTTCAGTTTTTTTGATTTATAAAAAAAAACTGTTTATTGGATTTTTTTCCAAAAATATACTTGTTTTGTATTACGTTACAATATAATTATAATATAAAATTTAATTCAAGTCTCTAGCGTCATTGGTTCATGAGATATTTAGGGTTAACCAAAATTTTCACCTTTTTTTTAAACTGCTATGGTAAAAAAACCATCCACGCAATTTTCTTGAGAGCCCTTTCTGCATCTTTCTGCCTTATTATCTGTATAACGAAATTTATTTGAAGTCGATATCTCTTCTGGTTCTTGAGCTATGGAAGACGAAAAAAACGTCGCGAACGAACGGACGTACGTACACACGCACGCACAGACATCTTTCTAAAAATCTTTTATTTCGACTCTAGGGGCCTTGAAACGTCGAGAAATGTCAAAATTTTCAATTTGACAAATCGGACCCATTACAATAACTTCCTATGGGAAGTTAAAAATGAAAGTCCTTTAGCATAACGTTCATCAACGACGAGCGTGAGAGTGATAATTGTTGGGCACTACCACGAGTTAAGGTGGATGGCTCTTCGGCCCCACTATTGCGAACAGCAACAATATTTTCTGCAGTACGAGCGGTACGAGCATGAACTAGTGTTTTCACATCTCCTACAGACCTGGTTTGCTCAAATTTTTTCGATTGTACCTACACACATTTGGACAATTGAATTAATCGAAAAAATCACGAAGTGCACTATTTGCATTTTGATTTGAACGCCCATTTTCATAATGAGCCTGAATAACTTTAACGCGTTGCTCGATTATGTACATATCTTTCCATGGTCCAAATTAAATTTGTCTGAAATTGAGAAATGTCAAATAAAATGCAGAAAAACACTTGACGTTTAAGTGTGGTTCACATTTAACATCGGCCCTTAAAATATAACCACCTTTTACAAGTATTAGAGACTTCTTTTTTGTTTGTTCTTGGTTTCTTCAATGATAAAGTTGCACGATTTACAAAAATAGATACAGCTTAAAATGTTCCCCTTTTGAAAGAATTCAAAAATCCGATAAACCGTTAGTGTTGCGTTGACTCACTGAAATATCGTCAACATTTTGAAACATTTTAAGAATTTTGAAATTTTGCTTAGAGGTTGGTCTTTAATTACAAGGAGGGTTTACGTTGTTTGGGTTACAAACTGGACGCATTTTATTATGTTAAATTTATTGTTTAAAATGTTAATTTACCTTAAACCAAAATTTGTTTCTGTTTCATGAAATTTTAATTTCACACATTTGTCTTTCCCAATTTTTTTCTTAATTTCTTAATGTTTCCTCCCTTAAAAACAAATTAAAAAAAAAAAAAAACGAAGAAAAACAGAAAAACTCCATAAAGTCTACAAAGTCTACAAAAATTGGCCTCATTCTTCATGATTACAATCTTTGTTTCTTAATTAATGAATAAAATCCTTTCAATTCAATCACTGCCCATAAGTCCACATTCATAATATGTACATATATAGCCCATTCACACACTCACTGCACTCGTAATTTTTGCTTGTCAGTAGTTGCTTCTCACACACATCATTCTTGCTTTGTCCAATAATTGTGCTGTGCTGTGCTCTCTTCCTCAATTCCTCTTCTATACAGTTGCGGTCAAAAAAATAGTAACACAAAATGTCATCAATTTTATTTATGAAGTGAAAGAACCGATTTGTTATACTTCGAATACAGTTGCCTCCCGTTAAATGTATTAGCATTTAAGAGTTTAAAAATAAAAAGACATTTCAAATTTAATCCTTTACTTAAAAATTTTGAAAAAAAATTTCAAAATTTTGCTTTCATTTGTAACCAAAAACAAAATCCTCAAATCATTTTTTAATCGTTAAACAAATATTTCGTTATATGTACTTAAAATTCAGTACTGTTTTTTTGACCGCAACTGTATATCATTGGAATATATAGACTAATGACTTTGCCGTAATTTGATTGAATTGAAAATCACTATGGCTCTGTGTCTTTAATCGAGTAAATACATATGTACATATGTGTATGGTGAGGGGTGAGGGTAAAACTAAAATCAGAAAATCACACGTACCAACCAACCCAACAAATGAATGAAGGGATTGCAGACCTTATACATTATAAAATGAGGAATTCTTTTGACGTAATGACTGACAGAAAAATATGATTGATGTTGCCCATCATCGCGAACTACCACACCGACTGCGTTCGAGTTTATAAAGTTAGGTTTTAAAATAAAATAGTGACTTTTCTTTACACTATTTGACGAGAGTGTGAATTTTATGTTATTCACATTAATGAAAGAAAAATTTACCGCGTATTATGAAATTGCGAAGGAATTTTGTTTGTCATGTTTATGAAATAGACTTTTTCTAATTCGATCACAATTTGATGCATTTTATAAACTCGTAGATGATCAAAGGAGAAACAAATATTTCAAATATGTTACGGAAACACATTTTTGATTATGAAGATAAATGAGAAGCCAAATAAATAATCATGGAACTTGCAGGCGGCACCGAAATTGAGTCATTTACAACTTTTATCAATTGATAGTTGACTAATATTGAAATTCAGTCTTTTAAAACTTCATTCACTATGAAATTTAGCAAGTTTGAATTGATAATAATTATTATTGATTTTCTTTATAATTAAAAAAGTCTGGAAAATCTTTGATTATCAAAAAGTTTTGGAAGTAAAATTTGATATTTATCAACTATCAATTGATAGTTCTTAACATCTTTTACTTCAAAAGAAAAAAACTGCCTTTATTTTTAAATATATTTCAAATAATTTACTCAATTCACACCTAATTAGACAATTTTTATTTAGTCTTCGTCATCTGTCGAAAAATGTTTTCATTTCCATTCAAATTGACCTTTCAACCACCATTTTGTCCGTTCAATTCGGTCAACACTTGCGTCCTATCTCTATATATCTGTCAATTTCAATTAAATCATTGCTCAGGAAATTTCCTCTCATTAAACAAAAATTCCACTTTCGTCTCAAGTCTTGACCGATTCATAGAAAAAGAAATACAATTAAAAAAAAAAAAAAACACACAACCAACAACTTGAGGTTCCTGCGAGTGCAGTGACATGAAACAAATACCTTTTGATGACATTTTCTAAATTAAATTCAAGCCAAACAAAAACCTCCCCTGGACTGCTGCCGCTCTGCCGCCAACGTTGTTGGTGATATATGTAGTACCTAAAAAAAATCTATAGCAATCTATGTTAAAGCATTTTAATGTTCCTGATGAGATGAAGTCTCTATACCTCCTCTTTTACTGCTGATGAGCGAGCTCTACCTATAGCATAGCTGCATGCATATTTTGATACTGCAGCAGAAAACTGCAACCAAATTACATAAAACAAATGTTCATGTCGCGTTAAAAATAAAATTTATCGAATTTTGTTTTTTGGTTTATGTGCATAGTTGTGTTTCATGCAAATTTGCTACAATTTACAATTGCAAAACATAAGATGAAAGTTAAATGCTGGTGTTCTTGAGATATAAGGTATTTGCAGTGTGCAGTAGATTTACAAGCCATTCTGATCGACTGAGTTGTGAAAATAAATTTAGATCTTTTTCTTAGAGCTATTTTTTGGTATAGTATCTTTAGATTTAGATTTATTTTGAATGATTTTGTTCACCGAAGTCATTGTGTTCGAACGGTATATGTTTATTATACCTAGACTATCAGCTAGCGTGGTGATGAAAATAGATTTCAAGTAGTTAAATAGGCTCAAGAGGTATTTTTGAATTCTTTCATGAAATTCTGATTGTTATAGGTTGTTTTTCTGTTGTTGTTTCCTTTCAATTTGCGTCACACATTTAAAACTTTTTTAAAATAATTTATGTGAAAAGTTATAAAATGCTTAAAAAAAAGTCTCAAGATGGTTTTGTACAAAATATCCTAACCTATAATAATTATTACTTGAATTTTGTCCGTGGTGAAAGTTTTGTCGAGATATTTATCAAAATTGTTTAGGGCTTACGAAGCCCCTTTTTATTAACTTCCCATAGGAAGTTATTGTAATGGGTCCGATTTGACAAATTGAAAATTTTGACATTTCTCGACGTTTCAAGGTCCCTAGAGTCGAAATAAAAGATTTTTAGAAAGATGTCTGTGCGTGCGTGGTTACGTACGTTCGTACGTTCGCGACGTTTTTTTCGTCGTCCATAGCTCAAGAACCAGAAGAGATATCGACTTCAAATAAATTTTGTTATACAGATAATAAGGCAGAAAGATGCAGAAAGGGCTCTCAAGAAAATTGCGTGGGTGGTTTTTTTACCATAGCAGTTTAAAAAAAGGTGAACATTTTGGTTAACCCTAAATATCTCATGAACCAATGACGCTAAAGACTTGAATTAAATTTTATATTATACATATATTGTAACGTGATACAAAACAATTATATTTTTGGAAAAAAATTGAATTAACGGTTTTTTTTATAAATCAAAAAAACTGAAAAAAAAAATTTGTCACTTCGAAAATTTTAAGACTAAAATATGATTTCATTTCCAAAACAATTTTGTGCAATGAAGAATAATGTTTTTGACATCTGATAAAATTTTGAGTAAAATCGAATTGACAGTTTTTTTACAAAAAATAATAACCTAAAAAAAAATAAAAAAAAAAGTTGGTAAAAATTGAGTTTTGACTCAAATATCTTTGCAAGACTTTGAGATATTGGCTTTAAACTACTTTTATCTTTCAAAAAATGTTGTTTTCAACATTCAGTCAAATTTTGAAAAAAATAGAATTGACAGTTTTTTTACAAAAAATTAAAAACCGAAAAAAAAAATTAACAAAAGTTGGTAAAAATTGATTTTCGACTTAAATATCTTTTCAAAAATTTGAGATTATGGCTTCTAACTAATTTTAACTTATAAGAACTATTGTTTTCAACATTAGGAAAAAATATTGAGAAAAATCGAATTGACAGTTTTTTTTACAAAAAATAAAAACCTAAACAAAAAAATTAATAAAAGTTGGTAAAAATTGATTTTCGGCTCAAATAGCTTTTCAAAATATTGGCTTTTCACAGAAAATATTGTTTTTTATATTCAGTAATTTTTTTATAAAAATCCAACAGTCCGTTTTTTCATAAAAAAAATAAAATCTACAAAAAATAGAACGCAAATTTGGCAAGAATTGATATATTTAGACAAACTTTTAAGCAAGACAAATCGATAGACGGGATGGGAAGTTATCAGTGTGGGTCGCATCCCAGCTTTTTTTTTTTTTTTTGATATTGTGCGCTTATTAAAGGGGTTATGAATACCTTTATAATGATTAGACACAGTGCGAGCAATTAGGAAAGGAGGATAGGATTAGAAGGAAGAAACCGATGCACATTACTTTTGAATGTCTGCACATTGTAATGAGTAGGAAATATTGAGCCTGGTAAAGCATTCCACATTCGTGTAGTGCGGCTAAAGAAAGAATCCCAATACTTAAAAGTACGTTCGAAATTGGGCTAAAGAGTAAAATGATGGGGATTAGCAGTACGGGTATTATGGTTAAATTGTTTAAGGGGGGTAATGCAACTGGCTACTTCACTAGAGCAATACAACGCTAAAACAATGACAGGCATGAGACCTTGCGACGGTGTTCAAGAGAAGCAAATGTGTCGGTGAGAAAACGATCTCCTATCATTTTTAGAGCTTTTTTTTCAATTCTATCCAGAAGACTAAAGTACGTTATTGGGCCACCAGCCCAAATATGAGAATTAAACTCGGTTTTTTGGACGAATAAAAGCTTTGTAAATTAAAAAACTTCTTGCATTGTCTGAAACACTTACCAGCATTTTTGGCAATGTCGAATATATGATCCTAAACACTTACCAGCATTTTTGGCAATGTCGAATATATGATCACTCCACAACAAGTGGTTGTAATGCACATACCTAGGACTGATAGTTGTTCAGTCTCCTCGATGCAAGTACCACCCATTGATAGTGGCATTGAGGGAGGGTTACTCTTTTGAGATAGTAAAAAGCACGATTTTGTATTCCCCATTGGGCGGACAATCCTTTCAATATCAGAATTTAATAAGCTTATGATATGCTGCCGTTGGTAGTTCACATCCGAAGAACAAGAATAAGAATCTAAAAACGAATATGACAAGCTGAGGGTACTGTCAGCAGCGAAACAATTTAGTGACTTAGAAGTTTCAGACAAAAGATCATTTATAAAAATAAGGAAGAGCGTCGGAAACAAAACGGAGCCCTGGGGCACACTACCGTTTATTTTGTAAATATCAGATTCGAACCCGTCCAATACTCATTGAGTTGAACAGTCCGAAAGGTAATTTCTAACCCAACAAAGAAGGGATTCATCAATACCAAAAGCACGCATTTTTGATAAGAAAGCTTGATGCCGTACTCTATCAAATGCCTTTGAAATATCAAGTGCAATAATCTTACTTTCTTCAAAACGATATAAAGATTTGTTCGACGTAAAAGTAAGCACTACGGAGGTAGGGTTAGGTTAGGGTTAGGTTATAGTGGCTGTCCAATATGGAATAGAACACACTTAGGCCAGTTTAATGGCCCGTTGTGATACCACATGAATCTTTAGGCTTCCTCCTAAGCTCAATGAAACCAGTTTGAGTCCCTTACGAAACGTAAGAGGCTGACCAACTCTTTACTAGATATCTTGTTATAAAATGAAAAATCCATGCATTTGAAACTTTGAATAGATTTAGCTTGTAAATGGTTGCTTGTAAAAGGAAAAGTCTTTTGATCTTTTTTGTAGGAAATTGTCCAAGTTATATTTTTGTATCTAAGGATGCACTGAAAAATAGATAATAAAAGGAGATAATCAGTAAAAATCACTTTGGGGGGCCTGAGACCCCCTACAGATTTAAGTGAATTTCTAAAAAACAGCAATTTATTTTACATCTTGGATTTTCTCAAAAAGTTTTGGCGATATATTAAGCTGAAATTAAATTTGGAGACTTGAGATTTCTTCAATATTTTGATTTTGTTTTATTTCAAAAGGCTTCTTTTTCAATAGCTGTTAATTCTGATAAACTTATACGTAAAAACTACGCAATTACTAAAAATCAAACGTTACAAGCTTCAAGCATGCATTAGAATTGTTCAAAATCACTTGACTCGAAAAAGTTATAACTATTGCCCACCGAGACTTTCAGACTTTCTTTTATTTGAAGCCACATGAAATAAAGGTTATATGAAAATGCTTCTTAATCGATGAAAGATCTTGAAGACGGAATTCATGAAGTTATCGAGTGCATACAACCGAAAATGTGCGAATTGGTCATGAAAAAGTTAATGAAAAGGATATGGTGGTGAAACCTTAGCCATGGCGACCATTTAGCTGATATTTTTTAATATTTTTAATGGCATACTTCTATATAATAAAATAAACATCCATTGATTATTCTTAAGAAACACTTGTTTATTTTAAATATCAAAATGAAACCTGCTAATGGAAAAACCACACAATTTAACATCAAATTTCCTTTCTTTCTATTCTTAGAAAATATGTGTTAAATGATGAAAACGGAGAGGGGTGGGGTATTATACAAATATGAAGTAGGAACTTGTTTTTCCTTGACTACAGAGTTGTATGTTTAATGCTTGACTAATCTGTTTTTTGATAACTTAAAACGACTTTTACCGTGCGTCGTACAAAACATTGCAAACATTTTATTTTTGGTTCCTTAAAATTGCGAAATTTCAACATTTCATGTGTCTTCCCTTCACAAAATGTTTAAAAAAAAAACATAATAAAATTACGTTTTGTGAAATTTGGTGTTGGTTTAACAGAGAAGGGATATTATTTCTTGGAAATAAAATCATAAATCAGGTAAATCTAATCAATCCATCGACGTAACCATTTTGTATTTCTGAAAATTTATAACTGAAATAAATTAATTAGACCTAGTGAAAGTCTTAAAACCAGCATATCCCACTTCTGATTTATGTAACCAAATAATAAACGTTTGTATTAAAAACAATAACAACATAAATGCCACAACATAAATATTAGAATCCCATCTTCCGGCAAATTAAAAAACCAAAAATCAAAACATAAAAAATTCTCCAAAATAAACACCTAATTTTGTGCGGTTTGTTTATTTCCAAATGACCATTACCATGTCTATAAAACAGAAAAACAAATCTAAACAAATAAAAAACTTTGAAATTCAATCAACAACAACAACAACAACATACAAAACTGAATTTGTTTTCATTTACAAAACATTCGAAACACAGGAAGCATACCGTCCGCATTTCAAAATCATGTCAGCAATTAGTCTAGTCGTATATGTTTATGTCAAGCATTTGTTTTTTGGGCTAACGTGTCGGTCGCCACTAATTACCAATCGTTTTAATTTATTTTACTTCTTTTTTTATTTATTCAACTTCAAAAAAAAAACTAATTCTAAATCTGGAACACCGCACAACTGTGCAATATTCCAAAAATATGTTCGGAGTAGATAGATATTCCCTTCTCCTGGGGAATGGGGAATGTATCTTCAGGATGATTATTATTATTTATCTACCAAATGCAAGAATTTTATATCCCATGAATTTTATAGGAATATGTATAGAAAATGAACGCCACATGAATTTGAATCTGAATCCTTATAGATACGCAAAAATAAATGTATCTCTTTTGGTTGTCCTCTCTCCTCTGGCACTCCATCCCCCCCTTGTGCTGCTGTGTTGTATATTTTGTTTGCTTTCGAGATTATGCAAAGTGTAATTCATAATTTTCGAAAATATACAAAAAAAGATAATTTTATGGGTAATTTTCAATGCGGTGTGACTTTTTAATGGTATACAAAATTTTAAGGATACCTGAACCAGTATCTCTATCTATATACCTTATAAAAGATAAAACACGAAAAATAAAATAATTTATGATGGTTGGAATTTTTGGATAGAGAAGCTTTTGTGTTTTTTGAAAATAAAAAAAGGAAAATTTGTTTCAGAAACTGCTTTGCTCGGTGGGAATTTTGCGCGATAATGACTTAAGATGATGATGAATGAGATTGTTTCTCTTCTGCACAAGATATACAATACAATTACACCTTTCTCCTTTTTCTCTGATTTGTATAAATGGATGATGAATAATTTGTTATTATAAGAAACTTGACACAAAGGTTGACAAAGTTATGACTATGATGACTTAAAAACAGATTACCTAGTTTAAATATATACTTTAACATAAATTCTAAAGGATATAAATACGAGAATAATGTATAGCGGATGATGTTTGTCAGATTTATCAGCTCTTTGCAATTTTAACATCTTTTATATATACGTATAAGTTTCATAAGTTTCATTCACTGATTATAGTTAAATGTTTCATTTAAATAAATCCCATTTCAAGGTTGTGTAATGTGTGGCTTAACGTTGTTACATGTTATTTATTAAGATATTAACATATTTATATTTAAATGTCATTTTAATGTATTCACTATAAAAAATTTCCAAGAAAATCACATTTTCTTACAAAATAAGAAAAAAAAAGTACGTATACGCCAGAGTGTCCCATTTAATGAAAAGTAACAAATGGACTGCAGGATATGACGGTGAAGGTTAAAAGTTTAATAAATGAACTCATTAGTAAAATATATTTTAAAAGAAAATGTATTTCTATAGGGTCTTTCATTAAAAGCTTCCTTAATTTTAATTTAAATAAATCGAAGTGGGTTTCAGATATTGTAGATATTTTTTGTGTGTTTGGAAATCATATCGATGCTATAATGAATTTAATACAACATTTTTTTCTATGTCTGTCTCAGCTTGTGTGTATTACACGCATATATTTCATGACTTAAGCGTGAAGGCGTCTAAATTTGGTTCAAGGTATGGGATATATTTGCTTTTAAAGCAGCTGTAATTTGTAGCTTATCGAATGTTTTCATGAAAAACAGTTTACCTAGAATATTTTCTTGTTTTTTTTTTTTTTTTACTTATCTGCTTTCAAAACATTATTAGAAAATAAAACCTATCAAAATGAGTGACAGTTGAATTTTTACCTAAAAGTAAAAGTCAATGAATACTCAAGTATTTTGCACAATATTCGAACTAATGTAAATTTTACTCTAATTTATTCTACACACAAATGCTGTTTCTTGCACAACACATTGTGTTGCTGTTGTATTGCTCCTTACTCCACAAATAATAAAAACTGTCTTACTAAAAATATTTTGAATAAATAAACTTCGGATTGAGGACAAGACTCCTTTTTCTTCATCTTATTCTTTTTCTTGTTTAAAAAGGTATTGAACTTGTGTCGTCATTTTTTTTTTTTTTTGTTATACAATTTCAATTCTTATTTTTCTTCTTGTTGTTATTGTGCATAAAATATGATGAATAGATACTTATATATCATCCATAAATTAATATCTCAGACTCAGTTCGTCAGTATCATCATCATCGTCATAGCCATCTTCATCATCACATTGATCCTATACTCTCATCTTTATATCCAATGAATGAACATCAGCCGAATATTTTGTAGGAGCCATTCAGACCACTCTCAATGAATGCAAGCATCTCGTTTTTATTTTTTCTTTGGATTTTTTTAAATTTAAATTTTGAATTCAATACACGTTTTCGATCTGCTCTGCTCTGCTGATGGTGTTGAAAAAAAAAAAAACATAGATCAAAGAAATTGACGCTTCGTGGGGATTCGATTTGGCTGCTGATTGTAGTTTGAGTATTTTAAGTTTCAAATTAAAAAAAAACTCCTTTCTTTTTAGGGTGGAAAATTGTCACTAAACCCATTTTATTTAAAATGTACCCTAAATTACAGACTTTGTGTTAGCAGACATCTTTAAATAGGTATCTGTATTATTAGTTTAACACTTAATCATCTTTAGGAGTTTTCATTTCATTCCACATTTCAAACAATCATCCGTCACTAAATCCTTATTGTAAAGGAAAAGTCACCTTATCGATTTCTAGCATAAGTACCTGACCTCACAGATTCTAAAGTAGATGTCACTAAAGTTCCTTGTAAGATTTTAAATATAATTTTATCGCAGTTTAAATGATATCATTTGACGATGTCATGAAATTTCTATCAGAAAAAACCAAATACCAATCATGACTTTCTGAGCTCACCTAGAGTTTACGTCACTGAACTACAGCAGATGTCACTAAATTTTTAATTAACCACAACCAATAATATAGCAAAAATCCTATAATATAAAATTTTAATCATTACAGTCTAAGACAGGGGATAGAACTTATTTACAGTCTTAAAAAATTGACGTTAAAAAATCACATGTTTAGATAGCAAGATTTTATATAACCTTGAGAGGCTTGTCACTCAGATCCTATCCGTGATACCATTTAACCTACATCACAATTTACTTCACTGTTAACTTTCTTTTAATTTGTATCTGCATCACTTATCAGTTGTCACTTTATTCATTGTTATTCAGATGTCATTTATACCACCAACAAGCGTCTGTCACTATATCTAAATTAAAAAACAATTGTCACTTAATCACTTTCTATGGAGTCTGATGTCACTGAATCATAGAAAGCATCAATCAACTTATTTACAAACTACTAAACGTAACTAAAACCAATATTAATTATATATTTTATCTGAGAATAAAAGCTAATGTCACTGAATCCTTCGAGATGTCACTGAGTATTTTGGAAAAGTAAAAATTGTCCCTAAAGAATTCTTAAATTTATATCTGCGTTATCAGTTGCCACTTATTCGTTGTCATTGGAACTGTCATTACCATTACAGTTCAAACAAACATCCGTCACTAATCTACATTAGAGAAGGTCACTCGAATCACTTTCTATGAAATGTGATGTCACTGAATCATAGAAAACATCAATTAATTTTTTCACAAACTTCTAAATGTCACTAAAAACAATATTGATTAAATATTTTATCTGAGAATAAAATCTAACGTCACTGAATCCTTCAAGATGTCACCGAGTATTTTTTCCTAAAGATGTCTTAAATTTATATCTGCGTTATCAGGTGTCACTTATTCGTTCTCATTGTGACTGTCATTTACATCACAGTTCAAATAAACATCCGTCACTAAATCTACATTAGAGGACAATGGTCACTCGAATCACTTTCTATGAAATGTGATGTCACTGAATCATAGAAAACATCACTTTATCACAAATTAACAAAGTAGTAGATGTCAGTTGATAGGATAGCAGTAGAAGACGTCAATCTAATTGTCAAATATATTTCTCTAAAATAGCTAAAGTAAAAAAGTTGTCCTCAAATTAAATCAATATGATATTCCAACATTTTGTTTCTACAAACGTCAATAATTTTTATATTGTCTCAGGTATTGAGTGTCACTCATTTTAGTTTTAGGAAAATAAGTGACATCGATTTCTTAAAGTCTGATATAAAAGACTTAACTTACATAATTGCTAGTCCCTCAATCCCTTTTGGGTAGATACATATTACATAATAAAAGTATAAAATAGCAACTGTCACTAATTCAATTGCTGACATATCATAAGACGTCATTAATTCACAATCATCAAAGAGAGAAGTCACTTTATTTCTATTTAATTTAGTATACATGTCACTAATTTAAAATAGACATCACTTAATCACAGAAAACCATTACAACCAAGTCTTTCTGATACAAAACAAAATGTCACTAAATCGCAGTACATTTATGATGACAGACGTCAAAATCAAGAAATCTGATATATTAAATTTAATAGCTACATCATAGTCTTAGATTAAAGTTGTCATTGAAAAGTTAGTTAATGTCAATAAACGGTAGTCTAAAAAAGTGGACTCAATGGCAGTCTGAGTTAGAAGACGGCACTTAAAACCTGTATGAAATAGAAGACGTTAATTGAAAATTTTCTAACAGAATTTCAAATTTCATTGTAATGACTTTTGACTCTAGTTTAATGGTTTTTGAAGAATTTTTACATTTAAATAAATTTATATTTTTGTCTTTAGTATTTTATCGTGTTATTTTCAAGCTCTCAACTCAACTGCCCGAACTGTGATAGAAATGTTTGTGAATTAAGTTATTGCGGGCATCCGCAATATATACAAAAGTTGTTCAACGTATCTTTAACTCAAAATACGTCCATCGGACCAATCCATTCCATTTACTCACATCTCCCTCCGCATTGTATCTTTTCTTTTTTGGAGTAAATTCAACTAAAAAATAATTTAAAATAATAAAAACAAAATAAAAATTCAAAATGGAAATGAATGCGAATATCAATTCAATTTCTCTGCGCGCGTTAATCTCGTGAAAGTATACAAAATACGAGTATCGAGCATAATTTGAATTAATTTTCATTCGTTTATTTATTTATTTTGTTTCTTGTTCGTTTATTTGTGCATTAATTTTATTATTTTTTTGTTTTATATATTTTTGTTCGATTTAGTAAAAACGTGATGTTAGAGGTCTGGCGTAAACGAATACGAATACGAATATGAGTGATGTGTGAATGGTGAATTCTAAATTGTGGCCCGGCCACATGAACGAGTTGCTTGTGACTTGAATACGTTTGAGGAAATGTCAAGATTATTGAACTTTTAGTATTTTTTTTTTTGTTTATTTTTTTTGGTTTTTTGATGTGACCGTTTATGTTTTTTCTATATTTTTTGATGAACATATGTACAACTCGTGATCATCGTGAGTTGGAGTGTGAAATGAACATTTGACAGTTGATTGACATTTGTGTGGTTAAACGGAGAAAAATGTGGGAATTATATTGCATAATGTCACACACGATGATGAAAATCTAATAAAATAATTTCTCTTTTTTTTTCGTTTCAAGAAGACAATATTTTGTTTGAAACAAAAAACAAATCAAAAAGTTTTGACAGTAGAATGTTATTATTACGAATCAATCTTATTTCACAAAAGATATAACATTTTGACATTTCTTTTGAAAATTATAAAGAATCTCTTGAGATCCTTTGTGGGGTGCGTATGTACGAGTATATCAATGCTAAGTTCAAATAAACTTTTGTTTCCTACATTTTTGTATCAATTTTTGACAGAAATATCTTTTTGAATGTTTAGTTTGAAAAATTTAATTTTAAAGAACAGGAAGAAAGTGACATATCCTCCATGATTATCTCATATCATGGTCGTATGTGATTCACTTCTTAAATAAATATTTCTGTCATTACTATGAAGGCCATGAAATCCATACACGTTTATGGTTAAGCTTAAAAATCTCTGACTTAATTTAGTTTTCTTTGAAACTATAATTTTTACAAAAAATAAAAATTGTATCTTACTTGCCGAACATACTTTCGTAGAATCTATAAAAGTTATGCAATAAAATTCTTCATCAGCCTACAAACTTGTACAATGAAGACGAAAGATGAATAAACTTTTGATCGAAAACACAAAATGATATTCATCAAATCTACACAAAATCTCGTATAGTTAAGTCTACAATTAAATTATATGTATGTATATAAATAAAATAGCAATAAAAGATAAACAGAAACATAGAGCAATTAAAAATAAAAGTTTTGCATAGTATTTTTATTTATGTACATTATCTTAATTTTTAATATTCAAATAAAAGTAATTACGCATAAATCTCTTAGAGATTAATTTTCATGGTAGTTTTGTATAAATTCGAGATTGGAGGAGGTAAGCCTTATTTGGGATAACTTATGAGTCGGCTAAATAAGTTGAACACACTTCTCCAACATATTTGAGGCTTAAACCAAGCGGCTTAAAAAATTTAAAATCCATAAATAGAGTTGGAAAATATAATGATTAATTTTTGTTAATATTTTCAACTATAATAAAAAATCAAATCATTGACACTTTTCAATTACAAGTAATTTATAATAGTTGGAACTACATTTTAAAGTAATTGAAAAAGTGAACGGATAAAATTCAATTACATACAAATATTTGTGATTGAATTTTAATTCAATTGTTTTTTCCTAATTCCAATAAATATAAACTTCAATCTGGTTTGTTGAAATATACGCTTTTAAGGAACTAAAACATTTTTCCAGAAATATTGTTAAAACTTGAAATTACAGTGCCGTTCGAAAAATTGGTTGGTCAAACTTTTTTTTTTCGATTTTCTTCGAACTTTGTCAAATGTGTGGAAATAACAACATATGTTTTAATGAGGTTTTGTTTTATTATACGCATTTCAAATCGTTTTATGATACAATAAGAATTTTGAGATTTTTCAAAAATGGTCACGGGAGCAAAAAGTGAATATACCGAAAAATGAGTGAGAAATGAGATATCTTACCGGATATCTGCCTCATTTTTATGGATTAAAGAAAAATACTTTATTGGTGCAGTGCTTCTCAGAAACATGTTGTATCTATTTACCTAGTACTTTTTTGGAGCTTACTTGTGGCGCTAAAAAATAAATTAGGTGGCGCAACAGTCCATGAAGAACCAACTCTCAATCATTCCTGTGTGCGAGTAATGTTGTCAGAGATGGAAGGGACCTACGGTTTATATGCCGAATCCGAATGGCTAATTTGAGAAAGCACTTTTCCATGACAAGAATTACTCTTGGATTTGTGAATTCCTCGCAAGAGGCAGTACCCGTGAAAAAAGTTAGATCGTAAAGGCAGGGATTGTACCCAAGACCACTTGCATGACAGTCCAACGCACTAACCATCATGCTACGGGTACTACACTTTTTTGGATCTCCTCTTGCTTTTATTACGGCTGTTGCACATAGGCGAGACATTGAATGAGATAGGTTTTTCCATGTGGATTCAGGTATCGTGTTCCAGGGCCAGGTAAGTAGTTTTTTTTTTAATTCATCAACTGACTCTGGGTGTTTCTTCGCAACTTCAAGTTTCATTATAAGCCAAATATTCCTAATTGGATTGAGATCTGGCCAACTTAGTACATCGATATTATTTTCTTCGAAGTAGTTTTTAAACTTAGAAATAAAAAACAAATGCAAATATTATTTGTAGTTATAAAAGTTGTAGCTGTTTTTAAAGCTTAATATTAGTCAGTCATGGTAAAAATAAAAACATGCTCATACTTCCAATTTTGGCTGTATGACAAGAAGCATTGTCCTGTTGAAAAATGAAACTGCAAATGTCCCCAAACAGCTCTAGCACCGTGGGCTCCAATACGTTTTCCAGGACTCGTAGGTAAACTTTTGCATTGACTTTGGATTCTCTAGGAAGCTCATTCAACCTTTTTTATCTCCAGAGAAGCATCCCCAAACTATCACACCTTCAGTTTTGGGGGGCATCCGCAAAATGTAATCAGAGCTGAGTTTTTTTTTCGGTTCTTTTCGTGCAAGGATCCTCCCATCTCCAACATATAGCTTGAATTTTGATTTGTCCGAAAAGATTACATTGTTCCACATGTAGGTGTTCCTGAGCCCAGAGCAATCGTTTTTCTTTGACTCTTTTTAGAAAATCCGGCTTCTGTAAAGGCTTGAGTGCTTAGAGTCCAGCTTTAACGAGCCTTTTTCTCACTTAGTTTGATGAAATTACTTTGCGTGTAGCTCAACACAGATCGTTTTTAAGGTCCACCGAAGTCCTGAACCGATGCCGAATGACATGTTACTACCTAGTGCAAAAAAAACCGTAGCGTTCCTATATTCCAAGAACTCATCTCGAATAGGGTAATAAAATGTTTGACCAAAATTTTTCCAACAGCACTGTATATGAAAACTTAAGGAATATTCTTAACAAAATTTTAATGTTTTATTTATTGATCATACAAATTATTATGCATCAAATTAATCGAGTCCTTTTGGTTCTAGATCGAAGGGAGTACGAAAACATGACAGACATAATTTTCTGACTCTAAGAAGAACATACAGACCAAAGGAGTTTACAAAAACACTTTTTGAATTTCATTATTATTAAAGTATAATTAAGCTATTTATTTATTGAATTCGTTAAACAAACTAACGTTAGAACTTAAGACTAATATTACATTTATTCTTAGATTTATAGATTTACAATGCTTTAAGCAATTTACAAAAAAAAAGAAAAAAGCTTTACTAAATGTTTTACTTTTAAAATCATCGCTTACGGAATATACCAAAAAGTAATACTTGTTGTAAACTGAAATCAATTAGTTGAGGGGACTGTTTTTACCATAGTTCGATCTGCTTGATATAGGACGTAAAGGAACTTGTCTTCTAATACTTGAACGGCTATAAATAAAGTTTAATTGTTCCAAAATTGACGGTGATATGACTGACCCATTGATTAATTTTATAATAAAGCACAGCTGAATGTACTCTCTGTGTTTAGAAAGCGATTAAAGACTTATGAGCGTGAGCCTATGATTGAACGGTGGAAGTTCGAGCCATGGGAAGAAACGGAGGCAGAAGCGCATGAATCTTCTTTGTACTCCTTCTATTTTGTTTATATGAACTGAATAAAAGGGAGCCCATATTATGCAGCCATATTCCAATATTGGTCTTACAAATGATATGAAGTTTAAGAATATAAGGGTCGCGAAAATCATGTGGAAACCGTTTTATAAATCCGAGTGTCTTATTTGCTTTTTTAATAATATAGTCATAATGATTTGTAAAAGTTAATTTTGAGTCAAGAATAATACCTAGGTCAGAGAAAGTAGAGAGTTTAGTCAAGTCTAATTGATAATTGAAAGTGAAAACATTTTGTTTGCGTGTAAAACACATTGATTTACATTTGTCTATGTTTAGTAAAAGCTTATTTATAAAACACCATTCGCGAAAACTATTTAGATCATCTTGTAGGAGTAAACAGTCGTCAAGTGAGTCAATACGTTTGAAAATTTTAATGTCATCATCGTAAATTAAAACAGATGAGTGTTTTATAATAGAAGGTAAGTCGTTAACGTACAAAATAAACAGTAAAGGTCCCAAGTGGCTACCTTGTGGTACGCCAGAGTTGGTATAAAAATATGATGACCGCTCATTCCTAAAAACTAAGCTGTATGATCTATTATATACGAGTAAGTACGACGAAACCCAACTAACAAATTTATCGTTAAAGCTTTGGGATTTAAGTTTGGAAGTTAATGTTTTATGGCACAATTTATCAAAGGCCTTACTGAAGTCTGTGAAGACACAGTCAACTTGTTTCCGTTTTTCAAACGAATCTAAACAAAAAGAACTGAAATGAAAGAGGTTAGTAACTCTTGACTTATTTCTAACAAAACCATGTGTTGCTTGTCACAAATTATAGACTTACAATTAAACGATATTACTTTACAAATAATGGACTCAAATAACTTAGGGATGACGGACAGTTTTGCAATGGGACGATTATTTTTTATTTCATTTTTACTTCCCTTTTTATGTAGGTATCGGTGTTATGTACGAACTCTTCCAAGTTTCAGGAAAAATTGAAGATTTGAGCGATTCATTAAAAAGAATATGAAGAGGATATAGGATAAATAGGATGCGCATTCTTTCAAAATATAAGAAGGTACGCCATCTGGACCAGGGCTATAACAAATGTCAAGTTCTGAAGCTTTGCAAACGATTTCATCTTCAGAGATCCAAAGATTAATTGAATTCAAATGAGGGATACCCGTCAGTATTTCTCTTACTATTAACATAGCTTCAAAAGTTTTTTGGGTTGTTTTTTATGTCGGTTTCAGTATTTAAAATAAAGTCAATATAAAGAGTATCTGAATATTCAATAACCATATTTCTTAGCTCATTGCATATTACCAAGTCATTATCAGCTTTTGTTTTATTATATTTAATCCAGGCCTTGTTTCTTTTATTTTTTAAGTTTTTTAGGCAAGAGTCAAACCATGGAGGATATTTAGAAATATTGCGAGGTTTTCGAAATGGTGTGGTCTCATAAAAAAAAGTTAAAGAAAACACAGTAGAAAAAAAATTTAGAGCACATAGCATTAATAGCCGTGTTTTATTATCACCATGATCTGATCCGGATCAGATCATGATAATAAAACAGCATTGGATCATCATATTTTTTGTTATTTAAAGTTTGGTAGCAGTGTCAAATTCGTTCTTTCAAAAGTGACATTACGAAGCAAAACAAAAACAAACACATATTAAAAATGGAAGCTCCACAGCTTTTGAAAATATTTCTGCAAATCACCATTGCACTCTCAAACTCAAAGCATCCAGGAACGCTTTGGTCTCACATGTAGTACAGATTCTTTTTGACCTTTTAATAAATGTGACACTTAAATAATTCAATTTAGAGATTACTAACAATTTATTTGAACATCTTTTCTCCCATTTGTGCTGCAGCTTTCACGATTTTATTTATATTTTTTGACATTTAAAGCAGGGTTGCCCAAAGAACATTTTGCTCAATGATTTTTTTTGTTCCTTTTTTTTGGGGGAAAATAATACCCATAAATTATGTCAAATATAAATTTTGTTGGACTTAATTATTTTAATTTCAACAATTAATATCTAGTTTTGTTAAAATATCTAATTATTTCATGGATTATACACCAAATAAATAAATATAAAGCTTCTCGCTTTCTATTTAAAAAATATTTTATTTCAGTCAAATGGAAATGTTTATATGGCAATACAGGTTTTATTTAATTTGTTTGCAATGATACCAACATTTACATGTGAAATTACAATGATAAAGCGCTCCTTGTTGTGAAAAAAAGAATTAAATTTTGGATCTCAATTTGAGATCCAAACACAAAGCTGGATCTTGTGTTGTTGTTGTAATGCATGTAAATCTAAGATCCGGATCAGATCATGGTGATAATAAAACGCGGCTAATGTCACAATTCTCAAACAAATGATTCCAGTTAACATTACATAACAGGTTAAAAAGTTCATAAAGTCTGCATTTTTTAAAGTTAAATTCAAGATTTTCTTTGGAGCAATTAGGAACATTACATACATTTAAATTAAAAGAAAGGTCTAAGGCTGGGTGATTTCGGTCTTCTTCGACAAGTAGGGTATTGGCTGAATTTACACCAATATCAGCATTGAGTGTGTCCGAGAAGGTCCAATATTTTGTTGAAGTTGTTGGCAATCCCATTAATTTGGCTTAGTCCACATGAGGAAAGACCGTCAATTGTCAAGAATTCGTTGGTAGAGGACATGTTAATAGGAGATAGATAGTTCTCATGCGTCTGTTTATAGTCCAGATCAAGTTTGGAAGATTGAAATCTCCTAAGACTAGTAACTCGTCTTGTGGTTCAATTTGATCGTTTATTTTGTCTACGCAATTAATTAAGTTTTCATAAACGTTGTTAGGAGAGCTTGGAGGCTAAAGTTAAAGCTTCATTTTTATGTTATAATTTTTAAAGAAATTAATACATGTTATTTCAAAGAGTATGAGGTATGGACAACAAATTATGACCGTTTTTTTAGTGAATTTTAACAATTTCGATGCGTTGTTGAAGCGTGCATTGTTCCATTTTTAGAAATGGCGTTGCTCTTTACTGATCTAATGTCAGAAAATGACACCTGTCCAAATAGTGGGCTATTCAGAGAAACCCATTTATCTCTAATGAATCTAATGTTCAGCATCAAAATTGTAAAAATGCATTATCAAATTCATTTTTGATGGCATTAATTATTAAAACAACATTTTAAAAATAAAATACAAAAAATAAGGCTCAAGAAAAATTTGTTTTCATAACAAATTGTTAACAAAATGTATCGAATGAAGAAAAAGTAAAGAGTGGTTAAATTTTAAGGGCCGATATTGATCATAATAAAACACAAATTATTTAGAAAATTATGGTCATTTATTTCTATTATGAAAATATTGGTATGATGTAATTATGCAAGGAATAAAATATCGGCCAATTGACCACTTCTATCCTCAGCGTCACACCTCCATCCTATATTTTCTCCAAATTTTCGATGACGCTTAGGCATAATTGTGGCTCTATGACGTTAATGTGCCGAATTATTTCATCCTTTAACTCTTGAATTGTTGCTGTAAACCTTTTCTTTCAAATAACCGCAATGAATGAAGGAGAAAGGTGTCAAATTGTATGACCTTGGCGGCCAATTGGCATCGCCACCACGTGAGATAAAACGGCAAAGAGCCTTGTATCGTTAGCTGTCTTGCAAGTGACACCGTCCTGTTGAAACCAAATATCGTCCACATCTATGTCTTCCAATTCGGGTCATAAAAAGATCGGTATAATCTCACTATACTCCCTGACCGGTCTCATTTTGGAAAAAATTCGGTCCGATGTTGCCGCCAGCTCATAAACCGCACTAAACAGTCACTGTTTTTGGGTGCATTGGTTTTTCGGCAGTCACTCGTGGAGTATTATTCGCTCAAATGCGGCAATTTTGCTCAATGACGAATCCACTGACGAACGCTTGATATGGTCAAGAGGTATAAGTTCTTGAGTCAATTCAACATTTTAAGCGTGTGAGTGCAAATCTTTATACGTAATATTCATTAACGATTTCTAAGAAAATCAGTTTCAGTTTAATCTCAAGACCCATGACAGTGCTATGAGAAAAATCACTTCTAGATGCATAGAAATATGTAAGTATTTGATTTCAAAATGTCTTGTATGCCAAGTTTAGAGTAGATCTTTTAGGCTCTAACTCAATGGGGCATATTCTTCATAGTCATATTTTGAACACGAGTCTATTTGAACTGTAGTCTAAAATTAACATCTAGGTTAGACACAGCTGCTAATTCATAAAGAATTTGGCAGACGTGTTTAGTAAGAAGCAGGTTTAAGGTATATTCGTATTCTACTACTATTCTAGTATAATTTCACTTGACCCTATACAAAAAATAAAATACGTTAGCTGGAGAGCTGGAGAGAAAGTCTTTGAAATCCTTCAATTTATTCTGTTTGCTGTTAGTTGACAAATTTTATGTAAGTCGCACTGTTGCAGTTAAGTCTTGGAAACAAACAGACATTGGCAAACTTTTTATTGAATTTTTCGATCTTCAATATTTAGAAGGTCAATCATAAACTTGACAGTTTTTTTTTTTCCTCAAATCGATACGTTTCATACAAATCGTCATCATCTATTTCAAAGGGGTCGATTCGGGTTAAGTATAGTATAGCTTTCGTTTTCTGTTGGGTGGTAGCATTTAAACATCCAGTAAAATATTAAAGTATTGATATATGATTAAGTCTTTTGACATTTTAAACGTAATACGTTTCATAGATTTAAAAACAGCTTAAACATAGGTTCCGTCGTGTTTAGTTTTTAGACTCCAGGCTATCTTTTTTAAATAGGCTTAAATTGTAAACATAAACTGGAGTTTAGTTAAGCAAAGACAAAATCAGAACTTATCAAAGACCTATGAATATGGCCCAATGTATCTACAGAGTCGAACAACGTTACAAAAAAAAAGAGGCTGGGATGCGACCCACACTGATAACTTCCCATCCCGTCTGTCGATTTGTCTTGCTTAAAAGTTTGTCTATATGTATCAATTTTTACCAAATTTGCGTACTATTTTGTTGTAGATTTTATTTTATTGAATATCGAAAATAATATTTTCTGTGAAATAAAATAAATTTGAAGCAAATATTTTTCATTTTTGAAAAGCTATTTGAGTCGAAAGTAAATTTTTACCAAGTTTTAGTATTGTTTTTGTTTAGGTTTTTAATTTTTTGTAAAAAAAACTGTCAATTCGATTTTTTTTCAAAATTTTACTGAATGTTGAAAACAATATTTTTTGAAAGATAAAAGTAGTTTAAAGCCAATATCTCAAATTTTTGAAATGATATTTGGGTCGAAAGTCAATTTTTACCAAGTTTTATTAATTTTTTTTTAGGTTTTTATTTTTTGTAAAAAAACTGGCAATTTGATTTTTCTCAAAATTTGTCCTTATGTTGAAAATAATATTTCTTATAAGATAAAATAAGTTTGAAGCCATAATCTCAAGTTTTTGAAAAGATATTTGAGTCGAAATTCAATTTTTACCAACTTTGAGTAATGTTTTTTTTTAAGTTTTTATTTTTTATAAAAAAAACTGTTACCTAGATTTTTCTCAAAATTTTATCAGATGACAAAAACATCATTCTTCATTGCACAAAATTGTTTTGGAGATGAAATCATATTTTAGTCGTACAATTTTTGAGGTGACAATTTTTTTTTTCAGTTTTTTTTGATTTATAAAAAAACCGTTTATTGGATTTTTTTCCAAAAATATAATTGTTTTGTATCACGGTACAATATATAATATAAAATTTAATTCAAGTCTCTAGCGTCATTGGTTCATGAGATATTTTGGTTTAACCAAAATTTTCATCTTTTTTTTTAAACTGCTATGGTAAAAAAACCACCCACGCAATTTTCTTGAGAGCCCTTTCTGCATCTTTCTGCCTTATTATCTGTATAACAAAATTTATTTGAAGTCGATATTTCTTCTGGTTCTTGAGCTATGGACGACGAAAAAAACGTCGCGAACGTACGGACGTACGGACATACAGACATACGGACGTACGGACGTACGAACGTACATACGTACACACGCACGCACAGACATCTTTCTAAAAATCTTTTATTTCGACTCTAGGGACCTTGAAACGTCAAGAAATGTCAAAATTTTCAATTTGACAAATCGGACCCATTACAATAACTTCCTATGGGAAGTTAAAAAAGTGTTTTTGAACCCCAAAAATTTGTATTATTTTTTCAAAAAAAAAAAAAAAACAAACACAATTTTAAGTTTACTTTACTAACTTTCCAAACATTTTAAACAACTCCAAATCAAAATGGCTGTTTGTTTTTCTATGTGTCCCAAAATAAGTATAATTATTCTTAGTATTTTGGTTGACTAAACCAAAAAAAAAATTCAGAAAAAACTCATTCCAATTTCATCAAAATATATTAAAGGTTTTGTTGTTTTTACACCTGAGTGTACTTCCATGCATACAAAAATAACTAAAATAATTCATGGTCCAAAATATTACTAACCTACTCCAAAAATATATTCCTCCATTCATAATCTTAGATTTGGTATTTTGGTTATTTCCAAAAACATTCCTTCCTTCCTTCCTGCCCTGCCTCCGCATCCTCAACCGCATCATGTGTGGTGTATTGTGTATAACCAAAACAACAATAAATTACAAAATAATTCTCACAAAACGAATTCAAATAGACCTAAACGAGATAAAGCTTATAAAAGATTCCTCCCGGATCCGACTCGCCCCGACCGACGACGCGACGCGACCGACGCTCAACATTCGAAACATACAAAAATATTTATTTAGATACGAATCATTTAAATGCTAATTGATGGTTTCATTGATGATGATTATGAGTGTTTTGTTAGAAGGTATCTATGTATCTCTATCTTTTGTGTATATTTTTATTATTATTTTATTTTTTTTGTTGAAAAATTAGATGGGAGTGAGAAAGTTCAGCTAATTGGTAGTTACAGATGTTCTTTGAGGAGACTTTTATAGGCACAGCGCACACAAATACCGCACAGCACAACTGCTTCCGATTGTGACTCCGACATCATCATCATCATAATTGTCAGTCATCACTACCATCATCCCTCATCAAAATCATCATCAGCATCAGCATCGTGTCGGTCGTCGGCTGGCGGTAATGATGCTGTGGTGGTAACGACGCACGGCGGCGGTAGTGACGTTCGGTCGTTGGTATTTTATTCAATTTTTTTATATCTCATAGATACGAACTCTTTTGAATTAGATACGAAATGAATACATACAAAGATATGTGTATGTAGTTTTTTTTTTTTGCTTTTTTGCTCTCGTGGTCGATTCCAATTGATTTTGTAAAAGTATGCAGAACCATCATCATTGAAACTTTATTCGGGTTATCGAGGGATGAAATATCTCTAGACAACCTAAGAGTAGGTACCTATGTATTGTAGATAGATAGCTTCAGGATTATTTTTTGTAGTTTTATTACGAAAAAAAATGTGGATTGCGTTTTCAATTAGAAAAGATATACAGGGCATGCAAAAAAAAGAAAAACAAAAAAAAAACAGAACCTGAATAGATGATTAGAATGACCTAGATTATTTTGTAGAAGACTGAAGAACAGATATAGACCTAAAGATATTGATATGTATTGCTTTCGATAAAACGAATTTAATTCTCAATACTTTAAACTGTTTTTTGTACACACACCTCATCTAAATGTGCTTAGTTGGTTTAATTGCATGGTTGCTGTGCCATCATCATTCAATGATGATGACTAATTAAAGGTAAAACAAATACAAAAAACTACGATAAAATAGATAAAATGTTTAATGAAGTAATTGAACTATTCAGATAGCACTTTATACAAACTTGGAAATAAGAAAAAAGTGTCTAAGCTATTTTTCACAATTTGAGTTTAGGTTTTGCTTCGTTTCAATATGTGACAAACTTATTTTGACACTGGTTCTTTTAAAAATCCAATATATAAATTGGAAGCTACATCCGATTTTTGAATTTAAAAAGAGCCCGGGATGCGACCCACACTAATAACTTCCCATCCCGTCTGTCGATTTGTCTTGCTTAAAATTTTGTAGGTTTTCGTGTTGGGTTAAAAAAATTGTCAGTTGAATTGTTCTTAAAAATTTAAAAATTACCAACAATATTTTTCATATGAAGAAATAGTTTAGTTTGAAAATCTGGTTTTGATTTTTAGTCGAAAACAAATTTTTACCAATTTTTAGTATTGTTTTTTTTGGTAGATTTTTATTTTTTGTAAAGATACTGTTTTTCTCAAAAATTTACTTAATGTTGACAACTATATTATTTAAAAGATAAAAGTAGCTTAAAGCCAATATCTCAAAGTTTTGAAAAGATATTGGAGCCGAAAATCGATTTTTGTCAACTTTTTTAATTTTTTATTTTTTGTAAGAAACTTGTCAATTCGATTTTTCTCAAAATTTTTTCGAATGTTGAAAACAATATTTCTTATAAGTTAAAATTAGTTTGAAGCCATAATCTCAAATTTTTGAAAAGATATTTGAGTCGAAAATTAATTTTTACCAACTTTTGTTAAAATTTCTTTTAAGTTTTTATTTTTTGTAAAAAAAACTGTCAATTCGATTTTTCTCAAAATTTTACTGACTGTTGACAACAATATTTTTTAAAAGATAAAAGTAGTTTAAAGCCAATATCTCAAAGTTTTGAAAAGATATTTGAGTCGAAAATCAATTTTTACCAACTTTTATTAATTTTTTTGTTTAGGTTTTTATTTTTTGTAAAAAAAACTGTCTATTCTATTTTTCTCAACATTTTTCAGAATGTTGAAAACAATATTTCTTATAAGTTAAAATAAGTTGGAAGCCATAATCTCAAGTTTTTGAAAAGATATTTGAGTCGAAATTCAATTTTTACCACTTTGAGTAATGTTTTTTTTTAGGTTTTTATTTTTTATAAAAAAAAACTGTCAATAAGATTTTTCTCAAAATTTTATCAGATGTCAAAAACATTATCCTTCGTTGCACAAAATTGTTTTGAAGATAAAATCATATTTTAGTCGTAAAATTTTCGAAGTGACAAATTTGTTTTTTCAGTTTTTTTGATTTATAAAAACCGTTAATTGAATTTTTTTCCAAAAATATAATTGTTTTGTATCACGTTACAATATATAATATAAAATTTAATTCAAGTCTCTAGCGTCATTGGTTTATGAGATATTTAGGGTTAACCAAAATGTTCACTTTTTTTTTAAACTGCTATGGTAAAAAAAACCACCCACGCAATTTTCTTGAGAGCCCTTTCTGCATCTTTCTGCCTTATTATCTGTATAACAAAATTTATTTGAAGTCGATATCTCTTCTGACGTACAGACATACGGATGTACGGACGTACAAACGTACGTACACACGCACGCACAGACATCTTTCATCCTTGAAACGCCGAGAAATGTCAAAATTTTCGATTTGGCAAATCGGACCCATTACAATAACTTTCTATGGGAAGATAAAAATATGTATAACATTTCTTGATGTTTCCATTCTTCTCTTAAGAGATATGTTTGTTTCAGAGTGTTTTAGTCTTGTAAATGAAGGCAATTTTTATAATTTCAATAAAAAGATTACATTCATTGAGCTCCCCAAAGATTGGGACTTAAAATTTTGCAATCTCCAATCATTTGACCATTTAAATGAATGCAAGGCCTTCAACTAAATACAAAGATTTCAATTGAATTAAAGAACTTCAAGACAATTCAAAGACTTCAAAAGAATTCAAAGACTTCAAAGAATAATAAAATGCAAAAAATTCAAGTGAATGTAAAGAATGCGCATGAAATCTTAAATGATTGCAATCAACTAATTGCAGTCAAATGATTGAAGAAAACAAAGAATGCAATCTTCTAGGAATGCAATCATTATAAATCATTTATTCAACTCACCTCCCACACCTATTTTCGGTGTCAGACACCAAGAGATTAAGAGGGTTGCTGTCAAAATATTGTATTTATTAAAATACTGTATCTCAAAATTCTGTATTTCAAACTTCTGTACATCGAAATATTGTATTCCAAAATGCAAAAAATAAGAATCTTTTTGATAATGTAAAAAAGTGCGTACTTTTTTATTATTTTATATTGTATTTTAAAATACAGCATTTCGACCGCTCCCCATTAAAATCAAAATTTCAAAAGTATGTAGTGAAATTTCACTTAAGAATTCAAAAAAGAATTCCAAAGACTTTCACAGTGAATGCAAAGATTTGTAAAATCTCAAATCATTTCAATCAATTGATTGCAGTCAAATAACTTTTAAGGTCAAATTAGTTGTAATTGGAGGTCTTAATCTGTATATGAATTCAATGAATACAATTTTTATATTGAAGTCATAAACGATAACATTCCCACAAGATTGCACTTTTTAAGAAGTCTCTCACGAAATAATGATCCTTTCGCCTTGAGTTAAATTTTGTTGTACTCGTCATGATGATCAAAAAATTATTTTTTCTAAATCCAAAATTTGTCACCTCGAATATTTAACGAAGAAAACCAAAAAATATCTTTAGAATAATTTTATACGAAGAAGTACAATGTGAAGGACAAATAAAAGCCTTACAAATTCGTGAACATTAAATTTTGGAATCAAATGACTTGAGAACAGAAAATTGTAGTTTAATTTGTAGATAAAGTAAAAAATAAGTTTATGTCAAAGGACCATGCTTAATTTAGATGGGTTAAAGGTCAAAAACGTTGGTTTCTTTCTTTTTGTCTAGGTATACATATTTATTGATTTTTTTTTTTTTTTTTGAACTATTCAAATAAATTGTTTATTTGGACTTTTGATCCCTTTTTTAAATCCACTTGGGTGAATTATATGTTCCTACTAATTTATGGACTTTCAACCCACCTAAAAATGAGCCAAAAGTCTATCATATATTTTGGCCTATGGACCTTTGACCCTGTGACGACCAAAAATACTACTAAATTGAAATAACTTCTCCAATATCTCCCCAAAAAACAGCTTGAACTGCAATCATTATAAAACGGTCAATGCAGTTCTAGGTTCAATCCTGCTTTGCTACCTTAAAGTTTTCTCTTCCATGAACATTGCGAATACCTCTTTCGGAGAAATACTCCAAAAGTATTTCTTATCATGAAAGACTGTAGATTCCTCACATTACATTATGTCAACAAATTTTGACATTTAGTTCGCACTTTTAGTCAATTTTTTTAATGCACATTTACGCCCAAACGATGTCTAAGTAGTACAATGTGAACACCGTCTTATGTCATTCTCTTTTTCATCTAATCATCGGACATCAAAAAAAGCTATAGACCAACTTCCAATTTCCGGACTTAAGTTAAATCTGAATGACAAATTGGTCTCAAATACTTCAGGTTCCCTTAAAAGTGTATATTTACGTCCTATAATCTCCATTATAAAGTATCTTCTGGCGTGATTTTTATTTTGTCCTTCAATTTTATGCTAAAACATAAAAACCAACAACACTATAAAAAGATACTTCAAACATCTCTTTTATTATCATGAATAATATTCTCGATGAGGCTAATTCTGATATTAAATCGATAGTCCGCATTGAAGAGAGGATGGGTGGGGGGTGGTGAAGGGCATGGTAAGTACTTGGTTGCTTTGGTTCTTCTAATATTGATACGACTATTTTCAAAATCTCAGCGAGGCAATATAAGCTTAAGTACATACAATATACCAAAATCAACAACAGCATTATAGCAGAGCGGCAGCAGGACATAAACATTTGTCATTTGCTGTTTTTATCCAAGTGCTGCGGGTTTGGTTTGTCGAGGAGTCGAGTAGGTACAGATACAACCTATATACCACCTACCGCCTAATCATACATATGAGGAGGAGTGTGGATATTTGTTTAAGAGTTGCTTGGCAATATCAAGCTTCAAGCCCCAGACGTCTCATTCAATATCATTCTAATGTCTGTTTATACAACAACGAACTATACAGTACTATAGAGCCCCAGCCATTAGGTCTGTGAAATATGTATGTGAACATATAAATTATCCTTCGAAAGAAGGAACGATCCTTGGTTAGGTTATGTATGTATCGACCGTGGTCGTGACCCCAAGGACTATCTCGGTTTCTCTATAATGTAAGTACTTCAGTGTCTGTATACCTACGATATAATGAGCACAATCATTGCTATCTGTTACCATACCAACATCAATGACAAAATGACAACAACGACTAGGAGGACGAAAAGGACGACGACGACGATGGTAGATATGGTGCGATGGGACTAAAGATAGCAAAGATGCGGCTCAAGAGCCAACCACGCTTACAAATGTCCTGACATTTATCCTCAGCCTGATTACCAGTGTTGGGAATTTTTTCTTTCTTTCTTTTTTTTACAATTTCTCGTCCTTTTTTTACTTTTTTGCGATTTGTATGTCCTGGCGATGTCATCATTACACATATCCGGGCATTGTGTCACATTATATCTGTGTCATCATCATCATCATCGTCGTTGACGTCGTTGTCTAACGTGCGTTTGGATTATTTTAGTTGGTTTCCTTTTTTATTTTTCTGCTCTGATGAGCGCCATTATTATGAAATGCATGAGGTTGAGGGTTGCCTCTGATTAATGACGTGAGGGATAGCCAATATATTTTCAAGAATAAATTACTCTCCAATTGCGTGCAAGAATTGGATTTGAATTGTTACAAATCCATTGCTGGATTAGAAATGGAGGTGCACTGTGTGTGGAAGATAAGGGCGCCAATTTTGTTAAATGGAAAGCAATCGTTCTTTTCAAAACTTAGATCCTTCAGAAGTGTATATTTTTTAGAAATGTGCCTAATTTTACTTTCATGTTTTCAAAATTTTAGTGTAAGGCCGACATAAGCCCTTATTTCTTCTAATCCAATCAAAATTATAATCGCAGTCGGTATTCGTGAAAAAATTCAGTTTAAATAATTTAAATATGTAATTTTTTCCACCCGGCCCCAATTTTTGGCATACAAACCAAAACTACATCCCTTTAGGCAACATAAATCCGCTCCTGTTTAAGGGAGAAACTAAATTAGTATAATTGTCACTTATTTGCTGATCAATTAATATTATTTTCCCTCTCATTCATTGTGTCGTAATGAACAGCAAATATAAATGTATGTATATGAAAGAGGGTGGATTTTTTAATTCAATCTTATCATCAAATCTACTTAATTGCTGGTAAACTTGAAGGACAAGCTTTGGCATTGATTTTCATTCAAATATAGACTTGAATTTTATTTACTTTCCAAATATAGATATAGATATGACATCTGTTACTGACAAATAGACAAGACAGACAGAAAGACAGTATATGTATGTACCTTCCAAAGTAATATTAGTAAAAGCTCAAAAATATGTACATATGTGCCTACAATCGTCCTTAAACGATGTAAAAATTTTCATCCGTGTTTCTGTTTTGGGTAAAAATAAAAATACTTTATTTCTCAATAAAATCCTGACAATTTATGTTGTATTTGAATAAATAACAAAAATTTACAATATTTTTTAGATGTCCTTTGATGTGAAAGAAGAGAAAGAGATAGTATTCTGTATGTAAATAAAACGTTCAAATATTCAAATACACTTAACCACAAAACATGGGTTGGTATAGGTACATAAAATGTTCGGATATATGTATTTTCATAAATCTTTTTGTTCGGATGAGATGATTTGGAAAACAGACGTTTTTGATGTTACATGATATAGAGAACATGCGAATTTAACGAACGAAGGTTTTGTACCGCATGTTGTTCATATTTGTACTTTAATTTTCGAACTACAAAACAAAATAATAAAATTCGAATGGTTGATTTTTGAAATGTCTCTTCGGGGGATGAATATGGAACAACATGAAGGCAGGTGAACTTTATAGTTGTTTTTAAAATTTAAACTTAGAAAACATAGTTCGATCTGCTTAAAGTAGGTATAAGAGGTACATTTCTTCTTCAACTAGTCTGACTCAGATGGGAATACAATAAACAGAAAATAGTTAGACATGAAATCGTTCTATTCAAAACACACCAGCTATAAATCAGAACTGCAACTACACTACACACTGTTCCCAAAATTGATTTAAATCTTCCTATAGCTCTTTACAATTCTTTATGTATTTTATAATTGGAAAAATCTTAACATCATCTGGATAGATAAACGATATGGAATTATTTAAAAAAGAAAGCAAATCATCAAAAAATCTAATAAACAGCAATGGACCAAGGTGACTCTCTTGAGGCACACCAGAATTGACTTTAAATTGAGATGAAAAGTTACTCCTGAACATAATATCAATCTTTAAGATATGACAAACTTCACGTAACGAAACGGTTTTAAGTACAATTTAACGAAATTCATTAAGAAATATTTCTTCACCTAATGTGTCAAATTCCTTGCTAAAGTCTGTAAAGATGAAATCGACTTGAGAGTGATTTTCGAATGTCTAGAATAAATAGAATATTTTTAACTACGCATTCAAATTATTTAAGTTCCATATAAAAAGGGGAACATTTTGTAGCTTCAAAATTTTGATCACAATTGCCGACCAATAATATTGTGTCTTTTTAATAGTAGTAGTAGAAATGGTGGCTACGAGCAGTCTAACTCGGTGACACAATTAGCGCTGCGTTTTGCCGTTTTGATACCATAACATACTCGCTTGACCTATAAAGATAATAGTTTTCTCTTTCGGGTAACGTGGAAAATATGTTCTCTGTTAATGCTCAAATATCCCTTTAAGACCTTCAAAAAAGAATTTGTATAGTTATTATGATTACACACAACCGTAAATGTTGAAATAAGTTATGGAAAAATTTCAAAAAGAGGATATTGTGCTGCAACCATTTCCGAGATGGACATTTGACTTATATGAATTTCAATTGATAATTTTACTTACGTTCCTTCTTTCCAAGTTCATTGAAATGATGATTAATTAGTACCTCAAGAAATATATTTAGCTTTCGCAGAAACAGTTATATTGATGATCTCCTGGTTCATCTTACCGAACAGTTAAGAAAATCTAAACATCGTGTTAGAGAAAGTAAGATTACTGCTCTTGATATTTCAAAAGCATTTGATAGGGTTTGTTATCAGGTCCTCTTAACGAAAATGCATGACTTCGGTTAAAATGAAACCCTCCTTCATTGGATTAGAAATTATCTTCTTCTTATCTATTGGTTAATCTAAGTCTGAATTCAATAAAATAAATACTGGTGTACCGCAAGGCTCCATTTTGTCTCCGACACTCTTTCTCATTTATGTCAATGATCTCCTACCTGCAACTTCTGATCCAATACATTTTTTCGCTGACAATAGTACTTTTAGCTTATTATATTCGCTTTCAGACTCTCATCCCTCCTCTTCTTATCTTGTGGAACTACATAGTCAAAATATAATAAGCTCATTCAATTCAGACCTAAACGGCATTGTACCAAAAGGAATAAAAAACAGTGTGGAATTTAATGCTTCGAAAATCTGTCCTGTGTCGTTAAAACGAGGTATACCCCTTGAGATTATCCTTAGATGGTATTTTTATCAATGAAACTGAACATTTCGATATTCTTGGTATGTGTATCACGAACCAGCTCTTTAAGAACAATAACATACGCGGCTCCGCCAAAAATGCTGGAAGGTGATTAGGTTTCCACAGTCGATGCAAGAAATTTGTCTCCCCTTGATCAAGCTGTTATCTATTTATAAGACTTATATACGTCCAAAGCTTTAGTATAACCCCCATCTTTGGGCTAGTGTTAATGCAATTTCCTAAATTCTCTTGAACAATATTAAACGTAGAGTATTTAAATTAATTGAACATCGTCGTAAAGTTCCTTATTTCACCCTTTTTTTACCGCCATATAAAACTGAAACCTCTTATTGGAAAAGCCTATTATTATGGACGTTTTATTTATTTTGAAACAACTGTCAATAGGATTTTCTTCCTTCCTCTGACAACCATGCATTAGAAAACAAATGTAAAATAAATGAAGTTTCGTCATTTGGTAACTCTCATATTCGATCCCTTTATAGTTTCTTTAGATAAAAAGTATTAGTTCGAAACCTTTTCAAGCATCAATTTTAAGATCTGAGGTCCATAAATCCAACGAAAAAAGATAACAAAGTTGCGTCATATGATTGGGAATCATCTTCAACTTCTTTGTAGCATCATTAAGCACACAATCTCGGGATGTTAAACGCTTAACCTCTAGTACATACGCAAAGAGTCTTGAGGTATATTACAGTGAGTCTAATACAAACTGTTTAAAATTAAAAATCACTGGTTACTGGTTAATTCCAATACCTATACCTCATCACAAGTTATATGGAGTTTCATATACGTATATATGTTATTATCTAAGTACCTGCCCTGCATATATCGTCATTAATGATAAAGAATCTCAATGCTTTATCTAAATAAGTCACATATTAAATCCTTAACAGTATAAAAATGGCTAATTTATGCATATTGAGTCTTAATTGTGACAACATTAAAACATAAATCAAAGAAGAGGCTTTAAGGACCACCATTAGTGTCTGCAAGTTATGTCTTCTGTTATGCTATGTTAAAACCCTTATGAAAACATTTTATTTAAAAAAAAAAAACAAAAACGTGCCTTTATAATTCTTTCAAGCCATATAAGAATTATGACTCTTTTTTTTGTCTCATTATATAATGCCAATGTTTATATAAAGCTCAGGGTGCCTATACCTATAAATCTCAAAACAACAACAGCAACAACAGCAGTGAAAAAGAAATATACATCGTTTCTTCGGTAATTATAACCATATACATATACCATAGCCCCCAACCTCAATTATTTTGTCGTCGACGTACGACCGACAATGTGCTGCAATTAAGACAAGTACCCTCTAAAGATCCATTGTAGGTAGGTAGAGGTAAGGTATAGTATCTTGTACATATACCGAATATGAAAATTCCCAAGCTGTGACACACGTTGAATACCTATCCACAATTTTCACACCTATATTTTCTTTTTTGATTTTTTTTTTAATTTCATTTTCCTGCAATTTAATTAACGTCACGTATGAAATTTACGTGCGTAAATATTTCATGAACACACACAAGACAAAAATGAAAAAAGATTGAAACAAGAGTTGAACTTTTAACCCTATACAAGTGTCACCTGTGCCCTTGCAAAAGACGAGTAGGTACACATAATTTCACCAATTTCTATTACGGAAATGTTTCGTTAAAAAGAAGATTTAAGAACAGTAGCGGTCGAAAAAATTGAACAAAAGTCTAACTTGAAGACAGCGCATGTCACCATTGATTTATTGAAGGACAAGTTATTTGTTTCACGTTCCGGTGAATTGGCTTCCATAATGGTGTGATGTGAAGTCATGAGTTTACGCCGATGAGCCCGAAATAAATTGACTACTTTGACGACAACATTTGTCAAGTTAACGGCTACAAATGCGGGCATAAGTCATCGAAGATTTTAGCTGCAGATTAGACTACGTTCGGAGCCATCCGCGGCGGTAAAATGGCAGAAATCATATTTAAAATATAATGCCAGAAAAAATCTCTTGAAAGAAAGAAATTTCACGTCAATTTAAAAAATCATCTTTGTTTTATTCCATTTCAAAGTCATTTAACCATAACGAAAACACCCTTTACAAGTATTTGAATTTTACAAATTACAACTTTGACAGAAGCAAACTGTATTTGCAGTAACAAATCGGTTCTTTCACTTCACAAAAGTTGATGATGTTCTGGGGTGCTATTTTTTTATGACGGCAACTGTAAGTGTACGAACGACAAACGTACGTAACGTACACGTAATAAACACACCTTGTCGCTCTACATTTTATCTCCTCAGCCTCTAAGCGCGCTTGAGACTTAAATTACGTTCCACTTTAAGCTTGTTTTTGGCTGGGGTGTTTTAAGTGGCGCCCTTATGATTTGCACCCAGGTAACACATTTTGCCAGCTGGGGTAGGTATATCTTGGTTATCATCATCACAGTTGATGGCGGTAGCGTCGTTGGTGGCGGCATGCGACGACGACAACGACGACTACGAGTGACGGTTGCAGCACGTTGCTAACACACATCAGAAAACTAAGAGCCAGGACCATCCAACATAGGTACATAACGAACGGAACGATACGAAACGAACCCTTCATCAGGATGAAAAGGGTTTTATGTTTTAATAACTCTTGTTCATCCAAGTTATGATGGTAGGTTGTTCTCGTTGTTGTTGTTGTTTCTTCCCATCCCTTATTTTCTTATTCTTTTTTTTTGGTTAATTGCTTCTGGCATTTATAACGGTGTAGTTAAATTCAGAATTAATTTTCATTTTTGATTTATATTCAGTACATGTGTCATGACAAGTTCGCAAAGGTCTTACTTCAGCCAGCTCAAGATACCTTTCCTTAGCAACCTACTTTTGCAGAACAGAAGGGAAGCCCGCGAATTTAATGCGTTCCATATAAGTATCGTTATAATTCTGTATAAATAGAAAGGAGTTTTATAGGAAGGTACATCACATGTAATAGAAAAGAGGTTTTGTAAAGAGTAAAGTGCTCTACAAATATAGAGATCTTAGAAGAAGGTAAAAGCTTACAAAGTTTACATCGCATCGTGAAGATATGGTTTTGGTTATTGCATAATACTTGTACCTATTTTATTTTTGTTATTCCTGTCTTTTAGAAATATAAAGCTTGTCACATCCATTGTGAAGTATTGCACTTTGTAAAACTATAAAACTATGTTAAGGAGTTACATGTAGCAGTTACATATACCTATGTAACTCAAAGTAGAAATACGCAAATGGAATGATTTATTAGGACATTTATTCACAAGAGATTGTCAAAGTTATATAGTTTGTTGATGTAAATATTTATTAGAAGGGAACCTGTAAATTTTATAGCATCATTGCCAAAAGTTTGTTGTGCGAATTTTGTAAGTAATACGACGATTTTTTGGTTCCATCTCTGTAATGAAATTTTAATAACTTTTTAATGGATTTAATCTCAGACAACGGCGAGAACTTACAAAGACCAATTCAATTCAAGGAGCAACTTTTTACAGAAACCAAGTTTTCGATCCTTCTTATTTGTGATTCGTTAAATTCGAATAAAATAGAATAGAATCGAATAGAATAGAATAGAATAGAATAGAATAGAATAGAATAGAATAGAATAGAATAGAATAGAATAGAATAGAATAGAATAGAATAGAATAGAATAGAATAGAATAGAATAGAATAGAATAGAATAGAATAGAATAGAATAGAATAGAATAGAATAGAATAGAATAGAATAGAATAGAATAGAATAGAATAGAATAGAATAGAATAGAATAGAATAGAATAGAATAGAATAGAATAGAATAGAATAGAATAGAATAGAATAGAATAGAATAGAATAGAATAGAATAGAATAGAATAGAATAGAATAGAATAGAATAGAATAGAATAGAATAGAATAGAATAGAATAGAATAGAATAGAATAGAATAGAATAGAATAGAATAGAATAGAATAGAATAGAATAGAATAGAATAGAATAGAATAGAATAGAATAGAATAGAATAGAATAGAATAGAATAGAATAGAATAGAATAGAATAGAATAGAATAGAATAGAATAGAATAGAATAGAATAGAATAGAATAGAATAGAATAGAATAGAATAGAATAGAATAGAATAGAATAGAATAGAATAGAATAGAATAGAATAGAATAGAATAGAATAGAATAGAATAGAATAGAATAGAATAGAATAGAATAGAATAGAATAGAATAGAATAGAATAGAATAGAATAGAATAGAATAGAATAGAATAGAATAGAATAGAATAGAATAGAATAGAATAGAATAGAATAGAATAGAATAGAATAGAATAGAATAGAATAGAATAGAATAGAATAGAATAGAATAGAATAGAATAGAATTAAATTAAATTAAATTAAATTAAATTAAATTAAATTAAATTAAATTAAATTAAATTAAATTAAATTAAATTAAATTAAATTAAATTAAATTAAATTAAATTAAATTAAATTAAATTAAATTAAATTAAATTAAATTAAATTAAATTAAATTAAATTAAATTAAATTAAATTAAATTAAATTAAATTAAATTAAATTAAATTAAATTAAATTAAATTAAATTAAATTAAATTAAATTAAATTAAATTAAATTAAATTAAATTAAATTAAATTAAATTAAATTAAATTAAATTAAATTAAATTAAATTAAATTAAATTAAATTAAATTAAATTAAATTAAATTAAATTAAATTAAATTAAATTAAATTAAATTAAATTAAATTAAATTAAATTAAATTAAATTAAATTAAATTAAATTAAATTAAATTAAATTAAATTAAATTAAATTAAATTAAATTAAATTAAATTAAATTAAATTAAATTAAATTAAATTAAATTAAATTAAATTAAATTAAATTAAATTAAATTAAATTAAATTAAATTAAATTAAATTAAATTAAATTAAATTAAATTAAATTAAATTAAATTAAATTAAATTAAATTAAATTAAATTAAATTAAATTAAATTAAATTAAATTAAATTAAATTAAATTAAATAAAATAGGTATGTTTTGCTTTCTTGTTTGTGCCCGACCTGATCCTGGGCAAGTTCTGTCGAAATAGTAAAGATAATAGCTATTGTCCAATCTCACTTCGCTCAGTCCGAGTCCATCTATTGGCCATTCGTCTTCTTGGAATCTACCGTTTATATGTCCAATTAAATAAATTGTCGGTGGTGTTCCTGCAATAGTGCTGGTCCTTGTTGGCATTTTGCGAGCTTCTTGAATTCCCATAACATCGATAGCTTATCCATCCATCAGACGTTTGACCGATTGCCAGCGATACCCATTTGTGTTCCATGAAGCGATTTTAAAATTACGAACATTACGATGCTATGCTGCTCCAAAAGCTACGCAAAAATAACTACCCCAAGTAATGAGTTTGTTGACTGGGAATAAAAATAAAGAAAGGAAATGTTTTAAAAATTAAATAAATACAATCAGACTTACCATCATCTTTATCATCGTCATTGAACACCAAACTTCGACTATTCTACAATACAGGATTCTGCGCCTTTTATTATCGGGAATTTGTTTGATTATATTCTGATGTTATCAATTTAAAATGAAAGTACCTATCTTTATAAGGTCAATAGGTCATCAGATTTTTGTTCTCTTTCCATGAACTATCTAACCTCGAAAATTGTTGTCTAAGTTGATAAGAGATATAATTGTTGATAGTCGAAATAATTTATTGTTTCAAATAAATTCTCTTTATCATTCGAAAGTGATTAAATCACTAAATGTGACTATGATTAACAGGCTGTTTCTTATTCACGTTTTTTTTTTAAATAAATCATTATTTCAAATTAAAAAGACAGCTTTTTACTCTTCACAAAACCAATAACTTGTTGCTTCAGTAAATTTTAGTTTTGTTATTTCAATTCAAAACCCCTTAATCTATTTTAATCCAAACAAATTAAGTTGCTGTTTTGAGGTTAATCTAGAGAGTACAATAAAATGTATTTATTACATGCATATCGGTATTACTAACAAAAAAAATGTGTTTGTACTCAATACATGTTCTTACAATCTTGTTGTAGAAACTTTTATGGCTAAGGATGTAAGCACAATTCTGTTTTTAAAGCATATGTATGTTTCATTTATGTAACGAGTACATAAACGCAAAATTCATTAGTAACCTAATCGTCACAAACTAACGATGAATGATTTCACAAATTTGTACTGCGTGTATGATAACTTACAAAGGTACGAAGGTACATTTATGTAAATTGTGATTAATAGAAATATGGTTATTTCCGCATGAGTTTTTTTCGGAAACAGTAATTTTTTGATCTTAAACAAATAGACTAAAATATAAACTATTATTAATACACTACGCTTTGGATATAACGATTTTATAGACACAAACAAAGGTTAAAGAAATAAGCCATAAATTAAAAAAAACAAAGGGCTACTAATTGCAAACTCAATCTCTGCGTTCTAACTTTTAAGCAGAACTTTATATTAAATTGTTAAAAAATACTGAAAATATCATCCATTTCTCTTTAAGACCCCATTACCCGTTTTGTTGATATTCCCATCAACATTTCCTGTAAATCTGTTCTATACATAAACGAAATATTACAACAGAACATATGCATTTATTAAACTATATAGTATTGCAACTAAGCATTTAAAACATATCTACCCCAAAAAGCACCATTTATGTATTTTTATTTTAATTATGTAATGAGTAAATAACCTTTGAACACAGTAAATAAATACTTGATGAGGACTTCCATATTTTCTGTAATGTATTCCTTTGTATTAACTTTGTTTTTAATCTATTCATAAAACTATAATTTTTCGATTTAAACTTAACTCAGTCATAATTCAACAAACCTTGTCCATAACTTTGTCGCCACATATTTAAACGTCTTTCAAGTCATGCGCTTATTGTGATTTCGTCAAGGTGGTTCGCATAAACCTCCAGGTCTTTTATTTTGATATCCAAGGTCGAGGATGTTAAATTCTCCCCCTCTACACTTTCCACTATCCGTATCGCAGTCAAATAGTCATGATAAATTAAATAGATTTCCACAGCCTCAATGGTAATTAATCACCTTAACTTAAGTATTATTTTTGTTTCTCTTTCTCACTCATTAAATAAAAAAGGAAAACTAACCTTCCCTTACCGTTTTTCCCTAAAAGTGCCTACAACAACAAAAACAACAACTATAACAATTAAAACCAAAGAAATAAAATACAATTAGAATTTCTAATTACTGTTTGCATTATACTCCAACAATACAATTTATTCGTCCAACCGGAAAAAGGATAAGCAATTAGTTTGAAAGAATTTTTTAACAAAAAAAAAAAAACAAAACCGAATAAAAGAAAACTTACATAAGAATAGAAGAAAATCTGTGAAAAACCAAAGTAATTATAGCAATTCGTCATAATCAAGGAATCGCGAGAAAGAATGAGGAGAATAAGGAGTGAACAAAAAGTGCGAGACTTAATAAAAAGTCACGACTACAAGAACTTTAAGGATGATGGAGCTAAATGGATTTATATTCTCCTTTTTTTTCGAGCTTTAAATAGGTAACAGTTATACGTAACCCACTTGACATTTTTTATCAACTTAACTTACGTTTTTCTTTGCGTTGTCCTGTGGCCATCGCCATCTTCATCTCACGAAAAACATTAAGAAGAAAAAAATTTAAAAGAAAAAGGCTTATCATATTTTATCTTTTCCTGATAACTTTTCCTCCCCAACTTCTGGGTGAAAAGTTTGTTTAAAACAAAAACAATTTTCAAAAACAATATGAATCGAGGTGGAAAAGGAGTCTTTTCAATGTGAATTTATTACCAAACTACCAGTTTATCCTTCTGGTGTCTATTTCCCTGGAAATTTTCCAGACATCGTAGAAGGGGGAGAAAAAAGGAAAAACAACGTAGGAAAATGATCAATAATAATTATAATGAATTACTCCAACCCCAAGGACGACCCACCGCGACCGTCCGACCAAACAACGTGGACGGAAGGACGAACGCAGGATTGTGCATTGTTCATTGTGTAAATACAATAAGACTCTTGCGTTGTTTATCTTTTTTTTTTTCTCCTCTCATTTCATTTGGACCGGAAGTGGTAGTAAATATTCCAGCAAACATGGAGGAAAAGAAACTCTTTAATTCTGTTCGCCCCCCTCCCCCTCAATTTTTCTTATTGTTTACGAACAGACGAGGACGACCACTCGTTGACTGCAAGAACGATTTAGTGACAAGCTAAAGCTTCTTAAGCAAGAATGAATGTAAGAAAGAGACAATAAGTACGAAGGGTTGGTGGGTGTTGGGTGGTATATATTACAAAAATGCAACGAAAAACCACCCTTACCAATACCCCACTGACTGATATACCAAATGACAAACAGAGCGCAGCAATAAGAGCTGTCAACGAACGGTTTCTTTTTTATCCTTTTTTATTTTTAATTAACTTGCAGGTCCTTTTTTGAAAATATAGAGAACGATGGAGGTATTCCCATCGCCACCGTGCGTTCGTCGCGTCCATCCTTGCTCTTTGTTAAGTTAGCCCAGTTTTATTTATTGTTATTGCTGCCATTCCGTAATTAAAGTGATTTATGTCTGAGATTATGACGCAAGTCATAGTTGGACATTTTATTTTTTTTTGTTTTTGGTTTTTATTTGTATTTATAATTGTGTGTGTGTGTGTTTTTTTTTGTTTGATACTTTCATTTAAACAAACAAAATCCTGAAGAATTCCCTAATGGAAGATTTAATAAGCATAAAAATCCTTAGTCCAATTTAGTGGCATGGGATTTATTTATAAATAAAACAAAACATTCACATGACATTGGGATTAAATGAATATTAAGGGAATAAGATGATTTAATTTGAGTACCATACATTTATTTTAAATGTCGTTAATTAAGTTCTATAGGTAAGAAGGTAGGGATTTTAGGGATTTTAGGGATTTTATTTTTGTTTGATTTATATTTGTATGAGTTAAAGTTTAGTTTTTACAATATAAATTGATTTAAATGAATTTAATGGGTTTTCCAATAAGAGGTTTGATTTTGAATAGTCTGCTATATTGACAGTTGTCAATTTTCAAGTTGTCATTTTTTGACATTTGAGAAGATAATACTACGTTATTTCTAAAAATGTAACATCACACACTGAAATTGTTAACATTCACTACTAAAATTGTAAATATTTTGCAGTCACAGTTCTAAAAACTAAAGCACATTTAGATCGCCAATAAATATATTTAAATATGTTACATCAGAGTCTATAAGTAAATAAATAAATAAATATAAAACTATTTGTTCGATTAATAGATAACAAAACATACATGAAAAATATCAAGGCAGCGTGAAACACTATTTGTAACTTTGATGCAACAGGATGGGTTTATTTCTAGCGTAGTAACTGCTAGAAAAAAATCATCACGTAGGTAGAAACCTATAAAAAGACTTCTACAAGATAAATACGTTCAAGCAAATAAGAACAATTAATGTGATTGCTTAAGATGTCTTATACCATCATCATTGAAAAAAAATATTCTTCTCAACTCAAGCGTTTGAATACCAAAGATATGGCACCTTATAGAATATGGAGGTACATTAATATTCTTATTTAAGTTATTAAAAGCATATCTAGTGAAAGATTTCTGTACTCTTTCTTTTTGAAGGAATGAGACTTGTAATACGTATTCCAAAAAACACTACAATACTCCATATCTAGTGAAAGATTTCTGTACTCTTTCTTTTTTTAAGGAATGAGACTTGTAATACGTATTCCAAAAAACACTACAATACTCCAGATTAAATCTTACAAAAGCTGGGTAAAGGCCTTTGAGTGCGAAAGGATTAGAAGATTTCTTTGTGTTCCTTCGTGCAAAACCAAGAATCTTGTAATCTTTGTAAACTATAAAATCAATCATCAAATATAACTCCTCCATCTTTTTTTTTGAGTAACTTTTTCAAAAACAATACCAATAATTGACTAATCAAACATAATGTGTGAGTTTCTCCTAGAACAAGGAAAACTTTGACACTTAGAGACATTTAGAAAAAGTAAATTTCTATTACACCACAATGCGCCAATTTATTTGGATCACCCTGTAATAACAGGCAATCATCTACACATTTTATAGTATAACATTTTTTACATCATCAGCATACAACAAATAAGTAAAACATTTAATGGTATCGAGAATATCATTTTTTAAAACGTATAAAAAGCAAGGGTCCAATATGACTCCCTTGTGGAACATCTGAGGTAACTTTAGATTTTAATTTGTCAAATTGGGTCCGATTACTCAAATATTGTTGCAATTTTTCCTCCAACGTTGTTGCACTTATTAATGTTGATTATTATTTTAATCAAAAAAAGGAAATGAAAAGAACACTTGAGTACGAACTAAAAAGACCGCGAAATTAGAAATGTGCCGATCTGTCAAAGAACAGCGGCGAAGAGGCGACAAGACGAAAATTGCAACACGCAGCAAATTAAGTGCTGCCACCACGACGAGCTCAGCGAGGGGTGAGTTCAACACACAATTTAATTAATCGCCTTTTTCTATTTCTCAACTCTTATTCACCAAAATTATCTCCTGTTCACTTTGAATGCTCGGAAAGAATTGACTTCCAGACTGTCAAGTCTGTCAAGTCTCATCTTTCCTAACTCCCGCCATTTTGAGCTTTCAGCCAATCTGGAGTGGCGGATCTCAATTCACATCATCAACAGCCAATCGGAGATCGGCTTGTTGATATCAACTTGTGATGAGATTCTCGCTTAATCACTCTACTCTCACAGCTAAATGCAAGTCATTCTGGAATTCGCCGCCCGCTGGATTCACTTCCAGGTCACGACGATTCCAGAAGCTGCATTCAGCCACCCCCATTTTCCACCTCGACAAAAGTTGAGAAACACAAAAAATTGCGAAAAACATAATTCTTCACAAAACTTTACTATCAATTCTAGAAAAAAGAAGGAAAAACGATGATGCGTTCGGGATTTGTAACTAAACTTTAGAATTCGTCTTGAACTAAGTTTTTTGAAACTTAATAGTCCATACGTCCTTAAACATAGTTTAAGTTACATACGTTCGATTGAGAATAAAATTAATTACCATTAAATAATTTAAACAAGAATATTAAACAAGAATATAATTGATACAAATTGTTGATATTAACATTGTTAAATTTTTCGTTGGGCCTTAGGCCATTCTCCATTCGGAGTGACTTTGCATGCAACTTTTTTGCACGTATTCACCAGACCGTCCGTCTGGTTTGGTTTCACTTCCACATTCCTCTTTTGGTACCTGAAACTAAACTTGGTATTATTTTTTTCCTCACGAAAATGACAGAGAGAACCATGGTCAGAAGGAGTATGGCCGTCTCCCGCTCTCTCTCATCCTCGTGTAGAAGGGTGTGACATTTGTCAAATCGCACGAAGTAAACAACCCACAAGTGATTAGGTGGATGCAAAATGCATCATCTTTATTAAAGTTAAAATTAAATTTAAAAGAACTTGTTGCGTTTATTTATAATGCAACAATATGAGTTTATCCATGTTAAGAATTGAGAATGGGTTCCCAGCACAGAAAATTTATAAACAAGAATTTCACGATTCACAATAACAAAAGCGTCAGTGATCAGAGTTACATTAAAAAGTGAGATAAGCAGCTGTTGGTCTGCCTGATACAAAACCGTGTTCGGACTCAGCAATTTGGTATCGCAAGACATATTGAACATTTTTTAATAATTTTAGGAGATATTAAGAAGAAGTGCTGGTCCAGCACTTTTTTTTCATTTATACATCTTATTAGGCTTCAGATACTTCTATTATATTAAAATGCTTGTAACATCAACAGCAGGAGATGAAAATTGAGGAAGCACATTAGGTGACATACGAGAATATACTGATTAAAACAATCCACATAGAATTACATATGGTTGGTAAATCACTGGATGTGCTACCACAAAATTCCATGCAATTTGGTAATGCAGTTGATTTCTTTTTGTGTTAACAAATTTTTAAAAATGTTTTCTGTCAACCTTTATTTGCGATTCTGCAATTAAAATAAAATTTGTGGAAAACTTATTAAGCACATCAAACTCCCAAAATAGTTCCATACTTTTTTAAATTCTTATTTTTGCTATTTTTAAGATGTGGTCGAGTTTTGTTAAACCAGGTTAGGTTGGAGTTGTGTTTTATGATTTTTTTTTTCGGAATATAACTATCAGAGGCTTGTTTTAAAAACTATTTGAATATGTCAAAAGCTAAGCTAAGTCCTGCCCTAAAAAAGATAGATAGAACCAAGAAATAAATTTAATTTTATTAATTGATTCATTGTTATCGAATAATCTAATCAAATAAATAATATTGCTTATTCGCTTGGACGATTTTTAGATTTAGTATTTATTTCTGAAGATTAACAATCTTCTGTCATGGAGAATTGCCCTTTGCTTTCGAATTCTGTTCACCATTAATCGATTGATATTTGTCTTAAAAACTACAATTATGATAATTTTAGCAATTTTAATTATTCGAAAATGGTTTATAAATTCAATTTTCATAATTTATCTTTGTTGAATAATTCCTTTAGCAATATTAATTGGTCAAATGAGTTTCTGGATAAAAATATACATATAAAGTTCCACTGTTTTAAATACTTTTTTAACAATATTTTTAATGATCGTATAACTATGTATAGCGGAAAAGTAATGGCTCTCATCCGATTTGGTATAATAAAAGAACAATAAATTTGAAAAATGCTAAAAACGCAGCGTTTAAAAAATAGAAAGAAAAACCTTCCGATGATTCTAATGCAGTTTTTTCTCGTCTCAGGAAAGAGTTTGTTTTTCTTTCAAAATTTCTATATTCTAATTATTATATTCATTCTGTTGAAAGTAAGCAAGTCTCCAACATCTTTTTGGAAATTTTTAAATACAAAACGAAGTACTACTGGATTTCCAACAACTATATTTTTTGGTAATAATAAAACTAGTGATCCGAAAATGATTGTAGATTTTTTTGGACAGTTTTTTGAAAGTATCTATAACTCTTCTACATCTTCAACAATAAATTATCAATACCTTAATTCCTTGCCATCTATTTTTGAGTGTTCTAGTATACGCTTTGACTTAAGTGATATTGAAGATGCTTTGGTTAAACTTAAACCTTAAAAAACTGCAGATATATTAGGATATTTCCCTATTGTTTTTCGTCATTGTGCAAGTTCTCTTTCTGTTTCGCTATTACATCTATTTAATGAATCTATTCATCCAATGGTAAAGTCTCTATCATTGATCCGATTTCTAAACCTAGATCAAAAAACTTAGTAACGAACTATAGACCAATAACTAAACTACCTGTTGTTCCAAAGCTTTTAGATAGCCTTGTTCAAGATAAATTTAAATCTATCATAAAGCAATATGTAAGTATATATCAACATGGTTTTTGGAAAGGTAGGCCTACTAATTCTAATCTAGTAGAATTCACAAATTTTGTCATTAATACTCTAGGCAATCGAAAACAAGTTCATGTGATTTACACAGACTTTTTGAAAGCATTTAGTAGGGTTAATTTACATATTCTCTTAAAAAAACTTCAAGCGTATGGCTTCCATGGACCGCTACTTAAATGGTTTTCTTTATATTTACTTGGTCGAAAACAATATGTAATAATCGGGGACTTTTTCTCAAAAGAGATTAAGGTAACTTCTAGTGTTCCAGAAGGTAGTCATATGGGTCCTTTATTATTCATACTTTTTATTAATGATCTTCCAAATGTTCTTAAAAATTCTCATTGCCTTATGTATACAGATGACATAAAGTTCTTTTCTCGGATTTCTAATTTAAATTATTGTATTTTGCTTCAAAATGATCTTAATTCATTTGTCGACTGGTGCAAGTCAAATGATTTGTTGTTAAATGTTGACAAGTGTGCTTGTATGGCCTACAATAGCACTTTGTTAAATATTATTCCAAACTATTAATTAAATAATTTGCCATTACAAGTAGTTGAACAATTGAAAGACTTGGGTGTTACATTTGATTTTAAATTGAAATTTAACTTAAATATAAATTATATTGTATCCAAAGTGAATTCTTTATTTGCTGCATTTATGTGCGTCCTGTTCTCGAACATAACTATATTGTTTGGAGCTCTACAACTGACTTTAATAAAAAGAAAATTGAAAATGTTCAAAAAAAAATTCTCAGATTTGCCCTTCGAAATATTTTTGAAAACAATGTAGAAGGTTTCCATCATTCTTATAATTTGCAATGTCTTTTACTTGGAATACAGACTCTTGAGTCGAGAAGAAAAATGTAGAGTGTCATGTTTATTCGTGATAAAAAAAGCTTTTGAAATTCATTTAATACAAAAACTCAAGTCGGTCGATCAACAGCATCATTGACTCCTCGCTGATTGGATCCTTGAAATACATCAAAGTAATATAGCCACAAAAATCGAAGAATAATTGTTGAGAAGGCTCTCCTTCATCAACTTGTCACAGTTTGGTGCATGTTTTTGGTCTGATATCAATTTAAAAAGACAAATTTTCAGACCTTGTTAAGTTTCGAAGAAGTGATCAAAATTCGTTACCGAAATCTTTTGAACACCTTAAAACTTATTTTTAACTTCCTTTAGGAATTAATTGTAATCGGTCCGATTCGAATTGAAAAGTTTGACATTTTTCGACGTTTCAAGTTCCCTAGATTCGAAGTAAAAGATTTTTAGAGAGATGGCTGTGCATGCGTGTGTACGTACGTTCGTACGTTCGCGACGTTTTTTCCGTCGCGTCCTCCATAGCTTAAGAACCAGTAGAGATATCGACTTCAAATAAAGTTTGTTATACAGAAAGATGCAGAAAGGACTCTCAAAAAAATTGCATTTTTAACACCTGGAAAAACTTTGAGAAAACTCGAATTGACAGTTTTTTTTATTAAAAATAAAAACCTAAAAAAACATTATTTAAAGTTGATAAAAATTGATTTTCGACTCAAATACATATCTATTCAAAAATTTGAGATTATGGCTTCCAAATAATTTTTTCTTTTAAAAAATATTATTTTTAATATTCGGAAAAATTTTGAGAAAAATCGAATTCACAGTTTTTTAACAAAAAAATAAAAACCTAAAAAAAAATTATAAAAGTTTGTAAAAATTGATTTTCGACTCAAATATCCTCTCAAAAATTTAAAATATTGCCTTCAAACTTATTTTGTCTTACAGAAAGGATTGTTTTTGACATTCAGTAATTTTTTGTAAAAATCCAACAGTCCGTGTTTTCATAAAAAAAAAAATTACAAAAAAAATAAGCAAATTCGGTAAAAATTGAAGTTCATTTCTCGATATCTCTTGAATAAAGAAGATATTGACTTCAAAACTTTGAGGAACTGCTACTAAAATTGGTAAAAATTGGTTTTCGACTAAAAATCTCATTAACAAAAATAGATTTTGAAATGAAACTATTTCATTATATGCAAAATATTCTTAGTTATTTTAAAATTTTTAAGTATAATTCAACTGACAACTTTTTTAACAAAACACGAAAACATACAAACCTTTAAGCAAGACAAATCGACGGACGGGGTGGAAAGCTATCAGTGTGGGTCGTATCCCAGCGTTTTTTTACGAATTGGTCCTAGAAAATATCTAGAAAAGAATATGGTACTAAAAGTGAAGGCATGGCAGCCATTTGGTGGATATTAATTTATTTCATTTCATTTCTCTTAACAAATTCTCTGTTTTTTGCGTCTGAAGGAAACCTCTTATTGGAAAACCTTATATACACATGTTAATATCATTATTTCACCTGATAAAGAATAAATAAGTTATCAGACACTTATACCTACTCCTTAAAAGTAATTTTTCCTCGAAAAAAGTGTTGTTCTTATTTTCTCGTATACATACATATGTAGGTATTTTTTCCAACTTTATTAATGTCTCAAATTGCATGTTGGTTCATTCTATCTTCTTCATCACTGTATCGTAGTCTTTCTATAGCTTAACCTTAATTATTCTTTCCAAAGAAAATTAATTTCATCCAATTTCTTTCTTCCAATACGTAAATATGTATATCACACTACAGGTAGTATATGAGGGTACCCTGGTGCGTATACGTAACAAACAAAAAAGAAACATAAATAAAACAATCCTTTTTTTCTGCTCTATATCCTTTTAACAAATCATTCTACATGAATTATTATAGGATGAGAATATAGTAGATAGATGTATCTTCAACCTCATATAAACCAAAATACAACAACAAAAAACATAACGAATGAGTGCGGAGCTAAGCGCAAAGCGATTATCCATGCCTAATCGCATTTCACGAAAAACCTAATTTCGCAAAAGGTGTTTCGCATTTCGTTGTATTTCCACTCGAACAAAACCGAACTGACAGACTATACAAGTATAGGAGTTTATGGCATAAGCAAAAGGAAAGCAAAGCAAAACGTACGAACGCATTCTTTCCCTCAGGATTCCCCTCACGTAGCGTCATTGGACAAGTCGGTGGTGGTATCTCTCTCTCTAGAGGGTGCCACCAGTTTCCTGTTGCTTTTCATTTGGAAATGCCAAAAGGCAGACAAAGCAGAAGCTGCTCCTGATGCTGTTGCTGCTGCTGCTATATCACATACAAAAAATCAATTTCATTCTACAAGGACATTATATACCCAATGAATAGGGATAAGACCATGAATGTTGGTGTGGTAACCTATCCCCGCACCGAAACACCCATCCAACCCCCCTCAAACCATCCAATCATAGTGTGAAGGCTGTTAATTATGGTTCAAGGAATAATTCCATTTAATTTCCTGCTTTGTGAGGTGAGGTGAGGTGTGAGTAAGCTGGTGATGTTGATGGTGGCAAGGATGTGAGGTGCGATTTTTGAATGCACAACAAACACACCAAGTGAAAGGATCGTGATGAGAAGAGATGCCTTCTATAGTATATGTGAAGTGTGACCTACATACATATCAACGCATAATAAATTGTATATCCTTTTTTTCGCAATATAAGACCTTTCGTCAAATTAATGGAGCAAATTAATTGCGGGATTAGCTTTTCTACTCTCGTATATTAGAAGGCCTACAAAGAAGAACAACAATACAACAAAAATGCAAACTCAGCTTAATTATTGTCAATCATTTACGCTTAGCTCATAAATGAGATGAATGATGGATGAATTCAAAAGGAGATGTGTTTTTTTTAATTAATTTCAATTGAAATCACATTCATTGCCCGCAAATTAATTGACAGCGCTTTTAGACTTAGACCTTTTAGTTAATTGTTCTTAATTCCGCGGTTAAGCTTTAATTTAATGTGGTTGGTTGGTTGTGCCAAGTCATGGTCTCTTTAATTTAAAATAGCGATTAATGTTTTTCAAAAGAAAACGTCAAAAGTATATTGAAGGGTTAGCTTATCCTGGCAAAAATAAGTTAATGTACATATCTTTCAACTCCATTTTACCCCGTGTTAAGGGTCTTATATGTTCAAAAATGTTATGGTAAGGAATACTTTATTGGCATATGCATCAGTACCATCAGTTATGCCCTTAATACCATTAAATCCTCGTCAATATTTAAATCTCTTAGAAGAAACAACAACAACGAAAAAACTTTGTATGTTTTTCGTCCTTTTTCTATACATCCTTTCGATCTGTGTACTTTTTTTTTCTTGTTTTTGTTGTTTTATTGAATATTGAATATGTGATTTAGGTAACTTGGTTTTGGTTACCAAACTAATTTCGAAAGGATCCTATAGGTATAGATTTTGCATGAAAAATTCCTGAACCTTTTGCACTGTCGATTGGAGGCATTTTCTTCCACCATTTTGTGTGGGTTCATGTTTGTTTCATGGAGATTCTAGAACTTGGAGGTCTACATTTTTTTTTGTTTTATTATTTATGGATTTTTTTTTGTTTCGGTGGGTTGGAAAGTGAAGAGGGGATGATGTCTAAAGGCTTGACATGAGGGTTGCAGAAAAAAAAAACAAAAAATATTAACTTCCCCACAATCGAATATGTATGAATGCTCTGAACTGAATTTTTTATTGTATTTCTTTTTTTTTTGTGAGGCTTGAAAACTTTTCGAACCACCATTTTACATCTACATAGCTCTGGAAGTGAACTTTGTGACATTAATTTAAAAAAAAAAGTATTTAATATTTAAATTGGGGATTTATTTTTAGATTTAGTGTTTTTTTTTTTTTTTGAATTTTGGCTGTGTAAAGGTTTTGAAGTGTGAATCTCACTATTTTTGGAGGGTATAGAGTTTGTTGTTAATGTACTTACTACATGTATCGTAAAATTGATTAAATATAAAAGAATAGAATGTGCAGGACAATGTTGTGTTAATATTTACGGGTTGTGAATTTCGAAGTGAATACTTTTATATACACCGATGTAACTTAAATATTTGTTTTTATTTTTGACTTTTTGGAAAGATAAATTATTTACAATTACAAAGATTTATTCTGATTAAAAGTAAGTTTATGGGTCTTTTGGGTTTTTTCTTCTTTTAATCTTTTAAATTAGGGAAAAATAATATAAAATTGAATAAAATAAAATATAATGAGCGGTGTGAATAAAAACGAGTAGGACAATTAAATACTTGAACATATCAAAATAACAAGTATACGCCAAAATTGAAGTGAATAAAACAAGTATTTACTCTTACTCGCGAGTAAATACTTGAGAGGCTAGTAAAACCCGGAAAATGCCAATTTTGGTGTGAATAAACGCAAGTAAATACATACTTCTGTAGCAAGTAAATATTCGTCTATTCGCAAGTCAACCCGACCCAAGACTTGCAGTCGTACTTGTACACGAAAGATGGCTGCATTTATGAACCTGCGTGGTTTGAAACGTTATACCTACAGACTGGCGTGATATATGTAAGTCCCGATCTATCTAAGGGACTATTACGGTTTGAGAGCGAAAACGTAGATTTTCTCACTTCGCACTTTCTTGATGAAAATGATGCAAGGGGTGGAGGATTAACTGCACGGAAAAAGATGGACATTTTTCTGAGATACGTTAGTGATCCAGGATTCCAAAGTGGTGTTGCCAACGACATGGGGGTTGAAAGAAGTACCGTCAGCAGAACATTTTCAAGTGTATTGAATAAAATAGTGTCGAAGTCTGAAGATTGGATTAAATTTCGACGCACTGTTGAATAAAACATTGTCGAACACATCCCATGAAACACATCAACATGGAACGCACCTAGTGTGCATTTTATTTTTATAAAAGCATATCTATATCTGTCTCATTCACGCGATTCAAATCTTCTTCTTCAACGAACAAGCCGCTTACATTTTTCATTCGCTCAATAAAATTCTTCCTACTTGGTTGTAAACTTTTTAATCTTTTATTTCAACACGCACTATTGAAGATATGGATCAGGCCAAGGCAGATTGGGCTTCAAAATTTCGCATTCCGACCGTCATTGGTGCTATAGATTGCACTCACGTAGAAGTATTTACTTGCCTTTTATGTGAATTCAGTTGTTTCGCGAGTAAATACTTGCTAGTATACCCTCGGGTTGACGAGTACACGTTCACAAGTAAACTCGACGCTTTATTCACATCGGTTTACTTGGAGTTTAAATACTCGTTACACTTTACTTGTAAGTAAATACTCGTCGTACTCGTTTTTATTCACACCGCCCAATAAAATAAAATAAAATAAAACCAAATAATATGACATAATATGACATAAAATGCATTTAGAAAATCTTGACATTTTAAAAGATCAAGTGAGAAAAATAAGGTCAAAATCGGCAAAAACTTTAACTATTCAACAATTTAAATCTTAAATAATATTTCAAATACTATGCAAAATTGTATGTGACGTTTCTTAATATTGACTTAATTGTTTTCTTTTTTAGATTTCTTTAAAGTCCAAAAGTGCAAAAAATCGTATCACTTTAATTTAGTCTTTTTGGTATTGAATTTTTTTCAAACTGTTCAAAAAAATTGAAAAAAATATAACATAATATATGTACATAATAAAACATAAAAATAGCTCTGATGGAGTTATAAAAAAAACTTTCTTAAGCACCAAAATTTTGACCACAACTTTCATCTGCACAATATTTTTAGTTTGTCAATGCAAAATAATTGTAAATTTTAATATTAATGTTAGTATTAAGGGGCCGTTGATAAAATACGTTCGCACACAAGGCGGGGGGAGGGCTCTTGCTGAGTGTTACAAGGGGGGACGGGGGGTATATGGTAACGTGACTATATTTGACTATTTTTCTCTTTATATTTTCATCATGATAGAAAGTGATTTATTTCGTATTTAGTAAATACATAGAATTTCAAACGTATATAGTTTTGTTACAATAAATTGTAACTTGATATGTTTACTTTTGTTTGTTTTTTTACTTGAGCGCTGGCTCTGTGGCGCGGGTTTAGTCTTTTGACTTGGCTCTAGCGGCGTTTCGATCCGGCACAATTGGTTTCTTTGTTTTTCCAATACTTAAAAGAGTAACGTTTCCCCGCACCCTGCGCTCTCGACTCAGTAACAAATGAAAATTCTGTTTCTCATGTATTTATTATTATATTATTCTTTCATTCTTCATTATTTAGTAGTGAACTAATTCGGACGCTTTTTTCATATTTCTAAATTTAATACTTTTTATTAAAATGCTTTTTATTTTTTATTTAGATTCTCAAAATTTGTGTAGTATCATTTGAAATTTATCATATTCAGGGGAGGGGGGGTTCGTTTTTGTGACGAAATATTTCTAGGGGGGTCACAGAAAGCGTGACAATGAGGGGGAGGGGGTCAGAAAAAGCTGATTTTAGCGTGTCGTATTTTATGAACGGCCCCTAATACAAATAAAAATATAAATATAAACAAAAATATAAATATAAATATAAATATAAATATAAATATAAATATAAATATAAATATAAATATAAATATAAATATAAATATAAATATAAATATAAATATAAATATAAATATAAATATAAATATAAAAATAAATATAAATATAAATATAAATATAAATATAAATATAAATATAAATATAAATATAAATATAAATATAAATATAAATATAAATATAAATATAAATATAAATATAAATATAAACAAAAATATAAATATAAATATAAATATAAATATAAATATAAATATAAACATAAACATAAATATAAATATAAATATAAATATAAATATAAATATAAATATAAATATAAATATAAATATAAATATAAATATAAATATAAATATAAATATAAATATAAATATAAATATAAATATAAATATAAATATAAATATAAATATAAATATAAATATAAATATAAATATAAATATAAATATAAATATAAATATAAATATAAATATAAATATAAATATAAATATAAATATAAATATAAATATAAATATAAATATAAATATAAATATAAATATAAATATAAACAAAAATATAAATATATATATAAACATAAATATAAATATAATAATGTTCAAGTAATGTTCAAGTAAAAATGTAAAATTTAAAAGTAGGCAAATTATGTTAAGGAAGGTTCTAAGATCTGTTTTATTTAAATACTCGTATATCCTATCAAATAATATTTGTAGATTTTTTATTGATTCGCTAAAATAAATTCTTAAAAGTATTTAAAAACGAAGTTTAGGTTCAAGCTTTTAGAACCTAACGTTTTAGTTCGTCATTTAAAGCAATAGTGGTTCAACTAAAAGAGAACTTGGTATTGAAAAATGGATGAAAGATCGTATATTTCACATTTAAATTAGTACTTCGAGAGTTAAATGAATGTATTATATATGCAAAGATATTGATTCTCGATTTAATGTTGAAGACCAAACCTCTGTTACATAATATATTATATGCAACTATGGTTCAACGTTACTTTCTGTAGTAAGTATTAGTTTTTTTTCCCTTTTTTTTATGTAATGCGATTTTGTATCTAAATTATGCAAATAGTTGCCATTTTTTGCCGTTTTCAGGCTATGAGAACAAAAAATTGTTTTTCCAGTGATTTTCCCACAAAACAATTTTGCCACCCTGAACTTAATAGTGCCTACACCTAGCAGTGTTGTAATATTTTGGGATGAGTTTTTGTTTCCCGTATGAGGTGTCCATGAGGTATGGCTGTTTTCACACCGCCTGCGCCCACAAAAACATTCCATTCCGTCATTCCCTGGCTTAACGCATCCTAAGACCGCTCATACCGCAAAAAAGAACTTATCCCAACAAATATGAATTATCGAAATAAATGGTTTGTGCATTCGATTAGTTTGTTCAAATACACAAACCACTTCCTAATTTTCCCAGTATTTTATATTTTTTTATTGTAGTGAGAAGTTTTTGAACAAATTATAAATGTATATTCAATAAAAAAACAATTTCCCATAGTCTACGGAAAAATTCCCTTTCTTTTTACACCTTATTAGTTAAATTTAGTTTAATGTGAAAGCTGGAAAAAGGAGACTTACAATGAGACAACAAGAGACAATGAGAGACAATGATATGATTAGGAAATTAGAGATTTCCCTTGTCATTTGAAAAGATTGGCATCAAAATCAAAAAACAAAAATTCTATGTTCCTTCAGTAGGACTTTGAGAAACAATCAATAGTTCCCAAAGTACTACAACAGTAGCATTATACTACTTTTGATGCTTCGTATTTCCGTACTTTTAAATTTAATACTAATGTTTCAGCTTTGAAACTGCTGTCAAAATTAAAATTTTCGTCTATTAGTTCACTGTTCGGGAGTCTATAGTTTTTGATTCATTAGTTGGGAAAAGTAAATATTATTAAAATTGACGAAAGGTCATGTGTGCACATTTCACATGTTGTTTCCGTTAAATTAACACCTTTGTGTCTCTAAAGTCGCACTGTTTTTACTTCTTTTTCCAACTTTTCTTCACGATTATCATCGCATATTATTTATCTAGCTATAAATTCTTCCTGAATACACTTACTTTTTAAAGCACCTTTGGAAAAACCCGTCTCCAATAAGATAACAACAAAAAAGTACAAAATTCCTTAACACTACCCCATTCCAAAGATTTGAAAATAATAAAATCATAACCTTCCAAGGCCCTTATCATAATTTAAAAACATAAGTTATATAGGCCTTGTAAAATTTTGATGTTGAAAATTCAATTTTATCCAAAATATACCCTCAGGCTTATACAAATATATTCTCTCTCTAAGACCATGTTTTTCAAATTACCACTTGTCTTGTTTTACAAAACAAAATCGGCAACAAATCTCCAAGGAAATCTGTTTTCTTATTTTTGTTTTGTTTTTTTTTTTCATATGTTTTCCTTTTTAACTTACTATCGTTTTATTTTAAACCTTGTACCGGTCGTCGTCGTCTTTGTCGGCGCCTTCGCTGCTGTTCACCACTATGCCGGAAGGAACAATATTTTACAACTCAATTACTGTATGCAAATCAATTTTAAACCACCAAGAATAAACACAAAAACTCACAAAGTACCTACCATCCCCCAAAAAGCACCCACCTTACCTACTATACGCCCTGAAAGGGAACAAAAAATATTCGAAAAATATATCGCTTTTAAGGCTGAAAAGGACGAAGAGCCAACAATAACGTATCTTTATAAACGCGCGCAATCTGCCACTTAATCCACAGGTCAAATATTTGCCTTATGCTCATGGTAATAAGTATCTTTCCGAATAAAACTTATTTTTCCTATCTTTGCCCTCTTATTATGATTATTATTTTTTTTTTTTTGTTTGGCAAGGACTCTTCGAGCGACCTGCTGTTTCCTTTCATTTTGAATAGCTTCAGTTCTTTCATAGCTTAAAACAACCACTCGTTGAATGTTATAGACTTTGTGTGCCTCTCCGCCACCCTCCCTCCAGTCTCCCCAAAAAAAAAGTTAAAATTGAAAAAGCAAATGAGACTATACATTGTCGTCATAGCGTCACAGGTGCTTTTGTGCGACATAAGCGAGGTTGCATCAGGATCATCATCATCATCATCATTTGAGGAAACATACTACAAAAAAAAAAAAATAATAATTTACTTTATTAGAGAAAAAAAATATACCTAAGCTACTTTCTAGGACTTACTGCATATCAACCCTTGTCAAAATCACATTCAAATACATATAAACGCACATGTTGCCCCTCAGAGGCTTTATTATGACAAGAAATAGCTAACCCCAAATGTTATTTTCAAAATATATTCTTCTTTATTTTTTTTTTGTTTTGTTTGTTGTTTCTATTTTCTATCAACCTTATTCATTTTCTTCAAGGACGTGCTTGAAAATGTGTAGCTGCTCTATGTGAGCCTACTTTGGAATATTAAAGCTTTCAAAAGATATTAAATCCTTGAATCCAATCATTCAATATGGAAACTGAGTATGGGTTAGTGTGTGGGAGGGAAAGGGGGTGGAAGAGTCCCTACGAACATATATAGGTACCACCATTAAGCAACAGTTTCTTGTATATTGATGTAAAACATGTAAATCTTAGAAAACACGACTCTGATGTCTCTCTGTTTTCGAACGAAGGACTACGTCCTTATATCGAGGATGACACCAAACATTTTGCCCTGTGCCGCAACTGAATTTGACAGGTCACGTTTTTGGCGTGAAATGGCTTATAAATAAGGTCTTTTATGAATGGTATACATCTAGAATGCACTCAACGAATGAGCCTTTTACAACTCGTGCATATTATAAGACACCATTTTCAACCACATAGTTTGTTCCAATAAAGGAAATGAAAGGATAATATTTCAACAATTGGACATTTGAAATATCCTTTGGGGTCGTAAAATGTATAGTGGATAGATTTAAAGGCTAAGTATGTCGATTTATAACTTTAAGATTATTTTTAGTGTGAATTTATTTCCTTTAGACTTGATGTCTACAAATTAAATTGTTTAAGCCCAGCAAAGCAAGCTTTTTACCTAGGAATGAGTGATAATAAATCGGTTACTCGTGTATAGCTTCCTTCAAGCCTTCTTTGCATGATAAAAAAATGTCATTAAATATCGTGCCTGCTCATAATTTATGAAGGGTCAAAAGTTTCAAAAGACGTAAACGCGTTTCTTAACTTTGTCCATTTAATCAACTTCTTTAATGTTAACACCTCTTGTCAAAACTGCCAACAGTATTATTTGCTTTAACTTGTATTTATAACATTTTTTCAAACTCTCAACCCAACGTTGTCAAAGTTTTAATTGGTATAAGTCTGAATTTATTGAACCTTAATTTATTGAAGAACCTTAACTACTGTTAAAACTGTTTCAACTACTTGCTCTATATAGTTGCTGTTTTTCCACAAAAATTAAATAAACCAGAAACAGAAGGGGACCTAGTTCTGATCCCTGAGGAACTTCAAAGTGTACATTTAATTTCAATCACTTTTTACGAGTCTTAATTTTGGTTTCACATTACAGAACAGTTTCTTATTGTCAAACTATCAAGTTAATGCTGCCAAGTTTTTAAATTCCCAAGATTGGGATAAGATATGATATTCTTCCCCTCCCCTTCCAAGAAAACAAAAATCATATGAGTAAATATTTTAACGCCATAAGCTTAAGTTTTGTAGTTCGTAATTAAAAGAGATAAGAAATGTTTTTTAACGAAAGTATAGCTTTTTTTAACTCTTATTCGATTTGTTATAAAACATATTAGTCTGAAAGAACCTTTATTATGGTAAAGGATAAAAGATAGCAAGAGTGTTTTTTTTAGGTAATATTTTTTCCACTTAAAGAAACGTGGTATTTTATTTGAGCTTCAGTTATAAAATTAATTTTTATTTGAGCTACGTAATAGTTTTTTAACTTTACCAAGAATTTCAAATTAAAAAAAAAAAATGGTTGCCTGTAAAGTCGGTTTTACGGGCGAAGATTTTACGTGACAACGTCTTTTTCTCGGTAGAATATTTATTGATATGAATAAAATTAAATTGCACAATAGGAACAAGGAATTGAATGAAAATAAGAATTGCACAAATTTTTTAAACTAATAATTTACTTAACACTATCAACATTTATCAATAGTATGACATAACCTATAAACTCAGTTTCTCAATTTTTGTGTCAATCTAACAATTAATCAATCAATCATAGTTTACGATAATGAAATATCAGTGTACAATTATTTACCTTTATTGTTGTAGTTGTTGTAAATGACGAATCTAAGCACTCTACATTTTCACTACAGACACAGCTGACGATACTTAAACCACACGTGTGAACTTGTATTATGACGCTTTCTTGTTTTTCCAACGCCAAGAACGTTCGAGAAAGACAAAGACAGAGACACAAGCATGTGCCGATTCAATGCGCCTAATTCTCTAGTGCTGCGCGCGCGGCAGACCGATCATAGTTGAGTGGGAGAGAGACGCAAGGCATTCGGCGGGCCTCTCTCTCGTTCGGTGACTCATCGTAACGTTACCGGGCGTTACACTTTTTCATAAGTGACTCCCAGCCGCAACCTAATTTAAGACGTTGTCACGTCAAAAGGTCACTTATAGAAAACAAATAAATAATAGCGGACCTAAATGTCTCCGTAGTGGAACACCAGAGTAAACGTTGAATTGAGAAAAATATTTAAACATTAGCAAAAGTCGCATCAAAGAAGATTCCTAGGTATTACGTATAGTTAGAATATTGTGCCTAAGTCCGTTTCAAACAAAAGTATTTATCATGGAATATAAATTTCGTAAAAAGTCTTACTTTCGATTTCATGTTGAGATAGAATAGTTTTTGTTGGTATTCTTAAAACCAATTTTCTCCAACGGGACCTTAATAAGGCCGAATAGAACAACTACATTATCAATTATTACTAGTATGATTCATCTGGGAATGAAAACTTTTATCCCGAATAGGGTTAGGACTAAATCATGGTTCGACTCGAGCTGCAAAGAAATTATCAAGAAGAAAGAGGTGAGCTTCCGGTGTTTTGGAGCCAACCCAAATGAGCAAAACCGGAAAAGGTTTAAACAAGCCAGGAAGGCTTGCAACGCCCATATTGGAAGGACCAAATTTTTGCATGACCAAAAATTACGGCAAAAAATACTGCAATGTCCCAAAGGCAGTGAGAAGTTCATTTGTAAAAAACCATGAGGAATTCTTCCTCTTCCTCGATTCCTACGCTTGTTGTCAATGGCACCCCTTTACTTAGCTCTATTGATATAGCTAACTTGTTTGCAAAGCAGTTCGCCAAAAACTCCACCTTACCAGATAGTGTCAAGGCTCCCCCAGTTCTTAAACTCGTAAATTATTCTATGGGACCAATCTATTTTCGTACTCGTACTGTGGCGAGTGCTCTTAAAGATCTCAAATATTCATAAATCCGCTGACCCGGATGGTATCCCCGCTATAATTCTGAAGAGGTGTTCTTCCACGCTAGCAAAACCACTGCGTTAGCTTTTCCATCTATCCTATTCTTCTGGCCTCGTTCCGAGTAGTTGGAAAACTGCATTTGTTTAGCCAATCCCAAAAAAAGGCGAATCTTCTTCCCCTGCCAATTATCAACCGATAGCACTAACGTCCCTTCTTGGACGGATTCAAGTCTGAAACTCATAAAATCAATGCTGGTGTGCCCAATGGCTCCGTTTTGTCTCCGACCCTTTTCCTCATTTTTATGAATGATCTCCTGTCTGCTACTTCTAATCCAATACATTGTTTCGGTGACTATAGCACTCTTAGCTTTTCATATTCGTTTCCAGACTCACAACCCTCCTCTTCGGATGTGGAACTGAAACTGCAAAATATGATAAGCTCATTAAATTCCGATCTACACAGCATTGTACAATGGGGATTAAAAAAACGCGGGGAATTTAATGCTTCGAAACCCCAATGTTGTCTTGTATCGTTAAAGCGAGATATACCCTCTTTGCAACTATCTTTGAGTGGCACTTGCATCAACGAAACGGAAAATCTCGACATCCTCGGAATGTGCATCAGCAACCACCTTTTGTGGAGCGATCACATACGCGATGTCGCCAAAAATGCCGCAAGATGTCTAGGTTTCTTAAGAAGATGCAAGACATTTTTCTCTCCGTCTTATACAATCTACAAAACCTATATACGTCCAAAACTTGAATATAACTCTCATGTCTGGGCTGGTGCTCCAGTAACTCATTTAAGCCTCTTGGATGGTATTCAAAGAAAAGCTTTTAAAATGATTGGTGACATTAACATCATCAACTCGATTACGTCACTCGAACATCGTCGTAAAGTTCCTTGTCTCACGCTTTTTTACCGTGCTCTAATGAAATAGCCAGTTGCATTCCTCCCCTTAAACAATTTAACCGTAATACCCGCGCATCTAGGAATGCCCATCAGTTTACCCTTGAGCCCAACTTCGGCCGTACTATGAAGTACAGAGATTCATTTTTTAGCCGTACTACGCGAATGTGGAATGCCTTGCTACGCTCTATCTTTCCCTATCATTGCAATGTTAAGGAATTCAAAATCAATGTACACCCGCAACTCCTATTTAACCTTTCCCTCTTTTCTTAATGCTCACACTGTGTCTTTGGCATATTAAATGTATACAAAATCCTTTTAGTGTCCGCTAATTATAAAAAAAAAAATATATAACTTAGATGGAACACGTTTTTCTTTTTAAATAGATGGCAGCCCTACTAGCATTTAAATTGCTTCATTTTGAACTAACGTCTTAACCTCCAAAAAATGATAAAAGCTGTTAATCTTTATCTATTTTACAATTAAAAGAACATGAGTTTCCGCCTCTTAACATAACTCATTACCTTGTGGCAACCCTAATTTATACAAAACCCACAACAATGCTAGGCATTTGTATTTAGGTTTGAAATATATCATTCGTATTTCAAGAGCTAAAAACCATAGAATTCTTTTGAATACTTTCTAAACGTATGTAGGTACGCGGCAACCCTTTTTTAAATACAAAACTCTACTAGAAGCCTTGCTTTTTAGAATAAATATAAAAAAATTACATCCAAGACATGTAAAGGTTAGATGAATATTTCAAGAAATATAGTCTTTCCCATAAAATTTGATATTTTCATTAAATCATTGAAAAATTAAACCCTTCACATCCCATCATCCTTCCACAAAAATATGCATTACACTTAATTTTTATTCGACTTATGTTGATATCAAAACTCACTTCATTATTATAATAGATTTTATATGGTATATTATATTATATCTATGTAAGTGGGTTGTTCTATGTAGGTGAAGTTATGCCTTAATAGATGAATAAAGGAAATTGTCTAAGGGTTCTCATTAATCCTTATGGTGATTCGAATCCAAAAAAATATAACGCACCATAAAGTTTGATCATTTCATCTATGGTAGGTATATTGAGAGCAACATGATGCTCACAATTTTGTTTCATTTCTATAATTTTTTATTTTATTTAATAATCTATGTGCGTATACATTATTAATCTTGAAATATTTCCCATATTATTCATCCTACACCGCCCGCACTTCCTTTTTCCTGAAGTATATTCATAGATGGAACGATAGTGGGCGGGATAGTGCGGAGGCGGTCGGCGGCGTTGTTTCACTCAAAGGCTCAAGCGTGAGTATATTTTCGTGTTAAAATATGACGTTAGCACCTAATAGTTATCCATATACCTTCCTATATACATACATATGTAGGTAGATATGTCAGAAGAAAAATGTCCTCAATTATTTCAATGTTCGTCCTTATTTTTGTGGCCTCCTGCTCCTTTCTTTTTTGTCTTGTGGCTTGAAAAATAAAAACAACAAAAAAAAAAGAAGGAAAATTACGTGAAAAACCTATCTTCACTTCCCACATTTTATGTTCAACTTGTTCTGAGGCTTTATGTTTGCGTGTTCGGCTTTCACTTCATTCAACATAACTAACGGATAGTCCTTGGGAATAATATTTTTTCCTTCGTCCTTTTTTTTTGTTTTTGTTGTATTTTTATACACTACACCACCATCAGTGAACAGAACACAGCAAGAAGAAGAAGAATGGAACACAAAAATGAATTTTAACGAAATTGTTTCCACTTTGTCAGCCGGAAACCAAGGGTGAAATGTCCTCGTTGTGTGTTTGTTTGCTTTGACTTTATCCTTTTTCATACTCAATTCCAATTCAGAAGGTAATGGTAGTGAGAGTGTAGAGTATAGGGAGAGGTAAAAAAAACCTCATCCTTTTCGCCACCTACATACATACATAAAGCTTGATGTCGTTTTTTGGTTTTGAGACTTCTGATTCTAATGCCGCTGCTGCTAACATAACATTTCCGTTATGGTCAGAGGGACCGAGCGCAGCACGCGGAGAGAATTCATAGAGTTAACACGAAAGTTGGTACCGCCATGCTCCATCACATCCATTGTAGCGCAGCAGTGGTGAGGAGCTTTTCGTCCTTTTTTTGAATGCTTGTTAATTCTAATTACTCCTGGGAGCGAACAACTAGGTATACGTATAGATTTACTCTGCTGATCCTTTTTTGGTTCTTATTTTTTTTCTATGATGTGAAAATGTGTGAGTAGAGTACCTATGTATATTTATTGAAGGACGAAAGGATAATAGTGCGGTAGGGCGGGTTGGTGCGCGGTAAGTTCTCAAATCAAAAACTAAATGTCTCGTATAAATAAATGTTAATTGAAACTAAACAGTTGGATTGTGTGCTGTTGAACGTATGATTTTCTTCCTTTCTCTCCGTACCTTCTTTATATAGGTACATACATATCACGCGAAAACTGAAAAGCTAACAAAAGGACTTGTGGAATGCATTCAAGAGTGAATTGCGTTTGCTTACCTACCGCAGCAACCACACTAAAGTCCTTGTTGATAGTTTTGTTTTTGTTGTTGTTGTTTTTGTTTACATTTACGTTTTCACTGTTTTCTTTGAAATTTATGAATTTTAAGGAAAAACATGAAGTGAAACTGATTTATGTTAAACACGATTGCATTCTTGAAAGGAGGCGGGGCGGTGGGTGTAGTGTTTTGTTGTTGTAATACATACCAGTGTGTTCGTCTCTTTTTGAATTGTATGAGCCAAGTTGCTAATACACTCTTACGACGGTGGAGGTACCGGTAGGTATTTCCGTCTAACTGTTTTGAAAATAATGGAAGAGAATTTATTTATTTTACCAACGAGGAGGAAATATTTAAGGTCCTTGTTTTTTGTTTTCATTTACTTTTTCTTTTGTTTTTTCTTGTTAGAAAATGGTTCTTAATGTGAGTTATATTTTTCTTATAACAATTAGATAAACATTTTTGACTACAACGAATTTTCTTAAGTACTTAAGAAGAAAGTTACTGGCACAAGACATGTTTAATTTTGAAAGTAGGGAATTGCGTTTTTGGGGGGAACTTTCCTTACCAACTTCCCATTGATTTTTAAAGTTGAAAATGTTGACATTTCTTGTTTCGTGGTTTTTAAAGAGATGTCAACTTCAAATAAATGTTGTTTTATAGATAAAAACATCAAGATACTTAAAGGGTTTCCAAAAAAATCCGGTGAGTATTTTATTTGCAACTATAAGACATTTGAAATTTTTCATGAACCAATCACAAAAATACATTTTGACGTCATAGTAAATTTACATTCACTTGAAAAAATTTACTAATAGTTTTCTTTAATCAAAAGAATTGAAAATGAAAAAAATATATATTTGTCACCTCTAAAATTTAACGAACAATTTTATTCTAATTGTATTTAACGAAAAATAATGTTTTTGGTTTCGGTGCGATTTTTATAAAAATCGAATGGACAGTTCTTTTTTATTTAGAAATAAAATCCTACAAAATATTACTAAAATTAGTAAAAACTGATTTTCGAAAGAAGAAACATTGTTGCTAATATTTGGTTAATTTTTTAGAAAAATTGAACTGACATTTTGTCTACAAAACTGAAAACTACCAAAATTTACAATGAAAATTTAAAAGAAAAGATTTTCGACTTGAATATCTTGAGAACATATAAAGACATTGACATGGTTTTTGACATTTTGGATTTTTTTGGGCAAAATTGTATAGTCGTTTGAAAATGTTCATATTTTGAAAATATTTAAAAATATTTATATTTTAACTAACAAATTTGATCAATATATCAAGATGTTTTCATAACTGAAGGAAAAATTTACTAAACCAATGAATTATTTACGTAAACTTGTCTCAAAGTGTTAACAACTAAAAGTACGACACAGATCATACGTTAGAAAGAATTTTCACCAATCAAAGTTTATTGTTCTATTCCATAATAATTGAGTTTTATCGCTCAACGAAAAAAAATTCATAAGACAATGAGATATTTTGAAAGACATTTAAAAAATGTTGCTCTGAAGTATGAAAAATATTTTTTATTGTAGTGAAAAAACTTGATCAAAATATGATCATTTCATATTCATAAACCAATGATTTACTTTGCTTGTCTCAAAATTTTAACGTCTAAAAAAAAGGACAAAAATCATACGTTAACTAAAAAAGTTAATCAGTTAATGAAATGTTTTCATCGGTCAATGAAAAAAATTCATAAACCAATAATTTTTTTCATAAAAAATTATGTAATTTATTAGTTAATATGTTTTTTTTCATAATTTAATGAAATCTTAAATTATGAAAAAAAACATATTAACTAATAAATTACATAATTTTTTATAAAAACTTTTCTTTAAAAAAATTTTGAACGTACTTTTACCAAAATGATTTAATAAACATTCATAAATTATTCGTTAAATATCTTTTATTAAATTATGACAGTGTTCATTAAATTCCCAAAATATGTTCTAAGACTGGAAAAAAACAGTATGAAGCGTTTTCATTAAAGTATAAAACATTTGTATTACGAATAAATTACTAAATTTATCGTTTAGCCAGTTAAACTTTCGTTGAGCTTACGAAATGAGTGTTTTACGTACGTTTACGAAAATATTTCATTAAATTTTTATAAAAAATTCGTAAAATATCTTTCATTAAATTATGAAAGTGTTCATGAAATTCAAGAAATCAAATCATAGACTGAAAAAAAAGCAAAGAGTATGAAGCGTTTTTATTAAAATATAGAACATTCATTGAAATAACAACATTTTTCGTTGAGCCAATTTAACTTTCGTTCGGTCAACGATAAAAAAAAACAGTATGAAGCGAATGTCGTAATTTTACGAAAAATATTATTATCAGTGGACATATTTTGTAAAAGTTCACTTAAATATCTTGAGAACAAATAAATATGTAGTCTTAAAACTTATTTCGTTTTTATAAACGAAAAAGTTAAAAAGTTTTTAACACTAAATTTTTTTAGAAAAATAAAGTTATTTTGTGTTGAATAATTTAAAAAAAATTAAATTAACACAAAAAATATAAATCCCTCAAAACAATTGATACTTTTCGAATTCAGCTTTTTGAAAATCCAAAATTTTTAGCGGAAGTTGACAGTGTGAGTCGCATTCCAGTCTCTTTTTTAATATTAAATAGGTACTTTTAAAATGTCAATATGTATATCCTTGTGCGTTGAATTTACACACCAATAACTTTTTAAAATCATTTGTTTCTAACCTGCATTAAAAATTTAACAAACATATTTATGTATATTTTATATATTATTTTGTTCTAATTTATAATGACAAATCCCTTTTCTATGTTTAATTTGTTTTTCTATGTTTTTTTTTTTCGTTTATTTCCATTTATGTTGAAAATCTACCTGTGCACGCATGCGAATCCTTAAAAATAATACAATTATTATCATAAAACTAATGCACTTAAAAAACACAAAACCAACTAAAATTTAAAAAAACCATAAAAAAAAACATAAACAAAAAACCAGTTGCAATCAAAACAACTTATCCTCAATTTAAAGAGCCACCACTATTGGGACCAGGCGCTGGATTTCCACCTTTTGGACCACCGGAATTTCATCCCACCACCCCAGAGAATTGGAAGGGTGCTCCTATACATCCGACTGGCCTAATGAAAGAACCACCAATAGCTGCCGGACGCAATGGACCAGTTAATTTTGCTGCAACAGGACAACAACAGGTATAAATATTTATTCGTTTTATATCTATGTATGGGTACACCTATAAAACTGTATATGTACTTAAATTTAGTATTTTACATCGTTTTATGTTTGTATGGAAAAGTTTTGTATCTATGGAATTGCATAAACATATTCAAGGATACGTAGGTCCTTTTTTATATATTTTTTTATTCATTCTCACAGTCCAAATGCTGTTAGTCGAATTAGAAAAAAAGTGGAAAAAAAGTTAAAAGGAATTAAGGTAATAGGTTTTTAGAAAATTTTGTATTTGCAGATGATGATGTTTGTTTTTAATTTTGTCAAGTAATTTTAATGGGATTTAAAAAGGATCAAAAATATATATATGTATGTTATTTATAATAGAGTACACCTAACATATAGAGAAAATTATGTTGTAGTTAATCCAATTAAGGATTTAACAGGAATTTTATTATTAAGTACATAGGTACAGGAAAACTACAAAATGAATTACATAATTATATATGGGTTTTTAACTTAAGTTTGGATTACAAAAGTATAGTACTTTCAATTCAAAAGTAAGATAATATTTTAAATTAACGGTGCGGTGGCAAAACTATTCTTTTACCAGGAACATTTTTTGAAATAAAAGTTATAACTCGATAAAACTTCTCCTATATGCAACGCTAAAAATTTGTAAGTTTCTGGGAAATCGTATTATAGATTAGCACAGGTTTTTGCGAGGTTGAAAATTCAAATCGTCTGAACGCTCATTATAAAGTGACAATATGCAATGATTTGGAGTAAACTTCAATTTCCACCAAGGGCGAACGCAGGTAGGGGTTTTTGGGGTTAAACCCCCCCCCTTAACTTTTTTCACTTCTTGAATTGTGACACAAGAATATTTTAAAACAAAAACAGCAACCCTGTTTGCCTTTGTCGCGTTTCTACAATTTTGAAAAATTTCACTTAAACCTATACAAAATGGCTTGTAGAGGATAACAAAATAAAATGCGTTCGCTGGAGAGCCAAAATCTTTGAAACCCTTTAAACTATTTTGTTTGCTGTTAGTTTGCTGGTGGTTTTAAGACTTGGAAGCACGCAGATATTAGCAAACATTTCATTGAATTTCGATGTATAATATTTAGAAGGTCAATGATAAACTTGACAGTTTTTCAAAGGGGTCCAATCGGGTTAAGTAGAGCTCTCGTTTTTTGTTAGTTGGAAGCATTCCAACATCCAGCAAAATATCAAAATATTGATATATGCTTAAGTCTTTTGACATTTTAATTTTTGTTTTTAAATGTTCAAATACAATATCTCGTAACTTAATTTTCTCAATCAATTTGTTTATTTTTGACGTTTAATAGATTTAGAAACAGCTTAAACATAGGTTCCGTCGTGTTTATTTTTAGACTCCAGATTATCGTTTAAAATGGGTTTAAATTGTCAATGAATAACATAAACTGAAGTGTAATTTTAGTTAGCACAGACAAAATCAGAACTTATCACGGAACTATAAATATATAACTACATTCATTCAAAATCATTATTTCTAGTATTTTCATGGTGAGTTTAAGAAAAACGTGTTTGACAATTTCAATATTCAATCTAGCAATCTATGGTAAATTTGAATATGCGAAAACAAACAAAAGAGAACTGTGAAAATAGAAAAATCTCACCTCATCTCTTTGTTTCTGTAACTCACATTTATTCATGTGTGAGTTCAGCCTAAGAATGATGGGATCGACAACGGCAACTAGGAAATAAGGCATACAAACTTAAACATGCATAATGCATATAAAAATTAAGTTTTAGCTTTGAAGTCACAGTCAAACTGTTTTGTCAATATGAAAACAAGTCCTATGTGTATATATGTATGTAACTTTTATTCATACATGTTTCTTAGTACTTATACAGGGTTATCCCGTAAGTAATGGATAACCCTGAAATGCCGCATAGTAGACTTTATGACCGTCCTGAAAACTGATTAAAAAAAGTTCTATCCCAACCACAAGAAAAGTTATATGCATTTTTTTGTTCAGTGCATTATTTTTTTTCTTACTTTACATTTTTAAATACCACGACTACAAGTGAATGAATTCCATCATTTTTTTTTTTGCAGGAATATTTTACATTACTTGTGCCAACACATAAGTAGAAGAAAATTATTATAACTGTTGGACTTCTTAGAGAAAGAAATTATTTAAGATTGAATTTCAATGCAAAATGTGAAAACAAATAATTTTTGAAAAAGTTAAATCATAGCTGGTATAAAAAAAATGCATGAAGACCTGAGTGGCCAACTATTTTAAAAATATGCGCGTTAAATGCACATTTCAAAATGGTATTACTTATTACTATATCTAGAGTCAATAGTAAGTTATTGGTAAAAATCTGCAATACTAGAGTAAATTTAGCAAAAACAAAAGTTTTCAAAATTAGCACAGTAAACGTGAATATAATACCAAGCGTTGAACATAGCAGATTTTTGATTTACTGGCTGTTTCTACGATGTTGTCCTAATGATAAATCCAAGCCTTCAACTTCTAGGGCCGAATGCATTATTGATAAAAATGTCAAAAAAGTGCAAAAAACGGTTACATTTTCGAGCTTGTTTTGAATTTTACCTGTTCTATTGGGCTTTAACAAACCCATCAAATATTTTGTTGGTTGCAATTAGTTTATTTGTTATTTTATCTAAACAAAAAGTTTTTGAGCCAGCTTTTAATCACATGATCACTTAGTTAGAAAACAAAAACAAAAATAGATAATTTTTAATTTTTTTTTATTTAAAACAAATGCTCAAACTGTTTTCCACCCACTCTTATACAGGTTCTGCACCTCCGAATAAATGAACGTCTTAGTGAACGTGCAAGGTTTTGCACAGAAATTTGAAATGCAGCTGCCTCCACACGATTTCTTAGCTCATCTAAAGACATGATGGGCTTGCTGTATACGATTTCCTTAATGCATCCCCAATAAAAAAAAATCAAGTCGATCTAGGTCTGGTGAACGGGGTGGCCATAAAATTGGTCCCAGACCTCCTATCTATCTGCCTGGATATCTGGCATTTAAATATGCCCACATAGTGTGCTGGACAACCATCATTTTGAAACCAATGGGATTCCTTTAGTTCTTGAGGCACTTCTTCCAGCAAGGTTGGGAGATCATTTTGGAGGAACTCCGAATAATCTTGGCCAGTTAAAATCCCCGGCAACTCAAAGGGTCCAATTATTTTCCCATTGAGAATCCTAGTCCAATAGTTTATTTTGAATTGGTACTGGGACCTGTCTTCCCTCATGATGATTGGGTTTTGTAGTGCCCAGAAGTGGAGACTATGGAGATTAGTGTAGCCATCTCTTTTAAATGTCGACTCAACGCTCCAAAGAATTTTGTCAAAAAACTGCGGATCTTTTTCAATTTTCATTATCATTTGTCGACAAAAACTCATTCTCGTTTCAAAATCTCGCGGCTGGAGAGTTTGTACCCGTGTAAGGTGAAAGGGATGATATTTATATTTACTTAGCACATTATGCGCAGTATCTTTCTGATACCAGTGCGTCGCGTCGTGCTATTGCTCGGATTGATACTGTAGGACCTCGGTCAAGTTCAAGTTTGGAGAAAATAACAAATAAACTAATTGCAACCAACAAAATATTTGATGGGTTTGTTAAAGCCCAATAGAACAGGTAAAATTCAAAACAAGCTCGAAAATGTAACCGTTTTTTGCACTTTTTTGACATTTTTATCAATAATGCATTCGGCCCTAGAAGTTGAAGGCTTGGATTTATCATTAGGACAACATCGTAGAAACAGCCAGTAAATCAAAAATCTGCTATGTTCAACGCTTGGTATTATATTCACGTTTACTGTGCTAATTTTGAAAACTTTTGTTTTTGCTAAATTTACTCTAGTATTGCAGATTTTTACCAATAACTTGCTATTGACTCTAGATATAGTAATAAGTAATACCATTTTGAAATCTGCATTTAACGCGCATATTTTTAAAATAGTTGGCCACTCAGGGGTGGTATCGGCTAAGGTGATAGTTGACTATCATTTTTTTGATAATCAAATTGACTATCATTTTCATTCCGTCTGTGTAAGATGATTCAATTCAATTCGATTGAACAATTTCAGATTCAAATTGTCAAAATTCATTGTTGCCTTGGTGAAATTTTAAATTGATTCTTATAAAATATCTAAATAAAAGTATCAAATTAGCTGTGTTTAAATAACATTCTTACTTTTCTTGTGTTTTTTCTAATTACGTAAGCTTTGTCGGTCACAAGAATGTGTTTTTGTACCTAAAAGAGGTAACTGAAAAAATTTTCCATTCGTTTTTTGTAAGCGTCTGGTAGCTCTATTCAGAAACGACATATTTGTAGGAAAACGACTATCACATTTTCTTGTGACAGCTTTTTAGGTATCAATTTGATTATCACCTTACACAGACCCAATTCGATTATTTTGACTGTCAACAATCAACAATCACCTTAGCCGATTCCACCCCAGGTCTTCATCCATTTTTTTTATACCAGCTATGATTTAACTTTTTCAAAAATTATTTGTTTTCACATTTTGCATTGAAATTCAATCTTAAATAATTTCTTTCTCTAAGAAGTCCAACAGTTATAATAATTTTCTTCTACTTATGTGTTGGCACAAGTAATGTAAAATATTCCTGCAAAAAAAAAATGATGGAATTCATTCACTTGTAGTCGTGGTATTTAAAAATGTAAAGTAAGAAAAAAAATAATGCACTGAACAAAAAAATGCATATAACTTTTCTTGTGGTTGGGATAGAACTTTTTTTTATCAGTTTTCAGGACGGTCATAAAGTCTACTATGCGGCATTTCAGGGTTATCCATTACTTACGGGACACCCTGTATAAAATAGTACCAAAAAAGAAAAAAAAACACTTGACATTTAAAATAAAAAAATAATATAATATATATTTTTTTAAATGTCAGAATTTTGAAAGAAGAATTTGTATAAACTGAAAAGAAATAAAGGGTGTCCCAAAATTAACGCAAGATTTGAATTTGCCGCCATTTGTGCAGTGAAGTGTTGGCAACCCTGAAAAAAAAGCAATTTGACAGCTAACAGTATAGGGTTATTAAAAATGGAGCGTTACACGATAGAACAACGTGTCTTCATTATTAAAGAATATTTCAAAAATAGTGAAAGCTTGGCGGCTGATTTTTCGAGCAAAATCATCCTAAGCGATGAAGCACATTTTCATCTTGATGGATTTGTCAATCGCCAAAATTGCCGCATTTGGGGTTCTGAGAACCCACATGTGATTGTCGAAAAACAAATGCATCCACAACGCGTGACTGTATGGTGTGGATTTTGGGCTGGAGGCATAATTGGGCCATATTTTTTTGAAAATGATGCTGGTCAAGCAGTGACTGTTACTGGTGCTCGATATCGCGACATGATTACACAGTTCTTTCTGCCAAAATTGGATGATAATGATGTGTCCAATATGTGGTTTCAACAAGACGGTGCCACATGTCATACAGCCCGTGAAACAATTCAATTACTGCATGAGACATTTCCAGGTCGTGTACTCTCTCGTTTCGGTGATCAAAATTGGCCTCCTAGATCGTGTGATTTAACACCAATAGACTTCTTTTTATGGGGTTATTTGAAATCACAAGTCTATGTCAACAAGCCCACAACCACCCGTGCATTAAAGGAGGAGATTCAACGCTGCATCAACGAAATTCAGCCACATTTATGCAGAATGGTCATGGAAAATTTCAACAAAAGAGTGCGCATGTGCATGCAAAGCCGTGGAGGCCATTTGTCCGATGTGTTATTCCATACATAACCCTATCCTATGTACTTTACGAGTCAATAAAAATATAACTATCAAAAGACTAAAAACGGCGTTTTCTATTTAATTCAAATCTTGCGTTAATTTTGGGACACCCTTTAGAAAACGAAACAGATTTTGAAATATCATCATGTGGTAAAATTAAATATACACACAACTTTTAATAACTCCATGTTTTTGTATGAAGTACAATTTTTGATAAAATACTGAGAATTTTAAGAAAATTTCATAAAATTTAGTATATCTACGGGTGTTTTTCTTAGAGGTATAGAACTAGATGTTGGCAACACTACTCTAACCGGTGGCCATTTTGTCTGGTGTTAAGAGTGATATATTTTTATTTTGGTTTGGTATTGAAACCACAGACGATACCAAAAATTAGATTTTGTGATTTTGCCCAAAACAAGATTGCAGTTAATCAAATTTTTTATAAGCGATGAAACTCACAACACCATTCGCCCCGTTACTGTCATCAATGTTGGCAAAAGTCATCCAAAATTGGACCGCCGCACAGTGGGACGACCCATAGCAATAAATAAAAAATTGAATATTTTTGCGGGACTTCTGAGTGATTGATATGTTAATACACATATTTATACGTCATAACTGCATTTAAATTATTTTAATTTATCAACACATGCAAAAGTTATAGGGCGTTAAACAGTGACAAGTGGAATATTTTTCGCAGGCAGTAAGAACGAGTGTTTTTTTGTATATAATTTAAATTCGTCTCTAATTAAATTGTACTCATACTTAATTTGTATAAAATGGAAAATAATAGTAATCAAGGTATGGGAAACCATATTCTGCTGTAAGAAATTATATTTGTTTCGTGGTTTTAGTAATATCGTCTCTGAAGTGAAGGTCTTATTAGATTTTTGTGTTAAAATGTGAATTTCGTGTTGAAGTAGAGTTTTCTAAAATACCCCAAAAAGCCCCCTTGAGATTTGTACTGTTTTAAGTTGGACTATGTGTTTATATTCTAAATCCGAAAGGAATTTTCGCGCAAATTTGCGATTTTTTAATTATTGCCATTTTTGTAGGCTCAACTCCATCGATCAAAAATGGTGACTTGTTGCAAAGTTGGATCGAGAATGATAAGTCGACGAAATTAATAAGTGTTGTTGCAAAAATGTGTGTATTACTGGGGTTAGAAGATCTAAATGAAGAACTAGAACTTGAAATTAAAAAACGTTTCTAAATATTATTGCCTAAATTGAGGCAAAAGTGGGATAATTGTCAAAGAAAACGTGACACGTTCATGGAAATTAATGAACGATGGCTTAGCCTTGATTTGCCTTTAAGTGCCAACATGCCTAGTGTACAAGGTAGTACAAGTCAACCAAGTCAACAAGCAAAGGCAGACCTTCAAAAAGTTTTAAAGATTGTAGCGAACGCACAAAAAAAACGGCGGGTTCAAGAACTTACATCGCAACACAGCACAGATTAGCTTAACTGTGCTGATAAGATCTCGAGCCGATTCTCACACTTTCCTCAAAAATCGGAAAAAACTTTGACCCTAAAGCAAAACCTAGCTTTGTACATTGACTTGGATTTGTCTAAGAGAAAGTACGCTCCTCTGCGTTCAGTTAGCAACGACATCCACAAAGATTGTATACCAAGTTATTACAAACTTAAAAAAATTATAAAGCAGAAATACTACCCGAAATTGATCTTGCGTCAGAAACAGTTGCTGAAGTCAATCTTCAATCCTTACTAAATAAAACCTCCAAAAGCATTGTCGAAATTAATAAAGAGAAATTATCATCTTCACCTAATAATGAGCACTTCGTTCGAGCTCATATGCAAATGGGGTTTTGATGGTAGCTTGGACACAGAAACTATAAACAAACATTTGCTAATAATGAGAATACAGATAGCTTCCTATTTGTAACTGCTTTTGTGCAATTGAAATTAATGGATATTATGAACAGGGATAGACAAGGAGCTTATACGGAATTTCAAAATCATATTGAGGACCATTGTAACTGGTTGTGAATTTAATTTGGAAAGATTCGTGAAACTCTTGGAAGAAACGAAAACCATGTACCTTTCAAAATGGAGCTGGTTTTATATGCCTAGCAGCGTCCATAAGCTTCTGGTTCATGCTAAAGACATTATATCTTTTTTTTCATTTGCCTATTAGTGGTCTTTCGGAAGAAGCATTAGAAGCTAGACACAAGGAAACTTGGAAGACCAGGCTAGATCATAGTCGAAAGTGCGCTAGAACAAGTGCGATGACTGATTTAATAAATCATTTATTAATTACTTCAGACCCACTCATTTCAAATTTACGTTCAAATAGCTCACATTTACCTAGAATTGATGCAGATATTGATCAATATCTACTCAGCAATAACTTGGACGATAATGTGTGAGCATCAGAGAGCGATACCGATTAATTCATTAATTATTTATTTATTATCATTTATATTTTAAATTTCTTCATTATCATTTATTTTTTATATAACATAGTAATCACATCATGTTTGAATTGTTTTTAATAACAAAAAAAAAAAACAAAGTTTGAATTTTAAAAAAAAAGTTTGCTGCTCAACTCTTTTTTGTCGAATTAAGCTGTGCGGGGCACATACACTGGTTTTTGTATGTGTTTTTTAGTTCATAACGTAGATATTCAATGCACTAGTTGATTACATGCATAATAACTAAGTTCAAACCATTTATACAAGAGATATTAATTTTGCCGTTTTGCCCATACATTCGTTCCACTGTGCGCCGCGCCGTATTATACGTCCTAACCAGCCGTGGCAGTCATATGCCAGAAATCATATTGAAATAACAATACCAGAGGCCCTACTATGTTTTGTTTGGAGTGGCCGTTACAGTCAATGGCGATCGCTATCGGGCCAAGTTGAACGAATTTTTGTTCACAAAAAGAGGAGGATATTGGCAAAATTTGGTTTCAACAGGATGGCGGCGGCGCTACGTGCCACACTGCCGAATCTACACTCGATGTTTTTATAGCATTTAAAAAAAAAAAGTTATTTGGCGGAACCTTTATATATACGGTAGAATATTTGAACGCATTCAATGAAAAATATATACTTTTGTTTTAGTTTTGTTAAAAACTATTGTCTTTCTAAAGACGGATTTATGTTCTTACTTAACACCATATCATCCAACATGACTACTCGCAGAAGACAAAATACTGTTCTGATTATCATTAAGTTATCAGCATTGAAGTTTTTGGCAACAAGAGATTATCAAAACCAAATCGGTCGTGACAAGAACGCTGGACGTGCACAGCAAACCATGTCAAAAATACTTGCCGAAGTTTTGACTTCAATCGAAAGAGTCATGTGCCCGCTGATGATGAATTTTGAAATGAATGAGGAAGAGGAACGAAAGTCCAAACGCTATTTTTGGCAAAAATCTCGAATTCCCGGTGTAATTGGGGTGGTAAAATAATAAAACACAAAATTTGAATGAAAAACTTTCAAATTCAAATTGCATATTAATAATTTATAACATTTTACTTACACTTTGACAAAAAAAAACTTTGTTCGAAAACACATTTGATGTGGAATGATTATTTTCTTGTTTTGAATTCTACTTTCGAGTTACGTAGTTCCTCGTTTATTCGAAAGTTCATAAGAATATAGTTGGCCCTACTAGAACTATTCGATTCTCGTTTGTTCGAAAGTAGTCAAATATGTAGATACATAGAACCAATTTTTCGAATTCGAGCAATTTCATTGAAGAATCGAGTTACAAAGTAGGGCCCTAGAAAATTATCTTTCAAATAAATAAACTAGTTTTCAAGACAATTTAAAAAAAGTTTCTTTAGAATAACTTAAAACTTTCAAAATCATTGCTTAAGCTTAAGAGTTTAGCTAACTAAAATATGTTTTGTATTACAGTAAATTGTTTAAAATTTTGCCTAAGGAAGATAATTATCTTATTTTTACAAATCGACGGCAGGGCTTGACGTCAAGCTGTTAATATTACACACCATATAAGAATTGAAAGAATAAGAATAGTAAAAGAAACACCTATTTTTATGTAATTACATTTCGTGACTTCTTCGCTAAAATCTTTTGTCACAAGTTGTTTTTTGGAATTTGGTCAGGCTTAGAAAAAATCAAAAAACTTTAGCTTTCGGCGCTCAGGGTCAAGCTGCTGACACAACAAGTTTGATAAAAAAAGATATATTTTTCGTTTCTTAGGTTCATTAGGGTAATAGACTCCAAAATTGAGTCTTCCCATTTGGTCGATTGATTGATGGCTGATTTAATATTCTCCCATAAAACACTCGGAATAAATAAAAGTCGAGTATTATAAAGTGACAATATTTTAACAACAACTGTGAATCATTGTTTATTATAACAAATATAATTAAAAATAATAAATTTGTTTGCTTTAGGTCAGTATTTAGCTTTTGATAACAGTAATTAAGATCAGCACGACCGACGATCGTTTTCAATTCGACTCGCGTCGTATTTCCTAATTATCGAATTCGCGGCGAAGCGAAAATAGTTCTTCCTATATTCCAGTGATGTGACACTTTTGCTTTGACTTTTTCTTCCTATATTCCAGTGATTTGACAGCTTTCCACAAATTTTGTTTTGTTTTGATTGAATTTATGAAATTGAAGGTGATTTATTCAAAATTTTATATTGTATTGTGGATTGTGGATAAATTATAAGAAAATTAAAATAAAGCTAACTCACATTTTTATATACATAATTACAATCAAGAAAAAATCCAAGCAATCGAACAGTGAATAATAACGAACACTCTTTCCCTTGTGAATCCGCCAAAAAAAAAAACCTGTCGGATTTCAACTCGCCAACAAACATTATGACATTTCAAATTCGCCCTCGAATTCGGTAATTGGTCGAATTCAAAACGAAGAAGGCGAAAGCGAAAGCAATAATTGAAAAATGGCAAACTCGCTAGCAAAACGATTCGCCGAGAATCTTATAATCAGGCCCCTGGCGGCGGGCGTTCAGCGTTTTTGCGATGAGACTTCCTTAAAGCTTCTGTAACGTTTAATCATAAATCAATGTTTTTTTGTTTTGGTTACATAAAATATCTTCGATATAAAAGTTCGTGTGGTATTTTTTCAATATATTTTGATACCTCTAATATTATAGACCAAATGGCGCACTTGTCTATTAAAAATCGTCACATAATTTTAAACCAAAAATAAACTATGCCCTAAAATAAAAAGCTGTAAACGTACTTCCAAAGGGAATGTATCAATAATTTAAAGTAAATCGATTGAAAATTGTTTGAGCTATCAGTTTAGTAAACTTAAAAAAAATGCAGTATTGAGATAATCGCGTTCGAAGTTTTGAGTAGTTTAAATTATGAATAATTTTAGGATCCTTTTATTATTAAAATTAAAAAAACCGAGTACCTTAAGGTTTTTCCTGACCATAATCTTTTGAGGTCATAGGTGATAGGTAGTACCCGTAACATGATGGATAGTGCGTTGAACTGTCATGCCAAAGATCTCGGCTTCCTCGCAAGAGGCAGTACCCGCGAAAAAAACTTTAGATGGCATAGGCAGGGATATGCCATCTAAAGTTTTTTTCGCGGGTACTGCCTCTTGCGAGGAACTGACAAATTCTCCAAGAGTAATATTCTTGTCATGTAAAGTGCTTTCTCAAATATGCCGTTCGGATTCGGCTTAAAACTGTAGGTCCTCACCATCTCTGACGACAGTACTCGCACACAGGAATGGTTGAGAGTTAAAAGTCACTATAGGCCCTAGTTCTCAACGGACTGTTGCGCCACCCAATTTATTTATTTTAGGTGATAATTTAAAAATTGATTTTTCGAAAATTATCCTTAAGCGTATTATATAAAAGCATAAAATAAACTTACTAATTTTGTGTTACTTTATTGTGTTTATAGGGCGCCGTCATGATGGTTTATGGACTTGATCAGGAAACATCGAACACAGATAAATTATTTAATTTGGTCTGTTTGTATGGAAACGTTGCCAGGGTAAGTTTCTCTTATGTATATAAAATTTCAACAACAAAGATTAAAAAAAAAAACTCACAACTTCTTGTCTTACTAAGTTAAATTGCAACAATTAAGTCCCTCAGTTAACCCCTATCATAAGGACATCAACACACTCAAAAAAATGTCTCCGTATCTCCTTGATTTTAATTTAAAGTCTCTTTTTTCAAAATGTCATCTACCGCATTATCCTGTTTCTTCTTTGATCTCTATAGATTAAATTATCTCGAGATGAGAAATTATGTCACCTTTAAGTTGAGCAGTTTCAATAACAATTTTCTTCTTGAAGGATCCTTAAGTGAAAAGAGAAAAAAAAAACACATGTACAAGTATATAAAAAAAGGATAAACTCCATTAAATTGACATTTGTGCGAACGTTAATATGGCAAACATCCTGTTTAAGTTGAAAAATCCTTCTTTTTTTTTGTGTTTCCTGATTTGTTATCAAGGATCTGGTGCTGCTGGTGTTGGTGTTGTTGGTAGGAAGGTACTTGTATTTATATAAAATATGTAAGCACAACATCGTTAAGTGTGAAGAAAATGTTTTCCTTTCATCTGTCACCGCAGGCGATTATTTGTGTGTGTGTGTGTGTGGTGTGCTAAAAGAATCACTTAAATTTTTGTTCTGTTTTTTCCATTTGGTCCTACATCACCGACAATGTGTCTAAACATACAATAAATACATATCCTTGTAACTTTTTTATTTTTATTCTCTTAAATTGTATAAAATTGTTTCCTTTACACATACATATGTAGTCCATAGAAGTACCTAACCTACCCCTAACCTATATTATTTTATATTTTATTTTATGTATTCCAACCAAGTAGTATACGTACTTGACTTCTTGATAAGATAATGGAAAATAATGAGATTGTATAGGGAAGAAAAAAAGAATTATATTTATTATGTTTACCTTAATATAAACAATCCTTTTTTTGAACAATGTAATTTTGTATCATCAAATACCAGAAATACTATACACACGTCAGTCATGTCACTCGTCTTCTCGTTGGCCTCTATGGCCTCCTTCGACCGTTTGGTTATGGGCTTTGAGAGTTTTATTTCAAAATACCTATATGTCCTTTTTGTTTATTTTCTGTGGAATAACGAGAGAGAGATATGAGATCCTTGACTTTGTTTTGTTAGCAAAACAAACAAACAAAACAAACGGGAAATAAAATTTTGACATCTTATATGGCCAAAATGCTTTTTTTTGTAGAGGTAACCTGTATAGGACTCTATGGCATACATATTTATATGTATGTATGTATGTCGAAGGACTAAAAGGGTTCTCGTAAAAAATAAAAGTTTGGTTATGGTTCTTTGCATTTTTTTTTTTTTTTTGATAAATGGATTATTGTGTGTGCGTGTTTTTGAAAATTGATGGATTAAGTGAGTGTAAATAAATATATACGAGTATGTAGACCTTAGGAACCTATACGACCTATCTAACTGTATTGGACATAAAAGTTTAAGAGTATATTTATGAGATAAATATCGACTGAATTGACAAACAATATTACAAAGATTAAACTAGAAAATTCAGTAAAAAGGATGTGTATATCAATAGATTAGAAAGTTTATTGGGTGAAAATAGAAATTTTGCCCTCTGATGGAATTTACAGAGGCTTATGTTGAGGGCTTAGTGTCTAAAACTTTTCATATTACAAAGAAGACTTAAATTTCAGATTCAAAATTTATGATTTTTCATTCGTTGTTTTTTGTTTTTCTTTCAATATTTAAAATAGGACCTTTCTTTTCAATCGAGTGGAAAAATTTAGAGGATTTTTTCGATTATTTTGTAAATTATACTGCCACATATGACTTTTTTAAGTTCTAAGTTTTAAGCCATGGCTTATTTAATAAGATTTATGATGAAATTTCTCTGTTTTTCTTGATAAATGAAAATCTAAACTAATATTTTGAATATGTAATTCAGTTTGTTTGATTGATTGTTTGTTTGTTTGTTTGTTTGTTTGTTTGTTTGTTTGTTTGTTTGTTTGTTTGTTTGTTTGTTTGTTTGTTTGTTTGTTTGCTTGTTTGTTTGTTTGTTTGTTTGTTTGTTTGTTTGTTTGTTTGTTTGTTTGTTTGTTTGTTTGTTTGTTTGTTTGTTTGTTTGTTTGTTTGTTTGTTTGTTTGTTTGTTTGTTTGTTTGTTTGTTTGTTTATCCGTTCTTCACGTCACAACGGATCAATATTATGATATGATTTTTTGTGTGGAGGTAGTTACGAGGCTAATTTTTACAGCCGTAAAATATCTCATTGATAGCTCATTTGAGCGGATCCGCCAGTAATACTTTTAATTAGGTATTCAATATATTCTTGTTTTAGAACATACACTCCTCGTCAACTGAATACGCACAAACATTTTTTAATGTACCCATTTTTCCCCAAACAGTGATGGTTATTATGTCATCTGTTGATGCTAACTATTCCCTTAAGATGTTAAGCAGATAATTCCGAAAGAATTATCAAAAAACAACCGTGAGTTTTTCTTCAACCACTTGCAAAGTGTTTTATATGCAAAGTAGGAGTTTTTTTTTAGTCAACTGAATAGGTACAACGCCATTTTCTTCGTTGTTTATAAGTTTTTTGGAGTGCTTGACAGTTCAAATTAACGATTTTAGTGTTTTCAGTAAAATTTAATTCTTTCAAATTTTAAGAAAAATGGGTAGATCTACGTGTCTTAACAGTGTTGAAAAAGCTAAAATCGATTTACTTAGATACCAAGGCCTAATTGGACGTGCAATAGCTGATAGAGTTGGCCGAAGTTTTAATGTAGTTTATTCTTACTTGAAAAATAAAGATGCATACGGCAAAAACATGAAGGGAGGTAAGAAAACAGCAACAATTGCAGCTGAGAGACGAAGAATTTTAAGATGTGCATCAAATTCTTCTGATTCTGTGGCAAAAATAAAACAAAAAGTCGGAGTAAACGCAAGTTGCTCAACAGTTTTAAGAGTAATCAACAACTCAAGCCATCTTAAACGAATGAAACTTAAGAAAAAACCACCACTTGACGAGAGACGGAAAATGTTGCGATTAGATTTTTCAAGACTTCACATGAGTTGGAAAAAAAGAATGGTACGAGGATCACATGGTTTTTTTCAGATGAAAAAAAGTTTAATTTCGATGGCCCTGATGGGTTCAACTTCTATTTTCACGACTTAAGAAAAGAAAAAAGATTTTTAAAGCGCCATGACAGTTGTTAAGGAGGTGTCATGATATGGGGAGCAGTCAGTTATTATGGAACAGTTGAGCTCGAGGTTTTAACATCAAAAATGACAGCAGCTGGGTATAAAGTAATTTTGGAAAGAAATTTTCCTAAATTTTCTAACATCTTTGGACCCATTAACTGGACCTACCAATATGATAATGCGCCTATTCACTCAGCGCGCATAATAAAAACATGGATAGAGGAGCAACAAGTGCAGTTGCTTCAATGGCCGCTGCCGTACTCACCTGATCTAAACATCATAGAAAATGTCTGGGGATGGTTAGTACGCAAAGTTTATGAGGTTGGTCGTCAGTTCGAAGACAAAGAAACCTTAATTTCTGCAATCAAATTAGCGTGGAGGGAAATTTCGTTAAATTACATTAAAAAGCTATACGATTCCATGCCGGATCGAATTTACGAAGTAATTAAAAATAAAGGTGGAAGTACCCACTACTAAACTTAAACAAAAACTTGTTTCATTGCATTCCAATACCAATTTTAATTTTTGTACCTATTCAGTTGACTCAAAAAAAAAAAACTTCTACTTTGCATAAGTTACACTTTGGAAGTGGTTGAAGGAAAAACTCACGGTTGTTTTTTGATAAAACTTTGAAATTCTGTTATTTATATGTTACAAAAATTTTTACCATCAACAGATGGCATAATAACCATCACTGTTTGGGAAAAAATGGGTATATTAAAAAATGTTTGTGCGTATTCAGTTGACGAGGAGTGTGTATAGTTGCATATCATTAGGTGCTGACTGCTTTTAAACCTATTATCGTTGCCTGTCATTAGGCGTTTCTTCTATGTTAAAACAATATTAAAAATAGGACATGGGCGGTTAAAAACCGATGCCGAGGACTATGATGTAGTGATTGTCAATAGGCACGGACTCAGAACAGAGCATTTCATACCCAGTAGAATTTCTTTACTCCCTTGAGCTGTCCGGTTTTCTCCTCCAGAAAGTGTTTCAAGCACTTTCAAACAAATGGTCACCTGTTTCGGGCATTGGCGGCAATGTGGCTCCCATTGGAACATGATAAAAGTAAAGCGGTCAATTCGGGATGTTTTTCTTGAAATATTGGGAAAAAATAGAAGACTTCGAAACCCCCCACCCAAAAAAAAATAAAAAAAATTTATTTCATAGCACAAAAAGTTAAATTGATGAGTAATCTGCTGAAAAGCCTTGCATTGGCGTCAAAGTTTCCTTCTTGTTCCCACATAGAAAATATATTTGTTGGACCATTAATTTGTATGCTAACAAGATTTTTAACATTCTAACGTGGTTTGGTAAAATTGTTTCGAAAACGGGAGAAAACATCTTATAAACGTTACAAAATCCAAAAAAATTAAGTATACGCCACAGTGCACTCTCCATTGTTTCACTGGTGATTTGATCCCGCATGCGGTTTTAGCTTATGTTAATATAAAATTTGCCTCTGTAAAAACGTTTTCTATTTTCCTGCAAGGTATTATTTGATAAATAGTTTCATTAATATTTCACCCATAAAAACATAAATGGCAATAAGAGCCAACCTTGTGGAACTCCACTTTTATTTTGGAATCCATTTCTTTATTTTAATTTTACTTGAGAAAAAAACTTTAAGAAGCAAAATGTCTTCGTAAACAAAGTCAAGTTTTGATGACAAAAGAGACAATTTAGAACACTAAGGGCAACAAAGAATTTCGGGACTATTATATTCCTTTTTACTTTGTTTACTAGTCCAGCATTATCCTCGACGCTTCTTCTTCTGAATGTTGGATGTTAAAAAAGGTCTTAATTTAATAAAGAATTTGTGGTAATTTATTTTTTAAATCCAAGTCCAATTGTGTAATAGGTTTTTCATCATTTTATCTATAGAAAATCCAATCCAATTTCTATTTTCTGTTCTAATATCTAATATCTTAATCCATCACAAAAAGGACTCCTTCTGTGATAACTGATAAGTCAAAAATAATCACCTTGTCAATGATAATATTCTCCTCATGTATCAAAGTAAAAACAAAAAAAGGAATTCTTACGTCAAAAACTTTGTCCTTCGAAAAGTTAAATGAGAACTTTCCTATAACAAATCTGTCCCTAAAGACGCAACTTTTCTGTTCACAATTGCATATAATTAATCGATAGACGACTATATAGTATAGAAAAAAAAAAAACAAAAACTCTATGGGCCAATAGAGATGAGAATAAGGACCAAAATAAGACCACCATTTTACTCATTTAATACCTTTCAGTCTTCTTCTTTTCTTCCGCTTTTTGTGAGTGTGTGTGTGTTTATGTCCAAATAATGTTCACGTTCTCTTATCAATCACTTTCAAGCTACTTTTTTGTTGTTGTTGATTTCGTCCTTTTTTCAATTTCAACCCTATCTTTGTCACCCCCCTCCCCTTTTGTGTCTTCATCATCAACACTCTAATCATTATCATCTTTCTTTTCATCGTCCTAGTCGAAGTAGCTGCTGATGCTTCATCCTTTCGAAAGGAAAATAAGTAAAAAAAAAAAGAAAACGAAGAGTTGCCATCATTGTGTTTGACTGGAGTTTGGATCATTTTGTCATGATGAAGCATCGAGACTACGATTCAATGGACAGCCAAATTGATAGCTATTCAATCAACAACATTTCCATCAGTTTTATTCTCTCTCACTGTCTTTCTGTCTTATTCTCTGAATGACTGGAAAACTAGGATAAGTACATATATATGTATATATAAATTTTCGGGTTTTTCATTTTAAGTAAGGTATATCTTCCTTTCAGTCCTTCTGTCTGTTTGGTCAAATTATTTCCAATCAATCCTCGAGATGCATATTATCCAAGTTGATGTTATTCTTTTTTTGTGTGTGTTAAAATGGATGAGAACTATCGAAGCGTAAGGTTTCAAAAACTTAGCTATATAATAACATCCTTTTTGTATAAATATAAATGTATATCTAGTAATTCATCCTGGGAGAGATATTAGTTTCAATTAGGGATCAAAAGGAAGAGAGACAGAGTTATATGAAATGAATTGAAATCTGCTGAACCTTACAAAATCAAACCCAATGATGAATTGAGTCTCTTTTAATTGCAATTTTAAGTCTGTCATTTTTTTTTTTTAATTCTATATTATCATCATCAGGAGCAGGATATCGTCCTGGTCCAATGGTTGAATGAAATCATTTTCTTTTGCAAATAAAAATAAATGCATTTTTTTATATACGTAGGACCTTTTATTGGCTTCAAAGGTTGAATTTTTATATAAAGCAAAACTGAGCCAATATTATGAGAGGAAGGATATAAAAAAAAAGATTGGACGAATAACAAGGATAAAATTTGATGATGAATTACATGTCAAAAAGCTGAAACTTTGTTTTTGGAAAGATGAGAAAAAATTCGTATCAAATATGGAAAAGCAACCAAGGACCTTGCATACTTTTAGTCTTACTTTAAAAGTTTAAAAGTGTCCTTTTATATATACATACATACTTGTCCTTATTCACCTTATCTTTCTGCGTCGAAGGATTATTTTTTTAATTTGTTAGTTCATTTAAATTGGAATTGTAGATTAAATCTTAATTATGTGTAATATCTTTGACACATTAAGGTATAGTGTACATAATTTAAATCATTTAATCGCATCACCAACTGAATCTGTATGTTTCAATCGAATAAAAACCAATTATCCTTGAAACCCATACATGCAAACATTACACTTCAAGTACTTTGTTCGACCACCAGAGAAACAGTTGCAGCAAACATTACGAGTATGACAGAAGAGACTCATTTCAAACTCAAGCAGTACACTTCCGCTCTTGGCTGGGATATACAAAATTATCAGTAGCGCCATCTCTTGATTCAAATTGGATACTCAATTATATATGTTCGTATGTGTTTTGTGTGTACCTACTTACACTTGTTGTAAGTGTTGTATATTAAACCACAATATCACCTGTCAACAGCAGTTTAAACAACATGGTGGTAATTTAAACCATCTTAATTAAGCCAAAAACGACCAACGGACCAATGACGACGAAGCGACGGACATAACGCATCCAACGTCCCACTCCGGTGTGTTTTTGTTGTTTTTCTGTTTGTTATTTAAATTTTGAATACTTTTTTTCGTTTCACGTATTTTTATTTGTTCGTTCATTCTTTGTTTCTCTACTTTTTTTCATAAATTAATTATTAATATCGAATTCGATTAACTTTTTGTGTCATTTCGAAGTCCTTATAGAGGTTGGTAGTCTACTTTCATATATTCTCAACTGTGACATGTTTTCAATTAAGGGATAGCACTTTCAGTAAATTGATTGGGGGTTGTTTTTTGGGCTGATGTGGATTTATGTTGTGGGAAGTGGTATTTTTTCGATTTTTCTTTTTGTTCAGTTTCGTATGTTTTCCCACTTATTGCTTTAATGTTCCAAAGAACATTCTTTAAAGAAAAACAAAATAATGGTAATTCTACTTGTATTTCCCTTATTTTTATTTTAGAATCCCATATGTGGGATTTTCGCAAAGCAAAATCTCAACTGGAAGGCCGATAATTGTTCAAGTAATTGATAGTCTACAGAAACATTTTAAGCAAATTTCGAAGTTTTTCTTCGTCTTGAGTGATTTTTCAAAACCTAATTTGTGGGATATTCGATGAAAATTATATCGAAAAACTAATTGAAACGTCATTTAATGTCAGCTAGTTTTAGGAATTTTTCGACACTTGTATTATCGTGGGATTTTCTTCAAGGTCTCAGAGTTTTTTCACATCTCATTTGTGGGATATTCAAAAAATTTCTTGATTAATTTAGAAAATATGTCCCCAATTTATCACTCAAACAATTAAATCTTTATTAGAAACATTTATGGTTGGAATTATTTTTCAGTTTGCATATTTTTTTTCTTGAATATCCCACGAGTAGCTTTACCATTGAAAAAGAGCTCTGAAATGGAAAAGGAAACTTCGTAGTTAATTAACTTAAGACACCATTAAATTATCGGAGACCAATGAAGTTATTATCATGTTCATAGTTATAACCCACAAATAAAATGCTAAGAATCTTGTCAGTTCTTGAATATTTTGAAAGCTTGCATTTTGAACCCCCCCCCCCTAAACAGTTATGCCTTAAAAATCGCACTTTCTTACCCTTGAATTTAATTTTGGACGTAGTTCTAAGAGATTCGTTTTAAAGCGACACTTCAAGAATGTTAAATGCTTCACATAACCACCCAACTTTGTTTTTTTTTTGCCATTTTGATACCAATGTGCCAGTTGGTGTCTCCACTTAAATGTTTGCCTTTTGTCTCCTGTGTAAGGGTAATAATACTTCCAAGCATGCGTCAATTACAAAAACAATATTGTAACGAAACACTGAAATCAAATGTGTCACTTTTTCATCAGTAACTGACTTAAAATCCCATACGTTAATTTTGTTTTTCGAATATCCCAAAAACTATAAGATGGCGAAGTCCTTATTTTAAGTTCAATTTATATCTTGTCCAAAAACATACTTCACAAAAATCAGAATATAATATAAAATATTGTGTTTTCGTTTTGACAAAATTTTCTTAGCCCATGATTGTGTGGGATATTCGCACAAAATTTAAATAATTTTAAAAGTCAAGTTGCCTTTCTTTAAAAATTGCTTTAAGACTTTTAATAAATGTCCAATACTTTCGATAGGTTTGTTTCATATAGGTTATTTTAACCTTATTTTATGATGGCATATTCATAATTAAATTGTTAATTTTTTTTGTAAAGTTGAGGTTTATGTCCACAATTGAAATACAAAAATCTTTACCATTCACTAAAGTTAAAGTTTTAACACAAATTTGATCCATTACTGAACTTACTGAACATTTTTTCGAATATCCTACACACACGATGCTAGAACTTTTATGGTCATATCACAAATTCTTTTTAAACTTTTAAAAAAAAGTCAGCTTTATTTAGACATGCATATATTCATCATTTTTAAAACTTTGTTTGGGCAGGGGTGTAGTGATTTTCAGGACCTTATTTGTACCAAAATCCTTTTCAAAGCTGTTTTTGAAATGTATTAGTGAATTTATGGAAACCAAGACTATTGAAATGGGAAACTTTTTGTCCGAACATCCCAGAAATGAAGCACTAAAAGATTATTATGATCTTCACAAATTATAATTATTTGCATGTTGTTATTACTTGTTTCTAACTGTTTTGGAAAATAATGTATCTTCGAATATCCCACACAGGTGATGTTGGGATTTCGAAGTTTGTATTAAAAATTCCTTCTTAATTTTCAACTACAGTGTATTTTATTAAGCCATGCATTTATTCATATATTTGTTCACTTCTTTTGGACAAGATTTAAGTGATTTAAAGTACTTTACTTGTGAGTAAATCAAATCTTTTTTAAATTGTGTGGTCGATTCTTTGGAATATCCCACAATAATCCTACATATAATTAAAATTATAATTATAACATTTTGTTTTTACTTGTTTCTGAATATTTTGGAAAATGAATCATAGGTATTTTACTCGAATATCCCACATACGCGGTGCTGGGATTTTGACGTTAGTATTTCAAATTCGATTTGGATTTCCTTGTTGACTTGTTAATTTTGGAAGTTTTAGAGATTTGTAGTACCTTATTTGTGGGTTATTCCAAAAAATGCAAGTAAATGAAACACTTTTTTTATTTTGATCCTAATTGTATGGTTAGCTTTTTCGAAGGTAGCCATATGAAAAGAGCACACTTTTACTACGAATATCCCACAAATGAAGTGTTAAAATTTCCTATGTTTTTTCTAAAACTATACTCATTACATTTTGTTTAAACTTGTTTGTGAGTATTTTGGAAAATATAGCATTTTTTCTGCGAATATCCCACATAAGTATACAGTGCTAAGATATGTAAATCCCAAAGCACACAAGTGTTTCTAAAGATACAAATTAATATTGCATTTTCTTTGAAAATATTTCCATATCAATGTGTTCCATCATATACATATATTAAACAAAAAGGCAAACTTCCATAATTATTACAATAAACCTCAGCAAATTGCTATCCTCTTTTCTTTTTCTTTTTTGCAACCATCATCGCATTAACTCTTTATGTCCATATCGTTTATTCAAAATGAATCCCAAAAGAGCCAAAGACCATTAACTTTTTAGATGAGGATTTTTACATTTGAAGTAACGATAACTGCTGCGCCGCCGACGACCCGATGATTGGGGTGATGAAATTAATAACATCAAAAAATGTTGAAATAAAAGTTACAAGAAAAAATAAAACCCTCCCAAGGTTATACCTACATACATATATCCTTTGGTATATCTATATTGTATATGTATATTTATATTAGCGCTTAGTGTTATATCCTGAATTTATTTTTATTTTTTCGCCCCTTGTTCGAAATATAGAATAAAAGAGGTCACGTTAAGCAATTAACTCTTCAGCTTTTGTATAGAAATAAGGAGCAGCGAAAAATATTATATCCTTTCGTATACAACACGTAATATGATATCCTTTTTGATACTTGGTGAAAGTGTTTTTATTTGTTGTTTGTTGTTGGTTCTTGTTTTGTGTTGGAATCAAAACACAAAGTGTTAGGTATATTTAGAGAAGTATCTATATTTAAAAAGTCTTATTTCATTTTATACAGAATTAAATCTAAAGGACACAGATGTAATAACAGGATTAGAACCAATTAGACAGGAGGAAAAAAAGGCTAATTGTACAATTTAAATTTTTTATTTTTGTTGAATGGTTTTTGAAAACTTAAAGAAAAATGGAAAAAAACAGCAGTCCAAAGAAAGATTTGCGTATTAAGCAATGCGATTAACATCAATCATAATCTTATGAACTTGGTCAAAGGGTTGCATGTCTTCAAGCATACAGAAGTAAAAACCCTGCTTATCTTTTTATCCTGTTTTTAAGTGGCTCGATTATAATTTTCTGAACTTAGTTTTTCTTCAAGCTTGTTAAAATTAACCTTTTACGATATTTAATTTTTCTTGAAGAGGTATTGAAATGTTTTATGATATTTAAATTTGACATCTGTCAAAATTGCATTTTAAAAAATGGTTCCATTCGCAATATCTCGGGAGTTTCTCATTCCTTAAAATTATTGAAAAACTAAGTGAACATCATACAAGAGCCTTAGTTCAAGAAATTAAGACTTGAAAAGTTATTGAGTTTTTTTTCGACTAAAGGTTCTTAGAAACTGACAAATTACAAAACACTGGGTTTTCCGGGAGAGTTTGTTCCATTTAATTTTAAATCAAGATGTCTTTTCCAAAACGATTGAGAGCACATATTTTAATTACTTTCTTAATGTATAGAACTCAATTGGCTTATGATCAGAAGCTAATTCACCTCAAACGACCCCATTTAATCTATCAGGCAATACCTTCACTTACATTGACTTCATCAAAGTCGCCTGTCGATCAGGTCCTCCGGCAATTCCATAATCCAACACATTATCCCCCCGAGTTTTTTCAATCGAAGTTATGATTTCCGGTTTCATGCTAGAGCCCAATTTAGTCAAGCCCATCACTGTAGTCGGTGGATGATTAAAATCTCCCATTAAAATCCATGTAGCTTGGGGATGAACTTGATTCATAAAGCGATTAGTTTCATTTAATATCAAATCCGTTCATTTTGAAGTGTTGGTTCCTTGTGGAGCGTAAAGAAATACGAATTCCCAATACGAATACCAAGTGTTGGTCGATTTACGAAAAGCCTCTCATCGCATTCGGCTTCTTCCTTATTTTTGGAATTTCGACGAGTCTCCGGTGGAAGGAGGAAAACCTCGGTAGCACGTTCTCTCGGAAATATTGCCATGTTTTGTTTTTTCGTCTGTGACCGATCAGAACTTGGACAAGTTCTATCGTAATTTTCCAACATCATTTCAGTTATCCCATTTCCAACTATGTCTATTTCGTTTTCCTGGTTTTCCGATTTCCAACGATCTCCATTTATATTTCAAGAAGCAATTTTAAAATTATGAACATTACGAATCTGTGCTGCAGTCAAAGCTAAGCAAGAAATGAATACTCCAAGAAGCGAGTGTACTAACTTGAAATTAAAACAATTGGAAAATATATAAAACAAAAAGTAAATAAATATAAACAAAATAAGAGACTTACTAGCATCTTTGTTTTTTCGTCTTCCTTGAGTAGCAAACTTCGACTATTCTACAGTTTGCTGATTATGCCTTTTTTTATAATCAGTAATTTGTTTTCTTATGCTCATTTGATATTATCAAATGATTAATAAGAAAGTGCCAATCTTAATTTAAGGTCAATAGTTTAATTCATCATCATGTTCTCTTTTGCAGAAGAACTCAAAAATTGTTGTCAAAATTGATACCTATTAGTGATAATTTTTGATAGTCAAAAAAAAAACTTAATTATTAAAATAAATTCTCTTGGTGTTTCCAAAGAGATTCAATTATTGAATATGTGGACATAGAACAGGGTGTTTCTTATTTTAATATAATGTCGGTAAAATAAATTATTATTTCCAAAAAAAGAGGCCAAATTTTCAGAAGCGTTTCGAAGTAAAATAAGCTATGTTCTAACAATAACACGTCGAATATTAGATTGAGGTGCTTGATTGCGTTTGGTTTATCGATTGCATTTTTCAACGATCACTTGATAAATATTCGTCTGAAAATCTTTGATCTCTCGTCAAGACTATCTTTCCCAAAGAAAAAAATTCTAAAAGTTTTAAATCACAAGACTTCAATGACCAATTGCCATTATTCGAAAATTAACACGTGAAAGAAACTTTTCTTGCAAAATTGCAATTGTGTAGTTGCTTGACCCTTTCAATAGTTCCAATTCCTGAAATAAGTAATTTTGCAACCATACTTAATAAAAGGAACTATTAGAGCTTTAAGTAGTCTCAATGAAGTATGAAAGGGCGCATAATCCTTAGACAAAAAGAGGGACTTCTAAAGCATCCGTACACCTTCCCTTCTACACTCATAAGATGATGATTCCATCTAAGCGTCATGTTAAACCAGATCCCTAAGTTCTTTGTTTTATGGACATATTCGATTTTAGTATTTCCTAGAGAAACAATTGGAAAATAGCTTAAATACAGTTTATTTTTATATACAACTTAACACTTTGATTTTTGGGTTGAACAGTAAACTATGTCTTTCAGCCCATTCTAATATGATTTGCAGATCAGATTTAAGCCCAAAGACATCATCTTCAATTAGTCCAAGTTTGCAGAAGGAGTAAAGTTGCACATCATCAGCATACATGTGCAAATTAGCTTTTCTTATACTTTGAGGTAGATCATTTATAAATATTGTTAAAAGCAGTGGACCCAATATAGATCCCTGAGGAACTCCACTCAATATATTTTTGAACTGTGATCTGAAATCTTCATTCAAAAACACTTGCTTTCTACTATCTAAGTACGATTGTATCAAACTACCAGAACTATCTGTGAAATTAGAAAATCTTTTAAGTTTTTGGAGATAGTAAAATTATTGCACTTGATATTTCAAAGGCATTTGATAAAGTCTGGCATCTTGCTCTCTTATCGAAAATGCGTGCTTTCGGTATCGACGAATCCTTTCTTCGTTGGATTAGAAATTTTCTTTCGAACCATTCAATACAAGTTGTTTTGGACGGATTCAAGTCTGAAATCCATAATATAAATGCTGGTGTGCCTCAGGGCTCCGTCTTGTCTCCGACCCTCTTCCTCATTTTTATAAATGATCTCCTGTCTGCTACTTCTAATCCAATACATTGTTTTGCTGACGATAGCACTCTTAGCTTTTCATATTCGTTTCCAGACTCACAACCCTCCTCTTCGGATGTGGAACTGCAACGACAAAATATGATTAGCTCATTAAATTCCGACCTACACAGCATTGTACAATGGGGAATAAAAAATCGTGTGGAATTTAATGCTTCGAAAACGCAATGCTGTCTTGCATCGTTAAAGCGAGATAAACCCTCTTTGCCACTATCTATGAGTGGCACTTGCATCAACGAAACGGAAAATTTCGACATCCTCGGAATGTGCAATGTGCATCAGCAACCACCTTTTGTAGAGCGATCACATACGCGATGTTGCCAAAAATGCCACACGATGTCTAGGTTTTTTGAGACGACGCAAGAAATTTTTCTCATTCTGATCTGACTGCAATCTACAAAACCTTACGTCCGAAACTTGAATATAACTCTCATCTTTGCGCTAGTGTTCCAGTAATTTATTTAAGCCTCTTGCACAGTATTCAAAGAAGAGCTTTTAAAATGATTGGTGACATTAACATCATCAACTCGATTACGTCACTCGAACATCGACGCAAGGTTTCTTGTCTCACCCTTTTTTACCGTTATTTTAACGGACTTTCCTCTAGTGAAATAGCCAGTTACATTCCTCCCCTTAAACAATTTAACCGTTATACCCGCGCTTCTAGGAATGCCCATCAGTTTACCCTTGAGCCCAACTTCGGCCATACTATGAAGTACAGAGATTCATTTTTTAGCCGTACTACGCGAATGTGGAACTCCTTGCCACGCTCTTCTTTCCATGTCATTGCAATGTTCAGGAATTCAAAATCAATGTACACCGACACCTCCTATCCAACCCCTCTTTTTTTTCCTAATGCTCACACTGTGTCTTTGGCATATTAAAGGTATAAAAAACCCTTTTAGTGTTCGCTAATTATAAAAAAAAAAAGTTTTGATGCTAGTAGTATAAGTTCAACAGTATCAAAAGAATTAGAGAAGTCCAACAAGGTTGCAATAGTTACTTAGTTATTGCTGATAGAAGTTCAAATATCATCTGATACTTTTATTAACGCAGATAAGCAACCATGTTAAGGCCTAAAATCAAACTGTTTGTTACATTTAAGATTATTTGTTTTCAAGAAATCGGAAAGTTGAAAGTGGAGAAGTTTTTCCATGACTTTTTAAAAATATGGCAAAATTGAAACAGGGGTATATTCAGGTGCAGAAAGTCTGATGCCCGACGCAACGTTTTGAGAATGGGAACTTCTATACTAAAGGAAAACATGATGTCAAAATGACCGATTTGAAGATTTTAGTTAAAATGGGTAGAACATGTGAGAGAATCATTTTGACAAATAGTGGATGGATATTATCTTAGAAATGCCTTCGAGAATTGTATAAATGGGGTTAAAATATAGTTTACTTTCACTTTAGCATATATGTATTTTGTTTTTAATGTATAAGGCGATTACCCCCCTCCAGGTACGCTGCCACTCGACACGAACAATCCTATGAAACCAAGTTACACACATACGCACCAAACATCAATACTTGATTCAATAAATAGACATTATATTTTTGTATTTTTAACCTGGATCGAAAAGATGCACAAATATTTTCTTTCTTAGGAATCAAGTCAAAAGAGTTTGGAGAGCCCCCTTTAGAGCTATCATATCATATCACCAACATTTTGAATGTGAAATCAGGTCGTGTGAAGGTGGATTTTATTATTATTAAATTTAAATTCTCAAAGAAATGACATTGATGACTTCTTTGTTAAATTAAGTGAAAATTTATATGACATTGAGATAATTTGTGCAACTTTTATCGATTCTCAGAATTATAAACTTGATTTAAAATAAAACACATTTTAAATTTGAAAGACATATTTTCCGTGTGTTGGATCCAAAGTATATATATGTATATTGTATATGTCATAACATTAGCGTTCCCATTTTATTATTATTCAGTTCTAGCCGTCTGTCAAAATCAATCTGTCAAACTCGAAATAAATTGACACTTTAAGTGCCACTTTACATGTTCTGTGCTTAATTGTCAATTTTTTATCTGACGCATCCGAATAATTGACACATTGGGCATTGTATATTTGAAACTACATTACTGTGAAGTAGAAGTATTATCAAATTAAATCTTCCACTTAATATTTGTTGACATTTTAAGCAATTTTTGGCTATAATCACTTAAAAATTTTATTTCTAACAAAAAATCGATGTATGGTTACTTTCACCGTTAAACCTGAACTCTAAAATTCAAATAAAAAGTTCAAATCGTTCGACTTTACAGTGCAAACTAAACGTAATATCAATTATCTGATGTTCAAACACATTAACCTGGCAGCATTGTAATCTTTTAATTTTAAAATTAAGCAAGTTTCTAGTATCCAATTAGCTGCCTTCTATTTAAGGAAATTTTATTGGAAAGTAGATTGGAATGTTAGCAAAGAAAAAACTTCCTAACTATCAAGTCAGTTCCAGTTATATGTCAAAATGACAGCTAATCATAGTTTTCCAATTAACTTAAAGCTGAACTTAATTAATCTTTGATTTATGTACATATGTATATATTTTCTGCACAATTACATTTTATATTTTATGTAAGAGAGTTACTTATCAAATTGATAAAGGAATAAGTAATATTTATTTAAAATACAAAATACAAGTCCAAATGGACTTTTAGCTTGGCTGAGAAGTTTTTTTAAGACAATTATGTTTTTAGTAGTTTTTGCACGATCAACTGAAAGTAGATGTTGGTAAGTAAAGTTCCGAATTTGAAGTTTACACTTCAAGGAGTTGACTGCAAATAAAGTCCCTTGTGTTGTCTAAACCTGCCCATTGTTGGAATTGTAAATGAAAGATGGAGCTGGTATAGTTAAGCATTAACACATTAATGAGAATAAAAAGACTGATATAATGGAATTAAAGGAGAATATTGGGACTCAGGAGTAAATTGGAAAGAATATAATTTAAAAAAATAAAACTCCCATTAACTTACTTTGGACATTCTTAGGGCAAAATTTGAAAACATTAAAAAGAAACAAAACAAAAGTATGCTTCCGATTCCATTTGATCACATAGTTTTGGAAACAGTAATGAAAAATATAAGTTTCCTTTTAACTGGTCATCAAAAAAAACTTTTCGAGCCCGAGAAAATTTTGCTAGATTAATTTATTAGAAATAAATATATTTTGTTTGTTTCTTTAAAACATTAAATTTGTGAAACGAAGATTTCAACAAATATAATCGGAAAAAAATAAGCGAATTTTCAACATTGAACTGAAGTTTAAACGGTAGCTTACATTGACTTAACTTGAACTACAAATTTAACTCAAACGAAGTCTATGAAACTCATCATTTCATTGCCTTAGGGTACCATTATGAATCTAGCCATAAGCAAGATAAATTTGTTATTTTTGATATCAAAATGAAACTTATAACTTATAAGCTTTAGAATTTGTTTACTAAAAAATAACTCAATTCTTTGGTCTTACCATTGAATCCAATTATTGAAATTTTTCAACAGGTCGGTTAGAGCGATAAATCAAGCATTTAAGGTTACAGTCGATCATTGAAAATAGGACTAACAGGTGGTAATCCAAAAAAGATGGAAATTTTCAGCGAAACGATTTTGTAATGTATTACATATGTACTAATAAATCATCAGTTTATTGAAATCGATTTCATTGAAAAATTAAAATCACCTTTAAATCTCGAAATAAATTTTGCAATCATGGAAATATAGATAAGACTGAACATTTTAATTAACTGCTATAACCTGTTAAATAAATTTAGTGATTGGTTTCGATTGTAAAAACCAATGATATCTTTAACTTGTCTTTTTGTCTATTATGCAACAATTATTTCAAAATGTTTGTCTGTCACAATGTTTCTCAAAAATTCTATTTCAAAACTTTTCGGGTCGAAATCTATCAATAGAAAGATATACATATATAGAATCTAACCCGGTCATATAATTCCTCAATATATGTACGTATCTGGGTTAATGGCAAACTCTGGTGAACTTTTACTAGCAGCAATAATATTTCCAAAATATCTCAAAAGTGTGGCTCATTTGAAAAAAAAAATATATATAATACAATTTTGGCTTATTTTCTCAATAATAAAAAAGCATCTCTTAAAATGTTAAAGATGAAAGGGCCTTTCAACGATAATTCTTGGATTTTTCGAGGTACAAATGCGACATTTCTGCTAAATTAAGGAAGCCTTCTAGGTAAAAATCGATAACTTTCAAAAACCCAATCACTGAAAATACTTAACTGTGTTTACTGAATTTTAAAAGCCTCAATACTTAATTCTTTACGAAAAATAAGGCCTTATCCCAAAGATCGACGACAAATCAACAAACGCTATCAGCAATATTCTCAGATATTCTTGAGCAACGCATAAGGTTTTGATTCTTCACATTGCCAAATTTTTCTAACTGCTCAAATGTTTCCACAAATGTCTTAATTGTCAGCCATGAAAGTACTTCACGAGCGACGGCTCAAAAGTGTGTTACTCGTAGTTTTGTGAACTGTGACTGCAAAATTTGCAAAATTTTTGCATTGACGTTTGACAATTTTAATTCGTTGTTGAAGTAAATATGGTTTCGTTTTTAGTAAAAGTGTAGTCAAATCACACTATCAAATGTCAAAAAGTGACAGTTTCAAAAATGAAACTTCTTATTGGAAAAACCTTTATAATGGAAAAAGCACACTTTTCACTTGACTTCAAACTGTCAGCTGTCAAAAAATGTGTCTTTCTTTAAAAGTGTTATAAAAAATTGCCACTCAAAAAATTGTAACGAAGTTTTAGTCTTTTTGCTGAAATTGTGTTTGCCTGCGTAAAATGTGCTGTGCATATAAACTAACATCAAATTCCGCCTACACAGTAATCTCAGAAGCATATTTAAAGTTATTTTCCCATCATCCTTTAAATTTATTTAAGAGTTTCTCACACGTTGTCAAGTCACCCCAGGATCCAAAATAAAAGATACAAAAAAAAGGAGACAAACAAAACTTAAACGTCACACCAAGTGTTAGACACAATTTTAATGCCACCACTAAATGTTTTACTTTCACGCAGTACCAGCTGTCTCTCTATTTGGTTTTAGTAGGTATACACTAGGAGTATGATGCAGATGCAGATGCAGATGCAAAGTTCAACAGTTCCCACTCCATATAGCTACGTACCTAGCTAAGAGTCTTACACCACCGCCAAAGGGAAAAACCACAAAAAGCAATGCAATTATATAAAACACAACAACATTACCCCTAAGACTCCAAGTCGCATCTACATAACTTAAATAAGAGACTATAACAACCCACCAAACCAGAGCACCACCGAGCTAAACCAAACCAAACCATCAAACCGATATAACATTGCCTCACAACAATTTACGAAACTTCATAGCAAAAGTTGTAGATATGCAACAGTTACAGTTACTGCAATGCAACGCATTTCGGTTGTCTGTCCAATTTGTTTAGTTTTTGAAATATGTGCAACTTTGTTTCTTTTTTGTTTGCACTCCATAAGTAAAAAATATGTGTAATTTCAAGAAATGAATCACAAACTCAAGTCTTTAATAACCACAGAGCTATCGTAGCTTGTTTCGTTGCAAAGATATTTGTAAAACCCCTCCTTCAACCTCAACAGACCCCTTCAACTGTGGCAATGTGTTTAATAATATTATTTAAGGCATTTTCAGCCACCACCACCGCCGCCGCACGACACGACTATAAAACTTTTTCAAAACGAAATTGTTCAGCTGCCAAATTTGAGTACTTATGGCAATTTAATGTGAAACTTAAGGAATTACATTCCAAAAATATAATTCCAGATCAAAAGAGAGTGTGCCATAAACGTTATGTCGTTTCTCGTGTTTTCGTTGACGTCCTCCTTTAAGTCGTACGTTTTTATGGGCATTGCTTTCGAGTCGATCCAAAAGAAGCTATTTTTAATTCTAATTTTGAACATTTTCCCATATTATTAAATTTGTACCTATTGAGCTTAAGGTAATTAAGAGGCAGGCAGGCAGTCAGGTTGATGCTTCCAAAACGATGCTGATGATGATAATGATGATGGCCCATCTTTGAGTTAGTTGAGTAACGAAGTTATTAACAATCCAATTATTGTTTTAGTTGCCACTTTAACGAGCGTTTAGCTAATAAATGAAATGTTATAACAGCAAAATTGTTAAACATTAAATACAAATTTTATTGCATGATGTTTTGAACGACGACGCACGATGAAGAAAACCATATGAACGATGCGATGCATATATGCACGCATATGCTGCATACTGCATATAAGCTTATATGGTTGACTTAATTGCTGTCTTTTCGCTCGGGGGAGAAATAAGAAGTACGATTAATTATTGTGCAGGAGAAATTTGTGAAGGAAAAATTGTTGAAGAAAGACTTCGAGGAAGTAAATGATGGAAGTTACTTAGAAATTAAAGAGAGTTTATTTAACGTTTGCCTGCCTTTGAACAATTTAAATGTAATAAATTTACTGAACTTGAACTTTGAGGTCGAAGAGAAAGGAAAGAAAAGTAATTGTGTTTAGTTTTTGGACATTCTTGGGAGTGTGTTAACTACAAAAATAACTAAAGTAAATCTGAGGAGGGTCTTGGACATTTTTCAAACAAAAAATAAAAAGTCATATACTAATAATATAAATTAGAAAGCCAGTTTGTTTGTTTGTTTGCTTGTTTGTACTTCCTTCACGTCGGAGCGGAGTTATATTTTGACATAATTTTTATCCATCTTTCCTACTCTACATGTCTCTTTCCGAGCGGATGGAAAACAGCATTTTTACAGCCTGTCCCTAAAAAAGGCGAATCCTCCTCTCCCTCTAACTATCGTCCAATAGCACTAACGTCCCTTCTTTCCAAATTCATGAAAACGCTGATTAATTATCAGCTTAAGAAATATCTCGAAGAATGGAAGCTTCTTAATGACCGGCAGTATGGCTTTCGTAGCAATAGATCCACTGGTGATCTCATAGTTTATCTCACCGAACAGTGGAACAAATCTTTACATCGTTTTGGAGAAAGTAAGATTATTGCACTTGATATTTCAAAGGCATTTGATAGAGTTTTGCATCAAGCTCTCTTATCGAAAATGCGTGCATTTGGTATTGATGAATCCCTTCTTCGTTGGGTTAGAAACTACCTTTCGAACCGTTCAATTCAAGTAGTATTGGACGGGTTCAAATCTGATATTCACAAAGTAAACGCTGGTGTGCCCCAGGGCTCCGTTTTGTCTCCGACACTCTTCCTTATTTTTATAAATGATCTTTTGTCTGAAACTTCTAACTCACTAAATTGTTTCGCGGATGACAATACCCTCAGCTTTTCATATTCGTTTTTAGATTCTCATCCTTGTCCTTCGGATGTGGAACTTCAACGGCAGCGTATGATAAGCTCATTAAATTCTGATCTCGATAGCATTGTACAATGGGGAATCAAAAACCGTGTAGAATTTAATGCTTCGAAAACTCAATGCTGTCTCCTGTCGTTAAAGCGTAACCCACCCCCGATACCGCTATCCATGAGCGGCACTTGCATCCAGGAAACTAATCAACTTTCAGTACTCGGTATGTGTATCACAGATCACCTCTTATGGAATGATCACATATTCGATATTGCCAAAAATACTGCTAGGTGCTTAGGATTCCTCCGACGGTACAAGAAATTTGTCACCCCTTCTGATCTGGCTGTAATTTACAAAGCCTTTATTCGTCCAAAACTTGAATATAACTCGCATATTTGGGCAGTTGCCCTTAAAACAAGTTTAAGTATTTTGGACAGGATCCAAAAAAGAGCTTTTAAAATGATAGGCGATAGAACTATAACCGCAACAATTACGTCACTTGAACACCGCCGCAATGTTTCATGCCTTTCGTTGTTCTACCGATATTTGTATAAACAGTGTTCTGTCGAATTAGCCAGTTGCATTCCTCCCCCCCCTCAAACAATTCAGCCGTAATACTCGTACTTCTAGGAATGCTCATCAGTTTACTTTTGAGCTCAATTTCGGGCGTACTGTCAAGTATAGAGATTCTTTCTTAAATCGCACATCGAGAATGTGGAATGCTTTACCCAGCTCTGTTTTTCCCTATCATTTTGATATTCAAAACTTTAAGACCAATGTGCATCTCCTCTTTAATCCTTCCCTATTTTCCTAAAACTCGCACTGTGTTTAAACTTTTAAGGGTATTTATAACCCCTTGTGTGCCCGTTAATTATAAAAAAAAAATATATATATACAGTAGCGAGCAAAAAAAATGCAAACGGTCACACCAAAATCAATTATTATTGCTTTATCTTTCGTAACGGTAAAATTTTGTTTTTCCGTTTCCGATATTTGTACTTATTGTGTAGGCATTCTGTTTATAACAGCAATATGTAATTGGTCTCCCTCTAGTGTTTGCAAATTTACATTTAATTAGAAAAACATAATTTTACTGAGAGCAAAAAAAATGCAAATGGCAAATATGACTAGAAAGGTAGGTACATAAAATGCATTCTTCGGTTTCAATTAATTGGAATATGCAATTTATAGAAGCAACTATCGATTGGATGCAAAGAAGCAATAATTAACGCTGTTAACAACGGAAGATTAATGCAGGATATCGCTTTGGAGTTTTGTGTAGCAACATCAACAATATCGCGTATTATATCCCGATATCGGGAACAAGGGGACATCAATCGCAAAGTGGGAAGTGGCCGTCCACGCAAAACAACTTCCAGATTAGATCGTGAGATCATAAGACAGGTTAAAGTTAATCCCCTTAAAACTGCAGTGGAAGTAACTCAGTACATGAATGAACATTTTGATGTTAACGTAGGGGTACACACAGTTAGGCGACGATTAGTGGAGTCAAAACTGTATGCAAGACGACCAGCTAGAAAACCATACATCAGTTCCATCAATAGGAAGAAACGGCTAGATTTTGCAAAGCGCCATATGCATTGGACAAGTGAGCAATGGACAAAAGTTTTATGGAGTGATGAGAGCAAGTTCAACTTGTTCTCGGCAGATGGCATTAGGTATGTGCGAAGGCCCCCGGGACAAATGTACAACTCTAGATATCAAGTTCCGACAATTAAACATGGAGGAGGATCAGTAATGTTGTGGGGTAAGCAATTTAAAATATTCATGAAATCAAATTTGTAGTTGGGCTTTTTGAAAGGCTCATTTTCTCGTTAAGGCGTGGGCCCGATTTGTCAAGTAAGCGGCCGGATGAATGCCCAAATGTATAAGGGCATTTTGGAAGTCCATATGCTTCCACATGTGCGGTCGAATATGCCTGAAAACAGCTTATTTCAACACGACAACAACGACCTAAAACACACCAGCCGGTTGGTAAGAAACTTCTTAGAAGAGAAGAGGGTTCATGTTTTGAACTGGCCAGCACAATCTCCCGACCTCAATCCCATAGAGAATTTATGGGATCATGTAGATCGGGAGATAAGAAAGCGAAATCATTCAAATTGTACCGAGTTGATGGAACAAATAAGGACTGAATGGGAACAAATACCTGCGAGCTATTTGGTGTCGTTGATTGGTTCAATGCCTAATAGGTTGCGCGCCGTTATTGCCAATAAAGGGTTCGCAACAAAATATTAAAATATTTAAGTACAAAATTTCTTCAAAAAAGATGAATAAATCCGTTATTTTTAAAGTTTTCCACGAATTTGCATTTTTTTTGCTTGGCTTAAAATCCAAGTTTAGGAACATTTTTTACAATAACTATTTTCTTGGAGTAAGATTGGGTAAAAATCAAATCTGTTTAAAGAAAAAAAATCAATTTGAACATTTTATGCTAAATTTCAAAGTATTATAATTTAAAATGACTTAGTTCTTGCGAAAGATAAAACCATACTTTTTCGGTTGCATTTTTTTCGCTCGGTACTGTATATGTGGATGTAGCTACAAGACTAGAAAGTGTTTTAAGCTGCATTTCCAGTTCACAATAAGATATTCGATATATTCTTTTCTTAGAATTCTAATAATTAGTAGCATATCATTAGGTGCCTCCTGCTTTTGGGCCTATAATAAGGCATTTCTTCCTTGATTTCATGGGTACGTTACAGATTTCATACCTACCTTATTTCTCATTGAAGATAGGAGATGGACGGGTAAAAACTCATGCTGAGAACTATTTGACACTAACAGAAGATGTTTGTAACTTAGTACATAGTAATTCTGAACTTATTGCAAGTGTTTAGAGTTATGGTCAGTTTATCGGTCAAATTGCGATTGTAGCACCAAGTACCGATGCTGTTTTGAAAATAAATTAAAACATTTTGCATGAAGTATAGCAGTATGTCAATAGAGCAATTTATACCCAGTAAAGTTTCTCAGTTCACTTGAGCCGTCCGGTGTGCCTTTACATAAGCTCCAACTGAAAACAGGCCAGTGATGCTGTGGTGAAATTTAGATGCCCCTCGATTATTTAACGGTACAAGACTTCGTGTCACACAAATTGTGCGAAACATTATTAGTGTGCTAAAAAAACGTTTGATTATTTCATTCCTATTTTTGACTTAACACGGAAACTGGACTAAATTTGAAACTCGAACTATTATGCACACTTTTTGATCTTACGAAGTGGATGCTTTGAAAAATTTTATAAAAAAATAAACAAATTTACTAAATCCCACCCAAACGGTCTTCTAAAACTTTTTTTAGCTCAACATTTCCAGAAAAAACCTCCCAATTTATATTCCTGAATTCGAAATATTTTTTGTTTAAAAATGTTTAAAACATTAAAACAATAATTCTGAAAAATTCTCTCAAACATTGTTGCTCTACATACCTAATAGCAACTATGTTTGAAAAAATTTTTCAGAATTATTGATTCAAATGCGTTAAGAAGAAGAACTATCTGGGGAGAAGACAAGATCCTACCCAAATTTAGAAAATAAATTTTGTGGTATCAAAAAAGAATATTTTTGCGTTTCTGGTCCTTGCTGGAGCTGGATTTGCAAGCAAATAAGACTGCGCCTTATACTACATATTTTAAGCTAGCAAAAAGAGAGGCTAGCAAATTTAATTTAAAAAATACATGTTTGTTAAAATGGGATAATTAATTTTTTTTTTTATTTTCGTGATAATTTTTTCAAAGGCCTATGACTGCACGTTTTACATTCAGAGATATGAAATATATTTTCTTACTACTGAAACATTATTTAACAAAAGAAAAAAAATTATAAAGTAAATTTTTTGATAGAAGGAAAACACGATTGAAAAACCTCCATATAGTTTAGAAAAAAAAAGTGTTCAAATAATAAAATAATATGTATGTATACGCTAATATACATACTTGTATACGCTAGTATACATGATATTTAAAGAGTTTATAGCTCAAAAGTACACATTACTATTATATAATAACAATAATAACGTAATACTAGTTAACTAAATAACAAGTAAATAAATAATAACAAGTAAATAAATAATAGCATACAAAAAATAAATAACGTGAATTAGAATCAATAAATAAATTAATAATTAAATAAACAAAAAAAAAAACAATCAAATAAATGAATAAATAAATAAATAAATATATAAATAAATAAATAACTAAATAAATGAATAAATAAATAAATAAATAAATAAATAAATAAATAAATGAATGAATAAATAAATAAATAAATTAATAGATAAATAAACAAGTAAATAAATGATACAAATAGTTACAAAAAAATAAATAAATGACATCAATTGAACATGTAGCACATATAGTACCAAAATATACAATATAGAAAGAGCAAAATGAAATAATTTAATTGTTTATTATCACAGGTAAGTAAGCTGTTGTATGAGTGGATTTTCCCATATCTCGCAACTGTTGTAAAAATTATTCGTTAGCTTGCAAATCCTATCGGAAATCAATTCGACATTCGCTCTATTATGCAAATCAATGGTGGAATGATGCCAGGGAAGATTTAACATCATCTTCAAAATCTTATTCTGTGAGATCTGTAGTTTTTTACTGTGAGATTTTGCTGCATTTTTCCAAATAGGGCACCCATATAGCAGTATTGATTGGAAAGTAAGTTTATGAATTAGTATTTTATTTTTGTTAGATAGTGGTGATTTTCTGTTGATAAATGGATAAAGTATATTGATAGCAAGGTTAATTTTCTTTAATGTGTTGAGAATATGCTCCCTTTAGGTAAGTTTGGTATCTAGATGTACTCCAAGATACTTTACAGTCTGATTTTAGTCGATTATATTTCCATTAATATGGATTTGGCTGCTGGGAAGAAAACAAGATTTTCTTTTTCAGGAGAAAAAGATGACTTGCATTTTTCCAGCATTGAGTTTAATCTTCCATTTGCTATAATATATTTCTAAAATTTCAACCGCATTTTTTAGATTTGTCTCAATATTGAGAGAGAATTCATGCGATGAAAAAATTGCGGTGTCATCAGCAAATAATGCTGAATTGCAAAAAAGAAGTACTGGGAAATCTTATGTATATACATATATTGTATAGAGATGGTCCAAGGACGGATCCTTGTGGCACTCCGAAACTGAAAAAACGTAAATTTGAAATACCACTATTGACATGCACTTGAAAACATCTACCAGATAGGAAACTTTGAACGATCTTACACAAGTACAATGGAAATTTAAAATGAATCATTTTGTATACAAGACCATCGTGCCATACAGAATCAAGAGCCTTTTCCATATCTAATACTATCATTTCTGTTGACTGACCATGTAAACGATGTTCTTTAACATGGTTACAAATTCTAAGTATTTGATGGGATGTGCTGTGACAACTTCTAAAACCAAATTGCTCGTCAGGAAGGAGATTTGAATTTGAAACAAACTTTGAAATTTGATCTTTTATGACATTTTCATATATTTTGCTAATGCTGCTTAGTAAGCTAATGGGTCTGTAGCTTGAGGAATCTGGAGGTTTACCAGCTTTCACAATAGGCACAACTTTTGCTTTTTTCCAAACATTGGGGAAATATTGAAGTTTAAGACATAAATTGATTATAAATGCTAAGTACCTAATTCCGTTTTGCGGTAGGTGTTTCAAATAAACATTTTTGATACCATCTAAGTTTCGAGATTTTTAATAATACTCGTTATGTTTTCTTCATTAACAAAAGCATTTGATGATGTTGTCACGTTTAGAGCATTTGTATTTTGGATTTGAACTTCGACGAGAGCATTTGTCTCCCTGTCACCTAAGTTTTGTGAAACCAAATGGTTTTTTGAAAAATTGCTTGCAAGTTCTTCAGCCTTTTCATTGTCGGTGAAGTATATTGACGTCGAATCTTTTAGAAATGGAAGAGTTCTATTTTTATTTTTAACGATTTTAACGATATTGCAAAATGGTTAATCGTTTTTATCTAAAGAACTAAGCTTTTTATTCCATTCATGGTTGCGATGTTTCATAAGCTCGTTTGAAATCATCTTACTGAAATGAGAAACCATTCTTCTAGAGAAGGGTTGACGATAACGTTGCCAATTCCTTTGATGAAGATTTTTCAATTTAATCAGTTCTAGTATGTTAGATGGTAATTTCTTATGTAAAGTTTCTCTCTTTACTCTTTTTGGCACACTTTCATCTATTGCAGAGTTAATGTTTTCTGTAAAGTCATGAATCAGAAGATCCACATCACCTTTACAGTTAATATTTTCGAGCTGTGTAGGACAACTTTGGATTTTCCTATTGATTTTTCTTCTAAAGCAAAACTAGTTTGCTTTTTTTAAATCTTGAAAGTATTGCACATTTTTTTCACCCGATCATAAAAGGTCACAAAAAACAGGATTATGATCAGAGCTGAGAGCTTGGAAAGTAGTTGGTTGGATTATAAGACATGGTACATTTGACACAAACAAATCAAGAACGGAAGGACTACCACGTGAACCTGAAGGATAATATGTTGGACAAGGAGGATAAGAAATATTAATTGGAATTGACAAGGGCAGACTTGCTAAGATATTTCCCCAAGTCACCGCCTATCAAAAAACCACCACTAATTGTGAAAAGCTTTTTTAAATCTTGGGTAAACCATTTTCTTTTGAGGTCAGAAGAAGTTCCACCAGGAAAGTACACAGAAAAAATTTTTACTGATGTTTGGTTTTTAAGCATAATTTCAATACCAATACTTTCAACAACTCGTGTCGGAATTATTGGTAAAAGCGAATGTCGAATTGACTTCCGTACTAAAATTGCAACCCCACCACCCATTTGGTCAACTCTATCCAACCGATAGCATTTTAAATTGGATGATGGAAGTTTGATTACAGAACTAAGCCAAGTTTCAGTTAATAGAGCGACGTCAATGTCATTACTATTCAGAAAATTTAAAAACTCTTGAATCTTATTTCGAATGCCTTTAGCATTCCAAGTTACAATTAATTTCAATCGGTTTTAGTAATTCGTCAGAAATAGTTTTGATCAATAATTATATCATCAAAATTCTTATTTGCTTCTGATTGTATTTTCCAAAAACATACATTATTAAAACAAGCGGAAAAACTCACAACACAAATTGAATAGGGGCAAATCACACGATCTCAGTGCCAAAATTCACATCGCTTTCACGTGAAAAGACCTAGCCCAAACCTTTGAATCACTTGTGGAACATTTTCCACGTTGTGATCAATATATTCCAATTCAAGTCAAGTTGATAATATATGTAGGTGCCTTACTTCGCTTGAATAGAGCACCTGTCAACATTGTTGAACGACTCATTCGTCTGTTCTGATTTTTGAAACAAAATTAAATAAATGAGAACAAATTTGACAAATGTGGCTTCAAAAATATGACCGCTATTAACTGTGAAGTTCGGAAAACACTATTGCAGAGGATTGTTTACTAAATATGGATATAGTTCACACTTTCACAGTTTTCCAAACTTTTGAGGAATACTCACTTTAATATTTTTACAAAATTAATATATGACAAGCTTTAAATAACAATCAGCTATTCAATGGCGTTAATTGATATTTGATAAATATCAAAGTTTCACATTTAACCAGATAATTGAAAAGAATGTTGATATACTCGTAGTTGAGAATGTCAACTGCTGCAAATTGCAAGCAAATTTTAAATTAAAAATAGTTAACTTTCATAGGTTCATAATGAATAAAATTTTAGGATTCCTAATTTCAATATTATTTATCAACTATCAATTGATAGTTTCAACTTGATATAAATAACAGTGTAGATTTCAACAAAAATATCAATCATGATCTTCGAAGCCAATAATACACAAAATATCGAAACCTAAGCCATCGTCTTACTATTAAATCATCTCAATTTTTCTTTAATTCTTTTGATGGGACTCTGGTTGATAATAATTTATCAAATAACGACAATCAGCAAAAATCCATTATTTTAATACTTTTTCTTTCGCTATGATGACGTGTCTATTGCCTCTAATAAAAAATAAATCATTTCCTAGAATAATAATTAAAATGTTATATGGTCTGGCCTTGGGACAAACATGTTATATCTTCTTTTACAAAAATATCAAAGTTCCAATTTCGTATTAACAAAGTGAATTCTTCCAAGAAGAATTCAACCAATAAAGAAAAAGATTCCTTAACTTGTTACAAATGTAATAAAGTGAACACATCCTTCTTTTTTCACAACCCCAAAAGAATGAATGAAACACAAATTACAATAGTTCCTTTATATTATATTAAACGCCTTCGCACTTAACGTCACTCAAGCCAGCCAAACCCCATATTCCAGGCTATTTTGATCTTTTACTCTTAATCGTTGCTAATATTTCTTTTATATTTTGTTTTATTATAGAACATTAGAAAACAACATTGGTATAAGTTTCTAATATTGCAAAAATAATGAAGATTGCCCTTAGGGTTCAATTTGGTCTAATTTATCTTTTTGGCCTTTGGCTCATATCACACAAAAGATATAGAGAGAAAATCTATAGATCTTTTCTATTTTGGGATTTAATGTGTTTTTCCCAAAATCGGTTTTCTTTCTTCACTTTGAATAAATAAGTTGCAGTAATTTGCCTGAACGCATTTCTATATTCTACAGAATTAGTTTATATTCAAATATTCCTTTATCCTTTCCTAGACTTTTCCTTAATAATACCTGAGCTACTTGTGTAAATCTATTGGACCTTGGCATTTGAAAACATTATTGATATATGAGAAAAGGAAGAAAACTTACTCGGGTCAGTCCTCCTTAACTAATGGATACAGTTAGTCAATATAATGTACATAATAAAAAACTCTCCCAACTTCTTCCCCAATGCACGTTTACGTTTTACGTTTTAGGAAAGACGTTTTTCTTATCTTCATAAAATATTTAGGTGGCTGCTATACATCGACAATTTATTACCATACTGATGACATTATTTCCGATTTGTTTACCGTTATAAATCGGATAATGGCTACTTTTGGGACTCTTCTGAGATACAGTTTAATAGAACTCCATATCATTTTCGCCAGTTTTATTTTTCATAATAAACACAGAGAACAGACATTGGAAAATATCACAATATAAAACAGATGCACAGTTATTTGTATGGTCATGGAATCCATTTTGGTTTTTATTCATTGTTCCGTTAGAATGAAGAAAATGTGATAGGCAAAAATATAATTTCATATTATGACCAACTTAATCAGAGTTAATCATCCATATTATTGTGATAGAAAACAAAAGCTTAACACATTAAGAGCATAAGGACATAATACAGTTAATTAAAATAGCAACCATTTCAGAGCAAAAAGAAAAGGATGTGATGTTGAAGGATAAGATTGTGCAATGGAAACACAAAATTTAGATGACGCGTGAAAAATTGTCATTAAGTGAATTTAACGTTCTATGACACATTATATTTCTGAACATTGACCACATTAAAAGATACTGGCAGTGAAACAGTAAAATGCGGGACATTTCGTTAATAGAAATGAGTACAAGAATTCAGTGAAGTAGACAAAACATAAAGATTTTCAATTCGCTGAATCGAAATTACTCAACATGAATACATTTTTCGGTACAATTAACAGTAAAGCGTTTCGATTAAAGCTTGTTAGAAGAAACCCTTATTATATGTTTTCCAATAAGAGGTTTGATTTTGTCCACTAAATCGGCAGCTGTCACTTTTAAAACTGTTATCTTTTGACAGTTGACATGTAAAACTACGCCATTGCTAAAAATGGAACGATACAATGATTCAACAACGTATCGTGATTGTCAGTATTCAATACAAACAAATTGTAAGTCATATAGTTTTCAAAACTAAATCACTTTTGAAATAATAAAACTACAGAGAATATTGATGATCCAGTCTGAGGTCTGTTGTAAAAACTCTGTTTTGTCAATTTGCTGTCGATTTTTGGAACTAGAATTATAAATTTCAAAACCAGAATTACAGCGTATTTCGCACAAAATGTAGAAAACTTCATGAAAACGACATACATAGTGCTGAATCGTAGCCCTTAGCTGCCACTTAGCTGACATCATTTTCCACTATTCAATGAAATTAACATCCATTGAATTCTGTTTAAAAATACTCGTTTTTTTTTAATATCAAAATGAAACAACTCATTATAATATTATTCATTAAAATAATACTTATTCTGAACTACTTCAATACTTTCCTAATTTTTGTAGTACCATGGTGGAAGATTAAAAAACGAATTGACGTTGAACAATTTAATTTTGTGTTTGCTTGTTTGTTTGTCCGTTGTTCACGTCGCAACGAAGCAATATTATGACATGATTTTTTGTGTGGAGATAGTTGCAAGGTGTTTTAAGGAACTTTTTTAGCGGTAAAATATCTCATTTCCAGCTCATCCACCGTTAATAATGATAATTTAGATTTTCGATGTATTCTTTTTTTTATCACTAATTAGTAGCATATCATTAGGTGCTTCCTGCTCCTTAACCTATTATCGTTGTCTACCCTAAGGAGTTCTTTTATTTATTCCCTACCTAAGGCTTCGTATCACACAGTTGCGTTAAACATTATTAGTGCTAATATCTTTGCCGGCTGCTTTGGAAAGGGTTGACATGTAATAATTCCTCGAACCCCAAAAATACCCATTCGTTTAAATTTCCAATTCAAAGGGCTTCAATTCCTCATTAAAGTGAACCTAGAAAATCCATGCTTTTCTCATGCATAGCAATATATTGCATGTTTGCTGGTGCCCAAAGCCCAAAATCTAAATTTGACCGATGGCATCGATTATGTTGTCTTTGACAGCCGCAGTAGTTTTCTGCTTATTTACATAGAAAATCCCACGATCTTGGTGGCAAATTCATGTACCTCGACGCGAGATAACCAGACTATGAAACCACTTGCTCAGAATATCGGTTGTGTCTTGAGCTGTGTGGTAAGCAGCATCATCCTGTTGAAACCATATGTCTTCAGTGTTCATGTCATACAATTCAGGTCACAAAAAGTTGTTGATCATCGACCTATAGTGGTCGCCGTTGACGGTAATGACATGGTCAGCATTATTTTCGAAGAAATACGGGTCCATGATGCCAAAATCCAAACAAAACAGTAACTTTTTTTGGATACATTAGCGCAAGTGAAGCTAGCGTGGATTAATGTCGTCCCAAATTCCAACCTGATTCTATCATCCAAAATGAGCATCATTGCTAAAAACGTTTTTCGACCAAAATTTTGATCAACTTCAAACTATTCCAAAATCAGATTAGCGAAAACACGGTTGGATTTTGAAATGGTACAAGCTCAAATCACGACTCAAAATTTGCCATGTTGTAGTCTTCGACATTCCAAATTCTTGTGAACGAAGCGGAAGCGAATTCTGCTGCACCCTTTCAAAAACAACAGCAATGTTTTAGGCAGATCTTGCGTTTCGATGACGTACTGGTGGTAATGATTAGTCTTTACACGTTAGTGATTGATTAAAAGAAAATATTTTGAGAGAAGTTATAAGAAACGAGCTGTTAGGAAACCCTTTATAAACTTATTGAAATGACAGATTTTTTTAAACTTTGACAGCAAAAAATTGAGGCATATTTAGGATACTGTCAAAATGTATTCATCATTGAGTAGTTGCTGAACTATTAAAACAATAGTTTGCTCTGAAATTGACTGACCAAACAAGTCGTAACAAAGTCTCCCGAAAAAATTACTAACTCTTATAAATCCATTTTTGTAAAAAAAAAAAAAATGTTTAACAATCTAATCGGATATAGAATCAGGGGTGGAATCGGCTGAGGTGATAATTGACTATCATATTTTTGATAGTCAAATTTGACTATCATTTTCATTCCATCTGTGTAAGATGATTCAACTGAATTCAATTCGATTGAAAAATTTCAGATTATAATAATTGTCACAATTCATTGTTGCTATGGTGAATTTTTAAAATGATTCCTATAAAATATCTAAATAAAAGTATTAAATTGGCTGTGTTTTAATAACATTTTCACTTTTCTTGTGTTTTTTCGAATGTCATGTCGTAAGCTTTGTCCGTCACAAGAATGTGTTTCTGTACCTTAAAAAGGTAACTGACAAAAATTTCCATTCGTTATTTGTAAGCTTCTGGAAGCTCTTTTCAGTAACGACATGTTTGTAGGGAAATGACTATCAAATTTTTGTTTTGACAGCTTTTTAGGTATCAATTTGACTGTCACCTTATATAGATCGAATTCGATTATTTTGACTGTCATTTATCAGCAATCACCTAAGCCGATTTCACCCCAGCTTTTCTGCTAAAAGTTTTTTTTCAGTGAAATTGGGGGGATTTTGAAACAATTCTGCTGAAATTCTGCGTGATCAATCTACCGGAAATGCTTGGGGAGAATTTGATTTGGTATAAGTTTTAAGGTTCAAACTAAACCTGACGCAACTAAAAAACATATCCGTAAATACTATATTCAATAGTTTTTATATTTTCATCCCTAAGCTAGATTCTGTTTGACACAGGTGTAACTACTTCATAAGGTTAAGCCTTAAACTGGAAGCTATTGAAAAAAAAAATATTTCTTTTTTGTTAAGGACGAAATCTGCTAAAATATATACATTCTTTTTATTGTATTAACTTTCGCTTTAGTCGACGGGAAACTGAATTTCTATGTTTTTTTTTCCTGTTTCTATTTCTAAAGGTTAAATAGATCATGTTTTGAATACAAAATACCATTGCCCTATTTCTGGAAGCGACGGAATGACCTTTAACTATTCTCAAAAAAATAACTTTATCTAGATACATTTTAACATTGTGTAGGTAGCAGATAGGAATTTGGTGTAGTTTGATAAAATTTAACCTAAATAACATTGATTTAACCGTAGGTGTATTGAGTGCAGATATTTTATTATTTTACAATTTCAATTAGCATTATAACGTAACTTTTTAATGAATAGAAAATAAAATATATAAACAACAAACCTCTTGAAGTTACACAAATAAATAAAAACTAAAAAATACTGTTCCATCTTCAATTAAAAAAATCAAATATAACATAAAGTTTAATTAATAAAAAAGTAAAATTAAATTGGCAACAAAATTTCACATACGGTCTGTATTTATTTTTATTCAGTCAAGGTTAGGTTAGTTAAGGTATAGTCTCACAAGTACCTTCATCTATAACTTGTTCAGAATTTTATAAAAATATTATTTCATCACTTAAAAAATTAAATAAATATACTACATATAAGTGTTTACTTTATATTACAAATAAATACCATAAAACAAATATTTTATTAAACTAATTGAAAATCCATTTCAAAGTTCGTTGCGTTTTGATAGTGCGGTCTTTTTTTTGTATGAGATTTTCATAGAATTGCATCAAATTGAACTCAATTTGGAAATTAAATATTATAAATAATATACTCCGGGTCAATCGATTGAGTTAATTTTAGAATAAATTGTATTTCTCGTGAACTTTAAAAGTCAAACAAGTATGACCCTTAAGAGTATACATAGTTAAAAATATTTGAAGTTCTGAAGAGTTTGAACTTTAGAAAATACAAATTCCATCTGAAAAAATCATTTTCTTTCAAAATTTGACGTTAAAAATAATAACATTACATCGGCTTCAATCGAATGACCTAGAGTGTAAGTTGATTTCTGTATGATGATGATGATGATTTATATTTATGATGAAAGGATTGAATGCCATCATGTGAATGTGGTTTTTATTGTTCTATATATATTTTAACCCTAAAATACCTACATATCTAGGAATTTCGATAGAAATTCTGGTAACCATAAAAATATGTACCTACATATCTGTTTTATAGATACATACCAATGCAATTAGGAATAATTGATTAATTTATACCGAAGGTTTATCAAATGGATTGTTTATTACTTTTTTTTACTATACCTATCACTCAATATTCTCGGTAGTAATGGTCAATTTTTAGTAGAAATAAAATGTTGATAATTCAATCAAAATTTATACACTACAATTTTGATTTCTTAGAATTCTGAAATAACAAAATTCATAATTTCAATTTAAGGACTACGAACAAGTTATCAAGTTAGATAAAAATGTTAAATTAATCAGTTCGCATTTTAGTTTAAAACCATCCATTTTTATTTTTATTGGAAACGATTATTATGTATTTGATTAAACTTTTTTTATGTTCTTCATAATAATACAACAATATGTAAATCCCCACTTTCTCTCTAAAGGCCTAATTTTTTTTCTCAAGGCCCAATTCGTCAAATAAATATCATGAAACAACAGCAATAAAACAAAAAGAGGCTGGGATGCAACCCACACTGACGATTTCTCTTGCTTAAAAGGTTTGTAGGTTTTCCTGTTTTGTTAAAAAAGTTGTCAGTTGAATTATTCTTAAAAATTTTTATATTACCAACAATATTTTTCATATATTAAAATAGTTTAATTAGTTAACTTAAAATTATTCGAAAACCAATTCTTACCAATTTTAGTAGTATTTCTTAAAAAATTGTATTTTGTAAAGAAATTGGATGAATGAAATTAACTTGAAGTCAATATCTTCTATTATTCACAAGATATCGAGAACCGGACATCAATGTTTCTCAATGTTGCGTACTATTTTTTGTAGATTTCAATCTACTATATAAAAATAAGTCGGGTTTTCCTTCCTGACGCTATAACTCCAGAACGCACGAACCGATTTCCACGGTTTAGCATTCGTTGGAAAGGTCTCGGGCTACGTGAGGTTTATAGCAGACAAAATTCAGGAAAAATTTCAACAAAAAACCTATTGTAAAAGTTCCGATTTTTGGAATTGAAAATTTAAAAAATGTTTGACGTTTCAAAGGGCCCTATATTCTAAACCGAAGCTTACTTTTGGGAACCTTTTTTAGTCAACCATATTTCTAGAAACGTCAGAGATATCGACTTCAAATAACGTTTGTTTTAAAGATAATAAAAAGAGAAAATGCCCGATTGAGACAATGCGTGAGCACACGAAGATCATTGGCATCATACAATCGCTTGGCATTCCAATATGATCTCACTGCGAACTACATTGATGATGACAATTTAGATATTGGACCAATGCAATGACGACTGTATGCCGATATTGCAATGCGTTAAATTTCAAAAGAGAAACAGTTGGATTGTGCTGCGCAAGTGGTGTTTTCCACTGATGCGCTAGATCGCATGAATGAATGAATGTTTTTTTTTTTTTTTGCGACTGCTGTTGGTAAATGTACGAGGACCAAAATCATTTGCGCATTTGAAAACTGTGAATGGCCACCAATGCCAAACATATCGAGAAGCATGTCAACTATTAGGTTTGCTGGAGAATGATTCTCATTGGGATTTAACACTTGCTTATTCAGTTGTTTCATCAAATGCGTACCAAATACGAACGCTATGTTCGCAATTATCATAACCACATGTTTCCCTTCACAACCAATTCAGTTATGGAACAAATACAAAGACAACATATATACTTCGCTTACGAATAATCCCGACATGCAAATAACCGATGACAAATCCAAATCTACTGGTCTCGACAACATTCATCCCGATTTTATAAAAATCCTTCTTCCCTTCATACTTCCTCATATAACTCACATTTTCAACACTATAATAATGACCTCAACCTATCCCACTTCCTGGAAACAATCAAAAATTATCCCTATCCCTAAACAAGGAATAAAAAAAGAATACAGACCCATAGCTATCCTTCCTTTTCTATCTAAGGTTTTTGAAAACATAATAAGCTACCAGATAAAAAGTTATATCAAACAAAAACATCTCCTTCACGCTCTGCAATCTGGTTTCCGACCTGGACATAGTTGCATTTCAGCCCTTCTTAAAGTGTCTGATGATATTAGACAGGCATTAGACAAAAATTATATAACTGTGATAACTTTACTTGACTTCTCAAAAGCATTTGATTGCGTTAACTTTAATATTCTCTGTGATAAACTGACGACCTATTTTAATTTCTCTGACACAACAAAAAATCTTATTCATTCCTACTTGACCAATCGTATGCAAGCTGTATCGTGCAATGGTAAGCTGTCTTCGTTTCTTCCTGTTAGTTCTGGTGTTCCTCAAGGATCTATCCTTGGGCCTTTACTGTTCTCTATGTTCATTAACGATTTTCCATCTGTTTTATCTTACTGTCAATTTCACATCTACGCGGATGATGTGCAGTTATACATTAGTTTTCCCATTGGGATGGTTGAAGATGCTATATCTAGCATGAACATTGATTTAAGCTCAATATATGACTGGTCTAACCGCAATGGACTTAAACTTAATCCAGAGAAAACGAAAGCTATCCCTATATCCAAAAATAATCCTCACCTTCAAAACCTTCCTCGCCTCCTTTTAAATACATGCGAAATTGAATATGTCACCAATGTAAAAAACCTAGGTATAATCTTCAACAATAAACTAACATGGGACACTCATATTGATTCTATAATTGCCATATATGGTTCACTTAGAGGACTATCTGTAACTAAAACAATACTCTCTACTCAAGTCAAATTGAAGCTTGTAAGATCGTTTGTACTACCCATATTATCATATGGGTGTGAGTTGTTCGCAGATCCTGATTATCATTCACTTCAAAAGTTAAACGTTGCTTTCAATGCTATTGCCCGTTACGTTTTCAATCTTCGAAGGTTTGATCACATTTCGCTTCAGGCTCGTCAACTTTTGGGTTGTAAATTGGAAGCTTTCTTCATGTATCGGTGTTGTTTGTTTCTCTTCAAATTAATTGTTAATAAGACTCCGAACTACCTATTTTCCAAACTTAATTTCTGTTCTTCAAATCGTTCCATTCTATTGCGCTCCTCAAGATATGCCTGTTTGACATCACGCAGACAATTTTTCGTTTATGCTGTCAGACTGTGGAATAATGTTCCCAGTCACATGAGGTCTGGAATCGAAAACAAAAAGTTTAATGAACTTATCTTTGAATATTTTTCTAACATGAACTGAGATGACTTTTTTATTATTTATTATTTATCTTCTTCTTTTGCGACTTTGCTTTAAATTTTATTAAATTCATTTAAAAACTTTATTAAGCTTAAATTTACTTTTGTAAAATTAACTTGTAATATTTTGTTATAATTGTTATTTAATTTTGCTATAATTGCTATTCGATATAATACATTCTTGCATATCCTTGTTAATCTTTTGTAATACATCCTGTACTATTTATAAGTTATTCTTAATGTACAGCTGTTTTCTTATCAATAAATCAATCAATCAATCAATCTACTATGAAGGAATCATTCTGATTGAGGATCAATGCTTGACTGTTGCAAACAAGCTACTGGTTGAAGTAGTAATGATTGCTCCAAATCGATCGATGCACGATGCATTGAACCACAAATTAAATCGAGAACTGCATTTTTTTTCGTTCGAAATAATGTGCCGTTGCTGAATGAACAGCAAAAACAAGTATACGAAACATTAATGCAAGCGGTGGACAATAATACCGGTGGTCTATTCTTCCTGGACGCACGTGGAGGAACAGGGAAAACATTTGTCATTTCATTGATTTTGGCCACTATTCGATCAAGATGTTACATACTCATAGGTTTGGCGTTAGCATCATCTGGAATTGTGGCAACTCTTCTAGATGGCGGTTATACTGCACATTCTGCGCTTAAGTTGACACTCAAATTAAACACAATTGATACTCCAACATGCAATATTTCCCGATCCAGTGCAATGGAAAAATTGTTGATGCAATGCAAGCTCATTGTTTGGGATTAGTGCACAATGGCACATAAGAAATCACTTGAAGCACTTAACTTCACACTGAAGCATCTTCGACGAAGTAACAACATCTTTGGCGGCTTAATGATATTGTTGGCAGGCGATTTTAGGCAGACATTGCCAGTAATTCCTTGTGGAACGCTTGTAGATGAATTGAATGCTTGCCTGAAGGAATCACTTTTGTGGAATAACGTAAAACATTATCGCTAACCACTAATATGAGAGTTCAACTTCAAAATGATCAAAGTGCTGCACAATTTTCCAAACAACTGTTAGCTGCTAGAAATGGAAAAGTGCCAGTTGATGCGACAACTGGATTAATTACTCTTACCAACGACTTTTGCCGATTTGTAGACTCTCAATTAGCTCTTATTAAAAAGGTTTTCCCAAACATTAATGAGAACTATCAGAATTGTGCTTGGTTAAGTCAATGAGCAATTCTCGCCACAAAGAATAATGATGTACACGCACTAAATTTCACCATTCAATGAAAAATCGCTGGCGATTTAGTGACATAAAAATCCGTTGATTCCATAACAAATCCCGATGATGTAGTAAATTATCCAACGGATTTTTTGAACTCTCTGGAGTTACCACGATTTCCACCACATAACTTGCAACTCAAAGTTGTTTCAGTTATTATGATATAGCGTAATTTGAATCCACTGCGACTTTGCAACAGTACTCGACTTGCGGTGAAAAGACTTGTGCCGAATTTGATTGAGGCAACTATTATTATTAACGGAAAGTACGCAGCTGAAAATGTATGTATTCCTCGAATACCAATGATTCCGACTGATCTTTGGTTTGACTTCAAACGATTGCAATTTCCGGTTCGCCTTGCGTTCGCAATGACAATATTAACAATTCGCAAGGCCAACCCCTTAGTGTTTGCGGGATAATTTAAGAAAATCATTGTTTTTCACATGGGCAGGTATACGTTGCGTGTTCACGAGTTGGGAAACCATCCGCTTTGTTTGTGTTAACGTCAGACCAAAACACAAAAAATGTGGTTTACCAAAAAGCACTTCAATGAAACGGATAATTTGCGGACAAGTATAACGCTTCGATTCAGTATTTACTTTGGATTCACTTTCATTTTTTACTTAGAGAAGTTCAACTAAATTACACTTCATTTTTGTAATCGAAATGAATTTATTACTGTTGTGAAATGAAATAATATTTTTCCTTTTCAAATATAAAACAAAAAAATAAATTTTCTTCATCTTTTAATCCCCAAACGAAATGTTACAAAAAACGAAGCTATCTGGTGGCGAAACTCAGTTCGCCGGGTTTGCTAGTTTTTTATAAAAAAAACTGACATTTGGATTTTTATAAAAATTTCACTGAATGTCGAAAACCTTATTTTCTGTGAGAAAAAAATAGTTTGAAGCCAATATTTTTAATTTTTGAAAAAAAAAAAAGATATTTGAGCCGGAAATCAATTTTTACCAACTTTTAGTAAAGTTCTGTAGAATTTTTTTTTTGTAAAAAAACTATTTATGTTATTTTTCTCAAAATTTTACTGAATCTTAAAAACAATATTTTTTTAAATATAGAATTAATTTAAAGCCAATATATTCTTCAAATTCTTGAAAAATATTCGAGTTGACAATAATTTTTTTTTCAGTTTTTTTTGATTTATAAAAGAACCGTTAATTGGATTTTTTTCAAAAATATACTTTTCTGGTATTACGTTCCAATATATATTACAAAATTTAATTCAAATCGCTAGCGTTATTGGTTCGGAAGATATTTTGGGTTAAGCAAAATTTTCACCTTATAGTAAAAAAAACCACCCACTCAATTTTTTGGAGAGTCCTTTCTGTATCTTTCTGCATTATACATCTACTGGTTCTGAAGCTATGGATGACGTAGGAACGCACGCACAGACTATAAACCTTGAAACGTCTAGAAATGTAAAAATTTTCAATTCGAGAAATTGGACGTATTACAATAACTTCCTATGGGAAGTTTATTAACATTTATCTTGTTTCTAATGTTTTGAATACAAATAAAGGGTTTTCAAATTAATATATTTTCGAAATTTTACAGTTTATATAGCGGCCATATTATTAAAGTTACACCTGTCATATATTCAATCCGTACAAATAATTGTATTAAAACGGGTGTTCTATTCGCGTACATTTCCTCGAGGGAAATAGTTACATTATGGTCGACACATTTGAATTCATTATGATAGTTGATGACAAACTCTTCAGAAAAATCCAATTGCCAATTTCGCATCATGACTCGGTCCTGCACACTAACCCACCTATTACAGAGTAGTTTTTTTTAAAGGTTTCATTTTTAATTTCGCTTTGTTACCTCATCAGGTGTTCCTCAAGGCAGCTATTTAGGTCCACTCTTGGTTGTTCTTACAATATTAATGATGTCCATTCCATAGCATTTTGTAGAACTTAATGTCGATAAATTTGACATAAAGACTTTTTCGCGTAATATTGTGCTTTTCTTTCCCCGAACATACCAATTTTTTAACGTTCCTGTTCCTGCCCTTTCTTTTGTTAGTAAACTGGTCATAATATATGATAAGGATTGCCAGATTGCCAACTCCTGACTGGAATTTAATAGTGTTGATCCAAGGAATTCCCTTTGTTACTAAAAGTCCCTACATACCACATTCGTAAGACCTGCCCCTGAGTACGCAAGTCAGGTATGGTCGCCCTACCAAACTCCTTCGCTCAGAACATAAGCCGTGTAGCGAAGATTTCTGCGATTCGATCTTCGAAACCTTCCTTGGATCTCAAAATTTATCTATGCTAAGAAGATCGATTACAATTAGTCGACCTACATATATACCCTTCGTGCAGTTCCCAAGACATTGACTTCCCGGGAGTCTTATAAACTATTTTTTTTTCAACACTTTCCTCTTAATTTAAGACTTATTATGGCGTTTTAGTCCTATTAGTAGAACGTTAAGCCTTAAACCATGGGTTGAGGCCTTACCAACTCCTTGCTTTGGGCCAGGTTTGATCATCTCATGGGGATGTGATCTTTAGAATTGTTCCTGTAAGATTGTCTGAAGTCGCAGGTCTATGCAAATAAGCAATACACCACAGCCTTCAGAGCTCACAAAAGCCTACTCAAGGTTGAGTCATGAAAAATTGTGGACATATCTGATATACCCAAAGAAACGTACACGACCTTTAAGTGTAAAAAAAAGTATTATTCGTTATTTGTCCTCACGCCAATGTATTTCCAATCGAAAAATCCATTAGAAAATTAAAAGTTAAGGTTTATTATAATAAAGAACTTGAGCTGAAAGAACTGCTGTTATAGATCTAAATTTATCTGTAAATTTCCGAAAGTTCTTAAATGTGTATTTCCATTAATCACAAAGAAAAATAATCCCAAAGATTGTGTGTTGCATTATCCAACTTATTGTAAAAGACATATTTGACAAATATTTTTTCCATCAAGCAATCACACTGATATCGGCTTATGACCCTAGAGCTCTTTCTCTATTTCAGAACATCAAAGGATTCCTTCTCTCATAAATCTTATGAGTTATGACATAAGAACACATCACATATCCGATTGCAATATTGCAATGCGCAATATAAATAATCAAAAATGCAAAAAAAATTCAAAACACTCTTTGGAATAAAATTGACATCAATGTTTTGGTCCCAACATAACAACAAAAACAACAACAACAAAACCAACAAATATTAATATTGTCTCTTGATGGTTTTAGAAGAAGCAACATCAAGCTTAAAAATAATAGAAAGAAATTCTTACAAGAATTTCTGTTGACACCTTCTTTGTCCTTTTTGCACAGAGGAATTCTCGAATCCTCTTCATGATGTTTTAAAACCCCTTGTAACCTAACCTCAAAAAGAGAACAAACAAAAGAAGGTCCTTTTTATAAGACATTCGGTAAACTGTAACAAGTGGTGTTGTAGTATCAACCGCATAGTATACAAGCTTTAATACTCGTATAAGATAACATACAGTTGCTGTCAAAAAATAGGACTAAATAGTGTTGCTTGAAATATATTTAAGGATTAAAATATTTTTGGGATAAATGTTGCCTTAGAAGGCCTCAAGATTCCGAACTCAAGCTTAAATAAAAATCAAAAATTACATTAAACATGTGGGACCTAGTATAATAATCTAGGGCAGTTATTATTATACAACGGTGGTTCAGGACATTTGTATGTTAAGATTTTAGGAAGGATGAGGAAAAACTTACCACCTGACCCGCGGTCTTCCTCTGCTGCGCTATTTTTTGGGTGTAAATCCGTATACTTTCCGGGTCTGATCTTTGGTTTTATGCACTCTACGTGACCCAGCTATCTCAGGAGTTGGACTTTTATCCTTTTGGCTAAGTCTACACTGCTGTACAGACCGTACATCTCGTCATTGATTCTTTTCCTCCACTCACCTTCTATGCATACAGCACCGTAGATCACTCGAAGAACTTTTCTTTCGAATCAACCCAAGGTGCTTTCATCTGATGTTAAAGAACTCGCATGACAGCGTATCACTTCGTCTAAAGCTTTTTTTTGACATCAAAAGATTCGGTTAAGTTGTTTCCAACCTTTATGGACAACGCAAATTTTGCAAGGTCATCCTGCACATAAACGGACGAGTTTATCAGGGATGCCAAAACAAAACATGGCTCTATACAGTTCGTCCATGTAAGTGATGTTATATGCGGCCTTGAAGTCGATGAAAAGATGGTGAGTGTCGATTTGAGGTCATGGGGTTTTTTGCACGATCGGCCGTAATGTGAATATTTGGTCGACTGTGAGCTTTTATGTTCTAAGGCCACACTGATAAGGACCTATGGAGTTGTTGAAGATAGGCTTTAGACGTTCACATATTACGGTAGAGAAGATTTTGTAAGGGATGTTAAAGATACTGATTCCTGCAGTTTAGAGCATCTCCTTTTCGTTTTAAGTATCGGGCAAACAATACTACCATCTTAAAACCCGTTTAAACATAATTGGGCTGACGTAAAGACTAATGTGTCGCAGTTTTAGACAAGTTAGGAATAAACGGTTCTGGTTGTTAGATGTCAACAGCTTGTAAGCTCTATGCAAAGGCTCTATTAAGCGATGCTTTATTTTTGGCCGCAACTGTAGATATGTATAAACTACCCAAGCGTGTGAGAGCGAGTGTTTGGAATAAAGGACTCGTGTTTAAGATAGGTTATACTTCTGATGGAATGAGACACAATGTTTAGGTTCGAATTTGTATTTTCGGAATTTTGCTATTGTCAGGGAATTTTCCAAATCCCTGAGAAAGAGTTTCAATCCGAAAGGTAACAAATTTTCTTGTGTTTTAAAATTGTGTATGTGTATCTTATCTTATGTATGTATATCTACCCCAACAACCACATTCACATGAAAGAGAATCTATTTGTTCTTAGTTTTATTGACGTTCAAATAAATGGCACGTTTACTTAACATCTTCTTCTTCATGTTACTTTGGTTTTTGGGAGATTTTTCTTTAACCCCCTCTCCATAGAATTAAGGTCAGCACAATTTCAAATAACCTTTATATAAATATTTATTTGCGATGTGCTGTGCATGTTCAATAAACATGCACTCGAATGAAAAAGGATATGTAGGTGTAGGTAGGCAAGAGAAATTCTGTTGTATTTTCTATTTGAAAAGTGTTTTTGAATGCGGTAAAAGTGAAAAAGTAATAGTAATAAGTTTTTGAATACATTTTTTGAAATAAGAATTTTGAAGTTGAATTTATTTGCAATTTGGTTGCAACAGAGGCTGAAAATAGAATATCGATTTACCTAATCAAGAATGCAAATAGGTGTAAAAGGGTCATATCAGTTTAAACTTTAAAAGTAAAGGTTTCTTGAGATGTTTGTATGAATGTAACCTTTTTTTGTATCTTTCAGTTTTGAAATAAGTGTCATTAATTTACTAGCTTTAAGTTGGATGTGCTGGCGTGGCTTTTGACACCTGTAAAACTCTAAGTTTTGACATTTCAAATTAGGTTTGTTTGTTTTGTTTATTTTTTTCCACGAACTGTTGTTGTTAAGATGAGTTCAGATGCACCTTTTTAATAAAAGGGAATGAATATTTTACGAGTTACTAAAGAATTAAAAATATTTGGAAAGTTGCTAGCAAAGAAAATTATTGTTAAGTTGCTGAAAATATCTCCATTTTCCCTTAAAAAGTTATTAAATTCTTCAAAATGTTCATGACCACAAAAAAAATATATTTTTAGGAAAAAAGTCATAATCCCTCCTCAAAAAACATCATCAAAAATCTCATTTACTTTAAGTTTTTCAACCAACAATATCTCATTAAAAGGAAAACTGAAAGAAATGAGTCTTCAAGAGTTCATAAAAGTTTTTTTGTTGTTGTTGTTTTAATTACTATTTCTTAAGTTTATACAACCACAACCATTATTATTATTGTATATAGAAGCAATATCCAAAAGAAAAAAAAGAAAAACAGGATTTATAAGAAAATTAGCTTCCTTTGTGTCTCATAAGTGGATGTATTTTTTTTTTTTTGCTTATATAAAAAGCAAAATATTTTCTTTTTTTTTGCTCTGCTGTCTGTTCTTTTTCCTGCTGCTGTTTCCGTTATTTACTCTTTAATTTTCTTTTGCTTTCTTCTTCTCCATCGTCATAGTCCTCCTCGTCGTCAACTATTTGATTCTAAAAGTAAAGTTCTATTCCATTTTTAGTTGAAATTACACATTGGATTGCACAGGACTGTGCAGAACTTTGTGTTTCAAAATCAGTTGGAAGCTGCATTGCACTGCATCTTCTTTGGACACCTGCAAAATTTTCTTGTTCTTTATTATATGTTTAAGCATCTTAAGTAGGTTCCTCATATTTAATTCAATAAGTTAAAGAAACTGAATGAAAGTCTGTTTTAAAATAGTTAAAGCAAGTATCAGTTGGAAATGTGTCCGATATTTCAGCAATATCAGAAACCAACTAACCGATTTTGATGAAATTTCATAAACTCTATCCTCAAGCTACCTTATGTCAAATAAACTAAGTTTTATTTCTGAAAAAGTCAATTTAGTACCGTTAGAAGTCTAAAAACCACCTTTTTGTTGTTTAAACTTTAACGAATATGATGATATTCTTCAAACGATTTATTTTGTGATCATGTTCTTATAATTCTTTTTTTTTTTACGTGGATAGAGCAAATATGAGTTGAAAAAGTCTCCAATATTCCAGCAATATCAGAAACCACCTGACCGATTTTGACGAATTTTCATACACTTTATCCTTGAACAACTTTTAGTCGTTTAAACTCAGTTTCATTTTTGAAAAAGTCAATTAAGTACCTTTAGAAGTCTTAAAACCACCGTTTTGTTGTTCCAACTTAAACCAGTATATATTATATAATTTATTTTTAAATCAGTGAATTCTGATCATTTTCTTGTAATTAATTTTTCAAGTAATAGTAGAGCAAATATCTGATGAATTTGTCTCTGATATTTCAGCAATATCAAATACCAACTGAATGAAATTGAATACACTTAATCCTTGAACTTCTTTTACTTTCATTTCAACTTTCATTCATTTTTGTAAAAGTCGAATAGGTACTGTTAGAATTGTTAGAACCACTTTTTTGTTGTTTCACCTTGAATTTATACCAATATTTTTTCTTCAAATTAAATATTTCGTAATTGTGTTTTTCTTATTCTTTTTTAATGCAAATAGAGCAAATATCAGTTAAAATATCCACTTAACCGATTTAAATGAAATTTTATACACTTAATCCTTGGACTACTCTAAGCTATTTATACTTAGTCTTGTTTTTAAAAAAGTCAATAAAGTACCGTAAGAAGTCTTAAAACCAATTTTTTGTTCTCGTCGTACATAAACAATTTGTTTCTTTGTATAAATGATATTCTTCTTGTGAGGAATGTAAAATTTGTGATAAGGTCCTTCGAATACCATTACATTTATTCCAGAAAAACATTTAAGCCATAATCTTTTGCACATCTTGGTAAACTACATGACAAAACTAAACTCAAGTCCAAATGAAAAAACAAAAAAGAAAAGAACAAACAAGTTGAGTGGGGTATTTCACTCCATAAATTCTCTATTCCATACATGTCAGTGTAAGAAGGCAACTTAAAAGGATAATAGTAGTGTTGTTAATTGCACACGCACCCCACTTCCACATTTCCATCCCTTATATGCTGCCTTCTACATACATGGAAATATGGAAGCATGACAGTGCAAGAGGATGGTTACATAGAAGAAAGAAATTTAAAAAACGACAGAAAAAAAACAATTACATAAAATACCGTTGTATGACAATTTACAGTGTACGTGCCACAGAGACCGGTAGTCTTTTAGGTGAAAATTGCTTCAGTAAAAGAGGACAATAATTTCTATTGCCATCATGCATTCCTTCTGAGTTCTAAACTAACTGTAAAGCTGCTAGAACGGACCCAGCCATAGAGACAGGGACACACACATTCTCTGGTCCTTTAGTCCGCATGGTCCCATATACCTTACCTATAGTGTTGTTCTACTACTTGATGCTCTTGTCGTCGTCTGAAACTCCTGAAATCCTCGAGCTCTAAATGAGCTCGCACAACATATTTATATAGAGGGCGCTAGATTCGCTCCAACAAGCTACTGCTGCCGAAGCTTTGTTTAAATATTTTCTCTTCTTTTATGTTTTTTTTTCTGCCATTGCTTTAGCTCTTGGTTTGTTTTTGTTGGTTCGCGGCTTTCAAAAAGGATCTAGGACGTGCAAGAACGTTATGCAGTTATTATGGGTAAAAGTAACAATTTGTCGGGACGCGGACGACGCGAAGTTTTTATTGCGAACACAAACGCAGAAATAGCTGAACATTGTTACTTAATTGCTGTTAGAGCATTAAAGACACTTACTACAGGGACATGGTACAAGTTACACCCGCATAAATATGTCATTTACAAAAAAGGATTTAAAAGGAATAAAGAAAGACAGTAAGGTAGAGGTACGTTGCCTAACTTACCCTTGTCCTGTTCCTTGGAAAGTCTTGTTTTTGTTTTAAATAAATTTAAATTATTACGTTCTATGTTATTGTTGGTAAGTAAGTAAGTACGTGATGGGAAGTGAGAAAAAATAAGACCGGAAATGAGTACGATTCGTTAGAAACGAAATGAAAATTCCTTATGATGAGGTTCAATGCCTTTTTAGCTTCTTTCGCTTTAATGAAAGAATTTTTCATATAATATTTTATAAATAATGAGGTCATGGATATGAAATTCTTGAATTCTTCATCAGACTTATCCTTATGGACTCGTTAGCAGCTATTTTTTTTTTTCATGAAAAATCATTTAAATTATTTTTAATTGTTTTCTTGAGATCTCGTCTTCTTTGCTTTGCTATAGGTATATGTGATGCTTCAAAGGACTCGGTAAAGGTATACTATAAAAAGAAGTGAAGATTTTCTAGACACTTTTTAAGTGTATAAGGTTGACATGTATGTCATCGTATAGAGAACAAGTTTATGAGGATTTATGATGGAACCTACCTACCTACCTACCTACTTACCATCCTACCTACCTACCATCTTCTTCTAACTGAAGACCAAGAATGTCACAATGAGTGTTGTGCAAGTTTTAGGAGAATAGAGACTAACGAAAAGGATTACTCCCAGACAAGTCATTAAGTTAAATAAATTGTACCTGAGGATTCGTTTGAAGAGAAAAAACGTTTTACGTGATTTTGTTGAATGAGATACAATTTGATACAGGAGTTTGTATGTTTTACAGAAAAAACTCCAAATAGAAATTGTTTAAAGGGATTTTTTAAAGACCTGACATTAGTCTAAACACAGCAAGTTTTGAGAAGTGATTTTGTTAAGATTTCAAACATGATATCTTTTGATTCTAAATTTGTTCGGAACTGAACGCACAAAAATTGGACGTCCTTGTTATTTAAAATAAGATATAATTTTCTGTAATTTTTACAGCTGTCAAATTCAAAACTTTCTGTTCAACGATTAGGAGCTTTTTACCACTGATCAACGAGCAACGTGTTTTTGAATTATCAGACGTGAATGTTGCATTTCTGGAAAAAAGAGTTATATAGGCACATGATAAATGTCCAATTTTGTGATGTTCCTTATGTTCAAAGTCTGCAACAGTTTATTAACAGCTCTTAGCCAGCTTTAGGCTGAAGATATTTGTAATCACTTAACTTATGTTTTAAAACTTCCTATTAAAAGTTTCTCAGTTTTCTAGAAACTGTCACTGTTGAGACGTTTAAAGTTGGCACGCTTCAAATACAAGGAAATATTGAATTGTAGATATACTAAATTCCTTAATTTTTAAAAATTGTCAACTAGTAAAGTTAATAGGTTACTTCGTAAATTTGACCAATTGAACTGAGAACTAAGGTTCTGTAGAAACTTAACTTCTAAAAAAAATACATTTTATGGAATATTTTCCACATTATTGTACGTTCTTAATTGATTTGTAGATTTAGATAATGATAGTCATTTAATGGCATTTCTCTATCGGTCAATGAAAAAAAGTTACCAATATCATGGTCTATATATTGAGAGATGAAATGTTTAAAGTCGGTTTCTAGAAAAATAGGTTATTAGACCGCTTGAAGACCTTATTATTACCATCTATTTGAGCTTGATAACATTGTAACCAGACTTGAACGGCATTTTCTTATAAATATTTCTTTAGCGTTTTACAGTATTGAAGACCGAGTTGGTTTTGCTGGTAATGTCGAAGTGGATGTGACTGTCATAAGGTAACGAGTTGATAATACAATAAGTCTGACACCATTTTTCAAGTATCGCCTTTGGGCAAAAGATGCCACCCTCCAGAGAAAATTGTTTTCATTTATATTTTATATGATCTTAAAATTGTTTGCGACATAATTGCATTAACAGTAATTGATAGTAGTCAAGGTCTAAATCAGATCAGAAGAGAGCTTGCAATTAAAATAAAAAGAATGGGTCCTAAATGACTTCCTTTAGGTGCCTCAAAATAGTTTTCTAATTAGATACGAATCCTATTTCTTATTTGTTTTCTATTTAAAAATAATAAAGCCTTTTTAAATAGAAATTCCATAAGTAGTTTTCAATATTTAAAAAAAAAGAATAGAAGTATCTAAGCTGATATTTCAGATAAAAAGAAAAGTTCTTACTATACAAAAATAATTTATGTAAGACCTTTTAGCCTAGGCATCTACTTACAGAACATATTATTCTCATACACTCAAAAATAGTGAGAAAGTTTCTTCAATCTTGCTGAATTTTTTTTTTAACTTTTATGATGTCAATTAAACTTCTTAAAACTTGTTAAAAATTGTTTGTTTCAATAACACTTAAGACTTAAACAGTCTCTTAAATAGATGTTTCTATTTTAATGTCTTTCCTAAAATTAAAACTTTTCAAAATTTGCTGCACTTCGTTGAAATGGTTGCTTGTGAAAAACCAATTTGTTGTTCTTTTCTTTTTATGACAACTTTTTTTTAACAATCTTTGTAAGTTTTTTTTACTTAAGTAAATAAAATGTCATCCTAAAATATTTTTAAAAAATTGTTGATCATGGTATTTTTTAGTAAGTCTTCTTTTTCAAGGTCTTACACTGAACCAATTCTAACAAGTAAGGTGTCCAAAGAAAGAACATTTTCTGTAGTTAAAAAATTGAATTGTCGAAAAAATAAACGTTCATTTGTAATACAAAATATTAAATACTGGGAAAATAATATATTAAAATAAATGGTTTGAGTATTTGAATGAACTTATCGAACGCACAAACCATTTCTCTCGATAAGTTAGTTTCCCGGTATTTACAGTTTTTTTTGTTGGGATGAGTTCTTTCCTATGTTATGAGCGAACTGAGGATTATCTTAGGCGTTGTGAACGCAGACTATCTTAACCCATACCTTGTGATGTACCTTGAATTCAAAGGCTGAGGTATGCTCGTCGGATCCAGAATCTAACTAAAAAAGGTAAAGAAAACTTTTTAGCATAAAGATCTTTTCTTTGATAGACTCTGATTTCAATTTCTGATTTTATTTTCACGTATATTAATCTCCTTGATTCGGCATCGATAGTCTGCTAGCTTATCAAAAGTGCGGGTTCAGGTTATTGCTTCTTTGATAGGTCTTCTTTCACTTCTGGCTCTTGCTTTCTGATTCAATCGCCTAGGTTAGCTGTTCTTGGCTGGCAACGCCTTTCAGTTATGTTATCAATGACTTTTAACCGGCTTGGCTCTTAACCAACTTATCAATGGCTTTTAACCGGCTTACCAACGGCTCTTAACCAAATTATCAATGGCTTTCAACCGGCTTTTCGACGGCTCTTAACCGGCTTATTAACTGCAAAAAGTCCCTTTTTGGACCTCACCACTAACCAGTAATCTGTTGCGGTCAAATCGATTCAAATCCTTTTGACATCTTAAAATTGAACAAACACGTAACGTTTTTGGAAGCATTTTCGAGAGCACTTTCCACAGTTTGAGATGAAATAAAATAAATGTCTTTCTTTTTTAAGCATCATTAGAATCTTAAAGCTCGTCTTTACTATCCAACAACTTCTTCAGAAAAAATCCAAAACAGTTGAATTTTATTTTTTTTTTTAAATAAATTGCGTTTTATTTAACTAATTTAAAAGAATAAATTCCAAATAAAGTGAAGGAACAGACAACCACACAAAAATAACATGAAGAGAGTAAAATTACAATTGATAGGATAAAAACGTGTCCCACCCCTGACTGAAAAAGGAAGTGCAAGGAAAAATAAAATCAACCATCTTGAGTGCCTCCAATTTTTGTGTATAATCTTAAAAAACACATCCACCTCACGTTTTTGAGTGAGGGAAACGAGTAAAAGAAAGTCACAGAAAGACGTGAAATTAAAAAGAAGACGAAAAAGAAGCACAACTAAGAAAAAGAAGGTAACTTCTTCTTCCTTAGAAGACGAAAAAGAAGAAGAAGATAGGAACTAGGGTGCTAAATCAATTTCCAATTGAAATTCCTAGCGCACACATAGATGACACAAACTCATCAATTAAATTATTTCCAAAGGCATAGAGAATCGTCCTGGGGGTGGGTGGTGGTGAATAGGTGGTAAGAGTGGAGAGTTGGAATTGGAAGAAGGACTTTCATTCGATTTACCAAGTAAGTTCTCTTGGTTAAAGTGTATAGAAATGATGAATATTGGTAGATCCTTTTTTTAGGAAAGTTCTCTAGTTCTTCCTTTAGATGTGTGAGCCACAGAATCCTTGCCTCTTTATATATGGGATTTATAGATATTGGTCAGTCTGACCGAAGTGTTCCTAAAATTGACACAGATGTGCCAACTGTCGATGTCCCGCTTGATGTAATTCAACATGGGTTTTCAATTTTTTATGCACTCCAGTATACCTACTCGTATATTGAATTTTATCAAATTGAAAATAAATTTAATTGTCCTCTTGCATCATCATGAAGGACCAACTAACAGCGAGCAGGTACACCAAAGGTACATGTAACACGGGACGTGCTTAAAAAAATATTTCATGATATTTCATTCAATTTTTGTGTAAATATTGACTCTAGTTGAAGAGATGTAGTAGAACTTTTTAAGGAGAGGAAAATGTTAAAAATAGGTTGGTAACCCAATCAATTTCTTATCGTCCTTTTATCAGAAAAGCGAGTTTCTATATAAAATTCTTATCCTTAATGGAGCGTGATCGCTATTTCTTGCGCATTTACAATTTAAATACTTACCTTTTTCTTGTGTTCGATGGAAAAGAAACGAAATAAAAATACAACTTCCTCAGGCAGTTTTGTAGTATTACGAGTATTGTAGAAAAAAGAAATACAACAACTCGTGCAGAAATGAATGAAACATGCCTCAAGGACACAACCGTTTCATTTGACACTTTTATAGCACATACATACACAACATTGCATCAGTTGTTGCAAAAAAGGACTAGCATTTGGCTAATCTCCTTCATAAATAGCATCAGCTACTCCCGTTTATGTCTCCAGGAAATTTACTACATACTTCCAATCTTTCAATCCAATACAACAACTCACAACTATCAAATAGAGTGATTCTGAATACTATGTTCGAGAGTGAATACTGGAAGTTGGGAAGGGAAAGCAAAAATCCTCTCTATCGCTCAACCTTTAGCTTTGATTTGTGTCATCTATCCCTAAGGCAAGGCACCAGGACCACACCACCGGTGGCAGTAGTGGTGTGGCACTATAGCACAGTAGCAACTGGGAACGACATCACAAGAACGACGAAGACGAAGACCAAACAAAAAAACCAGCAGGTGACATTTTTCTCATACCTACTACTTTCTTTCTTCTCGTCCTTTTTTTTGAGTTGTTGTATTTTTATGTCCTTAAGGACAAATCTATACCGGAATCACAATGTCACAGAGATTTCACAGAAGTCGTATGTTTTTCATGTTTTATATTTTTTTTGTGTAGATTTGAAAGTTCTTTTTGAAGTTTTATTTTTTACTGATATTGTTTTGTGGATTTCGAACTTTGATGACAAGGTGTCAGAAGTGGGATGATTTGATTTACAATCAGTTCGATGGTACATATAGAAACAAACTTTTAAAACCAGGTGTTTTCAGAATTTGTTCGGTTTATGTTCTCTTTTTTTGTTACATTTCGAAAAGCGAGGGAAGTTGAAAGAAACATCGGTACGTACGTGATTTTATTTCTTAAAATGTACAATATTATCGCTCGAAGGTGAAAATAACAAAGAAAATCAAATATTTGTTATTGAAATCCATGTTTTCTTTTTTTTTTAGTTCCATTAATATCAAAAGTATGTGGATGGTTTGTTGAATAAGAGTTGAAAATTCAGTAGAAGGAAATAATTCTTCCAGTTTAGATACGGAAAATATATTGTTAACTTTTTAAATTGCTAACATTTTCTTCGTAAAATGACAGCTGACGTGAGGTTCTCTTTTGTACATTTTAGTTTAATTCGTATCCCTTCGGGTTCTGTACAAAAAGACTTCAAACTGATTAAAAGTTTTTAATGTCAATAAGTTAATTTGTAACGCTTCGAGTCCTCAATGAGATAGCTTTATCTTGTTGACTTTGAATATTGGACTTGTTCTTCTTTTTATTGTAAATTATTAAAGAACAAAATTTGAAAGTTGTCTACGTTTGAGTAATATTTTTATTTTTGAATTCCAAGGGCACTTATTATATGCATGTACGTGTTGTGTAGGTATATATTTAGATAATATTGGAGGCAGAAGAAAACTAAAATTTAAAAAAAAAACTTCCCATACCGGGAATCGAACCCGGGCCTTCTGGGTGAAAGCCAGATATCCTAGCCACTAGACCATATGGGATATATTTTTTCATAAAGACACAGTAACATGTTATTTTGTATATTTTGTGTATTTTTTGGGAGAAAATTAATCAAATCTTATCATTTTTATCACATTGACAATAATTTGCTTAGTTAGATAATAATCAAACGAATATTTAAATTAAGGTTTTGGTTTGATGGATTGATATATTCAAAATAGTTTTATCTTTTAAATTGTTTTTGTATGGAATATTTGACCTAAAATTTAGTTGTATTATCGGTTTTAATATTGACGCAAAATAATGAAAATGAAATTTTCAATATTTTTTAATTAAGAGAGGAAAGAAAATGTTGACATTTCTCGACATTTCAAGGTGTCTAGAATGTAATTCATTATTTTAGAGAGATGTGTGTATGTTTGTAAGGCCGTTCATTCGGCCATATCCCAAGGACAATCTGAAATTAGAGGCTGGGATGCGACCCACACTGATAACTTTAAATCCCATCTGTCGATTTGTCTTGTTGAAAATAATTGTAGGTTTTCATGTTTTGTTAAAAAAGTTGTCAGTTGAATTAAGAATAATTAATTCTAATAATAATTTATTAGAAAATAAAATTAAAAAATTACCAAGAATATTTTGCATATGACGAAATAGTTTGATTTCAAAATCTATTTTTGTTAACGAGATTTTTAGTCGAAAACCAATTTTTACCAATTTTAGTAACATTTCCTCAAACTTTTTATTTCTTATATAAACAAATATATGTAAATTGGATGAATGAAAAATTGTTTGAAGTAAATATCTTCTATTATTCACGAGAACCGGACATCAATTTTTACCAAATTTGCGAACTATTTTTTTTATAAAAAAATGGACTGTTGGATTTTTATAAAAAAAATGACTGAATGTCGAAAACAATATTTTCTGTGAAATAAAATTAGTTTGAAGCCAATATTTTTAATTTTTGAAAAGATATTTGTGTCAAAAGTAAATTTTTACCAAGTTTTAGTATTGTTTTTTTTTAGTTTTTTTTTTTCTAAAAAAAACTGTCTACTATTTTTCTCAAAATTTTATTGAATGTTGAAAACAATATTTCTTATAAGATAAGTTTGAAGCCATAATCTCAAATTTTTGAAACGATATTTAAGTTGAAAATTAATTTTTACCAACTTTTGTTAAATTTTTTTTTTAGGTTTTTAATTTTTTGTAAAAAAAACTGTCAATTTGATTTTTTTCAAAATTTTACTGAATGTTAACAACAATATTTTTTGAAAGATAAAATTAGCTTAAAGCCAATATCTCAAGATATTTGAGTCGAAAATCAATTTTTACCAACTTTTATAACTTTTTTTTTTAAGAAAACTGTCAATTTGATTTTTCTCAAAATTTTTTCTAATGTTGAAAACAATATTTCTTAAAAGTTAAAATTAGTTGGAAGCCATAATCTCAATATTTTGAAAAGATATTTGACTCCAAAATCAATTTTTACCAACTTTTATTAATTTTTTTTTAGCTTTTTAATTTTTTGTAAAAAAAAAACTGTCAATTTGATTTTTTTTCAAAATTTTACTGAATGTTAACAACAATATTTTTTGAAAGATAAAATTAGCTTAAAGCCAATATCTCAAAGTTTTAAAAAGATATTTGAGTCGAAAATCAATTTTTACCAACTTTTATAACTTTTTTTTTTAGGTTTTTATTTTTTTTTAAGAAAACTGTCAATTTGATTTTTCTCAAAATTTTTTCTAATGTTGAAAACAATATTTCTTAAAAGTTAAAATTAGTTGGAAGCCATAATCTCAATTTTTTGAAAAGATATTTGAGTCGAAAATCAATTTTTACCAACTTCTATTAATATTTTTTAGTTTTTTATTTTTTGTAAAAAAAACTGTCAATTCGATTTTTCTCAAATTTGTTTCTAATGTTGAAAACATTATTTCTTAAAAGTTAAAATTAGTTGGAAGCCATAATCTCAATTTTTTGAAAAGATATTTGAGTCCAAAATCAATTTTTACCAACTTTTATTAATTTTTTTTTAGGTTTTTAATTTTTTGTAAAAAAAAACTGTCAATTTGATTTTTTTTCAAAATTTTACTGAATGTTAACAACAATATTTTTTGAAAGATAAAAGTAGCTTAAAGCCAATATCTCAAAGTTTTAAAAAGATATTTGAGTCGAAAATCAATTTTTACCAACTTTTATAACTTTTTTTTTTAGGTTTTTATTTTTTTTAAGAAAACTGTCAATTTGATTTTTCTCAAAATTTTTTCTAATGTTGAAAACAATATTTCTTAAAAGTTAAAATTAGTTGGAAGCCATAATCTCAATTTTTTGAAAAGATATTTGAGTCCAAAATCCATTTTTACCAACTTTTATTAATTTTTTTTAGGTTTTTAATTTTTTGTAAAAAAAAACTGTCAATTTGATTTTTTTTCAAAATTCTACTGAATGTTAACAACAATATTTTTCGAAAGATAAAAGTAGCTTAAAGCCAATATCTCAAAGTTTTAAAAAGATATTTGAGTCGAAAATCAATTTTTACCAACTTTTATAACTTTTTTTTTAGGTTTTTATTTTTTGTAAGAAAACTGTCAATTTGATTTTTCTCAAATTTTTTTCTAATGTTGAAAACAATATTTCTTAAAAGTTAAAATTAGTTGGAAGCCATAATCTCAATTTTTTGAAAAGATATTTCAGTCCAAAATCAATTTTTACCAACATTTATTAATTTTTTTTAGGTTTTTAATTTTTTGTAAAAAAAACTATCAATTTGATTTTTTTTTCAAAATTTTACTGAATGTTAACAACAATATTTTTTGAAAGATAAAAGCAGCTTAAAGCCAATATCTCAAAGTTCTGAAAAGATATTTGAGTCGAAAATCAATTTTTACCAACTTTTATTATTTTTTTTTTTAGTTTTTTATTTTTTGTAAAAAAACTGTCAATTCGATTTTTCTCAAAATTTCACCTCATATCAAAAATGTTATTTCTCGTTGCAAATAAATAATTTAAGAGATAAAATCATTTTTTGTTCGTAAGATATTTGAAGCGACAAATATTTGTTTTCAGTTTTTTTTTTATTTATAAAAAAACCGTTAATTGACTTTTTTCCAATAATATAATTGTTTGTTTTCACGTTGCAATATATAATACTAGCGGCCCTTTTAATTTGAAAAATAAATATACACAAGAAGTTGTTGATGAATTTTTTTTGAGATTGTAGTATTGGAATTTAGCTTGAATAGTTTTGAACTTATAATTAATAATTTTATTTTGTACTTTTTTTTTAGATAAAATTCCTAAAAACCAAAGAAGGTACAGCAATGGTACAAATGGGTGATTCAGTTGCGGTCGAACGTTGTGTACAGCATCTTAACAACATTCCCATTGGCAGTCCGGGCAAAATTCAAATAGCGTTCTCCAAACAGAATTTCCTATCGGAAGTTATAAATCCGTTCTTACTTCCAGATCATACGCCCAGTTTTAAAGAGTATACTGGTTCAAAAAATAATCGATTTTTATCGCCGGCCCAAGCTAGCAAAAATCGTATTCAACCACCGAGTAAGGTAAGTATTTCGTCTTCTTCGTTTTATCTACATTAAAAAAAAATTGAAAATTAAAAATATCTCTTTTTTTTTTAAAAAAGATTCTTCACTTTTTCAACACACCACCTGGTCTAACCGAGGATCAACTGATAGGCATATTCAATATCAAAGAAGTTCCAGCCACATCGGTGCGATTGTTCCCATTGAAAACGGAACGATCATCATCAGGCCTAATTGAATTCCCAAATATTTCTCAAGCTGTGCTTGCTATCATGAAGTGCAATCATCTTCCAATTGAGGGTAAAGGTGAGTTCTTGATGGATTTTTGTTTGTTTTCAAAAAGAAAGAAAAGTCAAGTAAATAAAAGTAAGATGAAAAATGAAAATGTGAAGAAAAATGGGCTCATTGTGTCTGATGTATACAAACATGTAAACACGAACACAACACCACCCATAAAAATTCATATTATATATTTTGAAAAAAAAAAAATAAAAATAGAAAAAAGTAAACGAAAAAAACATTCAAAATTTTATCAATAACATAAAACATATTTTTACTAAAATTAATATACATATTTTTATATTTATGTTTTTTTTTTTTATTTTTTATTATTATTATTATTTTACCCCAAATCCACAAAATATTTTCTTTCCCACAGTAAAATACTTATTTTATCTTTTTATGGACAAACAAAATATTATAAGAGTACGTATACGCCCCAAACACAACGAGTTAGTTTGATTGTATTTTGCTGATGTGGGTATCTTTATCTCATGTTCGAGTTGATAGCTCGTAAAAGGTTCCTCCTATAAAAATTGTTTACTATTTTGGTTATGTATATTTTTTTTATTGAAAATCTATATACTTACGGGAGAGATACTCGTATTATTTAAGTACGATGGAGTTGTGCTATAAAAGAAGGAAACGCATTTTTATGAATGCATATTGTAAAATGTACTCGTTAGCGGTTGATAATTCGAATGAACGACATTTTTATGATGCTTTAAATTAAAAGCTCTCAACTTTAAGTAATTGCTTTTAGATTTGTCTTCGACTCCTCAGTTTATTAAATCATGATTGGAATTTACAATCATTGATTTAAGTTTTTGTCTTGTTTTTAATATTTAAATTTAACCAAAAAACATGTTTTGGAAAAATAAATTAGAAAATTATGTTGCCTGTAGAAAATTGTTTCTAAGGAGTAAAAAGACTCCAATAAAATTGTTTGAGCCGAATTTACTTTCTTCATATAAAGCAAATTCAATATGGATCAGATTTGAATGGAATTAAAATAAAGAGTGACTAAATAAGAAGATATTTTAATTAAAATAATTCGTCTCTTGATATTTGTCTTCTTTATTTAGTTTATTATGATTAATTATTATCGTAAGGGGAGCCAGTGGAACGAATGTCTTCTTACAACTTCAAACTTGAATGTCACATTGTTTTCAATGTTTAAATCATAGCCCGGATAAATCTCACTTTTAAAACTCTGGCGACAACAATTCAATATTAATAACACTTAAAACCAATGAAAGTTATTACGAGGGCGGGTCAATAAGTCCGTGACTTTTGGAATAAAACACAGATTTGTTGATAAAAAAATAATTTTATTTTTCAACGTAGTCTCCCTTGAGCTCTATACACCTTTTCCAACGCTTCTCCAATTTTTTTATCCCTACCAAAAAAAAAATGATATGTCGAGGTCCTCAAAATAGGCCTTTGTTTGCGAGATGACTTCATCATTGGAGTCAAATCTTTTTCCACCAAGCCATTTCTTCAGGTTTGGGAACAAGAAGTAGTCGGGTGGATGAAGGAGCAATTCATAGACCAATTCATAGATTTTTGCCATGGCAACTGCACATGTGTGCACCCTTGCATTGTTTTGGTGGAAAAGAACGCGGCACCCATCTTGCGGAAAGCTTTCTCATGCCCAAGTGATCATTCAAAATTGAAACCACTGAGCTGAGCCATGCGAGATCCCTACGACTTTCACAATCTCTCGCACTTTCAATCTTCGGTCGGCCAACACCATATCGTGAATTTTTTCGATTGTTTCGGGTGTAGAGACCTCAACTGGGCGTCCAGGACGTTGGGCATCTTCAGTGGTTGTACGGCCACAACGAAATTCAGTAAACCACTTTTTTACCATTGAAATCGATGGTGCAGAGTCCCCATAGTATTTATCAAGCTTAGCCTTGGTCTCGGTATGGGTTTTTTTCGCAAGAAATTATGCTTAATAAGCACACGAAATTCACTTTTTTCCATTTGCTCCTCAAATTAGTGAGTAGTCGATAAAAATAGCTGTCAAACACAAACTAACTGACGCAGCAAGTTTAAATTTTGACAGGAGTCAACTGACAGATGCCTGTTGACAGGAGCAGTGTTGCTGTTTCAGTAAGGAGGTCAGAAATTCAAAAAGTCACGGACTTATTGACCCGCCATCGTACCTTTTCATTTATGAAGAAATAAGGTCCAAAGACACTGCCGCGTGGTTAAATCTCAGTTTTTAATCTCTGGCTACAAACATTCAATTTAAATTACATCGAACTTAAAACCAATTAAGGTTACTACATTTCTCATTTATAAAGAAATAGGGTCCATAGACGCTGCCATGCGATTTTCTTTAAACAGAGTTGTAAACAATTTTACTGCAGTAGAATTTTTTCAAATGCATAATTTTGTAGTTAAGATGTTTTTTTTTAGTTTTGCAGAAACCAGTAAAATTACATGAAAAATACTTAACTGCTTCAATAGCCATAATTTGTCTCGTCGAAGATGATACATTGACCTGAAGCCCATTTCAACAACATTATACATTTCTTAGCCTAAAGCCTGGACATTTGACGACATTCAGGAACTTGAAGTCGTAAATTATTGCTTAAGCAAAATCTTAAAGCCACTAGGGTAAACTGAGTTGACCTCTTGGCGGTGCCCAATTCCTGGTTGCTTTTTGTTTCAGACCAATCTTTGTCAGAGAAAGCTAGACTCGCCTGAGTCTAGCCAGATCAAAAAAATCTAGTCTCGTTTCGGTATCGTCTCGTATAATATTAAATCTCGGTGTCACAATTTTTGATTTAATCTTGTAAACCGTGTTTTCGTCCCACTCAATTATTTTTTTTTTTAAATGAGGAACAAGATTTTTGCTCTGAATTTGTATTAATTTTATATTTTTCTCTCCATTCTGCATCAGTGGTTTAAATTTGAAAAAATCTCTCGTCTCTTGACCAACTCTTTAATTTCTTCCACAATAAAATCCAGATAAAAATCAACCAGATAACGGAATTTACCCTGTGTATTTACGCCTTTGGTGAAATTCTGATAGTATTTACTAATAATTTACGAACGCTCAGCAAACAAAAGAAGATACTTAATGTAACGTGAATTTTACTAAATTTGCTGAATTTCGTTAGTATAACTTGTACAGAAAATGTACATAATATAGGGTGTCCCAAAATTAACGCAAGATTTCTTGCGTTAATTTTGCGACACCCTTTATAAAGACAAGTATTTTTTTAAACACTTAATCAATCCAAAAAGGTTACCCTTTGATGTGATTTCGTTTCTAAATAAATATGTATATCAACTTGTTTGAAATTAACGCAAGATTTCTTGCGTTAATTTTGGGACACCCAAAACTAACGCAAGAAATCTTGCGTTAATTTTGGGACACCCTATATATACTTAACTTTTCGTCGGAATTTAGCAAGTCATCAATTTTCTAGAAAGAGGCATTTTAAAGAAGATCAGTTCCAAAAATTGGGCAACTTATGCTTACATATCTAAGAATAAATTTTGATAAAAAGATGTTTAAGCATGCTTTAAGTCACTGCTGCAATATTCTAAAATCTATCGAATGTTTCCAATTTTGATCACTGTACTAGAAAAATATTAGGAATTTTAGCAATTTTTAAGACAGATTTTTTAAGCAATGTTCTATCTCAATAACTAATTGTAACTCCCCTTCTCCTTAAACAATTCTATCGGTACAGTTTAAGATCATTGCTCACAACATCAAATCCTGGCGGTGAGCCCTATTTGATGGCAAACTTTTAAACTTGCTGCCCTGGCATTGTTTTGTCGCTTAGTTTTTGAAATTCGCTAAAAGTATTTCATAAGATTCGCCTCTTGTCTTTGAAAAAATGCTTCGAGTGAGTTCCTCTTTCTAAGCTACCAAAACTTAACAAACGCTGCAAATTTGTTAACCTTTGGTCTTGGTTTTATCTATCTAAGTATTGATTTTTTTAGGGTGAACAATGAAAAACCAATACCCTATGTATATAGGATAAACCACAGCCACCACGATACTCTCACAAGGAGGCCATCCCATATATGTTCATGGCATTAACCATGGGGCTGTAACATATCCCGTGGTACCATTTTAGCAATGGTTTGGTGAGCTTTTATTTAAGTCTTTGATGTGGTGCCACCTAGGGAAGCTTAATCTACAATTACATCATTCTATTATAAAATGATTTTTACTTCCACTTCAGACTTTTATCTTTTTTTTATCACACCGACTCAATCGTCGATTTGTATATTTACTGATTTTTATAGATTTTTTTATAATTTATATCAGTAAGTTAAGCCTCCAGACTTACTCTTAGGAAGGAAGATAGCTATAACTTCTTGCGTTCGTTCACAAGTAGAGAATATAACTCAGATGCAATTTCTCATTCCATTGAACAGTATCACTTCATCAACGAACTACACTGAATTCTCAAACTTGTGCCCAGGAGCCACCGCGAGGAGGTGCAAGTAAGTGCTTCTTCCTTCCAGATCATAGACAAGCTCAACAGGTCTTCCCTATGTCTATTGGAAGTCAGTTTGACTCCCTCTATCGGTACAATAAAACTTCCAGGAACGACCACCCCGGTTTACCCTTGAAATCAAATTTTGGACTAACTGTCAAGCATAGATATTCGTTTTCCAGCCGCACATCAAGAATGTAGAATGCTTTAATCAGCTCTGTTTTTTCCCTTTCAATTTTATTTAAAACTTTTTAGCCAATATATTCTAATATTTTCTTATTCTTAATAGCCTACTATCTCTAACGATTGATTTCTTTATACTTTAAAAATTGGTTATTACCCTTTTAAGGTAGACACAAATCGGGTAACAGAAAATGGCGTTAAAAATGATGTCCAAATTGTAAAAGGTCATCTATTGCTTCAGTTTGCCCAAGGTTTTTGTATATGCAAAATAGCAAAGAAAAATCAAACTTTTTTGTATTATAAACTAGAAATATTCCACTGTTATGGGTGCCAGTATTATACCAAATCATGTACTGAAACCACCTTAAACCTACTTAAAAGCATTAACAAATTTAACATTTAGCCCTATCACGAATTCATACAATTTTGCATTAAAAACGGATTCCGTGATACGGTTTTTCGGAATTCGTAAAAGTTTCATATTACGATGATATTCGTGATAGGCCTGATTTCTTCATTACATTACTTTTAATTACCATATTATTTTAACGGATCCAATTTGTCAAATTTGAAATTAAAAAATCACCTTCGAAATGGTTTTATACTCGAAAAACGATTTTTTTAATATCTGTGAAAGTTCTTAGCCAATAGACAGTTTTTGTATAAAAAATAATATTTTACGACATAGAGCAACTAAAAATGGGCAATCATTTTTTTAACTCAAAAATCTTGAGAACAAAGTAGATAAATAAAATATTGTAAACAAAACATTGTTTTTATCACTTGGTAAATTTTTTGAGAAACATCCAAGGACCTACGAAAACTACAGGTAAATCGATTTAACATCTCGAATATTTGTACAGAAAATAGCTTAAAGGGCCTATTATGGATCACAACTCAACTTAGTTGAGTTGTAATCAAGACAACTCAATTTGAAGACAACTGCAAAAAAAATTCGTATTATGGGAGACAACTTTTTTCAGTTGAGTAGACCAAATACATTGCCTACTTTTATGTGCTTGTTTTGTGTCAAAATCAGCTGTGTAAAGTAAAATCGTAGGTATTTCAAAGTTTTGAATTCAGTGCAAAATTTTATTAAAAAGACAAAATAATACGAAATGGAAAGTTGTATTGATTTGTTTCTTGTAAATTCGGAAAAAGAAAATCCCCTGAATGTTGCGCTGGTGAGAAAAAATATTAGAGATAGCTCCAATCCATTGGAACTTCCAAACAAAAAGCATTTTTTGTAAACAAATTCTTTGGTGAGAAGTGTTGATTTAATGACTCCGTTTTGTTGCAGATTTATAAGTTATTTTAGATTCGACAAAGACACATTTGTTTATGTGCTAAACGAAATCAAAGATTATTTGAAACAACCATAGCGTTCCTCCGCAGTCCCACCAATTCTCAAACTCTGCACTGCCCTACATTTCATGACAGAAAGAAGTTACCAAAAGTGCAGTGGTAATGATTTTAATTTAGGCCTTGCTCAACCAACAGTTTCGGTGGTAGAAGTGCTAGACGTAGTAGAAGAACATATCTGACCAATTTGAATTTATCGAAGATTTATTTTTATCAGAAAACCAGATTTCCTGGAGTAATAGGATGCATCGATGGAACTCATGTTCGAATCATAGCACCAAAAACAAATCTTCAACATCTCTATATAAATAGCAAAGGTTACTACAGTCTGAATGTCATGATTGTAAGTGTATGTTTCTGCAGGTTTTGTGATTTTTGTCTAAAAAAAATATTTTCTTACAAACGTTTATATTATTATTTGTAAAACTTACATTTTTTTCTCCATTTTCTTAATAAAATTGCTTTTCAATTCGCTGTTGGTGCGTACCGATATTTTTTTGTACACACAAATGCACTACACAACCGGTAAATAGCAGTTGTTGAATTTTGATAACAATCACAACTGAGAGGCAACTCAACTGGCTTACATAATACCCCCAAACACACTTAAAAAGTCAACCATTTCTCAGTTGACTACTGGTTGACTTGTGACAGTCAACTAGTTGTGATCGGTAATACCGATTGCCGAATTACAACTCAACTTTGTTCTTAGTTGTCTTTCATAATAGGCCCCTTAAAAAGTCAACCATTTCTCAGTTGACTACTGGTTGACTTGTGACAGTCAACTAGTTGTGATCGGTAATACCGATTAGCGGATTATAACTCAACTTTGTATTTAGTTGTCTTACATAATAGGCCCCTAAATTTGAATTTTCGTTGCATATTTTTGTATGTTTTGATGTGACAGTTTGCCTCAATTCAAAAAATACCACTTGCAAACTTTTAGGAGCGCCAATGGGAAGAGTTATCAGTGTGGATTGGACCCATACTAATTTTTGCTTCAGTATCCTTTTTGGAGCTAACTTTTCAGAATTGACCTTAAACTTCTTAATCCTAGAATTTTTGATTTCTCTTTTAATGTTGTTCTCCTTTTTAAAATATTTCTTCTTTGTTTAAAATTACATCATCTTCAAGTTGGACTTGAGTGAATTTGTTTTGATAATTAACCCTTTAAAAATTTGTTTTGCGTTATTGTATTTTATGATTCGACCTTCTTAGTCTCCAATGAGAGCATGAAGGTATTTTTTACACATATACAAACTAATAAATATCAACTAGCAACATAAGTCTCAGAGTCTTAACTTCGTACAATAATAATTTTAACTTAAATTAAAATTCCTTAATGATTAATTTTAGTTTCTAAAGAGAAAAAAAAACCCACCATATTTCATTATACATACATAATATTTTTATTTCCTACTGTTTCTTGAAGACAACAGAATTTATGTTCTTTATTTTGCATAAAACAAATAAAATGTTTACAAGAAAAATGACAAAACGAGTCATAACTTTTTTCCCACCTTTTGCTTAGTTGGTACGAGTAGTACATGAATTTTTCTTCTTCCTAAATAACTCATTTAAGGATACAAAACAAGGACTAAAATAAGAAGAGGAAAAATATCCAAGAATGTTTCAAATTACTTTGGAAAATTATTATTCTCGCACAACAAGACAAAGTAGCATAAATAACTGCCTTTTGGGCTGAATATAAGAAAGGGCTGAAGAGAGAAAGAAGTTGAGATATTTTTGTGATTCCTCAACCATGTAATAAACATCCTTTTTACCCTTAACAAATAAATCACTTTACCACTGCCATCAGCTCAGCACAGCACAGCACAGCCCAGTTCAGCAAAGTGCCAGCGAGTGATTGGTCCTGTCCCAAACCTTACATGGATCAGTTTTATTATTTAAGACAAAAATCGCTTTGTTGTTTGTGTAAATCGGATTTTTGGAAATTTACAGAAATTTTATTCGAACATCAACCAAAAATAATAAAATTTCAAAATAAAAGAAAAAAAAAACAACGAAACGAAACTTTTAAATTGCTCTTTAAACTTTTATATAAAATCGTACTTCCATACATATATAGCCACAGGATATTGTACTGTACATTCTTTGTTGTTGTTGTTTTGTTTGTTTCCTTTTTTTTGTGTGTGCTTGCTTGTTTGCTTGCTTGCTTGTTTGTTTGCTTGCTTGCTTTATTCATTGAATTTAATGCCATTGAACAAGCAAAACATCGAGTTGAGAGTCCGTAAGCCTCGAATGTCCTTTTAGCTCAATAACTCCAGCTCTAGCTCCACGCTATTCAAGCCACCCAAGCCAACCATCATCGCAACATTCAGAAAGAGTTACATATTTGCAAAAACAATAGACCGCTGCTGCTCAACTCACTCTGCTCCGCGATTATCCCGAAGAGAATTGTATTCAAGCTATCGATTAATCATTGGAAACATTACACTTGGCTGAGTTTTAGGGGTTTATAAATCCCAACCCCTTGATGGGGAATTATTTTCGAAATCCATTGTTCGGAACCGTTCGTTGGGTCGCGGTCGGTCGGTCTTGGTGTGTGTCTGTTATTCCCATAGGAATCAAAAAGTTTATAGTTTTTTTTTAATCTCTCTATATAGACATAAAATCAGTCGTTAAATTGAAGGAGGACGGGCGGGGGTGGTGAAGGGGGAATGAGCGTAGGGAGGCTTATTTAATTTTTCTTCTTTTATTTTTTTTCAAAAATGAGGGAATAATTCACACTATCCTTGGGGAAACGAACAAATAAAACAAATCGGGCCTATTGGTTCAATGGCCTGTTCTCAAATGCATTCAACTGCAGAAATATACATACATATACATTTTTATTTTTCCCTTTGCAAGTTCATTAGATAATTGGCACATTAGGGTGTTTTTTTTATTTGCATAGCTCGTTTTTGTTGACGATAAAACTCTGGCAAAGTTCCAGATACTTTGCATTAGCTTGAACAATTCTTTGTAAATATAGACACTGTAGGGGAATTAGTTGGAATTAGTGTGATGTTTTGTTGGCGAATCGTGTTTTGTGAGGATTTTTTTTTCAGGTTTTTTGTAATTTAAGGACAAGAATAGCGCACTTTTTAATTAATATCAATTGTTAAATTTTATGGAAACACAAACACAATTGAAAAGATTCTTTATTTTTGTTTAAATTACATTTATATTCGCATAATTAATTTTGAAAATAGAATAGAGTTGCTTTTGAAGTGGAGTTGTGTTTCTTTTGAAAGAATTGTTGATGTAAACATTTGAGGTTAATTTGTTTCTAATTTTTTTCATCGTTTAAAATTTCTCTGGGAAAACAATTACCTTTTAAAACTTATTTTTGTTGAAATATGTTTTTGAAGTTATTTTTATTTCTAGAGTTCTTATTTTTTAAGCATTCGGTAGCCATTGAGAAAAATAAAAGCTTACTTCATTTGTCTTACTATGTACTATTATATAATACAGGGGTTTCCAATAAGAGATTTCATTTTGGTTTGGCTACGGTAGCAATAGCAGAACATCATTTTATAAAATTTTCCATGGCGAGTTCGCACATTTAAGCCTTTATGTCCTCGATAATTAATTGAATTCCATTTTGAACCGATTGTAGTGCATTGGCATAGACCTTGGCCCTGTTTCAGCAAACACTTTTCACATTGCAACTTTTCACTTTTACTTTGCGTTTCACCAAACGCAAAATTGCATAGTGAAAATTATTTAATTGAAAAGTACCATCGAATCTGTGCTGTCTAAAATTGGAAATAAACTACAGTTCAATGACCAAAGGAATATTTATTTCAGACCCTTTTAAATACACTACATTGGGCTAAGAATGAAGCTCGATATCACGGTGTTGCATCTATGCTCAGAAAAAGCAAATCCACCTTCTGCAGAGTGGTTCATTGCGTGTCATCATAATATCATCATTGATACATTTTTCTTTAACAACATTTGCTGGCCCCAAAATTTTTCAGATTTTTATAATATTAATGTGGTCATCTAAAGAAAAAATTCTGAAGGTATAAAATTGTGATTACTCTTTCGAGAAATAAAATCGGTGCAAAATTAAGATTGTTTCGTGGTTAGTGTGGTTAATATTGTGTCTATATCAATATTTCCCAATTCCGAGTCAATCCATTATTATTCACGTAAGCTATAAGGTGAAAATAGGCCTCATCACTAAAGAAGATTTTTCGATGAATATTCTGATAGTTTTGATGCATTTCAGGGGCCCAATCAACGAAGATCCGTTGTTTTCTGCTGATTTGATTTCTTGTGTTAACATCTTCTCAGCTATTCCATAAAATCATTGGACTCTGTCTCGATAAACTCACTAACAGCCTAAAACTTTCGATCATCTAACACCTAACGGTTTAATGTTGTTTATGGAATGTGTAATTTCAAAACTCGACAAACCTGGGCTACAGGGCTACATTAGAAATATTCTCAGTTGTTCTTGAGCGCGGCGGCGGCGTACACGGCTCCGATTGTTCACATCACTAATTTGGCCAATAAGCTCAAGTTTGTGCCTAGATTCAATGTTTCTGAATCTGGACGAGAAGGTCCTTAACGACGCAATGACTGTAAAATTTTTGTAGAGAGTTTTAACAATTTAAATATGAAACATTTGAAATTTTTAAAAATTAACAACTCGTAAAACTAGAATCTCAAACGAGAAACATTTATTATTCTGCCCACGAATGAACATCGGTTTACCCTCGAGATCACTTTCATACGTACTGTCTAGTGTAGAGATTCTTTTTCAGCCGCACATCAAGAATGTGAAATTTGGAACTTTGATTTTTCAACCTATTTCCATTTTCAGAATTTTAAAACTTATGTGCATCGGTATCTCCTCTTAATTTTTTATCTATTCTCAAAAGGAAGGTAATTTTGCGACTTCACTTACGCTTTAAAATATTAAAGTGCACTAATACTAAGATACAACTCAAAGGGATGTACCCTTAGAACTTTAATTTTTCATCTAGTTCCAGGGTAATTGTTTGTACTTATAATTGAAAACTTTAAGTACTAATCAATTCTAGACCTTTCAGTTCCTTTCTTTTTTTTATAATTTACAGGCACTCGAGGGGTCATTAGTACCCTTTATATGTTTATATGTTTATATTTAAACACAGTGCGAGCGTTAGGAAAATAGGGAAAGGATTTAAGAGGAGATACCGGTGCACATTGGTCTTAAAGTTCTGAACATCAAAATAGGGGGGGGGGGGACAGAGTTTGCTAAAGCATTCCACATTCTCGATGTGCGATTTAAGAAAGAATCTCTATACTTGACAGTACGCCCGAAATTGAGCTCAAGGGTAAACTGATGAGCATTCCTGGAAGTGCGAGTATTACTGCTAAATCGTTTAAGGGGTGGAATGCAACTGGCTAATTCGACAGAACATTGTTTGTAAAAATATCGATAAAATAACGAAAGGCATGAGACATTGTGAAGGTGTTCTAGCGATGTATATGTTTTAATTACAGTTCTATCGCTTATCATTTTTAAAGCCCTTTTTTGAATTCTATCCAAAAGGTTTAAACTTGTGTTAGGGGCACCTGCCCAGATATGCGAATTATATTCAAGATTTGGACGGATGAAGGCTTTATAAATTACAGCCAGATCAGAAGGGGTGAAAAATTTCTTGCACCGTGCGTCGCGGCGGAGAAATCCTAAGCACCTGGCAGCATTTTTGGCAATGTCAAATATGTGATCATTCCATAAAAGGTGATCTGTGATACACATGCCGAGTACTGACAGTTGATTAGTTTCCTGGATGCAAGTGCCACTCATAGATAGCGGCATCGGGGGTGTGTTACGCTTTAACGACAGGAAACAGCATTGAGTTTTCGAAGCATTAAATTCTACACGGTTTTTGATTCCCCATTGTACAATGCTGTCGAGATCAGAATTTAATGAGCTTATCATACGCTGCCGTTGAAGTTCCACATCCGAAGGACAAGGATGTGAATCTAGAAACGAATATGAAAAGCTGAGGGTACTGTGTCGTCTCGGCGAAACAGTTTAATGGATTAGAAGTATCATTTATGAATATAAGGAAAAGAGTCGGAGACAAAACGGAGCCCTGGGGAACACCAGCATTTATTTTATGAATTTCAGACTTGAAACCATCCAATGCAACTTGTATTGAACGGTTTGAAAGGTAATTTCTAATCCAACGAAGAAGAGATTCATCAATACCAAAAGCACGCATTTTCGATAAGAGAGCTTGATGCCAAACTCTATCAAATGCTTTTATTTCCTTAAATACTTTCAATTACTTTTGTAATTTAATTTCTTTTGAGAAATTAAATAGTACAATTAAAGTTCAAGTTGCCAATTTTCCTTACTGACTCTAAAGTCTAAACTCTCTTACTGTTACTCTTTGATTTTTCCTAATAGTTTCCAAGACTTTCAAAAAGAAGTACAAATATTTTGTTTATAATTTTTGTATCATATTTTTACCTTTTTTAACTTCTTCATACAAATAATTAACATGTACATACCTTCATCGGTATACTATTTAATACGAGCATATGAATACGAGAATTTTTTTATTAGTCAAAGAAATACCTTATCCAACTTATTAAAGTATGGTGGAGCCTTTCAGAATTTAATAAACTTTTAATTTCGGTTAGAATGTGGACCAAATTAAAAAAAAAAACTTCGGTTTTTCCCAAGTGCAAAATTTCCAAGAAAATACATTTTCTCTACCAAAAACAAAAACTAAACAGACCGTCCCCCAAAATATATAAAAAGTATAAAAAATAAAATAAAGTAAACACATCAATCTTTTTTTTATATATATGTAATTCTACAAAAGCCAACCCGGGTTTATATACTGACGTCTTTCAACACAAAAACTTGTGGCATTTAGTGTGTTTAAGGTTTCTCTTTAAAAAAAGTACCTTTTTTTCTATAATTTTATTAAAGTAACCGACAAAGTCATCAGAGTCCAAATACAACAATAACAAAAAAGAAAACAATTTCTCGTCTTTATTATTTCATAAAATTAAATTAAAAACACATGAAGAAATTGTGTGTCAGTGTTTTTTATAGGTATTGGGTTTTTTCTAATGTTTAAAATTATAATTACAAACATATTTTTATAGCTATGGACTGAAGGTTTTTTTATAGGAGAAGTATTATAGTAAAATAAATGGAAAAACAAAAAGGCAATACAACATTAACAACAAACAAAAAAGTTCAAAGATATAATCCTAGCAATTTGCAGAACATTTTAATTGCTTTTGTTGTTTTCTAGGTACTTGTTATATTTCTATTTTTATTTTAAATTGAAAGATAATTTAAAAATAGAAATATGGACTTGAATATACGAAGAAGCTGTATGGAAAATGTAAAACTATGGTTTTTGAGGATTAGCTTTTTGTTTGATATTTGTATTGTTTTGCTTAATTGTCATGATGTCTGTCGTCTATTCATCATATTTTTTTTTATTGTTATTATTGTCTTTTTGTGAATTATCAAACTCCATCAGATTGATGGGTTTCTTTTTCTAAGACTTGTCTTTTTTTTAAAGGTTTTATGGTCAAACAGGAATGTTAAATGGAGTTTTTGTTATTCAAAAAAGAATTATATAAAACAAAGAAAGGTAAAAATAACCATTGTTTAGTGATAGCAAAATTTCACTGCTTTTAACAATACTTTAAAGTGGTTGAATACAACTTACGTCTATTTTTCCTTAAAGTTAGGTATACTTAGAGTTCTGTAGCAAATTTCTGATGAGGGTAGTAATAATCGTGTTTGAAACAAATTCTTTAATCAAACGAAAAATTATGAAAGCAGTTGATTTTGAATTCGATTCGCTCAGATATTTTTTCTTATTAAACTATTAAAAGCAGTCAAACCGGAAAATTAGGGATAAGGAATTTACGAAGAAAAAGGTCGTTCAAAATCAATTAAAAAAAAAAGAGGCTGGGATGCGACCCACACTGATAACTTCCCATCCCGTCTGTCAATTTGTCTTGCTTAAAAGTTTGTCTGTATGTATCAATATTTACCAAATTTGCGTACTATTTTTTGTAGATTTTATTTTTTTATGAAAAAAAACGGACTGTTGGATTTTTATAAAAAAATTACTGAATATCGAAAACAATATTTTCTGTGAAATTAAATAAGTTTGAAGCCAATATTTGTAATTTTTGAAAAGCTATTTGAGTCGAAAGTTACCAAGTACCAAGTTTTAGTATTGTTTTTTTTTTGGTTTTTATTTTTTGTAAAAAAAAACTGCCTATTCGATTTTTCTCAAAATTTTACCGAATGTTAAAAACAATATTTTTAGAAAGATAAAAGTAGTTTAAAACCAATATCTCAAAGTTTTGAAAAGATATTTGAGTCGAAAATCAATTTTTACCACCTTTTATAATTTTTTTTAGGTTCTTATTTTTTGTAAAAAAAAACTGTCAATTCGATTTCTCTCAAAATTTTTCTGAATGTTGAAAACAATATTTCTTATAATTTAAAGTTAGTTAGAAGCCATTATCTCAAATTTTTGAAAAGATATTTGAGTCGAAAATTAATTTTTACCAACTTTTGTATACAAATTTTTTCGGTTTTGAATTTTTTGTACAAAAGCTGTCAATTCGTTTTTTTTTTCAAAATTTTTCTGAATGTTGACAACAATATTTTTTGAAAGATAAAAGTATTTTAAAGCCAATATCTCAAAGTTTTGAAAAGATATTTGAGTCGAAATTCAATTTTTACCAACTTTTAGTAATGTTTTTTTAGGTTTTTATTTTTTTTTTTTTTAAACTGTCAATTAGATTTTTTGCAAAATTTTATCAGATGACAAAAACATTATTCTTCGTTGCACAAAATTGTTTTGAAGATGAAATCATATTTAAGTCGTAAAATTTTCGAGGTGACAAATTTTTTTTCAGTTTTTTTAATTTATAAAAAAAAAAAAACGTTAATTGAATTTTTTTCGAAAATATAATTGTTTTGTATCACGTTACAATATATAATATAAAATTTAATTCAAGTCTCTAGCGTCATTGGTTGGATGAGATATTAAGGTTTAACCAAAATGTTCACCTTTTTTTAAACTGCTATGGTAAAAAAAAACCACCCACGCAATTTTCTTGAAAACCCTTTCTGCATCTTTCTGCCTATTATCTGTATAACAAAATTTATTTGAAGTCGATATCTCTTCTGGTTCTTGAGCTATGGACGACGAAAAAAACGTCACGAACGTACGGACGTACGTACACACGCACGCACAGACATCTTTCTAAAAATCTTTTATTTCGACTCTAGGGACCTTGAAACGTCGAGAAATGTCAAAATTTTCAATTCGACAAATCGGACCCATTACAATAACTTCCTATGGGAAGTTAACTAGATTACCTCAATCTTTATCGTTCAAAACATATGCATTGTAATCGTTGCTCATTTCGTCTCATTTAAATTTAGCAAACTATTTCTCATCGTTGGATTTTTCTGGTGTCCGAATAATTTACGAGTTTTGGCAATTAAGTTCCGGGAATTTGTCAATAAAAAACAAGAAAATGAAATTTAAGGAAAAATTTTACTATCGACCTTCACAATAATCTCCCTTTAACTCTACACAACGATTCCAACGTTTCTCCCATGATTGAAAGCACCCTTGGTAGTCCTCCGAAGTTAGCCCGTTTAGCACCACGGTTAGAGCTTCTTAGACCTTCTGTACGCCGCCATAATGAGTTCCCTTGAGGTGCGATTTCATCTTGGGGAATAGAAAAAAGTCGCAGGGAGCAATATCGGGACTCAGCCAACAGTCTCTGTCGTCGCTCTGAATGCGAGATAACAGATCCTCGCAAATCGATTTCCGCATTTGTTTTTGTTCATGGGTGAGAACTTTAGGCACCATCTTTGCGCAGATCTTTCGCATGTTCAAATTTTCGTGTAACATCTTGCGAACCGAATGCACGAATGCTTAGGCGCCGACGGTCAGACGTGATCAACATGCGCAAACGATCAACATTCGCGTCGGTACGAGAGGTGACGGGAGCTCCTTCACGTGGATCGTCTTCCACCGATTCACGCCCTTTCTTGAACCCATTCAATCACACGCGTTTTTGACATGCTATCGTCTCCATAGACAACCTGCAATTTTCGGAGGATTTCCGAGGTTTTTTCGCCAGATTTCACTAAAAATTGAATCACAACACGTTGCTTGTATTGTACGTCACACATTTTCACTACGCCACTTAAAAAGTTACTTGCAAAACATACGCATAAAACGCAAACAAACGTGCTATATACTTCAACTTTGAACTCTAACTAAAAGGAAGATCCCTCTTCTTAGACAGATGATAACAAATGAAAAAGTGTTGCCAGTTTTTAAATTGTAACTAAAATCCCGGAACTTAATTGCCACACGTCGTATATCAGCTTTTAACTTCAACAGTATTTTTGTCCGTAAAAAGCAAATAAATAGCCCTAAATTACCCCATCAATACAATTTCGATTCGTTAAGAAAGTCTTCAAAAATTTCCACTTTGCCACTTTATGTAGAGCGTAAGGGCTTGATAAACCTTACATGTTCTGGATTTCCACGAACTTACTTACTTAAATTTGGTCCTTAGCTAGATTTCTCCAGTTTGGTGAGGTCACTTTCCACTAGTGCGCGCCACCTGATCCACGGTCTTCCTCTACTGCGCTGTCCTGTGGATGTGGATTTCGAAGACTTTCCACGAACTAAGGAGCCCTAAATGTGCTTATCGTTAGTTTATTTCTTTTTTAATTTGAGCCTTAAGGTGTGGTGTTTCCAGCTTGTCGTCAGATAAGATCGTAAAAAGTTTGAGGAAGAAGGGATTTTTTAACCAAGCCGGTATTATTTGCATAAATCTTGCATCATTAGAATTTCGAAATTTGATTGTGGTGTTTCCAGGTTTACGGTCTTAACATGTTCAAGTATCAAATCACGCGAAGGTTACAAACTATTTTATTTAAAAAGCAAATATAAATTTTAGAAAGAAAAAATACTTCATTAATTTTTAAAGTCTCCAAAAGCCTAAGTTTAATAGGTAATATCTCAAAAAACTGAGATTATAAAGCGTTTTTGATATCGGATTTAAACAAAAGGGAAACTTATGAGAAAAGTAGTTAAAATTTAATTGAAACTTACAAAACCTTGTTTACCAAGGTTTTGTTAAAGAATGTCATAAAAATACCACAAGAGATATCTTGTCAATATTCGTACTTGGAAATTTGAGGATTTGGAGATTTGTTAGGGATTTTTGAAATGTAGATTTTCTCTTTGGAGATAATGGCCTTCCAAAGCAATAACTTAAGAAAACCGCTTACAAAGTAATCGAGAAGCTTTAAGTCGCACAAACGAAAGGGCTTGTTCAGGAAATAAAGTTGTTACCATATTTTTTAATAAATTAATGGTTAAGCGAGCTCATGAAAAATGTTGTCGATGTTAAGCTAATAATTTGAATTGCCATTCATCAAAGCGCTAGGTCCTTCCTCATTTTGAAAGAAACTTAATTCACTAATGGCTTGAGGATTGTCTTCGCTTTATTTATTGCAATTTTGTTTCTTGACTAAAACATTTGAATTGAAATAAATTTGATCACTAATAAGCTCAACACAGTAAATGCACGAAATGTTCTTTTAATTTCTTGAATAGATTTTTTTTTTAAAGTAAATTTTCGCAATATTAAAGCTTTGTTCCTGGCGTTAAATGATTAATGGTGAACTTTCAAACATTACTGAACAGAAATGTCTATGCAGTTTGATATTCTCAACTGTCAAACAATAGCCAACAACAATAAACCGTTATCATGCTGCTAAAAAAACACTATACATATACTTATTATTAATAATTAATATTATTAATAATGTAAGTTTTCAACAAACTTATTAAACGTTAACTTATTAATATCTTGTTGCAAGGACCTCTCGATCCTATCGGTACAAACTTTAAATCTGTCTTCATTTCAGATGCTATATCTTTTTAACGTCTCAAAACTCAAAACGGTGTCCACGAAGCTTTCTCTTGAGTTAAGCAAAAAGTCAAAAGTTCTACATGGTTATTAGTCAGATGAATAGGTCGAGCTTTTTAACTTTTCTGACACCAATCGAGATTTAACTTTTCTGGGCCGAACCGATCACTTAAAATGGTTTCCATTGATCGATATTCCAACAAGTTCAGTAATGTTTCGGGCTGTCAATCTTCGACGATTTGAGACCACGAATGCTTGGATTTTGTTGCATCAGTTAGTCTTTAACTCGTTTTCTATCAATTATTTGAACAAGTTGCTCTTGTTTTCCATATAGATGAAGATCAATGAAGCCGTTTTGGATTATTTTTAACCATTACGAACAAAAACGAAAAATTTAATTCCAAGTGTTTTTGTAACTTAACTTGTATCCTATCAATTTACAGAAAAAGAAGCCATACAATCGCTGATAGTTGCTCACAGCATTAAACTTCAACCACAGCTTAAAAAAGCGGTAACAGACAAGAGTTTCCACACTTTAACTTTTGAGAATAACTCGAGATTTTTCGAGCTCTACGAAAATGTTCTGATACCATAAAACATCAATAAATGCCTCCAATATAATATTGGAAGAATATTCTTCTATTATCGTGTTCAACAGGCCTATACCAATTGAATCAGTTCGGCTTGAATAGAAAAGTTCTATGAGACTTGAGAGTGCCTCATCTAAAGATATCTTTATCTTTAATCAAACTATGATGAATCTATTCTTCCCGATGGCGTGAACACATGATTTTCAAGGGATCATTCACGGATATATTTCTGTTTCCTCCAAAACTTTGCTTAATGGTTGCAAATTATTTCTCATTTTCCAACTAACAAATAATCGAAATTGACTGATGGAAACACTCAGATTGATATTAATATTTTGTAGAAGTTTTCCCAAAAATGTTCAAAATCTCAAATTAAAACCTAAATGATAGGTACTATAAGAACTTTATTCCTCAAGCTTCAAACAGATGTAATATCAGAAATCAAAACTATACATCCTCTGTAGCATGTTTCTGTTTACATGAGCTAATAACCCTTCTAGAAATCCACTTGAAGAAAATATATCAAAACTAGGCTAGAAAACCCTCTACTCCCATTAAAAAAGTAACCTTTTTTTATATTTGTTTGAAAATGCCTCATTGAAAAACCAAACAAATCCCATTACACGCACAATATTAAAGGCTCAATATCTTGAATTACCAACAAATTTATGAAAACTTTCACAATTATCCAAGGACTAACCCCTTCCTCACAATAATTCGAACTACTAATGGGGTGCTTTTTAACACCCACTTACACACACATTACTCTCGTATTTCTGCCTATCAAGGTTCATAAAAAATTCTGTTAACGATCACATAACAACAAATTACTACTTAACCTTTATGGCTTACTATCGAGACATTTGGCATGTTTTACACAACACTCTCGCCCAAGTCAAGTAGTTAGGTTGAAAATTGAACTGTTATGCTATTAAAAATGGAAAAAGGCAATACCGAACCCAATATGATGATAAACCCATGTTTGATTGTTGGAACTTTTATTATTCCCGCATATTCAAAGTAAGTAGTTGTTATTCAAACCCTCCTTTCCAATTTGGTAATGCCCAAATCAAAGTACCTACCATCCATATAAATATATCCTTCGATAACATCCTCTCTTCTTTTAATGTTGTAAAATGTACATATTATCGTCCATATAGCCCGCACCCGCATATCGGAAATGAACCTTCAACCTGATGGTGCGGTTGTGATGCCTTCTGAAATCAAATTGCTCCTCATTAAAATTCACATTGGACACTTCTTGTGTTGGGTATAAAGAATTGTTGAACAGCAGTGATTTCGAGAGTAAACAGCAAAAATAGAACCCCCAAAAGACCCTTAAGTCATCAAAAACGCTGTTGGTTTGCTGTTTTTCGAATGTCCTTTCATCTCTCTCAAATTGTTGAGATGGAAGCAGTATGAAATTAAAAAATGTGTATGCTACGAGATTTTCTATAATGACACAAAAGTTTTAAGGACACAAACATGCGCGGGGTATAAAAATATTGTTTGCTTTTTTAATGTCGTATCGATATTCTGTGGTAGGACATTGATGCGGGTAAAATGGAAGCAGAATCTAGGCAATTTGAGGTTTTTCTAGAATTGATGTTAATTAGTTTGGAAAACAAAAATATAACCAAACAAAAATATGGAAATATGGAAACCACCATATTGCTGTGCAGGATCGAAATGTATCCTTAAAAAAGTAGATATATGTATATAAATTTTGGCAGAATCAAAGAAGTCAGAGAGACTGAGTTTGCTAATAACGAGTTTTTTTTTCTAGGAGAACTCTGGAGGCAATTTTTTAAAACCCATATTTTTGTATGAACTTCCATAAAAGTAAATTGGGATACAGTATAGGGGTAATGAATATCAAGGATTACTTGGAATAATGAAAGTTTTTTCTGTTTTTATTTAGCATTTTGTTGGTTTATTTTTTAATGGAATTTTTGTGAATAAATCATTCTAATTGCTGTTTTTTTTAACTGATTCGCGATTAAGTGGGTTGATGAAGGATATTTTGCAAATTTCTTTTTTGGTTAAAGTTAACCTTTTCTATTTCAACCTACTTTTCTGCTTTTATAGAGAGGCAGGAGTAAAATGCAAAGAGTGGGTTTCTTAAGTTTTTGTTTTTTTTTTGTTTTCAATTTTAATGGACAGAAAAAAGGTACATAAAGATTAAAAACTCAATTTAATATCAAAAAAGATGTAAAAGAGGAAACCAATTAATCATTTAAGTGGTTTAAGAAAAAGTTTCTTTTTTTTTATTTTGTTTCCCTTTTGCAGAATTTAAATGTGCACCAATTTTAGTTTGTTACTTGTTAAAAAATATAAAAAAAGAAAATAAATTAGAAAATCATTTAATTTGATTTTATATTTTTGAGGTAATCGATTTGATGCGTAGGTAATTAAATTTTTGTTTTGTTTTTTTCTTGTGAACACATGGTGCTGCATTAGAATAATTTTTGTTTGTATTTAATCATAATTATACAATTTCGACGAGAAAAATAATAAAATCTACACTAATATTATAAATTTGAAAGTCAGTTTGTTTGCTTGTTTGTTTGTATGTTTGTCCGTCTTTCACGTCGCAACGGAGCAATAATATGACATAATTTTTTGTGTAAAAGTCGTTACAACGCTGAAGAGTGTTTTAAGCTAATTTTTACCCCTGTAAAACATCTCATTCACAGCTCATTCAAGCAGATCCAATGGTAACATTTATAATTAGATATTCAATATACAGTGGAACTTCCATAAGTCGAACTCTCAAAATGAAAGAAAAAAAATTCGAGTTATAGAAACTTCGATTTAAAGAAATGAGACAAAAGTTAGTTTAATTTTTTTTATTTTATTAAATGGAATATGATTTAAGAAAACAAAATGGTTTGTGATTAACAGAAGCTTAAAAAAAATCAGTAATCATTCGTTGGCGTTTTTTTTCATTGCATTTTATTTTATAAAAAATTTCAATCTCATTAATTACGTTGAAAAAACGATCTGGCGTGTTGTTTTCAGTAAGAAGAGCATCACGTATTGTTTCCAAGGCTTCATGGACCTTAGCTTGTTTCGGCTGCACAGTTAAGCCTTCACCTGGATCTGCATCAGCATCAACTTCATCGTCACTGATGGCTTCCACTTCATCAGATGCAACCGAAAGTAAAATTTCTTCATCAGACTGCCTATGACAAACAATAATTTCACTATCTAAGTTAATGTACTCTGGAAGACTGCATATTATGTCTTGTGTATTTTGTACACGCGAAAAATCCTCTTGCATTTCTCTGAACTCATTTATGGGCACACCAAAGTCTGCGTGAATTTCTCTTAGCCTGCCAAACTTAAATCGTCTTCTTCATCCCAATGAGAAAGTTTGCCAAATCCAGCTTTTATAAATGAATTTCGTATTGTGGAGCTCTTTACATCACAGTTCCATGACATTGAAACATTTTTTATGCAGTCCAGTAAAGTAATTTTTGGACTAACATTCCCCTCCTCTAGCGAGGAAAGTATTTTGCTGATGATTCTTTTTCTGTAGAAGCACTTTAAATTTTGTATAACACCTTGATCCATTGGCTGTAAGGCGGATGTCATGTTTGGTGGAAAAAAACAAGCTTAATAGACTTTAAGTTTGTTGGTGATTTGTGGGCACTGCAGTTGTCAACAAAAAGAAGGATTTTTCGTTTTTGGTTAAAAAATACCTTGTCCCACTCCTTAACCCAATCTTCAAACAAGTCAGTTACCATCCACGACTTTTTGTTTCCTCGGTACTTTACAGGTAAAGACTTTACTCCTTGTAAACATCGTGGCTTATTGCTTTTGCCGATCAAAAGAATTTTAAGTTTTTCTTTTCCACTCATATTTGCTGCAATCATACATGTTACCCGCTCTTTACTATGTTTACCACCGTGACATTTCTCACCCTTAAAAGCCAATGTTTTATTTGGAAGGCATTTATAAAAAAGTCCAGTTTCGTCGGCATTGAAGATGTCATCTTCACTGTAACCTTCGATTAGGTTTGGTAGAACATTTTGTTTCCAATGCTCGCAGTCTTCTTGATTAATTGAAGCACTCTCTCCAGATAGTGTTTTTTGAACAATGCCATTTCTAATTGAATCAAAAAAATATTGTAAACATACATAAAAACTCTGCATGTACAATTTGTTGTCACGTCGAACCTACCTTTTTTTGAATTTATCAAGCCAACCTGTACTTGCAGCAAAATCAGTTTCTCCTATTTCAATTGCAAATCTTTTAGCCTTCTCCTTTATAATTGTCCCTGAAATTGGGAGGTTTTCATTCCTGGCTTCCGTAAACCATTTGGAGACAGCCTTGTCAACACGATCATATTTTAGAGGTTTTTTTCTCATTGAGGTTTTTTCGTTTCGTGAAGTTTCAGCATTTTTTTTTGTTTTGTCTCTGTTCTTCAATATGGTGGAAAGTGTACTTTGCGGCAACCCATATTTTATGGCTACGATTTTCTTTTTGACACCACTCTCAACTTCATTTATGACTTTCAGCTTTTGTTCAAAAGTAAGATGCTTTAATTTTCTTGCTGACATTTTAAATTCGTGAATTGCTGCTTTTACAACTTAAAAAAAATAAACAGGAACTTTTGCGCATAAAAACTAGTTAACCCGTTCAAAACCGAAGTTCAAATGAAAAACATACATACTCTGAGTCTGAATAGCCATCCCACTTCTTTAAACAAAACTACAGAAATTAATCACAGTAGACTCAAGTATTTTTCAAAAAAATTGAAACAAAAGGGGGTTTCCCAAATAAGAGCAAAGAATTTAGAATGTATCTACTGAACAAACGTCTAAAATAATTATAGTAGCCTTAGTAAATTTCGAAAAAGAGGTTAAATAAAATAGGATTTCCACAATAGGAGAAAAAGTTCGAGTTAAAGAGACTATTTAACATCAAACAGAATATAAAAAATTCGATTTATAGAGAAATTCGACTTACAGAAGTTCGAATTATGGAGGGCAAAATTCATGAAAATAAGGTTGAAAAATCAAAGTTCTCAGTAAAATTTTGAGTTATAGAGAAATTCGACTTAAGGAAGTTCGAGTTATGGAAGTTCGACTGTATTCTTTTTTTAGAACAGTAATTTGTATAGCATATCATTAGGTGCTGCCTACTTTTAAACCTATCATCGTTTCCTGTCATTAAGCATTTCTTATGATGACATTAACCTTGATTTTCAAAAGAATATACATGACGATAAAATTCTCTCTCAAAGCGCGATTGTAGCACCAAGAAACGTTGTTGTTTTGAAAATTAATTCAAACATATTGAATGAAGTAGCAAAATATATGAGTGAGAATTTGTCATCAGACACTGTCATTGGCTGAGAATAGATCACTTCATACGCAGTAGAGTTTCTTAACTCATTTGAACTGTCTGGTTTCTCCTCGATTTTGGAACTGTAAAAGAATCCGTGTCACACAACTTAAGCGAAACATTACTAGTGCAAAAATTGTAATTGACAGCGCGACGTTGGTAAAGGTGAAAAAATTCTTATTTTTCCAAGCCTGAAAGGCTTCAATTCCCCATTAAGGTTATTGTTTCGCTATAACAATTAATAAGGCGCAAGGCAAACACTAAAAGTGAAGGAGGTGAACCTAGGAAAGCAGTGATTCAGCCTTTCTTTTGCATCCTCTTGTTTGATTGTGGAAATCTGCGAATGGTCTAAATGTAATATTTTGATTTAGTTTTATTTATGTAATTATGTTTGATTTATAATATATGGCTCGCTCAGACGTAGTCTAATCTGTAGGTCCAACTTTTTCCAACATTTGTGGCCGTATATCGGCAATAACGAGGTCAATATTTTCCTCCAAGTGGTAAATCGTTTCGGACTTATTGACGTAGACTAGCGACTTAAAATATCCCCCAAAAAAAATACTTAAATGGTGTTAAATCGCATGAACCTATAGGCCAATTCACGGGTGAGTAAAAATTGTACTTGTGGCTACTAAACGTTTCTTTCGAAAAGGTGTTTCGACGCGTGCCGTCATAATTTAGAAGCGTTTTTTCAGGCATCAGTCCATTAATTTTTGAAATGCAAGACCAAACTGAAAATAAATCATTTGACGGCTTAGAAAATGGCTGCCAGTTAAAATAGTGTTGCCAACTTTAAGTTTTATGCCTTGTACAGAAAAAAACATCATACTTAAAATTAAAAAACCTAGAAGGTTTTCGTCAATACTACGGACTACCACAAAAATAGTCTCAGTTTCCATCAATTCCTTCCATTTCACCATTTTTATATTAAATCTATGATCGATCCAAATCAGCGCGGTTTTATTAAGGGGAGTTCTAACATACATTTTTTAATAGAACTGGTTGAAATCTGTACTGACTCATTTAAACACAATAAACAATGGGACTGTATTTTTACTCACTTCAGTAAGACGTTTGACAAACTCCCATATCGAGTTTTGCTTGTAAATCTAAAAAAGCTGAATTTTATTCAACATTTCATAAAATGGCCTTAATCTTATTTATTGAAAAGATCTCTCTGTACTTTTCAATGGTTGCGAATCAAACAAGTTCAAAGTTAACTTTGGATGACCACAAGGTGGTCATTTAGGACCTATTATCTTTATTTTATTTATAAACGATTTACTATCGTTGTTGAAGCACTCTAAGGTCATCGTCTATGTTGATGATGTTACAATTTTCAAAACTGTTTCAAGTCCTCATGATTGTGAAGAATTGCATTGCGATCTTAACTCGTTTTTGATTGGTGTGTTTGTAACTGTCTGCTTCTTTACGTTGATAAGTATAAAACTTTGAGCTTAACGAGAAAGCTTTCTGTAATTTCTTTTATGTTATAAGGCAACTTTTTTTAATATTTGTTCGGCTAATTTATCGAATAAGCTTATCAGGTTTGGACAGCAAATTATACCTGCCATAAATCCAAACTAGAATTGGTGCAAAAAGGGTTCCTGAGATTCTTTAGGGGAATAGGGTAGGCTAATTTTTAACATCTTCCATCTTATCAGAAGAGAATACTCATTGATATGACGAGTCTAGAGATTAGACTTTTTATTTATGTTTTGTGTTAATTGTTAAATTTATAAATGGAAATAAAGACTTTGCATCTTCTTTTTCGTAGTAACTGTAATATTCCCCAAAGAAACCTAACGTATATTTTGTTTGGTAACTCCAGAGAAGTTTAATTTTTGCAAAAAGCCTTAAAACTTGTAGACATTATAATTTATCTTCAAAATGACAACGTTTTCGTATGTCAATTTACTCTTAAGCGGTTAGTTCATACTTTCGTCAAAAGGGGGATATGTTGTTTAAAGGCTTTTTTATACTGGTCAATTCCTTCTTGAATACATCAGTGCATATATAGTATACTTAAAATCCCTGAAAAAAAAGGACCATAGGGACAATAATTCAATGTTTACAAATTGTTAAGTTTTTGCAAACTTTTAATAATAAATAAACCTTTTGGTGTACAATTTTCCAGTTCATTTCCTACACACGCATTATAAATTCTCAAACTACTCATAAATTTATGATTAATTTTATGTAAGTGTCTATGCACTCTATTTCTATATAAAAATAGAAAAATATCACTCATTGTCATACACCACATTTTAAAAACATTCATTTGTTTCTAAACAATCCTTCCCTTTCCTCTCTATAAACGTTTTCTCACCTTCGAGAATTATTCTTTAATCTCTATACCAACTATAGGCAGGCAGAGTTCCTCTTAACACAAAACCTTTTCAAATTCACCCTCAGGGCCTGTGTATATGTACTTATTTCCACTTCCATTTAAACAAAAAAAAAAAAAGAAAACTACTTTCGTTGCATTATGCACTCTCTATTAATAAATGTACATAAATGATTGTATGTAAAAGCGATTCCAGTTAGTTCTTCTACTTACCGCAAGGAAATAATTAAAATCACTGTGTTTCCGCTCTAGTTATATAAATATATGTAGATATGTTGTGGTATAGGTATAACTGTATAAAGGGTCGTAGGTTGTGGGGAAGTTTCTATTTAACATCCTTTCCGGCCACCATCATAATAATCATCATCATCATTATTATCAACAACTACAACAACAAACATGCAACTAACCACAGATGCTAGCGCCATAGTAGTTTTATTGTGTTTTTTTTTTAAATATCTAACTCTTGTATATTTTGTATGAACGTTTTTTTTTATTGTTGTTGGAAAAACGCTTAATTATTATTTAAAACAACAAATAAAATAAAACGTCGAAAAACATGATAATACGAATACTAATGCAAATATAAAAGCAAAACAAAATAAAAATGTAGAAATGTCCTTTTTTTGTGTTTTGTGTTTTGGCAAAGCAAAACAATAAAAAGGCATACTTCCCAAATTACATTTCTATCTATATCGTTGATGCTGAAGTAAAAAGCTCAAATTGGGGTGACCATATTTTAAAGGGCTTAAATATAACGTCCTCTAACAAAACAAGCACGATTTCAACTTAAAATAGGCAGTTACATTCCTTCTATAAAGGTTTTGGTCCTAAAATTGAAGTCACCCGATCACGTTTTGTTAAAATCTTACACTTGTATGAAATTAAATCTCAAGTAATAAGTAAGGGTTTTATGTTGTAGAACTTTCCCTTAGCTTTAATTATATTATGTAGCCTTATATATTTTTTTCATTATGTAAACATATAAAAATTGAAAATAACAAAATGGTAATTTGTAAAACTATTATAAGAATATTGGTTGAATGTAAAACTTGGGTAAATTAATCTACAATAAAACGAAACAGCAGAAATAAAATTTAGTATTATTTACATAATTCAAATTATTATTTCTTAGTTGGTAATTCTTTTATTGAAGTTGATTTTTAAACATTCCGCCCGCCTTGACGACGCGTCGTCCCATTTTAAGCTTTGAAATATCTGCTGATTTTAATTGGTATCTTCATTGTCATTATTAAAAACTATCAGTAAACATAGTTAAACTATGGAGGGCTTAAGTTTAGTTGACTGTGTCTTTATTGTGACGTGCTAAGGGCCGCTCCTCCATCCACAAAAAGAACAAGATTTCCTTCTTTGATGTTTTTATATGATTGATGTCACTTTTCTATGTCTTGTTATCCTTTCAAGTTATTTGATTTAACACTTCTGCCAAAACTTTTCACTTTGACACTTCTGCCAACATTTTCCGTAGCTGTTGATAATGAAAAAGTCTTGATGTAGGTATTTGTAGTAGTTATGGTTCAGAAACTGTTGTTAAAGCATCTCCCTTGATAAAGTGACCTGCAGTAAATGCTTCAAGATCGGTTAGATCATCCTAAAGAAAGCAGATTTGCTTTCTTACCTAATTTAAGACAGAGCGATGGCCAATAGCTTGGGCTAAGTTTCAGCCAACTGGGTTTAAACCACCAAATCGATTTCTCAGATAACTTGTGAGGTCATAAACCCTTTGATGCTGCTTTGATCAGCTGGGATGTCCTTACCTAATAAATGATGTCAATATGCCTCAGGAAGTTTTTTTTCAGTTTGATAGACACGGTTCCGTGCAAAATCTTTCCAACTATTGGGCTGACCTTTTATTCAAAACAAAGCTGTACTGGAATCTGTCCAAAGATGTAATAAAAACGTCTGCATTGTTACAAAATTTTTCATAAGTGGTAGATGACGTGTAAGAAGCAAAGCTCCGGCTATCATGAAGTTGTAACACGAACAGTTTTCAGACTTGCTTGATTTTTAATTTAGGAGCCACTTGGGTCTTACAATAAGATGCTAAAATTTGTATATGGATCTCATCTATGGCTCTTAAAACACCAGCATCCAATGCTGAATGAGTTATTGTAAAGCCATAAATTTCAACAGATAAACAAGAAGGAGTAAACTCAAGCAACCTAAGTACACTGATCAAATGTAAATCTTCAAGCTTATTAATATAGGGTCCGCCATCTAAGGTTTTTGTTCAACTAGTGCTTATTTCGTGAATAGTAACACTTAGCTCATGTCTGATTTGACAAATAATTAGTTTTATCCTTCCGCTGAACAAATATGGTTGTGTAAACGCTGGAATAACGCTGGAAACAGCGCTTATAGAAGATGCCGATTTTGCTAAAAAAATCATCTTTTCAGATAAAGCTCATTTTGATCTTGGCAGGTATCTAAACAAGCAAAATTGTCGCATTTGGGGCACAGAAAACCCGTACGCATACATTGAAAATATACACCCAAAACGAGTCACTGTTTGGTGCGGATTTTGGTCCAGAGGCATAATTGGGGGATTTTTCTTCGAAAATGAGCAAGGAGTTATCGGGCCATGTTGAACGAAGTTTTGTTCACAAAAATTGAAGAGGAGGATATTGGCAACATTTGGTTTCAACAGGACGGCGCTACGTGACACACAGCCGAAGCTACACTTGATGTTTTTATAGCATTTTCAAAAAAAAAAAGTTATTTGACTCCAGGTTAAGAGGAAAAGCTTCATTCTAGCTTACATTTTTTCCCCACATCTCCTGCATTAATATTTTGCCTCGAACTGGAGAAAGCCATCCCAGTTGGTCAAATAATTTTTGCAATGCGGGACAAAACATATATTTTTGACGTGACAACGTCTTAAATTAGGTTGCGGCTGGGAGTCACTTATGAAAAAGTGTAACGCCTGGTAACGTTACGATGAGTCACCGAACGAGAGAGAGGCCCGCCGAATGCCTTGCGTCTCTCTCCCACTCAACTATGATCGGTCTGCCGCGCGCGCAGCACTAGAGAATTAGGCGCATTGAATCGGCTTATGCTTGTGTCTTTGCCTTTGTCTTTCTCGAACGTTCTTGGCGTTGGAAAAACAAGAAAGCGTCATAATACAAGTTCACACGTGTGGTTAAAGTATCGTCAGCTGTGTCTGTAGTGAAAATGTGGAGTGCTTAGATTCGTCATTTACAACAACTACAACAATAAAGGTAAATAATTGTACACTGATATTTCATTATCGTAAACTATGATTGATTGATTAATTGTTAGATTGACACAAAAGTTGAGAAACTGAGTTTATAGGTTATGTCATACTATTGATAAATGTTGATAGTGTTAAGTAAATTATTAGTTTAAAAAATTTGTGCAATTCTTATTTTCATTCAATTCCTTGTTCCTATTGTGCAATTTAATTATATTTATATCAATAAATATTCTACCGAGAAAAAGACGTTGTCATGTAAAATCTTCGCCCGTAAAACCGACTTTACAGGCAACCATTTTTTTTTGTATTTAAAGCAGGTTCACATATTTCTTCAGATTATAAAAATGAACCAATCATTAGGTTGTCAGTTAAGCCTTAAGGTACGATATGTACAGAACCATTCTTAATACAACTTGAAGATGAACATGCAGCATGTTCTTGGGTAGGCACATCTTCTAATAGACTTTCATGGTTGGTTGTCCATTTTTGAACTGGAAGCACCCTGCCTTGAAAAGATGTATTATTTGACTCATTTGTTAACCTTTCGTGATAGAAGACGCTCTATTTTAGACATCATCGACATACATAAGTATTATGCTCACTAACTACCTTAAACAATTCAACCGTTATACCCGTACTTCTAGGTATTTTCATCAATTTACCCTTGAATCCAGTTTTGAAAATGCTGTTAAATAAAGAGATTCTGTTTTTAGCCGCACTACACGAATGTAGAGTGCTTTAGGTTAGGTTAGGTTAGGTTAAAGTTGCTGTCTTTGATAGAGTAGTACACACTTAGGCCAGTTTAATGGCCCATTTTGATACCACATGAATTATGAGACATTCTTCTAAGCTCATCGAAACCAGTTTGAGTCCCTTAAGAAACGTAAAATAGTGCTTTACTAGACTCAATATTTTCTATTCATGGCAATGTGCAGATATTCAAAATCATCAATGTGCATCGGCATCTCACTTTTCAATCCTATTTATTACATTTAAAGACATGGTGAAAGTGCTTAAATGAGTTTACTTTTTGAAAAAGTTTCAAAAACCCTTCTGAAATAAAGTCACACTGGTCACCGTATAAATAGGGCACGAGACAGAGTGGAAATCCCTCTCCTGCGAGAGGTCCACACTGTGTCATCGTTTGATTAGAATTAAGCCCAAGTGAAAAACAATTCGCAATTTTTGCAAAAGCATGCGAGAATAGGTAAAAAAGTAGTAGTGGTGGTGGTGGTGGTTGTGACGACCTACGGGTTACGACGCGACGCGACGAGGAAGAGGATGAGAATGGCTCGACTCATCTCCACTCGGTTGGCTGGAAAATGGCTCGAGTTGTGTTATCTTATGGAAATTTATCTGCCACAATGACATAGCGCTGCTACGCCGCCGCCGCCCGGCCGCCTCTGCAGACGACACACCGACAGTTCAAAATTCAAATACAAGTGCCACATCAGAGTAGGTAGAGCAGTAGGTTAGGATACATGATCTCCAGCTTCCCAAGCCATACTGCCCCTTACCCCGTATATTGTTCTCCCTTATATGCATCATTCGAAGGATTCTAAAGTGGAAGTAATTTATTTGGATCTGTTTGATTTTTTTTTCTGTCACGCTGACTGGGTTCATACTCGTATAAACATACCTACGTATAGATGGCGCTTGCTAGGGAATGTGTGGTGTAATCTAATGGAAAAATGTGCAGCAAGTGTGTCAAGTTATATCCTTTTGGTTGTTTTTAAAGTTGTTGTTGTTTTTTACATACTCGCATGTATAATATTTTGAGCTTGTCGAGTATTCGTATATATGGACTTTGAATTATTGACATTTTTGTGACATCGTTTGACATTAATTTTTCAATTTTATTACAAAAATATGTTCAAGTGTTATGTTAATGTTGTGTAAGTTAAAGGCGCGGCGCGGCCGGCGGCAACACACAGAGGTTTTTTGGTCATAAAACAAGAATTTTTAAATAAATTGGGGTGTGATTTTTTACATCATCCATATTCTATATACTAATTTGTATATACATACATATATGTATGTAAATACATAAAGGGTAGGCGGAATGAACAAAATCTGTAAGGGACAATTTATATTTATGTTTTGAGAGTTTCATTTTATATGACGTGCGTCGTCGTCGTCGTTGTAACGAAATTTCAGTGTCTGTTTCATAAAAATAACTTTGTTTTTTGATAGGTATTTTTTTTAAGGTGTTTGGGTTCTTTAAATGCATTTTATTTTTTAAAATAAACTTATTTTATCTCTTGTCTACGTTTTGGGACAATCAGTCGTTGTGTTCAAATTTGTTATCTTGGTTTTTGGCTCAAGTTGAAGAAAATTTAGTAATTCGAAATCAGAAAGAAACGAGTCTATTCGTGTCCGTCTACCGATATTTCTGAAAATGTTTAAGTTTCCAATATCTTTCTTTGTTGCGAAGATACTTGAGTCGAAAACCATTTCTTATAAGTTTTTTGTTGTTTTCTAAGGGTTTCTTGTCTTGTAAAGAAAGTTGTCAATTGAATTTTAATTGAATTAAATTCGATTTGATAATCTGGTGTGGAATCGGCTAAGATGATTGTTGATAATTGACAATCAAAATAAACGAATTTGATCTTTGTAAGGTGATAGTCAAATTGATACCTAAAAAGCTGTTACAACAAAAATGTGATTATCATTTTCAAACAAATATGTTTATTCCGAATAGAGCTACCAGACGCTTACACAAACGACTGGAACATTTTCTTAGTCAGCTATTTTTTGTTCATAACACACATTCTTGTAACCGACAAAGCTTACGAGATTCGAAAAAAAATCAAGAAAAATCAGAACATAATTCAAACACAGCCAATTTAATACTTTTATTTTGATATTTTATAGGATTCATTTTAAAATTTCACCATAGCAACAATGAATTGTGGTGACAATTCTAATCTGAAATCTGTTCAATCGAATTGAATTGAATCATCTTACACAGACGGAATGAAAATGATAGTCAAATATGACTATCAAAAATATGATAGTCAATTATCACCTTAGACGATTCCACCCCTGTTTTTGTTAAAGACATTTTCAGTCGAAACCCAGTTTTTATCAATTTTAGCAGCATTTTTTGAAAAGTTTTTATTTCTCACATCAAAAAAATAGATTGGATTTTTCTAAGACCATTCAGCCCTAACATGAATTTCATCGTAATCGGAAATTTTTACGAATCCCGAAAAACTGTATCATGAAATCCGTTCGTAATGCAAAATTGTATGAGATTTTCCACTACGAACGGATTTCATGATAGGTACAGTTTTTCGGGATTCGTAAAAATTTCCGATTACGATGGAATTCATGATAGGGCTGATTATCTTACAATAACAACAAAATTTAGCACAGAATGGAATCATTTTGAAGTCAATACCTTCATCTTTTCTCGAAATATTCGAATCGAGCATTAGTTTTTTTTTTTTTGCATAGTTTTTCTTATTTTAAATTTTTATAAAACGCTTGTTGAAAAAATTTTAATGAATGTAAAAAATAATTTTAAATATAAGATAAAATTCGGGTGAAGACAATCAGTCTTATTTAATAGAATTCGCTAAACAGAGGAATAGTTATACAGTGCGTAAGGATTTATGTAGGCTCTATGTAACGTTGCGAAAATTCACATTTTTAAAAAATTCTGCTATAAATTTTAGTTATACAATGCTTATATCAAAAAAAGTACCCACATGGAGCAACAATATTCTATTTATCTGTCTATCAAATCAGCTGTTTGCGTCATAACAAATAAAATATAAAAAAAATAATTCCAATTATTTTTATGATACTCTCTTTCGAAAATCTTTATTTTTTTTTAAATTCTTCGTTTCTTAGGCTCATTGGGTTGAACCTTTTTTTTTAAACTTAACGTCTTCTTGGAGTCGGTAAAACGCGATTTAAATTCTTTGAATCATTAATAAACGAGCTAAACTGGAGAGGCATTATTGTTTTTATTTTAATTTTAAAAATGGAGAGAAATCAAAATGACATTTACGAAATAATAATAACAATAATTTCCTTATGTATGTAGGCTCTATTCAACCTCAAAACGCGTTTAGCTTATTATGGGACTATGCAACCTTGCATAAGTTTTAAAAATAGCATTTTTGCGTTTAGAGGCATTATAGAGATTACATAACTTTGAGACTGAATATATTTAATTTTTGAAAAGATCACCCGCTGCGTGATGCGTTAGACTGTCATGCCAGAGGTCTTGGGTTCAAACCCTGCCTGCGCCATCAACATTACTCGCACACAGGAATGGTTGAGAGTTATAAGTCACAAGGTCCTAGTTCTCAAAGGACTGTTGCGCCACCTAATTTATTTATTTTTATTTCAGTCGAAAATAAATTTTTAATAACTTTTAGTAATGTTCTTTCTTATTTTTTTTTTTTAAACCATTACTTTGATTTTTCTCAAAATTGTACCAGATGCCAAAAATGTTATTCTCGCTGCATACAATTATTTTATTATTTTGGAGGTAAAATCATTAATTGTTAGTAAAATATCGAAGGTGAAAAATATTTTTAATTTATAATAAAGCCGTTTATTAAATCTTTTTCAAAATTATATTTATTTGGTATCACTTTAAAAAATATTAAATTTAGTTGAGGTCGCTAGCGTTTTTGGTTCGTGAGATATTTTGGGTCAACCAAAATTTTTAACTTTTTTTCTAAATTGCTCTGGTAAAAAAAAACTCACTGATTTTTTTGAAAGCCTTTTCTGAATCTTTTGATGTCATTATCTGTAGAACAAAATTTATTTAAAATCAATATTTTAACTGTTTTTTGAGATTTGACATAAACATCTCTCTTGAAACCCTTGATTTAGATTTTATTGACCTTGAAACGTCGAGAAATGTCAGAATTTTCAATTGCAATAACTTCCTATGGAAAATCAAAAGAAGTTGTTTTTCTCGCTTTTTTGCTCATTTTTGTAGACATTGCGTCAAGAATTACGAGAAGCGAATCGAACGTTCGACTTAAAGCGAACGTTTGAGAAATCCAATATAGAGCATAATTAAGTTGGGTGAATTTCGACGTTCAAATGGGTCAACGTCTCTTTTTCCAAAAAAGGCTTTTCAAGTGAATATTGAAATGGGATTCACGGAATGAATGATTTCAAAAACGTTCGCTTTCAGTCGAGCTTTCGTTTCGCTTTTCACAATAAGGGCCATATGTTTAAAGCTTGTTTACTTTTCATGAAAGCTTTACTTTTGAAGCTCATTTTCCGACTTTCAATTTTATGTTCACTTCAAAGGTCAAAAGTTTGGCAAAAAATTAGTTCTTTTATTTGAACCTAAAATTTTACGAACATTGTCGATCGGGAACTTCAAATGTTTAATTGGTTCTTTATAACGAGAGTCTCAAGCAACATTCGTTTTAAATAATTACTGTTTTCGTTTTCAATTTTCAATAATTTAGTAGAGTTTGTGTTTTTTCTCTACGTCGTTTGGCCTTGAGACGTGTACACGCTAAATCATTGATAATTAAAAAAAATCTAAATTCAATCAAAATAAACAAAATATCAATATTTCTATGTCAATTCCCAAGTTTGGTCTTCAACTTCAGAAGTTATGAAAATCTTTTTAAAATTAGAAATCGCAAGTTGGAAACCTTATCTTTAAGTAAAAAGAACCACGAGTTGAAAATAAAACTCCTAAAGTTATTTTCCAAAGGGTCCAATTCTATATCTCAATACTCCATAATCAGTTCAAGACCTTGTAGTTTGGAAGTTATCAAGGAGTGTGAAAGTTTTATGAAAAGGATATGCTGCAGCCGTAGAACAGTGGAGGTCATTATGCTTATATTGTCATTATAAAAAATCTCTTTTAACAAACATAATTCCTTATCTTCTAAAAGATCAAAATGAAACCTCTTATTGGAAACTCTTGTAGGTATAAAGATTAGAGAATTTTCCCTAAGTGATAAAATAAATATTGTTATAACTCCTAAGCGATTGAGCAATTTTATTGTTAATTGTTGTTGACTTAACCCTAGTTATAGCATCAGACAAAAAATCTATATATAGTAAATTCAAAAGAAAATGTTTCCTTTTAAAAGCCTTTCATCCAAATTAAGTGCATTACAATTTCAACAAAATCAAATACCAATTTCCATCATAATATGTAATCTTATTAAAATCTATATTCAAAATGTGTTAAGCTATCATCCAATGATAATAAATGTTTCCATGTAGTAACATCAATAAACTAACTAAACAACAAAAGACCATACTCTATATAAACTATAGGATGATCGTAATGCATCTTCTATAGACTCTATACTTCTATACTATAATAATGTTTTAAGAGTGTGCTAGTTGGAAAACCCGTATTGGCCATCACTCAACTGATGTATATTAACTTAATTCCCTCAAGTTAAATATTTTAACAACAAAATTCTGCCCGCCATCGCCTCCGCCCACACTTCGTCCGATCAAAGTAAATATAAATTCTTCCTTTTTTTGTTCCTTCCTTTTGGAAAATAGAACTCAACTGGGTATAGATAATGTTTTCTATCATCATCATCATCATCTCTATTTACTACACATTGTATAGATGCATATGGAAAACATAAAATTTCCCATATAACGACAGGATACAGATGGACATCGCATATCGCCTAGTTCACCCCCAAGGCTGTGATGTCCTTTTACATCATCAGCATAAGCGCATCAAAGCGTTTACTATATACGAATATACCATAAATATAAAACCATGTTTTATCGAGAAAATATTATGGTTTAAACTTTTAGTGTGATAATCAAATTTTCATCCCTTCAATCTCAATTATATGCCATAATGAAACGTTTTATAGGATTTCCATTCCATTGTGTAGTATTCGTATCCTCATATATGTGAAAAACGATGTCAAAACAAGGTCAAATGTACAGAATATGAAAAAATCCCAAGGCTAATAGATTGCTGTAAAATTAATTCCAAGCTATGCACGTTTTTCTTTAGAAATGTGTGGTGTGTTCCGTTTTTTTGAATAAAAAGTCTAAATATTAATACGGATATAATGTGATGCATAACTTACTGAACGACCGACCGACTTACTGAAACTCATTAATCTCAGACAGGGCTGGAGCTGGATACAGAAAAATACGAGGAAATAAACTATACATTTTGGACTTGGAGCTTGGAAGCCTCCTGTAAAGTTGAATGTTCATAGTTTTATCAAAATTTTGTGACATGCAGGAACTGTATGGCAAATCAAACATGAAATTACGATGGTAGAGAAGTCGAAAATAGTTAGGGCGGCGGCGGCGGCGATTCCATCCATTTGTCATCATTTTTTATTGGCCTTACATCTTGAACTGTTAGGCCAGTTGAGTACAAATCTGAAAATTACGGTTTCAAGGCGTTTTTTAAAGACCAAAAATAGCAGTAGGCTTTATACAATTTTTTTGGTCAGAAATCGAAAAACAGAATTTCCTCAAAAACGGTCTAATAGATTTTTATGATTTTTTTTCTAAAATTTTGTTTTTTAACTTGGCCTCTTAAAGAACAAAAAATATATTTTTGTGTTTCTTCAAAAGGGTACTCCTCATAGAACCGATTTGAATAATTTTTTTTAAAACAAGCCCTTTTTTGTGTTTATTATATTTGATGATCTAAAATGTTTTTAATTGTTAAGAACAAATAAAAACAAAATTCAAATGTTAAACTAATACTCAATCATATCCATCGACATCGGATTTTAACCGCCCATCTTCTATTTTTAATAGTGTTTCTGGATTGTTTCGTACGTTTGTCATTCTAAGAAACGCCTAATAATAGACAACGATCCAAAACCATGCAGCGCCTAAGGATATGCTACTAATTATTGTTCTAAACAAATAATATATTAACTGTCTAATAAGTGTTACCGGCGGCGAATCTACTCAAATGAACTGTGAATGAGATATTTTACCGCGGTAAAAAGTGGCTTAAAACACTCTCCAGTCTCGTAACAACCTCCACACAAAAAATCATGTCATAATGTTGCTCTGTTGCGACCCAAAGTACGGACAAACAAGCAAACAAACAAACTGACTTTCTTATTAATAATATTATTTTAGGCTAGTATAGTTAAATAACTGCGTAGCAAAAACATATCTTTACAAATTTTAAAATACAATATTAAATATCATCTAAATTTTTGAAAATATACTTATTTAGCTAGTTTATTCTCAAATCATAAAATATAGGTACTATTTTAAAACGGTTTCTTTAGATAAAGAGCAAGTTTGTGCTAACAAATTTTTCATTTTTTGTGTTTAATGGTTTATTACCTTGAAATTTGCGATTTCTTAACCGTTAATTGGTTTTGATAAGTAAGGTTTTGTAGTTTCCTATTTTCCTTGTTTCGTTAAAGATTCTATAAGACTTCGATAGGGTGCTTGGGAATATTTCAGGAACTTACCGAATTTTCAATAAGAGGTTTCATTTAGATATTTAAAAAAAGAGTAGGTGTTTTTATATAAAATCAATTAATATTTATTTCATTGTAAAGAGAAAAATATGACCAATAGAAAGCAATATCAGCCAAATGGTCGCCACAGCTACAATTGCAGTACCTTTTCATGAAAGTTTCCATAACCATTTCCCAAATTAGCGACTGTATGTCTTCGATATTTTCATGAATTCCATCTTTATGAGTTTTTACTTTGTTTTACGTAGCTCCAAAGAAAAAGAACCACAAGCTCATGGTTTCCAAACCCTATCACCACATCGAAAAAGAAGCTTTTCTTGCTGAATTGCGATGTTGTCTTGCTTGGCACACAAAATCATTTTGTTGAAAACAAACATCTTGCAAATCAATATCCTTAAATCCCGGTTCCATTTATCATAACAGTTTCACCAGCTTCATTTCCACTTAGTAAGGTCCAAACACATATCCAGTCCAAAGACCTCACCAAACAGTGAAACGTTGAGGATGAAAATGCTTTTTCGAGCACCAAATATGACGATTCCACTCACAAACTTAGCCTCCGAAGCTTTGGATGTGTTTCAAGAAACCAATAAGTGAAGATTTCATAACTGGCCGATTTGAGTTCTTGTGTCAATTAAACATTTAAAGCCAAAAGACAAAAAAAGTAAAATGACTAATTCCACAGTTCGACATGGATTTTCTTCAAGTCTAAGGGCTACATCAGCAATACGATTTGTAAAGATGACAGCTAAAAAATTAACAGCTGCCCAAATAGTGGATTAGTCGAAATGAAACCTACTATATTGAAGAATCCTTTTTTAATAATCAAAAAAAAACTTGGCAACATAATTTAATAATTTAATTGATTTAAAAGTAATGCAACTAACTACTTTAATGTTAATGGCTTCGAGAATGTGCTAGGCTGTTTTAATATCAAGATAACAAAAAGACTCACAAATTATAGAGAGCATATAGAATAAAAAAAAAAATTGAAATTTTCAAAACCAATTCATGACACGGAAAACTATAAAATAGTAAAATATTTCATGGTTAATATCTATTTTTCTAAAGTTGTATCGCGTTTCCATTATTGTCAAAGCTTTTAGACCTCAAATTATATCATGAGCCAAAATTTGTAAGTTTTAGTGTCGTAACTTTCAAATATAAAATGTCCTTCTACTAAGTGATTTTTCAAAAATCTAACTAACGACTTTTTAGGTTTTAGTTAATTTTTGTAACTGTCAATCTAACCTTACTTCGTATTCTAATTTGTGTCTTTTGATCCAGCCCTGTTTAAAAGCCTTTATTTCATTCAGGATTTTCTCTTTCACAATCTGTCGGTAATGAACACTAAAGAAAAATACTAAAAATATGAGAACGAAAGCAGAAAAAAGGAGCAATATGTTTTTTCCTTATGTTAGATGTGAGCTGAATAGCCAACAACTGAACCCGTCTTTTGAATAATTTATTCAAAAATATCATTTTTCCTGATTTAACTTACTCGTAAATGGATAAAGTTCCAAGCTTTTCTGTAAAAATATAAAAAAAAAACGGAAAAATTCCCTTAGCTCATTACAAGTTTTCAAAAAAGAAAAAAAAAAAAGGAAACTAGAACCGCACCATTTCGGTGTTGTTTGGCTTTCTTAAACACAATTGTGTGCTCCTGCCCCTGCTCTAGATCCTGATGTGGCTCCTGCTGCCGAAGGAGCTTCTACTGCCTGATGCTTAATTCATAAATCGTTTGCATAATGTGGCTGAAGTTTTAATATAAATTTTAGCTTCTTTTAACTTTTTAAAGAAAACAAGGAAGAAAAACGAGAGAACAAAAATAATAAATCTATGTACATATTAAGCTGCTTAATGGCGCGTACCTACTACGAATAATGTTGATAATGATGCCATTATGTCAAAGTTAAAAAACGTAGGTAAATTACGTTACGTTAAGTTTTTTTTTTGTTGTTGATTGTCTATTAATTAAATTTCACACATCATATCTGTCAAAACGAACGAAAAGGCCTTGTCAGTTTTTTTTTCTTTTTTCATTTGACAGTTGTCTACTGTCATGTAGAGGTGTTTTAATTTTGTTTTCCAGTTCGTTCGAATGAATGTCACTTTTAATGAAAGCTTATAAGCCTATATTTTTGTTTTGGTTTAAAAAAAAAAGGACATAACCAACCTTTGATGGCAATCAGTTAAATATAAAACCACATATGGGGGTTGTAAAATAAAAAAAATGCTGACGTTTACATTAAATGGCAGTGGTTAGGTTTTTGTGCAAAGAGTATTAAATGTCAGAGGGTAATTACGTGGAAGAGAAAAAACAAAAAAGGAAAAGGGTCAATATTATTTGGTATCCTTTGGGTGCAAAGCAACAACAATAAAAAAAAACTATGAATCTATAGACATGTTATAGGTAAATTGAAGATAGTAATTCTGTACTGGGCTTACATAGAGGAATTTTGTAAAAGTTTAGTATAAGCTTCAAATACGAGGGCTTGTGAAATTACATATGTGCAACCTACATCAACTAAGTATTGTAATGTCAGTAAAAATACTCCTGGACTTGTTTGAGAAAGATTAACTTTTATCTCATCGCTTGAATCTAACTTGAAAGAAAAGTCTTTTTAAATAAGGAAAATGTCGGGTGTCATTTGACAAACTTCATTTGTGTTTAGTACCTTAAATTTAACAAAGATTGAACGATTGTAAGAAAACGTCCTTAGGGAATCACTGATTCAACACACTGAAAATTTTGGAAGACTTATGAATGAGGTTTTTTTCTTTGATAATGATTACATTAACTTACATGAATATGTGCTTGATTTTTACAAAGCTTATACTTTTTGATATTTTTCGTACGAAAAAGTTGAAAGTCCAACATTAAATATCAATTGCTTTGTATAGTATTTTTAAAAATTGTTTTTTTTTTTTATAATATCCCTTTTTAAAGTAGATAGTGCTTAATAGTTCGCTAAAAAGGAACGTGTCGAACACTTATTGGATTAAGCCCTTTTGATACTGTGAACTACCTTAATTAATTTATATTAAAATTGCACACTTTTCATAGTTTATAGTAATATAGAAGTTTTTGAATAACAAATGCATAATAATCTATGAAAAATTCCTTAATTACAGAAAAAATTAAATTTGAAAGGGACGAATTTCAATATTAATTAACTATCAATATTGATATCACCAAGTCAACAAGGTTTTGTAACTTACAATCAAATTATATTTTTTTTTAAATTATTGGTGGCTTAAATGCGAATCCGGTGTTAAAATCACGTCATGATTTTGAGAAAACAATTTTTAAAATTCGAAAAAAAAATTAATAAACTTTTTTTTGATAAAATATTTGATGGTTTTCCAAATGCTTTACAATTTTCAGTTCAAATATTTTTAGTACTTCATACAATTTTTTTAGAAAATTCTCATAAGTTGTTAGTCATCATCTATTCTACATAATTCGTGAGAAAACAAAACAATGAACCAATTATATTGAAACGGTTTTTGGCAAAATTGTCAGAAAAGTAAAACAAATTTGTTTTTGAAACAAGGTGTTGCTTCACCGAACATTAACCAAAACATAAATATCCTTCAAATTAATTTTCGAATTAGATTTTATTTAAATTGGTATTTTACCTTATGCGAATGCGCAACAATTTAATTTATTATACAATTCCAATAAATGTTTATATAAAAAAAGGCGCAAATTCAACTTTGTTCAAAGGCTTACAGGTTAGAATTAAAATGATTGACATAATATTATACTTAAACGTTAGTACTCTTTCAATAGAAAGAGACGAAAGTATTTTTAATAAGGATAAGTCTAGACGTGACAATAAGTTCCCACTTTATGAAAAGAGGTATTATTAATTTTAAGCATGAGACTGGCTGACATAAGGCTATCATAACAAGTTTTTGAAATAGATTGAAAAAATATAAACGTTAATAACGGATATTTTTTAATTCGAAAACATTTTGTAGAAACTTATTGAAACTGTTTTAAATTTAATTTTTACTTTCTATTTGGAGTTATTGCAATCGGTTCAATTTCAAGGTCTGGTTTCAAGGTCCTTAAAATCTAAATCCATATTTTTACAAAGATTCTGCTTGCTTTTTTTGGTCGGGCATACATTTTGGGTGGTCTGCAAAATGGTTTATCTCTGTACCAAAAATCGTATTATTTTGAAACTGATTCATATGCAAAATAGTTTTGAGAAAAATCTCACAAAAATTTGTTCGGTGTAGTTTTAGAAATTTATCTCATTTGTAGGAATTCGGTATGAAGAAAATACTCTGCATCTCTGGAATCAAAATGACTTAATATTTATATATTTTAGTTTTGAAATTATAAAATTATTTATAGTTATTCCTTAACCCAAGTTGAGTCCTTAAAAAAAAAAAAAAAAAAAAAACATAAGAAAATGATGCATTTCGGGATCTTTGTTTGACTAATACGAGTAAAACTATGATGGTTTTCAATCCTGAAGGTTTCGGAATCACTCAAAGTTCGATTTTTTGGGGTCAAAATCGAATTTGCTGAAAACTTTAATTAAAAAAAGATTAGTTTTCCAAATGAAAAAAGATGCCGAAAAGTTAATTCGTTTAAAAATGTATGCAATTCTATTGTGCGTTGGTACAATTGATATTGGCTTTCAAAGTTATCCTGATAGCGTATTAAGTTTTTTTTTAAATATTGTTTTGTATTGGTGAATCGCTTTAGATTTTTAGATTTTATAACACTGTATTAATTTTGTTCCTGCAAATAAAAAACAGAAGTGTTAATAAGTCACGCTTGATGAAATACCAGATGTTCTTTGACTTTTCAGACAGCTTTGACTTTTCAAGCAGCAGAAGCATGTTTATTTTTTATAAAACTAACGCAAACAATATTTGTACCCTAGTCCTTTTTTTTGTAAAGTTATCACTTACACTGGTTTCATTGGAAGAATAAATCTTGAAAATTAATAATTTTTGAAGAATGATTGTGAGATAGTGAGATGCGACAAACTCCTTGCATACCAAATTAAAATTTGTCTCACTGCAAATGTTTAATATATATATATATATATCATCATCTGCAGCTCAGTCTCACGAGAGGGACAAAGGGGAAGTACAGTTCTTATGCCGAATTCGACAACTAATTTCAGAAAGCACTTTATGACAAGAATTACTCTTGGGGGATTTGTGACTTTAGGTGGCACAGGCAAGGATTGAAGCCAAGACTTCTAGCATGAAAGTCAAACGCTCTAAATATCACGCCACATGGGTCGATGGCACATGGGTGTTCTTTTACTTGAGAATCAGATAAAAATCGAAAAATTTGGCTTTTTCAATAAAATTTGTGACAGTTTTTCAAACCTTTTATTGATTCCTTTAATTTTCAGTTGAAATATTTGTATTATTTACTTCCCATAGGAAGTTATTGTAATGGGTCCGATTTGTCAAATTACATTACTATACAGTATAGTTCGATAGAACGAAAAAACCTGTGATTGGCTTACAACTTTCATGTGGGTGCGGTGGCGTAGTGCGTAGTGCACTAGCTCCTCACACGCTAGGTCGCTTGTTCAAGCCCAGCTCGGGCAAAGTTCTTTCAAAAATTAAATTGAACATAAAGCGATTAAGCACCACTAAAGGAGTCTGATGATCGGGTTGGCCCCCGTGAAATAGCTATAACTCCAGCCAAACTTGGTGGTAGCACACACAAGTTGTTGTTGTTTCATTCTAAATTTTCAATTGTAAATTCGGCAAGCAGCTGCCTTAACCTGCGAGTGTAAAATTTCACACAAAACCCCTTAAAATTGTTAAAATTAAAAATCTTGACCAGCGTCAACCTCTTTCGCCTCATCTCCCTCCTCATACGAATCCAATCGAATTGTTGGCTTATGAAAAAGAGAGGAGATAATAGAAAGAACCTGGATAAAACAACAACAATTACTTGTGTGTACTTAGAAAAATGCTAATCGGTTCAGTATAGTTCGATAGAACGAAAAAACCTGTGATTGGCTTACAACTTTCATGTGGGTGCGGTGGCGTAGTGCGTAGTGCACTAGCTCCTCACACGCTAGGTCGCTTGTTCAAGCCCAGCTCGGGCAAAGTTCTTTCAAAAATTAAATTGAACATAAAGCGATTAAGCACCACTAAAGGAGTCTGATGATCGGGTTGGCCCCCGTGAAATAGCTATAACTCCAGCCAAACTTGGTGGTAGCACACACAAGTTGTTGTTGTTTCATTCTAAATTTTCAATTGTAAATTCGGCAAGCAGCTGCCTTAACCTGCGAGTGTAAAATTTCACACAAAACCCCTTAAAATTGTTAAAATTAAAAATCTTGACCAGCGTCAACCTCTTTCGCCTCATCTCCCTCCTCATACGAATCCAATCGAATTGTTGGCTTATGAAAAAGAGAGGAGATAATAGAAAGAACCTGGATAAAACAACAACAATTACTTGTGTGTACTTAGAAAAATGCTAATCGGTTCAGTATAGTTCGATAGAACGAAAAAACCTGTGATTGGCTTACAACTTTCATGTGGGTGCGGTGGCGTAGTGCGTAGTGCACTAGCTCCTCACACGCTAGGTCGCTTGTTCAAGCCCAGCTCGGGCAAAGTTCTTTCAAAAATTAAATTGAACATAAAGCGATTAAGCACCACTAAAGGAGTCTGATGATCGGGTTGGCCCCCGTGAAATAGCTATAACTCCAGCCAAACTTGGTGGTAGCACACACAAGTTGTTGTTGTTTCATTCTAAATTTTCAATTGTAAATTCGGCAAGCAGCTGCCTTAACCTGCGAGTGTAAAATTTCACACAAAACCCCTTAAAATCATTACTCGACGTTTCAAGATCCCTAGAGTCGAAATAAAAGATTTTTAGAAAGATGTCTGTGCGTGCGTGTGTACGTACGTTCGTACGTCCGTACGTTCGCGACGTTTTTTTCGTCATCCATAGCTCAAGAACCAGAAGAGATATCGACAAATAAATGTTGCTATACAGATAATAATGCAGAAAGATGCAGAAAGGGCTCTCAAGAAAATTGCGTGGGTAGTTTTTTTACCATAGCAGTTTAAAAAAAAGGTGAACATTTTGGTTAACCCTAAATATCTCATGAACCAATGAGGCTAGAGACTTGAATTAAATTTTATATTATATATTGTAACGCAATACAAAACAAGTACATTTTCGGAAAAAAAATCCAATTAACGGTTTTTTTTTATAAATCAAAAAACTAAAAAAAAAAATTGTCACCTCGAAAATTTTACGACTTAAATATGATTTCATCTCCAAAACAATTTTGTGCAACGAAGAATGATGTTTTTGTCATCTGATAAAATTTTGAGAAAAATCTAATTGACAGTTTTTTTTATAAAAAATAAAAACCTAAAAAAAACATTACTCAAAGTTGGTAAAAATTGAATTTCGACTCAAATATCTTTTCAAAAACTTAAGATTATGGCTTCGAACTTATTTTATCTTATAAGAAATATCGTTTTCAACATTAGGACAAATTTTGAGAAAAATCAAATTGACAGTTTTTTTACAAAACATAAAAACATAAAAAAAATTTATAAAAGTTAGTAAAAATTGATTTTCAACTCAAATATATTTTCAAAAATTTGAAATTTTGGTTTTGAACTACTTTTATCTTTCAAAATATATTGTTTTCAACATTCAGTAAAATTTTGAAAAAAATCGAATCTACAGTTTTTTTACAAAAAATTAAAAACCTAAAAAAAAATTAACAAAAATTGGTAAAAATTGTTTTCGACGTAAATATCTTTTCAAAACTTTAAGACATTGGCTTCCAACTAATTTTATCTTATAAGAAATATTGTTTTCAACATTCGATACAATTTTGAGAAAAATCGAATTGACAGTATTTTTTACAAAAAATAAAAACCTAAAAAAAACAATACTAAAACTTGGTAAAAATTTACTTTCGACTCAAATAGCTTTTCAAAAATTAGAAATATTGGCTTCAAACTTATTTTATTTTACAGAAAATATTGTTGTCGATATTCACTAAAACAAAACCTACCTATACAAAATATCCGCATTGGTAAAAATGTATACATATAGACAAACTTTTAAGCAAGACAAATCGACAGACGGGATGGGAAGTTATCAGTGTGGGTCGCATCCCAGCCTCTTTTTTCATATAATATTCGATAAATCTTTGTAAGTTGTTAAATTTCACATGTATCACTAAAATCTGAGAGAAACCCTTAACCATTTATGCTAAAACGGTTTTCAACAGATAAAGGCAAAACGGTTTGAAAGTAGATTTTTATCTTGTACCGTATCTGTTGCCTTAACAATTCTGTTGTAACAAGTTTATGAAAAATATAATATAATATATATGGGCAAATAATTAAAATTAAAGTTTAGAATCGAAATCAGCACTAAAAATTAACTCAAAAACGTATTTTTCAAAACTTAGAAAGTATCAAATTCAAGGTTTTCTCAAAACATCATATGGAGTCAAATAAAGTCTCATAAGTGTCATAATCATAACTAATGATAATTTCCAAAAATTAAATAAGATATACTAAAATGATTTAAATTGTATCTAAAAGTGAAAAATTGATTACATAATTTTTAAGGATCCCTAAATAAAAATGTGGCTTATTGCAAAAAACGATTATTTTAAAGGTTCACCAATGAAAATTTATCGAAGTGTTTCGGACCCAAGTTTAGCCTTTTTATAGTCCCTGTACTACCCCAGTTTGTCCCCTTTTTTAATTTTTAGTTTATTTTAATTTTCATTTTTATTAAAATTGAAATTTACATAACATTTAAAATTGTAAATTTTCTATTTGTCTCATTTTAGGCACAAAATTCCCCTTCATAATGAAACTTTGTTTCTCATCGTCAAAAAGCATGAATGGCGCATGGAATAATGCGACTAATGAAGGTATCATTGAAAAAGAAAATGACAGTGATTTAAAACCGGACGTCTATAATTGAGATTTAATTAAAATTTTATAAAATCATTAATTAATTCAAATATATATAATTATAATTATTAAAAAACAAAAACTACAAAGAATTTTTAACAATAAAACAAAAAGAAAAAACAAAATACCACCATCCCCACGCATGTTACAACAAAATAGAAAAAATAAAACAGAAACAGAAACAGAAGAAAAAGAAGAAGAAGAAACAGAAGGAGAATAATAATATAAATTTATGAACCCCGAGATTCATCGTTTTAAAATTTCTTATATAAAATATTTTTTATTAAAATATTTAAAAATTTCAAAAAACAAAACAAATAAGAAAGAAACAAAAAAACTGATTTTTAAATATAAATAAACAAAAATTATCTATGTTACTATATTTTATTTTTTCTTGATTTTTTCTCTTAAAGAAAAAATTCAAATCAACTAATGTTATGTTTATGTTATTTTTTTTTTAATTTAATAATTTGTTTATTAGATTTTTGTTATGTCGTTTTGTTTATTTTTATTTTTCAATTTTTTTAAAATTATTTTAATTTTGTTCAATTTTCCTTGTAGAGTATTAATGTATTTATAAAATACGTAATTAAAATTATTAAATATAAATAATAATTGACTTTTGTTTAATTAATTTTAATATTATATTAGACTAATTCATTATATTATTATACATGCATACATATAATTATATGATTAAATATATAAATTATTTATCAAATTTGTGGCCCAAAAAAAAAATTATTTTATTTATATTAGAACATATTTCTTTCTCAATTTTGTTTTAGATTAAAATTTTCAAACAAACAAAAATTAAAAATTAAAAAAAAAAACAACAAAAAATAAAACTAAATAAAATTTATTTAGAAATTAAAAATAATTATAGAAAATTTGTAATTAAATACATATTTAATTTGACAATATTGATGAAAACATACAAAAAAATGTTAAATAAAATTAATAAATAAATAAAAAAAAACACTGAACTACTTAAATGGAATTTATTAATCAATGGAATAAGTTACTTAAATCAATTAAACATAAATAAAACAAAACAAAAAGAATTAGACTAGACAGAAATAAATCACATTGGTTAGACTAGTATTATTATTTTTTTAATTTAAAAAATAAAACACAAAAGTGAAAGAAAATGAACCTAAGCAACAACAAAAGAAAAACAAATTATTAACTTCAAAGAAAAAAAGGACTATGACAAAAAGTTTAAACTAAAAAAAAAGGAAGAAATAATAATATTTTATTTTATATAAATTTAAGTAAATATATACAAACAAAAAAGACATAATTATATTAATTTTTATTTTCTCTTTTTAAAAAATATCTATACTTTAAACTTTGAGTTTTCTTTTTGGTTTTTCTTTATTTTTAATTTAATCCAATTTTTACTTTAAGTAAAATAAATAAATGCAATAAATACAAAAAAATTAGTTAACTAACTAATTTTATTGTTTCTAAGTTTTAAATGAAAGCATGTGTATAAATAAAAAATAAAAACAAAACAAAAAGAATAAAATACATTAAATCAAGAGAAAGAATATTTTTAAATATTTTTTAATTTATATACAAAACAAAAATAATATGTATACAGAATAATAAAAAATGCTAATTTTTTTGTTAAAAATGGTAAAAAGAAAAATGTATTCAAACAAGAAATTCAGCAATATATCAGAAACAACCATATCACTGTGAGTAAGTTAATCTAAACAAACAAAATTAACAACAAAAAAGTTAATAAAAAAAATAATTGTTTTAGTTTTTCTTTTTGATAAATATAATTTAGAATAAATTTTAGATTCAAAGAAAAATTAAATAAATACTTAACAACAAAAAAAATAATAGTTTTGGACAGGGAGAAATAAAAAAATTTAAAATATTTTTTTTTTTCAAATGTTTTGTTTGTCAGAATTTTATGACAATTTTGTAGAGATTCAGGCTGAATTCAGTCAAAAAATAGCTAAAGCAAAATAAAACGTATCTCTCTCTAAAAACAAACTTTACTTATAGTAAGCTGCAGCATTAAACAAGAACAAAAATATAAATAAAAATTAAAAAAAAAATAAAATCAACGAATATAGATTTATAGTTAAATTTTAAGCATTTTATTTTTGTGCAATTTATTTTAAATAAATCAAAATATAATTTTAAAGCAAATAATAAATTTAAATAAAAACAGCACACTGACAGTTATCTCAATAAAAAACAAAAAATATTTTATTTTTAGATTTAATTTAAAATTACATTACATTTAATTTCGAATTTATGTAAATTTAAAAAAAAAAAATAAAAAAAACAAACAAAAATTGGACTTATAGTGCTGAAATTATAAAAAATTTAAAAAAAACACACACACTTATTCTTAGTTTAGAAAAGATAAAAATATAAAAGAATTTGATTCATTTGGTTGTTGTCGAATAGTTTTTACTATCAGATTTGTTATATACATAAATATATCGCTCATTTTTATTTTATTTTTAATTTTAACTTTGTTTTCGTGTAATATAATAGTTTTTAAGAAACTTATTGGTACTTAATTAAATAAATTAATATAAATAAAAAAGAAACATCGATGCTGTTATCGAATGGTAGCTATGAGTTATGAAAAATACATAATTATTTTTTGCTATTATTTATTTTAGTAAGTTTTATTTTTTGTAAACCAATTAAAATAGTTTTTTCTTATTTTATTTTTTGTTTTCATTTTGAAAATAAATGACAGATTTTTTTTCGTTTCGATTTTATCAATAAATAAATTTAAAAAAAAAATATTCATTTGATTTTGGTTTTACTTTCTTTGGTTTTATATATTTTTTGTTTTATTAGGTATTTTAAAAATTAGAAACAAAAATAAAATTTCCTAACAAAGGAATTGAAGAAACACGCACGAGGAGAATTGCTTGTTTGTTAATTTGTTGTCTTTGATTTTTTTTCTCCCTGTTAATTAAAAACAAAAACAAATGACTTGAATATAAAACCCAAAATTATAATTAAAAAAATTAAAAAACAAATAAATTCCTGAAAAAACAACATATCGAAATTTTTCCATTTCAAATAAAATTAATTTTAAATTTATTTTAGAAAACTTAAATTTAAATTTAAAAAACAAAACATACATAAATTAAAGCCGTGCTTAGTTATTTTAAATTAAAATTAAAACAAAAAATTTAATGCACATGTATAAGAAAAACACAATGAGGGATAGTGATTTTATAGTTAATTAAATAATATTTTAGTATTAATTGTTGTTCTTTTTTAGTTTTAGATTTGTTTTAGTTTCTTATTGAACTTTTGTTCTACTTTTTAAAATATAGAAACTCTCATCATAAAAAGCATCGTATCTATTCATAAAGTTAAGTTGTTTCTTTGTAAATGAAAGGTTGTTCTACTTTATAGTTTGTTTTTTTTTTTTTGTTTTTGGTTTCTGTAAATGAAATGATGATAATAATGCATTTGTTTTGAAATCCTAAGCTCGATTATTAATAGATTTTTCTATTTCTTATAGTTTTTATTAGTAAAGAAGTTATTTTCATTTAAAAATTTATATAAATTAGATTTGCATGAAATTAGAATTGAATGAAAGATGGAGAGCACCAAATGTTCTTGTTTCCGGTTCCGAAAAAAAAAACCGAAAGCAAAGAGGCAGTCGAGGACATAGAGAATTTTTTTCGTAGTTAGTTGACTTTTTTGCAGTCTCTAAAAATGAGATTTCTTAATTCTTAAGTTTTTTTAACAACTACAATGTTAAAAGAATTTAAGGGAAAATATAGTTAAAAGTTTAAGAAAATTTATATGTTGACAATAATTTCTTTCATCGAGTTAAAGTGGATTAAAAATTATTGAAATTTGCAGATTTTTGTAAAAGGCTATCTTATTCCATTTACATCAACACTGAAAACTGATGTTCTGTTCTTCTCTTCATATTATATTATTCAATATTATTGAAGGAATATCAATTTATAGTTGTTATCTCGAAAAACGTTGTCAAAGGTGTTCGATGTTCAAGTGATTGGCATTGATCTGTGCAAAATTTAGCTCCTGTTATCTCAAAAAATAGCCGCTGTTTAGACCAAAAGTCGTGATACTATTTTATAAAAAAGAACCAGTAAAAATTAATCTGACATAATTGCCCATGTTCTGCATTTCACTTCTTGTGAATACACTTTGCGAAAGTGAATTTCCACAATTCGTTATCGTGAATTGGATTTTCGAACATGCAAAAGCATGTTCTGTATTTCGGTTTGTTCAATTTTTTGAACGCATTCAAATCACATTTTTTATTTCTGTGAATTGATCTTTGATAGCTTTCTTCTGCTAGGAATCGGAGGGTTGCAGCAAGTTTTTGAATTGAAGGAATCGATGAAGGTATTCTAAAAGGTTCTATTTCCCTTAGAACATATAAAAAAGCGTCTTTGCTTAATCTAAAATTACCATGAAAGCTTAAAAGAGGAAATCAAGAATTTACTTTATTTATCAGAACAATTCTACATACATAATTTTCACACACTTACATTGTGTATAAATCTAATATATTTGATTTATGTATCTCGCAAAATTCGTCTTCTTATTTTTTCTTTGAATTCTGCTTCTTTTTTTCACTTAAAATTGTCAATAACATTGCATCCATCTTCAAAACAGCAAACATTTTACTTCAGAAACAAAATAAAAATGGATGATCCTTCAGTTCTGACAGTTCGAAGCAATTTCGAAGTTTTCGAAATCGATCGAATTGAAGAACATGCAATTTCATTTAACGTGAAATTGAAAAGTGATTTTAATTCACTTTCGATCGAAATTCGGAACATGGGCGAATATGTTCCTTTTAAAACTCGGAATTTACGTATTTTTGATTCTACATATCTTCTAACAGCTCCTACCCTACCCTTAGGGCCCTTTCACACCAAACGAATCCGAATCAATCAGAATCACTCCGAATCAAGTTGAATCTGATTGACCAAGATTCGGCTTCGAGCGCTCCGTTTAAATGTGAAGGGATTCTTTTCCCGCCTTCAGACCGGACGAATCTGGTTCAATCAGGTTTGATTCGAGGTCGCACTTGATTCAACCTGTCAGATTCCTCGTCCGGTCAGTCTTGAATCAACAACCATACGAGATGGACGTGGAGTTATTAATTTTAAAAATTAAAGAAAATAGTGCGATTTATGACGATGAAGAAGATGAAAGGATTTTTATAGATTCAGGTTGATTCAGCTGGTGTGAAAGAGTGGAGATGACGAATCAGATTCAAATTGATTCGGAGTGATCCAGATTGATTCGGATTCGTTTGGTGTGAAAGGGGCCTTAAAGTTGTGAACTTGCACTTGGGAGGATAGTTTTTTGAAACATTTTGGATACTTACAGCCCTATTATGGCTATCAACTATAAATTATTTGATAACTGATAACTTCTATCAATTTATTGATAATTGTTTTCATTAAATAAATTTCTCTTTTTTCTTAATAATATTTTGTTTATTTAGGAGTAGAATAGTTAGCAACAGAAAACAAATAGAAAGGCTTGTGGAACTAAAGGAGGAAAATTTTTTAGCTTGCACGATAAACCTTCGTTCCTCAGTACAATTGCCTTCAAACAACAGTTCTAGTGAAAGCATTTCGTTCTTCAATTTGTATATTCAATAAATACCGAGTTTATCAATAAAGCTATTCACAATAGATCTTTTAATTCACTATTTATCAAAAATATTGATAATTGATCACCATAATACCGATTCATTAATATTGTTGATAATTATCAACTATTATCAAATATCGTGTTGATATTTGATAACCATAATAATAGGGCTGTTATCTATTTGAATTTTAAAGTTTATTTATTGAATTCTTTCGAAATTTTAGAAACGAATAAAACAAGTTTTACGCATAGACCTTCGACTTAAGAAAGCACCACAAAAAAAGCGTAAAGGGGTCAAATTATAAGTAAGGTGCCCAATTCAAGTCGCCTCCACGCGAAAAAAACATGACATGAAGCTGCTCGTGCAGAACATCAATTGTCTCTTAAGCTGTGTGGCACGTAGCGGCATCTAGTTAAAACCATATGCCTTCGGTGTCTACGAGTCGTATATCATCCAATTCGGTCCACAAGACGTTAGCAATCGCCGTTGACGGTGATGGCCTGGCCTGCATAATTTTCGAAGAAGTACGGACCGATAACGTCTCTAGCCCAAAATCCAAACTAAATAGTAATTTTTTTTGGATGCATAGGCACCTCGTTGAGCTCGCGTAAATTGGGGTCACCCCAAATACGACAATTTTTCTTATTCATCCAAAAACCAAAGACCTAATCGCTAAAGATGATCTTTCGAAATAAATTGCGATCAACTTCCAACTGCTTTTTGATAATAAAGTTTTATGATTTGATAGTGACTGATGAAAGAAAGCAAAAAGAAACAATATCGACGCCACGAGCTGTTTAAATCAACCCTTCCCTATTAGTTAACTCTTTAGAATGTTGGTTAAATGTGTAAAAAAGATCCAAATACTGGAACTAAGTTTGACTGAATTTTGAGAAGGTTCTTGAAAAATCCTAAGAGTTGGACTTTAAAGGTTCACCAGATCAAGACTAAAACTGGTTTTATAAATGATTATTTAGCAATATTTCAGCTTCATTTAAGTGAGATATTTAGTTTTCGGGTGCAGTTTTTTTTTATAAACACAATTTACTCTAAAACTGAAATGCATTTTAAAGTTAAAAACTCTCGGAACTAAATCAAAATCGGTAAAAATAGGTGTTGATTCGTAGTAAAAAACTATCCAAAATTCAACAAGACAGATTAAAGATATTTTGACTCTTTTGAAGATCGAAATGAACAGCAAACAAAAAAAAAATACACTCGTTTATTGAATTCACACAAAATTATTTCGGGAACCCATACGTACAGCAGCATTTACTTTCCAATCACGTGTGGTTTTAAATCTGGTGATATACTTTTAGGAGTTGGTCTTATTGACAGCTGTCACTTGATTTATGCTAAATTTGTTTTGTCATTTCAAAATTAGGCTCACTTAATAGACTTACTCTTCAGTTCGAAATGCTATACGCAATGCAACAATCTATTTTTTGAAAGAAATGTTTAGTGAGCTCATTATCCCGCATCGTAAGTCTGTTACGTGGCATACAAGGTCGTGCGAAATTAAGATATTCCCAATAATTTTAAAAACAGAATATTGATAAGTATTTGTATTCCAATGATAGAAGATTGAAAGGATTTATCTTAGGCAAATTTAATTCACGTGAATAGAGCGATTGGATAGAAGAATATGACTTTACGATTTTACATAATCCGAAATGCTTTTTTCTATTGCAATTCATTATTTTCCAGGCATGCAAGAAGAATGCAATCATTATAATTCATTTATTGAATTCAATTTAAAGATTGCATTCATTAATTTCACCTAAAGATTGGGAATTCAAAATTTGCAATCACAAATCATTTGACTTTAAAAAGACTGCAATCGTTTTTTCTTCAATCATTTGAGACTTCATGCATTCTTTGCATTCAAATGAAAATCAACATTTTGTCTTTCTTGCAAATCAACTATTACGTTCCAAAAGCCCATTCAACCAAATTATTTTGGAAATTTGTCTAATTTAAAAGAAATCCATTTTAAATTTTAAAAAGGAAATAATTATATCGAGCGAAGTTAAAGAGTACATAGAAAGGAATATTTCTGCCAACAAGATGTCAACAAATTTGTAAAAAAAAATATTAAATTTCAACAAGCTGTCAGTTTTGGGTACGTACCTAATGCCATTTGACAAAAACAATTGCTTATACATACTTTGAATATTCATTTTTACAACTGCCACTTAAATTTACCAAAAGAAAAACAATAACATTATTTTATTTCAAAACTTCAAACAACGAACTAATATTTTTTTTTTTATTTCTTTAAATAAAACAAACAAAAATTAAAAACCATAAAACAACTAAACCCTTATTCGCTTTCAAAGACCTCATATAAAAAAATATTCTCTTGTGTTATTATTTTTATCCTAATTTGTTTAAACAACAAACAAATAAAAAAAACCTACCTACATATAAAAACATAACATAAACAAATTAAACGTACATCATACATTCATACCTATACATTACATACATATTATAAATTTTAGGAATATAAGAAGTATATTTAAAAATAAAACAAAAAAAATTAAAAAATTTTATCTATCTAAATGTCACAATTTTTCTTGACTCTTACTACATTGTACACCGATTAATTAATAACAAAACAAAAAAACAAAAAGAAAAATACAAAATACAAAATAAAACCATACACATTATATAGAGTATTATAATTATTAGTACATCTTTTAAAGAATAATATATTAAATATATAAATGTTAGGCTTAAAAAGGTGTCAATTTAATATAAGAAGAAAATAAAAAAACAAAAAAAAACTAATACAGGCTGGGTCAAAAGTAACTTCCTGATTTGAAGTCATAATAACTTTTATAAATTTAATTTATTTTCGAATCACGAAGTATGATCGAAAGAAATGTTTTGGCTAATCTTGGAACAAAATGTCCCTCAGTATTGAAAATAGATCTTTTGATTGAACAGCGTGGTAAAGTTTGTTGTCTCGTGCTTTTTATCGTTATATTAACGGATTATACTCTAGAGAAATGGCCAGTTGCATTCATCCACTCAAGCAATTCAAATGTAATACTCGTTCCTCCAGAAATATTAATTAGTATACCCTCCAGCCCAACTTCACTCGTACTATCAAGTCCAGAGATTTTTTCTTTAACCGTACTACGCGAATGTGGAATACTTTGCAACACACTCTGTCTTTCACAGTCTTTACAATATTGAGGAATTCAAAACCAATGTGCATCGGAACCTCCTTTCAAACCTTTTCTCCCTTTCCTAATGATCACACTGTGTTTGGGTAAACTAAGGGTACCAAAAATCCACTTGAGAGAGCACCAACTTCATGCTTACAAAAACGGACTCTTCCAAGATTGTTTTCCATAACACTTTGTTATGGACATCTGAGCACAGCGCCTGTTTTGCATTCAAGGATTAATTACATTTTCACCCTTTACAACGCTGCCAGTTAAGATATTAGCACTAATAAGATCACAAGAAGTCTTGTACCATTACATAATCAAGGCGCATCTAAATTCCGATTAAGCCTAATTTCAATTGGGCACACCGGACAGCTCAAGTGAGTTAAGTATCTACATATACTACTGTGTCTGAAGTGGACTATTTTGAGTCAGTAACTGTGTCTCCCTCATATCTTCTGCTACTCAAAATTGTTTTTAAAAACAACAACAGGGTAAACACTTGCAATAAGTTCAGAATCATTCTGTACTTAATTAAAAAAATCTTCCACTAGTGCCACATTGCCTTCGGCTTAAGGTTTTAACCTCCCATTTCCTATTTTAAAAAAATGTTTTAGCATATGTCATTATAAGAAATTACTAATGATAGGCAACGATGAAAGGTCCAAAAGTTGTCAGCTCCTAATGATATACTACTAAATAGTGTTCTAAAAAAAAAGAAAATCTAATTATAGGCGTTACCGGTGGACTTGCTCGAATGAGCGGTGGGTGAAATATTTTACCGCCGTAAAAAGTAGCTGAAAACGCTCTCCAGCCACGTAATTATCTCCACACAAAAATCATGTCATAATATTGCTCCGTTGCGACATGAAACACGGACAAACAAACAAACAATCAAGCTGACTTTTCCATTTATAATATTAGTATACATTTTGGTTGTCTCTAAGGTGTTGTTGTTCATTTTAATAAATATTCCAAGTTAATGTTTTTAAACCCCTATACAGAATTTAAAACCAGAAGACTTATGATCCTTTCAAATTAGGAAAACACTTTTAACCCTGCCACCCTTTACAACACTCATACACAAAGTTACATTAATGTATATTAGAAAATTACACAATAACACACATATACCAGCAAAAATAAACACCAAACAAAACTAAAAACACACACACACACATAAAAAAACAACAACAACAAATTAAAACATACAAAAAGAACTATAAATGTATTTACTGTGTAGTCGTACTTACTGGTGATAATTTTCAAAAAAAACAAAAACAAAATAAACTCAAAAAACTTTATCGAACTACAATGAAACGAATTATGAGTATAATATTTGCAGAAATAAATTTAAAAAACAAAAAGAAATTTTTCTATTTTATTTTTGGCTAAAAATAGAGACAAACTTATTTTAAAAAATACTTTAAAATAAAACAATTTTACTTTTGAAGCAGGCGTAAAATAGAAATTAAAAAAATACATATACATATTGTGCAATTTGCGTAAAAAAACAAAAAAACAACTTTTAGAAGTTATTAGTATATAGATGTTTAAGCTAAAGTTAAAAACAAAAAACACTTCAACCTACAAACCAACAAACAAAAAATAGTTTAAAAAAATTACTCACAATATTCAAAAACAGGTTAAGAAAATAAAATACATTACATACCTACATTTTAAGCATTAAACTTTAAACTAACAACATAAACAAAAAGGAAAAACATTAACCTTAAAAAACAAAAAAATATCAATAAATGTGCAACAAAAACAAAAAACAAAAAACAAAAACAACAACAAAACAAAACAAAAAATCTATATAATAATATAGAATAAAAATTAGAAATCAAAACAAACAACTATTATCCTTAAAATCTATTCATCATGTGGAAAGAAACAAAACAAAAATATATAAAATATTGATAAGCATCATACATGATTACACACTTCAACCAAACAGAAAAAAAAATTAACTTAACAATTAATTAAATAAAACAAATGAAATAAAGATGAAAAGAAAAAAAATATTCAATTAAATACAAATATATATATCTATACAACATAAAAAGACTTTGTTTTATTATTTCCTCCCGCTACAAGTCCAGAACAACAGCCAAACAACAGTATCAAAATTTTTCTTCTAATCTTTAAATTTTTATTTAATTTTTTATTTTATTTACTAAATTTTATAATTTTCTTTAACCCTCAACTCTGATGAATACTCTTGAGAAACTTGGATCTATTTTTTGGTTTTATTGATTTGTTTTTTGATTTTTATTTAAACCAAAGGAAAACTACATCCATCCACAACAGTCAATAAAAAGGTAAACAATACAAACAACAAACAGTGTTACAAAAAAAAGATGTTCTAAACTAACAAAACAAAAAGTAACGAATTACTCGCTAAAGTAACGAAATACTCGCTAGTTAAATTTGAATAGTAAGTAATTTTTAAAAAAGAAATGTACAAACTAATACACAAAAAAGTAACGAATTACTCGCTATGGCAAAATAATGAAAGATTGTCTAAAACAAAGTAACGAATTAAACGCTTAAACAAAATAATGAAATACTCTAAAAACAAATTAACGAATTACTCGCTAGTTTAATTTTGACAGCAAGTTTTTTTTCAGTTCAGCTTTGTATTTAACCACGTTGTCAACCTACTTGCTCTACTTGTCACTTGTCACGATGTTCAATATCAGTAGCTTGCTTGTACCATCCCAAATTCTTTAATTGCTTTAATAATCCTGCGGACAGGTTTGTAAATGAATGCAATCTTTTGATAATGCAATATTTTATGACTTCAATATAGAGATTGAAGATTTGGACTTTAAATTTTTCAATCACCAGTCATTGACCTTAAAAAGACTGCAATCATATTGTGTCTCCAATCATTTGGCCACAATCAATTGATTGCAATCATTATAACTATTTGAGACTTTAAGCTTTCTTTCATTTGAAGTGTAGGGTGTATTCATAAAGGCAGAAAATCTGCGCTAGTACAATCGCATTTCTTTTCCGATGCATTTGTGAACGCACTCCCAAAGCAGAATGTCTACAGTAAGCAAAAAGTTCTGACTTAGTCCTAAAAACACTCTATATGAATATATAAATCCTTCGTACGTATCACCCTTCAAAACCCTTTTGTTTACATTGTTGTATTTGTAATGTGGAAGAATTCAACGAGTAAAATTGACGTGTTTTCACGCATACATTGACACATTTACTGAGTTTTTAGGGGAAATTTCATAAATTAGAGGAGAAATTACACGCACACTAAGAAATACTTTATGAGGCCAGTTTCCGGTTTAGCTTGTAGGCAAACCAATATGGCTACCGAGGATTTATATCTTTACAGAGTGTTTTTGCTAAGTCCGATTTGTATGTAAACAGAGTTCATAAACGTCAGAGCAAAATGGCTGCCAAACAAATTTTGCTGAACTTGATTTTTTAAGTTTAATGTGGTTAGTTGTCCACACAGTATCTACAGTACTTTCATCATCCCTTTAAAAACAATAATTTGAATTATTTGTATCAAAAAATTAACAAAATATTTGCCATTGCTTACATTCTTTACGAGTCGGTGCATGCCGCTTCGTTCTTCTTGTTGTTGTAAAAATGATTTTAATAATTTCCGCTCTTTCTGCAGCCAAACAAATTCAGCTGCACAATCTGCCCGACGCTGACGAAAGTCTGACGTTTATGAACGGTAGGTACTGCAGTTCGACTAGGTTAGTTCGATCGAAAATCTGACTTTATGAATGCAGATAACGCAATTCTTAGTTAGGCTGACGTTTATGAATACACCAATATTCACTTTCACTACACACTTTTAAAATTTTGATTTAATTCGGTGTCTGACACCATGTTGTGCGCGTCGTGTATGGCCCACTTAAGAATATTTTGTGCAGTGAAATTTCACTTATGATTGCACAAGAATGCAAATACTTCAAGTGAATGCAAAGAGTCTTCATGCACTCAAATGTTTGCAATCAATTGATTCAAAAATATATTTCATTCTTTTAAAATCCTAATGCGGGGAGGATTACAAGGTAACTAAAGAGTGAACACAAAAAGCAAAGAAAAAATGAAAGCGTTCAGAAATTATTGTTTGCTGTGTTCGATTCATATATTTTTCATTTAAGAGTCTTCTTTTAATGAAAAATGTAAAATTCAACTGAAAATATAAATTAAATATATTTTCGGATAAAGTTTTTCACTTAAAAAATTTCGTTTAAGGAAATATTATAATTGGTCAATAAATATTTTGCAATGAAGGAATTATTTTAGATAACAGTGTTCGACAAAATTACGTTTTTTAATGAGCATAAACAAATAGAATGCTTTTTTAAAGGTTAAAGATGTCTTTAATTCTAATCTCGCCTTTAAACTATCCTATCACGTCATGTTTGTTTTTAAATATGCGCCTTTAAAAATGCTAATAAGAACAAAAAACGTGGTTTTTAAGGCTGAGTAAAAACTAAAAATATCTCTTAACAATAATTTGTATGATGATTTTCCAAAGTACAAATCTTACTCTTCTAGATAAAATGTAAATTATTTTATTATCTTAATGTTGTTTCCGAAAAGTCTCATTAGTTATGTTATAAGTCTTTTTTTGACTCTAGGTGTTTTGACCAGTTAGAAAACCAACGTGGTCGATTTTTTTTTTTTTGAAGCTTTTTTCTCTTAAGCGGGTTTTAATTTGCCTCGACCTTTTTTTTTGTTAAGATCAATGGACGTTTATTTTATTTTAAGGTATGCTATGATCAGCTAAAAATTAACTCATCAAAATGGCTGGATAACTTCAAAAATTTCATCCTTTAAAGCTTGAATCGATTGTGGATCATTGTTACGCCCTTTAGATGGCAGGTTTTAAATCAAAATCTTGGTCACTAATTATTATTGATGTGATCAACTCTTCGAAAATTTTATATTATTTTGTTGCTTATTGTTGGGGTACGAAGCGTAATTTGTGTGGTAAATTTTAGCAATTTCAATACCCTTGTTAAAAGTTTAATTTTTAGTGATGGCGTACTTTTTAATTCTTAAATATCAAAAGGTGACAATTGCTTATTTACTAGTTCTTACTGGTATACCGATATAAAAACTTTGTATTACGTGTGCTGGGAATTGTACTTCGAAACTTGTCAATTTCTGAAATTCTTCATTAAAAAAGCATAACTACAAAGAAATTTGAAACATTTAAGCACAGTTGACAAGTACCTAAGTAATTAGAAAAAAAAAAACTTGTTATAAGTAAAAGTTGAAGTATTTTCATAATTAATACTTACATAAATTCTTTTTTAGTAACAAAATTTAATTTTGAAGTACTGTACTTAATACATTTGCTGGCCTGTACGTAAGCGGATTCTTGTTCAGTAGCAATGTTAATAATTTTTAAGCTGACAATTGATAAGAATTTTAAAATTTATAAGATAGTGATTTACTGGCTCCTAAGAATTTCTAAACAACGAAACAAAAAGAGTCTAATTTTTCGAAAATCCATAGAAAAGTTACTATTCTTTGAATATTATTATTTAAAATCAAGTGTGATTTTAAAATTGAATTAATTAGAAGAATATAAAAGACCTTAGTTCATTTTGTCAAAAGAGATTTTTAAGAGTATTTGAAGGGTATACAAGATTTGAAGTGAGATTTTCTTTAGGATACAATCAATTATTCTGTTTCCATCACTCAGATAAAGTAAAACAAAGATTTAATAAAACTATTAACTTTTAAAGCACTTTTGAAAAGAGCTTTATTTGGCTTAGACAGTTGTGTACATAGAAGTTTACTTAAAACTTAGACTCTAGAGCATGTTTAAAGATCATGAAAAATCCAAGAAAAGTAGGTAAACAAAAGCTTCAGAAACTTGTATTTAAAATAATTTAGCAGTTTATTAAAAAAACAACTATCTAAAACTACATTCCAAATAAAACAGTTTTTGAAGTTAAGTCATACAAATCTCTATTACGGAAACGAATGAAAGAAAGGAGAATTTTGACGGGAGTGCAAGCTTGCAAAGAAAGTTTATAGTTTGAGTTGTACAGTTTTTAAATACAGAAAAACAATTTTTTTCATTCATATAATTGTTTTTAGATATCAGTCTTAAAAAAATATATATTAAAGACCACTAAATTCTTCAAAACTATATCACCTTACTAGGACTTGTGTAAGCTAATTTACCTAATTTAGTTTAAAAACATACATTAAATATCTCTTTATAGTTTCAGAAATATGTAGGTATATATTCTAAAAGTAAATTTTCTTGATATTTTGAAGAGATAACATGTTATTCTAAGACTTGTTCAGAATAGTTCTGTTTTTGTTTTCTTTTTTGGTTTTTCAACGCTAATATTCCTATTGAAGATGTTCAAAATGTTTATCTTTCCATTTCAAATATTATGATAAACTGACTTGAATACAAAAAATATTTATTTTATAAAAATGTGATAATAATATACCACCGCTTTTAATAAAACTACAAATCTAGGCTTAAATTTTCGACATATCTTTTGCCTTTTTGATATGTATCTATTTAAAAAAAATAAAACTTCTACTACTTACTATAATTATAACCTAAACGACCAATTTAAGAAAAAAAAAACAATTGTCTATATTTTTGTTTGCTTTTATAACTTTTTATTCTTTAGGAAAATTGGCAGACAAAGTGAAACTAAAAAACACACTTTTATATAATATCGTGTAAAAATAAAACTTGCAAAAACTAATAAAAATCGATGTTACAAGTTGCATTCTTCAACAAATCCTTAAAGCCCACCTTAACTTCGAATAGAAATAAAAACTTATGGCCAAAAAAAATGCACTAAAAAAAAATGATATTTCAAAATCAATGGATTGTATAAAACACCATAATAGCCATACAATTTTGTTACCTTCGCAGAACAGTATATTTTTGTTCATAAGTTCCTTTCCAAACGATAGATCTTTATACCTCTAGAAACTTTTAATATTTTTCTCCAAAACTAAGGGAATTAAAATAATATTTGACATTATACCCTTAAAAAGATGTGCCAAAAAGTTGAAGCAAATTTTTTAGAAGGATGTTATTTTCAATAGAAACGTTATAGTTTTTATCGTCAAGAAAACTTTGAAAAAAAGTGTCATGTTTAAAGGAAGAACATAAACTTTTATGTTGCACAAAATGATGGTAAAAGTATATTCTTTTGAAAACAGAAAGCTTCCCACCCTTATTTTGACATTCTCTTTCGTTCGAAAGTTATTCGAATTCGTATGATACGTATTTTCACTTTCTAACGATTCGCAAGTTCATTTTATTCGAAACTAAAGCAAACTTTTACTTTCTAATCATTCGAAACAAACGTCATTTATTAAGCGTTCACATCTTGATGAGAGAATTAAAAGAAAAACATGTAAGTTCTGTTTTCTTTTTTCGAAAAATAAAGAAAATGGAATACATTTTTATGAAAATCTGTTGATGTTTTTATTAAAGGTCACAGTCACACTCAAATTGGAAAACTAGAGAACAAAAGGAAGTTCTTATAAAATTAATTCTTCTATTTATGCTGTTTTGATTTTTCATAAATAAAACAATTTAAATTTGTGAAAGACAATTTAAACGATCTTAACGACTGTGTTACTTTTTGATTCTTGTTGACAATTGTGAAGTGTGACCAGGTGTGATTCAAATAAAGAGACTTCAAAGTAACATTTTTTTGGTAATGCATGTGGGACAAAAGCAAATTGAATTATAAGTACATTAATTATTTTATTAGATTTAAAGGTGCTGAGAGCTGTACAAAATTTTGTAATGTATTTTTTTTTACTTTTCATATCAATAAACTTAAATTTATGTTCCCATATTCAAAGTGTCATTGATGGTTTTTTAAATAAATAACATCACTAGCACTTAGAACTTTATTAATTTAATTTTTCTTAAGTTAAGGTATTTTTTGTTTTCCATCCAATTGTTTCAATGAAATTGGAAGTTTGTGGAACAATTTTAAATTTTGTTACTTTGGTCACACTAAATAAGATCGAAACTTCAAACAGCTGACTTCGAATTCGAGTTCATTCCGGTTCATTTAACATATTCATTCAACGATGAACATTATTCGTTAGAATGTCAAAATACAGAAAATTCATTCTAATGAATAGATCTATTCTAACGAATTGGCTATTCATTAGAATGTCAGAATAAGCGTGACTACTCTAAGGTGATTTTCTTAATTTTCTTATTTTTGTTAGTCTTTCATATCATGTATACTAACTTTCTAAGAGAAGGGTAGGCAGCTTTATCAATTATCAATTGAAAAATAGACAAGTGCTTTACATGTTACTTTTTAGCTTTATTTTCACCAGAAATCTTATACGCACTTTTTTAATAATAACAATAATGGCCATAAATTGCATTTCATCAATGGATTTTGATGGCACTAATTCAAATCCAACTCCAGAAATCACGTCAGTTTTTTGATATATTACATTTAAAAAATTATAAAAAAAGGAATTTGTCAATAAAAAACAAGAAAATGAAGTTTTAGGAAAAATTTTACTATCGACCTTCACAATAATCTACCTTTAACTCAACACAACGATTCCAACGTTTCTCCCATGATTGGAAGCACCCTTGGTAGTCCTCTGAAGTTAGCCCGTTTAGCACCACGGTTAGAGCTTCTTGGACCTTCTGTACGCCACCATGATGAGTTCCCTTGAAGTGCGACTTCATCTAGGGGAATAGAAAAAAGTCACAGGGAGCATTATCGGGGCTATAGGGTGGATGAGGCAACGTTGGGATGTCTTTTTTTGCCAAAAACTCTTGCACAACGAACGAGGAATGGGCCGGTGCATTATCGTGATGCAAGATCCAGCCATCCTTGGCGAGTTCGGGTCGCACACGAAAAACACGTGCCCGTAGCCTCTCCAAACAATGCACGATTGCTTAGGCGACGGTCAGACGTGATCAACATGCGCAAACGATCAACATTCCCGTCCGTACGAGAGGTGACGGGAGCTCCTTCACGTGGATCGTCTTCCAACGATTCACGCCCTTCCTTGAACCCCTCCGCCCATTCAAACACACGCGTTTTTGACATGCTATCGTCTCCATAGACAACCTTCAATTTTCGGAGGGTTTCCGAGGGTTTTTCGCCAGATTTCACTAAAAATTGAATCACAACACGTTGCTTGTAATGTACATCACACATTTTCACTACGCCACTAAAAAAGTTACTTGCAAAAAATACGCATAAAACGCAAACCAAATATACTTCAACTTTAATCTCTAATTTAAAGGAAGATCCCCCTTCTTAGACAGATGATAACAAATGAAAAAGTGTTGCCACTTTTTAAATTATAACTAAATTCCCGGATCTTAATTGTCACACCTCGTATATAAGGTTTTTTTGAGACCATCTAAATTATTTAAGCATCTTCTTTTCAATGAAATCAGAAACCATCATGGAGTTTTCTATAATCCTTTTCTGCAATATTCAATTGAGATATTTATATTAAATCATATGATATTCGTAAAATCTTCATCAGTATTTAGATTTCACCTGTCTAACATAAAATCTGTAAGAAACGCTAAACCATTTATGCTAAAATGGTTTTCAACACAAAAAGGTAAACGTTTTCTAACAAATTCTATTACACCAAACTTATGAAATATATTAAAAAATAATGTTGAAAAAGTCAACAGGGTATTTTTAAAATTTGAGCAAATAGTTAAAATTAAAGTTTTGATTCGAAATAAGCAATAAAAAAGAAGTCCAAAACGTATTTTTCAAAACTATTAGCATAACATTCAAAGTTTTTTTTTCAAAAATTCATAGAGTCTAAAAAAGACTCATAACTTATGAGAATTTTCAGAACTTTCGAAGATACTAAAATGATTTAAATTGTATCTAGAAGAGAATAATGTGTACTTTGCAAAATCGTCACATAAATTATTGTTTTAACTAAGCCTTAAAAAACCCCATTATTGGTAGTTTTAATCATTTTTAAAGGTGCATACTTTAAAAACCTAATAAAATTGAGAAATTTAAAGTCAAGATTTGAATTAAGGGTATCTTAATCCATTAAAAAAGTATTAATTTGTTTGTGTGCAAGAAAAAAACGTAATTTTGTCAACCAGTGTAATTTATGTTCCTCTACTTTTGCTTTCCCTTTAAATGTGAAATTTAATATTTTATTCACTATCTAAACCGTATAAGATTTTAAATTTTGAATCGGTGTTATTTTGCTAACTATAGCGTAAACGTTCTTGCATTTTCAAGTTTTGCTTAAAGGCCAACCAAAATTGTTAGTATCAACTATAAATTGATAATTGATAAATAACAATATTGTATTTAATGTAGAATTGAATATTAAAATTTAAAACACTAATTTCGCAGTTTGGAATAATCAAACCTGTTTTGAATAATATAATTTGAAAAATGTCGAATTTGAACATTTGTCAACTATCAATTGATAATTGACTTCCGCAATACGGGCTACCAATCTACGAAACAAAATGATGGGTAAGATCTTAAAATACGCTAGTTTTCTTTTACCTCACAAATTAAAGGAAAATCATTAAAACATTATATCTTCGTACAATACAAAATAATAATTATTAAAATTTCCAATTATTTTCAATGTTCAAGACCAAACATTAAAATATAATTGTTTATGAGGGGTCCATTAATTTATTCATTTGACAGGTTGGAAAACGCAATACGAAATATTCTTTTTTCTTCGTGTGTAATTTATCAAAAAAAAATAATTTCCTAAAACAAATTGCGTGCATCGGTTATACGCTCAATTTATTTAATTCTGAGTGTTACGAGTATGTTTGAAATTTGAATTCCAAAAGCATTAGAAACAAAACCACCCTCCTCAACACCACCACCACCGAAAATTCTGTTAAAATACCTATAATTAATGTTAACGCCGCCGCCGCCGCCGTTCTGCAACATAAAATGATTAAAAAACCCACCAAGCCATATTATACTTATGGTTCGTTTCATTAATTTTTAAATGTTCTCTTCTGCAGAACAAAACAAAACGAATTAAATAATTATTTGTCACATTATTTTTAATTCGATGGTTATGACACAAGACTTTTAAACAAATTGGCTAAAAATTGTTTAACGTTTTATCAAGCCACACAATATACACATACAATACCAAACTAAAAATCATTTATAATAAATAATAATTTAAAAACTAATTTTTCAAAAATAAATTTATTGCACAAAAACTGATGCACAATCAGCGTTTTGTATCCTTTAACATAGGAAAACACAAATAATCTGAGAGAGTTATTATTGTGGCCATTTTGATGACGTTGTGGATTTGGTGTGAAAAGTGATTTTTCATTTAATTCATTTTTTATTCAATATCATGTACCTCGAAAAGGCTACCCATAAAATATTATGATTGTTAATGGCCAGAACATTATGGTCAGCAGAATGTATTCAACAATTAACCTTGACAAGGAGTCTCTATTTTAAAACAATCATTTTTTTGACAACAAACTGGAAAAATATTCCAAGACATGTGCATTATGTATTATTCAAGTAAAAATTGCTTGACATTGCTTAAAGACTTAGGGAAATATTGCGGAGTTGGTACATTTCACTGGTCAACAAAATTAAGGGGAAAAATAAAATTTATCAGCAGGTCAAGTTTTTGAAAAATATATTCCTCTTTATAAATCGTCGAAAATCCACAATCTATATGTTCTTACAACACATTTAAGATAAAATTTCAATCTTTTTAGTTTTAAAAAATTCTTTATTTATTTTCAGCTAGTTTATGAGTATTTATTTGACTTTTTAAGTTTTGAAAACCTTGAGTCTTATTCTTTTCATTTCATCGTTTTGTAAATATAAAGAGGTAATTTTCGAGCATGATTAAATAATAATAATAATAATTACAAGAAATAACGTTTTAACGTTGCTTTCATTTTATTTCAATATGTTTGAAAAACTTAATGTCATAACCTTCATTGGAAAATTGATTTGTTGTAAAAGCAGAAATAACTTTAACTTTAGAAGTAGAAAAGGCGAAGCATTTTGTTTTAATTTTATTCAATACTGAAAATATTTGAACTTAATATTGAAAAGTGAAGCGTTGTTGTTGTACACAACAATGCGTATGTGTTTGTAAGTGCATAGCGGATAGTTTGAGCACGAAAGTGTTCCAGAGCCCGGCGACCAAAGGAGTTCAGCCTGTGTACTGATTCGAAGAAAAAAACGACGAATGGGGATCTCTAGTTCCGAAAAGATGTATCAGAGCCAAGCGACCAAACGAGTTCAGCTTGTCTACTGACTAATAGAAAAAATTAGGAAGAGAAGAAAGGAAACTTTGAAAGAAAAGAAAAGCAACTCCAACTAGCGTTGCATGTTTACTGAACAACTTTATTTCAACGAATGCTTGGTCCTTGGTGTTACAATTTTTGCTTTGCCTTTTATACTCTTTGCTGGAGTCTTTTACTGTTACAATTGTTACAATTTTTATTTACAGTGGTGTGAAAAAAAAATATACTACGTTACATACATTGGTGTGCAAAAAAAATGATTATGCATGTTACAAAATTATTAATGTTGTTTAAAAAAAAATAAATGTTAGGATGTTGATGTAAGATGGGTGTTACAATAGCCTAATATGGTGTTTTTTTTTAAGAATTTAAAAAGATTATATTTCAAAAACATGGAGTGTTTGAAGCGAGAAGTATAATTTGATTGCCAGCTACAAAACTTTGTTGACAATTGTTATATCTATCGGGCAATACTTTGTTCCGAGTTGTTCTTTTTGACAGCTGTCACTTAAATTATACTCAATTTTGTTTGTTATACCATAGTTTATAGATTTACTCCTGACCAACGAACGTTTGAAAATAACACAAACTTGTTTCCAAAATAATAGTTCAGTTCAGTTAGCGCGACGCACAGAAACAATCAATTTATTGAATGAAACGGTTGGTGAGCACTCACGTCGTCGTCGTGGGCCTGTGGCCTGGCCTCTAAAATCATTTAATTTAACACCGATAGATTATTTTTTGTAGGGTTATGTGAATTCCTCCAATTGCAAAAAGTAGTTGAAAATTGGGCCTTGCGGCTGGAATTTATTCGAACCAGAGGCGGAGACCATTTGCCCGAAATCATTTTTAAAACATAATGGGAAACTCTTTTGTTTATAATTAAGCTAAATTCTTTTCCGTTACATCAAATTATATGGTTTTTATTTTTTCTTAAAAACTACAAGTCTAAACAAAAACAGCCTTTCTATAATTTTCAGCTATAGAGTATAGTTTTAGGCGTATATTATAATCTTGACATTTTTAACTAATAACCAGCGTTGCCATTATGTTACAAGTGTAACAAAGGTGTTATACTTTTTTTTAATAGTGTTGTATGTTACTTTTTTTAAGTTTTGTTACACTTTTTCTCGTTAAGAATTTTATTTTTTTTGTAAGGTTTGGTGAACTTTTTGCAATATTTTGAGTTCCAATGCTTTTTCTTTATGATTACAAAGTTATAAGAATGAACTATCATTTTAAGTCTACGGATACAAATTATTTACTTAATTAAGCCACCTTTTTTCTTTGAAAGCATTTTTTCTGATTCTTTCAGGTTTTGTACGTTTTTATAGATTTTGTTACGTTTTGTATTTTTTCTTGGATGTTTTTGAAATGAGTTGTTAATTTGAAATAAATGACTAGTATTGAAAGACAGAGCCCCATTATCGTACCCGATAGGATGAAAATTCTATCCAATTTGTTTGTATCATTTTAAGCTTTCTGATTACTTAAACGTACATATAGCCTTACGGAAAAGATTGTACATGCGTTGAAAACTTGAAATTGATGGCGGGTAATTACCAAATGTATGCCCTTAGGCTAGGCGCGCACATGCAACTTTTTCGAAACCAAATAGTTCGATCGTTAGTTGCAAAAACATCGCGCACATAAGCAACTCCGAAAGTAATCAACGAAATAAACCAATACACAGGAAACATTTATTCACCTAGACTAAATTTTCTTCTCTCTTGCACTTACACAAACTTACGATTTAGTTGAATTTCCGCGCTGTTACATATAATTCCTTGTGACACAAACTAAGGAATTGGTTCGAGGTGATCGTCTAGTTTGTGTCAAAACACAAACTAAAAAGTTGCTCGAATGGGCGACAGAATGGTTTCTGCATGTGCGCGGACTCTTATATAAGTCTCTAGTGCTCAGTTTAGAAACCAAACAGTTTCGAAACCAAAAGTTGCATGTGCGCGCCTAGCCTTAAAGCTTTGTCTGACGTTATTTTTCTTTTCGACTTTTACGACAGCCCTTTAATAAAAATATCTTTTTCGACCTATTAATAGCATTTTGACGTATAGAATTTTTTTACAATTATTTTTTTTTTAATTTTTTCATTCATTATACGTTTTATTAGTGATTTGAAGAAGCTCGTAAATTTTTAAGTGGTTTTTTGGTTCAGTTTTCCAGATAGGTTTAAAAATCAGTTTTTATAAGCACATTTTTAGTTAATTTCTTAAAATTTGGTAATTTTTTTTTTTTTGAATTTAATCTTATATTGAAAAACTAGGTCTTAAAGTTACAATCACTTTTTTTTTTTAAAGTTGACTTTATTGTAATTTTTCATTACAGTTTTTCTAAATATTTATTTAGTTTGCATAATTCTACATTATAATGTTGATTATTACTTTGAAATTTTCTGTCACTTTGTTTAACATTAAATAATACTTTAATTTGTTTCAATTTTTATTTTTTTGTCCAATGAAAGTTTCAGTTAAAAATTGTTCAAAATTACTATTTCTATAGAATTTTGAGGGATATTATAAGAAACTGCATCGCGTCGTAATAACACTATGTCAACTGCACCACTTTTTCAGAATCCGAATGTTGGTTAAATTCTTTTCTATAATTGGTGTGCAAGGAATTTAATGTCTGTATTACTTGCTGTTTATTAGCTTCAGGATCTGTTTTCCTTGATTTTGAAAGTAATTTTTCATATTGTTCACTTTTTACTTGCGACATATAGAAACTATATGGCAAGTATTGCATTCGAATTCGAGATTTTAATCAAACATGATACATATTACGATGGTAGAAAAGTCTAAAAAAAAGTGGGTCCCCCCATTCCGTCCGTCTGTCTTTCTTTTTTTCCTCGCTCAGATTTGGAAATTCAGGTTTTGAGCCGATTCGCGTTGGACATTTTTTTCATGTTTTTAAGACTACAGATAACAGTAGTAAGAAATTCGAATCTTTTCAAAAAAAAAAAAAACCATAACATTTTTATTCTTAATTTGGAGTCTTTAAATATAAGAAAGGTATTTTTGTATTGCTTCAATTTTCTTCAATTCTATTGCACAACCTTGCAATATTAGCCGCGTTTTATTATCACCATGATCTGATCCGGATCAGATCATGATAATAAAACAGCATTGGATCACCATATTTTTTGTTATTTAAAGTTTGGTAGCAGTGTCAAATTCGTTCTTTCAAAAGTGACATTACGAAGCAAAAAATAAACAAACACATACCAAAAATAGAAGCTCCACAACTTTTGAAAATGTTTCTGCAAATCACCATTGCAATCTCAAACTCAAAGCATCCAGGAACGCTTTGGTCTCACATGTAGTCCAGATTCTTTTTGACCTTTTAATAAATGTGACACTTAAATAATTTAATTTAGAGATTACTTACAATTTATTTGAACATCTTTTCTTCCATTTGTGCTGCAGATTTCTCGACTTATTTATATTTTTTGACATTTAAAGCAGGGTTGCCCAAGGAACATTTTGCTCAATGATTTTTTTTTTTTGGGAAAACAATACCCATAAATTATGTCAAATATACATTTTTTTTTACTTAATTATTTTAATTTCACCAATTAATATCTAGTTTTGTTAAAATATCTAATTATTTCATGGATTATATACCAAATAAATAAATATAAAGCTTCTCGCTTTCTATTTAAAAAATATTTTATTTCAGTCAAATGGAAATGTTTATATGCCAATACAGGTTTTATTTAATTTGTTTGCAATGATACCAACATTTACATGTGAAATAACAATGATAAAGCGCTCCTTGTTGTGAAAAAAAGAATTAAATTTTGGATTTCAAACTGAGATCGAAACACAAAGCAGGATCTTGTGTTGTTGTTGTAATGCATGTAATTTCAAGATCCGGATCAGATCATGGTGATAATAAAACGCGGCTATTATCAATAGACGTTCCATAATACTGTTCAAAATCAAATATTGTACAATAATATTGAGTGTCTAGGGACCGCTTTACGAATATTCAGTTTCCATAAAATAGTGATTTTCAGTTTGACAAATTTTGTTATCCATTCTCTTGGAAAGACAGACAGAAAAATTAAAAGTCTTAACTGTGTTTTTCCAGCGTTAAACTGTTGTTAAAGTTGTTAAAGGGTTTTGATGTTAAGTTTTTAACAAATTTGATTAAGATGTCAATAATATCAGTTTTAACCAAATACATTTATTTTACATCAAATTTTGAAATTAAATCTTGAAAATTGAAACCTTTTTAGGACCAGTGTTGCATTGAATAGGTATATTTTTTAAAAAAGTCAAACTGCAAGAATCCACTAAATAGGAAGACGAATTCAAGACAACGTCGAACGTTATAGTGCCTAGTTCTATTTTAATAAAACATTTATTTGCTTTCAAGTTGTATGCCTAAATTTAATTGTGTTATTTTGAAAAGTGATATATTTTTCGTCGCTTTAATAAATGTCATTAAAACTTTAAAAAAAGAACAACTTTTTCATTTACAAAGCAATTTCTTTAGTTTTTGGTTACACTCAAGTATTAATCTTAGAATAAAAATAAAACAATCGATTATCAAAATCTTTTCATTTTTAAAATGTCTATCATTATTTTTTTTTATATTAATATTTTTAAACAAAAATAAATCAATACAAATAACTGCAGCTACACACAATTTATTAAATTTATACAAAGAAAAAAAAAACTTTTTTCACTTCAATCGAAAGAAAAGACAATGAATTTTTTGTATTTTTTATTGCATTTTTTGTATGCAAAACTTTTTTAACTATTTCTCTTCTTTTATTTATCTTATTTTCTTAAAAACACAATTTTGTACATACTTTAAAAAATAAAAAAAAAACTATTCATTATATTTTTATGTAAATTTCAATTTTATCAACAAAAAAAAGTCAATAGTGTACAAAACAAAAAAAAAAACAAATTAAATAAATGGCCAAATAGTAGTTCTATGCATAATACAATAATAAAAATAAACATTCATATATATAAATAAAAAATAATATCGCATTTTCGATTTTGTTTTTTTTTTTTTCAATTGTTATTCGGAAAAAATTGTAAAATAAATCCTATTATAGTACTAGAATGCATTTAAAATCACACACAAAAAAATATATATATATTAATCAACATAAACAAAAACAAGAAGTATACAATTAAGCAAAATTTTAGGGAATAATTATAAATACACAAGTTTGACATTAAAAAAAACAAAAATTAAACACAAAATCATGGTGCAAGAAAATTAAAATGCAATTGGAGAATTCTTTAAAAAATAATTACGCCATGATTAAGCACACACTTTTTTGTTAATTCGTAAAAACAAAACAAAACAAAACAAAAAATTAACAAATATCTTTTTTTTTTCTTAGCTCTAAGGCACAAATAATGAAAATTTTGCAATTTTCTAATAATAATTTTCATCAATTAATTAATTGAAATGAAAATGAAAAAAAAATCCTAACGTCAATTTCATGCAAATAAAATTAGAAAAAATGCGATAAATGTAGTTAAAAATAAAAAAAAAAACATTATTATTATATTCATAAGAAAAGTATATTATATTAAATATATACATAATACATAGTTTTATTTATTAGCTATAAATTATAAGTAAAAAAAAAAAAACAAACAAAAAATTAAAGCATAAACATTTTGTTTTCTTAGTTTTAATTTTTAAATTAAAAACAAAATAACTATAGCAAAAGAAACGACAAGAAGAAAAACGATTAAAAACAAATGTTTTCTTATAGATAATAATAATAAAATAAATTGTGAGACAAAAATTGTGATTTGCGATAAATTTAATTAAAAAAAAAAAGAATTAAATTTAAAAAAAAACAGAAGAAAATGAAAAAACCAAAACACACAAAACATTGAAAAAGAGACAAACACACACAACGTAGGTCAATTTATTATTAAGTTTTAACTCAAATTAAAATTTAAAAAAAAAAAAACGAAAAAACTGTATTTAGCAAATTAAAAATAAGCTTTTCATTATTTTTTTTTATTTTAATAACTTTATTTAATTTTTTATTTTTTATATATAAATTTTACTACATAAACAAAAATAAATACAATATGAAATCCTTGCCAATATAGACAAATTTAAAAATAAAATAATATTTAATACATTATTAACTATAGAAAAATAAAATATAAATTGTTCAAATGAAACTTTGTAAGAATCTTTACAATTTTTTTTGTAAATACAATACATAAAAATACATAAAGTAACTCTAAACTTCTGATTCAATTTATACACAAAAGAAGAGTCCCTTTTAAGTCCTTTTTATTATATCGTTTTTGTTTTTTTTTTTCGACCTTCAAAAATTTTGTTCCCAGGTTTAAAAAACTGCAAAAACGTTTAATAGAACATGAATCTCTAAGAATTTCTTACTAGAAAATGTCTTACTTCCAAAGTTTATGAGTAAATAATTAATTTGAACGAATCATTTGAAAAACTAGTTAAAAATAAAAAATAAATAATTTCGTTTTTAGAGAAAATAAAATGTTGTTCGTGGCAGAACTTTATGGATTACCTTTTAATGAAATTATCTGAAAGTATTACGAGGTCCTTTTTTAGTAAAAAATAGTGAGTATAGCTTTTTTTTCATATTTATATATTAAATTATAATTAAATGCTTTAAATATGACTCAAGACTCTTCTTTTCGTGTCAAATTACATACATATAGAAATGCTAAACAGAAATAAAATCCATATTGAAAAAAAATAAAAATACACTTTACAAGGAAATTACTACAATGAAACATACATTACAATTATTATTATTATATTATTAGCTAATGCAAAGAAAAAAATATACAATAAAATACATACATGCTATTCAAATGAAAGAAAAAAAAACAAACTTTTGGAACACGTATACTTTATATATATATATATATATATATATTATTACAACTATACTGTCTTAATAAACTCTATATACATAATATACCCAAAACAACAACAACAAAAAAGCATTAAACATATTAAAAAGTAAACAAAAAAAACAAAAAAACATACAACTATCTCCTGCTGAACTGTGCATCATCCAAAAAACCACCACCACCAACCGTTATGGTATTACTTTTAAAACTTAAAACAATAAAACAAAACAAACAAAAAAGAAAAAAAAAAACAAAATGAATTATATATTTTATTAATGAAAAAACAAAATAAAATTTAATAAAAACAAAATAAACAATAAGCAAATATTTACAATATTACCTATAGCAACAAAATCGATGTCCGCATTAATTTATAATTTTTGATTTATTTTCAAAAACCTATGATTTATAAATTTTTTATTTTACTACAAAAATATAAATAATAATTAAACATTTTCTTACATAAAAACATAGAGACAAAAAAAAAGAAAATGTAAAAAAATTTTAAAAGAAAATCCAATAAAATTGGATTTTAATAATTTTTGCCTTTAAATAAATAAATGAACATAAAACCTAAAAAAGAAATATAAATATGTGTCATGTGTATATTTAAAAAAAAAAAAAACAAAAATTATTTTAATTCTTATAAACTTTTTTTTATAAAACAATTCTAAAACAAAAAATATTCTGTGTACAAAAAAAAATAAAAAATGTTATATAAAAATTTGTTGAGAAAATTAAAAAAAGGAACATTATTTCATTTCCTCGCTTTAAATGGAATTCAAGTAGACAAAAACTAAAAGAGACAAAATATATAGCGAAAAACAACAACAAAAAACCGATATTATATTATTATACATAGAATATAAATTCATATTAATTATATTAATTGTTAGTTGCATTATTGAAACAAAAAAAAAAATTAAAAACACAAAACATAAATCTTACGAAGAATGAATTAATCCGCAGAAAAAAAGGAACAATGTGTTCGATGATGGAACGACAGAATACATTTTCAAATTTTCAAAAATTTTAAAATACAAATTATAATTTATTGTAAGTAAAATGCGAAGTAGTAAAACTATTTAAACAAACAAAATAAAATGACATGATGATAATGATAAATGATTCCATTGATATGTAATGTGAAACAAAATGCAAATTATACCAGCGATAATATATTATACACAACAAAAGTGAATATATTAAATTACAAAAAAAAATAAAAATATAAATAAATTATTTAAATAAATTAAATAAACCAAGTAAACAAAAAACAACAAAAAAACTACTAATTAATAATGTTTTAAACCAATGGAACAATTGTAAGTGGAGAAATATTCTTTAATAAAAACAAACAAAAATGAAAGAAAATTATTTAATAAAATCTTAAATAATTAAATAATCTTGTGTGAAGTGTTTTATTTTTTCGAGCCCTCAAAATTTTGTTCTGACTTAATCATCAATCAAATTTTTCCTTGACTTCGGAAAGGTATCCCAAGATGAACGAAGGATTTGAAATTTTAAGAAATTCTTTAATTATAAAAACAAATTCATAGCTACCAGTAAAAGGGTAAGTAAGAAATTGAAGGCGGAAGATAAAACTGCACTTCCCCGGATCTAACCCTTCTGAAACTTTTGGGAAAGCCCCAAATTTAGGGTAATTTTTAGGAAGTGGAAAACACGTATAAATATGTTTTTTTAAAATGAGTATTTTATTTTATGATATTGAAACAACAGTACAGGGTTTTCAACAGGGACGCTACAAAAGTCGAGCGACAGGGACAGAAAACAACACCATATTTCTTGCCGCTCTTTTGACATTTCTCTTCAGTAAGGCTTTCCATTTCATGATGAAAAGATATACGAGCCAACAACGAGTCGAAATTATTAAAATTTACTACCGAAATTTTTAGTCAGTGGCCTCAACGTTAAGAGCGCTACGTCCAATTTATGGTCGTCATAATCGTCCTAGCAGATAAACAATTGAGCGTCTTGTGGAAAAATTTGAATCCACAGGCATAGGTTAGGTTAGGTTAGGTTTGAACGGGCTGACAGTTGATGTTGTTACCATCACACTTAAATCAATGTAGATCCATTGTGATACCCCGAAGTGTTGTAACTTCCTGAAAAGATATAATAACCTATGAATCATGTGGTTCGTTTAACCATTTAGAGGTCTTGACAAAGTTTAGTAAGCTTTTGCCTGGCAGTTCTGATAGTTCCTCTAGTTCATTAAAGAAGAAGTTGCCTAGAGTTTTCTTCCTAGCAAGACAGAGTGAAGGACAGTGGCATAGAAAGTGAGCAGTGTCCTCATGCTCGTTTTCATCACCACAACCTCTACAAAGGTCATCAGTATTGAGCCCCATCTTCTTCTTATGGTAGCCGAGTAGGTTGTGACCTGTAATAATGCCGATAAGGGATCTTAGGGAGGGTTTGTTAAGAGTTAAAATCCAGTCGGATCTTTTCTTATCGTATCTAGGCCATATCTTCCTGGTGTTAACACAGGTTTCTAGGAGATTCCATCTGTCATTGGATTTTTGAATGATAGTTTTACTGACGTTATGTTTCAGTTCACATAACGGTATCCCTATATGATGGTCTATCAGGGAGGGTTCCAGTGTGGAGCCCTCCCTAGCAAGTTCATCCGCCTTTTCGTTGCCTGGTACATCACTGTGGCCAGGAACCCAGCAGAGTCTTACGTTATGCTGTGTGCCAAGAACCTTTAGCTCTTCGCGACAGCAATAGACAAGCTTTGACTTGATTTGGGTGGCAGAGATAGCTTTTATTGCTGCTTGGCTATCAATGAAAAAAGTGATGTCCGCGTGTGATATCGCCATCATGGATATGTGTTTAGCAGCGTTTTTCACTGCCAAGATCTCAGCTTGGAAGACGCCGTTGCATGAAAAACACTGTATTTTGACGCGAGATCGATATCTTGGTGTGCAAAGAACTTAGTCCACATCATACTCAAGGCTAGTTTTGCTTCATTACTTTATTGTTTGGCATGTTTTGAAAAATTGAGATTGTGTGTAATCCAAACACCCAGGTACTTAAATTCTTGCACAACGTCGATGTTTACATTATTGATAGACCATTTTTCGTGGGGTTGTCTTCTCCTTTGACGTGCTTCAGAAATCATCACCTTTGTCTTTCTTGTATTGATGACTAACCCCCATTTCTCGCAAAATGCATTCAGCCATGTTTATTTGTAATTGCAGAGTATAAGGGTTTTCGGCGAGTAGTACTAGGTCATCAGCATGTAACAGAACTTTAATTTGTATATCAGCAAACGATATCCCTCCTGGGAGTATATCACAAATGTCGTCAACAAACAAAGCAAAAAGTAATGGGCTTAAAATACAGCCCTGTGGAACACCTGCAGTTGTTTCAAACCATTCTAAGAAGTCCGTTCCATCCCATACAGATGCACTAGATGAAGCAAGAAATTTAGAGTACATGGTCAAAAAATTTCGGGAGATATGTATACGACAAAGTTCACGCTTAGTATCTCAGCAATGGTAAGCGATAGGAAAATTCTGATGACAGCAATGAAAACAGCACATTCGAAAACCTATATCTGCATCATTAGTTTAAAAACGACCAAGTTGGCGTTTACGACAAAACAATTCTGGGACGACGAGTTAAGGGAGATTTTTCTTTACTAATTCTCCAATCAACTTTTTAAAAAATGTCCATTCCGGCCAACCAGATGCTAAGAACTTATTTTATTTTAAGTACCTTAATGTTGTCTAAAACTTCAACAAAAATTTAGTGAATTTATAGTTTGACTAAATTAGCTTCTCTATTTACACGCGAACTGAACTTTAACATTCAAAGGTATAAATAATCAGTAATGTTTTGTTTGTTTCTTTTTTCACACAAAAACACTCTCCTTATGATTCTGATTCTGGGAAACCTACATCGATATCGCATTACTCAATATATTCTCTCCGAATAATTCGTCGTCATAATAATGCAATTCACCTACTTCAATTTTACAAAAAAAGTTCACCCACCTTAAGGCTTCGGCATACGGCATATACCCTTTATCTAAATACCACAAATGCCGCAGGATACAAGAAAATGCACTTTCAAAGTTTAAAAGGATACAAATGTTTACAATTTTACAAAAAAAAAATTATACATACTTACAGTTATATATGTAGCAAACTTGATGACATATGGCATTGCAAATGTACATCAATGTTATTATCATCCTTCGTCGTCGTCGTATTGAATATATTTCCTTTCTTTTTTAATTTCATCATCCCAAAAAAAAAATAAACTTTATATTACAAACAAGAAGACCTACAGCAGCATTCAGCACTACCAAGAGTGTCCTTAATCCTGTGATATTCGAAATGTCATTAAGAGAAGAATGAGTCTAGGGATAACAAAATTAACAATAGGTACTTTGTCAAAACCCACAGAACTTTCAGATTGAGAGTAAATTCAGGATATATTTAAGTATATGTATATAATCCTTGCCCACAAAGTGGACAAAATAAACACAACATATGAAATCGATCCGCTTACATTTGGAACTTGGAAGAGTATACGATTATATCCTTCGACTATGTCCGCATCCATTTTCTATATACTTTCATTTTGTGGCCTCCAATGTGCACCTATGTATATATGGCTATGAACTGAACATGAATACATATTGCACATTTAAGTATAAACACCGGAGACTTCTTGTTATGTGTCCTGTGATTCGTAAAAGTATATCGTCCTGGTGAGCTGGGACTGTGATACTGGGACTAGGAATGGGAATGAGACTCGGGAATTGTAATCACTGCGGAAGTTGTTCCACATAACAATTCTATATATTAAGATAAAAAGTAGAAAAATACATAACAAAAGTTTCTTATGAAAAAACTTTGAAAAGTACGAGTATACAAGGGCAAGACCAAGAGCAAGGATAATAAAATGTTTCTACCTCCTAAATATACCTGCAATGTAATGTTATTGCATCCTTACTACAATCCACCAGGGGATTATTCTTAAGTTCAATTTAAAACTCTGATGTTAGAAATGAGTAATATTTAAGATTTAACTGCAAAGTGAATTCAAACGAAGGAAAACTTCTTTATTTTATTTATTCTCGGTTCTCATTGTTATTTAAGAAACTTTTATTATTTTAAAAGTAAACCAATTTTAGTGATACAGTAGACGCATAACCCATTTTACTTTTAACACAGATTTGTATTTATGTAAAGGGGTTTTCAATAAGGAGTTTGATTTTGAAAAGCGCGCTATTCGGTCGGGCAGCCGTCACTTTGGAAGTTGTCATCGCTTGACATTTGACAGTTTTTACTAACTGTGCCATTAGCGAAAAAAGAACAATACATTCTGGAGCAATGAATTTAAATTCTTAAAATGTACTTCAAAAACGGTACAAATTTTCATAGTTCGCAAAATAAGTTAGTTATGTAAAGAATTGAAGCCTTGTCCATCGCTTAAGAACAATCCAGAATGTTGATGCTATGTCGTAGTATTGAGGAAAACCCATAATAATTAATTATAAAGGGGGCTTTTTTAGAATTTACGCATTTTGAAATAAAATACAACATAGATGATTTTTTTAAACTGACATAAAATTTACTTTAATTGAAGGATAATCTTTTGGCATTATATTAACTTCCCATAGGAAGTTATAGTAATCGGTCCGATTTGTCGAATAGAAAATTTTGACATTTCTCGACGTTTCAAGGTCCCTAGAGTCGAAATAAATAAGTGATAAATTTAAGTTTCTAATGAAAAAAGAATTATTAACATCGGTCCAGTACTTTTTGAGTTTGTTCGTTAAATACAGAAATACAAATCTTTCTTCTTTATAATATTAGTGTAGATATTGTAACGTGATACCAAACAAATATATTTTTGGAAAAAATTCCAATTATCTTTTTTTTATAAATAAAAAAAAACTGAAAAAAAAAATATTTGTCTCCTCGAAAATTTTACGAACCAAAAATGATTTCATCTCCAAGACAATTTTGTGCAACGAAAAATAACGTTCTCAACATCTGGTAAAATTTTGAGAAAAATCGAATTGACAGTTATTGTACAAGAAATTAAAAACTAAAAAAAGAAATTAATAAAAGTTGGTAAAAATTGATTTTCGACTCAAATATCTTTTCTAAACTTTGAGATATTGGTTTTAAACTAATTTTATCTTTTAAAAAATATAGTTGTCAACCATCAGTCAAATTTTGAGAAAAATCGAAATGACAGTTTTTGTACACAAAATTAAAAACCTACAAAATAATTAACAAAAGTTGGTAAAAATTGATTTTCGACTCAAATATCTTTCCAAAAATTTGAGATTATGGCATTCAATTAATTTTAACTGATAAGAAATATTGTTTTCAACATTCGGAAAAATTTTGAGAAAAATCAAATTGACAGTTTTTTTTACAAAAAATAAAAACCTACAAAAATAACAATACTAAAACTTGGTTAAAATTTACTTTCGACTCAAATTGCTTTTCAAAAATTCAAAATATTGGCTTCAAACTTATTTTATCTCACAGAAAATATTGACAAAAAATCTCGTTATCAAAAATAGAATTTGAAATAAAACTTTTTCATTACCCGTGTTTTGTTGGAAAATCTATCCATAGTATAGTAGGATTTTACACGAATAACAAAAACAATATCGATAGTATGAATAACACCGATAAAAGTTAGAGTAGAATCTCACTATGGATGGGTTTTTGACATTTATACGAGCCTCGAATGGATCTTATGTGATTTCGTTCTCAAATGTTGGTACGATTGATATTGCATTTGTATCTTGATGGCTGTGTTCGTTGAGTAGTTGTGCATTTGGAATCATGTGTGTTTTCCATTGGGGAAAAAATCAATCTATTACTGTTGATATTATTTAGTTTTGTTAGTGAAAATGGACTAACTGGGCTTATTTTACAAGAGAAAACAATAGAAAAGATAATTAAGTTTTGCTATGTTTCCACCAACGGTTTATCTCAGTTTAGATTAGATAAATCTTTTTTATTGTGTTTCCACCGCACAAGAAGATTTAAAAATCATTAAGTTTGACAACACTTTCTAAAATGCAAATGGTGTTTCGATGTGTCTTATGAAGTGAAAGTGAGATAGTTTGATTCGTGTTAAACAATGAAAAACTGAATAGTTCAGCACCATATAGGAATATGCTACCTACTCCATGTGCAACTTTTTTTTAATTTGATTAAAACAAAACTATATTTTTTGTACACAAACATGCAAATAAACAAACCATAACGCATTACTGTAAAACCAACTCCTCCACACAGGCTTTTCTTCACAAATTTTGACTCGACTCCGATCCTCAACCGATTTCGAGGCGAATCAAGCTCATTTCAACTCGATTCAGGTATATAAAGAATTTAGGCGAGCTTCAAGCTCGCTTCAACACCACATGTTAATGTAGTAGTCTACGAACAAACCCACTTCTTGAAGTTTTTATTTTATGTCAAATTGTTTGGTTAAAACTTTGAAATCGACTTTCACATTACACAGACGTATTTTCTTGATTTTGATAGTCAACTATCAAAAATCAGCTTACACGATTTCACCCCTGGTCTGAATTTCGCTAATTTTTTTTTTTTGAATTTTTTGATAAATTATTCTGGCAAATATTCAGTTGTATCAACTTTCAAATATAAAAACCGGACTACTGCGGATCGTTTTGTTGACAATTTCTCACTTTACTATGTATGGAATACGAAAAAAAACGCACTTATTATATGCAAAATATTGTTGGTAATTTTGAAATTTTTAAGAATAATTCAACTGACAACTTTTTTAATACAACACAAAAACCTACAAGCTTTTAAGTAAAACAAATCGACAGACAGGATGGGAAGTTATCAGTGTGGGTCGCATCCCAGCCTCTTTTTTTTAATATGATTTCTGACTAATCTGGAGGTCTAATTTTCCAAGACTTTTTCCAAGATTTGTGCCTGTATATCGGTAGTAACACAGCTGTTTGTGACTCATTCACTGAATCTATGTCTTGCTAGTTGATTTTTTGGCTCTCATTGTTGAAATGCTAAACCAAATTTAAAATAAATAACTTGACAGAACACATTAAAAAATGTGTTGCCAATTCAAATTTCTAATCCTTCTTAAAAAGACTTGTTGCAATTTAAATTACACCGTATTTTGCATAAAGACACTAGAACTCAAATCTGTCGATCACCATCATCGTCGTCGTATATTCACTGAAATGCATCAAAATGACCTGGTGTTTCATCGAAAAAGCTACGTTAGCTACAAAAACTGTTCTGAAGCGTTTCTATCCTCAATGTTTCATTGTTTGGTGAGGTTTTTGGATGCACAGTGCTTCGAGTACATAAGAGATGATGGACAAAAATCTGAATTTGAGTTATTTATTTATTTTCATTTTATAGTCGTCTTTGGAAATGTAAAACATGGTTTATTTTACATGAAAATAATGATTGGGTAATTATAAGAAACGAAATTTAAAGACGTTCCTATCATTGGTGGAACCAAATCCTGATTTTGGTTCGTTCACTATAAGCCCCATTCTGGTTTTGTACTTCTTTTTTTTTCTATTTTGTAATATATGTAACTTTGTTCTCCAAATCACAGACTTGCTAAGTTTTGAAAGGAAGCCTGTATGAAATGTGTAATAAGCAAATGTAACATTTTGATGCCGCATTTGTCTTTGATAGGACGTTACAAATAATCCCTTCAATCATATGGTGAATAACAACAAAAATGTCATTAGAAACACATTTTTTCGTACTCACATCGGTTAGAGAGCTGAGCTATGAATTCATTCATTTTGACTTTTGACACATAAATTTAATTAGTCTGAAATACATAGAAGAAGAATATTGGGGGAGTTTTTCATAATTCCGTAACCGTTCTATTATCAACCAATTCTAGCAATTAAAAATAAAAATTCGTCTGTGTTTTCTGAATCATTGAATCTGGCTAACGTAGCAGTTATTGTTTGTTCTTACTTACTTACTTAAGGTGGCGCTACAGTCCTGTGTGAACTAGGGCCTCACCCAACAAACTTCTCCATCTAGCTCGGTCCCTAGCTAGATGCCTCCAGTTTCGCGCTCCGAGTTGGGTGAAGTCACCTTCCACTTGTGCGCGCCACCTGATTCGCGGTCTTCCTCTACTGCGCTGTCCTGTGGGTGTGGATTCGAAGACTTTCCGGGCCGGAGCATTGGTTTCAATGCGCTCTACGTGACCCAGCCATCTTAGTCGTTGGACTTTTACCCTTCTGGCTAAGTCTACGTCGCTGTACAGCCCGTACAGCTCGTCGTTCCATCTTCTCCTCCACTCCCCTTCGATGCATACGGGACCGTAGATCACACGAAGAATCTTTCTCTCGAAACGACCCAAGGTGCTTTCATCCGCTTTTGTCATAGTCCATGCTTCTGCACCGTATAGCAGGACGGGGATGATAAGGGTCTTATATAGCGACACTTTGGTCCTTCGAAAGAGGATTTTTCCACTCAATTGCTTTCTTAACCCAAAGAAACAGCGGTTAGCAAGAGTTATTTTTCGTTTGATCTCAGCGCTGGTGTTGTTTTCTCCGTTTACAGCGGAGCCTAGGTAGACGAAGTCCTTGACTACCTCAAAGTTAAGTCTGTCGATTGTGACGTTTTAACCAAGACGTCGGTGTTGTAGGTCCTTTCTTGATGACAGCATGTACTTTGTTTTGCTCTCATTAACCGTTAAACCCATTGTAGCCGCCTCTGCCTCAATACTCACAAAAGCCCCATTGACATCACGCTGACTTCTTCCGATTATGTCAATGTCATCAGCATATGCTAGTAATTGGACATACTTTTGAAAGATAGTGACTCTAGTGTTGACGTGTGAGCTCTGCACTATTCTTTCAAGTACGATGTTAAAAAAATCGCATGACAGCGCATCCCCTTGTCTAAAATCTTTTTTGACATCGAAAGGTTCTGTTAAGTTGTTTCCAACCTTTATGGAGCAGCGTGAATTCTCCATGGTCATCCTGCACAAACGGACGAGTTTGGCAGGGATGCCAAAACTAGACATGGCTCTATACAGTACGTCCCTGTAGATGCTGTCATATGCGGCCTTGAAATCGATGAAAAGATGGTGGGTGTCGATTTGGTGTTCTTGGGTTTTTTCCAGGATCTGCCGTAATGTGAATATTTGATCGACTGTGGACTTTCCTGGTCTAAGACCACACTGATAAGGACCTATCAGGTTGTTGACGATGGGCTTTAGACGTTCACATATTACGGCAGAGAAGATTTTATAAGCGATGTTAAGTAGACTGATTTCTCTATAATTGGTGCAGTTTAGAGGGTCTCCTTTTTTCAGGATCGGGCAAACAATACTGAGGTTCCATTCACCGGGCATGCTTTCTTCCGACCATATCTTACAGATAAGTTGGTGCATGCTCCTAACCAACTTATCTCCAGCTGCTTTAAAGAGCTCGGCATTCAAGCCATCCGCTCCAGCGGCTTTGTTAGACTTCAGCTTAGATATAGCAATCTTTACTTCGTCTAAGTCGGGAGGACGGGATTGTTGGCTTTCGTCGTATATGTTGAATGGATCATCCTGCCTGACAGCGGAATTCGTTTCGTCGTCGCCGTTATACAGTCTGCAGAAGTGGTCCTTCCATATCCTCAGCATTGACTGCGGTTCCACTATGATGTTTCCACTTTCGTCTTTGCAGCCTTCGGTTCTAGGTTTATGTACTTGTGAATTTCGTTTCACCTGTTCATAAAACTTTCGAACTTCATTCCTGCTTTTAAACCTCTCAACATCTTCGACCGCACGCTTCTCATGCTCTCTCTTTTTCCTTCTGAGAAGTCGGTGTTCCTCTCGCCTCTTCTGCTCATAGAGCTCATGAGCAGCTCTTGTCCTTTTATGCAGCGCCGCCTTGCGTGCCTGTTGTTTGGCTGCATTTGCCTGCCGACATTCCTCATCAAACCAGGGGTTCCTTGTTGGTGGTCGCTTGAAACCCAGCACGTCAGAGGCGGCTTCTCTGAGTGCGTCTTGGCAATGTTGCCACTGGTTTTCTATACATTGTGTTGGCGGCACAGAACTTCGAGAGAGGTTACTTGCAACTCGGTCGGAGAAGGATTTGTACCTTCTCCCAACATCTCCCTGTTTTGCCTTGGGCCTGGAAACCCGAAGTGCTACATTGGCTACAACAAGGTAGTGGTCCGAGTCGATGTTAGCTTCTCGGAAAGTTCGGACATCCATGATGCTGGAAGCGTGTCTAGCGTCGATCGCAATATGGTCAATTTGGTTGACGGTAGATTGATCTGGAGATCTCCAAGTTCCTTTGTGGATGTTAAGGTGTGGAAAACGCGTTCTGGCTACCATGACGTTTCGCCCCGCAGCAAAATCTATGAGCCTGAATCCGTTGTCGGAAGTGTTGTCGTGCAGGCTGTTTTTCCCGATTATTCCACCAAAGATGTCTTCCCTTCCTAGCTTGGCATTAAAATCGCCCAGGACAATTTTAATATCGTAGCTAGGACACTGCTCGTATGTTTTGTCTAAGAGCTCGAAGAACATATCTTTGGTGTTGTCATCCTTCTCATCTGTGGGGGCGTGCGCGCATATCAGGCTAATGTTGCCGAATTTAGCTTTGATGCGGATGGTCATGAGGCGCTCTATATGTTAGGAATTTCAGCTTTTTCAACTATACTTTCACCAGTCCTACTTAACGGTTCTTGGAGATCAACAGAAGCCGTTGTTTCGGTTAATAGAAATCATTTGTTTTTTTTTTTCATGTTTTTGAGTTTGTATAAATTTGAAATCAGTCTTTTACAACTGTCATTTGAAACTGTTCTTAATAATTTGTACTTTCTTTCTGAAAGATCTACAAAGCTAAAGCCGGTGTTAAAGTTGTTTTTTATAAGCACTAGAACTCCCTCCACCATCAACTCCAGATAAACGTTCAGACATTTTTGCTGCATATTTAAGCTCTTCACTAGTTTTTGAAGCCAAAAGATCCTGTACTCTACACGCTATTTAGTTTTGTTGGAAGACTCCCCAAATGGCTTTTGAAGTCTTTCACGACTGAGGAAGTAAAAATTGTGCCGATAGACAAACAAAGCGCAGTTCCGGGAGCATTTTTTCCATCGCCTAGATCTGGGTCAAATCATTTTTGATTGCACTACAGTAATCGTTTATTTTTAGAGCATCCGGCATATAGGACCAAAGATTTTAACGGTCGAAAAAAGTGGGTACCCCGATTCCGTCCGTCTGTCTGACTGTCTTCTAACCGATTAATCGATGTAGTTCAAACTTGGAAATAAAGGTTTTAAGCAGATTCGCATTAGGCGTTTTTTTCATTGTTTAAGATCATGCTGTCTTGTATCGTTAAAGCAAGATAAACCTTCTTTGCCACTATCTATGAGTGGCACTTGCATCAACAAAACCGAAAATTTCGACATCCTCGGAATGTGCATCAGCAACCACTTTTTGTATAGCGATCACATACGCGATGTTGCCAAAAATGCCGCAAGATGTCTAGGTTTTTGAGACGTTGCAAGAAATTTTTCTCTCCGTCTGATCTGGCTACAATCTACAAAACCTATATACATACGTCCGAAACTTGAATATAACTCTCATCTCTGGGCTGGTGTTCCAGTAACTAATAAGCCTCTTGGACAGTATTCAAAGAAGAGCTTTTAAAAGGATTGGTGACATTAACATCATCAACTCGATTACGTCACTCGAACATCGACACAAAGTTTCTTGTCTCATCCTTTTTTACCGTTATTTTAACGGACTATGCTCTAGTAAAATAGCCAGTTGCATTCCTCCCCTTAAACAATTTAACCGTAATACCCGCGCTTCTAGGAATGCCCATCAGTTTACCCTTGAGCCCAACTTCGGCCGTATTATGAAGTACAGAGATTCATTTTTTAGCCGTACTACGCGAATATGGAACGCCTTGCCACGCTCTATCTTTCCCTGTCATTGCAATGTTCAGGAATTCAAAATCAATGTACACCGACACCTCCTATCCAAACCTTCCCTCCTAATGCTCACACTGTGTCTTTGGCATATTAAAGGTATACAAAACCCTTTTAGTGTTCGCTAATTATAAAAACAAAATAACAGCAGACCCCATACAAATTTGTGGATCAAAAAACGGGTCAGCATTTTTTTAGGAAAATCAAATATAAAAATTTAAAGATTTTACATATATAAAATTAATTTAAATAAAAAACGCGTTAACGATTTTTAAAAACAAATTCTGAAAAATTAATGTTTTTTTTTTTTTTAATAATTCAAAATTTTTGAAGAGAAACTATTTTGCAGGTATATTTTTAAAATATAGGTACTATTTTTAAACAATTTCTTTGGGTTAGGAAGCAAGTTCGTGCGATCCAATCGTGCATTTTTTTTTTTTAATACTGAAGTTGATTCTTCGAAATTTCAAATATTTTCAAAGTTAGCAATTATAAGGAAAAAAACTTTATACTTTTGCAAAGTAGACAAAACGGTCAAATTTAATTAGATAAAGTATTTTACTATGTTCTTAATTAAACACGTCTCAAAAGTAGAACAATTTTAATTCACTATTGTTGAGAACTTTTTCACTTCAAAATATTCAAAAAAATAACGTACCGGCTCGTGGAATATGCATAGTTATAATTCACAAAACTATTTTTGTTACTTTTTTATTCACACGTTAAATAATAAACCTGTTTAAATTTATTCCAAAGTAGAACTTATGGCTGAAACACAAACACGCTTCAGCTTCGGCTTCGTCTGCGTTACGATGGGCCTGCTTCGAAGTTGCTTTGAATGACATTTCTAATATGACATTTCTAAAATGGCACTTCTGTCATTAGCATCTGTTATTTTTTCTCAAAAGTTTGTTTAGATGCAGTAAAAAATATGAATTTTGAAATCGAAAAAATTAAATTTATCGCGGAAGTAGCTTACACAGCCTATAATAACCAATGGGAATCCCACCAAAAGCAAATGTATTTTGTTTGTTGACTTTTTTTTAACAGCTGTTGAGATGTCAGACAAAGCAAATGTTCAGCAAATTTGAACTAGAGCTTCCGTTTAGAGTCACGTTACGTAACATTACGTTCTTTTCCTTACGATTGTCAAACGAAACGTGAGGTCAAAGCTTCATTGTGATAGCATGCATTGAATTCCTATGGCGGAACTCGTAAACGTCAGGCGAAGCCAAAGCTGAAGCGTGTTTGTGTTTCAGCCATTAAGCTCAAATTTCCTAAGCTTCTAAGAAAAAGGCTACCCTTTACTTATTTGTGCACTAACAAATTAAACGTAAACAATGCAAAATAGCTACCAATGGTTTTGTATGCCTGGAATTAAAAGATATTGGTGACAGTGACATTTATTTTCAAAAATACGGCGCTACGGGTCACAAAATCAACGAAACAATCGCAATTTTACATGAAAAGTCCACTTGCCTTGTTATTTCTAGAATAGTTTATCACAATTATTGGCAGCTGAGAAATTGTGATTTAACATCTTTAGACTTTTTTCTAAAGTGAAAGATAAAGTATATTGAAAAATTAAATTCGTGAAGTTATCGAGGACGTACAGAAACAAACGTCCGAATTGGTCACGTAAAATGTCATGAAAAAAACGCATAATTGTACATTTCGCCAGTTTATATTTCTAATATAACTGAGAATTCTTGAATTGACAGAGCAGAAGAATGAAATTAAATATAATTCAATATTCATTCTCACCTATCAATCAAGATTGAGAAATTTGTATAAGAAATTTTGTTTATGTTTCTGAGAATACGGAAATCTCTATAAGACTTTAAAAATATAAACTGGCCAATTTGTTCTTTTTACGGGTAGACTTGATGCCATCTTATTTTTCTGTTAACTGTCAAAATAAGAAAGAGATAGCGCAAAATTATCTAACATAAGAGTAAACTTAGTTTAGAACTACTTTTAAGTTTTAAGCGATAGAAGGTCAACTAGCGAATTGAGCTTCAACTTCTATGGTGATCTGTTGGCAACCCTTTAACATGTGAATATATAAAATGACAGCTGACATTTAAGGGTGAATAACGTTACATTATTTTATTGAACAAATCTTTGTTATTCACAATCGTGAAAAATTCAAAATAAAGTCATAATATTGATTTAACTTTGTCCACAAAACAAATTCATGTGTTTCGCTGTGAAGGCTTGTGTTCCCTTTAAGTATCGACCACATTGGACCGTGTTTAGAGAAAATGTGGCTTTGCTAAAATCTTACCAAAATTCTATACACAAACTAGGACCGAAATCTTCTAACCACACTGTACTTTTATACATCAAATACCACTCCAAAAACAGTGCCAGGCGGGTGCTTAATGAACCTCCCTTGGAGAGATCTTTATGTTGCGGCAACCACATGAAACAGTTATTTTTCCACTTTTTCGCATTTGAAAAGATGAAATATACCTAAAAAATATACAAAGAAAACTTTCGAGCTACGACGACGACAACGACAACATCTAACTTAACTGTGGCTTCCACCACCACTACACCAGCCGCACGTCGAGCATCGACCGTCTCGGCCTCGCCTGGTTGAAGTTTTTTGATGGTTAGTTGTTTCTGTTTACCCAAAGCTCAAAAATGTGGTTTTCGCGATACACTTTTCCAAAAACAAACTCAAAAAGGCTCAAATGGAAGGAGACAGACGCATCAGAGATAAAGCATAGGATTGAGAGCAAGAAAAACAAAAACAAAAAATCAAAAAAAGGACATTCAAAATGCAATTCTACAGATGAAGCACTCTCTGTGATTTTTTCGAGGTTATGTTGCGTTGTTCTGTGTGAAATTGTGATACAGGATCTAAAGCTCCCCAACATGGTACAATGGCTGATGATGGGAAGTCTTGCATGTGGTTTCCTTGTATCACTACTTTTCACTATGTTTTGGCCATTTTCTTTATTTTCCTTTTTATTTTTGTTTGCTTGAATTCTTATATCACAAGAAAACATAGGAATTGCCTAGGTCTGGAATCTGGATGTTCGGTGGTCGTATAGTGTATAGAATGCGGTCTTCTCACATCTCACACACTTTTTTGGTGTTAATGTTGTTTTTTTTTCTTCGTATCCTTAAACACAATGTATGTTGCGGGGAAACAAATTGGACAGGAAAACAACGACTGTCCTTGTTCCTTGATCTTTTGTGTGAATTTAACTTGAAAGTTTAATTATAGTAGAAAATAGAAAAGTTGAACAGGATTTTCGAATTGTTTTTTTTTTGTTGGGCGGAATGAAGATTGTGTGTGCAGTGAAAGGACACGGTCTTTTGTTGTCAAAGCAGAGGGTTTTTCATTGTTCCTATATAAGTAAATTAGAAGAGATAAACCATAGAGAGAAAAGATTTATGACAAAAGGAATTTGTTTGGGTTTTTTAGGTTTTTCCTCAGGTTTTTTTGTGTCACGCAACGGAACTTGTATTTGGTTCCGGTTTTTTAATACGTTTTCTTTTTGTGGTTTTAAATCATTATCAGCAATGAAAATAAATCTTCGAAACTTCAGCTTCTTGAAAGACAAAATCCAAATCACAGGGTGTTTCCTTGGCTCACATGTATGACAAAAAACCTGAGGAGTTTCAGGTTCATAAATGGTAAATAGTGAAAAAAATAAACAAGTTGTGTACTCGATTTAATAACTCGCTGCTGAATCATCTAATAAGTTGGAAGTTGATCAAATTAATATGTGCAAGTCTTTTATTTTGAGAAATTTAACAGTTTAATTTAAATACAGTTAAAATTATTGGCACAAATTTTTAAACATTTAAAACCTATGTTAATCATTTTTAAATTCAAAGTCGACTCTAAAAATGAGTTTTAGAATGAGGGTTAACTCTTTAATAATATTTTTAAACTATATAAAGTATACTTCAAGGCTAAGGCAGTTGTCTAACTTTAAAAGTAGCAAATTGATATTTTCGAGGATTTTGAGCTACTTAGGAAGCCAAAAGTATTTAAGCCTCGAGCTTGTCCATTCAAAGATCTTGATAAGACGAAATTCGATCGCCTATTGTTTTTGGCAGTTTTTGATGGAATTTCTTACTCTTCTTCACCGTCACTGGATCACATTGAAGATAAATGACTTGAGGTGGCGAAATTAACAACTTGGGGCTACTCGTTTATTTTCCTTACTCGAATGACCATTAATTTTCTTTTGCGTCTCAATGATACTCTTTTTTTGTTCGACTCAGGAACAAGATTTTTTCGCCAGCAATAAATTTTATATACATAATCATAGGTGTCTATTGTTTTTAGTCATTTCGAATCGTTTATTTTCTGTAAAGTAATTGAAATAAAATCATATTTTTAATAGATTTTTATAAATTTTATTTTTTTCTGTGGGAAATTATCATTTTGTTACGCGTGTTCGCGTTCAGGAAAACTATCGTCTCAATTTACTTATATTCCAAAGAACGAAAATAAAAATATGGTTTACTTAAGAATTTCACTTCATCAGCTAGTGTATTATATAAAGGGTGATTTTTTTAAAGCTATAGGAAAGTTTTTCAAAAAAAACACATAAAATTCAGAAAAATGCATGAAATCTTTATTTGAATTGATAGTACGGTCTATATAATTTAATGTTTAAGGATTATTTCATGCAAATGTTGACCTACCTTGACTGCGCCTCAAATGGTCCATCCGCTTAGTCCAATTTTGGCATACTATTTCCAACATTTCTGCCGGTATCTCACGAATAAATGCTTCAATGTTGTCTTCCAATGCGTCAATGCACGATCTTTACCGGTCCCGAACGTGAAATAAAATGATTACCGAACTGCTTCTGGCTGATATTCACTCTAAAATCGACAATTCTGCTTATTTACGTACCCATTGAGCCAAAAATGAGCTTCGTCGCTCGCTGTAAGAAACACGCGATGAACTTTCTTAACAGAGCACGAATTTTGATAATAAAATTCAATAATTTGCAAGCCTTGTTCGTTTGTAAGACGATTCATGGTTAAATTATAGACCAAACTGAAGATGTTTGACAGTGAAACAAAACACGAAACGTGCGTCAACTGCTTAAACCAATGTTGCCAAAAAGATAATAGCTAAAAAATCACCCTTTATTTTCTCTCAATTTTTAATTGGCAAATTTGTTTTAAAACATCAAACAAAATACATTTTTTGTTGAAGTCGTATGCGAATTGTGTTAAAAGTTAAATTCTGCATATATTTTGGATACACATATTTCAACATTAAAGTGTTGAATAAAATGGTTTAAAATGTATTCTGCTGCAGACACGGTTGCCACGTCGCGTCGGTCGGTCATTTGTGACCAAATTTGGTCATTATTTTTTCACTTGGTCGAATGGTCATTTCTTATTTCATTTGGTCGAAAAAAGATTTCGACAATTTGAGTAAGGAATTTCAGTCCGAAAACTTTCTTTTACCATACTCGCATGGCTAAATAGAAACAACGGTTGAAGTCATTTTAAGCAACTTTGTGATGTAAATAATAACTTTCTTAAAAATATAAACACTTGATCTGAATTTGACTTAGGGAACAGAGAGAATTATCTATGCATTACACATGTTTATATAGGAAGCAAAGCCGTAAAAATCTCAAAATCGAACCATACCACTTTTAATGAAATTAAAGTAAAAACGAACGCTTTAAATTTGTATTTGGAACTTTTAAAACGACTGTTACTAGCTGTTTAAATTTGATCTCCGTAATAATGATTAAAGAAATCCATAATAACTCCAAAAAGTGTTGTTGGATTCCGAAATTTCAATATCATATTAAATTGATTGTTTTTCTAAATGGGTTCTGCAGGGTTATCCCGAAGATGAAGTAATGGAGTGGATGGATGGACAAATTATTCGAATTTTGGAGAAAAGTCAGTTTTTTAAAACATGGTTTAAACGAGTATTGTTTATAATTTGATAACTTTTCTATACAGCTCAGCTGCGAAAAAAATTGTATAGAATTAAGTTTGAAAATTAAGGAAATGACTTAATTTTGATAATGTGCTGGATAAAGAGCTTCAAAATAACAAAATAGTCTTAGTGTCTGGAGAGCGATAGATTTTCTAAAATTATGTTTTTACATTTACATTTGTTAAGCTTATAAACTGTGATCTCATGTTAAAACGCTTTATTTTTATGTTTCGTTACCTTTATTTGGGTAAATCTAATATAATTAAATCTTTAAGGGATTTTGTGATCTGCATAATATTGAAAATATGTTTTGTGTTTAAAAAAATTTCGGACTTGAATTATGTTGGTCATTTTTACCTAAAAGCGGTCATTTTTATTTTCAAATTTGGACACACATTTTTTTCAAGTGGCAACCGTGGCTGCAGAGCAGGATACATGTCGACACTATAGTCGTTACATTTTAAGAGGAAGGCGATATTAAAAATTATTTCTAGAAATTACAATAATCAACCAATGAATTTGAACATATTTAATTGAAAAATATAATTATGTTTTCTTTTGACACACAAAATAAAAAATCAGTGACTATCTATCTGCTGATTCCAATAAAACTAACAGCTGCAACCAAGTATTGTCTTATTAGGGAATACGACTAGCCCGTATTAATTTGTCCAACCACTCCGTTTTTCTGGCGTGAGACCCCCAGTGCCTTTTCACTTTAAAACTGAATTATATGACTGTTTTAAACAGCATACACATTTAAAAAAAAAACTAAAGCATACTTAACACTCTGCTAAATAATCAATGTCCAGATAATTTAAAATTTAAGCATTTAAGCACACTCTCATGCATGATTCAGAGTTGGGAAATAATGACTTATTTTCACATACATTTCAAGAAATTATTTTGTACTCGTAATATCGTGCTCAAAACGCAATTTACGAAAGTAATTTTTAATTTCGTTTTTGTGTAGTGATTACTTTAAAAAGAAATCGTTACTGATTTTTTTTCAATATTACTTTTGTTTTCAATTACATTTATGTAATTAAAATTGCAAGTAATTGACGTTTTTAATGATGTCTTATAAGGAATTGAAGTTATTTAATAAAATTTTAAAGTAATTAAAAAAATATGTGGTAATTTTAATAACAAGTAATTGTTATTAAATTTATTTGTAAGCATTTTTCCCAACTCTAATTCTCTCTATTCATAAACATTGACAATTGCGACACTTGACAAATTGTTAATTTAGAACTTGACAAAATTGTCAAAGTCAGTTCCATAAACAATTTGACAATTGTAGAACCGTGGGATGATACTCCACAATTGGCATCTTTTCGTTTCATAAGGAATTGTCGAGTACTTTTCCACAATTGGCACAATTATTAAATGACACAATAATTATTAAATGAAAATTTACAAAATTGTCATTATTTAATTGACAATTGCCAATGATGCTAAGTTACGGTCAATTGTTGAACGTAACTAATGTAAACTTATTATTTTGATGCCATTTTTAAGTCAAACCATAAACTTTAAAACAATTTTAACCAATATTTTAATTCAATTCACACACGGTCTAAATAGTCCAGTCATTTTAGCTATTTTAAACCCCAATCTGCGGAAAAATTCCTGGTGAGCTGAATTTTTGTATAAAACTTTATTATGGCATTGTTATGAAGATGTAAAAAATCGACATTGATATCGTGCCGGCTAAAAAAGTTATACAGGTGAAAAGGTCACGAAAAGCAGTTTTTCGCCAATATCTCGCGATCTATTGCTCAGAGGTCAATAAAGGTCATTATAAAAATTGTTTGTCGTGAAATTGTCTACAAAAAATGTCGCTTGCATTTTTCTGTAGAATTAACCGTTTTTGAAGTAGAGACTAGAATACACTCACATACGGTATTGTACACCGTACGGCGTATACCAAGGCGTAAACCCTGTTGCTTTTTATTCATGTTTGTAAGTGCGTTGTTAGTAAAATCTACTCTATGCAATTTGTGAAGAAATTGAAAAATTTTGCCACCATTCATTTGATACTACAGATCAACATGTAGACTCAAGAGATAATACTGACATTAAAAAACTTTTAGAGTGGTTTGCTTTGCATAATCCTTTTTCAAGGTGCAATCAACTAGTTTCTGTATCAACAGAAATTTTTGGCAATAATAAACTGTTATAATGCCATAAAAATGGTCTGCAGTCCATTAAAAAAATTATAGGAGTAACATTTGACGAAATTAAATTAAAACGCTTTTACAGAGTTCTTCCATTATCATCAGTAAACACTTCTATCATGGTTCATGACTGCAAGGTAAATATTGATCCGTTATTGCTATTTCAACGTATTAGTTTAAATACAAAATTTGAGGAAAATTTGTGTGAATATTTACAATACGAATTAAGTCCATACCCAACAGCACTATTTGATAATGTTGGCAAGAGAAAAACTCAAAAATATACGACTACTTCAAGCCAATTAATTATCAAGTACTTAGTTTGTGATAATGCAACATACATAATTGATGGAGTTGCATCGTGTCGTATGGCAAAAAAAAAATGATAAATTTCATATTATCATTCACAAATATATAAATTTATTTATCAAATAATTTCGGAACAAATACTGTTGTCATTTTGTATGGTTACTCTGGCACCAGTAAAAATATCAAAGCGATGGAACAACTAAGACGAACCGGCGCTGCCGTTTCTACATCTTGTGAAATGCACTTTAATGAATCGATGGAAGTTCCTATCAGTCAAGAAAAACTCTTATCTAATCGATTTAAGAAAAGAAAATTAATTGAAATACTTATTGAGAAGTTCAATCACGTGATAATGCTGACGTTTTAATAGTTGAAACAGCGATTGAAAAATCAATAAATAATACTACAATTATTGTTGCAGAAGACATACATAGATCTATTGGTACTTCTCATAGCACGCACACAAATACTTGATAAACTACATCAACTTTTTTTTTTAAACCAGAAAAAGCAATGTTGAAACAAAAATATACTCGACTGATAGCCTCAACAAATATTCACATTGCAAGAAAAATATTCTGTTTCTACATGCCATGAACGGATGTGATACAACATCAGCACTTTTTGGAAAAGGAAAATTGAAAATCATGAAGATGTTTGAAAAAAGACCCGATTTAAACAATTCTGCAGAAATATTCCAACAAGAAAATTGCTCATGAGATGTCATTCTCAATGCTGGAACACATTTTCTACTAGCAATGTACGGTGCTCCAAAATCAGATACTGTAGCTTTGCTAAACTAACAAGGCAAAGTACAGCTGTAAAATGTGGGAGCGGTACGATTGATCGCAAACTAAAATCTCTTATAACGAAATTTCGCATTTTTAAAAATTTCACGCAAAACAAAATTTCGCATTTTTAAAATCTTACATAAGAAAATCTCGCATTTTTAAAATCCCGCAAACCAAAATTTCACATTTAAAAAAAAAATCTCGCTTCTGCATAAAATTCTCGCTATAACAAAATCTCGCACCACAAAAATCTCGCATTGTAAAAGTCGACAAATTCGATCGAATTAAATCCTTTTAATCCTTAATCCAGTTGATCTTGAACACTATGAACAACTGATATAGAAGTCTTATATGCATATAACAAACTTTTACCTTTTCTATCTTTTTCTCATAAATAAACAACAAAAAATAACAAAAACAAAACACAATAAATTTCCAAGAAAGTCATTTAATTGAAAAATAAATTACTACAATAGTTAACAAACAAAAAGTAAAGATAATATACATAATTCCATACAAAAACAATAATTTTAAGATAGCGAGAGGTTTTGAGCTATGCTTCGCAAGTAATCAATTTTTGACAGTTGAAGTCGTTTTTTATATAAGATATTTTTTATTTTATTCCTTCGTTTAGCATTTCTATTGGATCTCGTTTGCTGCAGCTTAAATTTTCCCATAACAATTTCCCTAGAAAGATGGCCGACCAAACTGAATAACAACATGCCGTTTATTTACGATGGCATTTAAGCGCCTATGCAAGGCTTCCACATTATTTTGGGTTTGTGGAAAGTTTGTTGAAAACGCGTCAACATATTCCCGAAACTTGGATCGTATTGTGGTGGTGTGACTTTTCCACTTTTGTTTTTTTTCGCCAGTTATATATATTTTATTGAACCATTTTCCAATTTTTTTTGCATCCTTGTCATCAAAACTATTTTTCAAAGCCGAAAAGTAATCAGATGTCTCATCATCAGGAACAAAGGCTAAACTTTTAATCATCTTAATTTTGATACTTAAACTTTCATCGTTTCCATATTTAGCTTGAAGTCTTTCTCTCTGCACTTTGCGCCAAATAATTTGGCCGAAGTGGAAGAGACAACCTTTGAATATGCAAGTTGGGAAAAATGCCTTGCCAACTATAGGAATACATTTCTCAAAAGCAGAAATGATTTGTTTAGGCGCTAATGTGATGTTATAACTTTCGCTCAATTTTTGTAATTCACGGAAAAATTCGGTGTAGGTATAGGGCTTTACTTTTACGGCTCATTAAACAAAAAACTAACGGAATTATTTCCGATCCAATTTTTCCATGGACTGAATAAAGCTGTCGCATTATAGAAGGCACAACATGGAAAGTACCGTTCATAATCCAACACTTAGCTTCACTTAAAAGCTTTAAGCTGGACTGTGTACCGAGGATTATAATTAGTTCTTCTTCAACTTTCTTTTCAGACAAAACGAACAATTCGCACTCTGAATATTTAAGATATTCTGGGAATTTTATATCATCCACAAATTTAGGTTCTTTAAGATTAGAACAACGAACGCGAGAAATTTGTTGTTTTAAGGCTTGAATGTTTGGCAGATACGATCTGCAAGCTTGCTCGCATTGGACAACATTATTAGTTATTATATTTGACTCGGTTTCTCTGCACTATATTTTGCATCACTTTTTATTTTTGTTCTTGTCTTTATAATTTTTTTTTTATGGGAATTCGGGTCGTGGCTATGAGGGCTCGCATTTTTAACAATTTCATGAATATTAGAAACGCACTTTGTATGGACTCTACTCTTACAGAACAGACTTTTTTTCTGAGAGCACACCCACGAATATTTTTCACTTTTACATCTTTCTAAATGATAACTATATCCGTCTATAATAAGTTTCTTACCCCCTTTATTACTTTCTACAACATTAATTTCCATTTTTAAAAAAGACTACAAACTTTATTGAACTTTTTTTCATAGAACTAAACTCTCGACAATAAATTTATATTACAGCTGTAGAGAGAGTGATGCAAACTTACTGACTGCTTAAAAATGTAAATAACGGCATCTTTTTAGATGTAGCAAAATACAATTTTGTTTTTCTTGCTCTTAGAATCAACAGTTATGTTTTTTGATAAATTTGTTTGTTTCTTGGGCTTTGATGATCAATCAGTTGGATGCGATTAATAATAAAATAAAACTAATCCATCTTGGTTTTACCCTACGTTTCGCCAGTTGTTTTCCAGCTACTTCAGGGGATTTATTTAGTATTTTATATTAAAAAACCAATGATTACAATTAAAAGTAGTAAACAAGTAGATTATGCATATGTAATATCAGAAAGACTTATAATCACGCATGGAAATAAAATATTTATTAATTCGCACGCGCGAATTAATAAATATTTTATTTCAATGCGTGATTTTAAATTGCGAGATTTTAGTTTGCGAGATTTTAATGTTGCGAGCTTTCGTTAAGCGAGATTTTGTAATTGCGAGATTTCGATATAAGAGATTTCATAATGCGAGATTTTAAGATCCGAGATTTTAAAATGCGGTCAATCGTACCCAACCCGTAAAATGTCCATTATTACAACCTACTTCTTCAGTAGCTCAACAGCATATTTATCGAGTGTTATCAAATACAAACCTGGCTAGGAAGAGAAATTGATCCAGAACAGTCGGGTTGGTTAAAAAATAATATACTTCAGCCAATAACAACTTTATTGCCACCAGCACCCGATAATCTACTAAACACATCTTCTTTAATTGTACAAAAGGCTGCAGCGGCAAATGTGAATGCAAAAAAATGGATTAAGATGTTCAAAAGCTTGTGGACATTGCCGTGGCCAGCCATGCACAAACGCACAGTCCAACCAATGATGAAAATGATGAAGATGTTGATTTAAATATAGGAATAAGTCCACTCGACGTTTTGTCAGCAACTGTTGATGACACAGAAACTGAAGATATCGGCAATGACTGTTATATACTAGTATTTAGTATATAATTATATACTAAAGTTAATTTTTCTGTATTTAAATAAAAAATGATTCACTCGTAAATAAAAAAAAAAAACCTGTTATTACATATTATGGATTATGCCTGCGGGTGGTGAGGAAACGAGTGCATCGTTTCGTTATAATATAGTCGCTTTCTCGGCGCTCTACTCCGAAAACGGTTAATTTTACTGAAAAATGCAAGCGACATTTTTTGTAGAAAATTTTACGACAAACAATTTGTATAATGACCTTTATTGACCTCTAAGCAATAGATCGCGAGATATTTGCGAAAAACTGATATTCGTGACTTTTTGAACTTTATAACTTTTTTAGCCGGCACGACATCAATATCGATTTTTCACATCTTCATTACAATGCGGTAATAAAGGTGTATACAAAAATTCAGCTCACTAGGAATTTTTCCGCAGATAAAACCTAAAATGACTGGACTAAAACACGTCCTTCAAGCTAATACTAAGTCTACTAAAGTGGTTTATACTTCCTTTTCACTGATCATCTTAAAAATTAAGGGTGGCGATATAACATGTAAATTGTGAGGTTTTTTTTTTAACCGAGAAGGAATTAATGAATGTTTTTGAAATTTGTTACTTGTGTATTATATGTATATTCAAATACAAAAAAAAGAGGCTGGGATGCGACCCACACTGATAACTTCCCATCCCGTCTGTCGATTTGTCTTGCTTAAAAGTTTGTCTATATGTATCAATTTCTACCAAATTTACGTACTATTTTTTGTAGATTTTATTTTTTTATAAAAAAAACGGACTGTTGGATTTTTATAAAAAAAAATACCGAATATCCAAAAACAATATTTTCTGTGAAATAAAATAATTTTGAAGCCAATATTTTTAATTTTTGAAAAGCTATTTAAATGGAAAGTAAATTTTTACCTAGTTTAAGTATTTTTTTTTTAAGTTTTTATTTCTTGTAAAAAAAACCTGTCAATTCGATTTTTCTCAAAATTTTATCGAATGTTGAAAACAATATTTCTTATAAGTTTAAATTAGCTTGAAGCCATTATCTCAAATTTTTTAAAAGATATTTGAGTCGAAAATCAATTTTTAACAACTTTTGTTAATTTTTTTTTTCGGTTTTTAATTTTTTGTAAAAAACTGTCAATTCGATTTTTTTCAAAATTTTACTGAATGTTGACAACAATTTTTACCAACTTTGAGTAATGTTTTTTTTAGGTTTTATTTTTTATAAAAAAAACTGTCAATTCGAGGCGATAAATTTTTTTTCAGTTTTTTTGATTTATAAAAAAAACCGTTATTTGGATTTTTTTCTAAAAATATAGTTGTTTTGTATCACGTTACAATTTATAATATAAAATTTAATTCAAGTCCCTAACGTTATTGGTTCGTGAGATATTTAGAGTTAACCAAAATGTTCACCTTTTTTTAAACTGCTATTTTTTGAAGTCGATATCTCTTCTGGTTCTTGAGCTATGGACGACGAAAAAAACGTCGCGAATGTACGGACGTACGTACATACGAACGTACGTACACACGCACGCACAGACATCTTTCTAAAAATCTTTTATTTCGACTCTAGGGACCTTGAAACGTCGAGAAATGTCAAAATTTTCAATTTGACAAATCCGACCCATTGCAATAACTTTCTATGGGAAGTCAATAATTTTTTCCCAAGATGGCTGCCGTAAAAATGAATCTACCGAGACCCTAACGGAAAATTGAAAATCTAAGTACTCGAACTGTGGTGAGTGTGAGAGTTCTAAAAGATTTCAGCATTCATAAATCCGCTGGTCCGGATGGCATCCCCGCTATAATTCTGAAGAGGTGTTCTTCCACGCTAGCAAAACCACTGCGTATGCTTTTCCATCTATCCTATTCTTCTGGGCTCGTTTCGAGTAGTTGGAAAACAGCATTTGTTTAGCCAATCCCAAAAAAAGGCGAATCTTCTTTTTCCGCAATAACGTCCGGTAGCAATAACGTCCCTTCGCTGATGAAGGACATGAAAACGCTGATTAATTATTATCAGCTTAAGAAATATCTTCTCAGGAACGAAAGCTACTTAATGACCGGCAGTACGGCTTTCGTAGCAATAGGTCCACTGGTGATCTCATGGTTCATTTCATCGAAGAGTGGAACAAATCTTTACATCGTTCTGGAGAAAGTAAGATTATTGCACTTGATATTTCAAAGGCATTTAATAAAGTCTGGCTTCTTGCTCTCTTATCGAAAATGCGTACTTTTGGTATCGACGAATCCCTTCTTCGTTGGATTAGAAATTTTCTTTCGAACCATTCCAATACAAGTTGTTTTGGACGGATTAAAGTCTGAAATCCATAATATAAATGCTGGTGTGCCCCAGGGCTCCGAATAAGAAACCGTGTGGAATTAAATGCTTTCAAAAACCAATGCTGTCTTGCATCAACGAAACTGAAAATCTCGATATCTTCGGAAACATTTGTGTTGTTTCCAAGCGAGTGTTAAAAATTATGTACTCTAAGAAATTACACTACAAAGAATTTGAAAGGCACGTTTGAGATAAAATGCTTAAGTTTAAGATAAGAAAATATTAATGTTAACAAAGGTTTTTATAGTGGATCCCACTGACAGTATAATAAAATGTTTATAATTTTCTATTCTTTGAACATTTTTTTTTTCAACACACTTGAGACTTGACACTAAACTTAAAAATGCGTATTTAAAGCTCAATTCAGAACTCGTATTCCCCCAGGGCAAAATACTTGAAGTTTAAAACATAAAGTCTATCTCTAATATTTTTTTAAACTAACTTATTTTTTTAAACTTTTTTCATTTCTTTTTTATTTAAAATATGCCGTTTTTCTTTTTGTATACACAACTCACTAAAGAATATTTCCCCTTGCAGTTACTTTATATTTAACTTGGAAAAAAAGGTATGAAATCATATGTTGGTCAAGTGTGTGATACTTTGTAACCCTCATGATTCATGAACTACAGTCCTACTCTTGAAACTTTTCAAATAAAATATATTTTTCTTTTCAAAAACTTTGTGAGAACCTATTAAAGAGATATCAAGTTTTTACTTGAAAAAAAAAAACATACATACATACCTTCATTTATCATAGTTTTTAAAAGTGAGGGTTTGTAAGTTGAAATCAAGATTCAGAAAGATTGAGTTGGAATAATGGGTATAGTAAAATATCCATACTACATTGGAAAAACTAAGTTAATAATTGAAAGCAAAATTTTGCATATCACTTTCACGCGAAATAAAATCAAAAATAGTGAACAAAAATTCAACTAGATTTAAATTAGTATCTATTACGACTGCTGAAAGCTCTTTTTGACTTAAAATATTTTGATTACTTTTTAAAATCAATGGAAGTATGGATGACTGAAAACAAATGTACTCGTTTAAAATTTAATAATGTTCAGTAGATTTTTAGAAGGTAATGCATCTCTAAAAAAAATTGAAAAACTGTAAAGTTTGAAAGCAGCGAGATAAAAAGATCCATATGGAACTGCGGAAGAACTTCACTGGTAAAAATTTCAAATTGCGTTAAGTTGCTAGCAATCGGTCCAAGTTTTATTTTATGTTTTCTAATATCCACTGGGATGCTATTGTAATCGGTTCGATTTTTCGAATTGAAAATATTGATATTTTTCGACGTTTCAAGGTCCCTAGAATCTAAATCAAAGATTTTTGGTGTCTGTGTTTGCGTGGATACCATTTTTGGTCTTCCATATATCAAGAACCAGTAAAGACATCGACGTAATATAAATTTTGTTTTACAGATAATAACATCGAAAGATGTAGAAAAGACTTTCAAAAAAGTCTAAAGTGCTAAAGAAATTTAGAAAAAAATGAAAATTTTATTTGACCCCAAATATCTCACGAACCAATTAAATTTTGTATTATATATAATGTGACGTGATAACAAATTAGTACAATTTTGAAAAATAAATCAGTTAATGTTGTTTTATATATAAAAAAAACCTAAAAAAAGGAAGTACACGACTGGGTCACACGAACTTGCTCTTGTATCCAAAGACTCTGTTTAAAAGTAGTACTCATATTTTTGTGTCTTATTTTGTATTTATAACTTTCAAATAGTTTAAGCAAAATGACGAGAAAAGAGTTAACAGTGGAAGAAAAAAATATAATTATAAACCATCACCAGAAAAGTAAATTTTATAAAGAAATTGGTGAAATTGTGAACAGGCCGAAATCAACAATACAGAAGGTAATAAATCGTTTTAAAAATGAAAAAAGGGTAGAAAATAAACAAAGATCAGAACGACCTCGCCAATTAAAAATAAAAGAGAGGGATGAGAGGTAAATAAAAAGAATCATTCAAAAAGACTCCTTTAAAAGTGCTTCTAAAATAGCCACCGAGATTGCGAATAGCTTAAACAAAACAGTTTCTAAGTGGACCGTTAGAAGATCGTTCTATAGATCTGAATTTAAGAATTCCGTTGCCCGTAAAAAACCTTTTGTCAGTGATGTTAATAAGAAAAAAAGATTAACATTTGCCAATGAATACAAAAACAAAACCACCGACCTTTGGGATAACGTCATATTCTCAGATGAGTCTAAATTCAACATCTTTGGCTCTGATGGTAAACACAATGTTTGGAGAAAGAAGGGAAAAGCTCTTAATCCCGAGAACACAGTTAAAACTGTGAGGCATGGGGGTGCTGGAGTAATGGTATGGGGGTGTATGTCATCCGCCGGTGTTGGGAATCTTGTAATAATTGAGGAAATAATAAATAAGACTGTTTGTTGGAGTCGAAATTCTCAAAAACAAGTAAAGCCGACACAATTTTTAATAGCGAAAAATTTTATTGAAATTCAAACTTTTTATGGCGCTTTAAAATTATTTGTATTGGTACCCAACCCGTGATTTATCGACTGACTTCTTACCGCAATTTTCTTTATGTTGAAGGCTAGGTATCATGAAGATTTGTTTACATAGCTTCAGTTATAAAGCGGCTTATATACCAAAATTTACAGGGTGATCCAATCTAAAGCTACAAATCATAAGCTGGGTAACAACACAAATAATTTTAAATATTATAAACGGCGATAACACTGTTTATCTAAACATTCTTAAAGAAAGTCTGCACCAAAGCGCCGATAAACTGGGGATCAGGGACACATTTTATTTCCAACAGAACAACGATCCCTAACACACCGCTTTAACCGTGAAGATGTGGATAGCGTATAATACTCCCCACATGCTTGTTACACCACCACAAAGTCCTGACTTGAATCACATTGAACACTTATGGGACCACCTAGAAAAACGCATTCGGAACCATGAGATACGAAACAAAACCCAATTGAAACAAATTATTATTGATGAATGGCAACAGATATCTCCAGATGTTACTAAAAAACTAATGGGTGATTTTTTTGAGGTTAGGATTTTCATGCATTAGTATTTGACAGATCACGCGGGATTTCAGACATGGTGTCAAAGAGAAAGATGCTCAGTATGCTTTGACATTTCATCATGAATAGACTTACTAACGAGCAACGCTTGCAAATCTTACTTACTTACTTAAGGTGGCGCTACAGTCCTGTGTGAACTAGGGCCTCACCCAACAAACTTCTCCATCTAGCTCGGTCCCTAGCTAGATGTCTCCAGTTTCGCACTCCGAGTTGGGTGAGGTCACCTTCCACTTGTGCGCGCCACCTGATTCGCGGTCTTCCTCTACTGCGCTGTCCTGTGGGTGTGGATTCGAAGACTTTCCGGGCCGGAGCATTGGTTTCCATGCGCTCGCTTGCAAATCATTGAATTTTATTACCAAAATCAGTGTTCGGTTCGAAATGTGTTTCGCGCTTTACGTCCGATTTATGGTCTACATAATCGACCAAGTGAGCAAACAATTAATGCGATTGTGACCAAGTTTCGCACTCAGTTTACTTTATTGGACATTAAACCAACCACACGAATGCGTACAGTGCGTACAGAAGAGAATATTGCGCCTGTTTCTGAGAGTGTTGCTGAAGACCGTGAAATGTCGATTCGTCGCCGTTCGCAGCAATTGGGTTTGTGTTATTCGACCACATGGAAGATTTTACGCAAAGATCTTGGTGTAAAACCGTATAAAATACAGCTCGTGCAAGAACTGAAGCCGAACGATCTGCCACAACGTCGAATTTTCAGTGAATGGGCCCTAGAAAAGTTGGCAGAAAATCCGCTTTTTTATCGACAAATTTTGTTCAGCGATGAGGCTCATTTCTGGTTGAATGGCTACGTAAATAAGCAAAATTGCCGCATTTGGAGTGAAGAGCAACCAGAAGCCGTTCAAGAACTGCCCATGCATCCCGAAAAATGCACTGTTTGGTGTGGTTTGTACGCTGGTGAAATCATTGGACCGTATTTTTTCAAAGATGCTGTTGGACGCAACGTTACGGTGAATGGCGATCGCTATCGTTCAATGCTAACAAACTTTTTGTTGCCAAAAATGGAAGAACTGAACTTGGTTGACATGTGGTTTCAACAAGATGGCGCTACATGCCACACAGCTCGCGATTCTATGGCCATTTTGAGGGAAAACTTCGGAGAACAATTCATCTCAAGGAATGGACCGGTAAGTTGGCCACCAAGATCATGCGATTTGACGCCTTTAGACTATTTTTTGTGGGGCTACGTCAAGTCTAAAGTCTACACAAATAAGCCAGCAACTATTCCAGCTTTGGAAGACAACATTTCCGAAGAAATTCGGGCTATTCCGGCCGAAATGCTCGAAAAAGTTACCCAAAATTGGACTTTCCGAATGGACCACCTAAGACGCAGCCGCGGTCAACATTTAAATGAAATTATCTTCAAAAAGTAAATGTCATGGACCAATCTAACGTTTCAAATAAAGAATCGATGAGATTTTGCAAATTTTATGCTTTTTTTTTTCAAGTTCTCAAGCTCTTAAAAAATCACCCGATAGTATACTCAATGTCAAATCGTTTGAGAGAAGTTCTGAGATTAAAGGGATTTCCAACTAAGTTAAGTACTAGGTATGAGTTTAGACTATTTTAATTAAACAAAATGAATAAAAAATTATGTTTTATTTATTTGCTCTGTTAAATTACGGCGTATTTTTTTATGTATTTTTCTTGTAATGAATTACTTTTTTTCTGTTTTTGTCTCTTATTATATTCTGTTCATGATAAATAAATTAAAACTAAAATATTGACTCACATTTTTATTTTATTTTCGTATATTTTTTGATTTTACCTAAAATAGTAATAGAGTACCTTCACTTATGCTCGTCACTGTACTCGTATTTAACATAAGTTTGTCTTCAAATATTTAAATGCCAATAAATTAAAATTAAATAATAAATTATCAGAAAAACCTTGATTTATTATTTTTTTTTTTGAAACCGTTGAAGTGAGTTTTTTAAATTAATGTTTAAGAATATTTTTTGAATGCAGTTATTTAGAGCTTTTTTGATTTGATTTTAGTAAACAAAATTACCCATTTTTGAGATATCGAATTTGGAAAAAAAAAACAAAATTTTAATATTTTGTTTTAAATCCAAAACAAAAATGATTGTCAAATATTATTAAACAATAAAAGAGTATGTGCAGAAAAAAATATACATATATTAAAATCGGTTCATTAGTTCGTGAGAAAACTTAAAAACAAAATAACGGTTCTATGAGGGGTATCCTTCTGGAGGAATACAAAAATACTTTTTTATATTGAAAGAAGTCAAATTAAGAAGAAAAATGTTGGATAAATATTAAAAAAATGTATCGGTTCGTTTTTAAAAAAATTCGAATATTCAATGTTTGACAAAAAAAATGTGTATGATGACCACTGTATTACAACAAAACATTTGAAACGCCTGACCCGAATTTTAGCTTAAAACCTTGATTTACAATGTTTACTCATTTGACTCAATGGTTTGGGCTGTAGGGACGAGGACAAACAGAAAGACAGACGGACGGAATCGGGTGACCCACTTTTTGCCATTACCATATATACCATAATGTCATGTTTGATTAAAATCTCGAGTTCGGATTTTTTTACGAATGCAATACTTGTCATAAAGTTCCTTAATATCGCAAGTAAATATATGTATTTGTTAACTCGATTATTTTAAGAACAAAGAATGATATTACCTCCAGAATAATTGTATACAGCGAAGATTAACGTGTTTTTGTTGAGAAAAATCGAAAAAAAATGTACCTACTGAAAAAAAAAAATACTATTACATGCCAAAATTTTGTAAAAATTGATTTTTGACTCGAATATCTTTTCAAAAATTAAACATATCGGGACATATTCATAGTCATATTTTAAACCGGAGTCCATTTGGACTGGAGCCTAAATTTAACATTAGGTTAGACACAGCTGCTATTCACAAAATAATTTGGCAGCACTGTTCAGTTAGAAACAGGTTTAAGGTTTATTCTTCTACAATTCTTGTACCTTCATATACAAAAAGGGTTTGTAGAGGGGAACAAAATAAAATACGTTAGCTGGAGGCCAAAATCTATGAAATCTTTTAAATTATTCTATTTGCTGTTAGTTAAGAAATTTTATGTAAGTCGTACTGGTGCTGTTAAAACCTGGAAACACATGCAACATACATAGATATTGGGAAACCTTCTATTGAATTTCGATCTTCAATATTTAGAAGGGCAATCATAAACTTAACAGTTTTTAACTTCCCATAGGAATTTATTGTAAGCGGTCCGAAATCGTCGAAATAAAAGATTTTTAGAGAGATGTCTGTGCGTGCGTGTGTACGTACGTTCGCTACGTTTTTTTCGTCGTCCATAGCTCAAGAACCAGTAGAGATATCGACTTCGAATAAATTTTGTTATACAGATAATTATGCCATAACAATTTAAAAAAAAAGGTAAAAATTTTGGTTAACCCTAAATATCTCACGAACCATTAACGTTAGAGGCTTGAATTAATTTTGATATTATATATTGCAACGTCATACCAAACAAGTATATTTTTGGAAAAATTCGAACTAACGGTTTTTTTTATAAATCCAAAAAACTGAACAAATATTTGTTACCTTGAAAATCCTACGAACAAAAAATGATTTTATCTCGAAAACAATTTTGTGGAACGAAGAGTAACGTTTTTAACATTTAGTAAGATTTTGAGAAAAATCGAATTGACAGTTTTTTTTATAAAAAAAATAAAAACCTAAAAAAAACATTACTCAAAGTTGGTAAAAATTGATTTTCGACTCAAATATTTTTTCAAAAATTTGAGATTATGGCTTCAAACTAATTTTATCTTATAAGAAATATTGTTTTCAAAATTCAGAAAAATTTTGAGAAAAATCGAATTGGGTGTTTTTTACAAAAAATAAAAACCTAAAAAAATTAATAAAAATTAATAAAAGTTGGTAAAAATTGATTTTCGACTTAAAAATCTTTTCAAAACTTTGAGATATTGGCTAAAAACCAAAATTTTCTTTCAAAAAATACTATTTTCAATATCCAGTAAAATTTTGAGAAAATTCGAATTAACAGTTTTCTTACAAAAAATAAAAATCTAAAAAAAAATAATAAAAGTTTTTAAAAATAGATTTTCGACTCAAATATCTTTTCAAAAATTAAAAGTATTATCTTCAAATTATTTTATCTTTTAAGAAATATTGTTTTCAACATTCGATAAAATTTTGAGAAAAATCTAATTGACAATTTTCTTACAAAAAATAAAAATAAAAATACTAAGACTAGTAACTGAAACATGGCTAACAAATGTAGATACACTTCCTTCTTCTGATTTTCAGTGTTATCGAGTAGATAGGTCTGAGCAAAGGGGTGGTGGAGTAGCAATTTTCGTGAAGAGATCAATTCAACATTCACTCTTACCTGTGATAAGAACACGCTTGATAGAGAATGTAGGGATATCGGTTAAGCTTTTGAGCGGAAATGAGGTTAAGATTTATTGTATCTACTTTCCTGGTGGAACTTCATCGGATCTAAAAAAAGATTTCTTTAAGCGTGACTTAAGGCAGCTTTTCTCTACTAGTGGTGAATTCTTGCTAGGTGGCGACCTTAATTGTCGACACAAAGATTGGGGATGTATAAGGGCAAATTGTTGGGGAAATCTACTAACTCAATTTCCACATTTCTTTCCTATTAATATCCTATTCCCTCCTAGTCCCACGTTTTTTCCCGCTGGTTCCCATGGATCTCCATCCGTCCTTGATTTGTTTTTTACTAACATGTCTTGTCAATTAGTTAACCCAATTTCTATAGATGCGTTGAGTTCCGATCACAACCCTGTTCTTTGTCGTCTCCCTTGGTCGGGTGAAAAAAAAGTGCAATATATCCAACAATTTCACAAAGCAAATTGGAAATTATTTCAAACAACCATGAATGCAGAACTTCAAAATGTGTCTATGGATTTGAACAACATATCTTCTTTTGATGATGTAGATTGCGCTGTACAAATCTTTACTCAAGGTATTTTATCGTCCGTGGAAAAATGCGTTCCCAAAAAACTTAAAGAAGATTCTTTTCTAAACAAAACACTTCCTTCTCATGTTTTGGAAATGATAAAACTGAGAAATATTCATAGAAGGAATTGGCAAAGATACCGCCAGCCTTTTTCGAAAAATATGGTTTCTCATTTCAATCAATTAATTTCGAGAGAAATTTTACATCTTCGAAACAAGGAATGGAACAACAAATTGAGTACGCTTGATAAGAATGGAAAGCCCTTCTGGAATATTGTTAAAATTACAAAAAATAAAAATAGGAAAATTCCATTCCTCAGGGAAAATAATGAGATTGTATGTTCTAACGAGGATAAAGCTAATGTGTTCGCTGAGCGCTTTTTAAAAAATCATAGAGTCTCAGAACATTTAGGTGATAGTGAAACAAACGCATTAGTTGATTCAAAAATCGACAATTTCAATAATTTAAATTTATTAACACCTTCAAATGCATTTGTTTCAACTAAAGATATCAACATCATTATCAAAGATTTAAAACTTAAAAAAACAGGTGGGCTAGACAATATCAAAAACACCTATATTAAACATCTCTCGAAAGAAGGCATTCAGTTTCTTACGTTCATAATAAATGCATGTTTAAAAATGCAATATTTTCCAATTAAATGGAAAATTGCAAAAATCATTCCAATTTGTAAGGCGGGAAAACCTCCCGATTTAGCTAGCGGATATAGACCCATTAGCCTGCTAAGTAGTTTAAGCAAAATTTATGAGAAGATTCTTAAAGAAAAGATGCTAAAATATATTTCCGATGAAAAAATATTCCCCGATCAACAATTTGGTTTTCGCAGATTTCACTCTACGTCTCATCAGGTGAAAAGAATCTGTCAACATGTCAAAAGTAAACGAATCCAAGGTAAATCGACGGGTATGATACTTTTAGATATTGAGAAGGCTTTTGACTCAGTATGGCATAAAGGAATAATTTATAAAATGATTAAATTTAAAGTTCCGTTATATCTTTGTAAAATTGTTCAAAGTTTTCTTTCCGATCGATGTTTTAGTGTTCATGTTAACAGTGGTATTTCGTCTTTATTTACGTTCAATTTTGGTGTCCCCCAAGGCTCTGTTTTGGGTCCTCTTTTGTATAATTTATATACTTCAGATATCCCAACCATTCCGCTCTGTGAAATTGCCATTTTTGCAGACGACACAGCAATATATTCTTCAGATGAACTTGCTCTCAACATTGAGAGTAATTTAGTTCAAGCTGTTGAAATATTAAGCAATTTTTACAACAAATGGAAAATCAAGTTAAATGCTGATAAATTTCAAGCTATCTTTTTTTCAAGGAAAAGAAAGTCTTGTTATCTCCCCAGCAACCAATTTATTCAGATAAATGGAATAGACATAGCTTGGGAAAATTCTGTAAAATATCTAGGTATACATCTTGACACCAAACTAACATTCAACCACCATATTAATTGTACTATAAAGAAAGTAAATATAGCTATCAAATTGCTTTACCCTTTTATAAATCGAAGATCTGCTCTAACTATTGAAAATAAAGTGATCATAATGAAAGTGATATTTCAGGCAATTTTGTTATATGGAAGTCCTGTTTGGGGAAGGGCTGCACTATGTCACATTAAAAAACTCCAAGTTTCACAAAATAAATTATTAAAAATGATGCTTAATCTACCATTCCGTTATTCCACTTGTGACCTTCATCAAGAAACGAATGTTGAATTGATCTCCGAACGAATTCAAAAGCTAGAAGCCAACTTTGCGCTTAGATGTAATTCATCTGATAACCCTCTTATAAACCAAATCAATCTGTGATAAATATTTGTTCAGTTACCTATCTATTTACGTTTTTATTTATTTTTTTTTTTTTTATTTTTTTTTTCACTATATCTACATATAAATTGTTTTTTCGTAATAATTTATCCATTTATTTATTTATTCGTTCATTTATGTACTTATTCATTTATTTATTTATATTTACTTACCTTTCTTATTTATATTAATTTATTTATTTATTACTTAGTTAACACCTCGCGCCAACACGCGCGACCATGATTTGCCAGATCAGCATAACGGCATTAAACCATAAGTTCCCACGATTGGTGGGTATCATATTGCGGTGCATTGAGGTGAATGCACGAATACCATCAAGGCTGCTGAGGAAGCAAATCAACGGTGCACGCCGTTAGGTGTAATGTTAGGGAATTAATTATAAGTAAGTTAGTTCTATTTTAGGATTAGACTAGTGCGGTAACAATAAAGATTTATAACGTAGAAAAATAAAGTCTTTCAATTATAAAACAGTAAGTCGAACCGTTGGGCCAACCCCTCAGGGGTTGGCGTTCGCTTTTTTTTGATATACGAATCCGCGATTCGTTAATTGGCGCCCGAGCAGGGACCCTGTTGCAAGACTGTATCCTTTTTGCCTGTAGATCGTAGTGCATTACCAATACGCTCTATCTGAGTGAACGTCGCTGTTATCATGGGAACACAGTAGACCATTTTGGATAATGACACACAATTTTCCGCATACACATGGGAACATGCGGATATCTTTAAAGGCTAAAGGATACGACGGTGATGGTGATCGTTCCATTAGTAGGCTGCTTGCGGCTAAACGGGACTAAAACGACACCTCCCACGCAACACGGTTCCTTGGAAACCCTATTCCGTCGGCTAGGGGGAGTACTAAAACCAAAACCTTTTACTTACAGAAGATACTGCTGACAAGGAAACAAGTAGAAAAAACTAAATTACAACAAAGACAAAAAGAAGAAGAAAATTATATAATGTTTATTCTGTGAGTGCAAATAAGGCTCGAAATTTGTGTATATATTAAAGAAAAAAGTGATACTAAAATTGCTATCACAAAAATAAGAAAAAAATAAATAAGCTTTTAGCAATATAAAAAATATATTGTTCAATATCTATTGTGCTGGTGTGTGAGAAAAAAAGAAAGCCTTTAGCAATATAAAAAATATATTGTTCAATATCTATTGTGCTGGTGTGTGAAAAAAAAGGAAGCTTTTAGCAATATTAAAATATAATATCCATTGTGCTGGTGTGTAAAAGTACGCTGTTAAAATTAACATATAAAAAAAAAGCATATTTTCTTTTTGTTGAAATCTGTGCCTGTTGTCTGTTGTGGTAAGCTTGGATTATTTTTTTTTATATAAACTAGATATTTCTTAATAAACTAAATATGGATCAAGTGGCTCAACAAATTGTTGAATTAACTGGGGCAGTCGGTAGCTTGATTTCCCAACTGAAGGGCTTTGAGAGGAGAATCGAAGTTGTCGAAGAAAAAACAAGTTCGACAGCCTCCTCAGCTGTATCTTCGGTTGCTAGCCATTCTGAGCTCAGTCCTCCACAAACAGAGGCTGATCTCAGGGAAATAAGCAAGCTGCCTGACTGCGTGAAAGAACTTCAAGTCTTTAATGGGAATCCCACGCAGTATGTATCATGGATACATGCTGTAGAGGGGATCCTGAAGGACTATGACATAGTCAAGACGAAACCCCTCTATAGGGCTATACTCCAGCACATAAGGGGTAAGATAAGGGGTCCAGCTGACGCCGCTCTAGTTAGTTATAATATCTTTGATGGTGACTGGAGTGAGATGAAGACTTGCTTATCTCTACATTATGCAGATAAGCGAGACCTTCGAACTCTGGAGCACCAGCTCAACCAGCTTGCTCAAAAGGGCAGCAAGCTGGATGAATTCTATGCGGCTGTTAACCATCCATTGTCATTGATGGTTAATAAAATTAAAACTGAGACATATAGTGAAGAGACCATAAGAGCTCTTGTGAAAACGTACAGGAATAGGGCTCTGGATGTGTTTGTGCGTGGCCTTAACGGCGATATATCACGAATGCTCATGATTCAGAGGCCTAGAACCCTACCGGAAGCGTATTCCGCTTGTTTAGAGATTCAAAATCTCAACTATAGGAATAATTCCCTGCATAATTATTCCTATTCCAATACTATTACGGCTCCGCTTAATCAAAACTTCAAAAGTTTGGAGTTTAAGCCCTATATGCCTCCGAGAAGGCCGCAATATAATTCTGCGGGAAAAAATAATAAATTCTGGGGTTCTCCCCAAGATAACGGTCCTCCACCTAAAACTGGGCCAAAGCCATTAGAAAAAATGGATATTGACCGAAGCATACAAAGCAAACAGGTCAATTACGTAAATCGCCCAAAACCAAATCCATTCAAGCGTAGGGCGGCTTCCGACAATTTTCCTAATAAGCAGCAACGTCTATACAATATAGAGGCAGAGGATGAAGTGGAGTTAGATGAATACTCCGCTGCTGCCGAAGATGCTGCTTGTGAGGAAATAAATTTTATGACAAGGGGCCATCCAGCGTACCATACATAGAGTACGCAACTAAGGATGGAGCCTTGTTGAAATTTCTTGTTGACACGGGGGCAAACAAGAATTTTGTTAGCTCCAAAATAAATCAGCCCACTGTATTACTAGAAAAACCATTTAACGTGCAGTCTGCCGCGGGAAAAATTAGGATATCAAGTTATGTCAAGGGAAGGTTCTTTGCAGAAGCGGGCAATAATACACTGGTCAGATTTTTTGTCCTACCGGGACTTGATTCCTTCGATGGGATTATCGGAGATGATACGCTAAAAGAGCTTGAGGCTGTTATCGATAGGAAAAATAATTTGCTGACGATAAAGCCTAATATTAAAATCCCATTAAAGGAAAAAACATCGCGCCAGGTAAACATTGTCTTTAGCGAAGACCTTTCCCAAGAGGTTAGGCAGGGTTTACAATCGTTAATTGGAAAGTACGGATCCCTCTTTGGACCAATTGACGTCAATGAAATAATTGACACTTCAATTCAGGCCGAAATCAGAACAAATACAGATGAGCCTATATATACAAAGAGCTATCCGTACCCGTCATCCTTAAGAGAAGTTGTTGAGGAAGAAATAAATAAACTTCTAGACGAAGGGATAATAAGGCCTTCCAGAAGTCCTTATAATTCACCAATTTGGGTTGTGCCCAAAAAACCTAAGGCGAATGGCGAGAAGCAATTCAGAATGGTCATCGACTACAAAAGACTTAACAGCGTGACAATTTCTGATGCATATCCAATACCGGATATAAATGCTACTCTTGCTAGCCTAGGGAACGCTCGATACTTCACAACCCTAGACTTGACCTCGGAATTTCACCAAATTCCCATGAAACCCTCGGATATTCCTAAAACAGCTTTTTCCACTATGAATGGCAAATACGAGTTTTTGAGGCTGCCATTCGGGCTCAAAAACGCTCCAGCTATTTTTCAACGCACAATTGACGATGTGCTCAAGCCATTCATAGGGAAAATATGTTACGTTTATATCGACGATATAATCGTTTTCAGTGAGAATGAGAAAAAGCACTTAGAAAATCTTGACATGGTTTTGAAAAGGCTTAGTGAAGCGCACTTGAAAGTCAACCTTGAAAAAACCCACTTTATGGATACAACTGTAGAATTCCTTGGATACGTCATAACTGCTGATGGTGTACGACCAGATAATACGAAAATCGAGGCAATCCAGAATATACAGCCTCCTACTAACCTTAAGGAACTAAAATCATTCCTCGGGCTTACTTCCTACTATAGGAAATTTATTCGTGACTATGCCAAGATCGCCAAGCCCTTGACTAACTTAACTAGGGGAGAAAATGCCCAAGTTAAAGCCAACCAGTCAAGGAAAATCCCAATTAGATTAGATGAGTGTGCGCTAAAAGCTTTCAATAATTTAAAAGTACTCCTTACCTCTGCCGAAGTCCTGGCATTCCCCGACTTTAATAAGCCGTTCATTCTCACGACGGACGCTTCAAATATAGCAATTGGTGCAGTTTTGTCGCAAGGTGAAACAGGCAAGGAAAGACCCATTGCCTTCATTTCAAGGTCTTTGAGTGGTAGTGAAGAAAATTACGCCACGAACGAGAAGGAAATGTTGGCGATAGTCTGGGCCTTAGACAACCTCAGGTCTTATCTTTACGGAGCGAAAAAAATCCGAATATTCACCGACCATCAACCGCTGACTTACGCCCTAGGTAACCGCAACTACAATGCGAAATTGAAGCGTTGGAAGTCGAGGATTGAAGAATACAATTGCGAACTGATTTACACGCCCGGTAAATCTAATGTCGTAGCGGATGCACTCTCTAGACTTAAAATTGATAACGAACACTCAGCCGTCTCAGCTAAAGTTGACACGGAATGCCAAGTGAATACGTTACATAGTGATTCATCAACGGAAACTGCCTCTGAAAAACAATCTTTAATAAATGACAACAGATCCCAAACTGATACAGCCTTGGAGCATGTCTCTTCCACGGAACCTTCCAATGACGAAGCAGCTTCCACTGAATCAGCCAACGAAACAGTGCACAGTGCAGAGCAGGACTCGACAGATCTGATTCCTCATGTTGAAGCGCCTTTGAATGTTTTTCGAAACCAAATAATTATCAAGGTTTCGGATAACAAGGTTGATTCGATGGAGGAACCACATCCCGGTTACACAAGACACTACTTTTCAACCTCATACTTAGATAACGTTGCCTTAACAGCCGTCCTCAAGGCCAAACTAAGACCCAATATAGTTTAATGGTATAAAAATTCCAGAACTCTGTATGGAACTGCTTCAGAAGGTCTACTTGGAAACGTTTTCAGGATATAAGATAAGGCTGACACAAAGAATGGTGGAAGATGTCACGGACGAGAATAGAGTGTGGGAACTCATTAGTAAGGAGCATAGGCGAGCACATAGAAATGCTCGAGAGAACAAGGAACAACTCCTTGAAAAGTACTACTTCCCAAAAATGAATAACTTAGTAACACGCTATATAAAGTCCTGTGACATTTGCCTTACCAATAAGTACGATCGACATCCGGCTACTCCAATGTTTCAGCCTACTCCTATTCCCTCTTATCCTTGTGAAATATTGCACATGGATATTATGGAAATCCAGGGTGAAAAATTTATATCTTGTATCGACAAGTTTTCCAAGTTTGCCAAATTATTCCACATTAAAAACAAATCCTCTCTATATCTAAGGGACAAAGTGATGAAAGTACTTCACTATTTTACCGTCCCAAAGATATTAGTTACAGACAATGAGAAAAGTTTTCTCAGCCCTATATTGATTAACTTTATTAAAATGCTCGATATAAAAATGTACCAAACACCCGTTAATCGAAGCGAGGTTAACGGCCAAGTTGAAAGATTTCATTCAACAATTTTAGAAATTTTTCGATGTTTAAGAGCTGAGTATAAAGAACTCAAACTAAGGGAGTTGATACATATATCTGTGGATCGATACAATAATACGATTCACTCTGTCACTGGAAGAAAACCTTCTGACGCGTTTTTTAACAGAAGTTCCAGGGTTAATTATCAGAAAATGTCCAATTATAGAATAAAGGTAAATCAAGAGCTTAGAGAGAAGATAGAAAAAAATCAAAAAATCAAAAACCAATGGCATAATAAGAAAAAATCTATCCCGAAAAAGTTCAAAAAAGGTGACATAGTCTACACATCCTTCAAAAGGATTCAGGGTAAACATAAGCCACTGTATCGGAAGGAGGTGGTAGCCAAAGATAACAAGGTCACCATTATCACAGACACAGGTAGAAAAATTCACAAATCTCAATTAAAAAACATATAATTATGAAACACACACCTGCACAGAAAAGCACGCATCAAGAAAAAATGCACATACCTACATACTTACTTGCTTAATGCAATCTCATGTAATGTAAACGTAAAACAGATACGAAACAAGATAAAATAATGAAATACTTAATGTAAAAAATCAATATACAGATCATATGCATACCACGAATGTGGAAGTAAATACAGAAATTGTATATTTGTATGTGCGTAAAATATATAAGAAAAATCTATTTACTGATGAAAAATACATACGATTAAATTGTATTAAAAAAAAAAAAAAAAAAAAAAAAAAAAAGGTCAATGGCACCACGCATAAACTAAACTAATATATGTATTAAATAATAACCATTTCTCTTTACAGAATGTATTAATTTTCTTAAATACTTTCATTAAAATTATAATTTTTATTTTGTTTTTATTAACATATAGATATATACACATATACTTTACCTTTTTTCTTAAGTTACATTTAATCTTATAACATATTTATATTTAACCATTGTTACAAATTTAAAATACTATATAGCTTATTGTCTCTAACGGCCGTGCAAGGTTTCACTATCTTCGAGTACCAGTCCCCAATGGTAACAATAAAAGAAGGACCAGGGTGGATTATCGATGGACACTTCAAATTAGTGCATATGATCCGGCTAGATGAATTTGAGGATCTGCTCAACAAAATGGCTTTAGCTGTCCAAGCTGTAATCAAGCAGCCTGAAAAGAAAATCGTCACACGTCATCACCTTACCCAACTACACGAACGAATCGACATGCTCAAAGGTAACATCCATAGAAGGCAAAGGTCGATCAATTGGATTGGTTCTGCATGGAAGTGGTTGGCCGGTAACCCAGATGCAGCAGATTGGGATGAAGTGCTTAGAAACTAGAAGGACATAGTCGAAAACAATAATCATCAATACAAGGTTAACGAGAGAATCCTTAGAATAACAAAGGAGATCACCCAAAAGATCAATCAGGTTATTAACAGTACCGCAATCCAAACGTCATCGTCTAATAGGGCTATCCACGAGCAAAGCATTATGGACGAATTGTTAGTCGTCAAAGAGGACGTAAACGAAATTGTTCGTGCCTGCCAGATGGCGAGAAGCGGAATCGTAAACACCAACCTCTTGGATCATGAAGAGGTTAACAGGCTCATCAGCGAAGTTGAGACCCTTCCATATGCAAACGTGGTAGAGGCCTTACAATTTGGCAAACCATCAGTCTATACCAACGATTCCATCCTACTGTATGTACTCTCTATGCCTAAAGTCAGCAGGACTGAGTATAATTTGCTACTGACCAGAGCATCAATTCTCGGAGGGAAGCAAGTTGACCTACCCTATTCCAGGATTTTAGCAAACCACGAAGATACCTATGGGATAATATCCAACTGCCTTAGTATGGGTAACATGACGACTTGTGATGAGAGTTCTTTAGACAAATTGGATGAAGATGGATGCGTAGTTCGGTTGCTTAAAGGAGGGCACGCTAACTGTGCGATTCGTACCAATACAGCCACGATTACGGAGCTGATCAAAGAAGACACGATATTCGTAACAAACTTCCAAGGAAAACTAGTGAGCAAGAACATATCAAAGGACCTCTCCGGTACATATTTGATCCAGCTCTACAATGAATCAATTCGACTAAATAACAGAACATTTGTTAGCCTAACGACAACTTCACTTCAAGCGCTTCCACCGGTGTTAACCAACACCTCGATGATGGAAAACAAAGTCGACATAGAATACCTTCACGACATGAGCATGAAGAACATCAAGATCCTGAGTGGCCTATCATACCGGTTAAACACCTATACTACTACGGATGCGACGATCCTCCTGATATTGATAATCGTTGTATTAATAATATGGCGTAAGCTGCACAGGAAGATTGACTTACCGAAGATTCAAATACTACCACCACCGGTGATGCCTACCCCTAGTATCTCATCTTAAAATATTGATCTACGGGACGTAGATTTTCGAAGGGGGAGGAGTTAACACCTCGCGCCAACACGCGCGACCATGATTTGCCAGATCAGCATAACGGCATTAAACCATAAGTTCCCACGATTGGTGGGTATCATATTGCGGTGCAGCGTTGTCGCCAAAAAAAAAAATTTCGTGCCACATTTTTTGAAAAAATGTGCCATTTATGAAATTTTCGTGCCATATAAAAAAAAATTCAAGTTGTTCTTTAAAAATAAATTTTAATTCAATACTTTTACTATTACAAAAAAAAATCGCTTCCTCTATTCGTGTAGGCATTGCCCAGAAACAGGAGTTTTTGGCAAGTTCATAACTACCTATTTCACATCACATTATGAGTAGATATTATTATTAAAAATATTATTAAGCCAAAACGTTTTTGAATCTTCAAGAAAAACGCTTTCCAATCTCAAAAATTTGTCTTATTTCACCAAAAAGAACATCTTTCCCGCACTCTAATAGATGAGAAAATTCTGATACCAAAATATTGAATTGAGACAAAATACTTTGTATGTTTGGATTATTTTTTAAAAAGGTTGGATCAATTATCTTAAACGCATTATCCTCTAAATTAAGTTTTCTTTCAAATTCTTGTAAAAGTTCTTTATAGAATATTTGACAATCTTTTAAAACATTCAATTTTTCGTTAGTCTCTAAATTTTGAAGTTCTTCTGTGCATTCAATTCCCAAAAAAATATCATCTATTGGTTTACAGTTTTCGATTTCATAGCAAATATAATCTTTGTTTTTTAAAGAATTAACATAATCTTCTTTTAAAAAATTTTAAGGATAATTTTGTGAAAAGTAGATATGTATATCTGAAATTAATAAATTTATTTTTGGGGTAAAAAAAACGTGCCATATTTAAACTTTTCGTGCCATCGTGCCACGAGAAAATTTCCGTGTCAAAATGGCACGATCGTGCCACATCGGCAACGCTGTTGCGGTGCATTGAGGTGAATGCACGAATACCATCAAGGCTGCTGACGAAGCAAATCAACGGTGCACGCCGTTAGGTGTAATGTTAGGGAATTAATTATAAGTAAGTTAGTTCTATTTTAGGATTAGACTAGTGCGGTAACAATAAAGATTTATAACGTAGAAAAATAAAGTCTTTCAATTATAAAACAGTAAGTCGAACCGTTGGGCCAACCCCTCAGGGGTTGGCGTTCGCTTTTTTTTGATATACGAATCCGCGATTCGTTAATTTACTTATTTATTTATTTATTTATTTTATTTATTTATTTATTTTTTTTATTTATTTATTTATTTACTTATTTATTTATTTTCTTTTTATTTATTAAATCATTAATTGTTTTTATTTATTTATATATTTGTATATTCACTTTTGTGTTAATTATATTGATTTGTTAATTTATTTATTATTTATATTATACTCCATTATCCAAGAATTCAATTCTATTTAAAAATGTTTGTTAAACACAACTGAATCAAATTCTAGTCATTTTTTTTTTTTTTTTTTAATTTAAATTGAAGGTTTTTCTTTGCTTTTCCTTCAAGTATTTCGTTGCCCTAATATTTTTTGTTTAAACTATAAAATAATATTTCAGATGTAAGACATATTTATCAAATCACTGTATTGTAAAATGTGCGGTTACAACACCTATTATACTGATTTATGCAAAATAAAAATACTAAAAAAAAAAATACTAAGACTTGGTAAAAATTGATTTTCTACTCAAATATCTTATCAAAACTTTGAGATATTGGCTTTAAACTAATTTTATGTTACAAAAAATATTTTTGTCAACATTCAGTAAAATTTGGAGAAAAATCGAATTGACAGTTTTCTTACAAAAAATAAAACCCTAAAAAAAAATCAACAAAAGTTGGTAAAAATTGATTTTCGACTTTTATGTCTTTTCAAAACTTTGAAATATAGGCTTCAAATTAATTTTATTTTATAAGAAATATTGTTTTCAAGATTCGATAAAATTTTGAGAAAAATCGAATTGACAGTTTTTTTACAAAAAATAAAAACCCAAAAAAAGCATTACTAAAATTTGCTAACTATTGATTTTCGACTCAAATATCTTTTCAAAAATTAAAAATATTGTCTTCAAACTTATTTTATCTCACAGAAAATATTGTTTTCGACATTCAGTAAATTTTTTATAAAAATCCAAGTCAGTTTTTTCATACAGAAATAAAATCTACAAAAAATAGTACGCAACATTGGTAAAAATTAATGTTCGGTTCTCGATATCTCATGAACAATAGAAGATATTGACTTCAAATTAATTGCATTCATCCAATTTGTATTTGTTTATATAAAAAATAAAAACTTTAAAGAAATACTACTAAAATTGGTAAAAATTGGTTTTCGACTAAAAATCTTCGTAACAAAAATAGATTTCGAAATCAAATTATGCGAAATATTGTTGGTAATTTTTAAAATTTTTAAGAATAATTCAACTGAAAACTTTTTTAACAAAACACGAAAAACCTACAAACTTTTAAGCAAGACAAATCGACAGATGGGATGGGAAATTATCAGGGTGGGTCGCATCCCAGCCTCTTTTTTTTCTCAAATGATACCATTCATACAAATCATCCTCATCTAATTTAAAGTGGTCGATTCGGGTTAAGTAGAGCTTTCTGCTTTTCTTTTGGGTGGTATAGCATTCCATCATCCAGGGGGGTCATTCCGTAAAACGATTATCGTCAAACGATAGCGTTTTGACGATAGTCTCACTTCACGTAAGACGATAATCGTCAAAACGATATCGTCAAAACGATAACGTTTGCACGATAGCTAAATAGGTATCGTCTGTTATTGATTTCCAAATAGCAAATTGAAATAAAATGAAAAAAAAAATGAAAACTCAGAAAAAATAAAATGAATACTGTTATGGAGACAATTATAAGAGATAAATCAGACCCTCATCTCTTCCAACCTATATGTAAGCATATTTTTTTTTTCTTTCTCACTTGTCGTAAAACAATTTTAACCATTATAGTTTTGTTCAAAGTTTTTCAAAAGAGGTCTTTATAAAGATATTGGAAACAATAAATTTGCCAGACGGTTTGCTGTAACTATTAAAACTATGAGTGGCGGGGGGTACCAATGCTCTTGCACGAAGCATATTATCCAAAATAGTTTCAGACATAAATAATTTACATGTTGAAATTATAGTAACATCGTCGCCGTCGTCGGCGGCAAAATTTAAAAACAGTAACATTAAAAATAAACACTACAAAATAGTTGATCAATTTGGTAAAAAGCAATTTGTTGCAAATTTTCACAATTTCCCATATTCAAAAACAAAGTTTAATAACATTTTCAAGTTATCGAACAAGCTTTATCTTTCGTTGAGTTCATTTTGACATTTCAGTAATCTTATACTAAAAACGATAGACGAGACGATAGTGACAAAGTTACATGAAGCAAATTATTGACGATATGGTTAATGATAATCGTTTTGACGATTATCGTTTCGAAAATTACGGAATGACTCCCCAGCAAAATAAGTCTTTTAACATTTTAATTTTTGTTTTTAAATTTTCAAATAAAATGTCTAGTAACGTAAATTTCTCAATCAGTTTTTTTATTTTTGACGTTTCATAGATTTCAAAACAGCTTAAACATATAGGTTCCGTAGTGTTTATTTTTAGAATCCAGGAGGGTCATTCCGTAAAACGATTATCGTCAGACGATATCGTTTCGACGATAGTCTCACTTCACGTAAAACGATTATCGTCAGACGATATCGTTTCGACGATAGTCTCACTTCACGTAAGACGATAATCGTCAAAATGATATCGTCAAAACGATAGCGTTTGCTCGATAGCTAATTAGGTATCGTCTGCTATTAATTTCTATTGATAACTATGCTAATTGAAGTAAAAATTTTAAGTTTTTCTTACAAAACGAAAATAAAAAATCAAAAAAATAATTAGTTCGATAACAAAGAAAATTAATAGATGAATCAGACCCTCTATCTCTTTTAACCCATATGTATTTTTTGTATATACAAGACATAAATATATAAATACATACATAAGTAATCTTTCTTCTTTCTATGTTTGACATGCAACGGTTTTTGTATCGCTCTTGCACAGAGCACTAATGCAAAATAGTTTTGGGAACAACAAATATTTTGGAAGCCAAGTATTGTCCCCTGTGGATAAAATGGAGTCTTATCTTGGATCCCTTGGACAGAATTATGTTTAATCTTATTGGCCTAGGAGGAATGCTCATCCATACATTTTATTAACATTTGCAGCTGATTTTGTGTTACTGACCTATGGATACTCAAAATTATAATTATATATTTATTAATTCACAATATCAAATATACAAACAATTTTTGAAATTATAGTTTCATCGTCGGCAGCAACAAATAAAAGCACAAAAAGTTACATTAACAATTATATTGACATCACAAAACAGTTGGAATGTTTATTAACAAGATATTTTTTGCGAATTTTCAAAATTTCCCATAGAGTAATACCAAGTTTAATAACATTTTCAAGTTATCGAACAAGGATTATTTTTCGTTGAGTCAATTTTGACATTTCAGTCATAGTATAAGAGTATTTGAAATATACTGAACGATCTTATACTGAAAACGATTGACGAGACGATAGTGATAAAGTTACGTGAAGCAAATTATTGACGATATCGCTAATGATAATCGTTTTGGCGATTATCGTTTTGGAAATTACGTAATGACTCCCCTGGCTATCGTTTTAAAATGGGTTTAAATTGTGTATGAATAACATAAACTTAACAAAGCCGATATCAGAACTTATCAAAGAACTATGAATATGGCACATTGCCTTCAAGCTAATTTTATCTTATACAAAATAATATTTTTAAAATTTATCAACATATTTAGAAAAATCCAACGGACAGTTGTTTGTTTATAAATAATAACAATTTACAAAAAATTCTACGAAAACTGGGTAAAAGCTGATATTCGATTCGAATATCTCATGAACACATAAAGGTATTGACGTTAAAATGCTATGCTAAATTTTGTTCTTAACCTAATATAATGTTCTAAACAAAATTCAATTTATGTTTTTTTATTTAAGAAATGAAAAATTTTCAAAAAAATGATAAAAATCGATTTTCGACTAAAACTCCCGAGAACAAAAATAGATTTTAAAATCAAACTTATTTTACCATGTGCAAAATATTGTTGCTTAGTTTTAGTTAATTTTGTAGAAAAATGTTATTGACAATTTTGTTTACAAAGCACGAAAACCTACAAAAACAACAAAAAACTGATAAGAAATGGTTTTTGACTCAAGTATTATGAGAACAAAGAAAGATATTGACTTCAAATTTATTTCTCTAACACAAAATATTGCTATTAATATTTTTTTAAAGTTTTAGAAAAGTCGACAGACGGTCTCTTTTTAACTTCCCATAGGAAGTTATTGTAATGGGTCCGATTTGTCAAATTGAAAATGTTGACATTTCTCGACGTTGCAAGGTCCCTAGAGTCGAAATAAAAGATTTTTAGAAAGATGTCTGTGCGTGCGTGTGTACGTACGTTCGTACGTCTGTACGTTCGCGACGTTTTTTTTCGTCTTCCATAACTCAAGAACCAGAAGAGATATCGACTTCAAATAAATTTTGTTTTACAGATAATAAGGCAGAAAGATGCAGAAAGGGCTTTTAAGAAAATTGCGTGGGTGGTTTTTTTACCATAGCAGTTTAAAAAAAAAGGTGAACATTTTGGTTAAACCTAAATATCTCATGAACTAATGACGTTAGAGACTTGAATTAAATTTTATATTATATACTGTAACATAATACAAAACAATTATATTTTTGGAAAAAAAATCCAAATAACGGTTTTTTTATAAATCAAAAAAACTGAAAAAAAATCGTCACCTCGAAAACGACTAAAATATGATTTCATCTCCAAAACAAATTTGGGCAACAAAGAATAATGTTGTTGACATCTGATAAAATTTTAAGAAAAATCTAATTGACCGTTTTTTGATAAAAAATAAAAACCTAAAAAAAATTAATAAAAGTTGGTAAAAATTGATTTTCGACTCAAATATCTTTTCAAAAATTTGAGATAATGGCTTCTAACTAATTTTAACCTATATAAGAAATATTGTTTTCAACATTCTATAAAATTTGGAAAAAAATCGAATTCACAGTTTTTTTACAAAAAATAAATACCTAAAAAAAAAACAATACTAAAACTTAGTAAAAATTTACTTTCGACTCAAATACCTTTTCAAAAATTACAAATATTGGCTTCAAACTTATTTTATTTCACAGAAAATATTATTTTCGATATTGAGTAATTTTTTTATAAAAATCCAGCAGTCCGTTTTCTCATAAAAAAATAAAATCTACAAAAAACAGTACGCAAATTTGGTAAAAATTGATACATATAGACAAACTTTTAAGCAAGACAAATCGACAGACGGGATGGAAAGTTATCAGTGTGGGTCGCATCCCAGCCTCTTTTTTCAATCGCAATTGATCAATATAAACCACTCGTTGATCATCAATTCACTTAATCATACCATGACTAACTTGCCTTTCCACTACCTTCGATGCTTAAGTAACAACGAAAAAGATTCTATGACTGCGATCGTAGCGTCAACCACAAAACTTTCTCATTTCCATGGACTGCAATTTATTTGACAACCAAACCAGACCAACACAAAAAGTCTGTTCAGTGAGGATTTTTCTAGATCAGAACAGGACAGCACAGTTTCGTGAGAAACGTCAGATCAAGTTAGAACAGTCAGTTAAACGTCAGTTGTCAAAAAAAAAAAAACAAAACAAATTGCAAATTGTGTGAATTTTTCGTTTCTCGCTTATTTTTTTCATTTTTTGTGTTTTTACTGTGAAAAATATTATTAAAAATTATTGAAATGGAAAATCAAGTGATTGCTAAGATAATACTAAATGAAAATGTTAGTGGTTCGGACACCGATAGTGATTTTTCGTCGGATTCCTCTTCAGATGATTGGAATGAAAGTGTGACGAATGTTATTACCTTTTCTTTGATGAAATGTAAAAGAAATTGCATTGAAAGTTATTATATTATATTTTATAATTATTTAATTAAACAAATAAAACAAATTGACAAAATAACTTTATTTTAATTTTTTTAAATCACGAGAAAAAAAAACACAAAGCACAGCCAAATCAAAACGTAAACAAAAAAAATGACAATTTCGATTTTTACATTTCTCACGATTCTGTTCTAACCTGATCTGACTCAAAAGCAAGAACAGAAAATCCTGTTCTAAACTGTTCTAGGTTTGTCAATGAACAGGAAAGTAGAACAAGTTAGCACAGAAAAAACCTCAATGAACAGCAAAAAGCTGTACTTTTCTGTCTAGAACAGTCCAGCACAGCGTCACTGAACACACATAAAGTCTTGATCTTTAAATAAAATGATCGTTGTGTTTTGTGTTTTCAAGTTGAATTTCTCTACCCCTAAATTGTTAAATTAAATTTAAAAATCGATCGATGGGACATTTAAAATACCAGGTTCACAGAATCATACAATAGGGTCACGAAATTCTTCCTAAATGAAATCCATAAGTATTCTCGTCGAAGTTTGTTTGCATTCCCCCTCATAATACGAATGTTTCATTAATTTCCCGCCGCACCAGAAATCAAATGATAACAATGAAACTATGAAACGAAGCGATGCATAGGGGCGACACGCGCTGTGATGACGAAGAGGAAGTCGTCTTTATGGAAGCAATGAAATGAATGCGGTCTATTGTCTGTTGTGTTAGCTACAAAAATCGTATTCTCTCGCTTTCCAAGTCAATGCGTCACCAATTCGGTTGATCGTCTCCGTCGCGAGGCAATGGCAGTGGTGGGAGCTGATGTAGGTTATCAATATCATTATCACGAACAATTTGGCGGCGCGCCGCTTTAGTCGTCATCCGACACATCACAGTCTACAATCAATATAAAACCTAATTTTCTTCTATGAAACAAATTTGGCGGTCGATGTTTTTGTAATTTGAAATTTGTAATTGTTTTGAATTTGTAGCTCTACTTTTTTTTAGTCAACTTGTGGCCTTGCCATGCTATCATTTCTGTTTGCCTGGTAAGTTAAGTAAGAATTTATTTATTTTGATTGACTATGTTTTTAATGATCAGCCATTTTGTGAAAAATAAATGACATTAAGTATTTTAGCATAACGGTTCGAATTTGTTAATCAAAAATTATTTGAATTTATAAGAAATTTAAATTTCCACAAAAAAAAACAACAACGTGCAACTTATTACTGGATCTGGATCGCAGACAAAGAGATCTTGAAAAGCTATTAGGGCTATAGCTTCGCACGGTTTGATAAGCATTTAATAGAGAGCTGAAGAATTTAATTATTCATTCATTCATTTAATGTTTTAAATTGTATACCTAACTGGAAGCACCTGTGTACTGAATTGAAAAATAACCTTAATTTTTCACATTTTTTATTTGAAAATCGTTAGATCGTTTTTTTTTTTATAATTTATTTTGTATATATGTACATATGTATAACATTTTTCAATTTTAAAAATATTGTTGATATGCAGTTACTTAGAACCTATTAATATACATACATACGTTTTACGATTCAATTTCGTAAACAAATGAACAAATGACCTATGTATTGTACACTAGCCGACCCGTGCTCGCGTTGCTTCGCAAATTGTAACCACGAACATTTTTTGAATATTAGTATTAGCATATGAAAAAATTTCTCAATGGGACTGAGCATATTTTCTACAATAATATTAATTTTAGTTTATAATCAAAAAACACTTCCTTACCGAAATTAACACTTTAGAAAAAAAAACTTAAGTAAAATATTACGTAGTAAAGGCCAAGCCGCACGTGAAAACAAACAAAATACAAACCATTTCAATTTTTTAGTTGAAAACAGAACGAAATTTTTGTCTATTTTCTTCTTTTCTTTCTTTTATTCATACCTAGAAACGTTTTTTTGCAACCGAAAAATATAGTTTGCGGTAAAAAAACATACATCTATAGGTATGCGTGTGCAAATATCCATAGACACATTTTTTTATTCATCTGCTCATGTTCAGTGCAGTGCAACTGACTTAACCTACCTACATTTGTGTGCTCTTTTTATCGACGTCATTGTAAGTACCTTCTTTGAGTTATTTGTAAAGAAAATTTTAACTTAATTTCAGTTTTATTGTTCGAGGAAGTGATACAAAATTGGTAATTCAAGCTATTATAATAGAACTTTTTTATTTTTAAATTGGAAGAATTATAATCTATTCACTTCCTCGAACCAGAAAACTAAAAAAGATCTAATTTTTCTTTAGATAAATCGGCATTTCATGTGCACGGCACTGTTTATTTATTTTTATTAAATCTCAGGGATGTGACGATAAATAAAAATAATGTGTGTGTAGGTTAGTTGATGAACTATACAATGAAAAATTGAATATGTAGGTGGTAGGTAAGAGAAAAAACGTAACTATTAAATGGAACACATATTAAAAGAGAAAGAGCATGGGAAGAAAAGAAAATTAAAAATGTTGGAATGATAATGAAATGAAACAAAGCAGCGACCTCGCGATTGTGATGGAATCTAATTTCCTGGATAAAATAAATTCAAAAAGTTTATAATTTTATAATTTGTTTTTATTTATTTCTCAGGTTGTATGTTTAGCTTAGAATTTATTTTAGGCTTAAAATTTGCGCAACAATATTGACTTTATGAAGCAATGCTAATCTTTGTCGATTATTGTATAGGTTTTAAGATATGAGTGGTTGTATAAGTCAACTAATGAAAAAAAATTGACAAAAAATGTAAAATTAATAATATTTAAGTTTGACAAATAATTAATGAAAAAAATTAAAGCCATAAACACTCTCATAACAATATAGAAAATAATAAAATATATTTCAAATAAATCGGTTGACTACTTTCTGAGATCATGCGTTACGAACTTTAAAATGGTTTCGCTTTTATAGATATAACTAGCTGACCCGGCAGACTTCGTACTTCCTCAATCGATAAATAAAAGACCTAAACTTTTGTATAAATTAATTTCAAAACAAACAAAACGTATTGAATAAAAAAGCATTTTTTTAATTAAGCATGAAGTTTTATTGCACATCATGTTGCTTACTTAAAAACAAAGAGTTTTCGTTAAATACTGGCTATTTATAAATAAGGTTTAAATTTTTATTAACAGACACACACTGTTATGATACAGTTTGTTAATCAACTTAAAGCTTTCTCATAAACTATATTTTTTTTGTTTTGTTTTGTGGTGCGTAAATTAACAAAGAAGACGGTTTTCCGACGCGCGAACACGTGACGTATAATTGTCCATGCGCGAAACAGGGAAACTCCAAGTTGATTCCGCAAACTTCTAAAGACTGTCCTTGCGATTTATTTATTGTCATCGCAAAGGCCAGACGTACTGGAAATTGTAAGGGTTTAAAATCGAATGGTAAATCCGTTGGAATTATCGGTATTCGCGGGATCAAGACATCCTCTCCTTTGTATTTTCCTTTTATGATTGTTGCCTCAATGACGTTATTCATCAGCTTTTTCACAGCCAGTCTTGTTCCATTGCATAGTCGAGGTTGATTAATGTTACGCAGCATGATGACAACTGATCCTACTTTTAACTGCAAATTGTGAGGTGGTAATCCAGACAATTCCAGTGAATTTAAAAACTCCGTGGGATAGTTGACTACGTCATCCTGGTTCATAACGGTGTCGACTGATTTGAAGGAAACCAACTGTCCTTTAAGAAAATTCTGAATGGTCGCATTGAGATCCTCGACATCTTTATTTTTTGCTGACAATATTCCTCGTTCACCCAGCCAATTATGGTTATTGAACTTTTGCGCTATATCTGGGAAAACACGCTGAATAAGCTCCTCTTTTGAATCTGTGATGTGAATCCGGTCGAGGTGTCCATTGCAACTTTATTATTTCCAATATCAAACAACTGCTTCGCAAACACATTTGCAGTTTCATCATGTTGCAAAAATACTCGCATGTTAGTTATTAATTGGAGTGTCTTTACGTACTGCCACAAATTTGATGATTTTAGGCATGCATTTAGTTCATCAGCAACAGTTGATCGGGGAATAACTGGAAGAGTCTGACGAAAATAACCTGACAACAGAATCATGGCCCCACCAAAATTATTTTGGTTGTCACGAAGATCTTTCAATGCTCTGTTCAGCGCCTCCCTTGACCTCTTATGGGCCATTGTGCATTCATCCCAAACAATTAATTTGCATTACTGTAGGATCTTGGCCATTGCGCTATTTTTGGCGATGTTGCAAATTGGTGTTTCGGCGATTTGCATGTTTAATGGTAATTTCAAGGCAGAATGCGCAGTTCGTCCGCTTTCTAGCAGAGTCGCAGCTATTCCAGATGAAGCCAACGCTAGAGCAACATCATTTCGCGATCTGATCCTCACCAAAAGCAATGAAATTAAGAACGTTTTTCCGGTTCCTCCGGGAGAATCAAGGAAATAAATTCCACCAGATATACTGTTCACAGCTTACGACTATTTTCTTGATCTGTCTCTCTGGTCATCAGTGCGGTTAGCACGTGAGGTAGCCCTTCGCACGTTTGATTGACTGTGACGACCTAAGTCAAGTCGTCTTCTCCTCGGCATCGTAACGTAATTAATCAAAGTGAGAAAATTTCTCGCTCACTTAACAGTAACTTAACAGTAAAGTGTCACTATCACAAAATATCAACAAAAAAAGAGCACACTACTTGGAATGTCACTATCACAAAGGATCACAAAAGTAAAGAAAGTTCTCGCACACGTAGCGGTAATCGTCACTCACAAAGATAGAAGGATGCACTCAAAGAATATCTTAACCATGATCGTAACACAATATCGTCAATCGTAATACTTTTGTTCGTGTTCTGATTTTTTTTATTTATTTTTTTATTTGTGACAAAACTTAAGATTTATCAAACTTAAAAAAATAATCTCATACAGTTAAGTACAACTGAAGTTAGCTAAAATTAAGTTTCGTGAAGCCGACCAAATTAATTGGAAATCAGTATTATTAATAGTTTATTACATTTTTTGTCGCGTTCGCGATTCACTTTTGTTTGAACTTTGACTTTGAAATTGACTCTTTGACGTTAGGAACACACCTACATTGCTTAGACAACAGTGAGTGATTATAATTTAATATGAACTTTATTAAATAGCAATAAAGTTCAAATTGACTCTAGAAAACGTTTGTATGGGAAATAGAAAAGGGCTGTTTTTAGGGTTTTCCCGGAAATTATTCGATTTTTTCTCGCCTTTTAAACCTTCCCTAGACCTCCACGAACATTTCAAGACTAAGATCAGATAAATCCGTTCAGCCGTTCTCGAGTTTTAGTGAGACTAACGAACAGCAATTCATTTTTATATATTCCAAAATCAACAACTACTAATAAATTAAAAATTAAAATAAAAAAACATTGTCCAGCGGACAAAATTGTGAATCTAAACCATTCTCAGATCCCCTTGAACACACACAAAAAATTTCATAAAAATCGGTCCAGTCGTTTAGGAGAAGTTCAGTGACATACACACTCACAGAAGAATTATATATATTAAGATAGTATAGATATGTATGAACATATTTTCAAAATATCGAATTTCGAAAAGAAAATTTGTAATATTTTTTTTAAAATCAAAAATAAGAACAATGACATATTTTGCATATATGTATGTATGTATATGTAGTTCCTATATGTCACAAGTAATCAATGTTGAAAAGAATATTTTTTTAACCAAGGGGTTAGTCCACGAAATGTGTATTCATTTTTAATTAAACAACTAAAGCGGTATCTTTCTTCAAGACTTAGTTGCAAAAATATCTCAATGGGCAATTGTATTATTTCAGAATGATCAAAATTCTGTATCTTCACTTAACTCCAGATATTTCGAAAGCCAGACCTCAAAAAGTAATGCCCGTAGTGTGATGGTTAGTGCGTAGAACTAATTTTCTAAAAAATAAAAAAATAAATAAAAATGAATTGAAGAAAAATAGATCTTAGGTCCGAAACGCATTACTAATAATAATAAGTATTTAGTTTAGAGTGTCCGTATGAGACCAGTAAGCTAGTTACAAGTTATGGTTAATTATGCTAGTTTTATGAATTTTTGTCTAACTTTAAGATAGGTTTAAGAAGGAATTAATAAAAAATGAATTAAAAAAAGTGCGTAGAAATGTCATGCCAGAAGTCTTGGGTTCAATCCCCGCCAATGCCACCTTAAGTTTTTTTCACGGGTCCTGCCTCTTGCGGAATTGACAAATTCTCCAAGAATAATTCTTGTCATGAAAAGTGCCGTTCGGATTCGGCTCAAAGCCGTAGGTCCCCTCCATACCTGACAACATACTCAGGAATTGTTGAGAGTTGTAATTCACTAGGGTCTAGTTCTTAACGGACTTTTGCGCCATCTGATTTATTTTGTTTAGACCTTACTAAAGATTTTGCTTTACAGGTGTTAATAAAGCTTAAAAATACCATTCTTTTGATGTATAAAAAACAGTGTTGAAACACATATTTTTTTAATCAAGTTTTAGTAAGTCAGTTAATGATTGCAAAAATTGAACTCAATGAACGTACCCCGAGAGCCATTTAATATATCGTAGAGACTATTTAACGTCACAAAACTTTCCTGGAAGTATAACCTTCAGATTTCTTGTGAAATGGGACAATCTGCCATAAAATGGAAGATCTTTTCAGGTTATCTTCTGTTGCATATAAGCTGTGTGTGAGGTATTACCAAAATATTTTTTTTATTTAAAAGGCTCATGTATGACATTATGTGTGGAATATGACATCATTCAAAAGCCCGCCTCGGCTTCTAACGGTGGCACGGGTCCGAGTGGTCCAATTTTCAATGACTCCTCCGCATAGATCCGACTGAATTTAAGCGATGACCTGTGTTATGTTCACCTTTAGGGCATCGGTCGATTGTGGTTTATTTGCATAGACCTGCGACTTCAAGAAACATGCAAAATGTCAATCGTGCCGTCCTGCTGGAACCACATGTCATCTAAGTCCATATGGTTCAATTTGGGCCATACGAAATTAGTTATCATCGTTGTGTAGCGCTCGCTGTTGACGGTGACCGCCTCACTAACGTTCGTTTCAAAAAAGTACGGATCAGTTACGCCGCCGTCGCCGCCGCCGCCGGCCCAAAATCCACACCAAACTATAACTTTTTTAAGATGTCTTATGGTAAACCTGGTGTCGTCCCATACACAGCAATTTTGCTTGTTAAAACAGCTATTCATCCGTACGTCTACCGTAAAATGGGCGCAATGCGCACAACGTTTGCGTTAACGAACACTGATTTTGATAATAAAGTTTTATGATTTGAACGTGCTGTTCAATCGTGTAACTTGCCATGATGATTTGGTATAAACAACTGAATTGAAAAACCCTTTATTACAGGTATGCACTGTGAGGCATATAATTCAGCATTAATAACTCGACCTTTGCTTTAAAAATGGTGCTTATCACCTCAAATGAGTAGTTAGGTACTATTGAAATAACTTTCTCCAGTAGGCAATTGTTGGTTGAAACATTTTCAAAACAGTCTCGAGGTTGAGACTGATGATAATAGTTAAGTGCTGGTCACACATATATTTTGTCATCGTTGAAACTGTCCTGCCAACCGCAAACGTTACTCTCAGATATCAATATTCTGATGTCATGCTATAAAATCAGTTGGTTCTATGCCCTGAAAAGAGAAGCATTGGTTCTCAGTCTAGTCTAGTCTCTTATTACAGACGGTTCTCACTACAGACTAAAAGCTTTTCTTTATAATTCACTTTTCATTGTTTTCATTATGGATATCCAATGTTCCGAATGTAATTTCTCGGCTTCTAAGTGCGATTTAATATTTTGCGGAGTTTGCCAATCTGGTTTCCATTTTAAATGTACAAAATTGACTAATTCCGATCGTGCTACGCTTGATTCTAATGAAAATATTTTCTGGAAGTGCGGTTTATGCATTAACTTTTCTTCTATAAGCTGCATTCAAATTGTCAAAGATTTTTATCGCATTTTTACTGAGCGCAAATCTGATATTGATAACATTTCGGTAAATGGAGTAATCGCTTAAAAAAATATCTTTGAACAGCTTCAATTTCCTGAATAAAACTGACTTCAAACGCCTGCACTCCATAACACATTCACGTTGGTTCAATAGCGTTTAAGACTTGATATTAAGAGGCAAGATTAATGTTTGGATTTAAGAAGAATTTCGACCACATCATGTTGATTGCCAATTTAGCTTTAGTCCTTTTTTATTTTGTTTAAGTTTAAGTTTAAGTTTGTTTAAGTTTGATGATAACAATAAACTGAGTTTAAATTTCAGTCCACATCTATCCGCTAGTTATTGAGTCACCAAGTTTCTTTCCGCCATGGAACTGCCTGCGAAAACTAAATTCAAAATTATTAGTAGAGCATTTGTTTATCGAGAACAGTTTCCTATCTACTTGGCATATGCATTAACAACACATAAACGCGAATGCCTCAGTCCTGAAAATGCTGTTATTGACATTGTTAAATAAAATCACCACAAATTGCTAACTTAGAATACAATAGACTATAAGAAGACTTTATAGACCTTATTTATTCTCGCTTCAATTTTAGAATACACAGAGTGAACCATCCGAACTTCAGTTAGTATGGGCCAAGAAATATCGGATTTTTCAATAAGAAAACGGTTTTGGATATCAATGAATTCCTTTATTCCTGTGAAAGTACCTTCGATGCCATTATGTATGGAACTCGATTTCTTTTGCATGATCACCACGGGCACGCTTGCAGAAGTCCAGACGCTGAACCAAATTTTCGAAGGTTTTCAAGCATAAATCGGCCGATACTGGTGCAATTTCACGTTCGATATTCGTACGAAGTTCATCAATCGTCGCTGGCTTGTTGACATGGACCATAGACTTGACGTAGCCTCACAGGAAATAGTCTAACGGCGTCAAACCACACGACCGAGGTGACCAAGCGACTGGACCATTCCGTGAGATAACACGTTCTCCAAATTGGTTTCCAACAAATTGATTGTGACATTCGCTGTGTGGCTTGTGGCGGGCGCCATCCTGTTGGAACCGCATGTCCTCCAAGTCTATATCATCCAATTGGTGCCTAAAATCCCCATTCACAGTAACGTGCCGGTCTTGATCATCAAGGAAGAAGGACGGCCCAATGACGCCGCCGGCCCATAAAACACAACAAACCGTAATTTTTCGAGATGCAATGATGACTCATAGAGTACTCGTATTTTGTTTTCTTGACGAAGCCATTCAGCCAGAAATGAGCCTCATCGCTGAAGAAGATTTTTCAAGTTATTGCTCAGCCGTATTCACGAACATACGACGCTTCGCACCCACCCCAAATCCTATAGTGATGCTAAGCAGGGTGGTTGCAAGGGGGCAGCATGCCCCCCCTTACATACCTAGCTGTTAGTACGCCGCGCCGTGCTATCAATTCAAAAAAACTTTTTAGCAAAAGTAGATATTCTAGACAATAAATCACATTTTCGGCGTTGTTTCCATTATTTTTTTGGCCTTATTTCTTTTTATAAATCGAAATAAAGGCAAATTGGTTTTATTTCGCTTTGAACAACGAAATAAGGCCAAATTTGAAATTTGGTGTTATTTCATTTGGTACTATTTCACGTCACCTATTATGTACATGAATAATGCATGTACTTAATGGTACATCTCCAATCTTCTCAGGTGATATAGATAAAGTTTGAAAGTGACATAAGACCAAATTGGCCTTAAGTCACTTTGGAAAGCGACATAAGGCCAACCGTTGAAATTTGGCCTTATGACGCTTTCGAAAAGTGTCATAAGGCCAAATTCTAAAATTTGGTCTTATGTCACTTGCCCTTATGTCACGGTACCGATTTTAAAGTCTTTTAATGTCATATTTCTTAAAATGGCCTACAATGGCTTTTCCGTAAATATTTTTACAAACACATTTAAGTTCATACGGTTGTAAGAGATTCGGGACAGTTTTTTTTAAGTCTGATATTTGTTTGTACTCTGTACTTAGCTTTTCGGACAAACAAAATGAAGAAAATTGATTTCGGGAAAGGGTTTATAATAACTCCATTTAATAACAAAAACCAACTCAGTGACTACTTTACATTTAACTATCAACATTGAATTTCTTTTGAACAGTATATTACTTATAGATTAGATCATAAGGACATTTTTCCACTGTCATAATAATTTACCAATTCTTTTTCCGACCATCAAATCCGAATCCGAATACACAATACATTATAGAGCTCCTATTAACTTAATAGCCGCAACCAGCTGTAAGACACCGATAAGAAATGGAAAAGGAAACGCCTAAAACAAAGCAATCGACGTATAATCTTCTTCATGATGATGATGGCTATTGCCATATAACCCATAAAGCACTTGCACTGCTCCTGCCTGCTCCATTTGCGTAATGTCTTATGTTCATATAGTTACTCCTTGGAATTCCTTATAGTCTTATACTATATACTAACTATAGGACATCTTGTGTATCTCCGGAAACAAGGTCAGTTAGAAGATCAATCGACTGATTTTTATATTAAAATGTGCTGTGTCATGCAGGATAATCATATACCACCGCATGGTTTTGGTTTCCTCTCTCAACAGGAACTACTGATTCATCGGATTTAATGGTATCTATGTATGTAAGTATAGCTCCTCTTTATAGGTAGATGGTCGAATCCCATTGACCCTACCTTCAAAATCGACAATTTATATAGATAACCACTTTATAGGGAGTTACAAACACAGAGTGACATGGGTTCATGCGGGTATCCTTAAGGATAATCAAATAACCTCCCAGGGTGAATAAAATGAGAATTTCTGTTTAATTCGTTTATCTACTTTTAACAACAACAAAAAAGCATCCCCGAAATGCGGTTCAGAGACAGAGAAAGAGAGCATAGGTTAAAAGCATCCAGGTGGCACAAAACGCTTGTGAGCTATAAATCTTCCATCTTCACGAACTTGGTGTGCATACGTTTAAGGATTTATTGTTCATTTGGAAGCGAGGTGCCTTTCCCGATCCCGGCCCAGCCAGGAGGCGAGAATTTTTTTTTTTTGTTCATTGTCTCAGCCAGCGGTAAGTTTCATTAATTTTGCACATTTCCTGAGCGAAGAAAAAATAATATACTCGTATAGCATTGCGGAGGTATAAATGGCAGAAATTTCAACTAAAACCAACAACAAAATTAACTGTAAGAAGCCTTAAAAATATAAAAATTTTACACCGAAAAAATAAGAAAAAGTTGATGTAAATCTTTGTGGGAGTGAAAACTCTTTTTGCAATAGGATGCTCAAGCTCTGCTCATGCTAGGTTTTTACAGGGTGGGTCAAAAGTGACTTCTTTATTTGAAATAACTATTAGATATCTATCTATAGATAGTTTCTCTATTTTTTTTTTTCAAAATCAGTACAAACATAAAATACAAAAATTATGACTAAAAAATTGGAAATGTAATTAATATCGTTACAACATACATAAGTGATATGATGTAAGTTCATTTATAACGAAAACAAATTAAATAAATATTTAGATACATTAAAATTATGTAAAAGAAACAATTTGATATTATTTGAAACATACCAATTTTAGATGATTTGACACAAACAAAATCAATGTATCTAAACAACTCTGCGGAGCTCTGTTTTTCCCTCCCATTTTTATGTTCAGAACTTTAAAACCAATGTGCACCGGTATCTCCTCTTAAACCCTTCCCTATTTTAATATAAACATTGAGTGCCTGTAAATTATATAAAAAAAAAAAAAAAAAAACAGTGTAAATTATAAGGAGTTCTGGCCCAACGTACGCACGCTTGGAGGATGCCATCGAGGTTTTTTAGTTTTGTATCGAAGCTCAGACTCTATCAGCTCATTTTAAAACTCTTTTGTCATCTGAGGAGAACCTTCATATCTTCAGCTTTGCGATCCATGACTTAAGTGTTTTTGAACTAGATGCACCAATATCCTTCAACGAATTGGAACTTACATCATGCAAATGAAAAACAACAAAGCTTCGGGAATTTACGGCATTCCAGTTAAATTTTTCAAAAACAGTAACGAACAACTCAAAATCTTTATTGTACATTTCTTTAACCGTGTTTTTAACTATCCAGTTTCCCTAAAACCCAAATGTTTGAAATATACGTTAAAGGAGATCCGAGCCAACCTGAAAACTATAGTGGAATTTCTGTTCTCAACTCACTAAGAAAGATATTTGCGTGAATTTTCTATGAAAGACTTTCTAGCTGGGTCGAGAGTTCTAATTATCTGAGTATATTTCCACCTGATATTTAGTCTGCATTTTCTTTAGTGGATCGCATTTTTGCATAGAGTAGCGTTGCTAGAAATCAAATAGATAAAAAGAGGCTGGGATGCGACCCACACTGATAACTTCCCATCCCGTCTGTCGATTTATCTTGCTTAAAAGGTTTGCAGGCTTTGGTGTTTTGTTAAAAAAGTTATCAGTTAAATTATTCTAAAAAAATTAAAAATCACCAACATTTTGCATAATGATGAAATAGTTTGATAAACAAGAATTTAAGTCGAAACCCAATTTTTAACCAATTTTAGTAGCATTTCTTAAAAGTTTTATGTTTTAAATAAACAAATACAAATTGGATATTGGATGAATGAAATGAATTTTAAGTCAATACCTTCTATTTTTCAAGAGATACCGAGAACCGAACATCATTTTTTACCAAATTTGCGTACTACTTATTGTAGATTTTGTTATTTTTTATGAAAAAAACTGACTATTGGATTTTAATAAAAAATTTACTGAATGTCGAAAATTATATTTTTTTGAGTGAAATTAGTTTGAAGCCAATATTTTTAATTTTAAAAAAGATATATGAGTTGATAATCATTTTCTACGAACTTTTAGAAATGCTTTTTTTAAGGTAATTATTTTTTGTTAAAAAATTGTTAGTTTGATTTTTCTCAAAATTTTATCGAATGTTCAAAACAATATTTCTAAAAAATTCAATTAGTTTGAAGCTAATATTTTTAATTTTAAAAAAGATAATTGAGTCGAAAATCTATTTTTACCAACTTTTATTAATTTTTTTTTAGGTTTTTATTTTTTGTAAGAAAATTGTCAATTCGATTTTTGTCAAAATTTTACTGAGTGTTGAAAACAATATTTCTCATAAGATAAAATTAGTTTAAAGCCAATGTCTCAAATTTTCGAAAAGATATTTAAGTCGAAATTCAATTTTTTGCAACTTTGAGTAATGTTTTTGTTAGGTTTTTATTTTTTATAAAAAAAAAACTGTTTTACTGAATGTTGAAAACAATATTTCTCATAAGATAAGTTTAAGGCCAATGGCTCAAATTTTTGAAAAGTTATTTGAGTCGAAAATCACTTTTTATTAGTTTTTTGTTTAGGTTTTTATTTTTTGTAAAAAACTGTCAATTCGATTTTTCTCAAAATTTTACCGATGTTGAAAACGTTATTCTTCGTTGCACAAAATTGTTTTGGAGATAAAATCATTTCTTATTCGTAAGATTTTCGAGGTGACAAATATTTTTTTCAGTTTTTTTGATTTATAAAAAAAACCGTTAATTGGATTTTTTTCCAAAAATATACTTGCTTGGTATCACGTTACAATATATAATATAACATTTAATTCAAGTCTCTAACGTTATTAGTTCGTGAGATATTTTGGGTTAACCAAAATTTTTATCTTTTTTTTAAACTGCTATGGTAAAAAAAACCACCCACGCAATTTTCTTGAGAGCCCTTTCTGCATCTTTCTGCATTATTATCTGTATATCAAAATTTATTTGAAGTCGATATCTCTTCGGGTTCTTGAGCTATGGACGACGAAAAAAACGTCGCGAACGTACGTAACACACGCACGAACACACATCTTTCTAAAAATCTTCAATTTGACAAATCGGACCCATTACAATAACTTCCTATGGGAAGTTAAAAATAAGAAACTCTATATTTGCTTTGTTGATTTCAAAGCCGCATTTAACACGGTGAACAAACAGGCTTTGATATTTAAATTGGCATCTAATGGTGTACCCCGTAAGTTTGTATTGCCCTATTCTAATTTCTTGTTGCAGCAGTATGGGGTGGGTCTAGTTTGTCCGAATTGTTCACACATCAGCAGGTGTTCCCCAAGGGTGCATTCTAAGCCCTTTACTTTTTGCGTTTTTCATTGAAGATATTTGTTATATTCTTCCTGGTGGAGTAATCTTTGGTGAAAATATTATAAAGGTGATATTTTACTTTATTTTCTTTCCCCTGAATTTAATATTTGTTTGCATATAATTTACAAACTAGGTATGTACATAATATAGAGATAAAATAAGACGGTTCTTCATATAATGTGATAATATAATGCTTACGGTTGCCGGCGGTACGGATATTAAGACATGTACCTAAAAAAGGTTAGGAAATGGTAAGCGGAGTACTAGCCAAGACGCTAGACCTGTCAGAGGTTCTCTTCTGTATCGCCCTTAAAAAAAGGTAGCCACGTAGTAATTAGTTGGGATTGGGAGAGAAGCTCCCTGTCCCGAGCAGAAAAGTAGTGGTTAAACGGATAGCTAAACCTGCCATTCATAAACTTAGAAGAAGTAGATAGCGGAATAAACGGAGGGAAGGAAGAAGGTATTTCGGGACCCAAAAATTACAAGAAGGTCCTGTACTCGGGAATTCTTTCCTTTAAATGTACACTAGATTAGTGCCTTAACTCAGTAAAGGTAGAAGACAGTGTTGAAATTTCACCTCCCTATTTGAGATATTCTGTGAAAAGTCACTGAAAGCAGGTAAATAGCCAAAGCTTTACCTTATATATTTTCTCGGCATATGTATTATGTTTATGCAATGGTTGTGCCTGAATTAGTTCTGGAAAGAAAAAAATTCCATAATTTTTTTTACTTTCATTTTTTTATATAGGATATTGCCAAATGTAACGATGCAATGAATTGTAGTTGCTTTGTTTAAAATTAGTTCTGGAAAGAAAAAAATTCCAACATTTTTTTTTACTTTGATTTTTTTTAAAAAGGGGGTATGTAGTGCTAACTTGACACCCCTTTTTCGATTTTCCTATTTCTGGTTTGTTCCGCATTGTTCCAAAGTTTTTTTGAAAAACATTAGATGGGGGTCTTATACCCGAAAAACTGTAGCCCCCCCTTTTTCGAAAATCGATTTTTTGAAAATTGTTCTAGGTTGTTCTGAAATTGTTGTTGTTGTTCCAAATTTTCGGACCTCTATGATCAAAGTTTTAAAAGATAAAGGCAAAATTTGAAAAAATTCTAGCCCCCATTTTTTCGAAATTCTAACTTTTTATATTTTTTTGAGATTCTAAAAAGTGTTCTTACCATTGTTCCAAAAACTAAGAGTCGTAAAATGTATATTTTAAAAGATATTGCCCACGAATTTTTTTTTTAAATGCAAAATACGTCCCTTCATTTTTTTTAAAGCCTACATTTTAATGAACATGAATAAGCACATGTACAGGAACCAAAACTTGGCTTATAAACTATTATTTACGCTGAAGATCTAACTTTCAAAAAAAATCTCGATGTCTTTTAATTTTGTAAAAATTTTTTTAGCTCCCCTTTTTAAGAAATCAAAAATTCCAAAAATGTTAAAAGTTAAATTTCCCCCAGTTCGTGTCCAAATTTCGTCCAAAACCATAAGCAAATATAGCTTAAGGCGAACAGAAACGAAAAAATAATGTTTTCCCTCTTTAGTGCCCCCCCTTGAAAGAATTTAAAATTTTAAGCCAAAGCTGTATTCTTTCAGCAAAACCAAAAGGTCCTTTAGATTCCGACTATATGAAATAAATAATGGTTATGCCTATATTCAAATTCCACAACTAATTTTAAACAAAAAAGCTACAATTAATTGCATCGTTACATTTTGGAATATCCTTGTTTTATGCCTGGACTCACGGTGTTAAGTTAGCATTACATACCCCCTTTTTTAAAAAAATCAAAGTAAACAAATTTTTTGGATTTTTTTCTTTCCACAAGTAATTTACAACAAATAATTGTCAACTAATTGCGTACTTAGTTTTAACAAAATCAAAAAGTGGAATGCTAACTTGATATCAACCTAGCACTACATACCACTTTTTTAAAAAATCGTCGAGCTGCAAATTTTTTTTCTCCACGACTAATTTACAACAAAAAAGCTACAATTAACTGCATACTCAGTTTTTTATATTTCGAAAAATATAGTGCTAACTTGACAGTCGTGCTTAAATCACACATCTAAAATAAATGTTTAACACAAAATTAAATCTATAAAAGTTATTATCACTTTAAAAAAGGAAGTCACTTTTGAGCAACCCTGTTTAAGAAAAAGGAAACGAGAAGATGGTCGATGGCGCTTGGCTCTCTAGAACCACCTACTCCAGCTGGTAACGGGTGTCGAATAGGTGTAGGAGTATAGTTATAACGGTATATAGCGAATTTCGCAATTAGACTAATGAAAGTTTGCAGTGTATTGCTGAAGTGGTCAGGAGATACTTAACTACTTTTGGTGCAAACTTTTTCTTTTTAATTAGAGCAGACTTAATTTTCGTATGTTTTTTTTTTTTTCATTTTGTCGAGTCTGTGAAGCCTGTTTTTTTCTACATTCTTCTTCTTCTGCTCTTTTTTGAAAATCTTCAAAGAATATTTGAATATGAAGTGTGTGCCTCGCTGTCTCTTTGTGCAGCATCAGGATGAACTTTTTACCAGTGAGGTTGCTCATGCTATCTCTGATTTATCTAGAATGAGAATTAAATAAGTTTGGTTATTTTATCTCGTTAAAGGTAAAAGTCTTTTTTCTTCTTAATACTTAATAGGTTAGGTAGGTATACCTTACCTATTTGAGAAGTCACCAACTTTTAGAACGAACCGATGCCGATGCAGACGATTTTTAATAATTATTCTAAGACCGATTTTGTTTTCATTCTCTTTTACTTTGCTCTTAATTTATTATACTTTAAGAAAGTTCCTATTAAGGATGAACTTTAAAACTCAGTTCTAGTAAGTGGTTTAAGCCAAATGAGTTTCCTGGAAAGTTAAACATTTTGTTTGACTGTATCTATTAATGTAAAGTAGAATCTAATGTTATTAGATTGTGTGGTTTGAGAATCTTCTTGAGACTTTTTTGAATTTGATTAAGAGAACCCTTAATAAATGAAACATCTAAGTATTCTTATTTATTCCTGTCGATCAAAGGATTCTTTTTTCATGCATTAACTTTAAGTTATTTAGATTCCTATTAAGACGAAGTTTTAGTTATTTTTAACAGCAGATCTCACCAGATATCTTGTGTGATGTTTTTTAATCTGCATGTGACGCTTTGATTGTTACCTATGGTTTAAAACTTGAAAATGGCAAACAATGCAACGGATTCACAAAAAAGAATCATCTTTAATTTAAATTGAAAAAGCACCACAAATGTTGGGAAAATTTGAATATTATTTATTTTTTAACCAAGAAATTGATTGGGGACTGCTATTATTTTTAGTCTTAAACATTTTATTTTTTAAAATGCCTGATTTTAATATGCATAAAATTTTGATTTCCGAATTGGAACTGAATCAACCAAATAGTTTAGGCTGTAGTTGCCAACTTGGGAAGGCAGACGGATGGATAGTTATCATTGATTTTCATCATTGAAAATTTTGTTTCAAGATTTTAAAGCGAGTAAAAGAGTGAAATTTGTTATGTTTGATGTCGAAATGAAGCCTATGAGTTGAAGATGTTGTCTACTAAAAAAAATACATTATTTTTAGTTTATTTTAAAAAAATTTAATGATTTAATCATTTTCAATGAACAGCTGATTGTTGATTTCACATTTCGAAACATAATCGTTCCACTGAAAGCGTTCCATTTTTTTTTTGTATTCCCACCTGTGAGTTTTACTTTCAGTGATCAACTCTAACCTCAAATGCTTGGTTTTCTTATCAGAAAATGCTTGATTCCATCAGGAAATATTTATCAAATCTAACTAACCTGTCAAAAAAAATTCCAATGATTGGTTTCTATGATGAAAACCAATGATAGCTATAAATGGCACCTAAGTTCATACTTACTTTTTCAATATGAAATAGTTTTCAATGCAAAGCTTGTTTTTAAATTTGATAATTCGGAACAAAATCGTTCAACTGAAGGCGTTCCATATTAATTTTGTTCCCGCCTATCTTTT